>JAOPSE010000001.1:112998557-114248557 GCA_029449295.1 Zea luxurians
CAGAAATTCTGAGCCCACCAGCAGAGGCAGAATTGCCGAAAGTGCAAAAGGCTCCTGCTGTAACTCCCAAGAGGAGGAGGATGGCCAGCATGCTAGATGCTACGATGGAGACAACGAAGGCTTTGAGCCCTGCTCCTGTTAAGAAAATTGCCGAAGCTATCAAGGTCCAGGCCGAAGTTGAAGCTAAGCCTTTAGTGCCCATTGAGACGAAGGCTTCCGCGCCTGAAGATAAAGCTAAGCAACAAACTTCAGATACCGGCATGGCAGCAGGGCAAGATAAGATAGAAAAAGCAAAATCTCCTACCCCCGAAGCTCTGGCCGAAGATGTTGATTACATTATTCGACATGCTTCAGGGAAAAAAATTATCTAAGGAAGAGATCTTAGAAGCCAGATACTACGCCCAAAAACTAAAATATCCGAAGGAGGCCGTAGTGTTCAATGGCACTGATGAAGATGATTTCCTGTACTGTCTCCTAGACAACAAAGAAATATCCGTTTGCCGGGAGATAGGCAAAAGTATGGGATTTCCGAAACTTGAAGAAGGCCTTTCAGCCATGTCGAAGGATGATCTTGCTGATAGCCTTGCATACAACAGTATAAAGGTACAAAAGCTGTTGACTTTAAAGTTTTAAATGAAATATTTCATTGTCATGCTCAATTCTTTCTTTTTTCTTTCAGGGCTTAATTCTTAGCAATGCTTTGAGGGCTCAAAAAAGCACCAAAGACGAAAGCTGTACAATAGCTCTCAGCAACCTTCGCTCAGAGGTAATTGAGCTGAGAAACGAAGGTTTGGAGAAAGACAAAATTTTTATTTCATTGGTGAGTAAAATGAAAGAAGACGAAGCTAAATACAATGCCCAGACCGAAGCACAAAAAGCCGAGGTTGAAGACCTTCGAAAACAACTGGCCGAAGCCAAAGAAAATTGTGAAGTTGCAAAGGCCAGCCAAGAAATAAGTGAATGGTGGAAGGCCAGGCTTGAGAAAAATATTGAAGAGCTTCATGAATCCAAGGAAAGATGTTTCGAAAAATCCTTAGATTGCATGAAAAATTTGAAAAACAGCTTTGCTAAGGTAGGTGCCTACTCCTCTAAGGAGAACTTCATTCGAGGCGACCCCGAAGGTGTTATCGAGTGGATAAGTGGGGAAGCCGAAGTTTTCGAGGAGATCCTGAGCGATCGTGGGGACATTTGTGCTTTCTCTGGTGCCCGAGGGATCGTAGCTATCCAGGAGAAGGCCGCCTGTGATCATGTTAAAGCTACTGCCGAATCTGAAGCTGCCTTCTCCATAGACAACATAAAAGACCCCTCGGCCGAAGCTACTTCAGCGGGTGGAAAATTTTATTCTGATATCTGGGTGAACGGTGGCCGGGAATTGGCCAGCAAAATTATGAGGAAGAATGAAAAAGACACCCATGATGCCCGAGAAGAAGCTAGGCGAGCTGAAGAAGCTGCTGAACGTGAAAGGCGTATAGGTACTTGTTTTTGAATTTTAGCTTCAGTACTTACTTTGTGTCTTTGAACTAATAGTTTGCCTATTACAGCTGAGCTATCACTGCTACCGGAGCCGTACAATCCCCTGGCTGATCTAGAAATGAAGGAAGCATTGGATATAATAGGGATTGCTAATTCCATTATCGACGAAGGCATCGATAAACTTTTGAATGAAGTTGCAGAAAAAGTCCTTAGAGAAGAGTAGACTTTATTGTAAAAATGTTTTGTAATATGTATGGAACAATTTGAAGGAAGACTAAGTTTCTATTGTAACACAACTATGTATCATTTGATGTATAGAATAATGAATCGAACATATAAGCCGCTGTAATTTATTTCTTTGCGATGCATGAAATTTACACACATACCATTTTTTGAGCCTTCGGCGAAAAAAACACCTTCCCTTCTTTTCATGCTCCGGAAGGAAAGAAACCCCTTCTAGGACAGATCTTATAGAGTTGTCACCCGAAGTTTGCTTCATGCCTTAGCACATTTTCATTCAATCGAGGTGTTGCCGAAGATTTGCTTCGTACCTTAGCATGTTTTCATTGAACGAAGTGTTATCGAAGGTTTGCTTCGTATCCAATCATCCTGTTGATGTGATATGATGTATGATGTGATGCTGTGCTAAATGATGCAATGATATGATGCAATGTGATGATGATGTTTGAACGGCCACTCATACACCCACACTGGAACATGGAAGACTCTGCATCCCCTTAGGAACGTCTTTTGAGTCTTTAAGCTCTACAGCCCCTTAGGAACGACTTTTGAGCTTCTTCACCTATTTCGTTGGTATAAGTTCTACATCCCCTTAGGAATGACTTTTGAACTTCTTTGCCTTATATTTCTGCGGTATTTGGCTCTGCATTCCCTTTGGAACGACTTTTGAGCAGAAAACTTACTCTGCGTTCCCATAGGAACGACTTCTTGTAGCTTCATCAATTTTTGGCTCTATATTTCCTTAGGAACGACTTTTGAGCTTCGGAATTTACTCCACTTTCTCAAAAATGTCTTTCGAGCTTCGTAAATCCATGACAGAGATATAAGCACAATTATTACATGGAATTGAAATTAAGTTCTCCATTACTTTTTTCCTTGCACACAAAAAATAAAATGGCATAAAGATACACCAATAGTAGGATATTCTTTAGTATATATATGCTTCAATTCTGGTACAGTGCTATTGACTGTACGAGCTTCGGACTCCTCCCTGAAGTCGCGCTGCAGCTGGGCGTGTTGATGCCCTTCTAGCTACTAGCTTCGGGTGTGGGTAAGTAGCAATGGTGGTGGTAGTGGGAGCTAGGGCCAGGAAGCTTGTGAATGACTTGCCGAAGCAACAGAGGCTACAGGTTGATTTCCCACGTATTCTAGTATATAGGGAGAGTAGCACGAAGCAGTATGTAAAACCTGCTTCGGCTGACTTTGCCATGCCTCTGCTTCGGCAATCTCCTTCTATTTCTGAATGGTGACCTGATAGGTTCTTGTAGTGTGGCCCTTGTCTTCACCACAAAATAAACAATAGAGCTTTCTAGGCTGATCCCTATACCTTCCTTCGAAGCCCCTGCCTCCTCTGCCCCTTGGGGCTGGTGGCCTGAAAGAGCCTTACTGGTGCCCTGAGGATTGTGAGCTATGCTATGGCCTTTGAAGCTGGCTTCCTCTGTCCTCGCTCTGGCTGGAGTTGTGGATTGATCTAACATGCCTAGGGTGGATTCTTCCTCCGAGGCCCCTAGTCATCTTAGGAAACCTATAAGCTTCTTCCCTCCTTTGGCGGAAATCATTATCAGCTCGGATGTACTCATCCATCTTCTGAAGAAGCTTCTCCAGGGTCTGAGGGGGTTTCCTAGCTAAGTATTGAGCCGTAGGTCCTGCCCAAAGCCCTTTGATCATGGCCTCAATGACAATTTTATTGGGCACTGTGGGCGCTTGTGCTCTCAGACGTAAGAACCTTCGGACATACGCCTGTAGGTATTCTTCGTTGTCTTACGTGCACTAGAACAAAGCTTGAGCGGTAACCGACTTCGTCTGGAACCCTTGGAAACTGGTGATTAGCATGTCCTTCAGCTTCTGCTAAGATGTGATTGTTCCTGGCTGGAGAGAGGAGTACCAGGTTTGTGCGACATTCTTGACTGCCATGACGAAGGATTTCGCCATGACTGCAGTGTTACCCCCATATGAAGATATGGTTGCTTCGTAGCTCATCAGAAACTGCTTCGGATCTGAGTGCCCATCATACATGGGGAGCTGGGGTGGCTTGTATGATGGGGGCCATGGGGTAGCCTGCAGTTCTGCTGACAGAGGAGAAGCATCATCAAAAGCAAAATTTCTATGATGGAAATCATCGTACCATTCATCATCATTGTAGAAATTGTCTTGACGAAGCTCTCTGCATTGAGGTCTTCGGTCCTGGTCATCTTGGGTGAGATGACACATTTCCTCAGCAGCCTCATCGATCTTCCTTTGTAGCTCAAAGAGACGAAGCATCTTCTCCTTCTTCCTCTGGACTTGTTGATTAATGGCTTCGAGGTCCCTTATTTCTTGGTCTAGCTCCTCCTCCTGAGGCGTTGGGCTTGTAGCTTTCCTTTTTTGGTTTCTAGCTTCGCGCAGTGTTTCTTGGTTGACATCCAGTGGCTGCAGTGCAGCCCCTAGCCCTAAAGACTTCTTTAGCGGCATGACGAAGGTCACAACTTTGCTGAAGGTGGTCGAATGAGTTCACCAGAGGTGGGCGCCAATGTTGGTCACTTGTTCTCAAATGCTATGAGTTAAGAATAAGGCAACACAAAATGTTAATGGTTAAAGACCTTCATCCTTCAAAGCATTATCTCCCTTCGGATATAATGTTTTGTTAGACGAAGGTTATGAAGGACAAACCTTCATCATCTCAGTATGAAATAGTGAAAGTAGGAGCATATGAAACATGGAAAATAACATAAATAATTATATGATATTATTAGCATATTTTTATTATGTCATCATGAATAAACATGAACAATATTGAATTACATTTATACCTTCGGCTCGACAGAAGGTGAGAATCCAAGTGTGACGTGCAGATGATTACAGGATCACGTGAACAGTACGGTGTTACTGTTCATCTATTTATAGGCACAGGACGCAGCCTGTATAAAATTACATCCATGCCCTTGATATTTACTATTGACTTAAGAACAATCTATCGAGGACTAGATGGCCTTTTCCTCTTTAAGTCGGTTTCATTTTCCACTGCTAAGCCGAAGCTTCTCCATGCGTAGCTTCGGAACTGGTTCATCCTTCTCCCAGACCACACTTTCCATATTGTGTACAGCTTTATTCCGAGGCCGAAGGTCCCTGTGAATGTATTATACTTGGAAAACATGTTAGTTGTGTTTTTGAGGACCTTCGGAAGATAAAGGCCCCCAACAGGCCTCGTAGTGGATCCCTAGCCATTCACCTCGGCAGTGTCTAAGGGCCTTGCAAACCTAGGCTACATGGGATACACGACTTGTGGGTATAGAGTACAACCACTGCAGAGTGTAAAACTGGTATACTAGCCATGCAAACCCAGGCCACAATAGCAGCTCAAGACTCTTGCATGTTTAATTTATGGAATTAAATTCAATTTGTCATTTGCCTTGCATTGGGATTTATTATTAATTTTGATCTATTATTACTATGGATTGGTATCTACTTACATTTAGTAACTGCTAATAAAACTTGACCAACTTATTAAAAGCAATGCTCAGCTTCAACCCTTATTTATTAGTCAGCCTTACACTTCACATGAACTCCCACCTTTAGTGAGTTCATGCACATTATTCCCCACAACTTGTTGAGCTATGATCTTTTGTGAGCTCACCCTTGCGATATATAACCCCCCACAGGAGCAGAACAGGTGGTTCAGGAGGAGCCGTACAATGAGGAGTACGAGTTGATCTAGATGGCGTCTCCTAGTCAGCTTTATGGTGCCAAGGATGGATGTTTAGTTTGCTTTATTATTATCATTTATTTTTGTAAGACTTCTGCTATGTAATAATGATACTTGTGACATTTATCTCTATACACTTTGTCATTATATGTGATGTTCTTCTTTGGCGCACATATGAGACGCACCCGGCTTTATCCCTCAAATCCGAGTGTGATAGAAGTGGTATCAGAGGAAATGTTGACTGTTGGACAAAACCTAGATAGACCTGGACAAAACCCTTATCTACTTACCTTACTCTGATTCTTTCTATACTTATCTTGATCCTGTCTTACCTTCTACTATTCTACTCTGATTACTCTTACCTTTTCTATTCTAAGACAAGGAGGATTTCACACTTTGGAATCCTATATTTATTACCCTTTCAAGAGATAGGAGACCTAAGACAAAATAAAAAATTATTTTCTCTATTTAAAATGTTGGTTGATTGTTCTGATGTTAAATGCCTGATTTGCTTCTTTGATTGATTGAAATATTATAGAAGGGCATTCTAGCATGTACCACCATAAGATAATGTATTAGCTTTAGTAGGTGACATACTAATCTACTTAGCTAATGAAAACCCCAAAAAGATTCTGCCTCACAATTACTCTTCTTGCCTACAATTCTCTCTTACCATGTGTTTCTAACTCAGATGGTCAATACCAGGAAGGGAGGCAGAATTGATCTACCTGCCAACCCACACAACCGGAGGGTGCTTAGACAACAGCAAGCAGAGATGGATCCTCCGAATCCTCCACTAGCTAGGACAAATGCAGATGTTGCAACAGATGGCGAATATGATGACGGATATGCAAGCTCAGATGCGGCAGGAGCATCAAGAGATGTGCCAAGAAAGGCAGGAAATGATAGAAGAAATGAGGCAAGAAAGGATGATATGACAACAACAAGCACCATTTCCTCCTCCACCACCACCAGTTCCACTCGGGACAAGCATCGAGAGTTCATGAGCCACATGCCACCGACATTCGCCAGCTCTCTAGATCCTCTACATGCTGATGATTGGCTAAAGTCAGTGGAGAAGATGTTAAATATTGCTCAGTGCTCTGACCGGGAGAAGGTGTTCTATGCTTCTGGTCGTCTTACTGGTCCTGCTGCTGATTGGTGGGATTCTTACACCGCTGCCCATGATGCTACTGATACTATCACTTGGGCAGAATTCACCACACAGTTTAGAAATTACCACATTCCTGCTAGACTGATGGAGATAAAGAAGAAGAAATTTCTGTCGCTGAAGCAGGGCAATATGTCAGTCAGCGAATATCGAGACAAATTTAGTCAACTATTAAGATATGCACCAGATGAAGTGGCTGATGATGAAAGGAAGCATGAACACTTTATAGAGGGACTTAATGGACCACTGCAGTATGCACTGGTGGCTCACACCTTCCTGTCATTCCAGAGGCTTCTTGACAAGGCTCTAGCTATTGAACACAAGCGTGTTTAGCTAGGGGATATGAAGAGGAAGGCTATTACACAGGGACAGAGGTGCAGTAGCATCCGTCCTTGCTATGTTTCGCCCTAGGGTACACCGGCTCGTACTGGAGGAGGTCAGCGCCCAGCTCAGTTTGCATCGCAGGGGACTCCACAGACTCCACATACTTGTTCGACTGCCCCCACTGGCACCCTGACGAGATTCACAGGACCGAGTGCAAGCACCACATGGTACAAGTGTGGTCAGGTTGGGCATTATGCCAATGTTTGCCCACAGAGGATTGCCAGTACCCCATCCAAAACAAGCGACAAACTTCAGGTTCTAGCAAGGGATTCAGCATTGCCAGAGTCAACCAAGTCAGTGCTGATGCTACCGCAGACGGAGTTGACATCGCTATTGGTATGTTTTATATTAATTCAATTCCTGCAGCAATACTATTTGATTCTGGTGCTACACATTCATTTATTTCTGCTCGATATGCCAACACAAATGAGTTACCACTACAAAATATGCAAAAGCCACTAGTAGTAATTACCCCTAAAGGGCCTGTCGAAGCAAATTATATGACCAATAAATTAACCTTGACAATTATGGGAAGAGAATTCTGGGCTACCCCTATAGTATTAGAAGAAAGTAGTATAGACCTGATCTTTGGTATGTCATGGTTAAGAAAAGCAAAGGCAGTTATACACTGTGCTAGGGGAACTGTACAACTCACCAGCTCTAAAGGAGAAAGATTTGTGTAACACCCTGAATTTGGGGGTATAAAATTTCTTTTCTAATATCCACCAAATTCAGGTGTTACCCTCTCTTTTCCTTGATTTTCTTTTCTTTTCCTAAATAGTGGAGAGTTATTTTATTATATATAAGTTTTTAGCGTAGTAAAATAAAATCCTAGAGAAGTTTGATGATTGCATCATGCTAGAGTATATATTTATTTCTGTATTTATGAGCGATCTTGTGAAGCATGCATTTAAATGGGAACTCAAATTGAAAAGGTAACAAAAGTAGAGAGTAGAAGGAAAAGATAAATAAAAAAAGGGAAAAAGAAATCCTATTTTCCCCACTCGTCCGCTAGCCTGCCCAGCCCAGCAATTGCGCGGGCACAGGTGCCTAGGCCCACAACGCCCCTGCCCAACTGTTGCTCTATCTAGCCCTACTAGTCATGTGCATCTTCTACCAACTGCCTCTTTCCACCGCACGTCGTGATTTCCTTGTCAACCGTCTGCCCAAGCCACGCGCGTGCGCTCTCCCCAGCGCTGCTCCACACCCCTTGGCCCATGCGCACGTGCAGCCCATCCTCCACTCCCGCTCAGGCCACCAGCCAGCGCGTAGCGCGCGCTCGCGCAGCAGGCTAGTGGCAACCGCCGCGTGCCAGGCCGAATCGCCCAGCCGCCGCGTCCCATGCAGCTCGTCCCACGCGCGCGCGCATCGTGCGGACGCAGCAGCCCGTGCACCCCACGTTCTCTCTCCCCTACGTGGTGCGCAGCTCACGCGACCTGCACGTAGGCATTCGACACAATCATCCCAGCGCGTAATGGAGGCCCTACTCTTCTTCCCCCAAAAAAATCCCCAACCGCCCACCTCCTCCTCTTTTCCCCTCAAAGCCTCTGCTGCGTTTTCCGCCATCGCAGAAGCCGCTCCTTGCCCCGTTGCTGCTGCCCGCGCCCCTGAAGCAACCGCCCCACGCCCCGCGTCGCGGCCTCCCATGCCAGTCGCGCCCACTGGAGCTGCTGCAATGTCGCCATGGTCGCGCCTCCGCGCCACGGACAAACTTCTCTGTTGCGCTCTAGCCTCGATGCCGTGCATTCGGACCTCGCTGTCACATCCCTGCCGAGCCACCTTCGTTCGAGCTCGCCCCAAGGTCCACATCTACCCTTCTCCCTCCTCTCGTCTATCCCTATGCGAGATGTCGTCGCCTTGTTGTTGTCGTTCGCATGAGTCGCTATTCGCCCACCTCAATAAAATCGTGCCACATCACATGAAATCTGAAATTATTAACTAAGCATTAGCTTTCGCATTATTTATCTGTTTCGATCTATTTGCGTGGCGTTAACTTCATAATAATGGTGTATACATGGTAAACATATTATTTTGTCATGACGTATGTTTGTTTTATTTACTTAATTGTCAGTTTGTCTGTTGGTTATTAACGTAGCAATTTAGTCAAAACTAGTTTATGGTTTCAAGTTGCGCGTCTAGTAAAATCGTTTCGCCACTTCGTGTATGTTGAATAATTAATTAGTAATTATTTGTTTAGTGGTCGGCTATTAAAATGACAATTCAACCAAAAACGAACTTGTAATTTTAATTATACGCTTCGTCAATAGCTATTAGGGTAGTGGTGTCAATCCGAAGCGTTTTCATTTATGTTTGGTTAGTGTAGACATGATACCGATTGGCGCTACGGCATATCGTGTTCGTTCTAAATTAATTGTTCAGCCGCGTCGATTTTGTATTAGTAATGTATTTTATCATGTCACAAGTCTATATTATTTAACTAGCTATTTATTCGATACTTATTAAAATGACCTTCTAATTAAAACTGTTTTATAGTTTTAACTCGCGCTTTTATAAATAAACGTTAATTAACTTGATCAATATCAGCTTAAATACTTTTCATTAATTATTTGTTTGTTGTTCACGCGCGACATCGTGTGTGCGTCATCGTGCTGTTCGCGTGCATAGTCACGTTGACTCATGCGTGTCATGCACTGTCACGTGCGTTGTTTTGCGTGTATCGCGCGTGCCATTCTCACGCATTGTCACACGTCGTTTGCGTGTGTCGCGCGTGCCATTTACACGAGTCGCTTGCCTTGCCCACGCGGCGTTAGCGTGTATCTTGTGTGTCGATCACGTGTGTCTCGTGGCGTCTGCGCATGATAACGTTAATTTGTCAGGTCACATATTTTGGATAATTAACTTAAGACTCACTCGGCTAATATTTATTAGATTAGTATTCCAATTAGATTAAATATGTAGTGTTCAACTTGCGCTTTATAATGAATATTAACATGGCTAATATTAACTTAACTACTTTCTATTTATTTAGTATAAACGTGTCACATATTTAGTTTTCTCACCTATCGCGCGTGCTGTTCCGCATGTGATGGCGTGCTCGTTCCGCTCGTCGCGCGCCCTGTTTCGTGTGTCGTCAGCGTGCTATGTCGTGCGTGTCCGCTCGTCGTTTGCACGCTGTCGTGCTGTTTCACGCGTCATAAATTCGTGTCGCTTAGAATCTCCTGTTTTAATTAAATTACTTAATTAACTGACATTTGTTAGTGTAGCAGATTAATCAAACTAAACGGTGTATAATATTTATATTTGATAATGTTGAACTAAAAGTTATAGTTAATACTTGTTTAGCGTTAACGCGCTAACTTCTCAACCGTAGCTTCGAGTTCGACGTTTCTTTCCCTTGCATGACCGTAGTAGCGAGCTCTATTTCGTATTGCATGTTTTTATTATGTTCTCTTTGGCATGGTGTAATGTTCTTATGCATATATATATATATATATATGTGTGTGTGTGTGTGTGTTTGTTTGTTTGCTCGTGCTTGTTCGCCTTTGCTTCGCGTTGCGATTAGATCGTGATTCGTTTCCAAGCTTCGAGGAATCGAGGATCAAGCGTTGCCGACCAAGTGATCTGGCTCTTCGAGTTCTACAAGGTTGAAGACCCTGAGCATCTGTTGGTGAAGGCAAGTGTCCTCTGACCCATTATGTCCTATCTACTTATAATTCACTGTCCTGCTTACAATGATCAACCTAAGGATTGATTAGCTTTCTATTTACCTTGTCCTTGATTACCTTTTGGGTTATTATGGTTAGCTTCATGCTATTGCTTTAACTTAATCAATGAATATGATGTGAATATTTATGATACGATGATGTTATCCCGATGAGGATATTGTGATACTTTAGGGAACTCAGGCCATTTTCGCTGAGTACCTCTCCATAAGGACCTGTTCGTGGAGTGACCACCCAGGATAATAGTGCAGCCATGAGGGTGAAATGGGACGCCCTTAGCTGATTAATTAGATGAACCTGGGGTATAGTTGGCTTTGCCGGAGGGCTGTCAATGGGGACCAGGGCGTAGTGCTCGCTCTGCTAAGGTGGGGTGCAGAGGTTCATTCGATTTGGTTTTGTTAGTCACCCACCTTAGGGAGGTGTACTGCGTTTGTATGACTTGCAAAACCTAACGAGTAGCTATGCACCAGGGGAGTCTTTGTAAAGGCTACATAGTGTATCCCTGGCCCTTCACCTTGGTAGTGAAGATCGGGTCTTGCAAACCTAGGCTGGAAGGGGATCACGGCTCATGGGTAAAGTGTGCGACCTCTGCCGAGGGAATGAAACTGGTATATCAGCCGTGCTCACGGTTATGAGCGGCCTTGAGATCCTCTTTGATTAGAGATACAGGTGGTTCGATATACAATGGTTCTATTTATGATTTTGGTTCGATGATGATAATGATGTTCCTTAATGAGGAAATGATTCACATGTTGGTTATATGATAAAACTTGGCTTCCACTAATAATAAATATTTGACCAACTAAAAGCAACTGCTTTGACCTTAACCCCACATAAAGCTAGTCCACTTCAGCCAAACGGGACATCTGTTGAGTACGTTGATGTGTACTCACCCTTGCTTTCACAAAACACCAGGTTGCCTTTGGTGCAATCTATGCTCAGGTAAAGAAGAAGGCATCGAGGCGGATCCCTAGGAGTTCCAGGACTTTGACGAGTTCGAGGATTAGGGTAGCGACCTCCCCCAGTCAGCTGCCTGTGGTGGGTTTATTTACGCTGGCTATGTTTCTATTATGTACACTTTGATTTATGTTATGTAAATGACTCGTCTTTAATATTATTACTTACTCTTTATTGTTATTCAAAGCATTATGCTATGATGAGTCATTTATGTAATCGCTGTGTATGTGAATTTTTGATCCTAGCACGTATATGGTTCGTATTCGGTTTGCCTTCCAAAACCGGGTGTAACATAAGTGGTATCAAAGCCCTTGCTGTCTGTAGGACCACTGACCTAGAGTAGCATTGGCCGTTTTAAGGACTTATTGATTATTACTTCACCTCATCCTTGATTCTGCTTCAAAATATTAGTCACCTCGACTAATTCTATGTTGTGCTCCTATATGCCCCTTGCCAAAAGTATTTTATTCTAGTATGGTCCATACTTTTCTCAACCTATTAGATCTGATCCCACTCTTGTGCTTGCGACATCTTTGTAGATGCCCCCTGACCATAGCCTGTAGCTTTTAGGATTCTTTCCTTTTCCATTATTAAATTTGCTATCATTTAACCATCTCTATTCCCTGGGTATTGACATGCTCGTACCCCTAGATTCTTCAATACTCTTATTTCAGATACTTACCTCTGAAAACTCTGTTGCCTAGTTAAACATTTCAGTTTATATGTCCATGACTTTCTTGTCTTTTGAAATCCCTTACTATTCTATTGTCTAGTCATTATCCCTCGCCAATTTCTATTCCCCTGGTATTGGTATGCTCTTATCCTTGAAATCTTGCATTTTTATGTATGCTTACCTTTATATCCAATGTCTATTTAAAACATTTCAGTTTACATGTCTTTGACCACTCTTGTTTCTTAATGATCCATGAGCGGTCATTTTATTTTGCACATCCTTGGCGATCTCGTTGTTTCTTTGTAACTTCCCTCGGCAATAAATTCTGTTACTTCAACCCTTCTCTTGGAACCATACCTATCTTACCCTTGATTATTTTCTCCACTTCGCTACTTTGCGAGTCTTGCCTTAACTCTATCCTTGGTTATGCTTTTCACGAATATCATCTTTACCCTTGTCACCTCTATATCTTACCTTGATGCTTATGTTATACCTATTCTTTAAAACCTTCTCTCTTCCATCTCAATTTTATAGCGTTATTTTACCTATTTTCCATTGGTTGTATCCTCTTCCTTATCGCTTGCGAGTTTTTTAACTCCATCCTTTGTTGTGCTTCGGTTGGGTATTACCTTTACCTTTCTCATCTCTCGATCTTACCTTGGTGATTACACTCTGTCCATTCTCTAAAATCTCCAATCTCCCATCCCAATTTGAGACCGGTGTTTTACGTATCCTACCCTTGGCAATATCCTCTTCTTTATCGCGTGAAAGCCTGGATGTGACCCCCATTCTTTCTTGTACTCATACCACTGGCTATTCAATGCCTTCATCTTTTCTCTCATACCCTTGTCCGTTATCGCATTTGACCCTTGCGATATTTATGTCTTCTACTTAAATGTTTACCTTGAACTTATCCTTTAAAAGTCTCCCCTTTCTTTCAACCCAGTTTGAGAGCCATGAGTTACCTATCTCTCCCTTGATTTTTTTCCTCCTTGTCGCCTTACAAGTCTTGTCTAATTCCATCCTCTGTTGTGTTTTTATTTGCTATCACCATTACCTCGCCATCCATCGATCTTACCTTCATACTATTCTTTATGCTTGCTCTTTAAAAATCTCCTCTCTTCCACCTCAATTTGAGAGTGGCAATTTACCCATCTAGCCCTTGGATGTACCCTCTCTTTTTCCATTTGCAGGTCATGTCTTAACTCCATCCTTTATGGTACTTATATCTTTTGTCTTATGCCTATTTACCTCCTCTCCTACCTCCTTGTCCATTATTACTTTTAAAACCCTCGTGATCTCTATGCCCTTGCCTTCCTGCTTACTTTGAACCTCCCCTTTAAAGCCTTCTCTTTTCCATCCTTGTTCGAGGATAATGTCTCACCTATTCCACCATTGACTGCTTCCCCTTCTTTGACACCTTGCAAGTTTATCTAAAGTACATCCTTTATTGTGTGTTTCTTTATTGTGTGTTTGTCCGTTATCACTTTAACCCTTGTCATCCCTGGATCTTTACCTTGATGCTTATCATGTACCTGCATTTTAAAGCCGCCTCTCCCATTTCATTCCAAGAGTGACGTCTTGTCCATCTCGCTCTTGTCTGTTCCCTTTCCTCTGTCGCGTTGCAAGTCTTAGCTTTTTCTCGATATCACCCTTACCTTCCTAATATCTAGATCTTTCCATGATGCTTATCCTATGCCTACCTTTTGAAATATCATCTTTCCCATCTCGATTTGAGAATGGTGTTTTACCTATCTTGACCTTGGTTGCATTCTCTCCCCTGTTGGTTACAATCCTTGCTTAGCTCCATCCTTTATAGTGCTCATGCCCCTATTCTGTATGTCTTATTATTCCCCATGCCTTTCGATGGCCTTAGAATAGTTTCCCTTTTCAAGAAAGACCACCATTTAATTAAAAGAAACGTATAGCAATGAGATGTTTGTTGTTGTATGCTTGTGCTGTTTGTCTTTGTGTCATTACTAATTTGCTTCTTTATGATGAGTGTTGATGTGTTGTGGCCCTTGGTCCGCAATGACATCAGTTTGCTAATTGAGTGTCATAGAGTTAGGTAGCTGGGTGCTCTCCCTTTTTTCTCTTTAATCCATCTATGCTTACCTTTTCTATCTATACTCTTTCCTCTTGCACCTATGTAGCTGACAACCTTCAGCTCCTTTTAACCAATTAAGATCAGAGCCGACAACATCTTCACCAAATGCATATGAACGCTCCTGTTAAGGGGGTTAGCCGCTAACCCTAATGAAGACAATGCGATCAACATCAACCAACAAGATCAAAGTGGCGCAGCAAAAGCGTGTGTGGGTCCTAACCCACAGGTCCAGGAGATCCTCAAGAATTGCATCAGTTGGTCTCGAGCATCTAAAGGTCAAAGCAACGAGTTCACAAGTTAAGCTTGTAGATTCAAAGGCAACTCAAGAAAGCCATGATCAACCAATGAACCAATCTCTTTTTCTCGCTAGCCTCTTCTTGAATCTCGAGGGCGAGATTCCTGTTAAGGGGGTTAGATTTGTAACACCCTAAATTTGGGGGTATAAAATTTCTTTTCTAATATCCACCAAATTCAGATGTTACCCTCTCTTTTCCTTGATTTTCTTTTTCCTAAATAGTGGAGAGTTATTTTATTATATATAAGTTTTTAGCGTAGTAAAATGAAATCCTAGAGAAGTTTGACGATTGCATCATGCTAGAGTATATATTTATTTCTGTATTTATGAGCGATCTTGTGAAGCATGCATTTAAATGGGAACCCAAATTGAAAAGGTAAGAAAAGTAGAAAGTAGAAGGAAAAGATAAATAAAAAAAGGGAAAAAGCAATCCTATTTTCCCCACTCGTCCGCTAGCCTGCCCAACCCAGCAATTGCGCGGGCGCAGGTGCCTAGGCGCACAACGCCCCTGCCCAACTGTTGCTCTGTTCGGCCCTATCCGTCATGTTCATCTTCTACCAACTGCCTCTTTCCACCACACGTCGTGATTTCCTTGTCAACCGTCTGCCCAAGGCGCGCGCGTGCGCTCTCCCCAGCGCTGCTCCACGCTCCTTGGCCCATGCGCGCGTGCAGCCCATCCTTCGCTCCCGCTCAGGCCACCAGCCAACGCGTAGCGCGCGCTCGCGCAGCAGGCTAGTGGCAACCGCCGCGCGCCAGGCCGAATCGCCCAGCCGTCGCGTCCCATGTAGCTCATCTCACGCGCGCGTCGTGCGGACGCAGCAGCCCGCGCACCCCACGTTCTCTCTCCCCCGCGTGGTGCGCAGCTCGCGCGACCTGCACGCAGGCATTCGACGCAGTCATCCCAGCGCGTGACGGAGGCCCTACTCTTCTTCCCCAAAAAATCCCCAACCGCCCACCTCCTCCTCTTTTCCTGTCAAAGCCTCTGCTGCGGTTTCCGCCATCACAGAAGCCGCTCCTCGCCCTGTTGCTGCTGCCCGCGCCCTTGAAGCAATCGCCCCACGCCCTGCGTCGTGGCCTCCCGCGCCAGTCGTGCCCACTGGAGCTGCTGCAATGTCGCCATGGTCACGCCTCCGCGCCACAGGCAAACTTCTCTGTTGCGCTCTAGCCTCGACGCCGTGCATTCGGACCTCGCTGTCACATCCCCGCCGAGCCACCTTCATTCGAGCTTGCCCCAAGGTCCGCATCTACCCTTCTCTCTCTCCTCTCATCTATCCCTGCGCGAGATGTCGTCGCCTTGTTGTTGTCGTTCGCGTGGGTCGCTATTCACCCACCTCAATAAAATCGTGCCACATCACATGAAATCTGAAATTATTAACTAAGCATTAGCTTTCACATTATGTATCTGTTTCGATCTATTTGCGTGGCGTTAACTTCATAATAATGGTGTATACACGTTAAACATATTATTTTATCATGACGTATGTTTGTTTTATTTACTTAATTGTCAGTCTGTCTGTTGGTTATTAACGTAGCAATTTAGTCAAAACTAGTTTATGGTTTCAAGTTGCGTGTCTAGTAAAATCGTTTCGCCACTTCGTGTATGTTGAATAATTAATTAGTAATTAGTTGTTTAGTGGTCGGCTATTAAAATAACAATTCAACCAAAAACGAACTTGTAATTTTAATTATACGCTTCATCAATAGCTATTAGTATAGTGATGTCAATCCGAAGCGTTTTCATTTATGTTTGGTTAGTGTAGACGTGATATCGATTGGCACTGTGGCATATCGTGTTTGTTCTAAATTAATTGTTCCGTCGTGTCGATTTCGTATTAGTAATGTATTTTATCATGTCACAAGTCTATATTATTTAACTAGCTATTTATTTGATACTTATTAAAGTGGCCTTCTAATTAAAATTGTTTTATAGTTTTAGCTCGCACTTTTATAAATAAACTTTAATTAACTTGATCAATATCAGCTTAAATACTTCTCATTAATTATTTGTTTGTTATTCGCGCGCGACATCGTATGCGCTTCATCGTGCTGTTTGCGCGCATAGTCACGTTGACTCGTGCGTGTCATGCACTGTCGCACGCGTTGTTTTGCGTGTATCGCGCGTGCCGTTCTCATGCATTGTCGCACGTCGTTTGCGTGCGTCACGCGTGTCATTTACACGAGTCGCTTGCCTTGCCCACGCGTCGTTAGCGCGTATCTTATGTGTCGATCACGTGTGTCACGTGGCGTCTGCACGTGATAATAAATTGTTTTCGCTTATGAACACTCGTGTTGATAACGTTAATTTGTCAGGTCACATATTTTGGATAATTAACTTAAGACTCGCTCGGCTAATATTTATTAGATTAGTATTCCAATTAGATTAAATGTGTAGTGTTCAACTTGCGCTTTATAATGAATATTAACATGGCTAATATTAACTTAACTACTTTCTATTTATTTAGTATAAACGTGTCACCTATTTAGTTTTCTCACGTGTCACGCGTGCTGTTCCACACGTGATGGCGTGCTCGTTCCGCTCGTCGCGCGCGCTGTTTCGTGTTTCTCAACCATAGCTTCGAGTTCGACGTTTCTTTCCCTCGCGTGACCGTAGTAGCGAGCTCTATTTCGTATTACATGTTTTTATTATGTTCTCTTTGGCATGGTATAATGTTGTTATGTATATATATATGTTTGTTTGCTTGTGCTTGTTCGCCTTTGCTTCGCGTTGCGATTAGATCGCGATTCGTTTCCAAGTTCGAGGAATCGAGGATCAAGCGTTGGCGACCAAGTGATCTGGCTCTTCGAGTTCTACAAGGTCGAAGACCCTGAGCATCTATTGGTGAAGGCAAGTGTCCTCTGACCTATTATGTCCTATCTACTTATAATTCACTGTCCTGCTTACAATGATCAACCTATGGATTGACTAGCTTTCTATTTACCTTGTCCTTGATTACCTTTTAGGTTATTATGGTTAGCTTCATGCTATTGCTTTAACTTAATCAATGAACATGATGTGAATATTTATGATACGATGATGTTATCCCGATGAGGATATTGTGATACTTTAGGGGACTCAGGCCATTTTCCCTGAGTACCTCTCCATAAGGACCTGTTCGTGGAGTGACCACCCGGGATATCAGTGCAGCCATGAGGGTGGAATGGGACGCCCTTAGATGATTAATTAGATGAACCTAGGGGTATAGTTGGCTTTGCCGGAGGGCCATCAATGGGGGCCGGGGCGTAGTGCTCGCTCTGCTAAGGTGGGGTGCAGAGGTTCATTCGATTTGGTTTTGTTAGTCACCCACCTTGGGGAGGTGTACTGCGTTTGTACGACTGGCAAAACCTAACGAGCAGCTATGCACTAGGGGAGTCTTTGTAAAGGCTACGTAGTGTATCCCTGGCCCTTCACCTTGGTAGTGAAGATCGAGTCTTGCAAACCCAGGCTGGAAAGGGATCACGACTCATGGGTAAAGTGTGCGACCTCTGCAGAGGGAATGAAACTGATATATCAGCCGTGCTCACGGTTATGAGCGGCCTTGAGATCCTCTTTGATTAGAGATACAAGTGGTTCAATATACAATGGTTCTATTTTTGATGTTGGTCACTTGTTCTCAAATGCTATGAATTAAGAACAAGGCAACACAAAACGTTAAATGTTAAAGCCCTTCGTCTTTCGAAGCACTATCTCCCTTGGGATATATTGATATTCAGACGAAGGTCATGAAGGATGTACCTTCATCATCACAGTATAGCTTAATGGAAGAAGAAGCATATGAAACATAGAACATAACATAAATAATCATATGACTTTATTTATATGTCTTTTATATATTAAAGTGAATGAACATAAACAATATTGAATTACATTTATACCTTCGGCTTGACAGAAGGTGAAAAGTCTAAGCATGACGCAACAGGGAGTACAAGTCAGCGTGAATAGTACGGGTGTACTGTTCATCTATTTATAGGCACAGGACGCAGCCTGCATAAAATAACATTCATGCCCTTCATGTTCACTATTGACTTAATAACAATCTTTCGAGGACTAGATAGCCTTTTCCTCCTTAAGTCAGTTCCTCTTTCTACTGTTGAGCCGAAGCTTCCTTGCACGCAGCTTCGGCGCTAGTTCAACCTTCGTTTCGATCCTGCTTTTCATATTGTATACAGCTTCATCCCGAGTCCGAAGGTTCCTGTACATACATAATACCTGGGAAACATTGTTAATCATGTTTTTGAGGACCTTCGGAAGACGAAGGCCCCCAACAGTAGCCCCTCGCAGTATTAATTTGTTTAAATAACAAATTTAGACAGCGAACGAAGGCCTTAAGCCGAAGGTCTGAAAAAACACCTTCACTTTGCTAGAATGGCAACAGTCGATGACAACGGGACCCTCCAAGTTGCAAGGCACTGGGCGTATAAATATGAACTCGCACCGGTATCGTTTGATACACTGTTTCTGCCATTTTGATTATTTTTCTCAAACTTTTAGCTCTTTTTTACTAGCTCTCGCTAGATTTTTGATTTTTGTGAGCTTCGACTAAAGGTCATGTTTTCTCGATTTCTAGAGAAAAAATGTCCGAGGAAAAGAAGGTTGTTGCAGAGACAAAGCAGACTGAAAAGACGAAGCTATTCGAGGAGAAGAAGGCTGTGGATCCTTATATTGCTGGATTTGTTGAATCAATGGCAAAGACAAACACAGAGAAGATTACTAGAGAGATACTGGAAGGTTTATCTGAAGATACTGGTGACAGTGATAGCTACGATGTGGAAAGCGGAGGCGAAGATTCTGAAGATCGGCCCTGGCGGCCAAGCCATACAATCTTTGGGAAATCATCAATTAAACAGAGTCATCTTGATAACATGAGAGGAAGGTACTTTCGAGACATGTCTATCATGAGAGTTGGTGGAGACAACACCGCCCTCGCCCCCGAGGAAAATGAAGTTGTAATTTACCGAAGCTTTTTTCAAGGCTGGACTTCGATTTCCTTTGAGCAAGTTTGTAGTTGAAGTGTTGAGGACCTACCAAATCTTCCTCCATCAAATCACCCTGAAGCCATACTAAGGATGGGGCTTTTTGTCTGGGCAGTAAAGAGTCAAGGGCTAGAGCCAAGTGCGAAATGCTTCTGCAACATGCACGAACTTTTGTACGAGACGAAGGCCATCGGTAAAGAGCAGTACCACAACAACTTTGGCTGTTATGGATTTATTGCTCGCCCGAACGCAAGCCACCTGGTGCCAACTTTTCGGAAAAGGTGGCCCGGATCTTGGATGGAAGAGTGGTTTTATGTAAAGAATGATCTAAAGACGAGGGAAGATATAAAAGAAGTCATCATGCGCCCTATCTGGTCCCGCTTCGGCCTCCGAAGGCCGAAAGTCGAAATTGATGATTCCACCAAAGCGTGCCGGAAGGCCTTCAACACTGTTTGCTCTTTCATTTGCACAAGAGATATAATTCAAGAACATATAGCCTTCAGGGTATGGCCGCTTGCGGAAGGCTAGGAGATGCCGAAGGAGACCATCACTGAGTCTAGCGAAGATGGTTTGGTCCGGCTGAAGTACACCTTCAGGTTTGGAGATAAGTTTGATGAACCAAATGATGACTGTCTGAAATACATTGAAGCTACTAGCGACGAGTTACTTGGGGTGTACTCTAAGACTGAGGATAATACCTTGTCTGCAGCCTTCGGGGGTCCGAAAAAGAAAAGGTTGAACAGGGTATTTGATGCTATTGGCTTCGTATACCCTGACTATTGCTACCCGCTGCGAGGGCAAAAAAGAAAGATTGCTACTTCTGGAAAGGTTGCTGCTTTGGCCATCACACCTGAGCCGAAGAGCAAGAAGATGAAGGTTTTGACTCACCGGCCGCGTTATATTGAACCGGCCGTAATACCTAATTTTGACAAAGGGGCCCCTTTGACTGCCTAAACAAAAGCTATTCTGCCTTCTCAGAGCAGTGAAGAGCCGACTGCAATGCCGAAGCTGCCTTCAGCCGATCTAGCCGAGACGAAGGTTGATAAGGCTGAAGGGCCAAAACTTGAAGAAGTAATGAAAACACCAGAGACTTTAAGTATTCCAACAGAGGCAGTAATGCCGAAGGTACCAAAGGGTTCTGCCATAACTCCTAAGAGGAGAAGAATGGCGAATGTGCTGGATGTTGTGTTGGAAACAACAAAAATCCTGAGTCCTGTTGTTACAAGGAAAGTTACCGAAACTTTGAAAGCGCTACCCGAAGCTGATACTAAGCAGGCAGAAGTCGAAGCTGCAAGAATTCGAGCTGAAACCGAAGCTAGGCCTTCAGCGCCCACCGAGATGGAACCTGCTGACCCTAAAAAATCACCAGAGCGGTTTGCAACTAAGGAAATTGAAGCTCCTGCTCCCGAAGCTTCGAACAAAAGTATTGACTACATTATTCGACATGCTTCAGGAAAGGTACTATCCCAAGAAGAATTGTTAGAAGGACAACTCTATGCCCAAAGATTGAAGTATCCAAAGGGGGCGCTAGTGTTTAATGGGAGTGGTGAGGAAGACTTTTTGTACTGTCTCCCGGATAGCAAAGAAATATCCGTTTCTCGGGAGATAGGTAAAAGCATCGGGTTCCCAAAGCTGGAAGATGGTCTTTCGATTTTATCGAAGGATGAACTTGCTGATAGCCTGGCATACAATAGCATAAAGGTATAAAAGCTACTTTTGTATTTAAAAATGAAATATCTTTTGTGCTTTTACTTAATTCTATCCCCCTCTTTAGGGCTTAATTCTTAGCAATGCGCTTAGGGCGCAAAAAGATGTTGAAGATGAAGGCTATACGATGGCTCTGAACAACCTTCGTTCAGAGGTTATCGAATTAAGAAACGAAGGTCTTGAAAAAGACAAGATTTTAATTTCATTGGTAAACAAAATGAAAGAAGACGAAGCTAATTACAAGGCTCAAGCCAAAATCCAAAAGACTGAAATGGAAGACCTTCGGAAACAGCTGGTAGAAGCAAAAGAAAAATGTGCACTCGCAGAATATGACCGAGATAACAGCGAATATTGGAAAAATCATTTAGAGAAAACTGTTGAAGAACTTCGCTCATCCAAGGAAAGATGTTTTGAAAAATCTTTGGAGTGCGTGAAGAAGATAAAAGTAGCTTCGCCAACGTGGGTGCCTGTTCTACCGAAGAAAACTTTATTCGAGGCGACCCCGAAGGTGTCATTGAATGGATAAGTGGGAAAGCCGAGACCTTTGAAGAAATCTTAAGTGATCGCGGGGATGTTTGTGTGTTTTCCGGTGCACGGGGAATTTTGGCTATCTTGGAGAAGGCAGGATGTGATCAAATCAAGACCATGGCCCAAGCCGAAGTTTCCTTCTCCACAGATGACACGACGGATCCTTCAGCTGAGGCGACTTTAATGGGCGGAAAATTCTATAATGATATCTGGGTGAATGGTGGCCGAGAGATGGCTCATGAAATTATAAAGAGAAGTGAAAAAGACACCCATGACACCCAGAAAGAAGCAAGACAAGCTAAAGAAGCTGCAGAGCGTGAAAGACATATAGGTAACATCGTTTGATATTCATCTTCGGCGTTTGCTTCTGCAGTTTCGGACTGATTAATTTTTTCTTGTTTCAGCTGAATTATCTCCGCCACCGGAACCATTCGATCCCCTGGCCGATCTAGAAACGAAGAAAGCACTAGAGATCATTAATATGACTGAGTCTATCATTGATGAAGTCGTCGATAAATTGCTTAATGAAATTGCAGAGAAGGTCCTGAAAGAAGACTAGCACTTACTGCGAAAACATTTTTAAATGGCCAGCGCAAGGGACACTGGAATAGACCTTGTGCTTTTATTATAACGAAGCTGTAATATTTAACGTGTGTAACTTTGGATTGAATATGTAAATTATTGTAATTTATTTCTTTACGATGCATGAAAGTTTCATACATACCGTTTTTGAGCCTGCAGCGAAAAAACACCTTCCCTTCTTTTCATGCTCCGTGAAGAAAGAAAATCCATGATTCACGAAAATAAAGATATCCTTGCTTCAAAAAGAGATTCCTTTCTTACGTGTAGGCTAATGAGGCTGTAATTCGAAGCTTACTTCGTATAGCTTTGACAATATTTTCCGAAAGTCGGCTCCGTATTCAATTCTTGTGTCATCGATGCAATATGATGTATGATGTGATGCTATGCGAAATGATGTGATGATATGGTGCAAAATGATAATGATGCCGTAGACACATACTCACACTCCCACATTGAAACACATAATCTCTCCATTCCCTTAGAAACAATTGGTATCTCTTTGCCGTTTACTTTTTGGCTTCACCGTTTATTTTTCGGTGTAAGTTCTGCATCCCCTTAGGAACGTCTTTTGAACTTCTTCGCCTTATATTTCAGCGGTATAAGTTCTGCATCCCTTAGGAACGTCTTTTGAACTTCTTCGCCTTATATTTCGGCGGTATTTGGCTCTGCATTCCCTTTGGAACGACTTTTGAGCAGGAAACTTACACTGCGCTTCTTTAGGAACGACTTTTTTTAGCTTCGACAGAACTTATGCTGCGTTCCCTTAGGAACGACTTTTTATAGCTTCGACAGTACTTATGCCGCGTTCCCTTAGGAACGGCTTTTTATAGCTTCGACAGTAGTTATGCTGCGTTCCCTTAGGAATGACTTTTGAGCTTCGGCAGTTTTCGGTTTTCATAAGTCTGTAAAGAAGATATATTCCATCTTGATAAAAGCAAAAAGTATTATAAGAATTTAACACTAGATTTATATTGTTTATTCGTTACTAAAAAACAAAATGACATAGAACATAAAAGTATTTCAGAGAGAGGATATTGCTCAATAAATGTGCTTTGACTCTAGCACAGTGCTGTTGACTGTACGAGCTTCAGATTCCTCCTTGAATTCGCTTTGTTGCTGAGAGTGCTGGCGCCCTTCTGGCTGCAGGTTTCGGGAATGTGTAGGTTGCAGTGATGGTGGCGGTGGAAGCTGAGGCCAAGAAGCCTGAGAATGGCTAGCCGAAGCAACAGAGGCTGCAGGGTGATTGCCCACATACTCTGGTATGTAGGGAGAATGGCACGAAGCAGTGTGCAAGACCTGCTTCGGCTGATTTTGTCGAGCTTTAGCTTCTGCGATCTCCTTTTGCTTCTGGATATAATTTGGCACATTCTTGTAGTATGGCCCTTGTCCTCACCACAGAATAGGCAATAGACTTTCCTTGGATGATCCCCATATCTTCCTCCGAAGCCCCTAGTGCCTCTGCCCCTTGGAGCTGGTGGCCTAAAGGAACTTGGTTGCTGCCCCGAAGACTGTGAGGTATGCTGTGGCTTCTGAAGCTGGCTTGCTTTGTCGTCACTCTGACTAGAGCTGTGGATTGATCTGACATGCCTAGGGTGGATTCTTCCTCCGAAGCCCCTAGTCATCTCAAAAAATCTGTAAGCTTCCTCCCTTCTTTGGCGGAAGTCGTTGTCAGCCCGGATATACTCATCCATCTTCTGAATCAGCTTCTCCAAAGTTTGCGGAGGCTTCCTGGCGAAGTATTGAGCCATAGGTTCTGGCCGAAGACCCTTGATCATGGACTCAATGACAATTTCATTAGGCACTGTGGGCGCTTGTGCCCTCAGTCGCAAGAACCTTCGGACATAAGCCTGAAGGTATTCCTCATGGTCTTGCGTACACTGGAACAAGGCCTGGGCTGTGACTTGCTTCTTTTGAAAGCCTTGGAAACTGGTAATCAGCATATCCTTGAGCTTCTGCCACGACATGATTGTCCCTAGCCGAAGAGAAGAATACCATGTTTAGGCTACATTCCGGACTGCCATGACGAAGGACTTTGCCATGACGGCCGCATTGCCTTCATATGAGGATATTGTTGCCTCATAGCTCATCAAAAATTGTTTTGGGTCCGAGTGCCCATCGTACATGGGTAGCTGGGGTGACTTGTAGGATTGTGGCCATGGGATAGCCTGCAATTCTACTGCTAAGGGAGAAGCATCATCAAAAGTAAAGGTATCATGATTAAAATCATCATACCATCCATCTTCATTGAATAAGCCTTCTTGACAAAGCTCCCTGTATTGAGGCCTTCGGTCTTGGTCATCTTGAGTAAGATGATGGACTTCCTCAGTAGCTTCATCGATCTTCCTTTGGAGATCGGCCAGTCGAGCCATCTTCTCTTTTTTCCTTTGCACTTGTTGATGAATGATTTCCATATCCGTGATCTCTTGGTCCAATTCCTCCTCCTGGAATGTTGGACTAGTGGCCTTTATTTTCTGGCTTTGAGCCTCTTGGAGAGAGATAGTCTCCTGGTTTGTGTCCAGTGGATGAAGTGCAGCAGCCCCTGGCGCTGTTGTCTTCTTCGGCGGCATAACGAAGGTCGGTGCGTTGCCGAAGGTTGTGGAAGTGAGTACACCGGAGGTGGGCGCCAATGTTGGTCACTTGTTCTCAAATGCTATGAATTAAGAACAAGGCAACACAAAACGTTAAAGGTTAAAGCCCTTCGTCTTTCGAAGCACTATCTCCCTTGGGATATAACGATCTTCAGACGAAGGTCATGAAGGATGTACCTTCATCATCACAGTATAGTTTAATGGAAGAAGAAGCGTATGAAACATAGAACATAACATAAATAGTCATATGACTTTATTTATATGTCTTTTATATATTAAAGTGAATGAACATAAACAATATTGAATTACATTTATACCTTCGGCTTGACAGAAGGTGAAAAGTCCAAGCGTGACGCAACAGGGAGTACAAGTCAGCGTGAACAGTATGGGAGTACTGTTCATCTATTTATAGGCACAGGACGCAGCCTGCATAAAATTACATTCATACCCTTCATGTTCACTATTGACTTAATAACAATCTTTCGAGGACTAGATAGCCTTTTCCTCCTTAAGTCGGTTCCTCTTTCTGCTGTTGAGCCAAAGCTTCCTTGCGCGTAGCTTCGGCGCTAGTTCAACCTTCGTTTCGATCCTGCTTTTCATATTGTATACAGCTTCATCCCGAGTCCAAAGGTTCCTGTACATACGTAATACCTGGGAAACATTGTTAATCATGTTTTTGAGGACCTTCGGAAGACTAAGGCCCCCAACATATGATTTTGGTTCGATGATGATAATGATGTTCCTCAATGAGGAAATGATTCACAGGTTGGTTATATGATAAAACTTGGCTTCCACTAATAATAAATATTTAACCAACTAAAAGCAACTGCTTTGACCTTAACCCTACATAAAGCTAGTCCACTTTAGCCAAACGGGACATTTGCTGAGTACGTTGATGTGTACTCACCCTTGCTTTCACAAAACACCAGGTTGCCTTTGGTGCAATCTATGCTCAGGTAAAGAAGAAGGCGTCAAGGCAGATCTCTAGGAGTTCCAGGACTTTGACGAGTTCGAGGATTAGGGTAGCAACCTCCCCCAGTCAGCTGCCTGTGGTGGGTTTATTTACGGTGGCTACGTTTCTATTATGTGCACTTTGATTTATATTATGTAAATGACTCTAGTCTTTAATATTATTACTTACTCTTTATTGTTATTCGAAGCATTGTACTATGATGAGTCATTTATGTAAACGTCGTGTACGTGAATTTCTGATCCTGGCATGTACATGGTTCGCATTCGGTTTGCCTTCCAAAACCGGGTGTGACAATTTGAAGTCGAAATTACCATAACCTCCTCTACCAGACTCGCCGTGTTTCTAGTAGATGGGAAGTTTGTAGGTAGCAACATCCGTGTGGTTAGAGATTTGCCCGATGTCTTCCCAGAGGAGTTACCCGGGATGCCACCAGATAGGGAAGTTGAGTTTTTCATTGATCTCTTACCTGGGATCGCTCCTATTTCAAAAAGGCCATACAGGATGTTAGTAGAAGAACTAAAAGAACTTAAGAAACAATTAACAAAATTACAGGAGGCTGGGTACATTCGTAGGAGTTCCTCACCTTGGGGGTGTCGGTTCTGTTTGTACAGAAGATGGATGGATCACAGAGGATGTGTGTGGATTATAGATAGCTTAATGATGTTACTATTAAGAACAAGTATCCTTTACCTCGCATTGAAGATTTATTTGATCAGATGAGAGGTGCAAGGGTATTCTATAAGAATGATCTTCGGTCGGGTTATCATCAAATGAAGATTAGGCCATCTGATATTCCCAAGACGGCTCTCTCAACCCGATACGGTCTATATGAATTCACAGTCATGTTGTTTGGACTAACTAATGCACCAGCCTACTTCATGAATCTGATGAATAAGGTGCTCATGGAGTATCTTGATAGATTTGTCGTGGTATTCATCGACGATATTTTTATTTATTCCAAGAATGATAGTAATCATGAGGAACATCTGCGGATGATGCTACAGAAGCTACGTGATAATCAACTCTATACCAAGTTCAGCAAGTGCGAGTTTTGGCTTGATGAAATACCATTCCTTGGGCACATCATCTCCAAGGGTGGAATCTTAGTGGATCCGGCTAAAATAACGATGATAGTAGGTTGGAAGATACCAAGTTCAGTCATGGAGTTTCGGAGTTTCCTGGGACTCGTAGGCTATTACCGGCGATTTATTGAAGGGTTCTCCAAGATTGCTAAGCCTATGACCTCACTGTTAGAGAAGGGAAAGGAGTTTAAGTGGACTTGGGATTGCCAAGATAGTTTCAATCAGGTAAAGTTAAGATTGACGTCACCTCCAATGTTGATTATGTCGGATCTTCAAAAGGGATTTGATATATATTGTGATGCGTGCTGCCAGGGCTTGGGACTTGTTCTTATGCAAGAAGGACATGTGATCGCCTACGCGTCTCGTCAGTTGCAGAAACATGAGTTGAACAACCCCACTCATGACTTAGAACTTGCAGCCTTGGTGCACACTCTCAAGATATGGAGACATTATATAATGGGAACTAAGTGCCAAGTCTACACTGATCACAAGAGCTTAAAGTATATCTTCACTCAGAAGGATCTCAACCTCAGGCAACGTCATTGGTTGGAGCTCATTAAAGACTATGACTTGGAGATTCATTACCACCTGGGCAAGGCGAATCTGGTTGCGGATGCCTTGAGTCGGAAGGAGCATGTCCATGCAGCTATTGTCGCCTAGCTACCCGATGAGTTGAGGATTTTTGAAGACTCAACCTGGGAATAGTTGCACACACTGAAGGGATAACTATTGAAGTGGAACCTACCTTGGAGCAGGAAATACGCAAGGGTCAGATTGGTGATGCTAAAATCTAAGAGATCAAAGATCTGATTACTGAAGGTAGAGGTACATAATTCATGGAGGATGAGCAAGGCACAATATGGTTCAAGAACCGAATATGTGTTCCTGAAACTGACAGCCTCCGTGAGACTATATTGAAGGAAGCCCATGACTCTGATTACTCTATTCATCCTGGTAGCACTAAGATGTATCAGGATCTGAAGCAAAAGTACAGGTGGTATGGGCTGAAAAGAGATGTAGCTGCACACATGGCTGTGTGCAATGTATGTCAAAGAGTCAAAGCTGAACATCAAAGACCAGCTAGACTACTGCACCCATTAAAGGTACCCGAATGGAAGTGGGAAGAAATTGGTATGGATTTCATTACCGGGTTGCCTCGCACCTCGAAGGGTTATCATTCTATATGGGTGATCGTGGACAGATTGACCAAAGTGGCTCACTTCATTCTAGTCAATACTACTTATAAAGGTTCTCAGTTGGCAGAGTTATACATGGCTTGAATTGTGTGTTTACACGGGGTACCGAAGAAAATTGTTTCTGATTGGGGATCCCAATTCACTTCAAGGTTTTGGAAGAGCCTTCATGAGAACTTGGGTACAAAGTTGAACTTTAGTTCGGCTTATCATCCTCAAACTGAGAGGACTAACCAAGTACTTGAGGATATGTTGAGAGCTTGTGCCCTTAAGCATGGAAGCAGTTGGGACAAGAGTCTACCATATGCTGAGTTCTCTTATAATAATTGTTACTAGGCTAGTCTGAAAATGTCACCATTTGAAGCTTTATATGGCAGAAAGTGTAGGACTCCTCTCTATTGGGATCAGACTAGAGAAAGGTAGTTCTTTGGGCCTGAGGTTATTCAAGAGGCAGAAGAACAAGTCCAAGTAATCCGGGAGAACTTGAGGGTAGCACAGACCTGACAAAAGAGCTATGCTGATAATCGAAGAAGACCATTGGAGTTTGAGGATGGTTATCACGTATACCTTAAGGTGTCACCAATTCATGGAATGAGAAGGTTTAAAGTTAAAGGCAAGTTATCCCCTCGCTTTATTGGAGCATTCATAATCTTTAGGCGAGTTGGGGAGATGGCCTACCACCTCGAACTACTAGATCATTTGTTTGATGTACACGATGTATTCCACGTGTCTCAACTCAAGAAGTGTCTACGTGTCCTTGAGGAACAGTTACCAATGGAAGAACTAAGTGTTCAGGGCGATCTAACTTACACGGAGTATCCTATCAAGATCATTGACACTTTGACTCGGGTTACAAGAAATAAGGTGACAAAGATGTGCAAAGTGTAATGGAGTCATCATGGTGAAGATGAGGCTACTTGGGAAAGAGAAGAAGAGCTTCGAATAGAATTTCTCCACCTCTTCCCTAGTCCTTCCTAATCTTGAGGACGAGATTCTTTTGAAGGGGGTAGGATTTGTAATACCCAAAAGTGTAAACAATGAAAATAGAGTTGATCTCCATATTGTGTGACCTCTATTTATCATCACATGTGACTAACCCTGTTTAAAAGTGAATAATAAACAGATGACACGTAAATAATTTATGCATCATGCTGAGGTTTAATTGTTTGTGCATTCACACATAAAGATAATGATAATAGGAATATACTAATGATTAAATAGGCATTAAACCTAATTTGGATATTGAGATTTGGAGAAAAGGAGGAAGAATACTATACAAAATAAAAGAAAATAAATATATAAATAATTAAACCCTTCCATACTACTATGCCTATTTTGTACATTAATTAGAGAACAAGTTCATAGCACGATTTGAATTCAACTTTGAAATTCAAACAAAAAAGGAAAGCAAAACATAAAAAATAAAAGAAAAAGGCACGTGGGCCCAAATCAGTGCGAGTCGGCCCAGTAATCAACGCGTGACCCAAACTCTCTTCCACCACGCGCACAGCCGCCCTGACATGTGGGACCAAGTTATCAGCCGCTTAGTACCGGACGCGCCCCGCATCCAGCCTGACTCCGCCAGGTGGGCCACCCTTGTCAGCAACTCTCGCGCGCTCCCGTGCGGTTCCCACTTGTCATCCTCAACGTGACCGTGCGACAACTATCGCTGATAGGCGGGCCCCAGCTTTTAGTGTCTCCAAGTCAATGCGTTGGCGCTCTGACACTTAAGCATGGAGCCCATGGTGCAGGGCCATCTTCCACCACTTCGCACGCATGGCAGAGAGCTTCAACAGCTGTACCGAAAATCCCGGCCTCGACTGTCCCAGCAAACCACGCCCTCGTCTATAAGTACCAGCGCCGTGCCCTGAGTCAACCATCTCGCAAATTCACCGTAGCCCAAGCCGTGAGTGGGGGAAAACGGTGACCCGACATCTAGACGACCCGCGCCACCGCAGATTCTCCTCCCCGTCGTTGTCCAAAGCTTGGGATCGGGTCGGGGACCTGCACCGAGCTAGAGAGAAGCCATCTGTGGAGCTTGCGGGTGAAATCAACGACCACACAACTCTTAATCGCTCGTCGGAGTGGAAGGAGCGCCGCCAAGCCGCCTGGACTCGTGGACAGAATATCCGCGCACGCGACCCTCGGTAAGAAGACCCCTACACCAATTCGCGGTGATTTCTGCTTCGTTTGGGGTGTATCGCACTAGAGTTAAGACCCGGTTTGGGCAGATTGGCGCACGTCGGCGATGGCACCACCGTATTACGGCGGGAGCACCGCCGCTCGGCTAGGTTTGGGAAAAAGGGGTGAATGTGCACCGTTGGATGCATGGTGTGTGGTCCCGATTAGTCTCTGCATACCGTTTGGCCTTAACCGTCAATCCGAGATTGCGTGGACGAAAGCGGATCGTAGGCATTTAAAATCTAGACCCTCGGTGCAGGATCCAAGGGATCTCGTTGCTCATCGCTTTAGGATGGTAATCGACATAATCTGGGCCGTTTAGAGTGGATCTAATGGCCCAAATCTCGTGATACCTTTCGGCCGAGCAAAATTACAAAGGAACCCCTCGGGTTTTAAGGAATAAACCCGCAGTCCAACCCAGGAGTAGACTGAGTCTAGGACATTCACACGCTAGCCCCTAGGTTTCTGTTTATTTGTGCGCGCGGACCAGAGGCAGATAAATTCATTTCAGAAATGATTTTCAATATAAAAATAATTGCAGAAACTTGTTTAATTCCTAGAAAATTCATTTTAACTCCTTTTTAGTTCATTCTAGTTCCTATAATTTTGTATTAATATTGTCTATCAATTGGTAACACTGTTTTAACATTAAACACATAATAGAATTGATCACTCAATTAATTTTGTACCAAACACTTAAGAACTTCGGAAAATCAGAACTTGAAATCCGTAACTCCGAATTTAGTGATTCTTTTTCCTACGATCTCGTTACGATACGTAGATCATTATTATGTATTCTGTATTTATGTTTGGTGTGATGTTAATTTCTTCTATACCATGTTTGTTTGTACTGTTGCGAGTAGACGAGCCAGTGGTCAAGGATCAGGTGTTCAACAGGTAGAAGTTGCTGAGCAGGAGCTCATTGAAGGCAAGTTGTGCCATTGACCACTTTTATTTACCCAATAATGTTCTCTATAATAATTTTATCATGTATAGGCTTAATTTTGATGGGACCCAATAGGCCACCCTGGTCTGGTTGTCTTTATACCTTGTTATCCATGAACTTTTGGGTAGTCTTTGCTGCTGCTGCTATATATGGTTTTAGGTGTTGAGATAACTATTAAACATGATCATTCTTTATTACTGTTCTATTTCTATTCATGATAAGACAATTATGTTAATTGGAACATCGAGCTTAACTTGAGAAACATGTGCCACCACAAGGGTGGAATGGGACGCCCTTGGCTAACTAACTAGGAAAGCTAGTGGAGGACTACCTTACCTGAAAGGGGCAAGGGCAGTAGGGGAGTAGGCGTGTAGGGAGGTTCTCAGGTTGATTTTGCTGCGATGGCGGTTAGATAGGGAATTCCTGCATTGCTCTTCCTAGAAACTGTAGCGGGTTTTTTCTGAAGCTAGTGGAACTTTGTAAAGGCCTCGTAGTGGATCCCGAGCCATTCACCTCGGTAGTGTCTAAGGGCCTTGCAAATCCAGGTTAGACGGGATACACGACTTGTGGGTACAGGGCACAACCTCTACAGAGTGTAAAACTGGTATACTATCCGTGCTCGCGGTCATGAGCAGCTCAAGACTCTTGCATGATTAATTTATGGAATTAAATTCAATTTGTCATTTGCATCGCATTGGGATTTATTATTAATTTTGATCTATTATTACTCTGGATTGGTATCTACTTACATTTAGTAACTGCTAATAAAACCTGACCAACGTATTAAAAGCAATGCTCAGCTTCAACCCTTATTTATTGGTCAGCCTTACACTTCACATGAATTCCCACCTTTGGTGAGTTCATGCACATTATTCCCCACAACTTGTTGAGCTATGATCTTTTGTGAGCTCACCCTTGCGACATATAACCCCCCATAGGAGAAGAACAGGTGGTCCAGGAGGAGCCGTACAATGAGGAGTACAAGTTGATCTAGGTGGCGTCTCCCAGTCAGCTTTATGGCGCCAAGGATGGATGTTTAGTTCGCTTTATTATTATCATTTATTTTTGTAAGACTTCCGCAATGTAATAATGATACTTGTGACATTTATCTCTATACATTTTGTCATTATATGTGATATTCTTCTTTGGCGCACATATGAGATGCACCCGGCTTTATCCCTTCAATCCGGGTGTGACAACTTTGCCATTGCCTCCGCCACCGTTAATGATAGGTGGGACCCACCAGACACCTAGGCCCCCTGCGCAGTCATTCCCAACCTTTCCCCTCCCTATGGATTCCCCACTCCCTGCCGCCACTGCATCTGGTAGGATCCGTGTGTTGTTCGTCACCGGCACCTCCTCTACCAACATTTCCCCTACTGCCGCCGTGTGCTGTTCGTCGCCGGTGCTCTCCCCGGTTGCGACGCACGCTTAACAGCCTCCTCTGCCACCCCAGCTGCTGCACCATGAGGCGCTGGACCTGGTCCAGCGCCCGCATCTCTGCAAGCCGAGAAGCATCATCGTTGTGCAAGCCGAGAAGCGCCGGTCACGCCTCGCTACGACCTTAGCTAGGTGCCCTACATCATCGGATCTGTCATGCAAGCCAGGTGCATCTATTCCACCACTACTGGCCACTGTCAATTTCGCCGTTCGCATCAGTCAATTGATGATCGTGGTCGTCGCCCACACCTTGCTGCCTCTGGCTTGAATTCACAGGAAGCCATGACGTCAAGGTACGTCCGTTTGCTCTCGCTAGCATCGGCTTCCTCTGGTAATGGTCATTTATAAATTCACAATTCTACCCTGCCACTACATAATTTGTGAAGTATTTGTTGGTTTAGGTAATGAAGATTTGAAATGTTGTTTTTGTGAAATAGAATGGCTATTGAAAGCGAGGCACTGAAGCTATGGTTATTGGTGATGAAGCAGTGATAGCCAATGAACCTTTGGTAGCTGATGATGATGAGAATTTGTATCCAAAGTTTGTTGGTCGGTGGGACAGATTTGATGATGAGTTTGTTGATGAAATAGAACCATTTGCTGACACTGATGAAGAAGAGTGGGAGGAGAATGTTGACATGGGTACCAGTGTTGAGGAGGATGAGGACAGGGTAGTTGTTGAGTATGACATGGACAATCCAACCATGTCAGAAGGCAACACTTTTCCATCCATGCTTGATTGTAGGAATGCTCTTGATACTTACTCCATCAAGAATGAAATTTCTTATGTCCTAGAAAAGAGTGATCTAAGGAGGTTGAGGGTTCAATGTGCAAACCCGAGGTGTCAATGGAGATTGCATGCATCCACTATGAGGAATAGCACAATGGTCCAGGTTAAAGAGTAGGTGGTGTTCCCAAGCCATTTTGGAGTGGGTCACAGCGGACCCATGTATTAGTATAACAAAATTGATTGAGAAGACCAAGGAGCAGTATGGCATTGAGGTGCCATATATGAGGGTATTTTACAGAAAGGAGAAGGCTCTTGACAAGATATATGGCCCATGGAAGGATAGTTTTCGGTTGTTGTATACCTAGAAAGTAGAAGTGGAGAAGGCATGTCCAGAAAGTATTGTGGAGATTGATACTGCAATGGCGTCGTATAAAGTGAATGGGAAGACAATGGAAAAGAATTGTTTTAGGAGGGTTTTTGTTTCGTACAAGGCCTGTTGGAATGGGTTCTTGAGTGGTTGTAGGCGTTATTTAGCTGTGGATGCCACCGCCTTGAATGGCAGGTTTAGAGGCCAGTTAGCAGCTGCTAGTGCTATAGATGGACATAATTGACTACTTCCTGTTGCTTATGGTGTCATTGAGACAGAATCATTGGACATATGGACTTGGTTTCTACAGAACTTGCGACAGGTCATTGGATTTCCAGAAGGGTTGGCTATACACAAATGCTTGCAAAGGTTTGGAAACTGCTGTGGAGAATGTGTTTCCAGGAGTGGAGCATAGGGAATGCATGCGCCACCTTGCTTCAAATGTAACCAAGGCAAAACATAAGGGGAAGATAGTTGATGAGAACCTATGGCCAGCTTCACTAACATGTAGCCTCATGAAGCATGAGTATCAAAATCCTAAACTGAAGGAGTTCATATAGCAGAAACATCAAAAGTTGTGGGCTCAAAGCAAATTCAATGAATTGTGCAAGGTAGACTATGTGAATAATAACCTTGTGGAGTATTTCAATTCATGGATTAGGAAAACAGGCTGCACTTGGTCGATTTGTTGGACAAGATCAGAATGAGCTTGTCACAACACTTTAAGTACTCAATGTTAGCTAGTGTGGCGGAGTACAAGTGCAAAATGATCACAAACTAAGTCAATGTGTCACCAATGCCTAGAGTTCTACTTCAAAGTTTTAGAAACTAACATTAGATGTGTGCCATTTATGAAGAGTTTTTTTGAAAAAAGTTTTGATAACCTTGGCTTGACATTTTTCCTAGGCCACAAAGGTGGTATTATGGCACCATGCCAAGTTTGAGGATTTTCGACATCATTTACTATTTTTCCTTTTTTCTTTTACTCGAAAAGCGGTAATTGCCATTAATTCAAAAAAGAAAAAATGCTGAAAAATCACGTGAGCTTGTCACAACACTTTAAGTACTCAATGTTAGCTAGTGTGGCGAAGTACAAGTGCAAAATGACAACAAACTAAGTCAATGTGTCACTAATGCCTAGAGTTCTACTTCAAAGTTTTAGAAACTCACATGAATGTGTGCCATTTGTGAAGAGTTTTTTGGAAAAGTTTTGATACACTTGGCTTGACATTTTTCCTAGGCCACAAAGGTGGTATTATGGCACCATGCCAAGTTTGAGGGATTTCGAACATCATTTACTATTTTTCCTTTTTTCTTTTACCCGAAAAACGGTAATTACCATTAAATCAAAAAAAGTAAAAATGCCGAAAAATCACGTGAGCATGTCACAACCCGTTAAGTACTCAATGTTAGCTAGTGTGTCGGAGTACAAGTGCAAAATGATAACAAACCCTTAATGTTGTGTAATACTCCAAGTTGTATACCAAGAATAATAGAGAGTTATCCTCAATTTTATGTGCCTCATTTGCATCTTAAAAAGAGCATACACAAAATTTAGTGATTAATTCAAACAAATGATAAAAAAATTGCATCATGTTGGAGTTTATATGTTTGTGCATTAAATAAAATAATAATGTTAATGATAATAAGATAATAATTACTAGAAGTTGAATTAAACCCTAAATTTGAAATTAGGGTTTTGAAAATGAGAAGAAGAGAAATGATATAAAAATATAAATAATATAATTATATTTCTAAAATTGGTGTTTTTCATTTCACAATATGATTTGTGAATAAATTTGCAAAAGGTTTGATGTTAAATTTGAATTCAAGTGACTTTAGGAATAAAGAAAAGAAAGTGTGAGATAAACATAAAAATGGAAAGCAAATCTGGTCGGATGGGCTCCTCCCCTCAATTCGGCCTAGCAGCCAGAAACCACCCACGTGGCCCGCTCACCAGCTTCTACGCGCGCACGCTCGGCCAGCTAACCACGCCCAGCCCCCCTCGCAGACTGGTGGACCCCACAATCCAGACACGCCAGCTCGCGCTCGCTCCTTCTCTCCGTCTCTGGCGCGTGGGCCGGTGTCATCAGTGTCGGCTTCAACCACCTGGCCGAAAAGCTCGCCGCCGCCGCGGAATCCTCGCGCGCACGACCTGTTCAACCGCGCCGGGGGGATAAATAGCAGCTCCCGTGAACCGTCCTTCCCCTGCTAACCACTCGCCCTCCCTCGCGTTCGTAGTGCGTGGAAAAAAACCACCGCTGCTACCACCGCCACACGCCCGGGTTTGGCCACCGTCGTCGTCCGGCCAGTGTACGGGTGCGCACGCCTCGGAATTTGGGTCAGTGTGCTTGCGATGTAGCCCCGGTGGTGATCGTGGGCCTCCCTGCCCCAGAACTCGAGCTACCTCACCGCAATTCCTCGTCGTCGCTGCGCGCTCCGCCTGGATCCGCACCTCTCCGTGGACAGCTCGCTAGTGCCAGCAATTCCCAGTAAGAAACCCTCGCCCGAACCCGCTTTCATACCCGCAACGTGTAGCAGCAGTTAATTTGTATTTGGTGCCCCCGGACCGGAGAATTGGATCGTCAGGGGAAGGTCTCCGCCGTGGGGATTATGCGCTGCTGCCCGGGGTCTGGTCGGAGGTTGAAGGCGCACCTTCGACCGTATGATTCGGTGGGCGGTCGAGATTTGAAGAAAGGCTGGGTCTGTGTGCGCCGTTGATTTTGGAGTGAGCGGTAGAGATTAGAAATTAGCATACCCCTTTCGACGCTTTATCATCCGACCGTCGAAGTTGAATCAGATGGTTGCGCGAGGTTGTAGATGTGGCCTAACTCTGGCCATGGATCTTTGATCCGGTGGCGGCTACTGCTCAGGGCTTTGGCTGCTGCTTTGGGTCTAATCTGGACCGCTGGTGCTCGATCCAACGGCCAGGACAGATCGGTACCCCTTCGCGAGCGAATTCTTTCATAAGAGACCCTGAATCAGTTATAAATCAACCCGCTGTCCTGCGCAGGGAGTTCTGTGCCTGAGTACCTTTTACGTAGAGGCCCCTGTAGTTCCCTGGTTTAATGCGCGCAGTCCAGAGCCTGTTGTAAATTGAATAAATTAATTAGAAAATTTATTTTTAATATGAAAATAAATGCTAGGAATTGTATAATCCATAGAAAATTCATATTAACTTCAAATTAATCCATTCTAGTCTCTAAAATTTTGTAATATTATTGTCTATCACATAGAGGCTCTGTTTTGACATGACAACAGTAAGAAAATTAATTTCTCATTTAATCCTATTTCAAGCACATTAAACATTAGGAAATTCATAACTTAAAATATATAGCTCCAAATTTAATGATTCCAGTTCCTATGATCTTATTTTAATGTCTAGATTATTACTGTGTATTTTATTTACATGTTTGGTGCAATGTTAATTTTTGCTATATTATGTATGTATTGTGTTGATGCGAGTATACGAGCAAGCCACTGTGGATTCTGAGGTTCAGCAAGTAGAAGTAGCTGAGCAGGAGCTCATTGAAGGCAAGTTGTGCCCTTGGTCACTTACTTTTTCCCAGCCATGTTCTTATTAATTATAATGATCTGCATAGGTTAATTTTGATGGGATCCTCTAGGCTACCCCAGTTTTGGTTATCTTTATACCTTGTTCACCACTAAAATATTTTTGGGTAGTACCTGCTATTGCTTTATGTGGATTGGGTATGGAGATACAATATTCATGATTACTCTTTTATTATCTTTTTATTATTACCGTTCATGTTAAGATCATTAAATTAATGGGAACATGGAGCGACCACCTGGGAAAACAGTGCTACCACAAGGGTTTAATGGGACACCCTTGGCTGATTAACTAGGAAAGCTAGTGGAGGTCTTCCTTACCCGAAAGGGGCAAGGGCAGTAGGGGAGTGGTCAGTGTAGGGAGGTCCTTGGGTTGATTTTGTTGTGATGGCGGTCAGGCGAGGGATTCCTGCACTGGAGCTTCCTATAAACTGTAGCGGGATTTCTGAAGCTAGTGGAACTTTGTAAATGCCTCGTAGTGTTACCCTGCCTCGCCTCCTCGGTAGAGGTGTATGGGATTGGTCGTCTCTTGGCAGATGGGTAACATGACTTGTGGGTAAAGATGCGCAACCTCTGCAGAGTGTAAAACTGGTATACTAGCCGTGCTCACGGTCATGAGCGGCTCGGACCCTCACATGATTAATTTATGGAACTTAAATTTAATTGGACATTTGCATCGCATTTGGGATTATTTTATTATTACTTTTCTTTATTATTATTAAGGTTTGGTATTTAATTACACTTAGTAATTGCTAATAAAATTTTGACCAACTTATAAAAGCAATGCTCAGCTTCAGCCTCTATTTCATTGATCAGCCTTACACTTCATGAACTCCCATCTTTGGTGAGTTCTTGCCACATTATTCCCCACGAGTTGTTGAGCTATGAACGTATGTGAGCTCACTCTTGCTGTCTCACACCCCCCCACAGGAGAAGAACAGGTGGTCGAAGAGGAGCCGCCTAACACTGAGGCATTCGACTTGATCTAGGTGGCGTCTCCCAGTCAGCTTTGTGGCGCCAGGGAATAATAATTAGTTCGCTTTACTTTATCATTTATTTTTTGTAAGTCTTCTGCTATGTAATAAGTACATTTATGTTATTTATGACATTTATCTCTATGCACTCTGTTATTATGTGTGTTGTTCTTCCTTGGCGCACATATGAGATACACCCGGATTTGTCCCTTAAATCCGGGTGTGACAGAAGTGGTATCAGAGCAAATGTTGACTGTAGGACGAAACCTAGATAGAAATGGACAAACCCTTACCTACTTACCTTATTCTAAATCCTTCTATACTTACCTTACTCTAATTCTTTCTACACTTATCTTGATCCTGTCTCACCTTCTACTGCTCTACTGTGATCATTCTTACCTTCTCTATTCTAAGACAAGATGGATTTCACACCTTGGAATCCCTACCCCTATGACATTTTTAAGAGTTAGGGAACCTAAGACCAAACTAAAACTATTTTCTATAATTAAAAATGTTGTTTGATTGTTCTGATGATAAATGTCTAATTTGCTTCTTTGATTGATTGAGATATTATATATGGACATCTTAGCATGTGCCACCATAAGGTAATGAATTAGCTATGTAGGTAAAACATTAATCTGCTTAGCTAATAAATCCCTCAAAATAACATGATTCGTAATTACTACCTTGTCTACTATTCTCTTACCGTATGTATCTAACTCAGATGGTCAATACCAGGAGGGGTGGTGGAATTGATTTGCCTCCTAATCGACACACTCAGTGGATATATAGACAACCCCAACCACAGCCAGCAGAGATGAATCCTCCTAATCCTCCACCTGGCGGAGTTGACCCACTGATTGCAGCTCAGATGAGGATGATGCAACAAATGGCGGACACTATGGCAGATTTGCGGGCACAGATGCAGCAGGAACACCAGGAGATGCGTCAGGAAAGAGAAGAGATACGCCAGGAGTTGCGCCAGGAGAGAGAAGAGATACACCAGGAGAGAAGGGCGCAATAGCAGCTGCAGCAGCAATTTCAACAACAACAGCAACAACAACAAGTACCACTGCCTCCACCACCACCACCAGTTCCACCTCGTGATAAGCACTAGGAGTTTATGAGCCATAAGCCACTGACCTTCGCCAGTTCGCCAGATCCACTTGATGCAGATGATTGGTTGAAGTCAATTGAGAAGATGCTCAACATCGCCCAATGCTCAGACCGGGAGAAAGTTCTTTATGACTCAGGTCGTCTGACAGGTCCTGCTGTTGACTGGTGGGATTCTTATACTGCTGCCACGATGCTGCTGATACAATTACTTGGGCAGAGTTCAGTACACAGTTCAGAAACTACCACATTCCAGCTGGATTGATGAAGATCAAGAAGAAGGAGTTTCTGTCATTGAAGCAAGGCAACATGTCTGTCAGCGAGTACAGAGATAAATTCATACAGCTGTCGAGATATGCTCCGGATGAGGTTGCTGAGGATGAGAGAAAGCAGGAGCACTTTATTGAAGGACTTAATGGACCCCTACAGTATGCACTGGTTGCACACACATTTCCATCATTTCAGAGGCTGCTGGATAAGGCTCTTGCTATTGAACACAAGCGTGTTCAACTGGGATACTTGAAGAGGAAGGCTATCTCATAGGGACAGGGTAGCAACAGTGTTCGTCCCCGCTACGTTTCGCCACAGGGTACACCGACTCGACCAGGAGGACCACGCTTGGCTCAGTACGCTCCACAGGGGTCTCCACGGACACCTCCTACTCGTTAGGCTACTCCCACTGGCACCCCGATGAGGCCTACAGGACAGAAGACCGGCCCTACATGCTTCAAGTGTAGTCAGATTGGGCACTATGCTAATGCTTGTCCGATGGGGAATTTTGGTACACCAGCTAAGAACAAGCAACGGACTCCTGGCAAGGGATATTCAATAGCCAGGGTTAATCAAGTCAGCATCGATGATACTCCTGATGGTGCTGACATCGTACTCGGTATGTTTTACATTAATGCAATTCCTGCAACAATACTATTTGATTCTGGTGCTACACATTCATTCATGTCTGCTCGATATGCCAACACCAATGAGATACCCCTGCTAAATATGAGAAAACCAATGATAGTAATTACACCTAAAGGGCCTATTGAGGCAAATCAAATGACACGTAGATTGACATTATCAATTATGGGAAGAGAATTTGGAGCTACTGCTATAATATTAGAGGCCAGCAGTATAGATCTCATCCTTGGTATGTCATGGTTAAGAAAGGCAAAGGCCATTAAAGCATGTGGTAGGGGTACTATAGAGCTCACTAGTCCTAGAGGAGAAACATTTCAAGTTCAAATTGTAGTAACCACCGCTTCCAAACGGGCGATATACTTTATAGCAGAGGAGTTTGTTGGTGACAACATCCGGGTGGTTAGAGATTTCCCGGATGTCTTTCCAGAGGAGTTACCAGGGATGCCACCAGATAGGGAAGTGGAGTTTGTCATTGATCTTTTACCTGGAACTACCCCTATTTCTAAACGACCATACAGAATGGCTGTAGAAGAACTAAAGGAGCTTAAGAAGAAGTTAACTGAGTTATAGGAAGCAGGGTACATTCGTCCGAGTTCCTCACCTTGGGGAGCACCAGTGTTATTTGTACAGAAGAAGGATGGATCGCAACGGATGTGTGTGGACTATAGATCGCTCAATGATGTTACTGTGAAGAACAAGTATCCATTACCTCGTATTGAGGATTTGTTTGATCAGATGAGAGGAGCTAGGGTATTCTCGAAGATTGATCTCCGATCGGGATTCCATCAAATGAAGATTAGACCATCGGATATTCCTAAGACGGCTTTCTCAACCCGATATGGATTATATGAGTTCACTGTTATGTCATTTGGATTAACCAATGCACCAGCTTATTTCATGAATTTGATGAATAAGGTGTTTATGGAGTATTTGGACAGATTCGTCGTGGTGTTCATCGACGATATTCTTATCTATTCTAAGAGTGAAAGTGATCATGAAGAACATCTAAGGTTGGTGCTACAGAAGCTACAAGATAATCAACTCTATGCCAAATTTAGCAAGTGCGAGTTTTGGATTGACAAGGTGCCGTTCCTTGGACATATTATTTCTAATGGAGGAATAGCAGTGGATCCTGCTAAAGTGAAGGAGATAATGGAGTGGAGGGTGCCCACTACAGTTACTGAGATTCGAAGTTTCTTAGGGCTCGCAGGATATTATCGGAGATTTATTGAAGGGTTCTCTAAGATTGCCAAGCCTATGACCTCGCTTTTGGAGAAAGGAAGAGAATTCAAGTGGGATGAGAAATGCCAAGACAACTTTGATCAATTGAAGAAGAGATTGATGTCACCACCAGTGTTGATTATGCTAGATCTACAGAAGGGATTTGACATTTATTGTGATGCATGTGGCCAAGGATTAGGATGTGTGCTCATGCAAGAAGGACATGTGATCGCCTATGTGTCTCGTCAGTTGCGGAAACATGAATTGAACTACCCCACTCATGACTTGGAACTGGCAACAGTTGTGCATGCACTTAAGATTTGGAGACACTACATCATGGGAACTAAGTGCCAAGTATACACGGACCATAAGAGTTTGAAATACATATTTACTCAGAAAGATCTCAACCTTAGGCAACATCGTTGGTTGGAGCTTATTAAGGATTATGATTTGGAGATTCATTACCACCCAGGCAAGGAAAATTTGGTTGCAGATGCCTTGAGTCGGAAGGAGCACGTTCATTCCGCTATTGTTGTCCAGCTACCCGATGAATTAGCAAAAGATTTTGAGAGGCTCAACCTGGGGATTGTTACACATGTGGAAGGAGTTACCATTGAATTGGAACCTACCTTGGAGCAAGAAATTTGAAGAGGTCAGGTTGGTGATGCCAAAATCCAGGAGATCAAGGATCTGATAACAGAGGGTAGAGGCCCAGAGTTCACAGAGGATGAGCAAGGCACGATATGGTTCAAGAATCGGATCTATGTTCCCGATATTGATAGTCTTTGGGAAACCATATTGAAGGAGGCACATGACTCAGTGTGTTCTATCCACCCTGGGAGCACTAAGATGTATCAGTATTCGAAGCAAAAATATAGGTGGTATGGATTGAAGAGAGATGTGGCTGCACATGTGGCTATGTGCGATGTGTGTCAAAGAGTTAAGGCTGAACACCAGAGGCCAGCTGGACTACTGCATCCACTGAAGATATCTGAGTGGAAATGGGAAGAGATTGACATGGACTTCATTGTTGGATTGCCCCACACATCTGCTGGGTATGATTCTATATGGGTGATTGTGGATAGGCTAACTAAAGTAGCCCACTTTATTCCAGTGAAGACCACGTATTCAGGAGCCAAGTTGGTAGAGTTGTACATGGCACGTATTGTATGCCTGCATGGTGTGCCAAAGAAGATTATGTCAGACCGAGGATCATAGTTTACTTCTCGGTATTGGAAGAAGTTGCACGAGTCCTTGGATACAAGATTGAATTTTAGTTCGGCTTACCATCCATAGACTGATGGGCAGACTGAGAGGACCAACCAAGTACTAGAAGATATGTTAAGAGCGTGTGCTCTTAAACATGGTGGAAGTTGGGATAAGAGTTTGCCTTATGCGGAGTTCTCTTATAATAATAGCTATCAGGCCAGTTTGAAGATGTCACCGTTTGAGGCTTTGTATGGCAGAAAGTGCAGGACTCCACTGTATTGGGATCAAACTGGTGAAAGATAGTTGTTTGGACTTGAGATTATACAGCAGGCTAAAGAACAAGTCCAGCAAATAAGGGAGAATTTGAGAACTGCACAGTCAAGGCAGAAAAGCTATGCCGATACCCGGAGAAGACTGCTAGAGATTAAGGAAGGTGATTATGTCTATTTGAAAGTGTCACCACTCAGGGGTATGAGAAGATTTAAAGTCAAAGGAAAGTTGTCCCCTCGCTTTATTGGAACCTTCTTAATCTTGAAGCGAGTGGGAGAGGTGGCATATCAATTGGAGTTACCGGATCATCTCGCGGATGTTCATGATGTCTTTCATGTATCTCAGCTGAAGAAATGTCTCAGGGTACCTGAAGAGCAGTTACCAATGGCGGACCTTAGTGTTCAAGATGATCTGACTTATGCCGAGTACCCCATCAAGATTCTGGATACACTGACTCGTGTCACGAGGAATAAGGTTATAAAGATGTGCAAAGTGCAATGGAGTCACCATGGCGAAGATGAAGCAACATGGGAAAGAGAAGAGCTTCGTATAGATTTTCCCCATCTTTTCCCTAGATCTTCTTAAATCTCAAGGACGAGATTATTTTTAAGGGGGGTAGGATTTGTAATACTCCAAGTTGTATACCAAGAATAATAGAGAGTTATCCTCAATTTTATGTGCCTCATTTGCATCTTAAAAAGAGCATACACAAAATTTAGTGATTAATTCAAACAAATGATAAAAAATTGCATCATGTTGGAGTTTATATGTTTGTGCATTAAATAAAATAATAATGTTAATGATAATAAGATAATAATTACTAGAAGTTGAATTAAACCCTAAATTTGAAATTAGGGTTTTGAAAATGAGAAGAAGAGAAATGATATAAAAATATAAATAATATAATTATATTTCTAAAATTGGTGTTTTTCATTTCACAATACGATTTGTGAATAAATTTGCACAAGGTTTGATGTTAAATTTGAATTCAAGTGATTTTAGGAATAAAGAAAAGAAAGTGTGAGATAAACATAAAAATGAAAAGCAAATCTGGTCGGATGGGCTCCTCCCCTCAATTCGGCCTAGCAGCCAGAAACCACCCACGTGGCCCGCTCACCAGCTTCTACGCGCGCACGCTCGGCCAGCTAACCACGCCCAGCCCCCCTCGCCGACTGGTGGACCCCACAATCCAGACACGTAGCTCGCGCTCGCTCCTTCTCTCCGTCTCTAGCGCGTGGGCCGGTGTCGTCAGTGTCGGCTTCAACCACCTGGCCGAAAAGCTCGACGCCGCCGCGGAATCCTCGCGCGCACGACCTGTTCAACTGCGCCGGGGGGATAAATAGCAGCTCCCATGAACCGTCCTTCCCCTGCTAACCACTCGCCCTCCCTCGCGTTTGTAGTGCGTGGAAAAAACCACCGTTGCTACCGCCGCCACGCGCCCGGGTTTGGCTGCCGTCATCGTCCGGCCAGTGTACGGGTGCGCGCGCCTCAGAATTTGGGTCAGTGTGCTTGCGACGTAGCCTCGGTGGTGATCGTGGGCCTCCCTGCCCCAGAACTCAAGCTACCTCACCGCAATTCCTCGTCGTCGCTGCGTGCTCCGCCTGGATCCACACCTCTCCGTGGACAGCTCGCTAGTGCCAGCAATTCCCAGTAAGAAACCCTCGCTCGAACCCGCTTTCATACCCGCAACGTGTAGCAGCAGTTAATTTGTATTTGGTGCCCCCGGACCGGAGAATTGGATCGTCGGAGGAAGGTCTCCGCCGTGGGGATTATGCGCTGCTGCCCGGGGTCTGGTCGGAGGTTGAAGGCGCGCCTTCGACCGTCCGATTTGCTGGGCGGTCGGGATTTGATGAAAGGCTGGGTCTGTGTGCGCCGTTGATTTTGGAGTGAGCGGTAGAGATTAGAAATTAGCATACCCCTTTCGGCGCTTTATCATCCGACCGTCGAAGTTGAATCGGATGGTTGCGCGAGGTTGTAGATGTCGCCGAACTCTGGCCATGGATCTTTGATCCGGTGGCGGCTACTGCTCAGGGCTTTGGCTGCTGCTTTGGGTCTAATCTGGACCGCTGGTGCTCGATCCAACGGTCAGGACAGATCGGTACCCCTTCGCGAGCGGATTCTTTCATAAGAGACCCTGAATCAGTTATAAATCAACCCACCGTCCTGCGCAGGGAGTTCTGTGCCTGAGTACCTTTTACGTAGAGGCCCCTGTAGTTCCCTGGTTTAATGCGCCTAGTCCAGAGCCTGTTGTAAATTGAATAAATTAATTAGAAAATAGATTTTTAATATGAAAATAAATGCTAGGAATTGTATAATCCATAGAAAATTCATATTAACTTCAAATTAATCCATTCTAGTCTCTAAAATTTTGTAATATTATTGTCTATCACATAGAGGCTCTGTTTTGACATGAAAACAGTAAGAAAATTAATTTCTCATTTAATCCTATTTCAAGCACATTAAACCTTAGGAAATTCATAACTTAAAATATATAGCTTTAAATTTAATGATTCCAGTTCCTATGATCTTATTTTAATGTCTAGATTATTACTGTGTATTTTATTTACATGTTTGGTGCAATGTTAATTTTTGCTATACTATGTATGTATTGTGTTGATGCGAGTAGACGAGCAAGCCACTGTGGATTCTGAGGTTCAGCAAGTAGAAGTAGCTGAGTAGGAGCTCATTGAAGGCAAGTTGTGCCCTTGGTCACTTACTTTTTCCCAGCCATGTTCTTATTAATTATAATGATCTGTATAGGTTAATTTTGATGGGATCCTCTAGGCTACCCCAGTTTCGGTTATCTTTATACCTTGTTCACCACTGAAATATTTTTGGGTAGTACCTGCCATTGCTTTATGTGGATTGGGTATGGAGATACAATATTCATCATTACTCTTTTATTATCTTTTTATTATTACCATTCATGTTAAGATCATTAAATTAATGGGAACATGGAGCGACCACCCGGGAAAACAGTGCTACCACAAGGGTTTAATGGTACGCCCTTGGCTGATTAACTAGGAAAGCTGGTGGAGGTCTTCCTTACCCGAAAGGGGCAAGGGTAGTAGGGGAGTGGTCAGTGTAGGGAGGTCCTTGGGTTGATTTTGCTGCGATGGCGGTCAGGCGAGTGATTCCTGCACTGGAGCTTCCTATAAACTGTAGCGGGATTTCTGAAGCTAGTGGAACTTTGTAAAGGCCTCGTAGTGTTACCCTGCCTCGCCTCCTCGGTAGAAGTGTATGGGATTGGCCGTCTCTTGGCAGATGGTTAACATGACTTGTGGGTAAAGATGTGCAATCTCTGCAGAGTGTAAAACTGGTATACTAGCCGTGCTCACGGTCATGAGCGGCTCGGACCCTCACATGATTAATTTATGGAACTTAAATTTAATTGGACATTTCCATCGCATTTGGGATTATTTTATTATTACTTTTCTTTATTATTATTAAGGTTTGGTATTTACTTACACTTAGTAATTGCTAATAAAATTTTGACCAACTTATAAAAGCAATGCTCAGCTTTAGCCTCTATTTCATTGATCAGCCTTACACTTCATGAACTCCCATCTTTGGTGAGTTCATGCCACATTATTCCCCACGACTTGTTGAGCTATGAACGTATGTGAGCTCACTCTTGCTGTCTCACACCCCCCACAGGAGAAGAACAGGTGGTTGAAGAGGAGCCGCCTAACACTGAGGCATTCGACTTGATCTAGGTGGCGTCTCCCAATCAGCTTTGTGGCGCCAGGGAATAATAATTAGTTCGCTTTACTTTATCATTTATTTTTTGTAAGTCTTCCGCTATGTAATAAGTACATTTATGATATTTATGACATTTATCTCTATGCACTCTGTTATTATGTGTGTTGTTCTTCCTTAGCGCACATATGAGATGCACCCGGCTTTGTCCCTTAAATCCGGGTGTGACATGTTGCAAACGTAGAAATTCTTCTATGGACTGGTTAGCGGCGTGCACAATGTTGTCACTCATTTTGAAGGTCGTTGGTACGATCCCTATACAAGCCCACAAACCTGTATATTTTCTCGTTTCTTTTTTGGGATTATTTTTTCAACACAATGATGTGGATCCATATACCAGCCCAAACCTCTATTTTTTCTGTTTTTTGGGATCCTTTTTTAACAAATATATCAACAAATCTCTTTAGTAGACAATGATGCATTCAAGCACACAATCATCATCAGCTTCTATTCTTGACACACCGATGCCCATCTGTACATGAACGGGCAGAGAGTTATAGTCCTTCTCCCTGTGGTGTAGTCTTAGATACCTGCAAGTTAATCACCAGATCACAAGGAAGGTTTTGGACAACATTGTCCAGTCCATGAATTTACAGAGTTGTACAGTCTTTGAACAAGGTGGATCTCCAGCATAATTGTCCCAAATTGAAAGACTTAGCACACAAAACAATGAATTGTTCATAGTTTTCTAGATAAATACACTAATAGGGGCACACATAAAGCACACACAAATGTCTATCAAGCAAATCTCACATACACTAATATAAGGCACAATCTTAGATAGCCTCGTTCAGATGTGATAAACGGCGATCATTGATCTCATCCGAGTCTAGGGAGCTCTCTTCAACCGAAACCCACTCGTCATTACAATCACCATCAACATGACCATCGGATTGGAAATCGTCGTACAAGCCAAGGGCTTCATAATTTTCTAGTAGAGGTTGCGGACCTATAAGAACTTCCTCCAGATTTGTGCTCACTGTGTCTAGACCTTCCGCAATTTCAGTAACAACACTCATGGCATGAACCAGGCTATTCTTGTGCACATACTCTAGATAATTAGGCACATGGTTGCGGTTGCTCAACCTCCTCAACTCATCGGTAGAGACTTGCATCTGTCGAATGGCGTCTAGAAGACCATCCCAAACTCGATTTAATCTCTGCGTCTATAACAAAAAAAGAAGATTGAGATACACTAACTCACCAGTTCATGACTATCGCTGCCCAAGTTCACTAAATAGTACAATAATGACATATGAGTCTACAATACAACTAAGTATCACTAATGTTGTCGGGTACCATAATTAGGGGTACCCCCAATGCTCCTAATCATGGCTGGTAAACACCCTCAGACCAACTGACAGGTGCGGTTCAATTCAAGGCTTCGTCTACCCAAGGGACGCGATCTCGCCCGAGCCCAGCCTCGGGCCGGAGCAGTAGTCCCAGACGAGTTCACGCCTCGCCCGAGGGCCTCCTTAGGCAGCGGACGCCCCCTCGGCTCTCCCGAAGCCCGGCTCGGGCAGGCTTCGTTGTGAAGCAACCTTGGCCAGATCGCCTCACCAACCGACCGCTTCGCAGGTGCATTCAATGCAGGGGATGCCTGACGCCGTATCCTAACACACGCGCCTCAGTCGGCTAGGCCGAAGTGACCGCAGTCACTTCGCCCCTCTTCTTTACTGTACTGATGTGACAAGAAAACAGCGCCGCTTGCCCTGCTCCGACTGTCGTGTCAACCACCCAGGCAAAGACTGACAACAAGTCACGATCAACCACCGAGTTCGGCCTCGGGCGCAACAGGAAGCTCCGCCTCGCCCGACCTTAGGCTCCGGCCTCAGGAGGAGGTTTCCGACTCGGCCTCGACCTCAGGCTCCGGCCTCGGGAGGAGGTCTCCGCCTCGCCCGACCCCCGGACTCGGCCTCGACCTCGGTCTCGGAGGAATCGCGTCCTCGTCCGACCCCGGTCTCGGCCTCGACAGAAGTCTCCGCCTCGCCCGACCTTGGGCTCGGACCGATCGCGCCAATAGGGGATACATCATTACCCTATTCCTAGCCTGCTCAGGCTAGGAGGAACAAGACCGGCGTCCCATCTGGCTTACCCCGGCGACGGGTAATGATGGTGCCCAGCGTGCACCATGACGCCGGTGGCTCTCAGCCCCTTACGGCAGCAAGGAGACGTCAGTAGGACCCTTGCCGCACTGCCAGCTGTACTCCTACAGGACTCAGGCGCTCCTCCGACGGCCACGCTATCACGTGTACAGGGTTCGAACTCTCCCCCGACGGCCACGTTGGCATGTACACAAGGCTTAGGCGCTCCTTTGCCGGACACGTTAGCGCATAGCTACGCCCCCCGTTGTACGTCTGGACCCTCTCCTTGCATCTATAAAAGGGAGGTCCAGGGCCACCCTGAGGGGGGTTCGCGCGAGGGAAGGAGCGGACGAACTCTCTCTCTCTCTCTCCCTCTGGCGACACGCTTGTAACCCCTACTACGAGCGGCACCCCTGGTGCAGGATAATACAAGGCTTGCCCCACATCTTGTGTTCCATCCCGCACCAACCCATTTAAGCAGGGGCACGCAGCGATTTCACTCGCCGGTCCAAGGGACCCCCCGGGTCTGAGACACCGACAGTTGGCGCGCCAGGTAGGGGCCTGCTGCGTGTTAACGAACACCTTCCCGTTGAGTTCCAGATGGGGAGTCTTTAGCAACCTCTTCAGCCCGGGACGGTGCTCCACTTCGGGAGTCTCGAGTTCATGTCCCTCGATGGCAGCTAGAACATGGTACTCCTCCCCCTGCGGCGTGACGACAACGACGGTCTCTGACTCGCCCGGCGGCGGCGAGCTCTATGACAACATCTCCCCGCGGAGGAAGAGGAGCGCTCCGGTCGTCCCCGCCACCCTCCTTGCCGGAGGAGGCGGAGACGAGGCAACCATGGCCACGTAGGAGGCGGCAACTTGTCGGCTGTCGCACCAGAGCGAGTAGACGACGCCGGCACTCCCCCGGGGGACATGTCGGACATTATCCTCGCACCTGAGACGACGGCGGGTATCACTTCCCCGCGACGTGTCAGCCCCAAGCGGACTGATGACGCCAGCACCCTCGCAAAGGACCTGTTGGGCGTTACTCTCGTACCTGAGATGACGGTGTACTCAAGAGGTACCGTCTGTTTTCCATCCCATACCTTTTTGGTTCAGCTTCGATCCACCTAGCGACCCCGCTGCGGTGAGCGCCTTCGTAAAGGCGTATCCAAACCTCCCGGGGTACCACATGTGGTCGACCTGGGGCCGACTGACAGCCGTCTCAACCTTCGGACCGGCGGGTTCTGAGGAGGAGGACGACCCCGACTCCGGTTGGGATTTCTCTGGCCTCAATGACCCCGGTGCCATGCGGGACTTCATGTCTGCATGTGACCACTGCCTCTCCGGTTGTTCTGACGATGGCCATGACCTTGGCGATGAGGGTTACGGCCCAAGTCGTGAATGTTTCCACGTCGATCTGGGAGATCACAATGAAGGCAACCACCTCGGTATGCCAGAGGTTGACGATCCTCCTGGGCCCGCATCTCGCGTTGACATCCTGCGGGAGCTAGCTGTGGTCCCAGTCCCTGCGGGGGGTTAGGACATACAACTCAAGTAAATCCGCGAGATGCAGGCCCGGGTCGACGAGGAAGCAGGCCGGCTTGTGCAGCTCCGACAGAACATCGAACAGGAGTGGGCAAGCCGAACACTCGCCGGAGAAGCCTGTCATCGGGCCCAAGACATCCGGCGCCGGATCGTCGACAATGCCAGGGCAGCGCTGCCCCCGGCCGTCAACGGGTCCGGCCAGGACCTAGCTGCAGCGGCGATGCTACTTCGAGCCATGCCGGAGTCATCCACCACCGAGGGACGACGTATCCAGGGCGAACTCAAGGATCTCCTGGAAGGCGCCGCGGTTCGACGAGCCGAGAGCTCCGCCTCCCGCAGGCGAGATGACCCCTCGAAGCATCACGCGGTGTCTTCCCGACGCATTCAGGAAGCCTCGGTACATCCCGAGCGTGCGTGGGACAAGGCGCCTGCCACCCGGGAACGCCTCGGCAATGAACACCACCATCCCGACCATCGAGCCCGCCTCGACGAGAAGGTGCGCCGAGGCTACCATCCTAGGTGTGGGGGACACTGCAACAGCGAGGAGGATCATAGTCCTTCGCCCGAACCACCCGGTCCGCGGGTCTTCAGCCGGGCCATACGACGAGCGCCGTTCCCTGCCCGTTTCCGAGCCCCGACTACCATCACCAAGTACTCAGGGGAGACAAGGCCGGAGTTGTGGCTCGCGGACTACCGACTGGCATGCCAGTTGGGAGGGGCGGATGATGACAACCTCATCATCTGTAATCTACCCCTTTTCCTCTCCGACGCCGCCCGAGCCTGGCTGGAGCATCTGCCTCCTGCGCAGATCTCCGACTGGGACGATCTGGTCAAAGCTTTCGCGGGAAACTTCCAAGGCACGTACGTGCGCCCTGGGAACTCATGGGACCTCTGAAGCTACCACCAGCAGCCAGGGGAGTCCCTCCGAGAGTACATCCGGCGGATTTCGAAGCAGCGCACCGAGCTGCCCAATGTTACCAACTCGAATGTCATCGGGGCTTTCCTCGCCGGCACCACTTGCCGAGTCCTGGTGAGCAAACTGGGGCGCAAGACTCCCACCCGTGCGAGCAAACTGATGGACGTTGCCACCAAGTTCGCCTCTGGTCAAGAGGCGGTCGAAGCCATCTTCCGAAAGGACAAGCATCCTCAGGGAGAGCCAAAGACAGACGCCCTCGAGGTGTCTGCCCAGCGGGGCACGAAGAAGAAGGCCAAAAACAAGTCACAAGCAAAGCGCGACGCCGCTGACGCGAATCTCGTCGCTGCGGCCGAGCACAGGAACCCTCGGAAACCTCCTGGAGGGGCCGACACATTCGACAAGATGCTCAAGGAGCCGTGCCCTTATCACCAGGGGCCCGTCAAGCACACCCTCAAAGAATGTGTCATGCTCCGGCGCTACTTCCATAAGACCGGGCCCCCGGCGGAAGATGGCAAGGGCCATGACAACGACAAGAAGGAGGGCGGTAAGGAAGAGGGGTTCCCGGAAGTCCATAACTGCTTCATGATCTATGGCGGGCAGGCGGCGAATGCCTCGGCTCGGCACCGCAAGCAGGAGCGCCGGGAGGTCTGCTTGGTGAAGGTGGCAGCGCCCGTCTACCTAACTGGTCCGACAAGCCTATCACCTTCGACCGAGGCAACCACCTCGACTTCGTGCCAAGCCCAGGAAGGTACCCGCTTGTCGTCGATTCGATCATCGGCAACGTTAGGCTCTCCAAGGTCCTCATGGACGGAGGTAGCAGCCTTAACATCATCTACGCCGAGACCCTGGAACTCTTAGGGGTTGATCGGTCTGAGGTCTGGGCTGGTGCGGCACCCTTCCACGGGATCGCGCCCGGGAAGCGAATCCTACCCCTCGGACGGATCGACTTACCCGTCTGCTTCGGAACTCCCTCTAACTTCTGAAAGGAAGCTCTCACCTTTGAGGTCGTCAGGTTTCGAGGAACCTACCATGCGGTACTGGGAAGACCATGCTACGCCAAGTTCATGGCCATCCCCAACTACACCTACCTCAAGCTCAAGATGTCGGGCCTGAACGGGATCATCACCGTCGGATGCACGTACCGCCATGCGTATGAATGCGACATGGAGTGCGTGGAGTATGCTGAGGCTCTCGCCGAGTCCGAGGCTCTCATCGCCGACCTGGAACGCCTCTCCAAGGAGGCGCCCGACGCGAAGCGGCACGCTGGCAACTTCAAACCAGTTGAGGCGGTCAAGTCCGTCTCTCTCGACCCCAGCAACGACGCCAGCAAGAAAGTTCGGATCGGCTCCGAGCTCGACCCCAAATAGGAAGCAGTGCTCATCGACTTTCTCCGCGCAAACGCCGAAGTCTTCGCATGGAGTCCCTCGGACATGCCCGACATACTGAGGGATGTCGCCGAGCACTCACTGGACATCAGAGCTGGAGCCCGACCCGTGAAGCAAACCCTGTGCCATTTCGACGAAGAAAAGCGCAGGCCATAGGCGAGGAGATCCAAAAGCTACTCGCGGCAGGGTTTATCAAAGAGGTATTCCATACCGAATGGTTAGCTAACCCTATTCTTGTAAGGAAGAAGGATGGGAAATGGAGGATGTGTGTAGACTACACTGGTCTAAACAAGGCATGTCCGAAAGTTCCCTATCCTCTACCTCGCATCGATCAAATCGTGGACTCCACTGCTGGGTGTGAAACCCTGTCATTCCTCGATGCCTACTCAGGCTATCACCAAATCAAGATGAAAGAGTCCGACCAGCTCGCGACTTCTTTCATCACACCTTTTGGCATGTACTGTTACACTACAATGCCATTTGGTTTGAGGAATGCCCTCTTGATCTACGTAGCCGCGACCACTCAGGTGGTTAGCACCACGATCATAGTCGAGAGACGAGAAGAAGGGCATGCACTGCCCGTCCAGAGGCCAGTCTACTTCATCAGCGAAGTGCTTTCCGAGACCAAAGTCCGCTACCCATAGATCCAGAAGCTGCTCTACGCAGTGATTCTGACACGGCGAAAGTTGCGACACTACTTCGAGTCTCATCCAGTGACTGTGGTGTCATCCTCCCCCCTGGGGGAGATCATCGAGTGCCGTGAGGCCTCGGGTAGGATAGCAAAGTGGGCGGTGGAACTTATGGGCGAAACGCTATCATTTGCTCCTCGGAAGGCCATAAAATCCCAGGTCTTGGCAGACTTCCTGGCTGAGTGGACTAACACCCAGGTACCGACAACTCCAATCCAGCTCGAGCTCTAGACCATGTACTTCGATGGGTCACTCATGAAAACAGGAGCAGGCGCTGGCTTGCTCTTCGTTTCACCCCTCGGAAAGCATCTCCTCTACGTCATTCGCCTCCATTTTCCGACATCAAACAACGTGGCCGAGTACGAGGCCCTGGTTAACGGGCTGCGCATCGCCATCGAGCTAGGGGTCCGGCGCCTCGACGCTCGTGGCGACTCACAGCTTGTCATCGACCAAGTCATGAAGAACTCCCACTGCCGCGACCGGAGGATGGAAGCCTACTGCGACGAAGTCCGGTGCCTAGAAGACAAGTTCTACAAGCTGGAGCTCAACCACATCACCTGATGGTACAATGAGACTGCGAACGAGCTGGTGAAGATAGCCTCGGGGCGAACGATGGTTCCCCTAGACGTCTTCTCTAGAGACCTACATCAACCATTCGTCAAGATCGACGACGCGCCCGAGTCTGAGGAAGCCTCGGCCTAGCCCGAGGTACCCTCGGCCGAGCCTGAGGTACCCTCGGCCAAACCCGAGGCACCCTCGGCCATCGAGGAAGAGGCCTTGCCCGTCGAGGAGGAACAGAATAGGGTCACGCCAGATCCGAACTGGCAGACCCTGTACCTGGAATATCTCCTCCGAGGAGAGCTTCCCCTCGACAAGACCAAAGCTCGGCGGCTGGCTCGGCGCGCCAAGTCATTCGTCTTGCTGGGTGATGAAAAAGAGCTCTATCACCGCAGCCCCTCGGGCATCCTCCAACGATGCATATCTATCGCCCAGGGACAAGAACTGTTGCAAGAAATACACTCGGGGGCTTGCGGCCACCATGCAGCACCTCGAGCCCTCGTGGGAAATGCCTTCCGACAAAGTTTCTACTGGCCAACCGCGGTGGCCGACGCCACTAGGATTGTGCGCTCCTGCCGAGGGTATCAATTCTACACAAAGCAGACGCATCTGCCCGCTCAGGCCTTGCAGACGATACCCATCACCTGGTCGTTTGCTGTGTGGGGTCTAGACCTCGTCGGTCCCTTGCAGAAGGCACCCGGGAGCTTCTCGCACCTGCTGGTCACCATCGACAAATTCTCCAAGTGGATCGAGGTCCGACCCTTGACCAGCATCAGGTCCGAGCAGGCGGTGGCGTTCTTCACCAACATCATCCATCGATTCGGGGTCCCAAACTCCATCATCACCGACAATGGCACGCAGTTCACCGGAAAAAAGTTCCTGGGCTTCTACGACGACCACCACATCCATGTGGACTGGGCCGCCGTAGCTCATCCCATGACGAATGGGTAGGTGGAGCGTGCCAACGACATGATTTTGCAGGGACTCAAACCAAGGATCTACAACGACCTCAACAAGTTCGGCAAGCGGTGGGTGAAAGAGCTACCCTCGGTAGTCTAGAGTCTGAGGACGACGCCGAGCCGCGCCACAGGTTTCTCGCCGTTCTTTCTAGTCTATGGGGCCGAGGCCGTCCTCCCCACGGACTTAGAATACGGCTCCCCGAGGACCAGGGCGTACGACGACCGAAGCAACCAGACCAGCCGAGAAGACTCGCTGGACCAACTCGAAGAGGCTCGGGACGTTGCCTTACTACATTCGGCAGGGTACCAGCAGTCGCTGCGGCGCTACCACGCCCGAAGCATTCGGTCCCGAGGCTTCCAAGTGGGAGACTTGGTGCTTCGCCTGCAACAGGACGCCCGAGGGCGCCACAAGCTCACTCCTCCCTGGGAAGGGCCCTTCATCATCGCCAAGATCTTGAAGCCCGGAACATACAAGGTGGCCAACGACCAAGGCGAGGTCTACAGCAACGCTTGGAACATCCAACAGCTACGTCGCTTCTACCCTTAAGATGTTTTAAGTCGTTCATGTACCTCGTTTACATACACAAAGTCTAACCGTCAAGGAAGGGTCGGCCTTGCCTCAGCAAAGCCCGACCCTCCCTCGGGGGCTAGAAGGGGGAACCCCCTCTGCGTCAAAATTTTCCTCGGAAAAATTTTCTACCAAAACAATCTTTGTGCTTTCGACTTCCGTATCGATAGCGGGATCCTGAGAACGACGAGAGTACACGTAAGCGGCAAGGCCGACCGAGCCAAGGAACTCCCACGCCTCCGGGATACGGATACCTCACTCATCACCTTCCGCGAGAAGTAACTCTCGCTCGGATAAGCGATCCTGCTACCGAACAAGTCCTAACACTCGGGTAGAAAATGACTTTCGCACCTTCTCGACTGTATCAATAATGGAATCCTTCGACCAAATGGGAGTGCACGTAAGCGGCAAGGCCGACCGAGCCGAGGGACTCCTACGCCTCTGGGATACAGATACCTCACTCATCACCTTTCGCGAAAAGTAACTCTCGCTCGGATAAACGATTCTGCTATTGATAGACAATTCATGATGCTCGAAGCAAGAGGAAAGAAGACGCAACTTTTTAACACGACGATAAAGTGTTTAGGCCTCGGCGGTCGCGAAAAAACATGTGCGTGCTACAGACAAACTGTTTTCGCAGGTTCAGGCATCGGCAGGGGGAGCAGCAGCACCCTCGGCGTTGTTTCCACCCTCGGCGGAACCTGGCCCGGCCTTGGACGGCGACCTGGGCGAAAAGGACCTCCACCTAAGGGAGGACGCCAGCACCGCGCCAGCGGATGTCTCGGCCAAGCTCCAGCGGCTGCTGCCACATCTTCCTCGGCCTGGGAAGCCGCCATCTCCCGGGCCGATGAAGTCTCTTTCCGAGCCGACTTCGCCTCTATCCATGCTAACACTGCTGCCTCCGGCTCCGGCTCATCGCAGAGCAGCCGAGGGTTCTCAAAAACTGAGCAAGAGAGGCCCAGAGCGGCAAGGCCGACCGAGCCGAGGGACTCCTACGCCTCCGGGATACGGATACCTCACTCGTCATCTTCCGCGAAAGGCAACTCACGCTCGGTTAAGTGGTTCGGCTAGCCAACAGGCAAGTCCCAGTGCTCGGAATGAGGAAGAAACATAGCTTTATATTAGAAATACCCAAATGTTCAGGCCTCGACAGCCACGAAGAACAAAACATATACTTGGGGTAACTATGCTACACAGACTTAGACGTCGGCAGAACCCTCGGCGGTTCTCCTGACCTACGACAAATGTCTAAGTACTTAAAGCGGTTACATATTGCTCCGGCAAAAACCCGGTATATCTCCTTACAAACGGGGCTCTGGTTCCGCTCCCGCGGGTACGAACGACCTCACACCAGAGGGACTGCAGGACAACAAACTCCGGGTGGCTCGCCGGTAGCCGCTCCTACAGCAGTGACAATGACCTCCGCCTCGGGTGGCCACACAGCTGCAGCAACGGCTTCAGGGCAAACGCTACAGTAGAGAGGCCCTCGCCCGCAAAAGAACGAGAACGGGGTCGTCTCAGAACACGAACGCTGCCCTCGCGGCGTACGACGTGTTATGCGACCCCCCAACAGCCGGCGGCGCAGCAAGGACCAGCGGTGGGGGGCGGCACCGGAAGCAGCGCCAGAGCCGCTCGCGCCGGGGAGCCAGACGCGCGGCAGCTACCAGCGCCACAGGCGGCGAACGCCCTTCCCCCCAGATCACTGAGGGAAGGAGCGGGCCGCTGCCTACGTAGAAGCGGGCCCCGGCTCAGCTTGCTCTCCGCCTCAGCAGGGATGACGAAGATCCTTGAAGCTGAGGGCGGGGCGGAGGCCGCGGCCCGGCTTGCTTCTCCCCACCAAACTGCCCATTAGTGAGGGAATGTAGCCGGGCTGCTCGACAAAAATCCTTGAAGCCGAGCAATGGCTGAAGGGCGCCGATCTCCACGAGGCCGCGCTCCTCCAACGACAGCAAGAGCAAGGCGGCGCTGGTGCTCCCCATCCAGGGGCTCGAAAGGTGGAAGGGCGCAATGCATGAGGGGAGAACGAAGCCATGGCCACTGCCCGGGGGATCGATCCCCCTTTTATAGGCAGACCTCCTCACTTGCACCCCTTAGCGTCACGGGCGAAGTCTCCACTGACATACTCCAAGGTTCCCCCCCTACGACACGGGGGCTGGGACCCACACGTCACGCGAGCTGATCCGAAGCGCGAAGAAGGCGAACCGCCACACGCGAGGCATGTAACCGCCCCGCGGTTACAAGCGCTTTCCCATCTTCGCAGAAATCGGTGGTCGAAAGGGTGGACCGCCACGCGAAAGGCATCCAACTGCACCGCAACTATGCGCCCTTTCGGCTTCGACCATATCCGGTGGACCAGCGCAAAGGAAGCGGGCCCGCATGTCATGTAACCGGCGCGCCGGTTACGGCGTACAAGAAGCTACCCCGCCACTCGCGCCAATGCTGCGCCTCCTCGACTGCGGAACCAGTACCGCGTCTCAAGGCAGCACTACGCGTGACCCAACAGTGCCAACTAAAGGCGACGACCACGGGTTAGTCGACTGCAGGGACAGGCACGGCGGTCGGCATGGCCCAAAAGTGGGCCGGCAGTAACTGCAGCGGAAGCAGCGGTCAAATCACCCGCAGGCTCGCATCCCCTCCTAAAGCGACAGGAGAGCCCTCTCCCACGGTGTGAAGACAACGCACCCGTGTTCCGTTCCTCGAACGGCTCGCGCGCAACGGGCGCCACGCGAATCGCACATCCCGCCGCATTAACTCCCCAGCGGAGCAGGCGACACCTCTGGCAGGCGAGGCAGGCGTCGCTTCGCCTTCGCCATAATGACCGTGTCAAAAAAGGTGCGCCACGTTATTTAAATTCATATCCTTCCCCTCCTCCTCTCTCTCTCTCTTGCTACAGGGACCGGGAAAGGGAATGTTGTAGAAAGGATCCTTCTCGGCGAAGGAAGCGGGCCCCGAGCCCTCCTACTGATTAGGGGTTCGAAGGCTGGCCCCTCGGAAGGGTTTCGACAGCCACCCCAGAGCACTCGGACTTCAAGCCCATTACTGATCAGGGGTTCGAAGGCTGGCCCCTCGGAAGGGTTCGACAGCCACCCCAGAACGCTCGGGCTCCGTGCCCATTACTGATCAGGGGTTCGTAGGCTGGCCCCTCGGAAGGGTTCGACAGTCGCCCCAGAGCACGCAGAGTGAGGGATGACTCTGGGTACGTCTGATACATGGCCGAGGCTCGGGCTATGCTCCTGAGGTACCCTAGGACATTTTCGAGACCGGCGGGAACGATTTGTAATGGAATCCCACCGGAGGGAGGCATCGAGCCCTCGGACCCTGTCGAAGGGGTCTGGGTCTGGCGAATCACCCGCAGGTACTTTTGGAGCGCGCCTCTGGGCCACTAGCCAACCCCTAACGAACGGGGCACGAGCGTCCACTCGGATCACCCATTAGCAGCTCACTGGAAACACCATGTTCGGCGCCCTCCGAGGGCAACATGGCACTTTCCCCCCTCCTCCTTGCGGAAAGGCGACGCAGGGGCGTATGATAAAAGTCGGGAAGGTCCTTGATCGTCCTCTCGCTCCGTGCAGAGGCTCAGGGGCTGCTCTCGCACCCGACTATGGCCAAAACTGTTGACAGCGTCAACAAACCAGCTTGATAACTTGGAACCCGACCACGCACCTGGGCTACGGCCAGGCCGCATGAGGGAACGATCAGACCGGCCGAAGCACCACGAAAAGCATTCAGACCTCAGAGGAGTCAAACCACTCCTCTGAGGCCTCGGGGGCTACACCCGGCGGGTGCGCTCGCGCGCACCCACCAGAACAAGGCAAAAACCGAGAAAGGCCGGTCCCCTCACCGAAAATGCGGCAAAAGCCTCCAAGCGAGTACCAACACTCCCTTCGAGGCTCGAGGGCTACTGTCGGGTACCATAATTAGGGGTACCCTCAGCGCTCCTAATCATGGCTAGTAACACCCTCAGACCAACTGATGGGTGCGGTTCAAGTCAAGGCTTCGTCTACCCAAGGGACTCGATCTCGCCCGAGCCCAGCCTCGGGCCGGAGCAGTAGTCCCAGACGAGTTCAAGCCTCGCCCGAGGGCCTCCTCAGGCAGTGGGCGCCCCCTCGGCTCTCCCGAAGCCTGGCTCGGGCAAGCTTTGTTGTGAAGCAACCTTGGCCAGACCGCCTCACCAACCGACCGCTTCGCAGGCGCATTCAATGCAGGGGATGCCTGACGCCGTATCCTGACACACGCGCCTCAGTCGGCCAGACCGAAGTGACCGCAGTCACTTCGCCCCTCTTCTTTATTGTACTGATGTAACAGGAAAACAGCACCGCTCGCCCTGCTCCGACTGCCATGTCAACCACCCAGGCAAAGACTGACAACAAGTCACGATCAACCACCGAGTTCGGCCTCGGGCGCAACAGGAAGCTCTGCCTCGCCCGACCTTAGGCTCCGGCCTCGGGAGGAGGTTTCCGACTCGGCCTCGACCTCAGGCTCCGGCCCCGGGAGGAGGTCTCCGCATCGCCCAACCCCCAGACTCGGCCTCGACCTCGGTCTTGGAGGAATCACGTCCTCGCCCGACCCCGACCTCGGCCTCGACAGAAGTCTCCGCCTCGCCCGACCATGGGCTTGGACCGACCGCGCCAACAGGGGATACATCATTACCCTATTCCTAGCCTGCTGAGGCTAGGAGGAGCAAGACCGGCGTCCCATCTGGCTTACCCCGGCGACGGGTAATGATGGTGCCCCGCGCGCACCATGACGCCGGTGGCTCTCAGCCCCTTATGGCAGCAAGGAGACGTCAGCAGGACCCTTGCCGCACTGCCAGCTATACTCCTATAGGACTCAGGCGCTCCTCCGACGGCCATGCTATCACGTGTACAGGGCTCGAACTCTCCCTCGATGGCCACGTTGGCATGTACACAAGGCTTAGGCGCTCCTCTGCCAGACACGTTAGCGCATAGCTACGCCCCCCGTTGTACGTTTGGACCCTCTCCTTGCGTCTATAAAAGGGAGGTCCAGGGCCACCCTGAGGGGGGTTCGCGCGAGGGAAGGAGCGGACAAACTCTCTCTCTCTCTATCTCTCCCTCTCGTGACGCGCTTGTAACCCCTACTACAAGCGGCACCCCTGGTGTAGGATAATACAAGGCTTGCCCCACATCTTGTGTTCCATCCCGCGCCAACCCATCTGGGCAGGGGCACGCAGCAATTTCACTCGTCGGTCCAAGGGACCCCCCCGGGTCCGAGACGCCGACAAATGTGAAACTTTCTTCAGTAAGCAGACAATAGGATGTTCAGTAATTCTATGGTGGCATGGGTAATAGAATGTTCAGTAGTTCTCTATGGTGGGATGGGTAATAGAATGTTAAGTAATTCTATTCAATAGATGAACATAATAGGGATCCCAACATACTAGGTATGCCAATTTACTAATTGGTTTTAGCTTGACAGAGGACTAACAACAACATGAATCTGCTAACAATATTGCTTGCCAATTTACTGTTTGGTTTTAGCTTGGCAGAAGACTAACAACAACATGAATCTGAAACAACATGAACATACCAGATCATGTGTGTCGGATGATCGATGGTGTGGACGTAATCTGCTAGTGCCATAAACAATATTGCTTGTGTCGAGCCAGGCACCCACGGTGGTCGTGCCCCTACTGCCATTGGAAGCGGAGCTATTATCCATACCGCGCGGGCCGCTCGGTTCAGCACCGTTGACGGGGTACAGAGAGACAGGGAGCTTCAGGATAGAGCGAGGCTCCAGGGGCGGTTGGTCGACGTCGCCTCCACAAGACGCCATCGATGACGAGGGCAGACGGCCGAACGTTAGCGTGCCTCAAGCACGAGCACGACAGATCCAACGATGCAGAGTACCTAGCTAAGGTCGTAGAGAGGCGTGCACATCGCTTCTCGGCTTGCACGACGACGACGCTTCTCGACTTGCACGACGACGGCTGGTCGCAGAGATGCTGGCGGTGGACCAGGACCAGCGCCTCGTGGTGCAGCAGTTGGGGTGGTAGAGGCGGCTGTCCAGCGTGCGCCGCAACCGGGGATATCGCCGGCGACAAACATCACACGATGGCGGCGGATCCAACTAGATGCGGCGGCGGTTGGGAGTGGGGAATCCAAATCGGAGATGCACGAGGAGGGGAAGGTTTGGAACGACTGCGCAGTGGGGCATGGTGAAAGGGAAATGGGCTTAAACATTTCCTATAATCGATTTTGGTGTTTGACGTCCATCACAAACCACGTGGACTAACTAGTTTGCCTAATTGTCATTTATCTCAGATGCATAAAGTTCAATATAAACCAACAAAGAAAGTGAGTTGGGGAACTCTACAAGTTTGGAGCAAGAACAAGTATTGGCGTAGCTAGTGGCGCACCAGACACTGTCCGGTGCCCCAGGTTGCAGCCCTCGCGAACTGGCTGCTCTCGGGTTTTTTTCTCAAAGTCACTCCGCTATAATTCATCGGACTGTTTGGTGTGCACTAGACTGTCCGATGAGCCAACGGAGCAATGGTTAACTGCGTCCAACGGTCGACTGCTGTGAACAGTGAACAATGCATAGTGTAGAAGTCAGAAGTCAGAACTGCAAAGTCAGAACACACCGGACTGTCCGGTGTGCCACTGGACTATCCAGTGCCGCAAGAGGACAAAGGACTTCAATGGTCAACCACTCCAAACCCCAACGGTCGGCCATGAAACATAGAATTAGAATACTCTCCCTCTTTTTTTACTTACTTTAGTTCTTTAGTTTTGGGAAAATAAATAGGGTACTTGTTTTCTTTCATATTGGGTGTCAAATGAACCATGTAAGAATTCTCACTTCATAGATACCGGGTATAAAGTTTATCCAAAAAGTTCCAATTTCAAAACACATATTCAAAACACATATGGTAGGGGCATATCCTGAATGTGCCTGATAGACAAAAAATTTTCATGAAAATAAAGATATTAAATTTGACTGGACTTGACACTTTATTTTTTGTTTTCTAAGAAAGAAAAAAATGCTTAGAAATGCATCTAATCTACGAGTTCATAAGAGATAATTATTCTCTTTAATAAACTTTTGTGTCGTGCAGGGCACAATACGATTCTATCTTTCGCTTCATCAGAAAAATTCTGGGACGAAAGGATTCGAACCTCCGAGTAACGGGACCAAAACCCGCTGCCTTACCACTTGGCCACGCCCCATGTCATTTCGTTCTATGAAACACTAATAAACACTATTATTTTTGTCACACCCGGCTTTTAGGAACAAAGCCAGGTGCATCTCATACATGCGCCAAGAAGACAACATATATAATAACAGAGTGTATAGAGATAAATGTCAATAACATCAGAGTATTTATTACATAGCGGAAGACTTAATACAAAATAAAATAATAAAGATAAAACGAACTAAGGATCGTCGGCGCCAATGTCAACTGAGAAACGCCACCTAGATCAGATCATACTCCTCGCCTTGTGGCTCCTCCTGAACCACCTGCTCTTCTCCTGTGGGGGGGTGTGAGACAGCAAGGGTGAGCTCACACATGATCATAGCTCAACAAGTTGTGGGGAACCAGTGGACATAAACTCACAAAGGTGTGAGTTCATGTGATGTGTAAGGCTAATCAATGATAGGGGTTAAAGCTAAGCATTGCTTTTAAGTAGTTGGTCAAAATTTTATTAGCAATTACTAAGTGTAAGTAAATACCAAACCATAAGTAAAGTAATAGAACAAAATTAATAATAAACCCATGCAATGCATATGACAAAATTGAATTTAAGTTCCATAATTTAAACATCAGAGAGTCCTGAGCTGCTCATGACCGCGAGCACGGCTAGTATACCAGTTTTACACTCTGCAGAGGTTGTACCCTTTACCCACAAGTCATGCTACCCATCTGCCAAGGGGTCGCGAATCCCATACACCTCTACCTAGGAAGCGCGGCAGGGCAACACTACGAGGCCTTTACAAAGTTCCACTAGCTTCCGAAAACCCGCTACAGTTTATAGGAAGTTCCAATGCAGGGTTCTTGCCTGACCGCCATCGCAGCAAAATCAAGCAAGGACCTCCCTACACTGACCACTCCCCTACTGCCCTTGCCCCTTTCGGGTAAGGTAGTCTTCCACTAGCTTTCCTAATTAGTCAGCCAAGGGCGTCCCATTAAACCCTTGTGGTGGCACGTGGTTCTCAAGTTAAGCTCTATGTTCCAATTAACATTATTGAACTTGACATGAACATAAATAGAATAACAACAGAATTGGAACATAGAGGTAATAAATGATTATCCCAAAACCCGGTAAAGCAATAGCAAACTACCCAAGTGATTCAGGGGTAAACAAGGTAATGAGATAAACAATCTAGAGTAACCTATTGGGTCCCATCAAAATTAACCTATGCATGGATAAGTGATATTAAAGAACATTATTGGGTAAAAAGTGGTCAAGGGCACAACTTGCCTTCAATGAGCTCCTGCTCAGCTACTTCTACTTGTTGAACCTCAGAATCCACAGTGGCTTGCTTGTCTACTCGCATCAACACAATACATACATAGTATAGCAAAGATTAACATCACATCAAACATGTAAATAAAATATACAGTAAAAATCTACACATTAAAATAAGAACCTAGGAACAGGAATCATAATTTTTAGAGTTATATATTTTAAGTTATGAATTTTCTAAGATTTAATGTGCTTGAAATAGGATTACATGATAAATAAATTTTTTTACTGTTTTCATGTCAAAACAGAGACACTAGGTGATAGAGAATATTATTACAAAAGTTTAGAAACTGGAATGGTTCAATTTGGAGTTCATATGAATTTTCTACCAATTAAACAAGTTCTAGTAATTATTTTTTGTATTAAAAATGCATTTCTGATTTATTTTCTCTGTTTTTCGAGTTTTCTGGACTGGGCCTCATTTTCAAGAGAGCACAGGGGCCCTGGCGCAAAATACCCTAAGACACAGACTACTACTACGTGGACTGCGGGTCGTTTTCGGGGAAACATAAGGGCTCTTTAATAAAAATGTGTCACGAAGGGGTATCGTGCGCCCCAGACCGTCCGATCTCAAACGGAGCGCTCAGATTAGTTTTAACTTATACCGAACCGGTATGCAACCCTAACCCCAGGATCTAAGATCTACGCCCCGGATCCAACCACGTTTTCACCGCTCGCAAGCCCTCGGATGAACTGCCAACGGATCAGATTCTAAGTGCGAAGGGGAACACTCTCGCGCCCCATCACAACCGTCTACACGGAGATCCACGACTGAAGGGTCATCGCTCTCCACGGTTCACCCGACGGCGGTGTAATCTCCTCCCCACGGCGGAGCATGGCCGGGGAAATATCGATTACAGACCGGAGCCCTGATTTCGTACTCCTGGTGCAAGATACATGGAACAGAGGACCTAGCGAATCATCTAAGGACATTTTTCTGGTGTCATGGGTGCACGTGGAGCTCACCTACGGTATGGAGCGGCCCCGCGGTGGCGGCCGCACGGCGGCGAGAAATTGCCAACCCCAATCCCCGCTGACCCCTTCGAAACTACGTGTACGCAATTTACCGAGACAACAGAAGGCTTGGGGGTGATTTTCACCTCGGTTTGGCGCCTGCAGGTATATTGCCCACGACAGACCGTGGAGCAGCAGCGGCGGCGATACCTCCACAACTCACGACGATGGCGCTCGACACGACATCCAGGGCTTCAACAAGGAGGTTGCTGCAACGCGGCCCGGGTGGGAACTAGTGGCTCATCCACCGGTCACAAGGCTTGAGGGAGGAGGGTGAAGTTCACGGCCAAGGCGCGATACGGAAAGGGAATGGAGGGGAAGTGAGCGCGCAACAGCGGAGTGCAGCCGGCGGCGGAGCATCTAGGTCAGGCTACGGCTTTATAGTCTCGCGCAGGGACAAGCTCGACCGACTAAACTCAGGGTTGAGGCGAGATTTCTGACGAATTCGACGGTAACGCAAGAAAGGGAAAACTCCCGTGCGACTCGCGCGGATTGTTACCGTCGCGGCAACCGGGATGACAAGAGGGGCCCACATGGCGGCCAGCTACCTCAACGGAGTGCGGGTGAGCGCGGTAGGGAGAGGGGCCCACGGAGCAGTGACTACGGTGAGCAGCAAGCGGTATTGAGCCGAGCGGCAATAACGGGCTGCGCGTGAGTGCCAGATGAATGGGCCGAAACTCATTTCAGGGCCCACGAGTAATTTTCCCCATTTATTCTTTTTCTTTTATATTTTCCACCTTCTTTTCTTCCTTTTCAAATTCAGTTTGAATTCAAAATTAATTCAACCTTCTATGGCTCTTCCTTACAAATTAGATTTGTGTAATTAGGGCATTAACTCCGGAGATATTTATTTATATATATCATTTACTTATTCATCTCCTTTATCTTTTTCTTTTCCCCCACATTTCTAGAATTCAAATTTGAATTTAATTTTAACTGTGAACTTATATTCACTTTTTTTAAATGTACAAGTTGAACTCAAATAGGAAGGTTTAACTAATTTCTTTATATTTATTGTATTTATCTTTGTTTAGTATTCTTTCTTCTCCTGCTCAAATTCTTGAATTCCCCTTTAGAGAATTTGATATATTTCCTTTCACATTATTTCCTGTTGTCACAAAATGCACACAAAAATAAATTCCCAGCATGATGCATGTATCATTTTTAGTGTCTTTTGTCACCTATTTATTTGTTTAATTGTGGTGTTCACATGACATGATAAACATAGTTAACACATATAGATACAAAGTAATATAATTTCTCTTTTTAGACTTTTCTTACAAAGTGGGTATTACAAATCCTACCCCCCTTAAAATTTATCTCGTCCTCGAGATTTAGGAAGATCTAGGGAAAAGGTGGGGAAAATCTATACGAATCGCTTCTTCTCTTTCCCAAGTTGCTTCATCTTCTCCGTGGTGACTCCATTGGACTTTGCACATCTTTATCACCTTATTTCTTGTAACTCGAGTCAAAGTATCCAAAATCTTGATCGGGTACTCCGTGTAAGTCAAATCACCTTGAACACTGAGCTCTTCCATGGGTAACTGTTCCTCAGGGACATGGAGACACTTCTTTAGTTGAGATACGTGGAACACGTTATGCACATCCGATAGACTATCCGGTAACTCGAGTTGGTATGCCATCTCCCCAACTCTTCTAAAGATCAAGAATGGTCCAATATAGCGAGGGGACAATTTGCCCTTAACTTTGAATCTCCTCATTCCACGAAGTGGTGACACCTTGAGGTACACATAATCTCCTTCTTCAAATTCCAGTGGTCTTCTTCTATTATCTGTGTAGCTCTTTTGCCTGGTTTGAGCCACTCTCAAATTCTCTCGAATTATACGAACTTGTTCTTCTGCTTCTTGAATCAATTCAGGCCCAAAGAATTGTCTTTCTCCAGTTTGATCCCAATATAGAGGAGTCCTGCACTTCCTCCCATATAAAGCTTCAAAAGGTGACATCTTCAGACTGGCCTGATAACTATTGTTATATGAGAACTCAGCATATGATAGACTTTTATCCCAACTTCCTCCATGCTGAAGAGCGCATGCTCTCAACATATCTTCCAATACTTGATTAGTCCTTTCAGTCTGTCCATCAGTCTGAGGGTGATAAGCTGTACTAAAATTCAACTTTGTACTCATGTTCTCATGAAAGCTTCTCCAAAACCTTGAGGTAAACTGCGAACCTCGATCAGACACGATCTTCTTTGGTACTCCATGTAAACACACAATCCGAGCCATATATAACTCTGCTAGTTGAGAACCTTTATAAGTAGTCTTGACAGGAATAAAGTGAGCCACTTTAGTCAATCTATCCACAATCACCCATATAGCATCATATCCTTTCTGGGTGCGAGGCAATCCAGTAATGAAATCCATACCAATCTCTTCCCACTTCCACTCGGGTATCTTCAGTGGATATAACAATCCAGCTGGCCTCTGGTGTTCAGCCTTAACTCTTTGACATACATCGCACATAGCCACATGTGCAGCTACATCTCTTTTCAATCCATACCACCAATATTTCCGCTTCAAATCCTGATACATCTTAGTACTACCAGGATGAATAGAATAATCCGAATCATGGGCCTCCTTTAAAATAGTCTCTCGTAGGCTTTTAATATCAGGAACACACATCCTGTCCTTGAACCATACAGTGCCTTGCTCATCTTCTGTAAATTCCGGAACTCGACCTTCGGTAATCAGATCCTTAATCTCTTTTATTTTGGCATCACCAATTTGACCTTTGCGGATTTCTTGCTCCAAGGTAGGTTCCACATCAATAGTGACTCCCTCAGTATGAGCAACTATCCCCAGGTTAAGTCTCCTGAAATCCTTAACAATCTCATCGGGTAGCTGGGCAACAAAAGCGGAGTGAACATGTTCTTTCCGACTCAAGGCATCTGCGACCAAATTCGCCTTGCCCGGGTGATAGTGAATCTCCAAATCATAATCCTTAATAAGCTCCAACCAACGGCGTTGCCTAAGGTTGAGATCCTTCTGAGTGAATATATACTTCAAACTCTTATGATCCGTATATACTTGGCACTTGGTCCCCATGATATAATGTCTCCAAATCTTGAGCGCATGCACAACGGCTGCTAATTCCAAGTCGTGAGTGGGGTAGTTCAATTCATGTTTCCGCAACTGACGAGAAGCATATGCAATCACATGACCTTCCTGCATGAGCACACATCCTAAGCCTTGGCCACATGCATCACAATAGATATCAAATCCTTTCTGTAGGTCTGGCATAACCAATACGGGTGGCGACATCAATCTTTTCTTCAATTGATCAAAGCTGTCTTGACACTTCTCGTCCCACTTAAATTCTTTTCCTTTCTCCAAAAGCGAAGTTATAGGTTTAGCAATCTTAGAAAATCCTTCAATAAATCTCCGATAATAGCCAGCAAGTCCCAAGAAGTTCCAAATCTCCGTAACTGTAGTGGGTACTCTCCATTCCATTATCTCCTTAACTTTAGCAGGATCCACTGAAATTCCTCCATTAGAAATGATATGTCCAAGAAATGGCACCTCGTCAACCCAAAACTCGCATTTACTGTACTTGGCATAGAGTTGATTATCTCGTAGCTTCTGTAGCACCAATCTCAGATGTTCCTCATGTTCACTCTCACTCTTGGAATAAAAATAAAAATATCGTCGATGAAAACCACGACGAATCTGTCCAGATCATGAACACTTTATTCTTCAGATCCATAAAATAGGTTGGTGCATTAGTTAGTCCAAATGATATGACGGTGAACTCGTATGAACCATATCGGGTCGAGAAATCTGTCTTAGGAATATTCAATGGCCTAATCTTCATTTGATGGTAACCCGATCGAAGATCAATCTTCGAGAATACTCTAGCTTCTCTCATCTGATCAAATAAATCCAAAATGTGGGGTAACGGGTACTTGTTCTTCACGGTAACATCATTAAGTGATCTATAATCCACACACATTTTTTTTTGTGATCCATCCTTCTTCTGTGCCAACAGTATCGGTGCTCCCCAAGGTGAGGAACTCGGACGAATGTACCCGGCCTCTTGTAACTCAGTTAACTGTTTCTTCAGTTCCTTTAACCCTTCTACAGCCATTCGGAAAATCCCTAACTGCATTGATGTTGTCACCCACCAACTTCTCATCTACTAAGAATGCCACTAATCTGGTGGTGGTAGTTACTGCAATCTCAACTTCAAATCTTTCTCCTTTGGAACTGGTGAGTTCTAAGGTTCCCTTAGCATAGTGTATATACTGCTTTTGCCTTTCTTAACCATGACATACCAAGGATCACGTCTATAGTGCTCTCTTCTAACACTATAGGGGTAGCCCATCTGGGTTAGAAACATATGGTAAGAGAGAGCAGTAGACAAGGCAGGTATTTACAAAGCAGGTTACTTTGGGGAATTTTTCTTAGCTAAGCAGATTAATATTTTATCTACCAAAGCTAATTCAACACCTTATGGTGGTACATACTAAGATGTCCATCTATAATAATCCAATCAATCAAAGAAGCAAATCAGGCATTTAGCATTAGAACAATCAACCCACATTTTTAAAATAGAGAAAATAGTTTTATTTTCATCTTAGGTTCCCTATCTCTTAAAAAGATCATAGTGGTAGGATTCCAAGGTGTGAAATCCATCTTGTCTTAGAGGAGAAAAGATAAGATTAACCAGAGTAGATTAGCAGAAGGTGAGACAAGATCAAGATGAGATAAGTATAGAATGAGTCAGAGTAAGGTAAGTAGGTAAGGGTTTTGTCCATTTCTATCTAGGTTTCGTCCTACAGTCAACATTCCTCTGATACCACTTCTGTCACACCCGGCTTTAAGGAACAAAGCCAGGTGCATCTCATACATGCGCCAAGAAGACAACATATATAATAACAGAGTGTATAGAGATAAATGTCAATAACATCAGAGTATTTATTACATAGCGGAAGACTTATTACAAAATAAAATAATAAAGATAAAACGAACTAAGGATCGTCGGCGCCAATGTCAACTGAGAAACGCCACCTAGATCAGATCATACTCCTCGCCTTGTGGCTCCTCCTGAACCACCTGCTCTTCTCCTGTGGGGGGGGGGTGTGAGACAGCAAGGGTGAGCTCACACATGATCATAGCTCAACAAGTTGTGGGGAACCAGTGGACATAAACTCACAAAGGTGTGAGTTCATGTGATGTGTAAGGCTAATCAATGATAGGGGTTAAAGTTAAGCATTGCTTTTAAGTAGTTGGTCAAAATTTTATTAGCAATTACTAAGTGTAAGTAAATACCAAACCATAAGTAAAGTAATAGAACAAAATTAATAATAAACCCATGCAATGCATATGACAAAATTGAATTTAAGTTCCATAATTTAAACATCAGAGAGTCCTGAGCTGCTCATGACCGCGAGCACGGCTAGTATACCAGTTTTACACTCTGCAGAGGTTGTACCCTTTACCCACAAGTCATGCTACCCATCTGCCAAGGGGTCGCGAATCTCATACACCTCTACCTAGGAAGCGCGGCAGGGCAACACTACGAGGCCTTTACAAAGTTCCACTAGCTTCCGAAAACCCGCTACAGTTTATAGGAAGTTCCAATGCAGGGTTCTTGCCTGACCGCCATCGCAGCAAAATCAAGCAAGGACCTCCCTACACTGACCACTCCCCTACTGCCCTTGCCCCTTTCGGGTAAGGTAGTCTTCCACTAGCTTTCCTAATTAGTCAGCCAAGGGCGTCCCATTAAACCCTTGTGGTGGCACGTGGTTCTCAAGTTAAGCTCTATGTTCCAATTAACATTAATGAACTTGACATGAACATAAATAGAATAACAACAGAATTGGAACATAGAGGTAATAAATGATTATCCCAAAACCCGGTAAAGCAATAGCAAACTACCCAAGTGATTCAGGGGTAAACAAGGTAATGAGATAAACAATCTAGAGTAACCTATTGGGTCCCATCAAAATTAACCTATGCATGGATAAGTGATATTAAAGAACATTATTGGGTAAAAAGTGGTCAAGGGCACAACTTGCCTTCAATGAGCTCCTACTCAGCTACTTCTACTTGTTGAACCTCAGAATCCACAGTGGCTTGCTCGTCTACTCGCATCAACACAATACATACATAGTATAGCAAAGATTAACATCACATCAAACATGTAAATAAAATATACAGTAAAAATCTACACATTAAAATAAGAACCTAGGAACAGGAATCATAATTTTTAGAGTTATATATTTTAAGTTATGAATTTTCTAAGATTTAATGTGCTTGAAATAGGATTACATGATAAATAAATTTTCTTACTGTTTTCATGTCAAAACAGAGACACTAGGTGATAGAGAATATTATTACAAAAGTTTAGAAACTGGAATGGTTCAATTTGGAGTTCATATGAATTTTCTACCAATTAAACAAGTTCTAGTAATTATTTTTTGTATTAAAAATGCATTTCTGATTTATTTTCTCTGTTTTTCGAGTTTTCTGGACTGGGCCTCATTTTCAAGAGAGCACAGGGGCCCTGGCGCAAAATACCCTAAGACACAGACTACTACTACGTGGACTGCGGGTCGTTTTCGGGGAAACATAAGGGCTCTTTAATAAAAATGTGTCGCGAAGGGGTATCGTGCGCCCCAGACCGTCCGATCTCAAACGGAGCGCTCAGATTAGTTTTAACTTATACCGAACCGGTATGCAACCCTAACCCCAGGATCTAAGATCTACGCCCCAGATCCAACCACGTTTTCACCGCTCGCAAGCCCTCGGATGAACTGCCAACGGATCAGATTCTAAGTGTGAAGGGGAACACTCTCGCGCCCCATCACAACCGTCTACACGGAGATCCACGACTGAAGGGTCATCGCTCTCCACGGTTCACCCGACGGCGGTGTAATCTCCTCCCCACGACGGAGCATGGCCGGGGAAATATCGATTACAGACCGGAGCCCTGATTTCCTACTCCTGGTGCAAGATACATGGAACAGAGGACCTAGCGAATCATCTAAGGACATTTTTCTGGTGTCATGGGTGCACGTGGAGCTCACCTACGATACGGAGCGGCCCCGCGGTGGCGGCCGCACGGCGGCGAGAAATTGCCAACCCCAATCCCCGCTGACCCCTTCGAAACTACGTGTACACAATTTACCGAGACAACAGAAGGCTTGGGGGTAATTTTCACCTCGGTTTGGCGCCTGCAGGTATATTGCCCACGACAGACCGTGGAGCAGCAGCGGCGTCGATACCTCCACAACTCACGACGATGGCGCTCGACACGGCATCCAGGGCTTCAACAAGGAGGTTGCTGCAACGCGGCCCGGGTGGGAACTAGTGGCTCATCCACCGGTCACAAGGCTTGAGGGAGGAGGGTGAAGTTCACGGCCAAGGCGCGATGCGGAAAGGGAATGGAGGGGAAGTGAGCGCGCAACAGCGGAGTGCAGGCGGCGGCGGAGCATCTAGGTCAGGCTGCGGCTTTATAGTCTGGCGCAGGGACAAGCTCGACCGACTAAACTCAGGGTTGAGGCGAGATTTCTGACGAATTCGACGGTAACGCAAGAAAGGGAAAACTCCCGTGCGACTCGCGCGGATTGTTACCGTCGCGGCAACCGGGATGACAAGAGGGGCCCACATGGCGGCCAGCTACCTCAACGGAGTGCGGGTGAGCGCGGTAGGGAGAGGGGCCCACGGAGCAGTGACTACGGTGAGCAGCAAGCGGTATTGAGCCGAGCGGCAATAACGGGCTGCGCGTGAGTGCCAGATGAATGGGCCGAAACTCATTTCAGGGCCCACGAGTAATTTTCCCCATTTATTCTTTTTCTTTTATATTTTCCACCTTCTTTTCTTCCTTTTCAAATTCAGTTTGAATTCAAAATTAATTCAATCTTCTATGGCTCTTCCTTACAAATTAGATTTGTGTAATTAGGGCATTAACTCCGGAGATATTTATTTATATATATCATTTACTTATTCATCTCCTTTATCTTTTTCTTTTCCCCCACATTTCTAGAATTCAAATTTGAATTTAATTTTAACTGTGAACTTATATTCACTTTTTTTTTAAATGTACAAGTTGAACTCAAATAGGAAGGTTTAACTAATTTCTTTATATTTATTGTATTTATCTTTGTTTAGTATTCTTTCTTCTCCTGCTCAAATTCTTGAATTCCCCTTTAGAGAATTTGATATATTTCCTTTCACATTATTTCCTGTTGTCACAAAATGCACACAAAAATAAATTCCCAGCATGATGCATGTATCATTTTTAGTGTCTTTTGTCACCTATTTATTTGTTTAATTGTGGTGTTCACATGACATGATAAACATAGTTAACACATATAGATACAAAGTAATATAATTTCTCTTTTTAGACTTTTCTTACAAAGTGGGTATTACAATTTTTTATATATTATTCGTCAATCCCACTTCAATTACCTAAAGACGAGGGATATTTTCTTCCTAGGATTCTAGACATGCAGATAATATAGAATCCAAAAAATGCATTGATCATTACATGGAATTCTATTAAGATATTATATGAAAGTCGAATTTCTTCCATTCTCATTTGAGAATGCGAATACGAGGAGGTATTTTGTGTTTGGGAAAGTCCGAAGAAAAAAGGATTTGGAATCTAACTTTTCTTTTGCCTTTTCCCTTATAAAAATAACACAATCAAAATCCAATTATCTACTCTACAAGAATGAAATGCTTGTTATGACTAATATACTTAATTTAACCTGTATCTGTTTTAATTCTGTTCTTTGTCCGACTAGCTTTTTCTTCACCAAATTACCCAAAGCTTATGCCATTTTCAACCCAATCATGGATGTTATGCCTGTCATACCTGTACTCTTTTTTCTATTAGCGTTTGTTTGGCAAGCTGCTGTAAGTTTTCGATGAAATCTTTACTATTCTGCCTGCCAAATTGAATGATGTATTCATTCAAAAAAATGGATAAGAGCCAAGAAGTCTTATATTATGAACCCTCGATTCTAAAATTAAAATTCTTCTACATTGAATGTATATGTGGTAGAACCTACCAAGTTATTGGGCCCACATGCATCTGCCCTTGTCTCAAAGACCTCAGACGACTATGCATGTGCACCGGATAACTTAACAGGATCCGTCCGAGTGTCCCAAGGACCCTGGATAAACCACTTACAACCAGGACCGCAGGATAAAGTAAACACAAATCACACACCAACATTTTGCAGCGAAAATCTTATTACCAAATTTTACAAGTTACAACCAGTTTATATTATATTCATCAGAGTGGTTACAAAAGTAGTTCAAAGTGATAAACTTTGAAATGTTATAAATTATTTATAAGTTTAAAATATATGCTAGCTCAAGTAATCATCCTCAATAAGAAGTATAAAAGAGTTACTTAGACTTATAAGAAGACCGAGCCCACCGGCCCTTAACACCATCAACAGCAGCACAAAACTATAACCTGAAAAACAACATGGAATAAAACCCTGAGTATGGAATTACTCAGCAAGACTTACCCGACTAAAAAAAAGACTCTCAAGGATATGCTAGCTTGTTGGGAATCAAGGTAAGGCTTATCAAGGTTCAATGACTCTTTTTGCAGAAAAGCTTACTAGTAGTGAATCCTTATGCCAAAATTTTACTTCACAAGTTAAGTACTTTTCCTAAATCTAGATTTGCCTAATCTAGAGCATCCACTTGTCCTGGTCTAGCTTTCTTTTAGCCAATTCATATTTCACTTGTCAACTACGATGAGTGGTCGGCGGGTAGAGTCTCCATGACCGAGGAGCAACGACGATTCGATCCGATTATACCCAGCTGGGGATCCCTAACCACACGACATATGTAGCACTTAACCCTTACATATGTCAACCGTTCCCACAGATCCTCCACAACGTGAACCGGTCCACGCTACCCGGGAGCACAGTACTCCTCCATCCAGCCTCTAGCCAGGAGGGTACACGCTACTCCCACCATCTCCCACGCCCAGTGTGCGGTTGTCTTTTCACGTATGGAATAGCCGCGTTCAGGCTTACCGGAGCATGTGGCTAGTTGCAAGGTCTCCACCACAATAGGCCTACATCGAACGGTCCTTAATCGACACAGACGGGCGACCGTGTCCGCTCAGCGTCTGGTCTAGATGTATTCAAACCATTTTCCCATTTTTGGTACCCTACAGGGGTACTCTTTTCTGAATGATGAGCCCACTCTGGCCGAAGTGGAATCATCATCATAAGTTTGCTTTGATTTTTGAAACGAAAGGCCCATAACCAATGTTCCACAATCATTCTTTTTAAAAACAAATGATTTTTCAGTTTCTAAGCAAGGCTAAGCATTATCAGTTCTTTTTATAAAACCGGGATTAAGGAGTTTCCAAGGAATGGTAATGCATCAATTGTTTATCATACACCTCCTATCACCTAATGCATCAGATAAGGTGAAAAAGCATTTAAAACACAAGGAAGGGGCAAATGCACCGGGGCTTGCCTGGAACAAACACTACGTTAGTGTGGTTAGATGATGTCCGCTTGGTGAGCCTCAAAAATCCTGACACTTGATCAAGTCGTCCATATCGAGATGGGTCCATCAAAGCCACCTTGTAATCCATCCTGATCCATGCCCTCCAATTCGCATAATCATCTAGCGTACCTATTGGAGATGCATAGTGCATATGAGCATGAGCAAGAGAACACAAAATAGATAATCTATACTAAAGAGGATAAATACTCAAAACAAGTCATCACAACTCCTATAAGCACACTAGATGTGAAGATGTTACTAAGTACTACAAGTGCATCTTTTATACTTAAATAGATCTAACTCAAGCATCGAACAATCATAACATTACACACACGTCTTAAGCTCATGGACTAGAGCACACGGCCAACTGACTAACACTATTATTAGCACTATATTAGCCAATACGATTAGCTCAACCCACTACAGCCATAGCAGGTGCAGACCTAAAATTAACCAAACCAAAGTAATTTCAGAAATCAACAATTTAACACCTGCAGAATTTCTGGACAGCAGCACAGTACTCAATTGTTTTGCTCATAATTCACAAAATATCCATCCAAAAATAGTAAACTAGGACTTTCTGGAAAGCTTATGAAGTCCTCTATAACTTTTGTATTATCATTACCATGAGATTAGACACCTAGAAAGGTCAATCAGTATTAAACGATGATGCTGTCCAGATTTAGACAGAATTCGACTACTTACTTCAAAAATCCATAACTGGAGTTTCAGGCATCCGATTCAAGTGATCCTAGACTTTTTAGAAAGCTAATAGAAATGTCTATAATTTATTTATAATCATCTCAAGGTGATTCACTGTGTATCGAAGTCAGTTAATACAAACAAACATTGCTGTCCAGTCTTTTGACAGATTCAAACATCACATTTCAAACAGCCATAACTTGACTTCTAGACCACCAAAAGGGGTGATCCAAGACTTCTTGGAAAGCCTAAAAAAAGTACTACAACTTCTTTATAATTACTAAGAACTGATTCTTAATTTAACTTAACCAAATAAGGCAGTTTTCGAAATCTATACAGAATTTGGACAGATTCAGAAACTGGACTTGGAAAAATCATAACTCCTAAACTACTAGACCTTTGGTCATGAAAATTTTGCACAAATAAGATAAATAAGTTATCTACAACTTTCATATACCACACATTCACTGAAAACATGATTTACTTCACTAAACTAGCTGCGCAATTAAAACTGTACTTGCAGCCCTAAACAGCAAGAATTCAATTTAGCTCCTAGTTAACTTCTACAATCACCATGTGCTTGGTACTTCAACTATTGTGACGTTTTATCTTAAAGTAAAACTAAAACCACCTACTTAATCACCTAGATAGATTGGTCTACTTCATAACCATGCACACAATCACATCGTATGAACTTGTATTTCAAACCTAAAGTTTATATCGCAATGAAGAACCACTAAATTGACACTACGCCTATACATCCTTCCAACATTATTCACACAATTTGTATCTAAAATCTGAACTTCAACACATGACACAATTACTTTACAAGCATGTTCACAATCATATTTCATACACCGATAATGAGTTCTAGTCCGAGCACTTCATCGAATATTTGACGGACGCCACACTAAGACTTGCTCCCCTACTCATATCTAGAGATTTCCCCTCCAATCATACAAATACGCTTAATTAAACATCCAGGCATACACATCAACGGAGATGAATAGCGCATAATTAACATGTCTCACCACGGTGAACAGAACGACAACGAACTTCAGTTCAAGCACATCATAGAACACCTAAGGAGCGTTGAACTTAACCTTCTCCTCCACCTAATTCTCCAGGGACTTTACTCCATATCGCACACATCAACACATATAAAACATCATATCAGCAGGGTATTAACAAGACTAGTAAAACAACAGAGGGATTTAGAGATCACCATAGGAGCAGCAGAGGTGGCCGGCCACCAGAAACCAGAGAGGGCCATAGTCCGTAGCAAAGGGAGGTTGGCGTGGGGAGGGCTGGTGCTTGCTGCAGGAATGAAAAATGGCACAGGGCCAAGGTGAGCAGAAGAGCAGGGGGAGCTTGCCAGGAACCAAGCAGGGAAGACAATGGAGAGGGGGACGCCGGCCTGCTGCAGGAATGTGAGGGCTCCGCCGTCCATGGAAGAAGCTAGAGCAAGGGCGAGCTCGGCTGGGGCGCTCGACATGGAGTCAAGGGAAGAAGACCAGGCGCCATGGGAGGGAAACCCCTGCACGCAGATCAGAGAGGAGGGGAAGGGACGATCGTCTAGGGCGAGCTCCAGTAGGGAGATGCGTGGGAGGCGATCCTAGGCACCATGAGGGAGCCGCAAAGAAGGAGCTTGGCTGGAAAAGGGATGAGGGAGGGGATCCGAGCTAGGGCAGGGATGACCGACGAGCGCACCATGGGAGGGATTCCGAGCTTTGGCCAGTGCTAGGGACGATGGATCAAAGGGCGTGGCCAGGGAGATGGGCGCTGACAGAGGAGCGCAGCTGCGCGCAGGGAGAAGCGACCGGCGCTGGGAACTTGTGCGGCGCGCGACGGGAAGATGAAGGAGAAGCTCGGCTGGTGGAGGGACTCGGCCACGGTGAGCAGGCTGGGCGGGAGCTGCCGTGGGAGAAGAAGGAGAGGAACGCGCAGGAAGAAAGAGGATGAGGTCGCGTGCGCGCAGGAGATATCGTCGGTTGCAGAAAAAAATCAACAGCGGGGGCGGCTGAAAATATCGGAGGGAAGGGAAAGCGACGACAGCGGGATTTTTTTTTAGATAGGATCGGCTAGATATTTTTCTCCTTTTTTTACTCAAACAATACAAATATCCATACTCTGAGATTAGAGTTAAAAGAGGCATAAACGAGTTGGATCCGGACAATACTAGATACAAAATTCAGATAGAATTTGATTTAGTGAACACCCTGGAGTTCAAATGAATTTTTACCAGTTACTTATATTCGAAGGTTTGGACCTGGGCGAGAAACAACAGACCGAATTAAACTGATTTCGGCTTTGATAATTTTCTCTGAAAATTTTATTCGTCGAATTCTAAGTAAATTTGTCTGGGCAAAATTACAAGGCGGAGTTTTAGCCAAATTTCGACGGATCAAACCGACGATATCGGATTTGATATTTTTAATAGACATTTGATTTAGTGGAGCCAAAACGAATTTTGCCGCTATTACGTGTTAAAGTCCGCACGCGTGGGCGAGCAGACGATAAACACCTGAGGTGTTACAGCCCTCCCCCTTAAAAAATCTCGTCCTAAGATTCAGAGCAAAAGACTTTTAAGAGTAGAGTAGCATGTAACCCAGTCCATATTAGCGATAATCATAAGTCAGCTCCTAGCAAAGATGAGTGTCTCAGGATGTCGTTTCTCTAGTGGACATAACATATATCGCCTTAAGCTAATTTAGAGATGTCCATCAATAGAGACGATGTCCGCCAGAAGAACACATAAGGTTCCATGTGCGCAGTTTGCTTTTTCTGATGATATTGTATTATCTGAGTCTGTTGAGCAAGCGGTGGATATGTGACTTCACCCAAACAGAATCAGATGCAACCTCTTGGGTAAAACACATAGAAAGAAGTTTACCAACAAGTGGTCACGGTAAGTTCATAGCACACGAGACGGGCGTGAATGTCGAATAACATCACAGTTAACTCATGTTATGCTAGAAAATCCAAGTCGAAGAAAAATGATAGAGACTTGAAAAAATCACCAGCGAAAGGATCTATAAATGCTGACTTCGTGTCTAATCCATTTTACCAAGCATTAGGCATGGCTCGACTTGATCACACATGCTGGAAAAGCACACGAGGCGATCGAGACACGACTAGAACTGCGGTCAGGCTGTTACCAGTTAGCTGAGGGTGGCAAGGTACCTCGACCAACAATGTAGGGTTAGGATACATATGCTCATAATCTAAACCACTATGGGACAAGATCTGCGCATATGTTCATATCCTTCACTTGATCTTGATAAGGGTTTCTTCAGGATATACTGAACTAAAGTGACTTTAGACAACTCGATAAAACGATCTCTAAACTCAACCTTCGTTTATTGGGCAGTTACAAGTTAGTCAACACCAACTTGTTGAACTACTTTTGACATTGAGCAGGTCCTCTCAGTACCATTGGTAAGCCAAGGGTTGAGAGTTCACATTCAATAGTAAAAGGGTCATGCATTCGGGTAGAAATCCATTTGGTCATGTTGTTCATCCGTTTCTTCATGCGAGATGAACTGACTTGGTTCGAGAGTACATGGATTAAATAAGAGAGCGAATGAACAAACTCCTGCAGCTCAGCAGCAGGGAAAACAGATCTCCATTTTGAGAGCTAACCAGTTGTTTTCCAACACTAAAAAGCTTCAAGGCTTCACCTTTACACAAAGGATGCAAAGGGAACTTGTATGGGTAGTCACTACTAAGATCAAAGAAAAGAGACCACACACGAAAGTGGTATGCCCTTTTGATCCAACAAAGATGATAGATGTTGCTTGATTACTTGACAAACAACATAGAAATTGTTTCAAGGAAAGGTCCACGGAAGATAACATATCAGTGTAATTCCATAACAGATCATGACTAGAGACCTTGATACCAGCATCCGACGAGTAGCACAACCCTGTGTGCGCATTCACAGGAGGCTCTCAGTTTCACTGCGGCACCATAAGTCCTTAATCCAGACACCATTACCGAACTGGCACCAATAACAATCTCACATAGCAAAAATAGATTGTGCCAAGATAACGCATTGACATAGTCTCATAATGGATTACAACTACTAACTGTTATACCAGCTCGTGTCGAGTAGCACAACCATGTGTGCGCACCCACAGAAGGCCCTCGGTTTCGTCACGACACCACCGGTTTTAGTTATAACACCATTATCAGACATAACCAATAAGAAATATCGCGCCATACCAACATGTTGAGCAAAGATGACAATATACACAATAGACTCCACTTGTAAGAATGGTTACAAGTAGAGAACCAAATAGATTATGGCCCGATGAAACGAACAATACATGGCCATAACCTAAACTGGATGAAAGGAGTATGATGGGAGACTGTTATTTCATACCTAAGCATATTTCTATGCCCATCATAGAGATTACAATGTCAAGGATTAGTATCTGATTAGATACGCAGGAACACGATCAGAAGATTAAATTGGTATGCCTTTGATAGGTATGGGGAAACCAAAGGCATCAAATTCAAGAAATGATCAGACATGTCTTTCCTAGGTTAGGTTGATAAAGCAACATGGCGATCCTTAAGAACAGGCGAACTGGATAAGGTACATCAGCTTGCACCAACTGAATAAGGGCATGATCTAGGATGGAAATATGACAACTAAAATGTCACAGATTAAATAGCAAGAATATGGTCTCAAAATTCTAGCTTTAAGCTCATGCACATCTTGCCCTGGATACAGAAATTATCCAAACATCCATTTACATGAGTCTGGTCATGGAGGGATAACAGAAGATTCAAATTTGGGTCATGGTTCACTAAATAAGAACATGGCCTAGTTTTGGGTTTAGGCAAACAAGTCACCAACCTTCTATCGGCACATCACGTACAAGAGCAAACACATATAACACCTACACATAATACCTAAACAACGGAGGATAACTATTTCATCGAAGTTCATAATACAACATTACACCACATTATCTACAATCACCGGCTACTGGAATAAGGGTGAGAGAAGCATTTTGGGTGTATAGGTGACAAACATGATGCAACAATCAGGATGCATGCTCGTCCTATATGTCCTCACAAGTTTTTGCCAATATACTGTGGCAATAACGTTCTATATCGGTGGCATACTTACGACTCTCTCGGTATTTTGCTAGTCGTCAGCTACACATACGTTTTCGAGGTTAGTGTACCTGCAGAAAAATCCATCACATCCCAATTTTCCCAGGATGCAATTCACACATGACAGTTTATCACAGGTTATACTCCATATATCGCTATATGGAGGCCAGCTCATCATTAAGCGCCGAGCCACGCATAGGCGCCATTGCCACACTTTAACCATAGGGCAACTCATTATGGTAACTCACCTTCTTACCTGAGTGTAGGTACGTCGTTACAAGTACATTACACTTCTCAGTATTCCCATGTCTGTATACCCATACACATCCATGGGGTACTGAATTCCCGGAAAAGTAATTACTCCACATCGCAGCCTTCATATATACATATGTGGAACATGTATATAATCAAGTGCTTTTTATACTCTTCCCTAGACCAACGTTTGTTCGGTCATGCTCTCACATCTCACCTTACCTTGAGCGTCGATCCTTTCAAAACTGAATGGCCTTAAAAATAACATTACACATGTATGCAATATCCACCCGGTTGTGGGTTATTGTTTTGAACTAAGCCACCTGATAATCCTTACATTAGAGCTTAACAGAGGATGTCGCTAGCATTATAGTTTTTCAAAGCTGTTTTTCAAAGCCAAACAATGTGTTTAGTTGAAAATAGGTTTTATAAAACCAAAACTTTTGTTTTGCAAATACGCATGTGACCGTATATACTTAATCCTGCTCTGATACCAGCTGTGGCAGAACCTCCCAAGTTATTGGGCCCACATGCACCTCCCTTGTCTCAAAGACCTCAGACGGCTATGCATGTGCACCGGATAACTTAACAGGATCCGTCCGAGTGTCCCAAGGACCCCGGATAAACCACTTACAACCAGGACCACAGGATAAAGTAAACACAAATTACACACCAACATTTTGCAGCAGAAATCTTATTACCAAATTTTACAAGTTACAACCAGTTTATATTATATTCATCGGAGTGGTTACAAAAGTACTTCAAAGTGATAAACTTTGAAATGTTATAAATTATTTATAAGTTTGAAATAAATGCTAGCTCAAGTGACCATCCTCAATAAGAAGTATAAAAGAGTTACTTAGACTTATAAGAAGACCGAGCCCACCAGCACTTAACACCATCAACAGCAGCACAAAACTATAACCTGAAAAACAACATGGAATAAAACCCTGAGTATGGAATTACTCAGCAAGACTTACCCGACTAAAGAAAAGACTCTCAAGGATATGCTGGCTTGTTGGGAATCAAGGTAAGGCTTATCAAGGTTCAATGACTCTTTTTGCAGAAAAGCTTACTAGTAGTGAATCCTTACCAAAATTTTACTTCACAAGTTAAGTACCTTTCCTAAATCTAGATTTGCCTAATCTAGAGCATCCACTTGTCCTGGTCTAGCTTTCTTTTAGCCAATTCATATTTCACTTGTCAACTACGATGAGTGGTCGGAGGGTAAAGTCTCCATGACCGAGGAGCAACGACGATTCGAACCGATTATACCCAGCTGGGGATCCCTAACCACACGACATATGTAGCACTTAACCCTTGCATATGTCAACCGTTCCCACAGATCCTCCACAACGTGAACCGGTCCGCGCTACCCGGGAGCACAGTACTCCTCCATTCAGCCTCTAGCCAGGAGGGTACACGCTACTCCCACCATCTCCCATGCCCAGTGTGCGGTTGTCTTTTCACGTATGGAATAGTCGGGTTCAGGCTTACCGGAGCATGTGGCTAGTTGCAAGGTCTCCACCACAACAGGCGTACATCAAACGGTCCTTAATCGACACAGACGGGCGACCGTGTCCGCTCAGCGTCTGGTCTAGATGTATTCAAACCATTTTCCCATTTTTGGTACCCGACAGGGGTACTCTTTTCTGAATGATGAACCCACTCCGGCCGAAGTGGAATCATCACCATAAGTTTGCTTTGATTTTTGAAACGAAAGGCCCATAACCAATGTTCCACAATCATTCTTTTTAAAAACAAATGATTTTTCAGTTTCTAAGCAGGGCTAAGCATTATCAGTTCTTTTTATAAAATCGGGATTAAGGAGTTTCCAAGGAATGGCAATGTATCAATTGTTTATCATACAACTCCTATCACCTAATGCATCAGATAAGGTGAAAAAGCATTTAAAACACAAGGAAGGGGCAAATGCACCGGGGCTTGCCTGGAATAAACACTACATTAGTGTGGTTAGATGATGTCCGCTTGGTGAGCCTCAAAAATCCTGACACTTGATCAAGTCATCCATATCAAGATGGGTCCATCAAAGCCACCTTGTAATCCATCCTGATCCATGCCCTCCAATTCGCATAATCATCTAGCGTACCTATTGGAGATGCATAGTGCATATGAGCATGAGCAAGAGAACACAAAATAGATAATTTATACTAAAGAGGATAAATACTCGAAACAAGTCATCACAACTCCTATAAGCACACTAGATGTGAAGATGTTACTAAGTACTACAAGCGCATCTTTTATACTTAAATAGATCTAACTCAAGCATCGAACAATCATAAGATTACACACAAGTCTTAAGCTCATCGACTAGATCACACGGCCAACTGACTAACACTATTATTAGCACTATATTAGTCAATACGATTAGCTCAACCCACTACAGCCATAGCAGGTGCAGACCTAAAATTAACCAAACAAAAGTAATTTCAGAAATCAACAATTTAACACCTGCAGAATTTCTGGACAGCAGCACAGTACTCAATTGTTTTGCTCATAATTCACCAAATATCCATCCAAAAATAGCAAACTAGAACTTTCTGGAAAGCTTATGAAGTCCTCTATAACTTTTGTATTATCATCACCATGAGATTAGACACCTAGAAAGGTCAATCAGTATTAAACGATGATGCTGTCCAGATTTAGACAGAATTCAACTACTTACTTCAAAAATCCATAAATGGAGTTTCAGGCATCCGATTCAAGTGATTCTAGACTTTTTAGAAAGCTAATAGAATTTTCTATAATTTATTTATAATCATCTCAAGGTGATTCACTGTGTATCGAAGTCAGTTAATACAAACAAACATTACTGTCCAGTCTTTTGACAGATTCAAACATCACATTTCAAACAGCCATAACTTAACTTCTAGACCACCAAAAGGGGTGATCCAAGACTTTTTGGAAAGCCTAAAAAAGTACTACAACTTCTTTATAATTACTAAGAACTGATTCTTAATTTAACTTAACCAAATAAGGCAGTTTTCGAAATTTGTACAGAATTTGGACAGATTCAGAAACTGGACTTGGAAAAATCATAACTCCTAAACTACTAGACCTTTGGTCATGAAGATTTTGCACAAGTAAGATAAAGAAGTTATCTACAACTTTCATATACCACACATTCACTGAAAACATGATTTACTTCACTAAACTAGCTGCGCAATTAAAACTGTACTTGCAGCCCTAAACAGCAAGAATTCAATTTAGCTCCTAGTTAACTTCTACAATCACTATGAGCTTGGTACTTCAACTATTGTGACGTTTTATCTTAAAGTAAAACTAAAACCACCTACTTAATCACCTAGATAGATTGGTCTACTTCATAACCATGCACACAATCACATCGTATGAACTTGTATTTCAAACCTAAAGTTTATATCGCAATGAAGAACCACTAAATTGACACTACGCCTATACATCCATCCAACATTATTCACACAATTTGTATCTAAAATCTGAACTTCAACACATGACACAATTACTTTACAAGCATGTTCACAATCATATTTCATACACCGATAATGAGTTCTAGTCCGAGCACTTCATCGAATATTTGACGGACGCCACACTAAGACTTGCTCCCCTACTCATATCTAGAGATTTCCCCTCCAATCATACAAATACGCTTAATTAAACATCCAGGCATACACATCAACGGAGATGAATAGTGCATAATTAACATGTCTCACCGCGGTGAACAGAACGACAACGAACTTCAGTTCAAGCACATCATAGAACACCTAAGCGTTGAACTTAACCTTCTCCTCCACCTAATTCTCCAGGGACTTTACTCCATATCGCACACATCAACACATATAAAACATCACATCAGCAGGGTATTAACAAGACTAGTAAAACAACAGAGGGATTTAGAGATCACCATGGGAGCAGCAGAGGTGGCCGGCCACCAGAAACCAGAGAGGGGCAGCGTCCGTAGCAAAGGGAGGTTGGCGTGGGGAGGGCTGGTGCTTGCCACAGGAATGGAAAATGGCACAGGGCCAAGGCGAGCAGAAGAGCAGGGGGAGCTTGCCAAGAACCAGGCAGGGAAGACGATGGAGAGAGGGACGCCGGCCTGCTGCAGGAATGTGAGGGCTCCGCCGTCCATGGAAGAAGCTAGAGCAAGGGTGAGCTCGACTGGGGCGCTCGGCATGGAGTCAAGGGAAGAAGACCAGGCGCCATGGGAGGGAAACCCCTGCACGCAGATCAGAGAAGAGGAGCAGGGACGATCGTCCAGGGCGAGCTCTAGTAGGGAAATGCGTGGGAGGAGATCCTAGGCGCCATGAGGGAGCCGCAGGGAAGGAGCTTGGCTGGGAAAGGGATGAGGGAGGGGATCCGAGCTGGGGCAGGGATGACCGACGAGCGCACCATGGGAGGGATTGCAAGCTTTGGCCGGCGCTAGGGACGATGGATCAAAGGGCGTGGCCAGGGAGATGGGCACCGACAGAGGAGCGCAGCTGCGCGCAGGGAGAAGCGACCGACGCTGGGAACTTGCGGGGCGCGTGACGGGAAGATGAAGGAGAAGCTCGGCTGGTGGAGGGACTCAGCCATGGTGAGCAGGCTGGGCAGGAGCTGCCGTGGGAGAAGAAGGAGAGGAACGCGCAGGAAGAAAGAGGATGAGGTCGCGTGTGCGCAGGAGATAACGCCGGTTGCGGAAAAAAATCAGCAACGGGGGTGGCTGAAAATATCGGAGGGAAGGGAAAGCGACGACAACGGGATTTTTTTAGGGATAGGATCGGCTGGATATTTTTCTCTTTTTTTACTCAAACGATACAAATATCCATACCCTAAGATTAGGGTTAAAAGAGGCATAAACGAGTTGGATCCGAACAATACTAGATACAAAATTTGGATAGAATTTGATTTAGTGAACACCCTGGAGTTCAAATGAATTTTTACCAGTTACTTATATTCGAAGGTTTGGACCTGGACGAGAAACAACAAACCGAATTAAACTGATTTCGGCTTTGATAATTTTCTCTGAAAATTTTATTCGTCGAATTCTAAGTAAATTTGTGTGGGCAAAATTACAAGGCGGAGTTTTAGCTAGATGTCGACGGATCAAACCGACGATATCGGATTTGATATTTTTAATAGACATTTGATTTAGTGGAGCCAAAACGAATTTTGCCGCTATTACGTGTTAAAGTCCGCACGCGTGGTCTAGCAGACGATAAACACCTGAGGTGTTACAGTATAGCTGCAACAATAAATTTTGATCATCCTTTCTACCCCTGCGCCTAAGTTGAACAATACCTAAACTAATTTTTGATGTCGATAAGAGTGCTTATTATAAAGCAATTCTTGCATTTTTTTTAATAATTGATTTTTGCATTTTTAGGTGTCAAAATAAAGAAAACCCATCCTAGTGGATCCGTGTGGTAAGGAAAAATGGGTAATCTATTCCTTAACAATTTTTTTGGAGATTATGTAATGCTTACTCTCAAACTTTTTGTTTATACAGTAGTGATATTCTTTGTTTTCCTCTTTATCTTTGGATTCTTATCTAATGACCCAGGATAATCCTGGGCGTGAGGAGTAAAAATAAGAAAAAAATGGAACTTTTTCTTATAAATTTAAATTGGATTTATTTCATACATTTATTTATGAGAAAATCCGGGGGTCAGAATTCCTTATAATTCAAAAGTCCCAAATGATCCGAGGGGGCAAAAAGAGAGGGATTCGAACCCTTGGTACAAAAAAGTACAACGGATTAGCAATCCGCCGCTTTAGTCCACTCAGCCATCTCTCCCCGTTCCAAATCGAAAGGTTTTCATGATATGACAGAGGCAAGAAATAATGATTGTCAAAAATCCTCAGATATAGGCTGAAAGAAATAACGATTTTCATTTCAAAAGTGCATAAAAATTATATTGCTAATTCCATTTTAGTTATATTCTTTTTTCTTAATGTTAATAGAAAAAGAAGAAAATTCTGGTTTTTCTTTCCAAAATTCGATATAGGCTGAAAGACAATCAGATCTTTTTTCTCTTTAGCGGGCAGTTCCATATAGAATTTGTTAGAATAAAACAAGCGGGTTAAAAAACTCTTTTTTTATTTATCCACAAAGCAAAAAGGTTCTTATCAAACCCACAATAAAATGGGAAAGAAAGATAAAGTAAGTAGACCTGACCCCTTGAATAATGCCTCTATCTGCTATTCTGATATATAAATTCGACGTGGATGAAATTGGTGTATAAGTGCATTTTTGTATTTCCTTAGACTTAGATCGCGCAAGGCAAGAATTTTTCGCTATTTACGATTTCATATTCTTGTTACTAGACGTTCTATAGGAATAAGAAGAAATCGCAACTCTTTTCCGTTACACATAATAAATAAAGGGTTTCAAAAGTCAATTTTTCTTTTCAATATCTATCTTTTTTTCAGAATTCTATTTTTGTTCTTCCACCCATGCAATAGAGAGCGAATGAGAAAAGAGGGGGTTTCCCTTAAAAAATAGGCTTTGAAATAGAAATCATGGAATAATGCTGAATTCAAATGAATTAAATGAAATTTGTGGATTTAGCACAACCTTGGTTGTGACCCCATAGATAAAAATGCAAAATTTCTATCTTCGAGACGACTGAAAAAGGGCATTGAACGAGAAAGAAATCATCCATAGATAATCAAACTATCGTATGCCCTGGAAGTAATATAAGGGTGTGTTTGGTTGTGGGACAGCCAGGACAAGGACGTCCCCTGGCGTCCTCTCTCGTCCCTCCAATTTTGAGGGATAATTGGGGACACACTGGTCCCAACCCTTGACCCTGAACCAAACAATTTTATTTGAGGGATCGTCCCATCTCATCCCGTCATGTCATTGTAACCAAACGCACCCTAAGGTGCTCGAAAATGGTTGAAGTAATTGAATAGGAGGATCACTATGACTATAGCCGTTGGTAGAGTTACTAAAGAAGAAAATGATCTATTTGATATTATGGACGACTGGTTACGAAGGGACCGTTTCGATTTTGTAGGATGGTCCGGCTTATTGCTCTTTCCTTGTGCTTATTTCGCTTTAGGGGGTTGGTTTACAGGGACTACTTTTGTAACTTCTTGGTATACCCATGGATTGGCTAGTTCCTATTTGGAAGGTTGCAATTTCTTAACCGCGGCGGTTTCCACACCTGCCAATAGTTTAGCACACTCTTTGTTGCTACTATGGGGACCGGAAGCACACGGGGATTTTACTCATTGGTGTCAATTAGGTGGTCTTTGGAATTTTGTCGCTCTCCATGGAGCTTTTGCACTAATAGGTTTCATACTACGTCAATTTGAACTTGCTCGGTCTGTTCAATTGCGGCCTTATAATGCAATTTCATTCCCTCGCCCAATCGTTGTTTTTGTTTCCGTATTCCTTATTTATCCACTGGGACAACCTGGTTGGTTCTTTGCGCCGAGTTTTGGCGTAGCAGCTATATTTTGGGTCATCCTTTTCTTCCAAGGATTTCACAATTGGACATTGAACCCATTTCATATGATGGGAGTTGCCGGAGTATTAGGCGTAGCTTTGCTATGCGCTATCCACAGGGCTATCGTAGAAAACACTCTATTCGAAGATGGCGATGGTGCAAATACCTTCCGTGCTTTTAACCCAACTCAAGCTGAAGAAACTTATTCAATGGTCACTGCTAACTGCTTTTGGTCCCAAATCTTTGGTGTTGCTTTTTCCAATAAACATTGGTTACATTTCTTTATGCTATTTGTACATGTCACCGGTTTATGGATGATTGCTATTGGCGTAGTTGGTCTGGCACTAAACCTACGTGCCTATGTCTTCGTTTCCTAGGAAATTCATGCAGCGGAAGATCCTAAATTTGAGACTTTATACACCAAAAATATTCTTTTAAACAAGGGTATTCGTGCGTGGATAGCAGCTCAGGATTAGCCTCATGAAAATATTATATTCCCTAAGGAGGTTCTACCACGGGGAAACGCACTTTAATGGAACTTTCGTTTTAACTGGTCGTGACCAAGAAACCACCGACTTTGCTTGGTGGGCTGGGAACGCCAAACTTATCAATTTGTCCGATAAACTACTTGGAGCTCATGTAGCCCATGCCAGATTAATCGTATTTTGGGCCAGAGCAATGAACCTATTTGAAGTGGCCCATTTCGTACCAGAAAAGCCCATGTATGAACAAGGGTTGATTTTACTTCTGCACTTAGCTACTCTAGGTTGGGGAGTAGGGCCGGGGGGAGAAGTTCTAGATACTTTTCCTTACTTTGTATCCGGAGTACTTCACTTAAATTCCTCTGTAGTCTTAGGTTTCGGTGGCATTTATCACGCGCTTCTGGAACCCGAGACTCTTGAAGAATCTTTTCCATTCTTTGGTTATGTATGGAAAGATAGAAATAAAATGACTACAAGTTTGGGTATTCACTTAATTTTGTTAGGTCTAGGTGCTTTTCTTCTAGTACTCAAGGCTCTTTATTTTGGCGACGTATATGATACCTGGGCCCCCGAGGGGATGTAAGAAAAATTACCAATTTGACCCTTAGCCCCGGTGTTATATTTGGTTATTTACTAAAATCCCCTTTTGGGGGAGAAGGATGGATTGTTAGTGTGGATGATTTAGAAGATATAATTGGGGGACATGTATGGTTGGGTTCCATTTGTGTACTTGGCGGAATTTGGCATATCTTAACCAAACCCTTTGCACGGGCTCGCCGTGCATTTGTATGGTCTAGCGAAGCTTACTTGTTTTATATTTTAGGTGCTTTATCTGTTTTTGATTTTATCGCTTGTTGTTTTGTCTAGTTCAATAATACGGCTTATCCAAGTGAGTTTTACGGGCCCACTGGACCAGAAGCTTCTCAAGCTCAAGCATTTACTTTTCTAGTTAGAGACCAGTGTCTTGGAGCTAATGTAGGGTTTGCCCAAGGACCAACGGGTTTAGGTAAATATCTAATGTGTTCCCCAACAGGAGAGGTTATTTTTGGAGGGGAAACTATGCATTTTTGGGACCTTTGTGCTCTGTGGTTAGAACCTCTAAGGGGCCCCAACGGTTTGGACTTGAGTAGGTTGAAAAAAGACACCCAACCTTGGCAAGAACGACATTCAGCAGAATATATGACCCATGCTCCTTTTGGCTCTTTAAATTCTGTGGGTGGCGTAGCTACCGAGATCAGTGCTGTTAATTATATCTCTCCTAGAAGTTGGTTAGCGACCTCCCATTTTGTTCTAGGATTCTTCTTTTTTGTGAGCCATTTGTGGCATGCAGGAAGAGCCTGAGCTGCTGCTGTAGGCTTTGAAAAGGGAATTGATCACAATTTGGAACTTAGACACAGAGCCACACGAATTATCATCGGCAGGCACTACGGTTGAGGCCGCCACAAAATTAGTATCGTCAGTAGCGGTTGCGTGCGCAGGCCCAAACGTCGAAACCTGCGCAGCAACCGAGGTTCAGTATCACACAGACAAAATTTACACCTAAACTCCCCAACACCTATTCAGCCACCTGCGAAGGCTCGGCCACGGCCGCGGGGTCTTCGGCAGCCTGTTCGACCATCACCTTCGAGGCGTCCTCGCCCATCGGCGCAGGGGCTGGCGCGGGGTCTTTGCCAGCTCCAGTCGGCGTGGGGGTCGTCGAGGGACCCTTGCCCGCTTCGGTCGAAGGCGCCTGCTCCACCCCCGAGGCCTCAGGCAGCGTGCTGTCTAGGTCACCAAGGTCTTCAACCTCTTCGTCATGCGCCATCTGCAGCAATAGCACATTCATTCAGCAAAACCACACATACCCACACATATAACCACACAAAATGAGCCCTTACCTGATCCATTGCCCGGTCGGACCTCTCCCGGACCATCTCTCGGCCATGAGGACCCCACATCCTGTCAAAAAGTGCCCCCGCCGACCGCTTAAGCACCGGGTCCTCGACCTGGAAGATGTCGTGTTCGAAGCCTTCGTCCGACTGGTCGAAGACCTCGAAATTCCCGCACCCCTCACGGGACAAAGCATTCACGGCCCCCTCGCAGGTGACGAGGGAGGCAAAGGACATGAGGTCCGTAACGATTGTTGGTAGGACCCCCAGCTCCTCCTGCAGCCACTCAAGGAAGCGGAGGCCCACCTCTTGGCTGGGCGCTTCGAAGGGGGCGATCCACGCACCCAGCTCCCGGTACGCATCCACGAGCTGTGCATGCGTCCGCTCAACCTCCACGCGCGTCGAGGCCTCGGCTTTATCCACGCGGTTGTGCAGGCCACCGAGCCGCGCTTCCAGCTCCTCGGCGCGTTGGCGGGTGAGACTGGCCTCCGCCCACGCAAGTTTAGCGTCGGCCTGAGCAGCCTGTGTGTCGGCGATGGCCTTGTTCGCGTCCCTCCTCTCCTTTGCCAATTGGCACCGGAGTTCCCCCTTCTCATCCTTCGCAGCGGCCAACCTCTCCGTCAGCCTACGGCTTTTGTTTTCCGCGGCCGAATTCTCCTGAACAACATCCGTATGCTGTGCCCGGAGACGCTCGACATCGGCAGCAAACTCCGAAGTCAAGGCGCCAGACGCAACATGGTCGGCGAAGGCGGTCGCCTGCCACAAAAACCCATGAGATTCGCAACCACATAAAAATAATAAACTATCGAAGCCCAACACGACTTACATGCTTCAGTTGCTGCGACGCAAGCCTCAGCTACTGGGACACAGAGCCCGCCACATCTTTAGCGGCGGCGGCCGATGAAATCTCGCCGCTCGCGCAGAAGGCGGACCACGGGTCCTGCGAAGCACCCTTCGCCCCACCCGCCGCTGTTGGCGAGGTGGCTGCCACCGTAGCCGGGGCGACAACCAGCTGCCCCGCATCTGAACCTGCACCATGATCTCATTTCAGACCTCGTCCTCAAAAAAAAACTTACCAACAAGGTAATCCGCCACACAGATGTCTGTGTCAAAGTCGGTAACACGTGCCGCTGCCACCTCGGTGAGTGCCGGCGACGCCGGCCTTTATTCCTTCGCGGCCTCGACCGAGGGCAGCTTGCCCGCGCCGGAGGTAGCAGCCCTCGCACCCACCGAAGACTTGCTAGGCTCAGGAGCGGCCGGCTTCGCGGTCGGCGGTGGTTTGCTGCTGCCAGCGGCGGCAGACTTCACGCCTCCCCGCGCCTTCTTCGCTTCGCAGAAAGGGTCCCCGACCCTAGTGACCGCCCGACGCTTCCACGTCGCATCCTGGCGATCCCTCTCCATCACTACCGATACAACAGCAGCAATATTCTACCCATAAGGAAAAATCTTCAACTCACGAGCCATACGAGACGTAAACATGTCTTCGCCGGCCGCGTGGGGGATCGGAATGTTCCTAGGCCATCGACCCCCGGTAACCCTCAGCATTCGCGTCGAAGACTCCCGGAGCTCGAGCAAAGACATCCTTCCCCCGAGGGCCATGCAAGTACCCATTAACTCCATAGCAAAACGATCAGAGACCCCCAACCCTTCAGCTGTAGTACCTAATTTTCTCTTCTTCATGGCCGGTGCAGCCTCGCACGACGAACCTTCCCCAGCCGCGGTCACCGGTTTCTTCCCACGGCGATCGACGACCACAGCAGCGTCATCCCTGGGATAGCCGCCGTATGGCAAACGATTCAACTCAAAGACCCTATTCAGGCGAACATTGGCCCCACGAATATCCCAACTCCGCAGAGCCTCCGTCCTCGGCACATATTGCCCCACAATCCTCACTGCTCCGTCCTCCACTTCACGCACGAACATGGCTGGGTCCCGGCCACGCAGATCCAACGCGAAGGCCGAACTTCGCACTTGCTGCCTGCCCAGGGAGGGCATCCGGCGAGGGCATACTTTGCCCAGCGTCCAACCATGCGCCAAGGGCCACACCCCATAACCGATGAATTCCTCAACCAAATCACGCCTGCTACTCATGCGGGCAGCACACCGAAGGGCCCCTTCGTCCCTATCATCCTCCGCCACCTCAAACGGCGGGAACGCCACATAACAGTGGGAGCACATCACGACCGCCAGGAGCCCTGGGAGGTCTTCGACTTTGGCCCCCGACACATAAAACCAATAATCATACCAGTTGCCCCATTTGTTGCGGGCGCAGGGAACCAGCTCCACAACTTCCGCTGAAGTCTTTCCAGTCCAAGGTGTAAAGGTGCACGGTCCAAACTATGCAATCTTGTCTCCAACCTTCCTTTTTTGCCAATGCAGACAGTAATTCTTGGCGAAGACCTCTACGGAGGGCTGTCCACCGTACGAAGTCGCTGCCCAGACATACTTCGCCAGGGCCACCACGGCGTTCGGCGTCAGCTGGTGGACCTGGACCTCAAATCTCTGCAGGACCTCTACCACGAAACGATGCGCAGGTAGGCGAAGGCCGGCGGTGAAGAATGCCTCAAACACGACTAACTCGCCCTTAGGCTTGGGAACCTCTTCCGCCCCCGGGACACACCCGACACCGTTCCCAAAATACCCCAACTGTTGCATATCCTACACGCAAATCGAGGAAATCCTCGAGATGCTGAACTCCACTGTGTGACCCGGCTATAACTCCATCGCCGCCAAATCGCTCAAGGTATCTTCGGATAAATCAGCCGGCGGTGTGTTTGCAGCAGATGAGGAAGAGGACGACATCGCTACATACCATTGGCGGCGGCGTGCGGTTTGCTTGACGTGGGCTAGATCTCCGACGCAGAAAGAACCAGGAGGGCAAGCGAGCGGGCGAACGGTTTCAAAAAGTTAGGGTTTTGCGGCGCACAGAAAGGTAAGAGAGCCCGAGCCGCGCTGCCCCCTTTTTATACATAGGGCGTGACGCTTCGAGAAGCCCACAGTCCAACAGTACCACGTCCATCAACGATCACATAAAAAACCCCCGCGGAACCACTTCGAGCGAGGGCAACGTCTCCACCATCTAGCGATGTCTTCGTCACCAGATGACTCAGTCGAACTGGTCCCTCGGAGGGCAAATGTTAGGGCGAAGGCAAAGACGCCACCCTTCGCTCCAGTAACGAGAATGTTGGGGCGAAGACGAGGATGCTACCCTTTGCTCCAGGTCTTCGTCACCTTGCTTCACCAATGGAAGCAATATGATCGGCGCGACCCTCCCTTCGACCTCCACACTGCAAGAAGAAGGACCAACAACAAAGTCTCTCCATCCCACGTCCTCACCCGACCTGGAGGCCCACGTGGGATTCGGCCCACTGTAACAGGCCCCGCACGGAGAAGCATGTTATGGGCCCGATTTGTAATAGCTTTTCCGTAATGACGGTCTGTAACCCTCCCTTATGAGAATATTCTAGGGATAGTCCAGGTGCTCAAGGGCATAAACGTCCTTACATCGGAACGTTGGACACTCGGGCATCTATAAATACCCTCGTACAGTGCCCTTGAGAGGCCGAATTAACAGAGCAATCGCCATCTCGAGTTAAACCTTGCTTGTGTTCTTGCCACTCGCCCGTTGGATCAACTTGCTCAAGAGCGCAAGTTCCAACAGACCCCTCTTAACTAAGATTTTTTATTTATACCTGTTCTAGTTTTTTTTCTATTCTAGCTCGGTTATTCCATCTAGCCGAGCCATTCATGCTTTTTATGAAAGAATGATATAAGGGGGGCTGCACAAAGAAAAACATAGATAGAAAGAAGCAAATGTATTCAATATACAAAAGGAGAGAGTGAGGGATTCAAACCCTTGATAGTTCCTAGAACTATACCGGTTTTCAAGACCGGAGCTATCAACCACTCAGTCATCTCTCCACAGCCCAATCCCTATTTTATTCCTATAAATAGAACATAGCTATATGAAATGATCTTCTAACTCATCTCAGATGCAAGTCCACTTTCAATATATCTCTGTATACTGTATACACGGATACAAAATCCGCTATATCCTTTTGTGAAATAAAGGCTAAATCCCCTCCCCTCAACTCCATATCTAAATAAAAGCGGTAAGGAAAAAGTTTTAATAAAATGAAGAATCAATGGATTCATGATTAAACCCCTCCTACTTCTTGTATTTTCATACAATTTTGATTAAGTGAGGGATCAAATAGAAATATGTAGTCAACTTTATTTGAAGGTAGTTTGGAGGATTATAAATATGAATATTGCTTTCCAATTAGCTGTTTTTGCATTAATTGCGACTTCCTTAGTTTTAGTAATTAATGTATCCCTTGTATTTGCTTCTCCTGATGGTTGGTCAAATAATAAAAACATTGTATTTTCCAGTATATCATTATGGATTGGATTAGTCTTTCTGGTAGCTATTCTGAATTCTCTTATTTCTTGAATTTGTTTAGTAAAAGGAAGGCCCTTTCTTCGAAAAAATAGGATTTTTATACACATTAAAATGCTATTTTCATTCCGAATTATTACCTCTTCTCTTTCTTTATTATGAAATTCTATTGCCATTAGAATATTGATTGATAGACAGTTAATAAAAAGAAAACTCTAATTAAAATCAAAAGGTCGACCCAGACATAGACAGTCGATCCAGACATAGACGATCGACCTAGGTGGATATACCCTATAAAATATAGGACGTACAAGCGTAGTTCAATGTAGCGAGCGTAGTTCAGTGGTAAAACATCTCCTTGCCAAGGAGAAGATACGAGTTTGATTCCCGTCGCTCGCCAGCTTAATTTAGTAAGGTGCTATGATAAAAAATTCAGTCTAGTTGACTACTTAACTACTTAATATTATAGTCTATATATTTAATTTTTAATATAGTAAATTATTATAGTAAATGGCTACTTAACTACTTCTATTAAATTACTATTTAATATTAAATGAATATTAAATTAAGTAGTTGTTAGTCTAGTATTGTACCCCTTCCTATCTTATCCTTCCTTTGCACCCGACTCAAAAAAAAGAGTGCTTCGAGGGTGCAAATCCAACTTTCTAAGAAAGTTCCCTAAACCGGGGATTCACCGAGACAAACAAGAGATAAACGGTTTTGAAAGGGGGATAGGCTATGCTTTTATTTCATTTTTTTCTGTCTGCTAAATAAAAAAAGGGTTGCATATAGCCCTCTATCATATATATACAAATAGAATAGTCCATTTATACAGACTGCTAAGTGCAAAGACGGAAATCGAACTCGTGACCTCAAGGTTATGAGCCTCATGAGCTACCAAACTCTGTAGGGTCGAAAACTGGTGGACGAAAGAAAAAGGTTGAATACAAGTCTCTACCATGTCTAGACAAACAAATGGAAAAGTCTTTTTATATAGAATGGAGCGGGTAGCGGGAATCGAACCCGCATCGTTAGCTTGGAACACACACCGGATAGTGAACAGTATCATGTCTGGTGCCTCGGGAAGGAAGAACAATGAACGGACTGCATCAAAGGAGGCCGGCGACAAGCACAAGGAGGAATCCACTTCCTCCATCAAGTCACATAGGAAAGGTGATAAGAAGAAAAAGAAAATGAAGAGAGTGGTCTACTACGAGACTGACTCTTCATCACCTTCCACATCCGACGCCAAGTCTACAAGTTCGAAACACCAAGAGCGTTAGAAGTATAGTAAGATGCCTCTTCTCTATCCTTGCATTCCTAAGCGCGCTCCTCTACTTTCCATACCCCTAGGCAAACCACCATATTTTGATGGTGAAAATTATTGTATGTGGAGTGATAAAATGAGGCACCATCTAACCTCACTCCAAGAAAGCATATGAGATATTGTTGAGTTTGGAGCGCAGGCACCACAGGTGGCCGACAAGGACTGCGACTCCGATGAGGTGTAATACCCAATTTATCAACAATCAGAAGAGAGTAGTTCTCATTATGTGTTTCTACCCCATATTCCTTGTAACCTGATAATCACCATATCTGAAGGAAATAAATAATTAATAACACCTAAAGTAAATCATTGCATCATATTGGATCTTTGTTTGTGCATCTAAAACAATAATAATATGAATAAAAATAAAATATAGTGAGAAGAAGATTTGAGGAAAAAGGAAAAAAAGATATAAAATATACAGAAAAATGTATATAAATATATTGGTACTTTTAAATGCACAAAATAATCTAAGAGGGGATTTGCCACAAGTTCGAGTTTGAAATTGGAATTGAATTTGAATTTGAAGAAAATAAGTAAAGGAATAGGAAAAGTAAAATAGAAAAGAATAAAGAAAAAAATGGCGCATTGGGCCCCCTCCCACGAATTTGGCCCACCAAGGAATTTACCCCACGCGGCCCAGGCTCTCTTCACCGCGTGCGTGCCCGACATATGGGGCTCGGCCGTTAGCGCGAGGCCCGCCCACTTGCCTCACTACACCATGGGCCCCATGTGTCATTCGCCGCTGCCTCGCGTCCACGGGGTTCCTCTGTCGCTGCTCCACAGGACCCACATGTCAGGTTTCTCCCCAATAGACACTCGCATTTCTTGGACGACCGGCGCGACGCGGACTCCTCAGCCGGTGATCTCGGGGTAGCTCGTTCGTGCGCATGGACCGGCTCGCGGGTACTTAAGTACCGAGTCATCAGAGCCCGGTCATATCCCCTACTTCCATCACACCTCCACATCAATGGCGCAGGCCTAATTCTAGGGACGGCGGAAGTCATCGTGCCGTCGTCGCCGTGCCTCACCTTCTCGCCATCGGGGAACCCTGGGACCAGCCGAAACGAATCGCCTGGGTGCCGGCGTTGTGCGTGTACCCTCTATGGGCAGTCACGCACCTCGGGAATCCACCAATTGCTCGCCATCGTCGTTGCCTCGCCGCTGTTCTGCCATTCCTCCGTTACTAGTGCCCTGCGTGACAAATTACTCTGGTATGACGGCTCATACAGGTTCCTTATTGTTCCCGTAACATGTAGAAGCGAACGGATTAGACGCTAGGGCACTAGAGCACTTGATTTGGATTTCACCGGCGAGGTTCGCCGTGAATTGAGGGCGGCGCCGCCGTCGGTGTAACCTGAGGGCAGGGCGTTAACGGAAACCGTAGATCAGAAGACGGATGGCTGAGATTAGACGCTAGGGTACTGGTTCGGGTAGTTTGATCCTGAACGTAGGATCTGATCGGACGGGTCAGGCCAGATCCAAAATAATTAAATCCACACTGTTGACTGGTGATCCGGCGGATCTCGTTGCACACCTGTTCGTCGCGGATGGGATCTAATCCACTCCACCCGCGCGTGATCCAACGACCAGATTTGGACAGTACCCCTTCGCGAGGCATATTATCTAAAGAGACCCTGGGTTTTCTCGGATTCAACCCGCCATCTAGAGAGTACTATGCACTGAGTCTGGTATAAATTACCCGCTAGCCCCTACGTTTTCCCGTTATTGAGGCCCAATCCAAGGAATTAGAAAAATCAAAAAAAAATGAATTTAGAAATAGATTTTTAGTATTAAATTAATTGCAGAAACTTGTTTAATTCGTAGAAAATTCATACGAACTCCAAATTAGTCCATTCCAGTTCCTAAATTTTTGTAATATTATTGTCTAGCCATTAGTGCCTTTGTTTTGGCATGAAAGACACATTAAAATTATTCTATTACTTAATCTTGTATTAAATACATAAAACCTTGGGGAATTCATAACTTAAAATCTATAACTCCAAATTTAATGATTCTAGTTCCTATGATCTTATTTTAATGTCTAGATTATTACTGTGTATTTTATTTACATGTTTGGTGTGATGTTAATTATTGTTATACTATGTATGTATTGTGTCAATGCGAGTAGACGAGCAAGCTACTGAGGATCCTGAAGTTCAGCTGGTAGAGACTGCTGTGCAGGAGCTCGTGGAAGGCAAGTTGTGCCCTTGATCACTTCTTTTACCCATTCATGTTCTAATTAATCATAATCATCTGCATGGATTAATTTTGCTGGGACCCAATATGTTACCCTAGATTTGACTACCTTTATACCTTGTTTCACCTCTGGTTTTACTACTAAATTTTTGGGTAGTACATGCTATTGCTTTATGTGGTTTTGGGTATAGAGATATTCATCACTCATTGTTATACTTTTTACTATTTGTTTATTATTTACTGTTCATGATAAGATCATTATGTTAATGGGAACATGGAGAACCACCCGGGAAAACAGTGCTACCACAAGGGTTTAATGGGACGCCCTTGGCTGATTAACTAGGAAAGCTAGTGGATGACTACCTTACCCGAAAGGGGCAAGGGCAGTAGGGGAGTGGTCAGTGTAGGGAGGTCCTTGGGTTTATTTTGCTACGATGGCGGTCAGGCGAGGGATTCCTGCACTAGAGCTTCCTATAAACTGTAGCGAGTTTTCTAAAGCTAGTGGAACTTTGTAATGGCCTCGTAGTGGTACCCTGCCTCGCTTCCTCGGTAGAGGTGTATGGGGTTTGATCAACTCCGTGGCAAATGGGTAACATGACTTGTGGGTAAAGATGCGCAACCTCTGCAGAGTGTAAAACTGGTATACTAGCCGTGCTCACTATCATGAGCGGCTCGGACACTCACATGATTAATTTATGGAACTTAAACTTAATTTGTCATTTCATTGCATTTGGGATTATTTTATTATTACTTTTACTCATTATTACTATGGTTTGGTATTTACTTACACTTAGTAACTGCTAATAAAATTTTGACCAACTTATAAAAGCAATGCTCAGCTTCAACCTTTATTTCATTGATCAGCCTTACACTTCATGAACTCCCACCTTTGGTGAGTTCATGCCACATTATTCCCCACAACTTGTTGAGCGATGAACATGTGTGAGCTCACTCTTGCTGTCTCACACCCCCATAGGAGAAGAACAGGTGGTCGAAGAGGAGCCGCCTAACACTGAGGCCTTCGACTTGATCTAGGTGGCGTCTCCCAGTCAGCTTTGTGGCACCAGGGAATAATATTTAGTTTGCTTTATTTTATCATTTATTTTTGTAAGACTTCTGCTATGTAATAAGTACATTTATGATATTTATGACATTTATCTCTATGCACTCTGTTATTATATGTGTTGTCTTCTCTAGCGCATATATGAGATGCACCCGGCTTTGTTCCTTAAAGCCCGGGTGTGACAGAAGTGGTATCAGAGGAAATGTTGACTGTAGGACGAAACCTAGATAGAAATGGACAAAACCCTTACCTACTTATCTTACTCTGATTCATTCTATACTTATCTCACTCTGATTCTTTCTATACTTATCTTGATCCTGTCTCACCTTCTACTGTTCTACTCTGATCATTCTTACCTTTTCTACTCTGAGACAAGATGGATTTCACACCTTGGAATCCTACATGTAAGACCCTTTTAGGAGATAGGAGTTGTTGGGGACTTGTTCTCAAATGCTCTGAATTAAGAACAAGGCAACACAAAATGTTATATGTTAATGCCCTTCGTCCTACGAAGCATTGTTTCTGTTAGGATATAATGATCTTCGGACGAAGGTCATGAAAGACATACCTTCATCATTGCAGTATACATTAATGAAAGAAGAAGCATATGAAATGTAAAAAACAACATGAACAATTATGTAACATTATTAATTCATTTTTTATCATATTATCATGAGTGTGAAACCAATATGAAATTACAAATTGTAACTTCGGCTTAACAGAAAGCGAAAGCACAGGGGTGACGCAAGAACGAGTACCAGTCAGCGTGAACAGTATGGGGGTACTGTTCATCTATTTATAGGCACAGGACACAGCCTGTGCGAAATTACATTCATGTCCTTTACAACCAATTACAATCATGACGCAGATTATCATGGGCCGATCGGTCTTTCTATCTTTAAGTCGGTGCGACCCTTCATCTCGAGGCATGTCGTTAGTTCTTTCGAAGATATTTCTTCTTGGATGGTACCTTCGGCATTGCTTCTGTGTTAGTTCTTTCGAAGATATTTCTTCTTACAGGGCCTTCGGTGACGAAGCATACCCCCAACATTAGCCCCTTTGCGGTGCTAGATTGTTCTTCGTGACGAGCTTGATCCGTGAAAAATTCTCCAAGGCTTCGAAACACCGAAGGTCCGAAAAACACCTTCCCTGAGCTCGTTGCCGAGGAACGATTTAAAATATTCCGAACGCGAGCTGGCCCACCATACAGTGGGTATTAGCGACTTGGCGGTTCACCTTGTAGACACCGAGTGGTCCACCATTCAGCGAGTGTGGGCGACTGTTTGACGGGTGCGGGTAACTTGACGATTCACGTTTCCACCTGCGGCACTATATAAACAGACGGGTAGGTGTGAAGTTACCACAACATTCATTGCCATCGCACTATTGTGCTGTTAAAAAATTTAACCATAGCCGAAGCTTTTTTATTGCTCTCTCGAGCGAGTACTTCGTCATCTGGGATTAGCTTCGTCAAAAGGATTAGCTTTGTCAAACTGCAAAAAATATGTTAGTTTTGCCAAATAGTGGAAAATCCATCAAAAATGGCTAGAGTGCGTTCGACCGCAAGGGTGACTCGTGAGGTAGAAGAAGCTGAGGTTACCGAGACAGCACCAATTTCCGAAGTTATGAAACAATTAGGTCTAGTTGTGGCAGAGGGAACCACGGACAAAGGTACTTCTGCCGCCGAAACTGAACAGACTGTTGCTGAAGAAGAAGATGTTGAAGAGGATGAAGAAGATTATAGTATTCTGATCCCAACAAAATCCAGCCATCTAGATTTTGGGAAATCTACTGTATCCGAAGCTGATATGCCCATGATGATGAAGCTAGGCTATTTGGGGAGGCTGAAAAGAAACTTGTCCGATTTGCCGGAGAACAAACCACCCCATTGCCGAAGGATGATGAAGTAGTAGTTTTCAAGAGTTTTTTCAGAGCAGGACTACGACTTCCTCTAAATGAGATGATAGGGGATGTTTTGGAAAACTACGAGATCTATCTTCATCAGCTGACTCCTAACGCTATTGTTAGGCTCAGTGTCTTCATCTGGGCTCTCTGAAGCCAGGGGACAGACCCGAATGCCGAAGCCTTCTGTCGAGTGCACGAGCTTCGTTACCAGACGAAAGCCAGGGAAGATGGTCTTCATGAAAATTTTGGTTGTTACAGTTTCTCCTACCGTAAAGATACAAAGTCTTTGGTAGTTAGCTATCGCACCAAGTGGCCGACTGGTTGGAAGAATGAGTGGTTTTACGTGAAGACTGATGAGAAGAAGAGGGAGAAGCTCAAGACGCTAGTACTGAGCCCTCTAAGCTTAAGCTTCGGGCTGACTCGGCCGCTGTGCCGTATGGAGCCGGGATCACCATGCCAACAAGCTGTGACAGAATTTCGAGTGGTAGCCGAGCAAATCAGTACAAGAGATCTAGTGCAAGAGTATCTATCCTATAAGGTGTTCCCGACGCTGAGTGAATGGAACATGCCGAAGCTAAAAGGGACAAAAGAGAAAAAAGAACTTGTGCGACTTCCTTATGAATTCAAATTTGAGAAATAGTTCAAAGGGCCATGTCAAGAATGGTTAGAAATGATAGAAACTATGTGCAACGAAATTTTGGGGAATTACACTAGAAAAGAAGATCAGTTGATGACTGCAGCCTTCGGCACGCGACCAAAGCGAATGTTGAATCGGGTGATGGATGCCCTGAACTTTGAATATCCTGATTATGAGCGATTGGACAAGGGTGCCGAAGGGCAAAAAAGAAAAAGGATTGTTAGCGTTCTGAGCAGACAAGCTGCCAGAATGGTAAAAGAAGATGAAGAACTCTTAAAGAGGAAAAAATCGAGCCCTAAGTCGAAGGTATTTGCTCTGAAGAAGAGGAAAGCTGCCGTTCCCAAGTCGAAGATAACTGAAATAGAAGAGGAGAGTCCCTCAACACCTTCAGCTACCGACGTGCAAGAAATTTTAAAGGTAATGACTGAATCCCTGCCTATCACACTAAGTCCACTAGGGCCACATCTGACGAATCTTTTACAGAAGAAGGGGGAGCCCTCGGTAGTGAAGAAGTCTGCTGGGCCGAAAAAGCGGAGGATTGTCACTGTGATCGAAGCAATTGAAGAAACGCCACCGCCGCCGGCCTCGGCGTCAAAAACACTAGCTACCGAAGACACCATAGCTATCAAAGCAGCCCCCGCTGAAGATATAACAACCAAAGATACAAATTTGGAGGACATGTTTTCTGATATTGACAAAATGCTTTTGAACATGGCCGCAGAAGAAGCTGCTATGGCTGCCGAAGAAACACTGGCTACAGGGCCTGGAAAGAGAAAGAAATCACTGAAGATATAACAAAGGAAAAGGATTTTAATTTTCAAAACATAATTGGTCAAAAGCTGTCTAAGGCTGACAAAGAAGAACTGAGAGATTATGCAATATCATGCGGCTATCAACCAGGAGCGTTGCTCTTCGGCGGTATTGATGATGAAATCTTAGGATGCCTTCGAGACCGAACTAGAGCAAAGGTTGTCAGTACTCTGTCGAAGAGTATTGGTTTCCCAAAGCTTGAGACCGACATCAGCCGCTACCGACGACAACATATCGTCGGTAGTTTATTCTATTCTAATTTCAAGGTAAAAATTTTGCTTCGGCTTTTATTATTTCAACAACTAAGATGGTTTCTGACGAAGGTGGTTTTTGCGTAGAGCATGCTATTAAGTAAAGCCTTGAGAATGCAGCAGGACCTAGAAGATAAAAGACATGAGGTTATAATTGAAAGCCTAGAGAGCAAAATAAAAGATCACGAAGCTGCACTAGAAAAGAAAGACTTTATGCTTCAAACCGGGGAAGGTTCACTGGCAGAAGCCCAAGCTGAGATTGCAAGATTGAACAGTGAACTTTCCATGAAGTCAAAAAACTTTGAACAGGAAAGGAAAAATTTCGAAGCAAAACTCGAAGCTGAAGTTGAAAAAAGTTCAAATCTGCAGAAATCACTTAAAGATCTTCAAGATAAATGTTTGAGCTTCGGCATCCGGTGTATACAATGGCTAAAGCAGGTCTTTAACTCAGTTGGAGCCAGCTCTGAAAAATTTAAACCTTCGGTTGAAGACCTGCTAGGCACTTTTGATCATATTGAAGGTGAAGTTGATGCTCTCGACGAAATTATAGCTGGACATGGCGACTTCTGTGCTCTGCTAGCTTCTCGCAGCACAGTTGTTGCTTTTATGAAGGCTGGTTGCACACACGGAAACATTGTAAACAGACCAAGCTTCAGCCTATCACCAGCAGACTTGAATGATATCCCCGGCCTGACCCGAAGTATTAGGAATAGATTTGTAACTCAAATTTGGGCAAAGGGTGGGCGAAACTTAGCTGGTGACGAAGCTCGAAGCCACCTCAAATCGGTAATAAACTTGTACCTGCTCCTTTACTTTTTCTTTGAAACTTGAATTTGCCTTATAACGCTTTTTATGTACAGGATGACGAAGCTGAAGAACAATGAACCGAAACTTGATGGAGCATGATGAAGTGATGAAGCTGCTACAAAAAGAATTCTAAAGAATTTTTGTATTAACCTTGTAGAAAGTATTGTAAATTAGGGATGAAACATTACTCTGTAAATTTGTCGATACCTTGTAATATATTTTACCTTTCCATCCATTTTTGAAGTGCTTTGATGTGGGCGAAAATTATTCTTTTTTTAGCCAAAGGCGAAAAACACCTTCCCTTCTTTTCGTACACAACGAAGCACAAATCTGCTTCTTTCACATTTGCCGAAGCCTTGTCATTGGAGCCAAAGCAATAGTCTGTATTTTATGATATGATGATGGTGGTCCTACGAATGTCTAAATGAATGAATATATATGAATGCAATGTATGATGTGATGTAATGTGCAAATGAATGTCCGAACACACGCATACGAAGTCACATCCACACCCTGCATTCCCTTAGGAATGACTGAAATCTCTTTGCCGTTTATTTTTCGGCTTCACCGCTTATTTTTCGGTGTAAGTTCTACATCCCCTTAGGAACGTCTTTTGAACTTCTTCGCCTTATATTTCGGCGGTATTTTTCGCGTTGACTTTTCGCGCTTCGCCTTATATTTCGACGGTATTTTCGCGTTGACTTTTCGCGCTTCGCCTTATATTTCGGCGGTATTTGGCTCTGCATTCCCTTTGGAACGACTTTTGAGTAGAAAACTTACGCTGCGCTCCCTTGGGAATGACTTTTTGTAGCTTCGTCGTGCTCTGCATCCCCTTAGGGACGACTTTCGAGCTTTTCCCTGTTGTTTTTTTTCTCTCTGCATTCGATGGTGCGTACTCAGATTTTACATTTTATATGTTTTGGGGGACTTTGCTCTCGTAGAGCTGAATAAAGAATAAGAAATTACAAGCTATGGCCCCATTAAAAACCTTTCTCCCCCTTCGGAAAGGAAAAGGGTGCCATAAGAAAAAATGAAAAAAGATTACATCAGATTACACATAATATCGTCGAAGCTCATCCGCGTTCCAGGATCTAGGAATGTCATTGCCGTCCATATCCTTCAACCTGTAAGAACCGGGCCTTGACGAAGACACCACTAGAAAGGGTCCTTCCCACTTCAGCTGGAGTTTGCCTACTATGTCCGGATTAGCCACTCTCCGAAGCACCAGATGTCCTAGCTTGATATTCTTCAGCCGGACTTTTCTATCGCGCCATTTTATTGTTTCGGCTTGATATTTATTGATATTTTCCACAGCTTGAAGTCTGGTCCCTTCTATAGTGTCTTTTGCCACGTGATAATCAGCTTCAATTTCTCCCGAAGCTGTTGTTCTTATTGACCCCGCTTTAGCTTCTTCTGGGGTTATAGCTTCATCACCAAATAATAACTTGAATGGCGTAAAACCCGTTGATCTCGATTCGGTTGTATTGTGGCTCCACACCACTTTAATCAACTCATCTGGCCACTTTCCTCTGGGCTGATTAAAGATTAGCTTCATTATTCCTGTCATTATAATTCCATTTGCTCTTTCGACAAGTCCATTTGACTCTAGATGTCTGACTGACGCAAAATGAATCTTCATGCCAATTTGGTCACAGAATTCTTTGAAAGCTTCAGCATCAAACTGTGTTCCATTGTCCACAGTTATAGCCTTCGGCACAACGAAGCGACAAACGATATTTTGCCAGAAGAATTTCTGGACTGTGACCGAAGTTATTGTGGCCAAAGGTTTCGCTTCAATCCACTTGGAAAAATATTCTACAGCCACCACAACATATCTTAAATTGCCTTGTGCTGGTGGAAGTGGTCCTAACAGATCCAGGCCCCATCTTTGCAATGGCCAGGTTGGCTGTATTAACTGGGTTAGCGACGAAGGTTGTTTCTAGTCTCTCGCACATTTTTGACAGTTTTCGCACATTTGAACCAGATCTGCTGCATCCAAAGCTGCCTTCGGCCAATAAAATCCTTGTCTGAAGACCTTCCCGAGCAAAGGCCTAGACCCAATGTGAGATCCACACAAGCCTGCATGTATTTCCTTCATCAGCTCTATACCTTCGGTTCTAGATAAACACTTAAGAAGTGGAGAGCAGACTCCATATTTGTATAACTCCCCTTCTATTATTACATATGGTCTTGTTCTTGCCTCCATTCTCTTATTATAAGCTTCGTCATCTGAAAGACAATTACCCTAGAGAAAAGATATAATTTCAGTTCTCCAATCTTCACTGTGTACTGGAGAAATAGTAAGCACTGCTCTCTCCATGAGTTCAACCGAAGGTGCTTTTATTGTTTCAAAAAAAACTTCCGAAGGCAGAGGGAGCCCCTGAGCCGCTGATTTGGCTAATAAATCTGCGTGCTCATTTTCACCTCTTGGGTTATTCTTAACAGAAAAACCTTCGAAAGAAGCCTCCAACCTCCGAACTGTGTCCAGATATTTTTCAAGTTTCGGATCTCTTGCCTTGCTACTTTTGTCCACATGGCCAGAAATAACTTGAGAATCAGTTTTCAGAATGGCCCTTCTTATTCCCATTGCCCTTAACTTCCGAAGCCCCAAAAGGAGTGCTTCGTATTCAGCAATATTATTTGTACATTTAAAATCAAGCTTAGCTGCATAGCATGTTTTGACTTTTGACGGTGCTACTAGAACAACAGTTGCTCCTGCTCCGAAGGTTCCCCAAGAACCATCGCAGAACACTATCCAAGCTTTAGCATCTTTATTTATTTCCTCTTCCTGAGCCCCTGGTGTCCAATCAGCAATGAAGTCTGCTAACGCCTGGGACTGAATTGAGGATCTGTGTACATAATCAATGGTGAATTCATTAAGCTCTGCGGCCCATTTGCCAATCCTTCCAGTAGCTTCCCTGTTCCTCATAATGTCCTTTAGGGGTTGTGACGAAGGAACAATTATGTGAAATGCTTGAAAATAATGCCGAAGCTTCCTGGAGGCCATCAACACAGCATATAATACCTTCTCTAATTCTATGTAATTTTTCTTTGAATGACTTAGAACCTCAGAGATGAAGTATACTGGAGCTTGCTTCTTAACCTGGCCATCTAGTTTCTCCTGTACCAGCGCCGCACTCCCTGTAGAGTGCGAAGCCGCCACATACAATAGCAATGGAGCCCCTGGCGCAGGTGGAGTTAATGTTGTTAAATCAATCAAGTATTGCTTCAGTTCTTCGAAGGCTTTCTGTTGAGCTGGGCCCCACTAAAAAACTTTGGCTGACTTTAGTACTTCAAAGAATGGCAAATTTCTTTCTGCTAATCTAGATATGAATCGATTCAATGATGCCAGTCTTCCTGTCAACCGCTATGCCCCTACTTTGTGTTTGGCGGCTCCATCCGAAGGATAGCTTCGATCTTGCTTGGATTAGCTTCAATTCCCTTTGTTGAAACTAGACAGCCAAGGAACTTGCCCTTCTTTACTCCAAAAACACATTTTCTGGATTTAATTTTAGGCCAGCTTGCCTGAAATTGGCAAATGTTTCTTGCAGATCAACTATATGATTTTCTTGCTTTGTACTTTTTACTATGATGTCATCAACATAGGTCAGCACATTTCTGCCTATTTGGGAATGAAGGACCTTAGCTGTCATTCTGCTGAAGCTTCCTCCAGCATTCTTGAGCCCCTCAGGCATCCGAAGATAGCAATAGGTGCTAGTGGGAGTTATGAAGCTAGTCTTCGGCTCATCTTCTTTCTTCATCCATATTTGATGATAACCTGAGTAACAATCCAGCAGACTCATAAGCTCTGAAGAAGCTGCTGCATCTACAAGAGAGTCTATTCTTGGTAATGGGAATTCGTCCTTTGGACAGGTCTTGTTAAGATCTGTGAAATCAATGCACATTCTCCATTTTCCATTGGCCTTCTTCACCATAATAGTATTGGCTAGCCACTCTGGATATTTTACCTCTCTGATGACACCAGCACTAAGAAGTCTTTTCACTTCATTCCGAGCACCTTCGGCTTTATCATCAGACATTTTCTGAAGCCTTTGCTTTCTTGGCCTGAAGGATGGATCCACATTGAGTGAATGCTCAATGACATCTCTGTTGACACCGCAAAGGTCATTGGCTGACCAAGCAAAGACATCTTTGTTGTTGAATAAAAACCTTATCAAGGTTTTCTCTTGATCTTCAGATAACTGAGACACCAGTAGTACCTTTTGCTCTGCTATGTCTTCACATAGAAGCATAGTCTTCGGCTGATCAGCCGAAGCAGCCTTCTCTCTTCTGTATTTGTACTGTTCACAAGCTTCGGTTCCATCTATATTGTGAATTGCTTTTGAGTCTGTCCAGTTTCCTTCGGCCTTCCTGGCAGCTCCTTGACTGCCATGAATAGCAATGGGCCCTTGTTCCGAGGGTATCTTCATGCATAGATATGCTGGATGGAGTATTGCTTCGAAAGCATTAAGTGTCCCACGACCAATGATTGCATTGTAGGGGTATTCCATGTCAACAATGTCAAACACAACATGTTCAGTCCTTGTATTGTGAACAAAGCCGAAGGTAACTGGCATTGTGATTTTGCCAAGTGCTACAATCTGTCTTCCTCCGAAGCCACATAGAGGATGTGTAGCATCGTGAATCTTGTCTTCTGGTTCTTGCATCTGTCTGAAGGCCTTAGCAAATATGATATCCGCTGCACTGCCTGTATCAACCAGAACATTGTGGACTAGAAATCCCTTAATGACACAAGATATTACCATAGCATCATTATGAGGGTAATCTTTGAGCTGAAGGTCCTCCTAGGAGAAGGTGATTGGGATGTGAGACCATTTTGATTTGATGAAGGGTCCTTGCACCCCAACATGTTGTACCCTTCTCTGTGCTTCCTTCTTCTGCTTGTTGGCTGGTTCTGAGCATGATCCGCCTGTTATCGGGAGCACCAGCCTTGTAGCCGAAGTTGCTTCAGCTTGATTGTTGAATGAAGCCATCAGCTCAAAAAGTGGAAGTGAGTTCACCGGAGGTGGGCGCCAATGTTGGGGACCTGTTCTCAAATGCTATGAATTAAGAACAAGGCAACACAAAATGTTATATGTTAATGGCTTCGTCCTACGAAGCATTGTTTCCCTTAGGATATAATGATCTTCGGACGAAGGTCATGAAGGACATACCTTCATCATTGCAGTATACATTAATGAAAGAAGAAGCATATGAAATGTAAAAAACAACATGAACAGTTATGTAACATTATTAATTCATTTTTATCATATTATCATGAGTGTGAAAACAATATGAAATTACAAATTGTACCTTCGGCTTAACAGAAAGCGAAAGGACAGGGGTGACACAAGAACGAGTACCAGTCAGCGTGAACAGTACGGGGGTACTGTTCATCTATTTATAGGCACAGGACGTAGCCTATGCAAAATTACATTCATGTCCTTTACAACCAATTACAATCATGACACAGATTATCATGGGCCGATCGGTCTTTCTATCTTTAAGTCGGTGCGACCCTTCGTCTCGAGGCATGTCGTTATGCCGAAGCTCCTTGGATGGTACCTTCGGCATTGCTTCTGTGTTAGTTCTTTGAAAGATATTTCTTCTTACAGGGCCTTTGGCGACGAAGCATACCCCCAACAGGAGGCCTAAGACAAAATCAAAACTATTTTCTTTATTTAAAATGTTGTTTGATTGTTCTGATGATAAATGTTTGATTTGCATCTTTGATTGATTGAAATATTATATATGGACATCTTAGTATGTACCACCATAAGGTAATTAATTAGCTATGGTAAGTAAAATATTAATCTGCTTAGCTAATAAATCCCCCAAAGTAACATGCTTTGTAATTACATGCCTTGTCTACTATTCTCTCTTACCATATGTATCTAACTCAGATGGTCAATACCAGGAGGGGTGGTGGAATTGATTTACCTCCCAGACGACACACTCGGAGGATATTTAGACAACCCCAGCCACAACCAGCAAAGATGAATCCTCCTAATCCTCCACCAGGCGGAGTTGACCCACTGGTTGCAGCTCAGATGAGGATGATGCAACAAATGGCGAACACTATGGCAGATATGCGTGCTCAGATGCAGCAACAACACCAGGAGATGCGCCAGGAACGAGAAGAGATATGCTAGGAGTTGCACCAGGAGCGAGAAGAGATACGCCAGGAGAGAAGGGTGCAACAGTAGCTGCAACATCAATTTCAGCAACAACAGCAACAAGTGCCATTGCCTCCACCACCACCACCAGTTCCACCTCGTGATAAACACCGAGAATTTATGAGTCACAAGCCGCCGACCTTCGCCAGATCCACTTGATGCAGATGATTGGTTGAAGTCAATTGAGAAGATGCTTAACATCGCCCAATGCTCAGACCGGGAGAAAGTTCTTCATGCCTTTGGTCGTCTGACAGGTCCTGCTGTTGACTGGTGGGATTCTTATACTGCTGCCCATGATGCTGCTGATACTATTACTTGGGCGGAATTCAGTACACAGTTCAGAAACTACCACATTCCAGCTGGATTGATGAAGATCAAGAAGAAGGAGTTTCTATCATTAAGGCAAGGCAACATGTCTGTGTGGCAGAACCTCCCAAGGTATCGGGCCCACATGCACCTGTCCTTGTCCCAAAGACCTCAGACGGTCATGCATGTGTACCAGATAACATAACAGGATTCGTCCGATTGCCCCAAGGACATCGGATAAACCACTTACAACCAGAACCGCGAGATTAAGTAACACAAATCACACACACAACATTTTTGCAGTGGAAATCTTATTACCAAATTTTACAGGTTACAAAAATTTTACATTATTTTATCGGAGTGATTACAAAAGTATAAGTTTGAAATATATGCTAGCTCAAGTGACCATCCTCAATAAGAAGTATAGAAGAAGTACTTAGACTTATAGAAGAAGTACTTAGACTTATAAGAAGGCCGAGCCCACTGGCACTTAACACCATCATCAGCAGCACAAAACTATAACCTGAAAAACAACAGGGAATAAAACCCTGAGTATGGAATTACTCAGCAAGACTTACGCGACTAAAGAAAAGACTCTCAAGGATATGCTGGATTTGGGAGTCAAGGAAAGGCTTTTAGCAAGAATCAACGTTAATAGTTTGTTGAAAAGCTTACTAAAATGAGTCCTTACTTTCAACATTTTAAGGCTAGATTAAGTATTAATAGACCTTGTTTGCATCTAGTCTAATTTCATCATCACGTTAATCAATACAACAGGATTTTTGCTCATTATGATTCCATCCATGACTTAGATTGCAGGGCAGTGACCAAGTCTTCATGTCCGAGAAGTAACGGCGATCCGGAATCGATTAATACCCAGCTGGGGATCTCCAATCACACGACATATGTAGCACTTAACCCTTGCATATGTCAACTCGCCACCGGGGTTCTTAAGACCAGATCAGGTTCACGCCAACCGAGAGCACAGATACACCACCGTCCAGCCTCTTGCCACGGAGGGTACACGCTACTCTCGCCATCTCTTTACTCCCATTGCGTGTTATTTTATTTTGGTATTAGTCTACCCGAGGCAAAGCTTACCCATGATGAGGCATGTGACCAGTTAAAAGGTCCTCGATCATCAAGCCTACATTCAGTATAATCCTTAATCAACCTGGGGAGAACATCACATGTTCCTAGCTCAAGTCTCGATTTAAGTACTTCCATCCTTAGGATTGTTTGAGTTCCTTAGGATGAAAAGAGCATTATAGGGAACTTTGCAGTAAGATCCCACCATTACTCCCAATGAAAATATTCTTGCAGGCAGAAGCCATCCTTCCTCAGGATAACCCCTGAGCTAGGCATTAACGCAAAGGACAACCTCTATCCACAAGATTTACCTCTAAGCAAGGCTAAGCAATTTTGTAAATTATATTTTGATACTTCATCAGAAGTATCTATAAAGGTATTGGATATCAAGGTAGGCAATGCATCAAAGGGTTTCCAAGCAACTCCTATAAACCTAATGCACATTTCACTAGACTTAAAGTGTGCAAAAATTATTTAAAAACACAAGGAAGGGGTTGCATGCACCGGGGCTTGCCTGGATAACACTAGGTTAGTGTTGTTAGACGACGTCCACTTGACGACCATCCTTTGTCTTGGCATTCGTCAGATTATCCATCTTCAGGTTCGTCCGACTGACGACGTCGTCTTGCGGAGATGCTCACGCTTTCTAGCATCTTGTGGTCGACTCAGTTCTGGTTCTCCGCATCACGTGGTTAATTCACGTACCTGAATGAAATGCATTATGCACATGAATGCATATAGACATGAATATTACAAACCTAACTAGTGCTATGCGATAGCGAATTAAACACCTAGCGGCGAGGCGTTGTACAACTTCATACGATACACGACTAAGCGCCATAGTCATAAAATAATAAATTATACATACTAACTATAGCACTCGCGTTTCTCCTGTTTAATCATATTTAATTCTATTATCAAGCAATAATAAATTATAAACACACACTATCATTTTTAGTTACAATATATCGATGTTACTTGATCCTAAATATTCGAAGTAGCAATCAACATCCATTCAAATCATGAAATCGATCAGCACACATAGAATATCATACCGAATTTAGAGAGCATACTAATTGACTTACAATTTTAGCTTTACGAATACCAAATTTAGAGAGCATACTAATTGACTTACAATTTTAGCTTTACGATTCTGAGGCATCTAATGTTTATAAAATTATAGACGGGCCTTTATTAACCTTCTAAACTATTTTCCAGATTAATTTATATAACACATTAGTTGGTTACGACATTTACCGATCATAAACATAGACCGATTATACTAACTACTAGAGCATGACATCGACTCCATCGTGCAAACATACCGAATATAATTAACATCGACAGACGTACCAATAATTGCTTACAACTCTAAATTTACCTACGCAGCACGACGACTTCGCAATTGTGGACACAATTACCATGTTACCTGTAGCCCCGTATTTCTACAAGCGTCAAATAAATACGTGCCTGAGCTACAAGCGGGACAATCGTCGTGATGTACACACCTATCAATTCATCCATCAAATCAGTCAATAAAAATAGCAAATCAGCTGACTCGAATCCGTGAGATCGGTAATGATTCTCCAATTTTGCCATTACGTCAAGCACGTGGTGAGCCCCACGCGGGATTTATTGTTTTATCCGAATTCTCGGGATCGTTTGATGACGCAAGGGATGTTGACGAGTTGGAGGCTTCTAGGGTCGAGCACGATAGAGGGCTTCGGGGCTCAACGCAAGTGGCGCGCAACTGACAGACAGCTCGTCGGGATCGACGGGCTGTTGTGATGGGACGTCGATACACTATCCATGGCAATTAGGAGATCGACGTAGGCGGAACCGATAGCCGAACAGGAACTGCGCAGATCGACGACATGAGACTCGATCTGGCGAGCACGACGCAAGGGATCGCAGCTGCGCTTCGACATGAATTACTTGCTGCCGAGCACGATGGAGGCCGGAGAGCAGGAACGCTGCGCAACGAAACCCACGGCTGCGCGCAGGGGTGAACTCGGATGGGCGCGGTTGCTAGGACGAGCAGGGAAGGCGCCGAGCAGAGGCACGCGCTGCCGGGCGAACCGAAGGACGCGGCGACAGAGAGGAGCGTTCGACCAGGGGAAAGCATGGAACGCCGAGCTGGAGCTGAGCGCGGCGTGCTAGGGAGGAGAAACTCGGAACGGTGGCCATGGAGGAGAGCAGGGGATGGACGCCGAACTGGGCAGAACAGAGCTAGGGAAATGCTGCGACAAGGGAGCTCAGCGCGGCGTGCGCAGAGAGCTCAACCGGGCGCGGCTGCCAAGTACTACGGCGAGGAAGGAGCAGGGCGCGCGGCAAACAAAAGAGGTGAGCCAGCACCAAGGGCGAGCGCCGAGATTGAGGACCAGAGAGGAAGACGTGCGCGCAGGAGCTGGAGCAGAAGCACCGCACAAAGGGGAAGAAGCACGGCGCGCGGTTGGGAGAAAAGCAAGGCGCGGGCGGTGCTCTGCTGTGGAGACGGTGGCCTGTACAGGATTTGTACGCCTGGTTAACAGGAGCAGAAAAATATCCACACATGAGCGGCGGTTGCAGATAACGAAGAGAAATTTTTTTACCGAATGAACAGCTATTGGATGAGAGAGAGATGAACGGGTAGAGCCTCCAGGTGCAGAGCGGTGCGAGGATAAGGAGAGGAAATGTGCGTGCTAGATGAAGACGTATAAGATATTTTTCTCCAGGAATTTGGACACAGCATAATAGGAAATATCGGCTGGGAGATATAGGAGCTCGCAAGCTAAAAAATCCTAGAATCCAGGGAATATGGCGGTGATTGGTACTCCACGGAATAGATGGATAAAGTGACGAGAACGGCTGAAGGAAAATGCGAGAAGATATTTTCTTTTTTTACCCAGGCACACGCATAAATATGAGACAAGTGAAAACGATTTTACTTTTTCTCTCATCTTATTATTTACTTGACTTTGAAATAGGAAACAAAATCGGCTAACAATTGTTCCAGTTTCGATTAGTTCGGGTTCATTTTATTTAAACAGTCTGCCCTCAGTAATGTCTACCGAATTCGTAGAGACCGCTCGAACAAGAGCGAAATACTTAGATGACCTTTCCAATTAGCCTTAATTGATTAATTTTAACCTGGCACTAGGCTCGACCTTGCAGATAGCGGTTTAACACCGAATTGCGCAATATATTTTGGACGGTTCAGAAAAACGGAGACAGATGTGATGTTGAAAATTGGGATAGATGAAGATGATTAGGACATAGAGGCCAATATTCTCATCGATAATTTTTTCTTAAATTCATACTCTCTGTGTTTGATTTAATTGAAACCAGATAAATCTCATCTGCTAACAATCCGAATACTTGATTATCGACCTTGCGCACGATTTCTCTCAGACAAAGCGAGATCCTAATTATTTTGCACTGAGTATTTTAATCATCGAATTATAATTAATTTATTTGGGACACGGATCACAACGGTGGATCGAGCTTCCAAATTCGTATTCGCGCGAGCGATGAATTTTAAATAATCATCGGACGCATCGATTTTCAGAACAAATATGTTCCGAACAACACGAAAATTTAGGACGAGCCCGAATAGATGAAAATAAAAACGATGTCGCACTCGCGATAGACGAAATAGATGCGCTATTAAAATCACGAAAGGCGAAGATGTTTAAAATTTAACATCCGTTTTATCCACTGATTATGTACTTAAATCCGTACTTGTTGTCGCGCGGAATATAAACACCTGGGGTGTTACAGTCTGTCATCGAGTACAGAGATAAATTCATTTAGCTGTCGAGATATGCTCCGGATGAGGTTGCTGAGGATGAGAGAAAGCAGGAGCACTTTATTGAAGGACTTAATGGACCCCTACAGTATGCAATGGTTGCACACACATTTCCGTCATTTTAGAGGCTACTGGATAAGGCTCTTGCTATCGAACACAAGCGTGTTCAACTGGGAGACTTGAAGAGGAAGGATATCTCATAGGGACAGGGTAGCAGAAGTGTTCGTCCTCGCTATGTTTCGCCAGAGGGTACACCTACTCGTCCAGGAGGAGGACCACGCCCAGCTCAGTACGCTTAACAGGGGTCTCCACGGACACCTCCTACTCGTCAGGCTACTCCCACTAGCACCCCGACGAGATCTGCAGGACAGAAGACCGGCCCTACATGCTTCAAGTGCAGTCAGATTGGGCACTATGCTAATGCTTGTCCGATGGGGAATTCTGGTACACCAGCTAAGAACAAGCAACAGACGCCTGGCAAGGGTTATTCTATAGCCAGGGTGAATCAAGTCAGCGTTGATGCTACTCCTGATGGTGCTGACATCATACTTGGTATGTTTTACATTAATGCCATTCCTACAACCATGTTATTTGATTATGGTGCTACACATTCATTCATGTCTGCTCGATATGCCAACACAAATGAGATACCCCTGCTAAATATGAGAAAACTAATGATAGTAATCACACCTAAAGGGCCTATTGAGGCAAATCAAATGACACGTAGATTGACATTAACAATTATGGTAAGAGAATTTGGAGCTACTGCTATAATATTAGAGGCCAGTAGTATAGATCTGATACTTGGTATGTCATGGTTGAGAAAGGCAAAGGCCATTATAGCATGTGGTAGGGGTACTATAGAACTCACTAGCCCTAAAGGAGAAACGTTTCAAGTTCAAATTGCAGTAACCACCTATTCCAAACGGGCTATATACTTTATACCTAAGGAGTTTGTTGGTGACAACATCTGCGTGGTTAGAGATTTTCCGGATGTCTTTCCAAAGGAGTTACCAGGGATGCCACCAGATAGGAAAGTTGAGTTTGTCATTGGTCTCTTACCTGGGACTGCTCCTATTTCTAAGCGACCATACAGGATGTACATAGAAGAATTAAAAGAACTTAAGAAGCAGTTAACCGAGTTACAAGAGGCTGGGTACATTCGTCCGAGTTCCTCACCTTGGGGAGCACCGGTACTATTTGTACAGAAGAAGGATGGTTTGCAACGGATGTGTGTGGACTATAGATCACTTAATGATGTTACTGTAAAGAACAAGTATCTGTTACCCCGCATTGAGGATTTATTTGATCAGATGAGAGGTGCCAGGGTATTCTCGAAGATTGATCTCCGATCGGGATACCATCAAATGAAGATTAGACCATCGGATATTCCTAAGACGACTTTCTCGACCCGATATGGATTATATGAGTTCACTGTCGTGTCGTTTGGATTAACCAATGCACCAGCTTATTTTATGAATTTGATGAATAAGGTGTTTATGGAGTATTTGGACAGATTCATCGTGGTGTTCATCGACGATATTCTTATCTATTCTAAGAGTGAAAGTGATCATGAAGAACATCTAAGGTTGGTGCTACAGAAGCTACGAGATAATCAACTCTACACCAAGTTTAGCAAGTGCGAGTTTTGGATTGACAAGGTGCCATTCCTCGGACATATTATTTCTAATGGAAGAATAGCAGTGGATCCTGCTAAAGTGAAGGAGATAATGGAATGGAGCGTGCCCACTACCATCACTGAGATTCAGAGTTTCTTGGGGCTTGCAGGATATTATCGGAGATTTATTGAAGGATTCTCTAAGATTGCCAAGCCTATGACCTCGCTTTTGGAGAAAGGAAGAGAATTTAAGTGGGACGAGAAGTGCCAAGAAAGCTTTGATCAACTGAAGAAGAGATTGATGTCGCCCCCAGTGTTGGTTATGCCAAATCTACAGAAGGGATTTGACATTTATTGTGATGCATGTGGCCAAGGATTGGGATGTGTGCTCATGCAAGAAGGAGATGTGATCGCCTATGCGTCTCGTCAGTTGCAGAAACATGAATTGAACTACCCCACTCATGACTTAGAACTGGCAGCCGTTGTGCATGCACTTAAGATTTGGAGACATTATAACATGGGAACTAAGTGCCAAGTATACACGGACCATAAGAGTTTGAAGTATATATTCACTCAGAAGGATCTCAACCTTAGGCAACGCCGTTGGTTAGAGCTCATTAAGGATTATGATTTGGAGATTCACTATCACCCGGGCAAGGCGAATTTGGTTGCACATGCCTTGAGTCGGAAGGAGCACGTTCACTCCGTTATTGTTGTCCAGCTACCCGATGAAATAGCAAAAGATTTTGAGAGACTCAACCTGGGAATTGTTACCCATACAGAAGGAGTCACCATTGAATTGGAACCTACCTTGGAGCAAGAAATTCGTAAAGGCCAAGTGGGTGATGCTAAAATTCAAGAGATTAAGGATCTGATTACGGAAGGTAGAGTGCCGAAATTCACGGAGGATGAGCAAGGTACTATATGGTTCAAGGATCGAATATGTGTTCCAGAGATTGATAGCCTTCATGAGACTATATTGAAAGAAGCCCATGAATTTGATTACTCTATCCACCCTGGTAGCACTAAGATGTATCAGGATTTGAAGCAGAAATATTGGTGGTATGGACTAAAAAGAGATGTTGCTGCACATGTGGCTAAGTGTGATGTGTGTCAAAGAGTCAAGGCCGAGCATCAAAGACCAGCTGGACTATTGCACCCGCTTAAGATACCCGAGTGGAAATGGGAAGAAATTGGTATGGATTTCATTGTCGGACTACCCCGCACTCCGGCAGGGTATGACTCTATTTGGGTGATTGTGGACAGATTAACAAAAGTGGCTCATTTCATACTTGTGAGGACTAATTACACGAGAGCCAAGCTAGCAGAATTGTATATGACTCGAATAGTTTGTCTACATGGAGTGCCTAAGAAGATCGTGACTGATCGAGGATCATAGTTTACTTCTCGGTTTTGGAAGAAATTGCATGAGAGCTTGGATACAAAGTTGAATTTTAGTTCAGCCTACCATCCTCAGACTGATGGGCAGACAGAGAGGACTAATCAAGTGCTGGAGGATATGTTAAGAGCTTGTGCTCTTAAACATGGTGGAAGTTGGGATAAGAGCTTACCATATGCGGAGTTCTCTTATAATAATAGCTACCAGACCAGTTTGAAGATGTCACCGTTTGAGGCTTTATATGGCAGAAAATGAAGGACTCCTCTGTATTGGGATCAAACTGGTGAAAGACAGTTCTTTGGACCTGAACTTATATGTTGGGGGCTTGCTTCGGCGCCGAAGGTCCTGTGAGATGAAGCACCTTCAGAAGGTTAGAACAGGAACAATGCCGAAGCTACTAGTCAGGAAGCTTCGTAGTAAATTTCAAAATGCACCGACTTAAAGATGAGATGACCAATCGACCCATGATAAACTGTGTAATAATTGTAATCATCTGTAGAGGACATGAATGTAAATTCACACAGGCTGCACCCTGTGCCTATAAATAGGTGAACAGTACCCTCGTGCTATTCACGCTTTCGCATCGCATTTGTATCTACGTATTCGATCAAGCTCAAGGTACAAATGTCATCGTTTAACTTTCATATATTCGTGATTATTTAACAATAACTATTCATATTTTGATACTATGAAATTATTTACGTTGTTGTCTTATATTTCATAACCTTCATCCTCTAATTACGCATGTCATGTTTATGAAGGTATGTCCTTCATAACCTTCGTCCAAAGATCATTATATCCTAAGGGGAATAATGTTTCCAAGGACAAAGGACATTGACATTTAACATTTTTCCTGTGTGTTGCCTTGTTCTTAATTCATAGCATTTGAGAACAAGACCCCAACATTGGCGCCCACCTCTAGTGAACTCACTTCCATTGTTAAGATAATGGCTTCGTTCAACAACTAAGCTAAAGCACCTTCGGCTATGAAGTTTGTGCTCCCGATAACAGGCAGCTCCAGTTTAGAGCCAGCTATCAAGAAGCAGAAGAAGGAAGCATAGAGAAGGGTGCAACATGTTGGGGTGTAGGGACCCTTTATCAAGTCAAAATGGTCTCACATCCCAATCACCTTCTCCCAGGAGGACCTTCACCTCAAGGATTATCCTCACAATGATGCTATGGTTATATCTTGCGTCATCAAGGGTTTTCTGGTCCACAATGTTTTGGTTGATATAGGCAGTGCCACGGATATCATATTTGCTAAGGCCTTCAGACAAATGCAAGAGCCAGAAGATAAGATTCACGATGCTACATATCCCCTATGTGGCTTCGGAGGAAGATAGATCGTAGCACTTGGCAAAATCACAATGCTGGTTACCTTCGGCTTTGTTCACAATACAAGGACTGAACATGTTGTTTTTGACATTGTTGACATGGAGTACCCCTACAATGCAATCATTGGTCGTGGGACACTCAATGCTTTCGAAGCAATACTTCACCCAGTATATCTATGCATGAAGATACCTTCAGAACAAGGGCCCATTGCTATTCATGGAAGTCAAGAGGCTGCCAGAAGGGCCGAAGGAAATTGGACAGATTCAAAAGCAATCCACAGTATAGATGAAGTCGAAGCTTGTGAATAGTACAAGTACAGAAGAGAGAAGGCTGCTTCGGCTGATCAGCCGAAACCCATGCTTCTATATGAAGACATAGCAGAACAGAAGGTACTGTTAGGGTCTCAATTATCTGAAGAGCAGGAGAAAACTTTGATAAGGTTTTTATTCAACAACAAAGATGTTTTTGCTTGGTCGGCTAATGACCTCTGTGGTGTCAACAGAGACGTCATTGAACATTCACTCAATATTGACCCATCCTTCAGGCCAAGAAAACAAAGGCTTCGGAAAATGTCTAATGATAAAGCCGAAGGTGCTCGGAGTGAAGTAAAAAGGCTTCTCAGTGCTGGAGTCATCAGAGAAGTAAAATATCTAGAGTGGCTAGCCAATACTGTTATGCTGAAGAAGTCCAACGACAAATGGAGAATGTGTATTGACTTCACAGATCTTAACAAGGCCTGTCCAAAGGACGAATTCCCATTACCAAGAATATACTCTCTTGTAGATGCAACAGCTTCTTCAGAGCTTATGAGTCTGCTGGACTGCTACTCAGGATATCATCAAATATGGATGAAGAAGGAGGATGAGCCAAAGACTAGCTTCATAACTCCCAGTGGCACATATTGCTATCTTCGCATGCTTGAGGGGCTCAAGAATGCTGGAGGAAGCTTCAGCAGAATGGCAGCCAAGGTCCTTCGTTCCCAGATAGGCAGAAATGTGCTAACATACGTCGATGACATCATAGTAAAAAAGTACGAAGCAAGAAAATCATATTACTGATCTGCAAGAAACATTTGCTAATTTCAGGCAAGCTGGCCTGAAATTAAATCCAGAAAAATGTGTCTTTGGAGTGAAGAAGGGTAAGTTTCTTGGCTGTCTAGTTTCAACGAAGGGGATTGAAGCTAACCCAGGCAAGATCGAAGCTATCCTTCGGATGGAACCACCAAGCACAAAGAAGAGGGCCCAACGGCTGACAGGAAGACTGGCACCATTAAATAGATTTATATCTAGATCAGCAGAAAAAAAATTGCCATTCTTTATAATACTAAAGTCAGCCGAAGTCTTTCAATGGGGCCCAGCTCAACAGAAGGCCTTCGAAGAGCTGAAGCAATACCTGATTGACCTAACAACATTAACTCCACCTGCGCCAGGGGCTCCATTACTATTGTATGTGGCAGTTTTGCATTCTGCAGTGAGTGCGGCGCTTGTACAGGAGAAGCTTGAAGGACAAATTAAAAAGCAAGCCCCAGTATACTTTGTCTCCAAAGTTCTAAGTTTATCAAAGGAAAATTATACAGAGTTGGAGAAGGTGTTGTATGTTGTGTTAATGGCCTCCAGGAAACTTCGGCACTACTTTCAAGCATACCACATAATTGTTCCTTCATAACAGCCTCTGAAGGATATTATGAGGAACAGAGAAGCTACTGGAAGGATTGGAAAGTGGGCTGCGGAGCTTAACGAATTCACTATTGACTATGTCCATAGATCCTCAATTCAGTCCCAAGCGTTAGCAGACTTCATTGCTGATTGGACGCCAGGGGGCTCAGGAAGAAGAAGCAAATAAAGATGCCGAAGTCTGGACAGTGTTCTGCGACGGTTCCTGGGGAACCTTCGGTGCAAGTGCGGCTGCTGTCTTAGTTGCACCTTCCAAAGTTAGAACATGCTATGCAGCAAGGCTTGATTTCAGCTGTAAAAATAATATTGCTGAATACGAAGCATTACTTTTGGGACTTCGAAAGTTAAAGGCAATGGGAATAAGAAGGGCAGTCCTCAAAACCGACTCTCAAGTTATTTCTGGACATGTTGACAAGAGTTGCAAGGCAAGAGATCCGAAGCTTGAGAGATACCTGGACACAGTTCGAAGGCTTGAAGCTTATTTCGAAGGATTTTCTGTTAAGAATATTCTAAGAGGGGAAAATGAGCATGCTGATCTGCTAGCCAAGTCAGCAGCACAGGGGCTTCCTCTACCTTCGGAAGTGTTTTTCGAGACAATAAGAGCACCTTCGGTAGAACTCCTCGAAAGAGCAGTACTCACAATATCTCCTGTCCATAGTGAAGATTGGAGGACTGAGATTATATCTTTCCTCCAAGGTAATCATCTCTCGGATGATGAGGTTTATAACAAAAGAATGGAAGCAAGAACAAGACCATATGTCATAATAGAAGGGGAATTATATAAACATGGAGTTTGTTCCCCACTTCTCAAGTGCTTATCCAGAACTGAAGGTATAGAACTGATGAAGGAGATACATGCAGGATTGTGTGGATCTCATATTGGGTCCAGACGTCTTCTAGGAAAGGTTTTCCGACAAGGATTCTATTGGCTGAAGGTAGCTTCGGACGCAGCAGATTTGGTTCAAAAGTGTGAAAATTGCCAAAAATGTGCAAGAAATCAGAAACAACCTTCGTCTTTGACTCAGCTAATACAACCAACCTGGCCATTGCAAAGATGGGGCCTAGATTTGTTAGGTCCACTTCCACCAGCATAAGGCAATTTAAGATATGTTGTGGTGGCTATAGAATATTTTTCCAAGTGGATTGAAGCAAAGCCTTTGGCTACAATAACTTCGGCTACAGTCCAGAAATTTTTCTGGCAGAATATAGTTTGTCGCTTCGGTGTGCCTAAGGCTATAACTGTGGACAATGGAACGCAGTTTGATGGTGAAACTTTCAAAGATTTCTGCGATCAGATCGGTACAAAAATTCATTTTGCATTTGTCAGGCACCCCAAATCAAACGGACTAGTTGAAAGGGCAAATGGTATTATAATGACAGGAATAATGAAGTTAATCTTCAATCAGCCTAGAGGAAAGTGGCCAGATGAGTTGGTTAAAGTGGTGTGGAGCCACAATACAACTATACCAAGGTCAACAGGTTTTACACCATTCAAGTTATTGTTCGGTGACGAAGCCATAACCCCCGAAGAGGCTAAAACGGGGTCAATAAGAACAGTAGCTTCGGCCGAAGATGAAGCTAATTATTCTGTGACAAAAGATACTATAGAAGGGACCAGACTTCAGGCTGTGGAAAATATCAATAAATATCAAGCTGAAACAATAAAATGGCGCGATAGAAAAGTTCGATTGAAAGACATTAAGCCAGGACACTTGGTGCTTCGGAGAGTAGCCAACCCTGACACAGTAGGCAAGCTTCAGCTGAAGTGGGAAGGACCCTTTCTGGTAGTATCTTCGTCAAGACCCGGTTCTTACAGGCTAAAGGACAAGGACGACAACGACATTCCTAGATCCTGGAATGCGGATGAGATTCGGCGATATTATGTATAAATTAATGTAATCTTTTTCATTTTTCCTATGGCACCCTTTTCCTTTCCAAAGGGGGAGAAAGGTTTTTAATGGGGCCATAGTTTGTAATTTCTCCATTTTTTTATTCAGCCCCACGAGGGCAAAATCCCCCAAGATATGTAAATGTAAAATCTGAGCATGCACCATCGAGTGCAAAGAGAGAAAAAAAACAGGGAGAAGCTCGAAAGTCGTCCCTAAGGGGATGCAGAGCACGATGAAGCTACAGAAAGCCGTTTCTAAGGGAGCGCAGCGTAAGTTTTCTGCTCAAAAGTCGTTCCTAAGGGAATGCAGAGCCAAATACCGCCGAAATATAAGGCAAAGCATGAAAAGTCAACGCGAATACCACCAAAATAGAAGGCGAAGAAGTTCAAAAGACGTTTCTAAGGGGATGCAGAACTTACACCAAAAAATAAGCGGTGCAGCCGAAAAATAAACGACAAAGAGACTTCAGTCATTCCTAAGGGAATGAAGATTATGGATGTGGCTTCGTATGTGTGTGCCTGGGCATTCACTTGCATGATACATTGCATTCATAAACATTCATTTAGGCATACATAGGATCATCATCATCATATCATACAGATATAGATAGTTGCTTCGGCTCTACGGATACGACTTCGAAAGCAATTTTATGCTTCGTTGTGAACAAAAAGAAGGGAAGGTGTTTTTCGCCTTCAGCTCAAAAATACAGGTTTCGTCCACATCAAAGCAGTTCATACATGAATGAAAAGGTAAAAATATATTACAAGGTATGGACAAATTTATAGAGTAGTATCTGATTCTTAAATTACAATATTCTATACAAAGGATAATACAAGAGTTTTTCTAGAGTTTTTTCACAGCTAGGTTTTCAGCTTCATCATCATCTGCTAAGCTTCGGATCGTCTGCTAGGCTTCGGCTCAATGCTCCTCGATTTCGTCATCCTGTACATATCAAAGCATTATAAGGTAAATTCAAGTTTCAAGGAAAAGGTAAGCACAAGGTATGAGTTTATTACCTGTTTAAGGTGACTTCGAGCTTCGTCACCAGCCAAGTTTCGCCCGCCCTTTGCCCAGATTTGGGTAACGAATCTATTTCCGATGCTTCGGGCCAGGCCGGGGATGTCATCCAAGTCTGCTGGTGACAGGTTGAAGTTTGGTCTGTTTACAATATTTCCATGTGTACAGCCAGCCTTCATGAAAGCGACAGCTGTGCCTCGAGAAGCTAGCAAGGCACAAAAATCGCCATGTCTAGCTATAACTTCGTCGAGGGCATCAACTTCACCTTCAATATGATCAAATGTGCCCGATAGGTCTTCAACCGAAGGTTTAAATTTTTCAGAACTAGCCCCAACTAAATTAAAGACATGTTTCAACCGTTGAATGCACCGGGTGCCGAAGCCTAAGCATTTTCCTGAAGATCCTTGAGTGATTTATGTAGATTTGAACTTTTTTCAGCCTCGGCTTCGAGTTTTGTTTTGAAATCTTTTTTCTCTTGCTCAAAGCTTTTTGACTGTAGGGAAAGTTCACTGTTTAATCTAGTGATCTTGGCTTGAGCTTCTGCCAATGAACCTTCCATCGTTTGAAGCACGAAGTCTTTCTTTTCCAGGGCAGCTTCATGATCTTTAACCTTCTTCTCTAAACCCTCAATTATAACTTCGTTTTTCTTGTCCTCGAGGTCTTGTTGCATCCTCAAGGCTTTGCTTAGCAGTAGGCTCTGACAAAATAACCTTCATCAAAAAACATCTTCATATCAAACAATAAAAAGTAAAGGGAAAAATTTTACCTTAAAGTTAGAATAAAACAAACTACCGGCGATATGCTATCGCCGGTATCTGCTGAGATTAGCTTCGAGCTTCGGGAAACCAACACTTTTTGATAAAGTGCTGACAACCTTTGCCCCAACTCGGTCCCGAAGGCATCCTAAACTCTCTTCGGCAACACCGCCGAAGAGCAGTGTCCCTAGCTGGTACCCGCACGATATGGCATAGTCCTTCAGCTCTTCTTTTTCAGCCTTTGACAATTCTTGCTCAATTATGTTTTGAAAGTTGAAATTTTCTTCTTCCAAAATATCTTCGGCAGGCTCCTTCTCTTTTCCAGGCATCTTCTCCCCTTTTCAGGCACTGTTGCCGGGGTTTCCTCAACAGCTGCAGCAATTTCTTCTTTAGCCATATTCAAAATCATTTCATCAATATCAATGAGTGTGTTTTCCAAATCTGTGGCTTCGGCTGCTGCAGCTTCGGGAGTAGAAGCTTCAACAGGAGCAGCCTCGGCTGCTGCTGTTTTCGGCGCTGAGGCCGGTGGCGGTGTTTCTTCAATAGCCTCAATGACAGTAATAATTCTTCGCTTTTTTGGCTCAGCAGGCTTGTCGGCAGCCGAAGGCTCCTTCTTCTGTAAAAGCTTCATCAGTTCCGGTCCCAGCGGACTTAGCTTATTAGGTAGAGATTCAGTCATTACCTTTAAAATTTCTTCTGCGTCAGTGGCAGAAGTTGTTGAGGGAACTTCTTCTTCTTCTAAATCAGCTTTTGGCTTTGAAGTTGGAGCTTTTATTTTCTTCGACACAGCTATCTTCGGCTCAGGACTAGATTTTTTCTTTTTTGCCAAATTTTCATCCTCTTTTACCATCCTGGCAGCTTGTCTTTGTATAATACTGATAGTTCTTTTTTGTTTTGGCCCTTCGGCACCTTTGCTTAACCTTTCATAGTCTGGGTATTCAAATTTCAAAGCGTCCATTACTTGGTTTAACCTTCGTTTCGGCCGAGTGCCGAAGGCTACTGTCATTAGTTGATCTTCTTTCTTCGTATAATTGCCCAAGATTTCATTGCACATAACTTCAATTGTATCCAACCATTCCTGGTAGGGTTCTTTGAAGTGTTTCTTGAACTTAAAATGATAGGGCAACCAGACGAGTTCATTCTTTTTCTTCTCTCCTTTAAGCTTCGGTATACCCCATTCCTTTAATGTTGGGAATACCCTATTGGCTAAGTATTCCTGAACTAAATCCCTAGTACCAATATGCTCAGACACAACCCTAAATTCGCCCACAGCATCTGGGCATGATGTCCCCAGCGTCATGTTGCACTGAGGCCTAGTCAACCCGAAGGTTAGCTCCAGCGGGCTCTAAACTAGCTTCTCCTTTTTCTCATCAATCTTAACATAAAACCATTCAGTTTTCCAACCGGTCGGCCATTTGGTGTGGTAGCTAACCACGGTGTCTTCATGTCTTTGCGATAAGCAAAATTATAGCAGTCGAAGTTCTCATGCAGTCCATCTTCTCTAGCCTTCGTCTGATAGTGAAGTTCGTGTACCCGACAGAAGGCTTCGGCAACCGGCTCCGCTCCTTGGCTTCGGAGAGCCCAGATAAAGACGCTGAGCCTAACGATAGCGTTAGGAGTCAACTGATGAAGATAAACTTCAAAATTTTCCAAAACATCTGCAATCATCCCATGCAGAGGAAATCTTAATCCTGCTTTAAAGAAGCGTCTAAAGACTACCACCTCATCGCTTTCTGGCTTCGGAGTGGTCTCTTCCTCGCCAAAGCGAATTAGCTTTTTCTCGGCTTCCCCGAAGTAGTCTAGTTTTGTCATTATCGGCATATCAACTTCGGAGACAGTCGACTTCCCAAAATCCAAGTGGCTAGGCTTAGATGGCGTGGCGGAATAATCTATATCTTCCTCGTCAGCCTCACCTTCTTCAATATCTGTTTGCTCGGTTTCGGCAGCAAGTGCACCTTCTTCAGCAGTACCCTCTAGCACAACTAGTCCCGACTGCCTCATTACATCGGAGATCGGGGCAGTTTTAGCAGCTTTGGCTTCCTCCTCGTCGCGTGTAACCCTAGCTGTTGAGCGGACCTTGGCCATTTAATGCTGAATTTCTTGCGTTTTGACGAAGTTGAATACTTTTTATCTTTGCCGAAGCTCTCTCTTGTGACGAAGCTCTGATTTGGAGTACGGTGAATAAGCTTCGGCTGTGGTCAAATTTTTCGGTAGCACAACAGTGCAATAGTAGTAAATGCTGTGGTAACTTCACACCTACCCGTCTGTATATATAATGCTGCAGGTGGGAAGGTAAATCGACAAGACGATCGCACCCGCTGAACAGCCACCCACACCCACTGAACGGTGGACCATACTACGCGAGGAGACGAATCACCAGATCGAGTGTACCCGTCTTATGGTGGGATCGCCTTACACTCAGAATATTTAAATCATTTCTCCGCAACGAGCTCAGGGAAGGTGTTTTTCGGACCTTCGGCATTCCGAAGCATAAAAGAGTTTTTCACAGGTCGAGCTCGTTACGAAAAACAATCTGGCACCATGAAGGGGCTACTATTGGGGGCCTGCTTCGTCGCCGAAGGTCCTGTGAGATGAATCACCTTCGGAAGGTTAGAACAGGAACAATGCCAAAGCTACCAGTCAGGAAGCTTCGTAGTAAATTTCAAAATGCACCGACTTAAAGATGAGATGACCAATCGGCCCATGATAAACTATGTAATAATTGTAATCATTTGTAGAGGACATGAATGTAAATTCACACAGGCTTCGCCTTGTGCCTATAAATAGGTAAACAGTACCCCCGTGCTATTCACGCTTTCGCTTCGCATTTGTATCTTCGTATTCGATCAAGCTCAAGGTACAAATGTAATCGTTTAACTTTCATATATTCATGATTATTTAACAATAAATGTTCATATTTCGATATTATGTAATTATTTACGTTGTTGTCTTATATTTCATAACCTTCATCCTCTAATTACACATGTCATGTTTATGAAGGTATGTCCTTCATAACCTTCGTCCGAAGATCATTATATCCTAAGGGGAATAATGCTTCGAAGGACGAAGGACATTGACATTTAACATTTTTCCTGTGTGTTGCCTTGTTCTTAATTCATAGCATTTGAGAACAAGACCCCAACATTATACAAGAGGCAGAAGAGCAAGTGCGGATAATAAGGGAGAATTTGAGAATTGCACAATCAAGACAAAAGAGCTATGCTGATAATAGGAGAAGACTACTGGAGTTTAAGGAGGGTGATCACGTGTATCTGAAGGTATCACCGATCTGGGGTATGAGGAGATTTAAAGTTAAAGGAAAGTTGTCCCCTCGCTTCATTGGACCTTTCTTGATCTTAAAGCGAGTGGGCGAAGTTGCATATCAACTTGAACTAACCCCTCATCTTGCAGATGTACATAATGTCTTTCACGTGTCACAACTGAAGAAGTGCCTCAGGGTACCTGAGGAGCAGCTACCAATGGAGGACCTTAGTGTTCAAGATGATCTGACTTATGCTGAGTACCCTATCAAGATTCTGGACACTTTGACTCGAGTTACAAGAAATAAGGTGATAAAGATGTGCAAAGTACAATAGAGTCACCATGGAGAAGATGAAGCTACTTGGGAGAGAGAAGAAGAGCTTCGCATAGATTTTCCACATCTTTTCCCTAGTCCTTCCTAAATCTCGAGGTCGAGATTCTTGTTAAGGGGGGTAGGATTTGTAATACCCAATTTATCAACAATCTGAAGAGAGTAGTTCTCATTATGTGTTTCTACCCCATATTCCTTGTAACCTGGTAATCACCATATCTGAAGGAAATAAATAATTAATAACACCTAAAGTAAATCATTGCATCATATTGGATCTTTGTTTGTGCATTTAAAACAATAATAATATGAATAAAAATAAAATATAGTGAGAAGAAGATTTGAGGAAAAAGGAAAAAAAGATATAAAATATACAGAAAAATGTATATAAATATATTGGTACTTTTAAAATGCACAAAATAATCTGAGAGGGGATTTGCCACAAGTTCGAGTTTGAAATTGGAATTGAATTTGAAATTGAAGAAAATAAGTAAAGAAATAGGAAAAGTAAAATAGAAAAGAATAAAGAAAAAATGGCGCATTGGGCCCCCTCCCACGAATTTGGCCCACCAAGGAATTTACCCTGCGCGGCCCAGGCTCTCTTCACCGTGCGCGCCCGACCTGTGGGGCTCGGCTGTCAGCACGAGGCCCGCCCACTTGCCTCACTACGCCGTGGGCCCCATGCGTCATTCGCCGCTGCCTCGCGTCCACGGGGTTCCTCTGTCGCTGCTCCATAGGACCCACAGATCAGGTTTCTCCCCAACAGACTGACCCGCATTTCTTGGACAACTGGCGCGATGCGGACTCCTCGACCGGTGATCTCGGGGTAGCTCGTTCGTGCGCGTGGACCGGCTCGCGGGTACTTAAGTACCGAGTCATCAGAGCCTGGTCATATCCCCTACTTCCATCGCACCTCCACATCAACAGCGCAGGCCTAATTCCGGGGACGGCGGAAGTCATCGTGTCGTCGTCGCCGTGCCTCACCTTCTCGCCATCGGGGAACCCTGGGACTAGCTGAAACGAATCGCCTGGGTGTCGACGTTGTGCGTGTACCCTCTGCGGGCAGACGCGCACCTCGAGAATCCACCAATTGCTCGGCGTCGTCGTCGCCTCGCCGCTGTTCCGCCATTCCTCCGCGACTAGTGCCCTGCGTGACAAATTACTCTGGTATGACGGCTCATACAGGTTCCTTATTGTTCCTGTAACACGTAGAAGCGAACGGATTAGACGCTAGGGCACTGGAGCACTTGATTTGGATTTCACCGGCGAGGTTCGCCGTGAATTGAGGGCGGTGCCGCCGTCGGTGTAACCTGAGGGCGCGGCGTTAACGGAAACCGTAGATCAAAAGACGGATGGCTGAGATTAGACGCTAGGGTACCGGTTCGGGTAGTTTGATCCTGACCGTAGGATTTGATCGGACGGGTCAGGCCGGATCCGAAATAATGAAATCCACACCGTTGACTGGTGATCCGGGGGATCTCGTTGCACACCCGTTCATCGCGGATGGGATCTAATCCACGCCACCCGTGCGAGATCCAACGGCCAGATTTGGCCAGTACCCCTTCGCGAGGCATATTATCTAAAGAGACCCTGGGTTTTCTCGGATTCAACCCGCCATCTAGAGAGTACTATGCACTGAGTCTGGTATAAATTACCCGCTAGCCCCTATGTTTTCCAGTTATTGAGGCCCAATCTAGGGAATTAGAAAAATCAGAAAAAATGAATTTAGAAATAGATTTTTAGTATTAAATTAATTGCAGAAACTTGTTTAATTCGTAGAAAATTCATACGAACTCCAAATTGGTCCATTCCAGTTCCTAAATTTTTGTAATATTATTGTCTAGCCATTAGTGCCTCTATTTTGGCATGAAAGACACATTAAAATTATTCTATTACTTAATCTTGTATTAAATACATAAAACCTTGGAGAATTCATAACTTAAAATCTATAACTCCAAATTTAATGATTCTAGTTCCTATGATCTTATTTTAATGCCTAGATTATTACTGTGTATTTTATTTACATGTTTGGTGTGATGTTAATTATTGCTATACTATGTATGTATTGTGTCGATGCGAGTAGACGAACAAGCTACTGAGGATCCTAAGGTTCAGCTGGTAGAGACTGCTGAGCAGGAGCTCGTGGAAGGCAAGTTGTGCCCTTGATCAGTTCTTTTACCCATTCATGTTCTTATTAATCATAATCATCTGCATAGGTTAATTTTGTTGGGACCCAATAGGTTACCCTAGATTTGACTATCTTTATACCTTGTTTCACCACTGGTTTTACTACTAAATTTTTGGGTAGTACATGCTATTGCTTTATGTGGCTTTGGGTATAGAGATATTCATCACTCATAGTTATACTTTTTACTATCTGTTTATTATTTACTGTTCATGATAAGATCATTATGTTAATGGGAACATGGAGAACCACCCGGGAAAACAGTGCTACCACAAGGGTTTAATGGGACGCCCTTGGCTGATTAACTAGGAAAGCTAGTGGATGACTACCTTACCCGAAAGGGGCAAGGGTAGTAGGGGAGTGGTCAGTGTAGGGAGGTCCTTGGGTTGATTTTGCTGCGATGGTGGTCAGGCGAGGGATTCCTGCACTGGAGCTTCCTATAAACTGTAGCGGGTTTTCTGAAGCTAGTGGAACTTTGTAAAGGCCTCGTAGTGGTACCCTGCCTCGCTTCCTCGGTAGAGGTGTATGGGGTCTGATCAACTCCATGGCAAATGGGTAAAACGACTTGTGGGTAAAGATGTGCAACCTCTGCAGAGTGTAAAACTGGTATACTAGCCATGCTCATGGTCATGAGCGGCTCGGACACTCACATGATTAATTTATGGAACTTAAACTTAATTTGTCATTTCATTGCATTTGGGATTATTTTATTATTACTTTTACTCATTATTACTATGGTTTGGTATTTACTTACACTTAGTAACTGCTAATAAAATTTTGACCAACTTATAAAAGCAATGCTCAGCTTCAACCTTTGTTTCATTGATCAGCCTTACACTTCATGAACTCTCACCTTTGGTGAGTTCATGCCACATTATTCCCCACAACTTGTTGAGCAATGAACATGTGTGAGCTCACTCTTGCTGCCTCACACCCCCCCATAGGAGAAGAATAGGTGGTCGAAGAGGAGCCGCCTAACACTGAGGCCTTCGACTTGATCTAGGTGGCGTCTCTTAGTTAGCTTTGTGGCGCTAGGGAATAATATTTAGTTCGATTTATTTTATCATTTATTTTTGTAAGACTTCCGCTATGTAATAAGTACATTTATGATATTTATGACATCTATCTCTATGCACTCTGTTATTATATGTGTTGTCTTCTCTGGCGCATATATGAGATGCACCCGACTTTGTTCCTTAAAGCCCGGTGTGACATGAGGCCACCCAAATAAGGCATTTTAATTCCCAAGCAACTTCTATACTCCTCGCCTCCTTATGTCGAGAGGAGTATAATAAGGTGCAAGGGTTGAAAAATGCCAAAGAAATTTGAGATGTCCTCAAGACGGCACATGAAGGGGACGAGGTGACCAAAATCACCAAGCGTGAAACGATCGAGAGAGTTCGGTTGATTCGTCCTCAACAAAGGAGAGGAGCCACAAGCAATGTTCAACCTGCTAAAAACAATGGTCAACCAAGTGTGCAACCTCGGGAGCACAAAGTGGGATGACCATGAAATGGTCAAGGTTATTCTAGGATCTCTTGTTTTTTTGTAATCCTACTCAAGTTCAATTAATTCGTGGAGATCCTAAATATAAACAGATATCTCTCGATGAGGTCATTGGCAAGTTTGTGAGCTTTGAACTTTTGATCAAAGACTCCAAACATATTGTCGACTTGGAGCAAGGCGCCACCTCCACACCCGAGGTGCAATCCGTTGCATTCAAAGCAACGGAAGTGAAGAAGGAAGAGTGTACACCAAATAGACTCTCAATCAACGCCTCTAAGCTTGAAAATGAGGAGATGGCTCTTATCACCAAGAGCTTCCGGCAAATCCTCAAGCAAAGAAAGGGGAAGGACTACAAACCCCGCTCTAAGAGGGTTTGCTATAGGTGTGGTAAGTCCGGTCACTTTATTGTTAAATGTCCTTATACAAGTGACAGTGATAGAGACGACGACAAGAAAGGGAAAAAGAAGATGGAAAAGAAAAGATATTATAAGAAGGGTGGTGAAGCACACATGGGGCGGGAATGGGACTCCGACGAGAGCTCCACTGACTCCTCCTCCGACGAGGACGCCGCTAGCATCGCTGTCAACAAAGGGCTTCTCTTCCCCAACATCGGCCACAAATGCCTAATGGCTAAGGATGGCAAAAAGAAGAAGGTACATTCTAGAGATACCTCAAATATACTACTTCTGATGATGAGGGTAGCTCTCTAGTGATAATGAAGATGATTTAACTTCTATTTTTGCAAACCTTACCAAGGATCAAAAGAAAAAGATAAATGAACTAATAGAAACCATTAATGAGAAGTATGATCTCTTGGAATGCCAAGAGGACTTGCTCGTTAAGAAAAATAAGAAGTTTGTTAAACTAAAAAATGCTTATGCTCTTGAAGTAGAAAAATGTGAAAATTTATCTAAAGAGCTTGATATTTACAATGATTCAATTTCCTGTCTTAGAACTGAAAATGCTAGTTTAAATGCTAAGATAGAAGAATTAAATGCTTGCAATGTTTTTACATCTACTATTGAGCATGTCACCATTTGCACTAGATGTAGAGATGTTAACATTGATGCTATGAATGATCACATTACTATGATTAAAGAACAAAATGATCACATAGCTAAGTTAAATGTGAAAATTGCCAAGCATGAGTTAGAAAATAAAAAATTTAAATTTGCTCATAGCATGCTCTATAATGGGAGACACCCTGGCATTAAGGATGGCATTGGCTTCCAACAAGGGAGCCAAAGCAACATCAAATTTAATGCCCCAAAAATAGACTATCTAATTTTGTTAAGGGTAAGGCTCCCATGGTTCAGGATAGAGAGGGTTACATTTTATATCCTGAGAACTATCCTGAGCACAAAATTAGGAAAATTCATGCTAGAAAATCTCATACTATTTCTCATCATGCTTGTGTTTGGGTACCCAAGGTGCTTGTTTCTAATGTGACCCAAGACCGTTTGGGTACCTAAGAACAAGACCTAAACTTGTTTTGTAGGTTTATGCATCCGGCAGGTCAAGTTGGATAATCGATAATGGGTGCACAAACCACATGAGGGCTTGTTCGGTTAGCTCTCAATCCATATGGATTGAGTGGGATTGGGTGGGTTTAAATCCCAAGCAAGTCAAAGTTCTTCTAAATTTTTTCCAATCCCATCCAATCCATGTATAATGGGAATAACCGAACAAGGCCTGACAGGGGAGAAAAGGATGTTCTCCTCACATGAGAAAAATGAAGATCCCCAAAGAGCAATCACATTCGGGGATGGAAATCAAGGTTTGGTCAAAGGTTTGGGTAACATTGCTATATCTCCTGACCATTCCATTTCCAATGTTTTTCTTGTAGATTCTTTAGATTACAACTTACTTTCTATTTCTCAATTATGCAAAATGGGTTACAACTGTTTTTTACTGATGTTGGTGTTACTATGTTTAAAAGAAGTGATGATTCAATAGCTTTTAAGGGAGTGTTAGATGGTCAGCTATATTTAGTTGATTTCAATAATGACAATGCTAAACTGGACACTTACTTAATTGCTAAGACTAATATGGGCTGGCTCTGGCATCGCCGACTTGCTCATGTTGGGATGAAGAATCTTCACAAGCTTCTTAAGGGAGAACACATTTTAGGACTAACAAATGTTCATCTCGAAAAAGACATGATTTGTAGCGCATGTCAAGCAGGGAAGTAAGTTGGAGTTCATCATCCACACAAGAACATCAAGACGACCGACAGACCGCTTGAGCTACTCCACATGGATCTATTCGGCCCGATCGCTTATATAAGCATCAACGGGAGTAAGTATTGTCTTGTTATTGTGGATGATTATTCTCGCTTCACTTGGGTATTCTTTTTGCAGGAAAAATCTCAAACCCAAGAGACTTTAAAGAGATTCTAAAGACAAGCTCAAAATGAGTTCGGAGTGAGAATCAAAAAGATTAGAAGCGACAATGGAACGAAGTTCAAGAACTCTCAAATTGAAGGATTTCTTGAGGAAGAAGCATGAGTTCTCTTCTCCCTACACACCTCACAAAATGGTGTAGTGGAGAGGAAGAATATAACTCTTTTGGATATGGTAAGGACCATGCTTGATGAGTACAAGACACTAGATTGGTTTTGGGCGAAGGCGATTAACACTGCTTGCTACTCCATCAACCGTCTCTACCTACACCAAATCCTCAAGAAAACATCATATGAACTCATCACCGGTAAAAAGCCCAATGTTTCTTACTTTAGAGTTTTTGGAAGCAAATGCTTTATTCTTATTAAGAGAGGTAGAAATTCTAAATTTGCTCCTAAAGCAGTAGAAGGCTTTTTACTTGGTTATGACTCAAACACAAGGGCATATAGAGTCTTCAACAAGTCCTAGATTAGACGATATCTTTACCAAGCCCCTAGATGAAAAGACTTTTAGCAAGCTTAGGAATGAGCTAAACATCCTAGATTCTCGGAACTTTGATTGAAACACTGCACACATTGCTCATTTATATATCTTTGATCATGTCTCTTTCATTTTTTACAAATGCATATTTCTTATTCTTCTTGTGACAAAGCTAAGACTAATGTGTTTCCAAGTGTATTTCTATCCTTAGTCTTAGATTGAAAGGGAAACAGAGTATTCGGCAAAGTTAAGGCTTCACTCAACTCTGTCGGTATCATTTATCGTTTGCCCTCCTCATAAACTTTCATTCATGTTCAACGGGGGATAATTAGTAGGCCTCTCAAGTTTCTTCGTTTTTGGTGGTTAATGCCAAAGGGGGAGAAATTAATAGGCCCAAAGCAAAAGGACCGCACCACCACCCTGTTTTTCAAAAACTGTTTCACAAAGGGGAGAAAATTTTCAAATTACAAAAACCCTTTTGATAGCTAAGGGGAGAACTTCTTCAAAGAGAGCTTTTATTTAGCCAAAGGAAAAGGATTTGAAATAGGGGGAGAATTTTCAAAATCTCGAAAATGCTTTGTGAAATCATATTTCTTATACCATTGGCTATTTGCAAAAGAATTTGAAAAGACTTTTACAAAAATATTTGCAAAAACAACTTAAGTGGTGTAAATATGGTCTAAAATTTTAAACTAGAAGAAAGCAATCATATATACTTAGAAATACTTTCAGTTGGTTTAAATTCAAAAGTAGCTTATGCACATCTATCAAAATTGCAAACTAGTTACATTCCTGCACTTTATATTTGCTTTGGTTTGTCTTGGCATCAATCACCAAAAATGGGGAGACTGAAAGGGAAATAGGCTTAAACATTTCCTATAATCGATTTTGGTGTTTGGCGTACATCCCAAATCACGTGGACTAACTATTTTGCCTAGTTGTCATTTATCTCAGGTGCATAAAGTTCAACATAAACCAACAAAGAAAGTAAGTTGGGGAACTCTACAAGTTTGGAGCAAGAACAAGTATTGGCGCAGCCAGTGGCGCACCGGACACTGTCCGGTGCCCCAGGCTGTAGCCCTCGCGAACTGGCTGCTATTGGGGTTTTCTTAGAGTCACTCCGCTATAATTCACCGAACGGTGAGCCAACGGAGCAACGGTCAACTGTGCCCAACGGTCGACTGCTGTGAATAGTGAACATTCAACAGTGCAGAAGTCAGAACTGCAAAGTCAGAACACATCGGACTGTCCGGTGCCGCAAGAGGACAAAGGACTTCAACGATCAACCGCTCCAAACCCCAACAGTCGGTTGATGTGGCACACACCGGACAGTGAATAGTGTCATGTCCGGTGCACCACTGGACTGTCCGGTGTGCCCATCAACAGCAAACTCAGCCAATGGCTAGAAAGTGGTTGGAGGCTATAAATACCCCCAACCACCTCCATTCAAGTTTTCAAACCTTCACATTCAATACAAGAGCAAAAGCATACACTCCAAGACATAATCAAAAGATCAAATCCTCTCCAAGCCTCAAAATCAATTCAAGTGCTTAGTGACTTGAGAGAGGGTGTTTTGTGTTTCCTTTGTTGCTCTTGTTGCTTGGATTGCTTTTTTCCTTCTCACTCTAATTCTTCTAAGTGCTTTGTAACGCTAGCAAGAGACACCTATTTTTGTGGTGATCCTTGTGGGGTCTTAGTGACCGGAGTGATTAAGGAGAAACACTCAACCGATCTAAGTGACCGATTGAGAGAGGGAAAGGGTTGAAATAGACTCGGCCTTTGTGGCCTCCTCAATGGGGACTAGGTTCTTTGTGTTTATTTGTGTTAATCTACACTCGATTTGTTTTCCCTTTCCCCTCTCTCTAAAGTTTTCTTGCTCATATTGATTTAAGTTGGCTCACAAAGTTATCCGCATTGATTGAGCAACTCATAACAAGGAGAACTATCTTCCGCACTCCGAATTATTTCTAACACTAACCTCGAGTATAGTGTGTGTTCAAAGTTTATATTTTTCAGGTTTTGCCTATTCACCCCCTCTAGACGACTTTCACCTAGGCATCTGGCAGGTCCCACATGTCATTAACGGTAGCGGAAGCAACGACAAAGTCACGGAGTGGCATAACTGAAGAGAACAATTATCCATAGGGATAGATCCGAGCATGTATAGAAACTAATGGCAAAATTGAGCACCATGACGAAACTAAGGTCACAAATGTAAAATTCCCTTGAAATTATAGTGGCCTGTATGTATTGGCAATTTAGCCTAAATAATCATAGAAGACAGAACAAGTTGGACAAATGGTACTCTACAAACATCAAAGACAATACTAGTATGTTACCAAATTTAAAATATAAGAGACATTCTTCATTGACAAACTAATGGGACTTCGAAGACAATACTACTATACTGGTATGTTACCAAAGGTAAAATATAAAAGACATTTTTCAGTCAACAATCATGGTGTATTATTCAGTCAACATCATGGTTTATTACAATGTTCTAAACTTTCACAAAAAAAACATTGGCAGTTTTCAACAGGTTAGACCATCGTTGTTGAGACAACTAGTACTATGCATCAGGTATTGTTGCTGATGTAAAATCTTTTGTTTGTAGAGCCTTCAAAAACAGAGGGAGTTATTGAGTAAAGTGTAGTTTAATATCATAAATTCAAATAAAAAACGCAAGATAATAAGCTGTTATGCACCATGAAAACCAACCATTACCTAGTTACACCCGTGACCATAAAAAATAACAGACAGACGCTATGCATAACAAAAAAAATCATTTACATTTTTTTAGGGGGTGTTTGGTTTCTAGGGACTAATTTTTAGTCCCTACATTTTATTCCATTTTAGTTTCAAAATTGCCAAATATAGAAATTAAAACTCTATTTTAGTTTCTACATATGACAATTTATAGACTAAAATGAAATAAAATGAAATGACTAAACATTAGTCATAGAAACCAAACTCCCCTTTAGGGTTTGTTCGGTTATTTTTAATCCATATGGATTGGAAGAGATTGATACGGATTGAGAGAGATTTTGACTTACTAGAGATTAAAACTACCTCAATCCCTTCAATTTATATGGATTGAGGTAAAATTGAACAAGGCCTTAGTAATTTCTGTGATTGAATTACCATTTTCTATTGAACATTTACTCATGAGGCGATGGATTTGTAGGCATAAAGGTTGCAGAACCCGGAAGGAGACAGCTTCCCCCTACTGGCCGGGCCTCGGCGGGAGGAGGCAGCTTTCCCCACCGTTGTCGTCGCCGCCGCCACAAGAGGAGAAGGCAGACCCAACCCTAGGCGGTGGAGCCGTAGCAGGACACTCCTCGACAGACGAGGTGTCAGAAGGGAGGATGCCTAGTTCCTTCCTTGCCGGAGCAGCGTTGCTGCCACCCTGCCACCTAGCACGGCCGGCGGTGACTAGCTCGGTGACGACTAGGACGAAACTACCACGAGGCGGAACTCTTCGAGTGGACGCGGGAGCGAGGGTCGGACACGGATAGGCGTAAAATTAGTGGACATGATGCTTTAAAGCTTATTCGGTTGTACCCCCACTACATATGGATTGAGGGAAATTGAGAGGATTTTAATCTCTAGCAAACTAAATTAATTTCCAATCCATATCAATCCCCTCCGATCTATATAGATTGAAAATAACTGAAGAAGACCTTACAGGTATTGATGGAGACAGTCTAATAAAATAATATTGTGATATAACTTAGCCAGTAAATGCGCAAGGAATAAAGTCATAATCACGGTGGCATTTGGATATCTAAGGAAAGCTGTTGGAAACTGAACAGGGCTATGCACGGTATAATGGGAAGGCTCACGCTCAATTTCTCGACCCCTCGCTTCAAACAAATCAATCCTTTATGTTATTATTAGTACCATGCAATTACATACAGACACGGAAAATCTTTGTCAAAGATACGTACAGAGCATGTGGAGCTCATAATATCTGGATTCTGGAGAAGCTGCAAGCTCACACCAAGACCCAACCTTATTACCCGGCTCACAAGCGCGGACTCTCAAATTCCATACACATACAAGCCACTGCACACATTTATGCTATCTTCGGCAGCTTACCTATTCTCATATCCATATTCAAAGTTCACTCTGCAAATAATACAGTCTATAGTGCAAAATAGTATTTTAGGTGACCATGTGAGTAAACTGTTGGACACAGTTTTAGTAGCGACGTCAACCATGAACTGAATCCAGGTACAGGCATAGCTTCATCTTGCGAATGGACCAAGTGTGGACGCCATAGCTTCTATTTCACTCCCTCGGCTCACCCTGTTGCTACTGCCCTTCTCACGAGTTTCTTCCAACGCCAGGCTCTCCTTCAGCTGTACCACAACTGTGGCCATCGTTGGCCTCTGAGCAGCAGAGTCCGCCGTGCACATCACAGCGGTGTCGATTACCTTCCACATGGAGCTGATGTCGTAGGCGCTTCCAAGTCGCGAATCAGCGATCGAGCCAACGTCGCCAGTGGCAATCTTCTGTTTAACGCGCTGAATGACGTGGCCTCGGCCTGGCACGGTCGGGGCCTCACCTGTGGCTACCTCAAGCAGAACAACTCCGAAGCTGTACACGTCGCTGCTCTCACTGAGCCTTCCGGTCAGGTAGTACCTGAAGAAACAGCGACAACAAGTCACAAGAGAAGCACTTCATACCAGGCACCAGCAGCTGGCAACGACGCCTCACTCAAACTCAAGCTTCGCTACATGCGCACTCGCAAAACACATTTAGCACTCATCCAAAAATACCAAAATGTTAATAGAATACAAACGGAAAAAAAGGAAACTATGTTGCCTGTATTAAGGCGAGTTTTACTAGTTTTCTTTCATTTAGCACTCATCCAAAAGTAAGCTACATGGAAAAAAAAATACCAAAATGTTAAATAGAATACACACGGAAAGATAAGACATACTCAGGGTCCATGTAACCAGCTGTGCCAGCTGGAGTGACTGATATGTGAGTTTGTGTATCGCTCAGATATGTCTTGGAAAGTCCAAAATCTGCTATTTTAGCTTGCAGATTTTGACCCAGGAGAATGTTGTTGGTCTTCACATCACGGTGGACTATTGGCAAACTGCAACCCTTGTGCAGATAATCCAGGCCTTTATATATCACAGGAAATTCAAAAAAAAAGAAGAGAGAATAACAGTAAATGATCATATGAAGGATTTGCTTAACTCCATTTTTTTTCATGGGCTTTTATTGCGGCATACCTTGTGCAGCTTCAAGCACTACTTGCACACGTTTCCTCCAATTCAAGGCTTCGGAAACACCATTTTTACCTTCAATGTTTTAGCATAACAGAACAGTTTAACAGCTTGACGTGTCAGTTTCAGTAGATTTTATGGAATGTTTCCTTTTCCTGGTTCTGTTATGATCTTCTATAACGGAATTGCAATATATAGTTAATAACCAAAGTAAAACCAATCCTTTAACATACACATTAGCTGAAGTCATTAAGTCAAAAAAATAAAGTGTAGGCAAGTGGTGGGGTTTTAAGGTAATTGGTTATAGACTCGTAGCTCACAGCATCCAGTCACCCCATCCCAAATGTGAAATGTTAAGATGGATTGACGATACAAGCAGGATGCTGACAAATATTTCGCAACCATTCTGTCAGGAAGGATTAGGCACTTAAGTAGGAAGATAGGTACCCCAAAAAGGCCTTTTTTCCCCATACCAGAATCTATATATAAGTCAGTCAAGATAGTTTCTCAGATCCAAACCATGCATGGATATTTCAAAAGCAATTTGAAAACGGCAACGTAGCTGGTTATGCCTAAATCAATACTCAATAGACTTTCCATAGACAAACCTCTCAGATGATCAAAAAGACTGCCCTGAGACATGTACTCATAAACCAGTGCCAAATGATCTTTTTCCCAGCAGTAACCAATCAAAGACACTAGATTCCTGTGATGCACCTTTGTTAAGCTCTGAACCTATGTAACAAGGTATTGAATATATATTATTTTTTAAAAAAATAAATTGATAATACACCTCCATCTTTTCTAGGCCACTGAAATTTGATACCTCAGCTAAAAACTCATCAAGCCCATGTGACGATGATTCAGAGCGCATCTTGACAGCAACCTCAGTGTCATCTTCCAAGCGGCCATAGTAGACAGGCCCAAAACCTCCTTGTCCTATGAACTGCTTGAAATTATTAGTGAACTTCTCCAGCTCTTTGTATGTGAACTGACGATTCTCAGTTTTGTTCATGTTATAGCCATAACTTTTTTGGCTTCCTGAAACATTATCAGGTTCTGGATCTCTTGTTGGGCCATGTGTGGGTACTGGTTGCACTAGTATCAGATAAGAAAGGCCAAATTACTTGAGTCAAGTATTATAAACTGAAAGCATTAATACATATAAGTAAAGAATAGAGCAATAAGATACACACCATTAGACTTTCTTTTCGCCCACCAGATGAAATATGTAAAAAGTAGTACAATTAGTACTAATACAGGAACCACTACTGAAATAGCTATTATAGCTACTTTATTTCTTGACGGGCTGGGTGAAGGTTTGTTGCATGCAGAGCCATCAAAATCACGGCTGGAAGTATATAAGATAATCAGATCTGAACTTATTTTCGAGGAAAAAAGGTCTTAAATATTCACTTGTTTGAAGGTCACAGCAAGAAATACAATAAAAATACAGAAGAATATTAATGGAATGGATATTGAGAAGAAAATCAAAACCTGAAAATAAGTGGTCCAGTATAATTTTTACATAGGGATTCATCACTCAGCTGGTTGCCAGATACATTTCTGTACAAAGTGAAATGTGATTGGTAACTCCCTTGGCTTGGTAATAATTTGCAACAAATATAAACTTACAGAACTCGTAGGGAAGGCAAACTTGGCAGGGAATCAGGTATTGATCCGATCAACTTGTTGTAAGATAAATCCCTGAAACATTTGCACAAGTACAGTATGAAAAAAAGTATATAGATAATTGATTCAAACTCTACATAATGGGTTTTGACATCTATATTTTATCATTCTGTAACGTGATTTATGGTATATGAAGCTACTAGTAGGAAATAAAAGCCTAATAGTTCGACCATTGGGAACATAGTCCTGACAAGTACGCTGTGGTGCAATTTTTTTTTTCCTAATTGCACTATAAAAAAATTGCTGGAGCCCTTCGTTAAAAAAAATAAAGAGCATGGTACACTAAATATTGATAGATTTAAACAAAGAAGAGAGATTTAATTTATCAACTGAAAAAATGATGATGCAGTTCTGGCAAACATGGTGTTACAAAAAAATCTCTCCTACTATAGCCTGATCAATTCCGTTGGCAACTACAGATGAAACAGAACAAGGCATGCACCAAAATGAGGTGCAATGCACGAAAACAGAACAACTCTGCCTTATGTCCAATCTCCTCAGTATAGAGGCTTGAGGTTGGGGAAATGGTTTATGGTATTATAATTAAAGAGACCTGTGTAATCCGCCTGTAGTATGGATTCACTAAAAAAACTCTAGACTGATCCAACAAACGAAGTTCTTATCCCAGAACATGTAAGCCAAAAAAACTGACTTATCATGATCACAGGTAATAGAATGGGATCACCAGTCATGCAGCGCGAAATCTTAGGACATAAATAGAGTGTTTGGTTTGAGAAATGAGCTAGTCCATTATCTTCTCACTCCTCAATTTTTTGTTTGGTTTGTGGAACGGAATGAGTTGATTCATCACCACCTCATTTCTCATAGTTAGTTAGTTAATACTAATATAAGAAATGTGATCATTCCACCAAATTTGAGGAATAAACTCATAATGCACCACCTCATTTTGGATGGAGTGATGCACCACCTGCAGTTATATAGCACTTACAAATTCTCGAGTGCTGTGAGCAGTGTAAAGTTCTTAGATATCGTGCCATGCAAAGAGCTGTTGGAGAGGTCTCTGCATGATTGTTTGTAATTGAACATAAATCAGTTATTTAATCTACCAATAATATAGCAGCACATACGAGATCATGATGTAGGATCTCCTCACAGTGATGTTATCCTCGATGTGTTACCACTTGCATTGCTGCATTTCACACCGTCCCAAGCATATTTGATTGGAAAACATGGATCACCCATCCAGTTTCTGCTGAGTCCATACTCAGTTTTGATAGCCACGATGGCGTCAACTAGCATGCAAAGAAGAATTGTAGTCATGACTATGTTTGACAACTGGGTGTAATCACCCAGATACATACAGACTTAGAAAAACCATTGCGTGTACAAGAACAAGTGAGGAAGACGAAAAAAGTAGGGTCAATTCAAAGTAGAGTCTTTGACAAACCATTTTAATATCCTGGGTTCAGAGTTCAGACCCAGTTCAGTGTCATAGCGTCAAGCGACATTCAATCGAGCACCTGGGGCACAGGGGCTGCATTGTTTATAGACGCGCACAAGCGCAGCTGTGTGTTGGACTGCACTCGCAGTCGTAATAGAAATGCTGTACTTGTAGTGTGCGTACGAAGAAGGCTAACAGCTAACTGAACATCCAATTCCGATCGAGGGAAAGGGAAAAGAGAGCTGGGCTAGCTTACAGTCTTGAGGGAGTGTCGTCGGACTCTCATAAGGGACACGAATGTAGATCTCGAGCGCATTGATCATCGGAGGCAGCACGGAGGCTTTGGTTGCAGCAAGAGTGACGTTGTACTTGCCGTCGTCAGCCCTGTAGGATTTGGTGTACACATGGGTTGGTGTCAGGTAGCTCGTGTCGTTGTACGCCGTGAGCTTCGGCCCAGATTGGTTCTCGTTGATGAGGATATCAAACTGTCGAAGCTGGGTGTCCTGGAAGTCGGTGAAGTGCAGGAATATCATGAACGAGTACTTGGTTTCGTACTGCCAGGTCACGGCGGTGAGCGCCGCCGCCGTGTCGTTGTCCGATGCCGCGGCGACGGCTGTCTGCAGGATGCGAGAGGGCACGGCGTACGAGCTGGTGTCCGGCTGAATGGGCCGCGTGGTCGACAGGTTCACCCACCGTGGGCTAGCTTCGTCCATCGCCCACCAGAAACGGTCGTACGGGTCGTCAGGATACCTTCAAGAGAAACTTGTATGTTGGTTGTGAGAATAAAAAACAAAAGAGACAGTATCCAGTGCACATGAGTTGATGGTGCATAAACATATTAAATCCTGCTCTTTCATGTAACATCCAATGACTCATACGTATCCCTTCTCTCTCACTGCTTTTTGCTAAAATCCCCTCTCATTTCTCTCGTACCCGGTATCCTTCATGTAACATCCAATGACTCACTATCCCACCTGCTTTTTTATGTAACATCTAATGTCCGTGGCATCCTTCATGTAACATCCAATGACTCACTATCCCACCTGCTCTTTCATGTAACATCTAATCTCCGTTGCATCGTGCGCAGAGATGCCTAGGACCAAGACAGGCTCCAGGGTGCTGCTCCTTGGGTCTCCCATGACATTGAGTAGCTCTAGGAAGCCGCCGCCGTGGAGGTGTGGCGAAGGTCCATCCATGGCGATCGTGCTCAGGAGGGAGCCGAGGATATGAGAAATCAGGGAAATGAACAGTCCATCTAGGTTTTTTAGTAAAAGAACACGGGCAGGCAGTGGCGGACCTAGGATTTGACCATAGGGTATGCGATGCAAAAAATATTATATATAATTCGGTAAAACCATATATAGTACGACGATAGATCTAGATGACACACCTCCGAGAGACCGTGATTATATCTGCTAATATAACATATATACCACATATGAGACATGAGAAGTGATCCTCTGATTTAGAGCAGGGCCGCGGCAGACTGCGGCACAACACTATGGCTAGGGCTCCGTTCTTTTCGATCAAGATTAGATTAGAAAAAATGAAACATCCAGGCCACTAGGAAATTGAAACGGCGGTGGACTGCAGTCTATAGGGCACTAGGACCAGGGCACTACGAGTCAGAAAAATGAAACATCCAGTGCACTACGTTGTCGCTCGGGCCGCATCTTAATGGCCTAATGGGCCTCCTGTCAAGACATCATACTATCCAATGTACTATATTTTTTCATTTTTTCCTTTTTAGTTTTTATATATACGATATACATACACTCGCTGGTTTTACCGGGTATGCGGGTGCATACCCAACATACCCTGTAGGTCCGCCAATGCGGGCAGGTACGAGAGAGGTGGGAGGGGATTTTAGCAAAAAGCAGTGAGAGTCATTGAATCTTTAGATGGAAGAGCAGGATTTAATATGTATTTTGTGCACCATCAACCTATATGCACTAGATATTGTCTCAAAACAAAAACACCACGAGTCCTACAGCCAGAGGCGGAGCTAAAATTTAGCTAAAAAAGTCAAAAAGGAGCTAAATAGATATACGCAGTAATAGCGAACTAGATATATGATAGGTAAGAACTTTAGTCACTTTTGCTTTAGTTTCAAACAGCCCTACCCTTAGGGCTTGTTTGGAAGCAAGCGAAATAAAAAGAATTCAGGGAGCTATAATCCCTTGCTATTCACTATTCAATTTTAAATAACAATGGATTATAGTCCCCTTAATTCTCTCAATTTCACTTGCTTCCAAACAGACCCTTAAAATATCTTTTTTTTTCCAAAATTACTATTCGTCTCCAAAATAGATTAACACAACTTACCTCTAAAAACAATTGCATCTAAGAATAGTTTAAAGCTTTTTTATATTAAGTTGGATGAAGATAATTTTTATACTAAATTTATAGGCTCGATGTAATCTTCAATTTTATATATGGTTGATTTTTTTAATTTACAACGACTTAAAGTCCTAAAATATTGTTCTAGATCTTATAGTTTAAAATTCGAATGTTTTAAACAACCTTATATGTTGAAGCTGTAGTTCTCAATACAATCTACAATACTGTAGCTGAAATATTTCAATTCGAAGTTATTTAGAGTCTCAAATGTGTGTTTTAAGTTCTTAGGTTTTGAAATTTAACATTTAGAATTTCCAAACTGTTAGAGAATTTGGGTCTCGCCCAAATAATAAATCCTGTAAATCTCAAAGGCCCACTCACACATGTACCACATTGCTACTTCAGGTGAAGTGAAGTCAACTTAAATAGTTGAGTTGCCTTCACCTAGTTGAAGCTATTGAGGAGAACAAAGGAGACCACACGCGCTCGCTCATTGGGGCGGGGCAATGGGTGCGGGCACACGACATGCGCGTGAATGGTTCGGCGATTTCTCGCCTCCGCCCTTGCGGGTGCGCGGCTACCTTTTGTTGCTCGATATTTTTGCATGCATGGAGAAAATTGTGTTGGCCTATTCCGGCAAGTAATTATTCTCGCATTAATCGTGATTGATTTAATTGATTGCGGGTCAATCACGTTAGTGATGTGATCATGCGGCTAATTACTTGCCTTAGTTGCGTCATGTGCATAAATGGGGCGAGACATTGTCCCCAGCACATATCAGAATACAGACTCCTCGTTCCAAATCGTTGCAATTCCTTCGTCTTCTTCATCCCGCCGCCGACGTGCCATCGGGGTTGGGAGAGCAGGATCTCCGAAGCCAACTGAAAGGGAAATAGGCTTTAAACCTTTTCCTAAATGATTTTGGTGGTTGAAATGCCCAACACAAATAATTGGACTAACTAGTTTGCTCTAGAGTATATGTTCTACAGGTGCCAAAGGTTCAACTCAAAGCCAATACAAAGATTAAAAAGGGTTCAAGAAGAAAGGAGCAAAGGAAACCGAAGTACTCCCTGGTCTGGCGCACCGGACTGTCCGGTGTGCCACCGGATAGTGTCCGGTGCACCAGGGAAGATTGACTTCAAACTCTTCACCTTCGGGTTTTCCAGTCACACCTCCACTATAATTCACCGGACTGTCCGGTGTGCATCGGACTGTCCGGTGAGCTAGCGGAGCAACGGTCATCTGCGCGCAATGGTCGACTCTGACAGTGAATAGTGCAGAACAGCACACGTGGCAGAAATCAGAGCAGTTGGTCAGAGGGGCACCGGACTGTCCGGTGTCGCACCGGACTGTCCGGTGCCGCATGAGGACAAAGCCTCCAACGATCGACTAGCTCCAAGCCCTAACGGGAGGATGACGTGGCGGCACACCGGACACTGTCCGGTGGCGCACCGGACTGTCCGGTGCGCCCATCGCCAGCAGCCTTCTCCAACGGCTACAAATTGGTTGGTGGCTATAAATACCACCCCAACCGGCCACTTCAAGGTGTGGGAGACCAAGCAACGTTCCAAGTCATCTAGTTGACATACTCAAGCCCTCTCAACCACATATATTCATTGATCCATCCAATACACAAGATTTAGACCACTACAACCCACACAAGTGCCACAAAAGTGAGAGCAAGCAAAAGAAAACCTCTCGTGTGATTGAGCTCTAGTGCCTAGTGAGATTCATTGAGAGATAGTGTATACTACATCTTTGTGTTCATTTGTGCGTGGAGTTTTGACTCCCATTGAACTTCCTCCAAAGTTTTGGAGGCTTGTAAAGCTAGCAAGAGACACCAAAGTGTGTGGTGGTCTTGCGGGGTCTTAAGTGATCCTTGAGAAGAAGAAGAGCTCGTCGGTCTTGCGTGATCGATGGAGAGAGGGAAAGGGTTGAAAGAGACCCGTCCTTAGTGGACTCCTCAACGGGGACTAGGCCTTCGAGGGCCAAACCTCGGTAAAACAAATCACCCGTGTCTCGTGTGCTTATTGCTTGTGATTTGTTTGTTCTTTCCCTTTCCAAGTTTTTCTTGCACTATTCGTTGCTAATATTATTTGGTGTTGCTTTAAGTTAAATTCTCATTTAGTGAAGCAACACATTGCAAGAAAGAACTTGTGTCATTGCTCTTCTTATCTAAGCCCCTTTGCTTTATTCTCAGAGACCTATTAGTTGTATTGTTTTATCGATTCCGCATTATTTGAAAGCAATACTCTTTACAAGCAAAGGACTTAGTTTTTATACTCCGATAATTGTGCATCTTGTTCTAACCACTAATCAAGGGATCTAGTTGGGTATAAAGTTTTAATTTTCATTCGCATATTCACCCCCCTCTAGGCGACTTTGAATTGGTATCAGAGCTAGGCACTTCATCTTGAGTCTAACAACTCGAAGTGATGGCTCGTAAAAGATCCCAAAAGAACAAGAAGACCCAGGAGAACAAGGAGGTAACTCTTGAGATATTACTTCCTGATTGTTCTAATTATGTTTCATGGTCTACTAGGGTGATAAATGCTTTTAGAACCATTGATCCTCAATTAGAACAAATTTTAGACAAGATTATCATTCCTTCTAACTATGCTAGGGAAAATGCCTCGGAAGAAGATCTAAGATGTATACGCTTAAACTATCTAGCTTATGACATCTTAAGTAAATCTCTTAGCAAAGAAGATTATCATGCCTTCATAATAAAATATGATAAACCTATTTGTGATGTGCATGATATTTGGACTAGAATTAAAAGCAAATTTGATGAGTCAAAACATGATAGTTCATTTTGTGCTTCTACTTCCTTTGGTTTTTGTGATACTAACCCTTGCAAGGAAGAAGAAGAAAATGAACGATGGAGACCAAACGATGAATCCACCTCTCCAAGAGGTTTGTCTTCCCATTTCGATTCCCACATATGTTGTGTGGCTAATGAAAATTATAGCAGAAGCACAAATGAGGATGAGGAGGAAGAAAGAAGCTTCTTGCAACTCTACGCTCGCCTAAGCCAAGAAGATAAGGCGGTCATGCTCAAACTTCTAAAAAGAGCGAGAGAGCAAAGCGAAGCTCGTCAAAGGCTAGAAGATATTCTCTCCATAAAAATGCTAAGCTTTGACGAGTTGATTAAAGAACATGAGGAGCTAAAGTGCTCTCATGTTGATTTGGTCCAAAGGTATGAAACTATTTCAATTGAGCAAGATAACGCTTTACATTGTATCGCTCAATTAGTAAATAGGAATGCCTTGCTTAAGGACCAAGTAGAAAAGCTAAAAGATGAAAATCTAGTTTTTCAAGAAAAATATGATATGCTCCTATGTTTTCATGAAAATCTTATGGATGATCATATCATATTGAATATTGCACATGAGGTTGTGATATAAAACTTAAAATCCCAACAACCTCACTCATGCACATGTATTCAAATTGAAACTACATTACCATGTGCTAATGGTTGTTGTCCGTCGACAAGCAAATCTTCCTTTGAGCTAGAATTTGCAGGAACAAATGATGATACATATCAAAAGCTCAAAGAAGAAAATGAGAGGCTAAAAATGAGCTTGACACGACTAAAAGGGAAGTGCTTTGCTCAACCTTCTCAAGATAACTGTGATCACATGGTGAAGAAACTTGAGACGGGAACAACCGTGGCATGCACTAAACCCCTTGAAGAAAGTGTCAAGGACTTGAGGATTGCCAAGAGGAAGGAACAAAAGAAGAAAATCAATACCTCTTCGAAAAGCCTCAACCATGCCTCCACAAAAGGTAACATCCAAGGTAATAATCAAGCCACACTTCACACTAAGAGAAGTAAGAAGTGTAGTGAATGCTTTGAAAAGGGGCACTCGATTAGGTCATGTCCCTATATTCAGAATGTCTTGATTATTAACAAGGATGATAAGGTTTGTTTTAAATGCTCCAAGAAGGGACACTTATTTAGATCTTGTCCCCATTTAAAACAAAAAGGCATAATGTTAGAAAAGAAAATATTCACTAACTATGTAGCAAGAAGGAAGCAAGCAAGGAAGAAATCTTCAAAGCTTGAAGATCGCCTATGCTACATATGCCGGAAGAAGGGACATCAATGTAAAGATTGTCCCATTGGTAACAACCTCACTCCTAGCTTGTCAATTAATTCTCATGTAACTAGACAACCCAAAATTGCAACTTGTGCTAGAAAGGTAATGAGTTTACCTAGTGCTAACACAAATGGACCTTTGGGTTCCTAGACCTTTGTTGACTAACCGGAATGGACCCATCAAGCGATGGGTACCAAAATATGCTTGACAAGCTTTGCAGGAGAAGGAGATGATATGAAGCTTTGGGATGCTTAAGAGAGTCCATTCAATTCTTATTAACTCAAGCTATCAATCTTCAATGATCTACATATCCAAAATTGACCCAAGGTTATTTCAAATTGTTATGTCTAAAACTCATATCATCTCGGGGAAGATATTGATGTTGTAGGAAATAAAGAATTATCTTGTGTGGAAAAATCAAGGCCTACAACATGGAGGAAAGCCGAAGGATGGTAACACTTGTGTTTTTGAGTGCAAGTATCTTAAATTATGATTTCTCATGTGTCTTGTGTAGTCACATAGAAAAAGAAGCACTTCAAATGTCTCTAAATTTATATTACCATTCTTTGAAGAATTTCCTCTAATATGGTAGATTGCATACTCATCATTTCCATCCTATGGCAATCTACATGCTTTAAATTGTTGCAAGTATCTCATGGCATGTTTTTCGCTAGTCATTCTATTATTGCCATGATTCTAGATATAAAGAGATATTTCAAGTTCTTAAGAGAATAAGGTGTCATATAAGGAATTCAAATTCTTAGGACACTTATAAAAGGAAACTCTCTCTATAACTAGAATAGTGAGACTAATTATTTTATCTAAGTAACCCAAGTAGTCTCACTTGTAAAGAATAAGTTTCTCTTTGGAAGCGTGCAATCTAACATAAAAAGAAAAATCAATCCAATGACTTATGTTGTTGTGCTTCTTGCTTATATTGGATATGATTCTTCTACATTCATCGCTCTCCATAATTGAATTAGATTTGTTCTCATTATCTTAAGGAATTAACTATGCTTGTTTTATAAGTTAAAACTAAGCATATATCATGGAATAATCTAGTTCATATTATAAAGTTTCCATGCTTTAGTAATCCACTTTTCATTCCTTATCAAAAATGATTACAAAAATGGAAACTAGTGCTTGTGTTACTAACAAAGTATCTCTTGAGCCTACTTATGAATATCTACAAAAGAGAAAGTGCACAAGCCTCATGGGTTGCTCTTCACCCAAAAGAAGAAAGGTAAAAGCAAAGGTATGGGAACTCATCTTCTTAATCAAATTTAGTTCCCATCTCAATGACTATTTAATCTAAATTATCATATTCTACCCATGTGAGGAATAGATTCTTTATTGGACCTAAATCAGCTAGACGTGCATTCAATCTCATTCTTTTAAATGCTCATGTCCATTAGAATCTAATTCATGCCTTTGCTATATATATATATATATATATATATATGTTCTCATAATTGACTTGCTTCCAAGTAATATGAAGAAGTAAAATTCCAATAATTGATCAAAATGTTTAAAAGGTGCATATTCCTCTTTCTCAATGAAATGCACTAATGTTAAGAATTTTACTTCATGTCTGTGTGACTTATGAATGATAAATTGTTTATATTTCCTATCTAAAGAGATCATCTTTCATTATATACTCCCTTTGTGCTATTAACATCTTTCTTGAGTATTTTCAATAAGTTTGAAAGGAAAAAGAAACAAATACAAAGGGAGGACACTCACATGAAAGAGAAGGACATCAAGAACAACAACACCCACTCGGATAGTAAGATCTTCAAAACGATCAATGGTGTAGTTGTGAGTATTCTAAATCCCTTCATAGTGAAGAATACCAGGCTTAAGTTGTTTATTGCAAATTTTATGAGCCTTGATCAAGATGTATAATGCTTCTCCCTATTTGTCTTTAGAGTAAATTCTTCCATTCAATTCATTCAAATACTTGATGCATATCTTTAGGGGGAGCCTCTTTCTATATCTTGATTATGTTGAGACTATCACTTTATCTTAGTAATTTCATATAGTCTCTTCCATGAGAATGAGTTTCTCATGAAGTATGCTACTATTTTTCAATCACTCTAAAGTAGCATATTTGCTGGATTCTCCTACTCTAAGCTTAATTGATAATCTGATGCGTATGTTGTTCTTTTGATCACATCTGTTATTTGTTTGATCATTGAATGACTTCAATTAACAATCATGTTTCTTAGTGCCGTATATACTATCAATCGATATCTCTCTTGATATGCACTAAGTTAAAAGGAGAATTCATGATACATTTATGCAATTTGTGATCCATTTGGTATATGCTAACAATATCTTGGGAAAAGATCACTAGTTGTAGAACTCTCTCTTGTGCAAAATACTTCCATATATTGTCTTAAGTATAGGTCTTAAGCAACTAAGACAAAGGACGAAGCACAATGAAGAGAGCGTCTCTATGCGAAGGTACAAAAGGGTAAAACTATCTCCTTCCATTTAAACTTGTACCTATATCTTCCTCTTATATACATTTCTTGCATATCTTGTATAAAAGGAAGAGAAAGCATGTCTATGTACTAACTCTGCTTCATACCTAGTTTAACTTCTCAAAATCTCACTTCTGCATTAATGCATCTTTGTTTAAACTAGATGAAGTGATTTAATTGTCAAAGAGCTTAAAGCTTAACCTTGTAACGAGGATAAGCTACCTTTGTTCCAAAGGTGGATGGTCCTTAATTCTCTTTGAAATCCTTAAGGGTAAATGCTCAAGATGTTTATAACATGCTTTCATAAGTGCATAAACTGTCATGAGCATCACACTTATACTATGACATAATGCACTTCACGTTCTATATGATGTAAGTATGTTCTCATTAACCTAATTATGTGCAATTGGCATTTAAGGCCAAAATATGTGTTTCTCTCCATGCACATATTTAGGGGGAGCAAACTATATTATATAGAACTATGATCATGCTTAATTGATATATCTTGTGATCATATCTCTTTCATTTGCTATGACTAATGTGTTTTGCAAGTGTACTTCATGCTAAGTCATAGATTGAAAGGGAAATGGAATATTCGGTAAAGACGACGCTTCCACTCAACTCCATCGATATTATCTACTCTTTGCCGGTATTCTGGATAGTTCTTCACTTTGGTATAATCTTCACTCATATTTTAATTGTTTGCCAAAGGGGGAGAGAAAGTAAAGGGCTTATATTTCACTCACGAGTATCCGTTTTTGGCAATTCATGCCAAAGGGGGAGAGAGTATTAGCCCAAAGCAAAAGGACTGCACCACCACCAATTTCAAAAATGTAGTCTTTTAATTAGTGTTAAAAGAAGTTTTTCAATTAGTATCTTATTTTGATATAATTTCAAATTGGTATACCCTCTTCAAAATTAATACCTAAAACCCTCTTAAACGCTAAGAGGAGGATTTCATTAAAGGGGGAGTTTTGTTTTAGTCAAAGGAAAAGCATTTGAAACAGGGGGAGAAAATTTCAAATCTTGAAAATGCTTCATTCAATCTTATTCATGTACCTTTGACTACTTGCAAAAGGTTTTTGAAAAGAATTTTACAAAGAATTTGCAAAGACAAAACTTGTGGTGCAAGCGTGGTCCAAAACATTTTTAAGAAGAAAACAATCCATGCATATCTATTGAAATAATATTGGTTTCATTCCAAGCAACCTTTGCACTTACCTTATGCAAACTAGTTCAATTATTTACTTATATATTTGCTTTGATGTGTGTTGGCATCAATCACCAAAAAGGGGGAGATTTAAAGGGAAATAGGCTTTAAACCTTTTCCTAAATGATTTTGGTGGTTGAAATGCCCAACACAAATAATTGGACTAACTAGTTTGCTCTAGAGTATATGTTCTACAGGTGCCAAAGGTTCAACTCAAAGCCAATACAAAGATTAAAAAGGGTTCAAGAAGAAAGGAGCAAAGGAAACCGAAGTACTCCCTGGTCTGGCGCACCGGACTGTCCGGTGTGCCACCGGACAGTGTCCGGTGCACCAGGGAAGATTGACTTCAAACTCTTCACCTTCGGGTTTTCCAGGCACACCTCCGCTATAATTCACCGGACTGTTCGGTGTGCACCGGACTGTCCGGTGAGCTAGCGGAGTAACGGTCATCTGCGCGCAATGGTCGACTCTGACAGTGAACAGTGCAGAATAGCACACGTGTCAGAAGTCAGAGCAGTTGGTCAGAGGGGCACTGGACTATCCGGTGTCGCACCTGACTGTCCGGTGCCGCATGAGGACAAAGCATCCAACGGTCGACTAGCTCCAAGCCCTAACGGGAGGATGACGTGGCGGCACACCGGACACTGTCCGGTGGCGCACCGGACTGTCCGGTGCGCCCATCGCCAGCAGCCTCCTCCAACGGCTACAAATTGGTTGGTGGCTATAAATACCACCCCAACCGGCCACTTCAAGGTGTGGGAGACCAAGCAACATTCCAAGTCATCTAGTTGACATACTCAAGCCCTCCCAACCACATATATTCATTGATCCATCCTATACACAAGATTTAGACCACTACAACCCACACAAGTGCCACAAAAGCGAGAGCAAGCAAAAGAAAACCTCTCATGTGGTTTAGCTCTAGTGCCTTGTGAGATTCATTGAGAGATAGTGTATACTACATTTTTGTGTTCATTTGTGCGTGGAGTTTTGACTCCCATTGAACTTCCTCCAAAGTTTTAGAGGCTTGTAAAGCTAGCAAGAGACACCAAAGTGTGTGGTGGTCCTTGCGGGGTCTTAAGTGATCCTTGAGAAGAAGAGCTCGCTGGTCTTGCGTGATCGGTGGAGAGAGGGAAAGGGTTGAAAGAGACCCGTCCTTAGTGGACTCCTCAACGAGGACTAGGCCTTCGAGGGCCGAACCTCGGTAAAACAAATCACCCGTGTCTCGTGTGCTTATTGCTTGTGATTTGTTTGTTCTTTCCCTTTCCAAGTTTTTCTTACACTATTCGTTGCTAATATTATTTGGTGTTGCTTTAAGTTAAATTCTCATTTAGTGAAGCAACACATTGCAAGAAAGAACTTGTGTCATTGCTCTTCTTATCTAAGCCCCTTTGCTTTATTCTCATAGACCTATTAGTTGTATTGTTTTATTGATTCTGCATTATTTGAAAGCAATACTCTTTACAAGCAAAGGACTTAGTTTTTATACTCCGATAATTGTGCATCTTGTTCTAACCACTAATCAAGGGATCTAGTTGGGTATAAAGTTTTAATTTTCAGGTTTCACCTATTCACCCCTTCTAGGCGACTTTCACCTACGTCCCCCCGTGTCCCTACATAGGGTAGGGGTCGTTTAAGGTTTTTGGGAAGCGCCTTCGCGGTTGCTCGTTGTTCGTCTGCTTCATCTACACCAACGTTGATTTGATCTGTCTACTATTGTGCTATTCTATCGCCGACAACCCCACTGTAAGCATGTGTATATTTGTATTCCTTCAATCACTAGCACTACAAGTGGATTATAGATATGTGAAACATGTTGTTGCTCCTTTTATTATTATCGGAATCAATTTGTTCATCACTAGATTGCTATTATTTCCAACAATACAAAAACCTTATAGGAATTTAGTGATGGGAAATTACTCTTATGCAATGAAACCAGATAAGTTCACTGGTGTGAATTTTAAGAGATGGCAGACGAGAGCCTAGTTGTGGCTCTTGGTTATGGGCGTATTTTGGGTCGTGAGTAATCCTCCCGCACTACCTCTCGATCTGAGAAAGAGGTGCAGGAGTTTACTGCGGCTATGATGGTTTTTGTCGGATGCATTCTTAGCATTCTCTCTGACCAGCTATGTGATGTTTATATGAACATCAAAAGTGATGCTAAACTGTGGGAGGTGCTCAAACACAAGTTCTCTGCCTCAGACGTTGGGTGTGAGTTGTATGTGATGGAGCAGTACCATGACTTTAGAATGGTTGATGATCGTTCTGTCGTGGAACATGCTCATGAGTTCCAACTTATTATGAGGGAACTCGAACAGCATGGACACATCTTGCCTGATAAGTTTCTAGCGGGTGGTATCATTGCTAAGTTGCCTTCATCATGGAGGAACTTTGCTACAACTCTGAAGCATAAAAGACAACAAATTTCTATTGAGGATTTGTTGGCTGGTCTTGATGTGGAAGAGAAGGCTCGGGCAAAGGACGCATCAACAAAGGCACCCGAAGGGCAGTCCAGCGCCAACTTAATGCAGCATGTTGGAAAGAAGAATTATAAGATTGGGTGCTTCGTTTGTGGTGAGAATGGGCATTTCGCAAAGAAGTGCAAAAATCGCAAGGGCTAGAAGAATCAGTCGGGGCAGAAGTCTGCCAACGTGACTATTGGCGATCCTAGCAGATCTGGGTACGGTAATTCATCGTATGTATTTTCTGTATTTCAATCTAATGATTGGTGGATAGACACATGAGCCAATATTCATGTTTGTTATGATATCTCCATGTTTTCATCTTACAACCGTCTTGATGGGGAACAACTCGCATGCTACTGTTCTTGGTGTTGGTAAGGTCGATCTTAAGTTTACTTTAGGAAAGATCGTGCAGCTGAAGAATGTACATCATGCACCCTCAATAAATAAGAACCTCATTAGTGGATCCCTCCTATGTCAAGATGGGTTCAAACTGGTATTCGAGTCAAATAAAGTAGTGATTTTGAGATATGGCCAATTCATTGGCAAGGGTTATCATAGCGAAGGCTTGTTCCGTTTTTCTCTATCCGATTTTTGTAACAAAGTGGTGATTCATGTGTGTGATTCAAACAATTCTGTGGCTAATATATGACATTCTCGTTTGTGTCACATTAATTTTGGTTGTATGTCGTGTCTATCGAGTATGAGTTTGATTCTGAATTTTAGTATTGTCAAAGGCTCTAAATGTCAAGACGTGTGTGCAAGCAAAGCAACCTCGTAAGCCACACAATGCTATAGACGATAGGCACATGACACTATTAGAGCTCATTCACTCTTATCTTTGTGAGATGAATGGTGTGTTGACAAAAGGAGGCAAAAGATACTTCATGGCTTTAATTGATGATGCAACTAGGTATTGTTATGTGTTTCTTCTAAAAACTAAAGATGAGGCGCTAGAATGTTTTAAGACTTATAAAGCTGAGGTGGAAAATCAATTGGAAAAGAAAATAAAACGTATTAGGTCTGACCGTGGTGGGGAGTGTTTTTCCAATGAGTTTGATCTTTTCTATTCGGAGAATGGAATAATTCATGAATGGACACCTCCATACTTGCCTCAATCTAATGGGGTTGTCGAAAGAAAGAACCAGATGTTAATGGACTTGGTGAATGCCATGTTAGGAATGTCTGGTATGGCAAAGGCATGGTGGGGGGAGGATGTTTTAACAACATGTCATGTTCTGGATAGAGTTCCCACTAAAAATAGTGAGATAACTCCATATGAAGGATGAAAAGGAAGGAAACCATCACGCCATTACTTGTGTACTTGGGGCTGTTTGGCCATGTTTAGTGTACCAATTAATGAGAAACACAAGCTTGGACCTAAAACAATTGATTGTATCCTTTTGTGCTATGCACACCATAGCATGACTTATAAGTTCTTGGTGATAAAATCAGACATGCCTGATATATTAGTGGATTCACTTATGGAGTCACGAGATGCCACTTTCTTTGAGAACATATTCCCGATGAAAGAAACTTACTCTTTTCCTAGTGTTGCAAATGAATCTAGTCCTGAACCCACACTTACAATTGAGCCAATTGAAAATCCACTTGAAGACAAAGAAGGTAATAGTGAGTTAGCACCTAGAAGGAGTAAAAGACCGAGGATCGCAAAGTCCTTTGGTGAAGACTTCATTGTGTACCTTGTCGAGGATACTCCCACAACCATAGCAGAGGCATATGCATCGCTCGATGTAGAATATTGGAAGGATACAGTCCATAGTGAGATGGACTCCATCACTGCAAATGGAACATGAGAGGTCATAGATCAACCTATGGGTTGTAAGCCAGTTAGTTGTAAGTGGGTATTTAAGAAGAATCTTAGGCATGATGGTACTATTGAAAGTACAAGGCAAGGCTTGTTGCTAAAGAATATTGGAAGGATGCAGTCCGTAGTGAGATGGACTCCATCAGTACAAATGGAACGTGGGAGGTCATAGATCGACCTATGGGCTATAAGCCAGTCAGCTGTAAGTGGGTATTTAAAAAGAATCTTAGGCCTGATGGTACTATTGAAAAATACAAGGCAAGGCTTGTTGCTAAAGGGTATACACAAAAGGAGGGTGAGGACTTCTTTGATACCTACTCACCTGTTGCCAGATTAACTACAATCAGAATACTGTTATCCTTGGCTGCTTCCCATGGTCTTCTTGTTCATCAAATGGATGTGAAGATGGCTTTGCTTAATGGAGAGCTAGAGGAAGAGATTTATATGGATCAGCCTGATGGATTTATAGCACAAGGACAAGAGGGCAAGGTGTGCAGATTAATCAAATCCTTGTACGGCTTAAAGCAGGCACCCAAGCAATGGCATGAGAAGTTTGATAAAACATTAACATCTGCTAGGTTTGCTATAAATGAAACTAACACTTGTGTATACTATCTCTATGGTGGGGGCAAAGGAGTAATCCTATGCTTTTATGTCGATGACATACTGATTTTTGGGACAAGTCTCGATGAGATAAATGATGTAAAGTCATTCTTATCTCAAAAATTTGACATGAAAGATTTGGGGGAAGTTGATGTGATCCTTAAAATTAAACTAACTAAGGGTGAGAATGGGATTACTCTTTTGCAGTCTCATTATGTGGAGAAGGTGTTGAGCCGCTTTGGCTATATGGATAGCAAGCCTTCTTCAACACCCTATGATCCTAGTCTGGTACTTCAAAAGAATAAAAGACTAGGAAAAGATCATCTGAGATACTCCCAGATTGTTGGCTCTTTGATGTATTTGGCTAGCGCAACCTGCCCTAACATTTCATTTGCCATAAGCAAGCTGAGTAGATTCTCGGCTAATCCAGGAAATGATCATTAGCATGGTATCGATCGTGTAATGCGCTATCTGAAGGGTACGATGAGTAATGGAATTCACTATTCAGGGTACCCAAGTGTACTTGAAGGATATAGCGATTCAAATTGGATTATAGATGCTGATGAGATGAAGGTCACTAGTGGATATATATTCACATTGGGTGGTGGCGTGCCTATTGGAGATCATGTAAGCAGACAATACATACAAAGTCTACCATGGAGGCAAAGCTCGTGGCTCTAGACATAGTTTCTACAGAAGCTAAGTGGTTAAGAGAACTATTGATGGACTTACCTGTGGTTGAAAAACCAATTTCTGCCATTCTCATAAACTGTGATAATCAAACAGTGATCACAAAGGTGAAGAATAGTCAGGATAATATGAAGTCCAACAAACATGTAAAACGTAGACTGAAGTCTGTCAGGAAACTGAGAAGCTCTAGAGTAATAACTGTGGATTATATCCAGACAACCAAGAACCTAGTAGATCCCTTCACCAAGGGACTATCACATACTATGATTGATAATGCATCAAAGGGAACGAGACTGAGACCCATGTGAGCTAACCTCAGTAGTAACCTAACTTATGTGATCGGAGATCCCGTGAACTATGATATGGGAAGAACAAGCTGTCGGTTAACGATAGAGTACACCTTACTTTTAACCCACTCCGTTGGAGATGCAGTACTCTCATTTCTATAAGGCAGGCTGACTTAGTCTTAATCTGTTATGAGGCTTTATAGCAAGATATTGTCCTATAGAGTACCATTGCAAGAACAAACGTATGTGAGCCCAACTGTTGGTCGCAGTTTGTAGGAATTGGGAATTCCTTATGAAGCTCATGAAGAGAGACAGGAGTATGACCTATACGCTCTACTCGCGGGGTAGGCATTTGGTAGCCTAGTATCAGTCCAGACATCAAGTGAAGCTTGTTCACACCAAACTACCAATTCAAGGCCTAGTCCATTGTGGAGTTATGGATGAGTCTAGCTAGTCGCTCTAGGTGGATGTTCAACCTTAACCAGTCTCCACTAAAAAGATGGTATATTAACAGTATTTGGTACAGGGAGGATGAAGAGTGCCTCTCGGATCTGGTGGGGGATTGTTAGAGAATTTGGTCCTAGCCCAAATAATAAATCCTGTAAACCCCAAAGGCCCATACATGCATGGTATGGTGGTAGCTTTAGTACCACATTACTACTCCAGGAGGAGTGAAGTCAACTTAATTAGTTGAGTTGCCTTAACCTGGTTGAAGTTATTGAGGAGGGGAAAATGGAGAACACACACGCTCGGTTGCCTCGCCTCGCTAGGCCGGGCCGGGTGGGGTGGGGCAATGGGCGTGGGCACACGACATGTGCGTGAATGGTCCGGCAATTTCTCACCTCTGCCCTTGCAGGTGCATGACTACCTTTTGCTGCTTGATATTTTTGCATGGATGGAGAAAATTGTGCTAGCCTATTCCGGTAAGCAATTATTCTTACATTAATTTTGATTGATTTAATTGATTGCGAGTTAATCACGTTGGTGCTGTGATCACGTGGCTAATTACTTACCTTATCCACGTCATGTGCATAAATGGGGCAAGACGTCGTCCCTAGCGCAGATCAGAATACAGACTCCTCGTTCCAAATCATTGCGCTGCCTTCGTCTTCTCCATCCCGCTGCCAACGTGCCATCGGTGTTGGGAGAGCAGGATCTCTGAAGCCTACGTCCCCTCGTGTCCCTGCACGGGGTAGGGGCCGTATAAGGTTTTTGGGAAGCACCACCATGACTGCTCGCTGTTCGTCTGCTTCCTCTACACCAACGTCGATTTGATTCATCTACTATTGCGCTATTCTAGCACCGACAACCCCACTGTAAGCATGTGTATATCTATATTCCTTCAATCACTAGCACTAGTTTATGAACTGCTGGTGGATTATAGATATGTGAAACATGTTGTTGTTCCTTTTATTATTGTCGGAATCAATTTATTCATCTCTAGATTGCTATTATTTACAACACAAACCACCTTGAATGTTTATATGGTTAATATGAAAGTTACAGTGGCCGATCAAACCTACAAATCCATTGTTGATAATTTTTGGCTTGAAGATATTTAAAATCTTAAATAATTGTTTTAAATCCATATCTTTTGAGATTCAAATTTTGATTTGTTCCCCACACGATCAAATTTAGAGCTTCATGCGGCCTAAAACTTCGTAGTTGAAACTTTTTTTATTTGAAATCATTTAGGGGATAAATTATCCAATACAAGATTATGAAATGTTGATAAAATAGAGAGCTATCTATATACACTCACAAATGAGTGTGTAGTCTAATGGTAGAGAAGTATTGCATGTGTTGAAGGTCCTAGCTCTTAAAGACATTTTTTTGGTTTTCTAAAAAAACAATATGTGGCTGACCATCTGTAAAATATATTTATTTTTTAAAAAGTTTTCTACACAATCCATTTTTATCACTGGTTGTATAGATTTACACAAATACGAGATTTCAAGTCTGCTGAAGTTACTCTAATCCCTAAGTATTGAGATCCAAGCTACCAGTAAGAGCCATTTGTCAAAAAAGGAATACAATCATATATTTAGGAGAAGTCAAAATTTCTTAAGTTTGACAAAAACTAATATCAATAGTTATGTTTCTAAATAGATTTACTATAAAACGTGTGTTGATGCTGATTTGTTACCAAATACTAGAACCACCTGGCGGTGCTCTCTGCGGGAGCATGGACGGTCCCCAGCCTCGTTACAGGAGCAGGTCTCCTCTTCTCGCGCGCCAGATGGTCCGCGTGTGTGCATGGGGTCTTCTTCTTCACGAAAACCCTAGAATTCTCCCTTGAGAGGGACCCTGTTGGGGAGGAGAGTTTCAGGGGTGCTCCGGTATTGGCAGGCCACCCGGAACTTCTCTAGGCATCATAGAGTCACATGGAGATGAAGTAATAGGTCGAGGAAGACTAATACTAGGGCTAAGATAAGGCTAGATTACTCCAACTCCTAATGAATGGAAAGAACAATGCAAATAAGAGGTAAATATGATAAATAGGTTTGATTTGATCGATTGTGGGGGCGTCAATCAGCCGTACCCCTTTGTTTATATAAGAGGGGAGGTCTAGAACCGTTACAAGTCAGTTCCCAAACAAATCCCATGGAGTTTGCTAACAAAATCCTACAAGAAATCGGGAACCCTAGCTGATTCTATTCCCCCGCGGACCGTTCGCACTGCCATGGCAGATCATCTGGCCTGAGAGCCAGACCCTCCGGTGGCACTTTTGGTGCTCAACACATGCCGCTGCCTTTTGGTGGAGGTTGACAAACCAAAAGCACATGTACTGCAAGCACCCTTCGACAAACAATAGATCTTACAAGTCATTTTGTTACTGAAGTAAGAACTAAGCCTGATGCAAGTCACCGGCTTTTTCAATGTAATAGGATGATCATTTAATAGAGTCCTTATGCATAAAGACCATTTATGTTTGCATCTTTCTCGATCATAACTACTTGATCAATGGGCAATAAGAACAAAATTATGTTGCCCTAGCCTAAATAAAGCAAAGGGATTATACATGTAATAAAGGTTCATCGCCGCACTACTCCATGTTTGGATAGGACAATATATCAGCGATGAATAGGCTAGTAAAAACTACCATGGCATCACTGGATGAACATGTGTAACTTGTTGCATTGCTTTTTAGGCCATTTTATTCGACCGTTTTGCCTTTGCGGGTGACCGGGGTTGCCTTGTTGGCTGATTGTGCGGCATGGCTTTCTTACTAGCATATTTGGAGGGTAATTGATCAAAAGCAGGGACGACTTTAACTAGTTGGCCATATGTTTTAGATGAATTTTGTTTCGATGTACCTGTTTCTGGTTACTGACACTTGAAGGCGCCTGGACACTATAGCCTCTGGTTGCTGCCGGACCGTCTGCTCGCAGGCATCGCACCGTCTGTGATGCATATGACATGGAGATTTAATCGGCTGTTCGATCGCACTCCCCCCCTGTCGGTGTTTTGGGTCCGACCACACACCCGGGGTTGCCCCTGAAGGTGCTTTTAGGAGTAGGACGGTGTTGTCAACTGTAGCTCAATGGTTCGTGCTAGTTGCACGAGAGACGACAGACAATGATTTACAGGTTCGGGCCGCTTTGAAGTGCGTAATACCCTACGTCCTGGCGAGAGTGTTGTATACGGTGAGTTACAAGGCGATTCTCTAATGTGTATGAAGCTGGGGTGGATGGCTAAGTGGTGGGTTCGGTCTCTTTTGAAGGGGTGCCCCTAGGCCTTATATACTCGACCGTGGGACAATACATGCAGATATGATAATCACGTGCACCTAAGAAATAGCAAACTGATTGAGTCTATCTTCCTACAGTTCCGCTGACTCATATTCACTCGGTTCGTTGTACGGGCCTTCAGCGCGGGAAGGTCGGGTCTCTGTTGTGATTACTCGCTCGAGATCATTGGGCCGTCTGAGCTTGTTCCGACCCATTCTTATGTCGATCCGCTTCACTAGTCGTTCCTTTCCAGGACCACGAAGGGATGACCTTACGACTTATTGGACTCTTGGGCCTTTCGTGAGGTCTTTTATCCTTCCAGTGGACCCGGGGGATATCTGTCCCCCACAAGCCCCCGATCTTTGGGCTGATTTTGAAATAATCGCCCAGAGATCCTAAGTCTAGCTTGCGGTCTTTGTTTGTAACAGGAAGTACTTTCTGGGTAATCTGGTAAAAACGATTTCTTACTGTCTCCTTCTGCTTTCATCACTTAAAAATTGGTGTTCTGTCTTAGACTTTTGCTTCGGAGATCAGCACTTCGTCCTGCAGGACTTCGTACTTCATTGTGGGTGTAGCCCCCGTGATTCGAGTGGATTTTTGAAAATAATCCACTCGAAGGTCTTCACTTTGAGTATTATATTATCAGAAGTCACCTTCATCTTCCACTTGTATTTTATTGGAGGTTAACCTTGCATTGATCTTACCCTATGCTTTAGAGGTCAGCATTGTCTTGATCCGAGATAATGATTCGTTGGGTGCGCCGAAGGTGCACCCAATGGGTGTAGCCCCGAGCTTCGAGCGGATTTTTGAAAATAATGCACTCGAAGTTCTTCATTTTATGCCTTTTTATAGTGATCATCTTCCCTTTTTGCTGGACGCCTTGGAGGTCAGCACTATGTTATTGATATTATGCTTTAGAGATCAGCGTATATTTTGTCTTTGAGATTGAGTTCGTATCTGCTCATATCTTGCTAGGCAGTGCTATTTATTTGATCTGTGACTGATTGGACGTTCGACAGGTGACCCTTGGCTAGTCTTTGTTATTACTTCTTGCTTCAATGCTTCTGCCGATTAGACTTGTACCTTGTTGGCTATTTTTGGCTTTCCTTTGATCCTTGTTGATATCTCACTTTTGTCTTGAAGTATTCATTGCACGTGCTGCGCGGATGTGACAGTTTTGAAAAATATACTGGTATTTCCTGGGCGTCCCCCCAATGGGTGTAGGCAAGGGACGGCTTGGTACACCGAGTGTTTTAGCAAACTGTCTCTGAGTAGTAACTTGATGTGACCGCGGGTGTAATCGTATCGCCCGTGCAGTTGACTGGAGTCCCAATGGGTGTTGTGTTGCATGAAACGGCGTCAGCCGCCTGACGTGTCTTCAGATGGTTTGAATTGCATATTGAATTTTTGTGACTGTTCAGTAGCCGTGGTAGGAGGTGAGTGGTTGCCTCCTTCTTCTATAAATAGTGTTCTTGCTTCCCCAGCATTTTCACATCTCTTACTGCTCTCTGCTACTTGCTTTCTTCTTCCTCCTTCCTTTCCACCATGGGCAAGAGTAGGAAGGGTAGCAGTTCCTCGCCACGCTCTGGTGATAAGCGCAAGCGTGAGCCGACTCCTCCCTCGGAGGACTTCGGCGACTCAGGGTACTCGGAGGAGGAGTTCTCCTCCGAGTCCGAGGGGTCTCTGGCCCCCGCCTCTCCCCCGGCGTCGTCTGATGATTCAGATGACTCTCAGGGGATTGCCGTGGAGGTCTGGACCTACATCCGGGCCGTCGAGCGCGCCGGGCTCGAGGGCTCAGATGAGTCGGAGTACTCCTCGGACGAGGAGGACTCCTCGGACTCATCCGAGGAGGGCAGCGGCGGTGATGGCGGAGGCAGCGACGACGACGGAGGCGACGGCGACGGCGGCGACGGCAGCGGCAAAGGCGGCAGCGGCGAGGGCGGCCACGGCGGCGGCAAGGGCAGCAGCAGGGGCAGCAACTAGGCCAGTGGCTAAATGCCACTGGTTTTTAGATGTTAGTATAGATTAGCAGTAGAAATAGTATTAATGAAATAACGTAGTAGTAGTAGTAGTAGTAGTAGTAGTAGTAGTAGTATAGAATAGTGTAAGGTAATGTAGTAGTAGTAGTAGGGAAGTATCAACTCATAACGAGTTGATTTGCAAGTCCTTGTAACTTCCCTTTCATGAAGAATGATATGGTCTTTCCCTGTGTTAACTTCTTTGCTTCCTGCGACGATGGTGTCTTAGAAACAGTGGTCAAGTTATTATAGACGACATTGGCGCTTCTGAAATAGTGTCCGAATGATGGCGGGGCCACGCTGGTGTTTTTAGAATTAACGACCGAGTGGTTACTGTTGATACCAGCATTATAGGAGTAACAACCGAGTGACTGACGGAAGTGTCGGCGTTTTAGAGGAAACGACCGAGTGACTGATGACGTCGTCGGCGTTTTAGAAGTAACAGTCGAGCGACTGATGGCAACGTCAGCGTTTTAGAGGCAACGGCCGAGTGGCTGATGGCATCGTCGGCGTTTTAGAAGTAACAGCCGAGCGACTTACGATAGCATCGGTGTTTTAGAGGCAACGACCGAGTGACTGATGGCAACGTCGGCGTTTTAGAAGTAACGGCCGAGTGAAGTCAGCGTTTTTAGAAACCATGGCTGAGTCAATTTGGGCCACGTTGGTCGTTTTGGAATCAGCGGCCGAGTGATGACATGGCACGCCGGCTTTTTTAGAAATAGCAGCTGAGTGATGATGTGGCATGCCAGCGGTTTTAGAAATAATCGCTGGGTGATGACGTGGCACGCTAGCGGTTTTAGAAATAACCGCTGGGTGCTGACTGGGCACCTTTTGGAAACGGCATCTAGCTTGGGAAAACCCTATATGTACTGCACTGTTCCGCGTCTTCACATTCCGTGCCCTAGTTCTTGCTTTCCTGCTTCCAGATCCTCTCTGCCGATTTGCAATTCTGCTTCCGCTCTGCTCGACGCCGAGGTTGAGATGGCGCCTAAGCGAAAAGCTTCGAATTCGTCCGCTGCTGTCATTCCCCCCATCGACCCCAATAGTCAGTTGCCTTTCGCAGGTAACCATATGTCTGTTGTTTCTGAGTCTGACCTTCTCCATCTTGTCTCCATCGGGGTTCTTCCTCCAAAAGAACTCTGTTCATGGCGGATCTGCTGTGGGGTCACTGTTCCAACAGAAGACACCCATGAATATGTTATTTATGTTCCATTCCTCCTCCGCGGTCTTGCTCTTCCTATTTCTCCCTTTTTCTGCGGTCTCCTTGATTTCTATCACCTGAATTTGACCCATCTGAACCCCAATTCCATTATGCAAATCTCTATCTTTGTTCATTTATGTGAGGCTTTTCTTGGCGTTCTGCCGCATTTTGGCCTATGGAAATATTTGTATCACTGTCGCCCTGGGATGGCCGGAGGTCAGCACCAACTGGTAGGGGGCGCGAGCTTGGAGATGCGCCGCGGGAGAAAAACCGATTATCTTGACATCCCACTCAAAGACAGCATCAAAGGATGGCGCTTGGAGTGGTTTATCGTGAAAAATCATGGGAATTCCCTCCCACCTCGGTCAGGGAGACAGCCGGATGTTCGTACTCTGAGTTGGATCGAGCCCCCCATAGACCAGGAGGTGGCTGAAGCAGGGGCTTTGCTAGCTGAAGTTGGATTGCTGAAGGGGAGGGATCTGACTGCCGAGGCTATGGTAGCTGACTTTGTCTTCAAGAATATTTAGCCATTGAAGGACAGGGCATACCCGGCCTATCTGTATCGAGGTCTAGCCGACTCAACCCGGGTCACCAACAGAAGAATTCCTGCTGTGGACTTGGTGAACCGGCTTGAAATGATACTTAGAGGCAAGGTATCAAACATTGGCGCCCCTGTTGCGTATTCGGCCTGGAACATGCCTCCTTCCAAAGCCTTTACATATTTCGTGTCAAATCCTCCTTCTGCTGATGGCGGTTTGAGCCTTAGAGTGCGACCCTCTGCCGAAGAAGTTAGTGCTTTGGTTGCTTCGCTTGGAGAAATTCCTGATGATGAACGGCAGGTCCACTTTGAAGTGCCTTTGGATCCTAGTGATGCAGAGATAGGTGCCATGCTGGATATGTTGGCTGGGGATTCTTCTGATGCTGCTCCTACTAAAACATTGGTGGTGGTTCCCATCCCTGAAGCTGATAAAGCCTTGGACGCTCAGAAGCCTGTCAATGTTCGTCCAAAACGTTCTCGCCGAGTTGACCAAGCCTCTTTTCCTGCTGAGGGGGAGAAAAAGAAGAGACGCTTTCGTCAGGTGTCTAGCTTGGATCAAGGTGCCGGTCCTTCTGCTCCTGTTGCTAAGGAAGTGCCAGTGCCTGAATTTACTGAAGCTGAACCCAATGTGTGTAGCCCGTCTGACGCTGAACCCAATGGGTGTACTGTCCGTCTTGCTGATGATAATGGTGAAGAAGAAGACGAAATCCCCCTGATTCGGAAAAACAGCTGTCGTTAAACTGCCAATGGGGAAAGTAGCGGTGTTCCCTCCCCAGCCTTGTCTGCCCTCATTGGACTACAAGAATTATCTCTGGCTAACTTTGATCAGACTCTTGAGGACATGATTCCAGAAGATTTGCTATCAGAACCGGCAGATGGTGGCGCCATGGATGTTTGTGTTGATGTGCTCGACGCCGGGTTGGGATCCTCCTGGGCAGCGTCCCGCGCCTCCTCGACCTTGGAGCGCAGTCTTGATGGTCAGGAGGCTGGTTTGGATTTCCCTCCTCCCATGGAAGTGACCGAGGGACCCTTAGCCTTAGAAGTGGCTGCTGCAGAGAACTCGGCCCATAATGACGGTGCTAGCCTTTACCTAGCCCCCGAGGGTGCTGCCGGAGATGATCCGGCTCAAATGGATAGTGTCAGCTACTACCCAGCCCCCGAGGGTGTTGCCGGAGATGATCCGGCTCGGATGGGTAGTGCAAGCCATGGTCCAGCCCTCGAGGGTGTTCGAGCGGGTTCTCCCTCTTGCACCTCCATGGATGTTCACGTAGGGTCCTCTCCTCCACACTCTGGTTGCGTGGTAACAGCCCAAACCTTTGGTCAGGGGGTCGCTTTAGAGGCCAGCGTACCCGATGACAAGGCTTTGGGTTCTGCCGATGTCACTGAATTGGTTCCTACTGGATCGTTGCAAGTTGCTCCGAGTGGTGATCCTTTGCCGAGCCATCAGTTGATCTCTCACGACTTGGGAGTCGCTTCCTTCTTCTCCAACTTCCAGGTATTTTGGTTTCTTCTGATCTGACTTTTACCCAAGCAGGTAATTATTCTCATGCTCGTCTGCTTTTTAATGCCAGGCGTTGGTCGATGAGATGTCTAGTCGGCTGAGGTTGCAGGGTGCTTCTGTTCCGGAAGGAGCTTTGTCTCTGGCGCGTTGGAATCCGGTGCTGCTTCAGCGGCGTGTTTCTGACTTAGAGGCGGCGAATGCTGGTCAGTGCTCTTGTGCTTCCTTCTGGCTACCTTATCAAACTGCTTCTTATTTTAACACCTTTGCTTGACTGCTTCTCGCTAGATATGACTCGGCAGTATTCTGCCCTTGAGGAAAAACGCTCTCAAGACCAAGCTGAACTGGTCCGGCGGTGTTCTTATCTTGAGGAAAAGTATTCCCAAAGTCAGACAGAACTAGCCCAGGTTTCTGCTTCTCTGAATGACGCCAACACGCTGAACTCTACTCTCCGCGCTCAGCTTGACTCTGAGAAGGTGACATGTGAATCCAGGTTTTGTTTTGATGTGCTTTTATTGCCTGCTCGACGTTTGAAAAAGCTGATTCTTGCTTGCAGGGAGAAAAACGTGCCCTTGCCACTTCTCGTGACAATCTTGACAGGTTATATCGTGATTCTAGCAACTCGCTGACCATCTTGGAGAGGAGTCATCGCTTCACCAGGGAGGAGTTAGACAATCTTCGTTATAAGCTGCAGGAATCCTTGGATGATGTGATTCGCCTCAGGGAGTTGATATCAGCCAAAGATGTTGTCATCAAGAATCTGCGTGCTTCTAAGAAATCTGTCACCCAGGAGCTGGAGACCGCTCAATTGGCTGTCAAGGTTGCTGAAGAGACTTCCGCTACTTTGAGGGCCCAGCGCGATAAAGCTATGGATAAAGCTATTCGCGCGGGGCGGATTCTGATGAGGAGACCTGGTGTGATTGTCCCAGACGACATAGTGGCGGATGTGAACGCTGCTCCCGATTCCTCGAGTCGCCCTTCTTCGTCAGTTGCTCCTGAGAAAAATGTCAAAAAATAGAAAAACATTGCATGCTTCGAGCGCATGGTTAATGTGCTCGGATGTTTTGTTAGAGGACACCTTTTAGTACTGAATGCTACTATAGTTCTCCTATTGTTTTAGAATTCAACAGTATCTACATTTGTAGAGGTAAAATGTAGCGTAATGGTTTTGAGACTTCTTTATGGGACATAGAGGCCGCCCCTGGATGAGTAACCGTATACGCGCTGAGTGCGTTGCGCCACTTCAAGTTAGTATTAGCTCAAACCAATTGCTTCGTTAGTGTGGTTTAGTGGCCACCCTGAGTTAAGCAAGTGCGAGCATGTTGCACCGTTTTAAGTTGTTGCCGACTTAAGCCGATTGCTCCGTTAGCAGGGCATAGTGGTCACCCTGAGTTGAGTAAGCGTGAGCATGTTGCACCGCCTTAAGTCGTTGCCGACTTAAGCCAATTGCTCCGTTAGCAGGGCATAGTGGTCACCCTGAGTTAAGTAAGCGTGAGCATGTTGCACCGCCTTAAGTCGTTGCCGACTTAAGCCGATTGCTCCGTTAGCAGGGCATAGTGGTCACCCTGAGTTGAGTAAGCGTGAGCATGTTGCACCGCCTTAAGTCGTTGCCGACTTAAGCCGATTGCTCCGTTAGCAGGGCATAGTGGTCACCCTGAGTTAAGTAAGCGTGAGCATGTTGCACCACCTTAAGTCATTGCCGACTTAAGCCGATTGCTCCGGTAGCAGGGCATAGTGGTCACCCTGAGTTGAGTAAGCGTGAGCATGTTGCACCGCCTTAAGTCGTTGCCGACTTAAGCCGATTGCTCCGTTAGCAGGGCATAGTGGTCACCCTGAGTTAAGTAAGAATGCAGATCAACAATGAACAATTTGAGCGCTCTCGAAGTCTTCTTATTAATGACATATTTCCCAGATTACAGAGTACATTGTCGTCCCAATAGCTTTTGGAATACAGCTAGGGGTAAAACTTCCTGAGGTGTTCTATGTTCCATGAGTTCCCGATTTCCGTGCCATCCATCTGAGTGAGACGATATGATCCCGGCCGAGTGACTTCTGCTACTATGAATGGTCCTTCCCATAGAGGTGATAACTTGTGCCGCCCCTCCCCCGTTAGAATTCGGCGGAGGACGAGATCTCCCACTGCGAAGGATCGATGTCTCATGGTCTTATCATGATAGCGCCTCAGGGTTTGCTGGTACCGTGCTGATTGAATTACCGTGTTTAGCCGTTCTTCTTCGAGTACATCAACATCCTCCAACCTAGTAGCCTCGGCTTCTGCTATGTTTTCGAAGATCAGCCTTGGCGCCCCAAACTTGAGATCAGAAGGTAGCACAGCCTCTGAACCATAGACCATGAAGAAAGGGGTATTTCCATGTAGAGCTCGACTGGGTTGAGTCCTTAAGCTCCAAACGACGTAGGGCAACTCCCTTATCCATTTCCCTGCAAACTTTTCATTTTTATCGAAGACTTTTTTCCTGAGGGCCTCCAATATCATCCCGTTAGCTCTTTCAACCTACCCGTTGGCTCTTGGGTGTGCCACCGAAGTGTATTTGATCTGAATGCTTTTCTGCTCGCAGAAATCAAAGAACCCTGAACTTGTGAAGTTGGATCCCAAGTCAGTTATGATACTATTCGGTATTCCAAATCTGAATATTATGTCTTGTATGAACTCCACCGCCTTGGCTGAAGTTAAGGAAGCAATGGGTTTGAACTCTATCCATTTAGTGAATTTGTCGATAGCCACCAGCACATGAGTGTATCCTCCCTGAGCTTTCTTGAAAGGCCCAATCATGTCCAGTCCCCAACACGCGAACGGCCAAGTTATGGGTATCGTTTATAGTTGCTGTGCTGGTAGATGCTGCTGTTTTGATAGGTACTGGCAGGCTTCGCACCTCTGGACTAACTCGGCTACGTCATTCTTTGTTGTTGGCCAATAGAAACTTGACCTGAAGACCTTCCCAACCAGGGTTCTGGACGCTGCGTGCACTCCGCACTGCCCAGCATGGACCTCATCCAGAAGTTGCTTTCCAGTAGTTGAGAGAATGCATTTCATGAGGACTCCTGATGCACCCCTTCTGTATAGTGTTTCCCCAATGAGTGTATAGTGAGCCGATTGCCTTGCGATGCGCTCGGCTGCATTCTTGTCGTCTAGCTCCTCCTCATTTTTTATATACCTGATGATCGGCCTCCTCCAGTCATCAGAATCTGACTCTGGTTGGTTCAAAGTATTGCATTCTTCTGCCTGACCCGGTGAGATGCTTGGGTGTGATATGTCTTGGACAAAAACTCCAGGTGGGACCTGAGTCCGATTGGACCCTAGCTTGGACAACATGTCAGCCGCCGTGTTTCGATCTCTCTCCACATGGTGAAATTCCAGACCTTCGAATTTATCTTCTAATTTCCAGACGGCGGTGCAGTATTTTCCCATGGAATCGTTCGAGCAATCCCATTCTTTGTTTATCTGACTTATGACTACCATAGAATCTCCGCATACCATCAATCTTTTGATGCCCAATGATATAGCAATGTTCAGTCCGTGAATCAGAGCTTCATATTCTGCTGCATTGTTAGAGGCTGGAAATAGCAACTGTAGGGCATATCTGAGGTGTTCGCCTCCGGGTGCAGTAAAGAGGATCCCTGCGCCTGCTCCCTGTAGCTTTAGTGAGCCATCAAAAAACATTCGCCATACTTCCGTAGTTTCTGGGTTATCTGGTACTTGTTGTTCGGTCCACTCCGACACAAAGTCAACCAGTGCTTGAGTTTTGATGGCAGTGCGAGGTCGGAATTCAATGTCGTGAGATCCCAGCTCACAGGCCCATTTGGCTATTCTTCCGATGGCTTTTTTGTTGTGAAGAATGTCCCCTATTGGAAAACCGGTAACTACTACGACTTTGTGGTCGTTGAAGTAGTGACGGAGCTTGCGTGCAGTTAGAAGTACTGCATATAATAGTTTTTGAACTTGAGGGTATTTTTTCTTCGAGGGACCCAGAACTTCGCTGATGAAATAAACAGGATGTTGCACTGGATAAGCATGTCTTTCTTCTGCTCGCTCGACTACTAACGTGGTGCTCACCACGTGAGTCGTACAAGAAATATACAACAACAAATCTTCGGCTGGTTGAGTCGACGTGGCTCGACGCGGCGGTTTTAGCACTGGTGGTGTTGTCAAGAATTTTTTCACTGCCTCTAGAGCCTCCTGTGCCTCTGAAGTTCATTGAAATTTGTCCACCTTCTTGAGCAATTTATAAAATGGTAAGCCTTTTTCTCCCAGCCTCGATATGAATCTGCTCAAAGCCGCCATGCATCCTGTGAGTCTTTGCACTTTCTTCTGCGACCGTGGTGCCTCCATCCTCATAATAGCCTCGATCTTTTCTGGGTTGGCCTCGATTCCTCAGTGGTTGACAATGAACCCAAGTAACTTTCCTGCTGGTACCCCGAAGACACATTTTTCGGGATTAAGCTTCCATCGATATCGCCGTAGACTGTTGAAAACCAGTTGTAGATCTTCGATGAAATTTTCCGAATTTTCTGTTTTGATCACCACGTCGTCCACATACGCTTCCACACGCTTGCCCTAGTGATCGGCTAAGCATGTTTGAATAGCTCTCTGATAAGTCGCTCCAGCGTTCTTGAGGCCGAACGACATGGAGGTATGCAGAAAGCACCGAATGGAGTGATGATCGCCGTTTTTTTCCTCGTCCTCTTTCGCTAGGCTAATCTGGTGATATCCAGAGTAGCAATCCAGGAAGGACAGCATAGAACATCCAGCGGTGGAATCTACCACCTGATCTATCCTAGGGAGCCCAAAGGGATCCTTTGGACAGTGTTTGTTGAGATCTGTATAGTCGACGCACATGCGCCAATCCACCTTATTCTTTTTGAGTACAAGAACAGGGTTAGCCAGCCACTCGGGATGTAATACTTCTCTAATAAACCCAGCCGCGACCAAGCGAGCCAGCTCAGCGCGTATGGCCTCTCCCTTGTCGGGCGTGAAACGACGTAATTTTTGCCGGATCGGCCTTGCCTGGGGGTAGACCTTCAGTTTGTGCTCGGCCAGTTCTCTCGGGACTCCCGGCATATCCGCAGGTTGCCATGCGAATACATCTCGGTTATCTTGCAAGAACCGGACGAGCGCGTTTTCCTATTTGTCATTCAGGCTGGAGCTGATGATGGCAGTCTTGCGTTCATCAGCGAACCCGAGGTTGATCCTTTTAGTTTCTTCAGTCGGCCGCATAGAGGTCACAGCTTGAGCCTCGTTCGCAGGTACCGCGAGGTCTTCCTCAGGCTTAGAGTTTGCCTGCATAGAAGAAGTCGCCGACGATTTGGTGGTGAGGGCCGCTTGGATGGCCACCCGGAAACATTCTGCGGCGCCTGGAAGTCAGCGCGCACAGTTATGATCCCTTGCGGCCCTGGCATCTTCAGTATCATGTAGGTGTAATGGGGAATGGCCATGAATTTCGCCAGTCCAGGCCTCCCGATGATGGCGTTGTACCCGCAGTCGAAGTTCACCACTTCGAACCTCAGGAACTCGGTTCTGTAGTTTTCCAGAGTTTCGAAGGTGACCGACATGTAGATGTGGCCCAGCGGATATTCTCCTTCGGTTGGCACGATGCCGAAGAAAGGAGTATCGGACTCGTGGAGCTCTTTGAGGTGAACTCCCAAGCCTTGAAGCGTCCGGGGAAGGTGACGTTGATGCTGCTCCCCCCGTCCACTAGTACCTTCTTCACCCGGCTCTCTCGGATCACCGGATCGACGAGGAGTGGGTATTTGCCTAGGTGGTCGAAGTTGAGCCACTGATCTGTCCGAGTGAAAGTGATCAGGTGCTCCGACCATCGGTACGAAGCAGGAGGACCGGTGGTCGCTACCAATATTTGGCGATCATTGAGCTTTTGTTGTCTTTTATTCTCCTGTGATCCATGTCCGCCGAAGATGACGTTGACCTCTCTGTCAACGCGCTGGAAGGCTCCATCTCCTCCCCCCTCCTGTTGTTGGGGTTGTCGTGGTTCTGGTCCTCCCCGCGGCGGAGGAGGAGGTAGAGGCTAGAAAGGTCGGTCGTGCCCAACGGAGTGCTTGAAGTCCCTGCAGTTCCGAAGGGTGTGGCGCATGTCCTTGTGGTACGGGCACTGGGCGTCGAGGATGTTGTCCAGCGTGCGTTCACCTCCATGAGGTCCTCCTCGGGCGCGAGAGGCGGGTGGCCCGGCGGCGTGAACTTCTTCGCGAGGCCTCTTCTCCCAACGCTTGTCGGGCTGCTGGTTCGTGTCGCGTCGTGGTGCTGCCGGTGCTGGCTTCGCTCCTCCGACGAGGTCCCGAGCTCATTCGTTGGCGGTGATGTAGAGGTCGGCTTCCCTGAACAGCTGCTCGGAGGTAGTTGGCGCTTTCTGTAATATGGCGCGGACGAAGGCCGCGTCATCGGAGCCTCTGTAGAAGTCCTCGATTACTGCTGCCTCCGCAACCTCGGGGATACGATTTCTCATGGTCTGGAACCTTTTGAGGTATGACCTGAGAGTTTCGTCCCCCCGGCGCTTGATGGATTTTAGGTCCCATTGTTGCGCCGGCTTGTCGGAGAGGGACTGGAAGTTGGCGATGAAGCGTCGACTAAAATCACTCCAGTCATCGATGCAGTGTCGTGGTAGGTGACGTAGCCATTGTAGTGCATCTTGCCCGAGGACGATGGGCAAGTACGCGGTCATCACGTCCACGGTCGCCCCGGCGGCCCGGGCAGCGGTAGTGTAGACGGCCAGCCAGCCTCCCGGATCCTGCTTAGGTTCATATTTGTCAACGTTGGATACCTTGAAGTTAGGAGGCCATTGAATGGCTTTGAGGCACGGAGTGAGTGCCGACACTCTGCACGTGTCTTCTTGTCGTCGAGGATAATGTCTGCCCCGGGGAGGGGAGTGGTTGTCATGGTGCTTCGACCGTCCCCAGGTGGTGCCGCCAGTCGAAGCCGTTGCCGACTCGGTCCTGGTGGCCTGACTCCGGGTTGGGATGCCGTGATCCCTGTCGTATTCTTCCCGGCGACGGATCTCGCTCTCATGTCGTCGTTCGCGCGAAGCGTTGATGGAGCTCTGTGCGTCCCGCCGACTGTTGATGGTATGTCGTAGATCATTCGGCGGATGCGCGAGAGGTAGAAGATGGTTGGCTGCTCGAGTGAACAGTCGCCGGTAGCCCTCGGCGTCGGGAGTCCGAGGGAGACCGTCGGCTATCTGAGCCAGTACTCCGCCGACTTCACTTGGCGTGTTTAAGGCTCGGGCGAAGTCGGGGTTCAGGTTGCGCCCGAAGAGAGGGTTTTCCCGACGCTGCTTAGTTTCCTGTTCGGCCTGTTCTTGAGCTCGCCGGCGATCGCGTCGTCGGGAATTCCTCCTTTCCCGGAAGACACGCTCTTCCAGGGTTTCTCCCACCTCTGAAGCCTCGTCTCGCGACACAGGCTGCACCGGGTCCCGCTCTCCGGCCTCGTGATGTCTCCGGATATTTCGGTGTCGGTTCCTTCGTCGGTGGGATTCCCGCTGAGGAGGTTCCTCTCCGGGTACGGTCGTCTCGTCGTCGGAGATGGGGGGTGACTCCGCTCTCCCGATGAAGAGGACGTCGGGGTAGAATGGCGTAGCTATCCTGATGATCTTCTTTCTGTTCTCCTTTAAGGGCGGAGGCACAGAAAGAACAACTTGCTTCCTCCCGATTTTATTTGTTTCTTTCTTTCTTGTGACTTGTGTCCATTCTTCCGTCGGAGAGGTAGACAATGGAGTTCTCCGGGTTGGCGGGCCTCGAGCCTCTGTCCTGCCGGAGGCGATCCTTTTTTAGAGCATTGGAGGTTGCGCCTTTTCCTGCTTTTCCCTGATTTCCACGGAGATTTTTGAGGAAGATCTTCTCTCCGTTGGGTCTGCAATGCGATGCAGAGTTCCCTCCTCATCTGCTATAGCTGAGATGGTTCCGAAGCAGAACTTGGACCCGGGGCGGAAGACGATCTTGTGCAGGAAAGTGACGACCATTGAACTAGCTTGGATTGACGACACACCCCCTACCTAGCGCGCCAGCTGTCGGTGTTTTGGGTCCGACCGCACACCCGGGGTTGCCCTTGAAGGTGCTTTTAGGAGTAGGATGGTGTTGTCAACTGTAGCTCAATGGTTCGTGCTAGTTGCACGAGAGACGGCAGACAATGATTTACAGGTTCGGGCCGCTTTGAAGTGTGTAATACCCTACGTCCTGGCGAGAGTGTTGTATATGGTGAGTTACAAGGCGATTCTCTAATGCGTATGAAGCTGGGGTGGATGGCTAAGTGGTGGGTTCGGTCTCTTTTGAAGGGGTGCCCCCTAGGCCTTATATACTCGACCGTGGGACAATACATGCAGATATGATAATCACGTGCACCTAAGAAATAGCAAACCGATTGAGTCTATCTTCCTACAGTTCCGCCGACTCATCTTCACTCAGTTCGTTGTACGGGCCTTCAGCGCGGGAAGGTCGGGTCTCTGTTGTGATTACTCGCTCGAGATCATTGGGCCGTCTGAGCTTGTTCCGACCCAGTCTTATGTCGATCCGCTTCACTAGCCGTTCCTTTCCAGGCCCACGAAGGGATGACCTTATGACTTATTGGACCCTTGGGCCTTTCGTGAGGTCTTTTATCCTTCCAGTGGACCCGGGGGATATCTGTCCCCCACACCCCCCGGCGCCTCCGGTCTTACTAGTCCTTTTGTGCGGAGCCTTCTGAGTAACTTGCGATTTTTTTGATGTGCGAGGACTACCAACGATAATATTTTTTCTTTTGTCTTTATCAGCCACATCCGACCGAACTAAGACCTTTTTATCCATCAGCTCTATTATATTGATAGGAAATGGATGTTTGTCAATTTGCATCTCCTGGAAACTCAATCGACCCTCATTTATGGTCGATTGTATCTGTCAACAGGAAACATTACAATCATTGGTGGCATGAGAAAAAAAATCATGCCCCTTGTAATAAGCACGTCTTTTTAGTTCATCTAGAGGAGGAATATTATGAGTCACTTTAATGTTGCCACTTTTTACTAGTTTGTCAAATATTTTGTAACACTTGGCAACATTAAGAAAATTCAACTTATTCCTATCGATTCTTTTGAATCGGCTATAAAGAAGAGCATGGCAGAGGTTTGGCCTTCATCGGCCAAACAAGTTCAACATCATATACATAAGTGGATTCATCATCTAAACTACTTGGGTTGTGCTCCACTAGATGCACATTATGACCAACCGATTTTGATGCTTCTTTACATCGGCTTTCACAAGACAAAGCTTGTTGGTGCAGTTGAACTATTGAAAAGAACTGAATACCATCTAATTTTTATTTTAAGTAAGATCATACCCCATTAAAAGCCAACACTGTTAGCTATTTGTCCATGACATGGATTTGGAAGCATCGATTTCTAGTGTCTCGGAACCTCCAGATATGGTCATTAACCGATTCTCCATGCCCCTGGTGGACTAAAGCTAAATCAGTTAATTCTAACTCATGCTCTTATGAGAAAAAAGTGTTCATGAAATTTCTGCTCTAATTCCCTAAGAGTTAATAGAGTTAGGTGGCAGCGTTACGTACCATGCGAATGTGGTACCAGTAAGGGACAACTAGAATAAATGGACATGGTAGGCTTTCCTACCAGCCAATTCTCCTAGGTGTACTAAGAACGGACTTATGTGCTCATACGTGCTTTTTCCGCCTTCACCGAAAATTTAGAGAAATCTAGTATCCTGGTTCCTTGTGGACACGTCACGACGTCAAATCAGTGATTATAAGGTTTCCGATACGCTAGCCCCGTTCCTGACACACTAACATCGAGTTTGTCTCTGAACAACCCGGCTACCTCGTCCCTAATTTTTTCCCACCATGTCTGGCGACCATCCATCAAGTTTGGTGGTGAAATCCTTAGGTTGCTGGACATTATTTTGTCGGCTTTTCCTCCTAGTGATGTTCAAAATGCGTGTTAGGTGTCCTATTAGTGCCATCCCCTCCTGGCCTATATCTCTCGGGCTCTCGGGTGGCTGAAGAATATTCAGCCCTATGCATATGAGGTGGCATGGCATTGGTTATAATATGCTACCGGTGGGATATCATAGTGCTGTTGTGATGGGTGCAAAAATTGTGCATATTGTGCAGCTCCTTGTTCTGCGTACGTGTACCCAGACGGTTCGGCATAAGGGGACGGACGGTCCACGACCGGGCCAAACGGTCCGAGGTTATACTCAGATGGTTCGGTCGTATATGGCGCTACCTGGGTGGTCTACGCGTGGGCCTGTGCAGGGTCAAATAGTTCGGCAAAATATGCTAGGCGATCTAAGATGACTCTCGGCTGGTTCGACTGTGTGTAGAGTCGGTCACGTGCTAGGCTGCTACGACTGTGGTGGTGTTATGAATGTATTTATTGGCATAGCATACAATGGCTGGGTGCAGGATGACCCATTAGCAACCAATATGTTAAGTGATGGTGGCTCCATATTAGGTTCACGTAAGGGAAAACTAGGGGCAATAGATTTTTCATACGAACGCGCCCATCCTTTAACAGATTCATCTATATATTGTTTTAACTGACCCCCGTTGTAATACAGAACCCTTAAAAGATTGATTTGGAATACTTATAGTGGGACCCATTTGTAATACGTAACCCTTAAAAGATTGATTTGGAATACTTATAGTGGGAGCCTGAGGCGAAGGCAGGAGAGATGCCATATCGATCTCCTCTTGACGGATGATCTTCTGGTGGTGATCCATCGTAAAAGTATGATATATATATATATATATATATATATATATATATATATATATATATATATATATATATATATATATATTCCTTCGCCCTCTCATGCCGTTTGGCAGTTGTTGCAGCACCTCTTCCTCCTCGCGCCTCATGAGGTCATCAAAGGCTGTTGATCATCAGTCGGGAGTGCTTCCAGGGTTGGCTTGATAATGTTGGTGGCGGAGATGTCAGTGCGATCTTTAAAACTAGCCATTTGGAGGCCGATTTTTAGTAGATCTAAATAGCCTTGTGTCCTAGCGAAGTCACCAAAAAGTGTGTTGACGCCGATTTGACACCAAACACAAGAAAGAACCACCTGATGGTGCTCTCTGCGGAAGCGCAGACAGTCCGCGGCCTAGGACCGGACAATCTGCGACCTCGCTGCAGTAGCGGGTCTCCTCTGCTCGCGTGCCGAACGGTCTGCACGTGCATAGAGGGTCTTCTTCTTCGCGAAAAAGCCTAGAATTTGCCCATCGGGAGCGACCTCGTCAGGGAGAGGAGAGTTCCAGAGGGTGCTCGGGGATCGGCAGGCCACCCGGGACGTCCCTGGGCGGCGTAGGGTCATTTAGAGATGAAGTAATAGGTCGAGTAAGACTAATACTAGGGCTATGCTAAGGCTAGATTACTCATACTTCTAATGAATAGAAAGAACAATGCAAATAAGGTCAATCGGCGACACCTCTTTGTTTATATAAGGGGAGGTCTGAACTCGTTACATGTCGGTTTCTAAACAAATCCCGCAGAGTTTACTAACGAACCCCGCAAGAAATCGAGAAGCCTAGCTGATTTTGTTCCCGTGCGGACCGTTCGCGCTGTCACGATGGACTGTGCGGAACACAGACCGTCCAATGGCACGTTTGGTGCTCGCCAACGTGGTTTATAGTTAATGATGATACTTATATGACATATTTGTTATATATAAACTTGCCCAAATTAGAATTTATTTGACTTTATTGGAAGTACGGGTATTATTTTCTTTGGAATTTAGAGGGAGCTAGTTTAAGAGGTAGGACACGGAGGGAGTAGGCTTTTAAGAGGTACTGTTCCTATTTAGAGGTGGTAATGAGATCTAAATTTTACACTACAAAATTTAAAAACCGAATTAGATTAGGATTAGACTCTTTTCGTATTTATTTTTGTATTTATTTTTAAATTAAAATTTATTAAGAGCTATAACTTTTTGAGAAGAAATATTTGTATCACCCCTATTCCTACGGCTAAAAGGGTATCCACAGTGAAAGTTTTTTTTGCGCACCCGGCCTTTAGCTCGAGACTAGAAAGAAATTAGCTAAGCCACGAAGCAAACATGATCCAGAGGTCCGTTTAAAACATGCATGGTGGTCCTCCGTCCTCACTATGGGTCCCACAATAATGCAAGAAAACATACCGCGTCATTGAAACGCTGCCCCCCATGTTTATGCGTCTAAACATGGATACGACCAGGTCGGGTGTGACCAGCGGGTATAGCTCGGCTCCGAGCGGCCTGAGCTCCAAGACGGACACGAACGGCGTGCCGTGGCCGGTGTTGACGAGGCACCACGGCGCCCACCCGGCCCACGCGACGAAGACCGCCTCGTACACGTAGCTGCTCCGCGCGTTCGGGTAGACCGTCTGCCAGTAGTTGGCGCCCAGGTGCAGGTCGAACTCCAGCGCCGAGCTGTTCTTGCCGTCGTAGTTGCCGTACGCGATGGTGGCCCGCGCCAGGTACCTGGTCCCAGCAACGGTGGGGAGCAAGTAGCAGTTCCGCTGCCCGGACGGGAAGCTCCTTAGCGTCTGAGCACTTCCCTGGAACGAGCCCTCCAGGTCGGGGGCTATCCTGTGGTTCTCGCCGGCGTCCACGTAGGAATCGTCGGAGACGTACACGATGCCGGTGATCTTGTCCTTGTACCCGCTGTAGCTGGCGTCCAGGCCGCAGTCTATGCTCAGGAAACCTGCACGCCACACGAGTACGTCTCATCATACAGTTCCGATCGAGGCCATATATATGACTATGCATGCAGTGAAGCGAGAGACTGGTACCTTGTTGGCCGACGGCAACAGGAGCAAATAGCAGCAGTAGAACCAGGAACGCGAGCACCATATTGACGGTCTTCGTCTGAGGAACGACGATCATCTCATCGCAGCACTAAGAGTAGGAGGCAGGGCGGCCCTGTCTTCGTAGTATTTATAGAGTTATTACCGTCACATCGTACAGAAAATAAATCCTTTTGCACCTTGAGGAATACCCCGGCTGCCCCTTTTGACCCTAGTTATTGGCTACTGGACTAAAAGTTTAGTACCAATTACAATTATTAAATATAGTTAAATTATAAAACTAATTACATAGATAAAGAGTAAACGACTAGACTGATTTATTAAGTCTAATTAGTTCATGATTAACATAAGTTTATTATAGTATCACATGAGAGTGAATCGTGGACTAATTAGGTTTAATAGAGTTCATCTTGTTATTTAGTTCCCATCTATGTAATTAGTTTTATACTTAGACTATATATATATTTAATACTTGTAATTGATATTTAAATATCCGATATGACAGGGACTAAAGTTAAGTTCGTGTAAGCCACTATCGGAATCCGGCTCTTTGCCGAGTACTTTTTGTCAGGCACTCGGCAAAGAAGTCTTTGCCGAGTGCCGCACTCGGCAAAGTCCTGCTCTCGGTAATGACCGCGTTTTCCGAGAGCAGGACTCTCGGCACAGAAATACACTCGGCAAAGAAATCTTTGCCGAGTGCCAAACACTCGGCGAACGACGACACTCGGTAAAGGACCGTCAGGAACAGTCTATAGCTGACGGTCGTTATCTTTGCCGAGCACCGAGTTTTGGCACTCGGCAAAAAGCTTAGTGTCGGGGACCATAATTAGGGGTACCCTCAAGGCTCCTAATTCTCAGCTAGTAACCCCCATCAGCACAAAGCTGCAAAGGCCTGATGAGTGCGATTAAGTCAAGGATCAGTCCATTCGAGGGACTCGATCACGCCTCACCCGAGCCTAGCCTCGGACAAGGGCAGCCGACCCCGGAGGATTTCCGTCTCGCCCGAGGCCCCCCTTCAGCGGCGAACGTGTTTCCGGCTCGCCCGAGGCCCTGCCTTCGCCAAGAAGCAACCCTGACCAAATCGCCACACCGACCGACCAAGTCGCAGGAGCATTTAATGCAAAGGTGGCCTGACACCTTTATCCTGACGTGCGCCCCCCAGCCGGCAGAGCCGAAGTGACCGCCGTCACTTCGCCGCTCCACTGACCGGCCTGACAGAAGGACAGCGCCGCCTGCGCCACTCCGACTGCGGTGCCACTTGACAGAGTGAGACTGACAGGCAGTCAGGCCCGGCCAAAGGCACCATGGGAAGCTCCGCTCCGCCCGACCCAGGGCTCGGACTCGGGCTAAGTCCCGGAAGACGGCGAACTCCGCCCGACCCAGGGCTCGGACTCGGGCTAAGTCCCGGAAGACGGCGAACTCCGCCCGACCCAGGGCTCGGACTCGGGCTAAGACCCGAAAGACGGCGAACTCCGCCCGACCCAGGGCTCGGACTCGGGCTAAGTCCCGAAAGACGGCGAACTCCGCCCGACCCAGGGCTCGGACTCGGGCTAAGTCCCGGAAGACGGCGAACTCCGCCCGACCCAGGGCTCGGACTCGGGCTAAGTCCCGGAAGACGACGATCTCCGCCTCGCCCGACCCAGGGCTCGGACTTGGGCTCGGCCCCAGAAGACGACGAACTCCGCTTCGCCCGACCCTAGGGTTCGGACTCCGCCCCGGCACTAGCCGGCGATCTCCGCCTCGCTCGAACCTGGGGCTCGGACCCGACCTCGGCCACGGAAGGCAGACTCGACCTCGGCTTCGGAGGAGCTTCCACATCGCCCAACCTAGGGCGTAGACCGGCCACGTCAACAGGAGGCGCCATCATCACCCTACCCCGGGCTGACTCGGGCCGCAGGGAACAAGACCAGCGTCCCATCTAGCTCGCTCCGCCAGATAGGCAATGATGGCGCCCTGCATACTCTGTGACGACGGCGGCTCTCAGCCCCCTTACGGAAGCAAGAGGACGTCAGCAAGGATTCAACCGCTCCGACAGCTGTCCCTCTGCCAGGCTCCCTCGCTCCTCCGACGACCACGACATCACACCAGCTGGGTGCCAAAATCTCTCCGGCTGCCACAACGACATGTACTTAGGGCGCTAGCTTTCCTCCGCTAGACACGTAGCACTCTGCTACACCCCCCCATTGTACACCTGGATCCTCTCCTTGCGCCTATAAAAGGGAGGACCAGGGCCCTCTTAGAGAAGGTTGGCCGCGCGGGGACGAGGACGAGACAGGCGCTCGCTGGAGGCCGCTCGCTCCCTCTCCCGCGTGGACGCTTGTAACCCCCTACTGCAAGCGCACCCGACCTGGGCGCGGGACGAACACAAAGGCCGCGGGATTCCCACCTCTCTCACGCCGGTCTCCGGCCGCCTCGCTCTCCTCCCTTCGCGCTCGCCCTCGCGCTCGACCCATCTGGGCTGGGGCACGTGGCGACATTCACTCGTCGGCTCAGGGACCCCCTAGTCTTGGAACGCCGACAGTTGGCGCGCCAGGTAGGGGCCTGCTGCGTGTTGACGAACAGCTTCCCGTCAAGCTCCAGATGGGCAGTCTCCAGCAACCTCTCCAACCCGGGACGGTGCTCCGTTTCGGGAGTCTTGAGTTCATGTCCCTCGACGGCAGCTACGACATGATACTCCTTCCACCGCCGTGCGACAACAACAGTGGCGGCCGACAACCCGCCCGCCGACGGTGGAATCGGCGACGTCTTCCCCGCATGGTGGAAGAACAATCTTCAAGCTCACCCCGTCCTCTCCCCCACCGACGGAGGAGGAGGCGGGGCAACCAAGGCCAAGCAGGAGACAGCGCCTCGTCGGCTGTCGAGCGAGTCGACGGCCCTAGCACCCCAACGGGGGGCGCACCGGGCGTCGACCTCGCGTTTGAGACGAAGGCGAGCGCCGTCTCCCCGCGACACGCCAATCCCGAGCAAGCGGACGACGCCAGCACACTCGCGAAAAGCTTGCTGGACGTCACCCTCGTACCTAAGACGATGGCGCAGTCAGTCCCCGACGTGACCTTATCGCCGCCCGTTGACCAAAAGGTACCGACCGATTCCCATCCCACGTGTTTTGGATTCAGCCTCAACCCGTCTAGCGACTTCGCTCTGGCGGGCGCTCTCGTAAAGGCAAGTCCAAACCCTCTGGGGTTTCGTATGCGGTCACCTTGGGACTGGCTGACGGACGTCTCGACCTACGGGCCCTCTGGGTCCGAGGAAGACGATGAGCCCAACATCTGTTGGGTTTCTCTGGACTTGGCAACCCCAGTGCTATGCGGGACTTCATGACCGCATGCAACTACTGCCTTTCCGACTGTTCCGACGGTAGCCGTAGCCTCGGCGACGAGGACTGCGGCCCAAGTCGCGAATGCTTCCACGTTGATCTAGGGGGTCCCCCCGAAGGCAACCATCTCGGCATGCCGGAGGACGGTGACCTCCCTAGGCCGGTGCCTCGCGTTGACATCCCACGGGAGCTAGATGTGGTCTCCTTTCAGGCGGGGGGTCATGACCCACAGCTCGAGCAAATCCGCGGGGTGCAGGCCAGGCTCGACGAGGGAGCAGGAGCGCTTGAGCCGATCCGTCGGGACGTCGGGCAGGCATGGGCGGGCCAACCTCTGGCCGGAGAAATACGTCATCTACCCCAGGGCTTCCAGCACCGCATCACCGACGACGTCAGGGTCAGGCCACCACCCGCATCCAGTGGGGTCGGCCAGAACCTGGCGGCAGCAGCAATGCTTCTTCGCGCGATGCCGGAGCCATCAACCACCGAGGGGCGGCAAATCCAGGGAGAGCTCAAGAATCTCCTGGAAGGCGCCACGGTCCGACGGGCCGAGAGCTCTGCCTCCCGAAGGCAGGGGTACCCCTCGGAACATCATGCCGCGACTTCCCGATTCATGCGGGAAGCCTCGGTCTACACCGGGCGCACGCGCAACACAGCGCCTGCGGCCCCGGGTCGCCTCGGCAACGAGCACCATCACCGCGACCGTCGGGCCCACCTCGATGAGAGGGTGCGCCGAGGCTACCACCCCAGGCATGGGGGACGCTACGATAGCGGGGAGGATCGGAGTCCCTCGCCCGAACCACCCGGTCCGCAAGCTTTCAGCCGAGCCATCCGACGGGCGCCGTTCCCGACCCGGTTCCGACCCCCGACTACTATCACAAAGTACTCGGGGGAGACGAGACCGGAACTGTGGCTCGCGGACTACCGTCTGGCCTGCCAACTGGGTGGAACGGACGATGACAACCTCATCATCCGCAACCTCCCCCTGTTCCTCTCCGACTCCGCTCGTGCCTGGTTGGAGCACCTGCCTCCGGGGCAGATCTCCAACTGGGACGACCTAGTCCAAGCTTTTGCCGGCAATTTCCAGGGCACGTACGTGCGCCCCGGGAATTCCTGGGACCTCCGAAGCTACCGACAGCAGCCGGGAGAGTCTCTCCGAGACTACATCCGGTGATTCTCGAAGCAGCGCACCGAGCTGCCCAACATCACCGACTCGGATGTCATCGGCGCGTTCCTCGCTGGCACCACCTGCCGCGACCTGGTGAGCAAGCTGGGTCGCAAGACCCCCACCAGGGCGAGCGAGCTGATGGACATCGCCACCAAGTTCGCCTCCGGCCAGGAGGCGGTCGAGGCTATCTTCCGAAAGGACAAGCTGCCCTAGGGCCGCCCATCAGAAGATACTCCCGAGGCGTCAACTCAGCGCGGCGCCAAGAAGAAGGGCAAGAAGAAGTCGCAAGCGAAACGCGACGCCGCCGACGCGGACCTTGTCGCCGCCGCCGAGTACAAGAACCCTCGGAAGCCCCCCGGAGGTGCCAACCTCTTCGACAAGATGCTCAAGGAGTCGTGCCCCTATCACCAGGGACCCGTCAGGCACACCCTTGAGGAGTGTGTCATGCTTCGGCGCCACTTCCACAGGGCCGGGCCACCCACGGAGGGTGGCAAGGCCCGCGACGACGACAAGAAGGAAGATCACCAGGTAGGAGAGTTCCCCGAGGTCCGCGACTGCTTCATGATCTATGGTGGGCAAGCGGCGAACGCCTCGGCTCGGCACCGCAAGCAAGAGCGCCGGGAGGTCTGCTCGGTCAAGGTGGCGGCGCCAGTCTATCTAAACTGGTCCGAAAAGCCCATCACCTTCGACCGAGACGATCACCTCGACCATGTGCCGAGCCCGGGGAAATACCCGCTCGTCGTCGACCCCGTCATCGGCGACGTCAGGCTCACCAAGGTCCTCATGGACGGAGGCAGCAGCCTCAACATCATCTACGCCGAGACCCTCGGGCTCCTACGTGTCGATCTGTCCTCTGTCCGGGCAGGCGCTGCGCCCTTCCATGGGATCATTCCCGGGAAGCGCGTCCAACCCCTCGGACAGCTCGACCTTCCCGTCTGCTTCGGAACACCCCCAACTTCCGAAGGGAGACCCTGACGTTCGAGGTGGTCGGGTTCCGAGGAACCTACCGCGCGGTACTGGGGAGGCCATGCTACGCGAAGTTCATGGCCGTCCCCAACTACACCTACCTGAAGCTCAAGATGCCGGGCCCCAACGGGGTCATCACCATCGGCCCCACGTACAAACACGCGTTCGAATGCGACGTGGAGTGTGTGGAGTACGCCGAGGCCCTCGCCGAGTCCGAGGCCCTCATCGCCGACCTGGAGAGCCTCTATAAGGAGGTGCCAGACGTGAAGCGTCATGACGGCAACTTTGAGCCAGCGGAGACAGTTAAGTCCGTCCCCCTCGACCCCAGCGGCGACACCTCCAAGCAGATCCGGATCGGCTCCGGGCTCGATCCCAAATAGGAAGCAGTGCTCGTCGACTTTCTCCGCGCCAGTGCTCGTCGACTTTCTCCGCGCGAACGCCGACGTCTTCGCGTGGAGTCCCTCGGACATGCCCGGCATACCGAGGGATGTCGCCGAGCACTCGCTGGACATCCGAGCCGGGGCCCGACCCGTCAAGCAGCCTCTGCGCCGATTCGACGAGAAGAGGCGCAGAGCCATAGGCGAGGAGATCCACAAGCTAATGGCGGCAGGGGTTCATCAAAGAGGCAAAAGGCGTCAAGCTCAATCCCGAAAGGTGGGTCTTTGGGGAGCCCCAGGGCATGTTCTCAGGGCTCATCCTCTCCAAGCGGGGCATCGGAGCCAACCCAGAGAAGATCGCAACCATCGCGCAGCACCCCGAGCCCTTGTTGGGGGCACCCGGGGGCTACACGCACCCCTGGGAAGGGCCGCTTGTCATCGCCAAAGTTCTGAAGCCCGGAACGTACAAGCTGGCCAACAGTCAAGGCGAGGTCTACGGCAACGCTTGGAACATCCAACAGCTACGTCGCTTCTACCCTTAAGATGTTTTCAAGATTGTTCGTATACCTCGCTCCCACGCAAGTCTTAGTCGTGAAGGAAGGGTCAGCCTCGCCTCGGCAGAGCCCGACCCTCCCTCGGGGGCTAGAAAAAAGGGAACCTCTCTGCGTCCAAAATTTTCAATCAAAAAGGCTTTTGCGTTCCCCCAGCTATGTCGGAAGCAAGACCCCAAGGAGCGAATGCGGGTGCATGTAAGTGGCAAGGCCGACTGAGCCGAGGGACTCCTATGCCTCCGGGTTAGGAACACCTCACTCGTTACCCGCCGCGAAAAGTGACCCCTACTTAGGGAAGCCACCCTGTTGCTAACAGGCGAAGCCAGACACGCAAAATAAAAGGGAAAGGAGTACGACTTCATGCAACGGTAACAAAGTGTTCAGGCCTCAGTGGCCGCAGAAAGACACACGTGCATCCAATAGGAACTGTTCCAACAGAGTTAGGCGTCGCCTTGGGAAGGAGCCGCGCCTTCGGCTTTGTCCCCACCATCGGCAAAGTCCATCCCGGCTTCCGGCGATGGCGCAGGTGGGAGGATCTCTGCCTCAAAGGTGGTCGCCAGCACCGCGCTCGGACCCGCGACGGCCGCATCGAGCCTCTGGACTTCTGCCAGGGCGGCTTCATCTTCGTCGGGAAGGCAATACCCCTCGCTAACCCGCTCCAGGTCCACAACGTAGTGGGAAGCGAGCACGGTGAAGGCCCGCCTGACGCCGTGGTGTAGCGCCTCGCGGAGTCTGCCGCGCACATGATCACCCAAGACTTGAAGGCGACTTTGAGGGGAGCTTCCTGAGGGGACGTCGCCGGAGCCAAGGACCCGGTAAACGTCCGAGACGGCCTCGGATATGGCCGCGTGGTCGGTCTCCCTCTGCTCGGCCGCCCCGGCAAGCGCCTTGGCGGACTCATCGAGGGCGGACTTGAGCTCTGCGAACAGCCAAAGGAAAGATCTCAAACACAAGCAGAGGAAACAAGCAGGAACGAAAGCCGAAGATGGCCAAGGCGTACCTCCGGCTCGGGCACGCTGCTCCGAGGCTGCGACTTGGGCTACGGCTAGGTCGGCTGCAAGGGTTTCGGCCCGGCTTTCGGCCACGGCAGCCCGGCCCCAAGATTGGTCCCGCTCCTCGACGACCCGGTCGAACTCCGACTGCTGTCGTTGGGCTTCTGCACGCACCACGGCCGCCTCCGCGCGCGCCGCTGCCGCCGCGGCTCTCAGATCGGTGCAGAGCAACCAAAGGTCCGCCACCTCAGCACCTTGCTGAGAGAGGCACGCAGTAGCCCCGGCGAGCGAGGTCCTCAGGGATCGCAGTGAGCCCCAGACGTCGACCTCGCGGCGGATGAACGACGACTTGGCGGCGCTCCGATCCGTCAGATCCTGAGGGAAGGAAGCAGGGCGTCACGAAAGACGCCTTGGTCACAAAAGAAAAAAGGTATGCCTGAAACCATTACCTGGAGGATTTTGGGGATGTCCCAGCAGAAAACCTCCAGCGACGACCGGAGCGACCCCACCGTTGCTTCGGCACACTCGCGGAGCTCGTCCCAGGACTGGTCCTCCCGTTCGTCGTCCAGAACGAAGAAGGGATCCGAGGCCTCACGGGTCCGGAACCGGAGCAACTGGCGCCGGCCCTCGGAGCTCCGCCGCACAGCGACGAGGCTGCCGCCCGGCGGGACGGATCGCGTCTCCGCGCCCCCCTCTTCCAAGGCACCGAGCGCTGACGCCTCAGCCGTCTTAGTGTCGGCAGCGACCGGTCGCTCCCCGACTGGGACGGCGGCGACTTCAGTAGCGACGGGTGCCGGCATCGCCGGCACGTCCGGTGGGCACAGGGCCACGCCCGCGTCAGCCGTCTCCCCTATCACAATGGCCGCCTCAGCGGAAGAGCCAGCCTCGGGAACCCGCTCCACGGCGACTGGGGCCGCCTGAGCCCCCTGCTATGGAGCACCTTGTGAGGAGGTCAGCTGAACGGCAAGGCCCGGAGTGGCGCTGGCCGCGCAAGCCGGCGCCGTCTTAGGGGCCTTCTGGGGTGCCAGATCAGTCAGGCCATGGCTTCGCTTGCTGAGGGAAAAAGAAAAATCACGGCCGGGACATATGAATGAAACGCCAGGACGAAGACATTCCAAGATACTTACCCGCTCCGGGCCATGATCAACCGTGCCTGGGGGGAGGTCTCTTGGATCTCGACCCCCGGAGCCGCCGCCGAGGTCCGCTTCACCGGCAGCTTCGGCACCACCCTTGCTTTGGGCGCCCTGGACGCCCGGGAGGCGGACTGCCCAGGCACTGCCACGGCGACCTGAGGGTCGCTCCCCTGCGCTGCCGGCACAGGCGGCGGCTCTCGGGGAGCAGACGCCTCGGCCTGGCTCCCCGGGGTCGCCTCAGCTCCTCCAGCAGAGGGGTCAAGTACCCTCTCGGGTTGCCCCCGCCCCTCGGGCCGGGACCCCAGCGTCCCGACTCCGGGGACTGACGGCATCAGCCCACTCGGGGGCTGGCTTGATGGCCCCTGGCCTAACCCCAAGCCGGGGCTGAGGCCAAGGCGGGCAGCCATGTCGTCTTCCTCGTCATCATCTTCATCATCATCGTCGTCGTCGGGCGTTTCCGGCGACGGCTCCCTCGGGAGCCCCTCCCTCTCCTGCCGGCAACGAAGCTTCTCCAAGGCGTCTCGAGCCCGCCTCCGCTCACGGGCCCGGGCCTTCTCTGCGTTCTTCTTTTTCTTCCTCTCCTCCGCGGCAACCCGCCGCGCTGCTCGGTCCACCGCATCCTGCGGGACCCATGGCAGGGAAGGCTTGTGCCACCCCACCTCCTGAAGAAGGGGGAAAATCCCAATCATAAGAACCAGGAGCAACCCGATGCAAGAGAAAGGAAGAAGCGGCCACTCACCAGAGTCACACACCCTTGGTCTGGGCGCATCAAAAGCTGGGAGAAGGCGCTGGGGTCCGATTTCCCCAACGCGACGGACACCCGCCCATGGAGGACGTCGAAGGGAAGAGGATCAGAGGACATCCGCGAGCCCTCCAAGTCAGCCTCTGGTGTCATCTCCCAAAGCGACAGCCGTCGCTCCGCCAAGGGAAGCACCCTCCGACGGTGGATGGCGGCAATCACTCCCACAGCGGTGAGTCCCCCCTTCCGCAACGCCTCCAAGGCCTTGAGAAGGGGTTCGAGGTTCTTTTGTCTTTCGTGCGGGGTCCCGTGGCGCCAAGCATCAGCGGCGGTGGTGACTACTCGCTGAGAGAACGGCGGGAGCAACTCGCCGTCATTCCTGAGGTAGAACCACCGGCGCTGCCACCCCTTGTTCGAGGACACGAGGATGGCGGGAATATACAGCGATGCCCGCGACTGCCTCAGCAGGAGGGTGCAGCCGCCGGCCCACACCGCTGCGCGGACCCTCCTCTCCCCCGTCGGCGAGGCAAAAAGCTCCGCGAAAAAGAGATGGGTCCACAAATCCCAATGGGGGGCAATCCCCAAGTACCCCTCGCACACCGCTACGAAGATGGCGGCCTGCGAGATGGAGTTGGGGCTGAGGTTGTGCAACTCCACCCCGTAGTGGTGCAGGATCGCCCGCATGAAGCGGCTCGCCGGCACACCAAATCCCCGCTCGTGGAAGGAGACGAAGCTCACGATGTACCCCGGCGGTGGGGATGGAGCGGCTCCGCCCACGGGGGGAATCCATTCCGGTCGCTGCTCATCGGTGAGAGGGCGAAGTAAACCCTCGCCAACAAGATCCTCCAGGTCACTCGCCGTCACCGTGGAAAAAGGCCAGGGGTCGCGCGGCGAGATGATGGTCACCCGGTCAGCCATCACCAAGCGGAAGGGGTGGCGGTGCAAGGGGCAGGGAGGGCGGTTTCCTTTTCTCTGGCTAAGTCTCTCGGGTTGCAAAAACCTAAAAGGGAGGCAAGAAGCGGAGCAAAGAACCACCGCCAGACCCTCACCCGAGTATATAAAGACCAAGGCGAGACAGGTTCAAACGTTCCACCCGGACCGGACGCGGGATTCGAAAACGCAAAGCAAAGCAGCCGTTCCCCGAACGGCTTGCGCACGCGCAATGGCTACCCTGCGAACTACTCGCCCCGTCGCATCAACTCCGTGGCAGGACACGCGGCGCCTCTGGCAGGAGAAGCGAGCGACGCTTCGCCTTCGCCGTAATGACCACGTCAAAAAAGGTACGCCGCATCGTTCGATTTCGTATCCTTTTCCGTTTTTCCTCTTTCTCTCTCTTGCAACAGGGACCGGGAAAGGGGGGTACCCCGAAAAGGATCCTTCCCCGAGAAGGAACCAGGCTCCGAGCCCCCCTACTGATCAGAGGATCGAAGGCTGGCCCCCCAGAAGGGTTCGATAGCCGCCTCAGATCGCATGGGCCCTACACCCACTACTGGTCAGAGGTTCGAAGGCCGGCCCCTCGAAAGGGTTCCACGGCCGCCTCAGGCTACTCGGGCTCCGCGCCCATTACTGATCAGGGGTTCGAAGGCTGGCCCCCAAAGGGTTCACAGCCGCCTCAGACGTCGAGCGAGGGATGACCATGGGTACGTTCGATACATAACCAAGGCTCAGGCTGCGCTCCCGAGGTACCCTAGGACATTTCCGAGACCAGCGGGAACGATCTTGTAACGGAATCCCATCAGAGGGAGGCATCGAGCCCTCGGACCCCGTCGCCAGGGGACTGGGTCCGGCAGGTCACCCGCAGGTACTTTTGGGCGTGCCTCTGGGCCCCTAGCCGACCCCTAACGAACGGGGCACGGACGTCCACTCGGATTACCCGCTTCCAGCTCATCGGGGACACCATGTTCGGCGCCCATCGAGGGCAACATGGCGCTTTCCCCCCCTCCTCCTTGCGGAAAGGCGACGCAGGGGCGTATGTAAAAAGCCAAGTCTACCCTTGACCACCCTCTCGCCCTGTGCAGAGGCTCGAGGGCTGCTCTCGCAAACCCGGCTCCGGCCGAACCGTTGACAGCGTCGACATACCAGCCCGAGAACTTGGGACCCGACCGTACACCTGGGCTACGGCCAGCTCGCATGAGGGAACGACCAGGCCAGCCGAAGCACTACGCGAGGCATTAAGACCTCGAAGGAGTGAAACCACTCCTCCGAGGCCTCGGGGGCTACACCCGGCGGGTGCGCTCGCGCGCACCCACCGGAACAAAACGCAACCGAGAAAGGCTGGTCCCCTTGCAAAAAAGTGCGACGAAAGCCTCCAAGCGAGTGCAAACACTCCCTTCGAGGCTCGGGGGCTACTGTCGGGGACCATAATTAGGGGTACCCTCAAGGCTCCTAATTCTCAGCTGGTAACCCCCATCAGCACAAAGCTGCAAAGGCCTGATGGGTGCGATTAAGTCAGGGATCAGTCCATTCGAGGGACTCGATCACGCCTCACCCGAGCCTAGCCTCGGACAAGGGCAGCCGACACCGGAGGATTTCCGTCTCGCCCGAGGCCCCCCTTCAGCGGCGAACGTGTTTCTGGCTCGCCCGAGGCCCTGCCTTCGCCAAGAAGCAACCCTGACCAAATCGCCGCACCGACCGACCATGTCGCAGGAGCATTTAATGCAAAGGTGGCCTGACACCTTTATCCTGACGCGCGCCCCCAGCCGGTAGAGCCGAAGTGACCGCCGTCACTTCGCCGCTCCACTGACCGGCCTGACAGAAGGACAGCGCCGCCTGCGCCACTCCGACTGCGGTGCCACTTGACAGAGTGAGACTGACAGGCAGTCAGGCCCGTCCAAAGGCACCATGGGAAGCTCTGCTCCGCCTGACCCAGGGCTCGGACTCGGGCTAAGTCCCGGAAGACGGCGAACTCCGCCCGACCCAGGGCTCGGACTCGGGCTAAGACCCAGAAGACGGTGAACTCCGCCCGACCCAGGGCTTGGACTCGGGCTAAGTCCCGGAAGACGGCGAACTCCGCCCGACCCAGGGCTCGGACTTGAGCTAAGTCCCGGAAGACGGCGAACTCCGCCCGACCCAGGGCTCGGACTCGGGCTAAGTCCCGGAAGACGGCGAACTCCGCCCGACCCAGGGCTCGGACTCGGGCTAAGTCCCGGAAGACGACGATCTCCGCCTCGCCCGACCCAGGGCTCGGACTTGGGCTCGGCCCCAGAAGACGACGAACTCCGCTTCGCTCGACCCCAGGGTTTGGACTCTGCCCCGGCACCAGCCGGCGATCTCCGCCTCGCCCGAACCTGGGGCTCGGACCCGACCTCGGCCACGGAAGGCAGACTCGACCTCGGCTTCGGAGGAGCTTCCACATCGCCCAACCTAGGGCGTAGACTGGCCATGTCAACAGGAGGCGCCATCATCACCCTACCTCGGGCTGACTCGGGCCACAGGGAACAAGACTGGCGTCCCATCTGGCTCGCTCCGCCAGATAGGCAATGATGGCGCCCTGCATACTCTGTGACGACGGCGGCTCTCAGCCCCCTTACGGAAGCAAGAGGACGTCAGCAAGGATTCAACCGCTCCGACAGCTGTCCCTCCGCCAGGCTCCCTCGCTCCTCCGACGGCCACGACATCACACCAGCTGGGTGCCAAAATCTCTCCGGCTGCCACAACGGCATGTACTTAGGGCGCTAGCTTTCCTCCGCTAGACACGTAGCACTCTGCTACACCCCCCATTGTACACCTGGATCCTCTCCTTGCGCCTATAAAAGGGAGGACCAGGGCCCTCTTAGAGAAGGTTGGCCGCGCGGGGACGAGGACGAGACAGGCGCTCGCTGGAGGCCGCTCGCTCCCTCTCCCGCGTGGACGCTTGTAACCCCCTACTGCAAGCGCACCCAACCTGGGCGTGGGACAAACACGAAGGCCGCGGGATTCCCACCTCTCTCACGCCGGTCTCCGGCCGCCTCGCTCTCCCCCCTTCGCGCTCGCCCTCGCGCTCGACCCATCTGGGCTGGGGCACGCGGCGACATTCACTCGTCGGCTCAGGGACCCCCCGGTCTCGGAACGCCGACACTTAGCTTCTTTACCAAGTGTCTTACGTCTGACACTCGACAGAGCATGCTGTGCCGAGTGCCATTCTTGGACACTCGGCAAAGTATATTTTTATTTTTTTCTTTCCCAACCAAACTTTTTGTGATATGTTCCTATAATATATAGACCTACGTGTACCATTTTGGCACAATTATAAAAGTGTTTTCTATAACTATTAGATTTAGTTCATTTAATTGAATTTCTTCGAAAAATTCACATTTGAACTACAATTCACTCGAAATATGGAAAACCGTGCATGAAAAAATGATATACATGTTATTTAGCACCAGTTACGACTGATTTCAGGAACAGACCAGAATCTTCGAGCACCATGCTCACTAAACATGACCGAGAACTTGTCATCCAGTTGTCTAAAAATTGTAAAAAACGCAAACAAAGTCAAAAAATCATGAAACTTGTCCATATGTCATGATATCATATATAAAGGCTGTGATAAAAAATTGAGAATGTTTTGAGAAAGTTGTGACGCACTATGTGTAGAAACCTAAGTGACATACGTATGAAATCATAGAGTTTCAATGTAGACCAGCTAGGTTTCTACACATACTGCCTCACAACTTTCTCGAAACATTCTCAAATTTTTATCACAGCTTCTACATATGATATCATGACATGTGAACAAGTTTCATGATTTTCTGACTTTGTTTGTGTTTTATACAATTTTTAAACAACTTGATGACAAGTTCACAATCATGTTTAGTGAGCATGGTGCTCCAAGATTCTGGTCTGCTCCTGAAATCACGTAACTTGTGTTACCTACCATGGATATCATTTTTTCATGCATAGTTTTCCATGTTTTGAGTGACTTGCAGTTCAAATCTAAATTTTCCGAAGAAATTCAATTAAACAAACAAAATCTAATAGTTATAGCAAACAATTTTATAATTATGCTAAAATGGTACATGTAGGTCTATATAGTGTAGCAACATACCACAAAATATTTGGTAAGGAAAATAAAAAAATAACAATATGATTTGCCGAGTGTCCCACGTCTGACACTCGGCAAAGCATTGTTTGTCGAGTGTCAGACGTGGGACACTCGGCAAAGATTTTTTTAAAACCCTAAATCCATTCTTTGCCGAGTGCTTGGCAGTGGGCACTTGGCAAAGAATACTTTGCCAAGTGTCAGATCCAGGATACTTAGCAAAAAGTATTTTAAAATAAAAAATAAATCTTTGCCGAGTGCCAGATCGCGGGCACTCGGCAAAGATGAACTTAACATACTCGCGCGGCTGTGGCCCATTCATTTCATTCACCGCCGCCACACACCGCTATCGCTCTCCCCGCGTGCCACCACCGCCGCCCGGCCCCGCCACGCTCACCACCATCGCCCGGCACCACCCCGCCCCGCGCCACCACCACCCGCCACCCCCATCGCCACCCCCAGGTGACCCGCGCCCAGCGCACCACCGCCAGTGCCGGCGCCCACGCCCATCCCCGGCCCCGACCACCGCCGCCGTGCCTCGTCAGTTCCCCAGCCCCCCGACGATCTCCACTATCTAGGTATGAATTTGTCCATGATCTAGCTTTGTATTTATTATGTGTCACTTTGTATTTATTATTGATTAGATGATAGGATGTTAGGCTATAGTCTCGTTGAGAATTTGTGAATGAAACATGTAAATCATGTAAATGTAGTTTTCATATAAATGTAGTTTCCATGTAGTTATGTAGTTTTGTTGTTCTATCTCTCGTGAATTGAATATATGTAGATGTGATTGTCGGCCATCGTGCCATTGAATTATGCGTGGATGTCAGCCATCATGCTGATACTTTTATTTATAGGATTTCGAAACCTCCCCGTGCAGGGGAGGTGCTGCCGAAATTTTCTATTGATAGGCTTCTGTTAGAGGATGGAGGACCGTGAGTGGATGTACATGGGCCGTGTAGGAAGGAATGATGTCACCCCTGAATGGATTAGAAAGACCGATGATTTCGTGGAACAGGCATATGGCGAAGCTGCTAAAGGAGTGAGTCTAGTCCCATGCCCGTGCAACAAATGTGCCAACCGGAAATAAAATCAAAGAAGTCCATGGTAGAACATATTTGGAAGAATGGATTTATGTCGGGCTATACTCGGTGGATCTTTCATGGTGAAGCACATCATATGAGAGAGGAGGTGCTGAGACAACACGTCGAGCATTATGATGCTGATGCGGCGGTAGCGGATATGTTGAACGATTATCACGAGGCATAGTATGCCGGAGGATGTACGTATGACGAGCCAGAGCCGACTGCAAAGGCGTTCTACGACATGTTTGACGCGGCACAGAAGCCCCTTCACGGCCAGACAAAGGTTTCTCAACTGGATGCCATTGGGCGTGTAATGGTGTTCAAGTCGCGGTACAACATGAGTCGAGACACATTCGATGGCTTGTTGACGATTATTGGCAGCCTGCTTTCGGAGGATCATGTTTTGCCAAAAAGCATGTATGAGGCACAGAAACTCCTTCGTGCACTCAACATGATGTATGAGCAGATACATGCTTATCCAAAGGGCTGCATGCTGTTTAGGAAAGAATACGTAGAGGCAAAGTATTGTCTAAAGTGTAAATCGTCTAGGTTCATGGAGGTAGACTCTGGTGATGGACAAAAGAGGCAGCTCGACATCCCCTTGACAATCCTATGCCACCTTCCGTTCATACCGAGGATCCAGCATCTATACATGACTGAGGAATCCATGAAACAAATGACATGACACAAAAATGGAAAACGATACAATCCTGACAAGATGGTGCATGCATCCGATAGTGAAGCATGGAAACACTTTGATGCCATTCACCGTGAGAAAGCCGAAGAGGCTCGTAATGTACGTGTTGCGCTGGCCACAGATGGGTTCAATCCTTATGGAATGAGCGCTGCCCCATACATGTTGGCCCATGTTTGTTATCCTAATCAATCTCCCCCGGTGTGTGCTTTCAAAGGCAGAATATATTCATGTCATTGATAATTCCCGGACACCCAGGGAATAAAATGGGCATGTACATGGAGCCTTTGATCGATGAATTGGTACGTGCTTGGGAGGAAGGGGTATGTATGTATGACTGAGCTACAAAGACAAACTTCAAAATGCATGTTTGGTACCAATACTTCATGCATGACTTACCGACGTATGGGCTATTCTGCGCCTGGCGTGTTCACGGTAAGTTCCCATGCCCAGTTTGCAAGGAAGCTCTTAGGTTCATTTGGTTGAAAAAGGGTGGCAAATATTCATTGTTCGATAAACATTGACAATTTCTCTTTCCTGACCATCTATTCCGCCTAGACATCAAGAACTTTATGAAAGGTGTCGTAGTGACAGACTGCCCACCTGCAACGATGACTGGTGCCAAAATTCGTCAACAGATAGATGGGCTCGTGGCCAATACAGAAGGTGGTTTTGTGGGATATGGTGAGCAACATATGTAGACACAAAAGTCAGGCTTGACTTGGCTCCCCTATTATGACGACCTGCTCCTTCCACACAACATTGACATGATGCACACTAAAAAGAATGTTGCTAAGGCACTTTGGGCAACAATTATGGACATTCCTAATAAGTCAAAGGATAACGTAAAGGCAAGAGTGAATCTGGCAGCGTTATATGATAGACCAAACCAAGAGATGAAGCCACCTAGTGGTGGAAAGACATGGAGAAGGCCTAAGGCCGATTTCGTCCTAAGCAGGGCCTAGAGGAAGGAATTACTTCAGTGGATCAAGATATTGATGTTTCCCGATGGGTATGCAGTTGCTTGAGTAGGGGGGTGAACTTATCTACTCTGCGAGTCTTAGGGATGAAGAGTCTTGACTTCCACATATGGATTGAACGGATTCTTCCTGCGATGGTTCGAGGCTATATCCCTGAGCATGTCTGGCTAGCGCTTTCAGAGTTGAGCTATTTCTTCTGCCAGCTTTATGCAAAAGTGTTAACTCAGACCATGATTGCTAACTTGGAAAGATTGGAACCCGTGTTACTGTGTAAGCTTGAGAAGATATTTCCACTTGGCTTCTTCAATCCAATGCAGCATTTGATTCTTTATCTCCCCTATGAGGCACGAATGGAGGGCCTATGTAACACCCAAAACTGTAAGCTATATTAAAGGAGAGAATTCTCTTATGTGTTTTGCCATTGTTCAATTAAACATGTGAACACCACATTGAAAAGCCAGTAATTCACTAATAATAGCTAAAATAATTTGTGCATCATGTTGGTTTTGTTTGTATGTGCATTTAGTAAACAAATATTAATCACATTAAGGAAATAAATTAATGTCCCAAATTGGGGATTTAATACCTATTTTGAATATTTAAGAATGAGAAAAATAATCAAGAAAAGAAAGAAGAATAATACTATACGGTGCAGAAAAAAAAATATATAAATTTAAATAATGAAGTCATCCCATACTAGAGTATTCAACTGCCATATTTGACCAAAGTCCAAATTCGCCACAAAGGTTTGAACTCAAAATTTGGAATTCAAAATAAAGAAAAAAAAACAGAAGAGAAAAGAATAAAGAAAAGGAAAAGGCAAGCCGTGCATGGGCCTAAATCCTAGAGCTTGGCCCATTTCTACCCTTTCCCCTCACTGCGCGGCCCAATTCTGCTCCACTGGTGCCGACATGTGGACCCGAGGTCAGCCATCGCACGTCTTGCCCAGTCCCCTGCGCTTGCCGTCACTGCGCTACGGGCCCATATGTCAGCGCATCCACGAAGGCGTGTCGCGAGCTAGCTTCCACTGACTTGCGGGTCCCACCCGTCAGCCGGTATTGTGGATCTCCTCGCTGGTAGCCACGCGGTGGCGCTCGCCGTGGCGAAATCCTCGGCGGTCGTTGCGCGCACTTCGGACGGACCTCCCGAAGACCATAAAACGGACCCCGGAAACCACATACTACCGTGCCCTTCTCTCCGCCGACCCGACGTTCCCTCATTCGTTGCAAGAGCTCCGCCTTCGCCTCGAGTTCGCGCCTGAGAATCTCGCCCGCGCCGCCGTCCTTTGCGATGTTGTGGGCTCTAAGGACGTGCTCGTCGCGCTCTCCCGCAACGATGGTGTCGGTGCCGCGCTCTTCCACCTCCTGATGTTCCCTCGGCCACATGCTCCTCGGCCACCTTTGTGCCAGCCCGCCGCTCTTCGTCGACCTCTGTTGCGGCGCTCTGGTCGTGGTCAGCTCTCATCGCCGCTTCAAACTTTCGGTATGACACCTTCTGGCGTTTGTCGTCATCTTCTCTTGCTCGTTCAATGCCCTGATAGGCCGCCGGAGGCGGGATTTAGGTTCACCGGCAATGAAGCCACCGCGGTGGGGATTTCTGGCTATCGCTCGCTCAGCGTAGGGAAGAAGACGAGCTAGGGCCATCGATCTCACGGGCAACGGTCAGGATTGGGACCGCGTAAGCGATTCGCGTTAGGTTGATCTGGGGCGTAGATCATGGATCGGATGGATCTGGGCGCGATTTGGTGAAGACGCTCAGGGACCGTTGGATGGCACATCAGTGGTGGTGGTTAGGTCTGTAGGTATAACCTTGTGGCCCTGTATCGTGACCGTCGGATCAATCATGGGCAGCCCAGATTAGAAAATCGTGTACCTCTTTGTTTCATTAAATCATGGCCATGGATCTTAGATCCTACGGTCCTGGTGTCGTACCGGTTCGAGTGGGGAAATGATCTAATCTGAGCCACCCACTTGAGATCGGACGGCCCACATTAAATCGTGCCCCTTTGGCCTGTCAGTTTAGCATATGAGCCCCTAGCTTATTTGCTATTCAACCCGCAGTACTGGCTGCTGGTGTATGAGTCACAGGAATTTTTATAGGTTAGTCCCTGTATTTCCTGGTTATTGAGGCCCAGTCCAGAGCTGTTTTAAATTCAATAATTGAATTGGAAAATAGATTTTAATACAAAAATAATGGTAGAAACTTGTATAAATCATAGAGAATTCATATTAAATCCTTTTTAGTCCATTCCAGTTCCTATAATTTTATAATAATATTGTTCATCACATAATAACACTGTTATAACATGAAAATCATACTAGAATTGATTACTCAATTAATCTTGTATCAAATACTTAAAACCCTCGAAAATTCATAACTCCTCCGTTTTAACTCCGATTTGATCCGTTCAAGTTGCGTTAGTCTCGTAGCAACGCGTAGATCATTCTTATTCAGTTTGTTCTTATGTTTGGTGTGATGTTAATATTGTCTATATCATGTTTGTTTGTATTGCTACGACTAGCGCGAGGTTTCAAGTCACCTGAAGTTCACCCTGGTAATTGGAATCTCAAGTGCCAGGCAAGTTGTGCCGTTGATTCACTTTTGTTACCTAATAATGTTCTTTATAATCATTTACCATGCATAGGTTTAATTTTGATGGGACCCAATAGGTTTCCCTAGACTGTTTATCCTGTTTACCTTGTTTACCCCTGAATCACTTGGGTAGTTTATGCTATTGCTTTACGTGGTTTTTGGGTTAATATTTCATTATATCCATGTTCCAGTTATTGTGTTATTCTATTTATGTTCATGTTAAGATCATTATGTTATTGTTAATTGGAACATGGAGCTTAACTTGAGAACCACGTGCCACCACAAGGGAGGAATGGGACCCCTTGGCTGACTAATTAGGAAAGCTAGTGGAAGACTACCTTACCCGAAAGGGGCAAGGGCAGTAGGGGAGTGGTCAGTGTAGGGAGGTCCCTGGTTGATTTTGCTGCGATGGCGGTCAGCCAGGAACCCTGCATTGGAATTTCCCATAAACTGTAGCGGGTTTTCGGAAGCTAGTGGAACTTTGTAAAGGCCTCGTAGTGGATCCCTAGCCATTCACCTTGGTAGTGTCTAAGGGCCTAGCTAACCCTGGTGACATGGGAAACACGACTTGTGGGTAAAGGGTACAACCTCTGCAGAGTGTAAAACTGGTATACTAGCCGAGCTCACGGTCATGAGCGGCTCAGGACTCTCCGATGATTAAATTATGGAACCTAAACTCAATTTGTCATTTGCATTTGCATGGGATTTGTTATTAATTGTGTTTTATTATTTTATTATGGTTTGGTATTTATTTACACTTAGTAACTGCTAATAAAATTTTGACCAACTACTTAAAAGCAATGCTCAGCTTTAACCCTATTGTTGATCAGCCTTACACTTCATGAACTCCCACCTTTGTGAGTTCATGTCACATTATTCCCCACAACTTGTTGAGCGATGAACATATGTGAGCTCACCCTTGCTGTCTCACACCCCCCCCCCCACAGGAGAAGAACAGGTGGTTTCAAGTGGAGTCAAGTATCGAGGAGTTTGATCTGATCTAGGTGGCGTATCTCAGTTGACATTGGCGCCGACGATCCTTAGTTCGTTTTATATTTATTCTTTTGTTTTGTAAGTCTTCCGCTATGTAATATGTACTCTGATTATATTGTGACATTTATCTTTATACACTCTGTTATTATATATGTTGTCTTCTTGGCCCATGTATGAGATGCACCTGGCTTTGTCCCTTAAAGCCGGGTGTTACAGAAGTGGTATCGGAGCAAATGTTGACTGTAGGACGAGACCTAGATAGAAATGGACAAACCCTCTCCTACTTACCTTACTCTGACTCATTCTATACTCATCTCATCTTGATCTTGTCTCACCTTCTACTGTTCTACTCTGATCATTCTTACCTTTTCTACTCTAAGACAAGATGGATTTCACACCTTGGAATCCATACCCCTATGACATTTTTAAGAGATAGGAAGCCTAAGACCAAATTAAAATTATTTTCTCTACTAAAAATGTTGGATGATTGTGCTGATGCTAAATGCCTGATTTGCTTCTTTGATTGATTGAATTATTATAGATGGATATCTTAGCATGTACCAACATAAGGTACTGTATTAGCCTTAGTAGGTGACACACTAATCTACTTAGCTAATAAGTCCCCCAAAGTAACATGATTGTAATTACTGCCTTGTCTACTGCTCTTTCTTACCTTACGTATCTAACTCAGATGGACAATACCAGGAAAGGAAAGATTATCACGCAACAGCAAACAGAAATGAATCCTCCAAATCCCCCACCTGTTGAAACCGAGCAAGTGATCGCAACCCAAAGGCTGGTAATACAGCAATTGACAGACATGATGAACGAAATGCAAAGCCAGATAAGACAAGAACGCGAGGAAATACGTCAGGCCCGTCTGGAGATACAGCAAGAAATAAGGCAATCACGGTTGGAGAGACAACGACAAGAGCAACCACCATCTCCACCACCACTAGCTCCACCAAGCTACATAAACATATATATAAATTACTACTATTTGTAAGATCTACATGTTCCTTTAGTTAGTATTCGGTATGATACCATTTAAGGAGGAATAAAAAGGTCTATTTGGCCCCATGAGTTGCTAATAAAATTATGCGTCATGCTGAGATTTTGGTTTGGGCATATGTGTTGGACAATATGAGAAAACCCATGAGAGTAATTACACCTAAAGGGACTGAAGAATCAGTGAACGGAATTACAAGAGGCTAGTTACTTACGTCCGAGTTCCTCACCTTGGAGAGTACCAGTTTTGTTCGTAAAGAAGAAAGATGGATTGCAAGGGATGTGCATGGATTAAAGGTCCCTTAATGATGTCACTGTGAAGAACAAGTTTCTGTTACTCCGTATTGAGGATTTATTTGATCAGATGAGAGGTGCTAGAGTATTCTCGAAGATTGATCTCCGATCCGGTTACCATCAGATGAGGATTAGACCATCGGATATTCCCAAGACGGCGTTCTCGACTAGATATGGATTATATGAGTTCACAGTTATGTCGTTTGGATTGACTAATGCACCAGCTTATTTTATGAACTTAATGAACAAGGTGTTTATGGAGTATTTGGATAGATTCGTCGTGGTATTCATCGACGATATTCTTATTTATTCTCAGAGTGATAGTGATCACGAGGAACATCTGAGGATGGTGCTACAGAAGCTACGAGATAATCAACTCTATGCCAAGTTCAGCAAGTGCGAGTTTTGGATTGGCGAGGTGCCATTTCTTGGTCATATTATTTCTAACGGAGGAATAGCAGTGGATCCTGCTAAGGTTAAGGAAATAATGGAGTGGAGAGTACCCACTACAGTTACTGAGATTCGGAGTTTCTTGGGATTAGCAGGATATTATCGAAGATTTATTGAAGGATTTTCTAAGATTGCTAAGCCGATGACTTCACTTTTGGAGAAAGGAAGAGAATTCAAGTGGGATGAGAAATGTCAAGAAAGCTTTGATCTATTGAAGGAAAGATTGATGTCTCCACCAGTATTGGTTATGCCAGACTTGCAGAAAGGATTCGACATTTATTGTGATGCATGTGGCCAAGGGCTTGGATGTGTGCTTATGCAAGAAGGACATGTGATTGCCTATGCATCTCGTCAGTTGAGGAAGCATGAATTGAACTACCCCACTCATGACTTGGAATTAGCAGCCGTTGTGCATGCGCTTAAGATTTGGAGACATTATATCATGGGGATCAAGTGCCAAGTGTACACGGATCATAAGAGTTTGAAGTATATATTCACTCAGAAGGATCTCAACCTTAGGCAACGCCGTTGGTTGGAGCTTATTAAGGATTATGATTTGGAGATTCACTATCACCCGGGCAAGGCAAATTTGGTTGCAGACGCCTTGAGTCGCAAGGAGCATGTTCATTCAGCTATTGTTGCTCAGCTACCCGACGAGATTGTTGAGGATTTTAGGAGACTTAACCTGGGGATAGTTGCTCATACTGAGGGAGTTACTATTGATGTGGAACCTACTTTGGAGCAAGAGATCCGCAAAGGACAAGTTGATGATGCTAAGATAAAAGAGATTAAGGATCTGATTACTGAAGGTCGAGTTTCGGAATTCACGGAAGATGAGCAGGGCACCGTATGGTTCAAGGACAGGATGTGTGTTCCTGATGTTAAAAGCCTTCGAGAGACTATATTGAAGGAGGCCCATGACTTGGATTATTCTATTCATCCTGGTAGTACCAAGATGTATCAGGATTTGAAGCAGAAATACTGGTGATATGGATTGAAGAGAGATGTGGCTGCACATGTGGCTATGTGCGATGTGTGTCAAGGAGTTAAGGTTGAACATCAGAGGCCAGCTGGACTATTACACCCACCAAAGATGTCCAAGTGGAAGTAAGAAGAGATTGATATGGATTTCATTACTGGATTGCCTCGCACCCAGAAAGGATATGATGATGTATGGGTGATTGTGGATAGATTGACTAAAGTGGCTCATTTCATTCCGGTCAAGACTACTTATAAAGGTTCTCAGCTAGCAGAGTTATATATGGCCCGGATTGTGTCTCTACATGGTATACCAAAGAAGATCATTTTGGATAGAGGATCATAGTCTACCCTAGATTTTGGAAAAGTTTTCATGAGAACACGGATGCGAAGTTGAATTTTAGTTTGGCCTACCTCAGACTGATGGACTGACCGAAAGGACTAACCAAGTATTGAAAGATATGTTGAGAGCTTGTGCACTTCAGCATGGTAGTAGTTGGGACAAGAGTCTACCTTGTGCTAAGTTCTCATATAATAATAGTTACCAGGCCAGTCTGAAGATGTCACTGTTCGAGACTCTATATGGCAGGAAATGTAGGATTCCTCTACATTGGATCAGACTAGAGGAAGACAGTTCTTTGGACCTGAACTTATTCAAGAGGCGGAAGAACAAGTCCGTATCATTCGAGATAATTTGAGGGTAGCTCAAACTAGGCAAAAGAGCTATGCTGATAATAGAAGAAGACCACTGGAATTTGAGGAAGGTGATTATGTGTACCTCAAGGTGTCACCACTTCGTGGAATGTGGAGATTTAAAGTCAAGGGCAAATTGTCCCCTCGCTATATTGGACCATTCTGAGTTTTTAGGCAAGTTGGAGAGATGGCCTATCAACTCGAGCTACCTGATAATCTATCTGATGTTTATAATGTATTCCATGTGTCTTAACTTAAGAAGTGTCTCTGTGTCCCTGAGGAACAGTTACCAATGGAAGAGCTCGGTGTTCAGGGTGAGTCGACTTACACGGAGTACCCGATCGAGATTTTGGATACTTTGACTCGAGTCACAAGAAATATGGTTATTAAGAAATGTAAAGTGCAATGGAACCATCATGAAGAAGATGAAGCTACTTGGAAGAGAAGAAGAGCTACGTATAGATTTTCCCCACCTTTTCCCTAGATCTTCTTAAATCTCGAGGACGAGATTCTTTTTAAGGGGGGTAGGATTTGTAACACCCAAAACTGTAAGCTATATTAAAGGAGAGAATTCTCTTATGTGTTTTGCCATTGTTCAATTAAACATGTGAACACCACATTGAAAAGCCAGTAATTCACTAATAATAGCTAAAATAATTTGTGCATCATGTTGGTTTTGTTTGTATGTGCATTTAGTAAACAAATATTAATCACATTAAGGAAATAAATTAATGTCCCAAATTGGGGATTTAATACCTATTTTTAATATTTAAGAATGAGAAAAATAATCAAGAAAAGAAAGAAGAATAATACTATACGGTGCAGAAAAAAAAATATATAAATTTAAATAATGAAGTCATCCCATACTAGAGTATTCAACTGCCATATTTGACCAAAGTCCAAATTCGCCACAAAGGTTTGAACTCAAAATTTGGAATTCAAAATAAAGAAAAAAAAAACAGAAGAGAAAAGAATAAAGAAAAGGAAAAGGCAAGCCGTGCATGGGCCTAAATCCTAGAGCTTGGCCCATTTCTACCCTTTCCCCTCACTGCGCGGCCCAATTCTGCTCCACTGGTGCCGACATGTGGACCCGAGGTCAGCCATCGCACGTCTTGCCCAGTCCCCTGTGCTTGCCGTCACTGCGCTACGGGCCCATATGTCAGCGCATCCACGAAGGCGTGTCGCGAGCTAGCTTCCACTGACTTGCGGGTCCCACCCGTCAGCCGGTACTGTGGATCTCCTCGCTGGTAGCCACGCGGTGGCGCTCGCCGTGGCGAAATCCTCGGCGGCCGTTGCGCGCACTTCGGACGGACCTCCCGAAGACCATAAAACGGACCCCGGAAACCACATACTACCGTGCCCTTCTCTCCGCCGACCCGACGTTCCCTCATTCGTTGCAAGAGCTCCGCCTTCGCCTCGAGTTCGCGCCTGAGAATCTCGCCCGCGCCGCCGTCCTTTGCGATGTTGTGGGCTCTAAGGACGTGCTCGTCGCGCTCTCCCGCAACGATGGTGTCGGTGCCGTGCTCTTCCACCTCCTGATGTTCCCTCGGCCACATGCTCCTCGGCCACCTTTGTGCCGGCCCGCCGCTCTTCGTCGACCTCTGTTGCGGCGCTCTGGTCGTGGTCAGCTCTCATCGCCGCTTCAAACTTTCGGTATGACACCTTCTGGCGTTTGTCGTCATCTTCTCTTGCTCGTTCAATGCCCTGATAGGCCGCCGGAGGCGGGATTTAGGTTCACCGGCAATGAAGCCACCGCGGTGGGGATTTCTGGCTATCGCTCGCTCAGCGTAGGGAAGAAGACGAGCTAGGGCCATCGATCTCACGAGCAACGGTCAGGATTGGGACCGCGTAAGCGATTCGCGTTAGGTTGATCTGGGGCGTAGATCATGGATCGGATGGATCTGGGCGCGATTTGGTGAAGACGCTCAGGGACCGTTGGATGGCACATCAGTGGTGGTGGTTAGGTCTGTAGGTATAACCTTGTGGCCCTGTATCGTGACCGTCGGATCAATCATGGGCAGCCCAGATTAGAAAATCGTGTACCTCTTCGTTTCATTAAATCATGGCCATGGATCTTAGATCCTACGGTCCTGGTGTCGTACCGGTTCGAGTGGGGAAATGATCTAATCTGAGCCACCCACTTGAGATCGGACGGCCCACATTAAATCGTGCCCCTTTGGCCTGTCAGTTTAGCATATGAGCCCCTAGCTTATTTGCTATTCAACCCGCAGTACTGGCTGCTGGTGTATGAGTCACAGGAATTTTTATAGGTTAGTCCCTGTATTTCCTGGTTATTGAGGCCCAGTCCAGAGCTGTTTTAAATTCAATAATTGAATTGGAAAATAGATTTTAATACAAAAATAATGGTAGAAACTTGTATAAATCATAGAGAATTCATATTAAATCCTTTTTAGTCCATTCCAGTTCCTATAATTTTATAATAATATTGTTCATCACATAATAACACTGTTATAACATGAAAATCATACTAGAATTGATTACTCAATTAATCTTGTATCAAATACTTAAAACCCTCGAAAATTCATAACTCCTCCGTTTTAACTCCGATTTGATCCATTCAAGTTGCGTTAGTCTCGTAGCAACGCGTAGATCATTCTTATTCAGTTTGTTCTTATGTTTGGTGTGATGTTAATATTGTCTATATCATGTTTGTTTGTATTGCTACGACTAGCGCGAGGTTTCAAGTCACCTGAAGTTCACCCTGGTAATTGGAATCTCAAGTGCCAGGCAAGTTGTGCCCTTGATTCACTTTTGTTACCTAATAATGTTCTTTATAATCATTTACCATGCATAGGTTTAATTTTGATGGGACCCAATAGGTTTCCCTAGACTGTTTATCCTGTTTACCTTGTTTACCCCTGAATCACTTGGGTAGTTTATGCTATTGCTTTACGTGGTTTTTGGGTTAATATTTCATTATATCCATGTTCCAGTTATTGTGTTATTCTATTTATGTTCATGTTAAGATCATTATGTTATTGTTAATTGGAACATGGAGCTTAACTTGAGAACCACGTGCCACCACAAGGGAGGAATGGGACCCCTTGGCTGACTAATTAGGAAAGCTAGTGGAAGACTACCTTACCCGAAAGGGGCAAGGGCAGTAGGGGAGTGGTCAGTGTAGGGAGGTCCCTGGTTGATTTTGCTGCGATGGCGGTCAGCCAGGAACCCTGCATTGGAATTTCCCATAAACTGTAGCGGGTTTTCGGAAGCTAGTGGAACTTTGTAAAGGCCTCGTAGTGGATCCCTAGCCATTCACCTTGGTAGTGTCTAAGGGCCTAGCTAACCCTGGCGACATGGGAAACACGACTTGTGGGTAAAGGGTACAACCTCTGCAGAGTGTAAAACTGGTATACTAGCCGAGCTCACGGTCATGAGCGGCTCAGGACTCTCCGATGATTAAATTATGGAACCTAAACTCAATTTGTCATTTGCATTTGCATGGGATTTGTTATTAATTGTGTTTTATTATTTTATTATGGTTTGGTATTTATTTACACTTAGTAACTGCTAATAAAATTTTGACCAACTACTTAAAAGCAATGCTCAGCTTTAACTCTATTGTTGATCAGCCTTACACTTCATGAACTCCCACCTTTGTGAGTTCATGTCACATTATTCCCCACAACTTGTTGAGCGATGAACATATGTGAGCTCACCCTTGCTGTCTCACACCCTCCCCCCACTGGAGAAGAACAGGTGGTTTCAAGTGGAGTCAAGTATCGAGGAGTTTGATCTGATCTAGGTGGCGTATCTCAGTTGACATTGGCGCCGACGATCCTTAGTTCGTTTTATATTTATTCTTTTGTTTTGTAAGTCTTCCGCTATGTAATATGTACTCTGATTATATTGTGACATTTATCTTTATACACTCTGTTATTATATATGTTGTCTTCTTGGCGCATGTATGAGATGCACCTGGCTTTGTCCCTTAAAGCCGGGTGTTACAGCCTATGTAGGGACGTTGGTGCTATCCAATCGAGAGATGTCTAAAGACTATTCGAAAGAAATGTAGAAACAAATGCAAAATCGAATTGACCCTGCTCAGTTCCATACTCCTGTGTGTATCAAAATTCTAGTTAGATGTTGGTAATGCATCTGGTATAACACATGCAATCTCTTCTCTATGCAGGGACAATCTGGGGCGGCATCCAACAACCCTCATGGATCACCCAACCCATCGCCACACCAGTCTAGCCGCCCACCTTGATGAGATATTATCTTTCTTAGTGTTGTTCATACTTTGTGAGATAACTCGGTTTGAACTTGTTAGATGTTGGTAATGCTTTGTGAGATACTTGAGACTTATGTTCTTGAGTGTTGGATACTTATGTTTGTGTCCGAACATGTTGGTAATGCTGTGACAACTTGTTTGATTTATGGTGTTTGTGAGATATGTGATATATATGTGATATCTGTGATGATTATGTGATATATGTGATGTATATGTGATATCTTTTGTTTGTTTGGATGGAATAGAAAAAACAAATAAAAAAGGTGTGTACTTGTCACTTTGCCGAGTGTAACACTCGGCAAAGAGGTTTGCCGAGTGTCAGGGTCATAGCACTCGACAGAGAAGGAACACCTGGGCACCGGTAAAGCTTCTTTGCCGAGTGCTATGACCCTGACACTCGGCAAAGAAGCAAGCTTTACCGAGTGCCTCCTAGCGCACTCGGCAAAGAAACTGACAAAGGGCCCCGCTGGTAGCCCCTTTGACGAGTGTAGGCTGGCAGACACTCGGCAAAGAAGTAATCTCTTTGCCGAGTTTATTAGGTGACACTCGACAAAGGTAATCTCTTTACCAAGTGTCACCTAGAACACTCGGCAAAGGCGCCGTCTTCGTTACAGTCGCCATGACGATGGCTTTTCTTTGCCGAGTATCGAGTGTGCCGAGTGCCCGATAAAAAGTACTCGGCAAATAAGCCGTTGCCGATGTACTGTTCGCTGAGCTCTCTTTGCCGAGTGTCACACTCGACAAAAACTTTGCCGAGTGCTTCAGGCACTCGACAAAGCGCCTGATTCCAGTAGTGAGCAAACACCCATTAGATGCTCTCCAAAGGTTTGCTGAAGCCTCCGCCTCCCCCTTACGAGCATGCACTGTTCATCCCCGAAGCACTCCAACGGTGCTCCCTTTCTTCCCCCCTCTCCCTCGCAAGCATAGTAGCCCCCCCGTATGCAACGGTTCTCTCACCCTTAGTACTCGGTCGATCATTGGCTCTCGCGGAAAGGGAAGCTTGTCCACACGTAAGTGGAGATCCAGCACTGGCTTTGGACACTGGCGACACGTCAGGTCGATGACGAGAATCGTCGTTGTTGCTATGGTCGTCGGGCGAGTTGCCATCCCTGGTCCCTGCCCCATCTCCAACAGATCGAGTGACGATGGTCGAGGGAAGCGTGGATCTAGCCGAGTCCATTGGTTCGCAGACGTCTGCCACACCTCTTCCTCGACACTGACGCTATCATCGTCCAGGTCTGCGACGATGTACTGTAGAAGAGCGAATTACCGATCCACATGTTGATGTCCTAGATCCCCTTCCTCCACCGATCAAAGTGCTCTAAAGACACCATCTCGATCAATATGACCTCTGCCCTCTGCTTGCCTAATATTGTATATTTATGATGCGGACTTCGTTTGATTCGTGGTGCCCAAACTAGGGTTCCATGATTTAGGGTTACAACATTGATGCTCGATTTGTCATCGGCTTGGTGTGGATCTAGGTCTGGTGTATGTTCTTTCAGAGCTTTCCATTGAAAACAAAACCTTCTACTAATTGTTCTTCGTCAGTTTAGGTTTTAAGGTTAACCATTACCCTCTGAGATAGAGTAGACCTGTTCTTGGTTGATGCACTTCTAAGGTTTTCATGTGTGCAAATGGATGAGGTTGCCCCAATATTGTTGTCAAGGTTATGTTTATTATGTATCGTACTTGGTGCGGTAAGTGTATACGTTGTAACAGTGCTTTTGTTTCCTCATTTCATTGGTCACCGGATTGGATATGATAGTTAGTGTAAAATGTTTAAGCTTGTGAACATATTGCCATGCTAGGTTGTGGCGGAACCACCTAGATTATTCTAGCTTAAGTGCCCAGTCATGCCTTAGAGGCGATGACACACTTAAATCAAAATAAATTGTCAGTCCGTCGGATCTAGTCCGATAAAACCACTTACACTAGATCGAATACCACTTGCTCACTCAAAGGTGAGACACATAGAATACAATAAAGCATAATACCACAAATTTAAGGATTACCATAAGTTATTACATCATCAGAGTTCAAAATTAGCAAACCATAGTTTTTAATGCAGCAGAAATAAACTAACGACAATAACTAGGGAGTATGGCGAAGCCTGGACAACTACTCCTCCTATCCTCTCATGCAGAGGCAGCATCCCACCCGACCGTCCAGCATGGTGGCAGGGTGGAAGGCCAAGTCACATCATCAACTATCTCTTGTAAGATACCTAAAATTTTTGGTGCCACAAGCAAGGCTGAGTACACCAATACTTAGCTCGATTACCTGATGTGATGAGTCTACTCCTCTACCTCTAGATCATGAAGTTGTTTGGTTTGCCAAAAGCACTAGCTGAGTCTAAGTCAAGTTTTAGCTTTTCAAATTCTAGAATAATACCTTAGACTACATGAGCACTTAACTATCCAAACATGGTATAAAGCATTAAGTCAATCAACATATTTTTGCAAGTAACTTCATTTCCACTTATTATTCAATGCAGTACAATGGATCAAGCAGTCTCATTAGCTGCGAGAAGCAGACGATTTGAATCGATTTTTAACCTTGCAAGGTAAATCTAAGCACACGACATGAAGAGGCACTCCATTCCCACACACATCAACCGTCCCCATCGATTCTAGGCAACAGATTGACACTCACTGCCTTGAATACAACACCCAACTGTCGCTAGCCACCGCCTTGTAGCGACAGCCTTTGTACCCACCATTGCTAGCATGGGAGACCAATCTCAGGACAAGCGAGAGGGTGAAAGGAAAATGTTCCCTTGGGCCATTTCTAGTTGTTTTGGTGATCAAATGCTCAACACATTACTATGAACTAACACTCCTCTTAATGGCATGAGCACATGTGTTTAGAAAGCAAATTGAAGCAATCAAGTCCAAAAGATTAAGGAAAATAAGAAAAGCACTTTTGGGCTTGAAATTGGGCATACTGCAAACCTCTATGAATAAAAAAGATAAAGGTATGTTTATAGCAATTAGTCATTTGTTTTAGGTGCTAACAATGTTCATCTAAGTGCTAGGGAACTTCTCAAGTCGAGCCAAAATAGAGTGAAGAAGTTTGGCTAAATTTGGGCTAGTCCCGGCCTTACCAGGCAGTCACTCGAGATGTGCTCGGGCGAGTCGGAGATGAGTTCGGGCGAGTCAGGATTGCGCTCGAGCAAGTCATGACTGCGCTTGGGCGAATCGGAACTACGTCTCCCGTAGAGGATGGGCTTGGGTGAATCGAAACCACACCCCCCCGAGAGTGATCTCAGGGTGATTTGGGACTATGTCGGGCATATTGTGACTGCCTTGGGCGTGTCATGACTTCCTCGGGTGAGTCTTGACTGCATCGGATGAGTCATGACTGTGTCGGGCGCTTGGCCTCGGGTGAAATCGTGACTGCCTCGGGCGACTTGTGGCCTCGAGCGAGTTATGACTTAGGACCCTTGTGCCTTGTCCGGTGTGCCATGTGACCAAAGGCGTGCAACGGTCAGCTCGGCCATAGAAGGAAATAGATCGCTAACTGTTCAGTCTGGTGCACGCAGACAGGGAAGGCTGATTGCTTCCCAAATGAAGAACCAATGGCTCCTAGGCTCCTTAGGGCTATAAAAGGACCCCTTGGGCACCATGGAGCAGTAATAGTTCAACACACAGAAACAACACAAGAGCATATAACAAACTTTGAGACTCTGATCACGCTTTGGTTCATTCGAGAGAGATTTGAGCGTGTTTTGAGTTGAGACTCTGTCGGTTTTCATTCCTTACTCTTGTTTTTGATTGTGATCATATTGTGTTAAGTGTGAGAGACTCCAACTTACGGAGATTCCTCACAAACGGGAATATACTATAAGGAAGACAACCGTGGTACTCAAGTTTGATCTATAGATCACTTGAGAGTGGTTGAGTTCAACCCTTGTCCATTGGGACACCACAATATGGAGGTAGGCCTTCAGCAGAACCTTAGGATAAATCATCATGTCTCATTGTCTACTTTCTTTCATTGCGATTTTGTTCTTTCGAGCTCTCCACTTCACTTTCATTATTGCTCTATAGTTTCAATACACATCCTGTGAGCACAATTAAGTGAAGAAATCCTCCTATTCTCAATTGAACTTGGTTTTTAGATTTCACTAACCCCATTTATAGACCAAGTTTGTTGTTTTCAGTTAAGTTTTTGTAGGATCACCTATTCACCCCCTCTAGGTGCTCTCAATTGGTATCAGAGCCGTTCTCTTCATCAAGGGACTAACCACCCAAAGGGATGAATCCTAAAGGCAAAGGGAAGGTGATCAATGATAAGGAGATCCTCTCTGGTGACAAGGAGGGAGAGACCATCGACTCCGGATCTGACAAGACCAAGAAAGATGAGAAGAAGAAGAAGCACATCAAGAGATAGCGTACTGTGACAGTAATGCTTCTTCATTTTCACCAAAGGAGGAGGACGACATCGACTCCAAGAAAAAGACGATCAAACAAAATTACTCTAAGATGTCTTTTAATTACTCTCGCATTCCTTATGGTTCAACTGCACATTTACTATCCATTCATCTTGGCAAGCCCCCTCACTTTGATGGGGAAGACTATTCTTGGTGGAGTCATAAGATGCGTAATCATTTATTTTCACTCCACCCAAGCATTTGTAACATAGTAGAAAATTGAGTGCATTATGATGATAATGATGATGCTATTCATATTCATGAGCAAATTCAAAAAATTTCCCAAGCTACTACTGTGCTTCTAGCATCTCTATGCAGGGATGAATATAACAATGTCAGTGGCCTGAACAAAGCCAAGGAAATATGGGGCACCCTAAAGGTTGCTCATGAGGGGAATAACATCACAATGATCACCAAGATGGAGTTGGTGGAAGGCGAGCTGGGGAGGTTCGCCATGAAGAGGAGTGAAGAGCCAACTGACACATGCAATAGGCTCAAGACCCTGGTGAACAAGATCCGAAGCTATAGAAGCACAAGATGGATGGATCATGACGTTGTGCGCCTAATGCTAAGGTCATTTACTATTACTGATCCTCATCTTGTAAATCTCATTCGTGAGAACCCCAAGTACACCAAAATGTCGCCCAAAGAAATTCTTGGGAAGTTTGTGAGCGGGCGCATGATGGTAAAGGAATCAAGATACCTTAGCGACATCACCATCGGACCTTTTCCTCACTACGAGCCACAACCCATTGCTCGCAAAGCGACAACCAATAAGGAGGCGCTCCCTGACAGGGTGGCGCAAGTTGAGGCGACCGCCTTAATGAGGAGAAGATGGCGTCATGATCAAGCACTTTAGGACCACTTTGAAGGGACGCAAGGACTACTCCAACAAGAACAAATCAAGGGAAAGTGTTCATGCTTCAAGTGCGGTAAGTTCGATCATTTTATTGCTCAATGTCCCGATAATGAAAATGACGGGGACCAAGACAAGAAAGAGAAGGAGAAGTTCTATAGAAATAAGAAGGGCAAGGCGCACATTGGAAAAGAATGGGACTCAGACTGCTCTTCATCTGACTCCGACGATGAAGGACTTGCTGCCTATGCCTTCAACAAGTCCTCCCTCTTCCCCAACAAGCATCACACTTGCCTCATGGCAAAAGAGAAGAAGGTACACTCTCATGATGCCCCAACACTACTAGAATCGACGGCTTTGCCGAGTGCCTGAAGCACTCGGCAAAGCCTTAAAAACACTCGGCAGAGTCTTTGCCAAGTGTCGCACTCGGCAAAGATGGCTCGACACACAGTGCATCGGCAAAGCCTTCTTTACCGAGTACTTTTTCTCGGGCACTCGGTAAAGAGCTTTGCCGAGTGCCAGAGAGCACTCAAAAAAGAAAAGCAGCCGTTACGGCGCCGGGTGACGGAGACGACGTCTTTGCCGAGTGTTCTAGGTGACACTCGGCAAAGACGGCTCCTTTGCCGAGTGTTTCCTAATACACTCGGTAAAGAATTTACCTCTTTGCCGAGTGTCTACCTACCTACACTTGGCAAAGGATCCGCCAGTGGGGTCCCCATGTCAGGTACTTTGTCGAGTGCTTTGTATGGCACTCGGCAAAGCGTGCTTCTTTGCCGAGTGTCAGAGCCACTACACTTGGCAAAGAACCTATACCGGTGCCGAGGTCTTGGTTCTTTGCCGAGTGTCACACTCAGCAAAGTGACCAGTACACACCTTTTTTATTTGTTTTCCGATTCTATCCAAACAAACAAAAGATATTTCACAGATATCATATATATACATCACAGATCATCACAGACATATATAGCCAACACAAACAGTATTAACACAAATTCTGACATAAGTATTCAACATAAGTTCAGAGGTTCTCAACATAAACAGTATTAACACAAGTTCAAAAGTATCAACACAAGTTCACAAGCTCTGACATAAGTATTCAACATAAGTTTTGTAGTCAAAACACTAAAAACATAACTCTCTTGGAGGTGAGCGGTTGGACTGGTGCTGCGTTGGGTTGTACCCTTCATGGGGGTTGTCGGATGTCGCCCCAGATTGGCCCTGCACAGAGAAGAGATTGCATATGTTATACTAGATGCATTACCAACATCTAACTACAATTTTGATACTCACAGGAGTATGGAATAGAGCAGGGTCAACTGCAGGGAACAATAGAGGTGGCGGAGCGAAACCCTATGTGGCGCCAAGGCTCTGCATGTACTGGAACATCTCCGCTATCCTCTGATGATCTGCCTCGCGAGCCACCGGCTCCGCCATCATCCTCGCCTCCATCTCTTCTAGTTGGGTCTATAATATTAAAAGCCAATGTTATAGTAACTCAAAGAGAACGTTGATAACTCAAGTAAGGACGAGTTACATAAGTACTAACCTTGAGTTGTTGTATGTGATGCTGTGAGTTGTCATGCCGAGGTCGTATGGCTAGACTCGAGCCCATGCTCCTTGCTCGCACCTGAGACAGAGTGGGAGTGGAGGACGAGTCGATTGCCCCGTCGGCAATCCAGTACCGCCCATGTCTCTTGCCTCCTCCGACCCTCATGAGCAAACAATCTCTTTACAATGTTTGCCGAGTGTTTCTCTATGCCAAGTGTCTCGCACTCGGTAAACAATCTCTTTACCGAGCGCAGGACTTTGCCGAGTGCCCGAGAAAAAGCTCTCGGTAAAGAGGCTGGCACTCAGCAAAGGCCCAAATTCCGGTAGTGCAAGTACACTTCCTTTAATGATGATGATTCAGATGATGACATAGACTATAGTGATCTCTTTAAAGGCTTGAAGATCAAAAGTAGATAAAATCAATGAATTAATTTAAGAAATACAAGAGGATTTACTTTATGAGGAACATGATAAAGTTGTAGAAGTAGAGAAATCCCTTGCGTTAGAAATAAAGAAGAATGAGATGCTTGCTTCTGAGTTATATTCTTGCCATACTTTGAATTCTAACCTTAAGAGTTTAAATGTCGATTTAAATGCTAGAATAGAAAAGTTAAGTGTTACTAGTTCATCTTTGAAGCATGTATCCATTTGTAATAGATGTAAGGATTTTGATGTCAATGCTTGCAATGATCATGCCTCTACTATTTCCAAGTTGAATGATAATATTGCTAAACTTCATGCTCAACTTAAAATTTGCAAAGATAAATGTGATAAGATTAAGTTTACTAGGGATGCCTACACCATTGGTAGACATCCCTCCATTAAGGATGGACTTGGTTTCCAAAAGGGAACTAAGGACACATAAAGCCAAAAGGCCCCCAACTTCACTAGGGAAAAGGGAAAGGCGCCTATGGCTAGTAGCTCACGTTCTTTTCATGAAAAGAAAAACCTTGCTTATTTATATTCTTATGTTAAGAATATTTCTCATAATGCTCGTAATATTCATCATGATGCATGTATTGATGATCCCGTTTTACATACGCGCAAATTTTGTCGTGGGAGTTTTCATTGCATGTGCGCAAATTTTGGATTCGAAAAATAGTAATCACATGCATTATAAGGATTTATGCTTCACGCGCATGTAGTGGAAACGGAGTTGTCATTCAAAATTTACGTGCATGCAATAGAAACTCTCATGACCTTCCATAATTTTCGGATCTGCATAAAAATAGTAACCACATGCATACGCGTGATGACTACCATATATTTCGATCCTACCATAAAAATAGGAACCGCATGCATGCAGCTAGTTGCTGGTTTGGCGGGAGTGCAGCGGATGGTTAGGGCTTATTGTAACTATTGGAAGCACAGGGCTCCCAATATCCCCTCCACACACACGCACTCTATTCATCACCTAGGGTGATGGACCCACCCGGACTACCTTGGCACGCGTGTACACCAGCCCGACCGCGCCCTGCGCGACTCCGTCCCCCACGCGGCTCTATATAGCCACATGTCGGCTCCTCTCCATGCACGTCTCCCTCTGCGCCACACGTCGGCTCTATAGGCGCGCACATTAAGTCATTTCCTCTTCTATTTCAGACATTCCAGCGTACATTAAGTCATTCTATCATCTTTTATGTATACTCATACATTCCTTGTTATTGGTTCAGTCATTCTAGACAATATTAAGTGATTCTAGCGTCCAGACAACATGAAATCATTTAGAGTCCAAGCAAAGTCATTCAGGCATTCAAACAATGTTAAGTCATTCCAATTAACATTAAGTCATTCTAGTAAATATTAAGTCATTTTGCAGAAAATATTAAGTTATTATTGTTTCAGCCATTTTTGGGTTTTCTCAGGCATTTTCTTATGTTATTGGTTCAGTCATTCCAGAAAATATTAAGTCACTTTAGGCTACATTAAGTTATTTAGTAAACACTAAGTCATTTTAGGTAGGGTGGCTCGGCTCACGGTGGCTCAGCTCGACTCTTGCATGGGGGCGGCTCGGTCGGCCGACTAGGGAGCATGCGGGGGTGGGCAGGCGCATAGGGTGGTCCAGGTGATGGACCGGTGATGAATAAATCTGCCCTATATGGACCATCATGGCACCGGCGCGGCTCAACCCCGCATGGCTTCCCGCCCGCATGGCTTCCTCGCACCGCATGACTCCACCCCTGTGCGGCTTGTTTCCTAGGCATATTAAGTCATTCCAATCAACATTAAGTCATTCTAATAAATATTAAGTTATTTTCTAGAAAACATTAAGTTATTATTATTTTTAGTCATTTTTTGTTTTTTCTCAAACATTTCTTATGTTATTGGTTCAGTCATTCTAAAAAATATTAAGTCATTTTAGCATCCAGACATTATTTAAGTCACTGTAGATAACTTTAAGTCATTCCAAAGTTTAGGTAACACTAAAATTAAGTCATTTTCAATAAATGTTAAGTTATTATTGTTTTAGGCATTTTTTCTAGTTTTTCTCAGACATTTCTTATGTTATTGGTTCAATCATTCAAGAAAATATTAAGTCACTTTAGCGTCCAGATAATATTTAAGTCATTCGAGGTAACTTTAAGTCATTCCAAAGTATGTAACATTTAAGTCATTTTATGCTACATTAAGTCATTTAGAAATATTGAGTTATTTTAGGCGAGGGGGGCTTGACTCGACTCTTGCATGGGGGCAGCACGGTCGATTGGTTGTACGAGCGCGGGGGTGGCTCAGTCAACTGGATGGGCGGGCGTGGGTGCGGCTCGGTAGGCTTGTTGGGCGGGGGCGAGCGAGCAGGCGTGCCATAGTGGTCCAGGTGATTGACCGTTGGATCCATTGCCTAGGGTGATGAATAGATCTAACCTATACACACACTAGATATGTGCCAGTGCGTTGCCACGAGGCGTGGGGGCGTGGGGAGCGGCGCATAGGCTACAAATATATTTTTGTTTACTCCTAAACACTAAGTTGTGTGTGGTCTGGTGGTTAGCCCTAAATTTCTAGAGTAGAGAGGTGTGGGTTTGAGTGCTCGTTCTAAACTATTTTTTGCGAGTGTCGGGCATGGGGAGGGTGAAGCCGTGGTAGCACCAGGTGCCTATATTAAGTTCTTAATATAATAGTATATATATTGGGGATATTTGAAGCCCTGGGCTTCTAGTCCCCCTGTACCGTGTCCAACCAGCGTTCCAGCACATGCATGCATGGGTCACACATCAATTTGGTTGACATTTTCGCACTGCATGTGCGTGCAAAGCTTAAATCCTTATAAAAACTCACATAAATACTTACACCACATCATAATTAATGAAAAACTCTTAATATGGGTCCAACCAATTGCCCCACGGAAATTGGGTTGGTTTTATGGTAGGCACAAAAATATGGCATGCAATACATTCATGTACGCATCTACAGATATGAGCATAAAATCTTAAGTTTTGAGCATAAAAATTCTCAGTTATGAGCGTAAATACTAAGCCACCATGAGAGATGTTGATAACCTGATAAATTGTATTTATGATCATAAAAATCCCCAACTTTGAGCATAAAAATAGTGTTGATACAACGTAAAATGTTGGTTTACTCCAAATCAACAACCCCCACGTCAATGGGTCCCCGCATAAATCAAAGGATTCGATTAGACGAGTTGATTAGGGGATTTAATAAGGTGGGTTGGTTCGGAAATTTAAATTTTTTATGGTAGTAACAGACACCATAAAATCAAGGGATTACATGCGCGAGATTTTATGGAAACGTGGCAAATGACCTTATTCTCAGGAGTTGTTACCTTTTTTGTGAATTTTGGTTTCGTTGCCTAAATGTGTATGTCGTAAATATCTTATACATGATGTAAATGGAAGGAACCATATACACACATTGGATTAGGTAACAAGATAATGCATAAAATCAATAAACATTTGCGTAAATGTGAATAGAAATATCATAAATAGACAATAGATAGAAGGGGAGCCATGAACTGAAATATATGTCGTAAAACCTATTGACATTGGCATAAATATGTATACAAAGTAGCATAAAAATAGGGTCGTCGCTCGCAAAGGGGAGCCATCGCCACCGCACGCGCCTCTGGGATCTGCCTCCGCTCACGCATAGGGAGGCCACCGTCACTGCTCGCTTCTAGGAAATTCCACCGCCGCTGCTCCCACCTCAAATGCGTCACCATCGTGCGTGTCTCAGGGGTCTGCCGCTGCGCTCGTGCCCTCCGGATCTGCCACCGCAGCTGCTCCCACCTTAGATGCATTGTGTGTGACGGGCCAGATCTCAAGGACAACGATGCTCCGACTGATGGTCCTCGTCATCCATCCGTTTGCGGTGAACCGTCGATGCCACGTTCGCCCGCCCGCTGTGGACCCCTTCTGTCCGCGTCGGACCCGCCTGACCACGCGTCGGCTAGAGCCGCATCCCATTCGTTCCGGACCTGCCTGACCGCGCACTCGCACGTCGGCCATCACCGCGCTCGCACGCGTCAGATCTGCTCGCCCATGCCATTGTGGTCGGTCCGTCGACCAGCGACGCCAACCCGCGTTGCTTCCGTCGTCACGCAACTGCTGTCGTTGAAACCCTAATTCGTGGTGGTCTCGGGTAGCTTTTATAGATGGCCCGAGGCCTGGTCTGTTTGAAGTGGTGCGGCTAACGTTCTTGGGCCATTTCCTGTATGCTATTGGAAAATATACTCGTTCCTTGTGTGCCACTGGCCCTACATGTCATACACACAAAAAAATGTACCTATATGGCACTCAGTGGCCCACAAAGAATGAGTATAAAATCTAATGACATACCAGGAATTTTTCCAACGTTCTATATATCCTACTACTGGGTAAAGATGGCAAATTTTTATATATCCTACTACTATGGTATGTAAAATGGGCGATCAATTTGACATGTTAACTCATACACAAGAACTAAGGGGTGTTTAATTTCTAAGGACTAATTTTTATTTCCTATATTTTTGTCCATTTTAGTTTCTAAGGGGTGTTTAATTGCTAAGCACAGTGACTAAAAGAGATATATATCTCTATTTTAGTTTCTGTATTTGTCAATTTAGAGATTAAAAGGGACTAAAATGGACGACTAAATATTAGTTACTAGAAAACAAACATCCTCTAATAATGTAACGAGAAATATGACCGCTATATATAGATATCAATGTTCAATGGACGGAAGTGTCAAATAGGAACGAGAGCAGTGTCCAAAGGCTAGTAGAAAAATGCAATATGCTTGCGATATGGTATAATTTTTACATACAGTTTTAGTTACCAAACATCAATGAAATAAATGGCCCAACTAAAAAACCGTCAGTAGAAATAATTTGAAATCGGTTTTTGAGTTTTTCTAATGATCTCGTATGGAAAACTCATCTAAATAAAAGTTATAGATCTCTAAAAGTTATGAAATTTTGTAGTTGGCAACTATTTTATTTGAAATCGTTTGGAATTTCTAAATTGTATTTCAAATATGTCGAATTTAAAATGTAAATTTTGCAAACGACCTTGGATGAAAAAAGTACCAAAATATAAGTTGTAGAACTTAAAAAGGTTGTAGGTGACAATTTTTTTGTTTGAATTCATTTGTAGTGGTAGAACGACATTGCATGATGTTGAGGTTGCAGGTTCTATTCCTAGTCACGTTAAAAATGTCACGACTTACGACTTGTGACAGAGATGGATGGGTTCTAATTAAAATATTTTTTATTTTTTTAGAAACCATTTATCGTTTTCTGACAATTTTATCAACTCGACCATCAATGAAAATCGATTTTTACAGGTGGTTCTCGTTTAACCGCTGTAAACGGAATCCATTTCTACGTGCCTCTGGTACCGGCGGTTTAAAAAAACGTATGTAAGAAGGGGGTTTTCAACCGCCTCTCCTCCTCTCTTGCTCAGGCGAGGATTGTCCACTATGAAAATGCCATGTATTATTAGTTTAGGCCACAAGTGGTGCTTGCTTCCGTATCCGATGAAAGCTATATTTTGTATCTCCATGTTGATCTCCGTACAAAGTACGCAAGTACAATGCAATAGCACATAGGTTAACGGATAAAAGGGATGTTCGATGCCGCAGTACCGAACACGAACACACCAGCCTCCACGGTTGAGGCGTTGACTGACTAGTTCTTGTACAGGGCTCCGGCTCCCCAAGTGGCGCTGAGATGTACGTCAGCTGTGTCACTCTACCAAAAAGAAATGCCCAACTGATTGAGTTGACATTGGTGAACTCTGACCCTTTCTTGACGCAGTCATTTTTTCCCCTTGTTCTGCATGGATCAGAAACAACGAAGCGTACGTACGTTGCCCATTTCCTAAAGTTTTTCTTCTAGTAACGCTAACATCAGTGACGATCAAGGGCAGCAACCTAGTCAATTAAGATGCTACAGGGGAACAGTTTAATTAGCTGCGGAAGATGATGTCAATCAGGAAAATACGGCGGAAGGAAAATACGATGGAGTTTAATTTTTACACCCGGTTTTATTTATCAAGCACCAATGCTATTTCTAGCGGCAATTTCTTAAGAAAATTTCTACACAGTGGCGAATCTAGGATAGATCGTCACTGGGGTCGGCATAAACTTAAACCCAACTATATAGGTTATAATAAAACAACGTCTAACACATATCATAGAGATAAGAAAGCATAGCAAATATCTATTATGAAAATTAAGCATACATAAAGGGATGGAATCATCAATAACATAATGTGGCGAAGTAAACTACTAATAATAGTGGTTACCTCTTACAGTTTCACTCTTCGGCTACGATCATCCATATTTTGAAAGCGAACTATGACATCATCATTTGGAATTGCATTGAGAAGTCCTTGTTCCACAAAGCTGATGACACAACCATTCATAAATTCATCACCAATACAATTCCGTAGATAAGTCTTCACAATTTTCATTGCTGAAAACACCTTTCCACTGATGCAGTGGCAATAGGAAGAACTAGCACAAGTTTGAGGAGTCGATACACCAAAGGAAAAGCAAGATGTTTTTTTTGTATCCACCATTAGTCTACCAAGCTCAGAAATAGTATCTAACTATGCAAATCTTGCATCAGCTCGCACATTGTCAATATAAAGTGGAAGATCACGTTTAGGATCTTTTAGTTCCCTTGGATTAAAATCATTAGGGTATGCCTTAGCCAATTCCAGCAAACTCTCAACTTTAAAAGCATCAAAAATGATTTTTAGGATGAAAGGCAGCAATGTTGGTAAGCAATCCAGAATTCACCTCATTGAAACAGTCATTAAATTCTACAAGCTGCAAGTCAATAACTGGGTTCAAACAATCATATTTGTAGTGTTCATAATTGGTGCGATTGGTCCTTTTCCTTGGTTTGTGCCGATCAATATACTATTGTTCCATATCCAACTTTGGTATGTCGTGTTATTCACAAAAGGACATTACATTCTCGAGTAAAGAATCCCAACCATCATCTCTGATTTGTTGAAATTTCTGTTTTGTTAACTTCACCTCTGTCATGGCCTTCAAGATGTCTTTATCTTTCCTTTGTAAAGAGTGATAGTGAATTTGCATGCCCCAAAATAAGCAGCATTAACTCTAAATGGAACGCAAAGTAAAAATCTCTGAGATAGTCCATAAGACCACGAGCTTGATGTCTCTTAGCATCATTCAGGCCTTCATTTTCAACATATTGGAGCACTTCAATGACATCTGGGAATAGACTACTTATCCTCTTAAGGGTTTTATAATGAGAAGACCAACGGGTGTCACCAGCTCATGTAAGTGATTGTTCTTGATTTAATCCTGTCCCACTACTAAGCTGGCCACTTCCTATTTCTTTACTGACTCTTTCTTGTTGGCTTTCACGAATCATATCCTTTCGTTTGCAAGAGGCTCTAGCAACATTAATCAATAGAGATACCATGTCAAAGAAATCACTAATATCATCATTCTTCTTAGCTACTGCAACGATGACTAACTACAATTGATGTGCAAAACAATGGATATAATATGCAGAGCTATTTTCTCTCACAATTAAAGCTCTTAGACCATTGAACTCACCTCTCATGTTACTTGCTCCATCATAACCTTGGCCTCTAACTTGCTTTATGCTCAATCCATACTTAGCAAATAGAACATCAATGTTAGATTTAAGACATGAAGCTGTGGTCTCACCCACATGAACTACCCTAATTAGTCACTCTTTTATTAAACCAAGCTTGTCCACATATCTCAAAACCACCGCCATTTGTTCCTTGCCAGAAACATCAGATGACTCATCTACCAATGAACAAAATACATCACCACCAATTTCTTCAATAATAGACCCCATTATTATCTAGAAAAAACAAACATAATGTATAAGGAAACATTATTTGCAAATTGCAATATGATCCAAAGCAATAAATATTTTTCCTTGCCTCAGCAAAACAGTTCACAATATCTTTTTGTATGCTTGGAGACACCATTTTAGCATTCCTTAGAACAACCTTTTGTGCTTTCTTATTTTGGTTTGCCAAAAGTTGCAATAACTATCGAAAACTTTCCTTTATTTTTTGATTCTTCCGATTCACCATGACCTCGAAAAGCTAAACCTTGGTGCATCAAGAATCAAACAGCATCAATAGGAGTATTTAATATGATAAGATACTCCTCTTTAGTCATATCTTTCTGCTTGTTGAAAGCATTGCGAATGGATTGTTCAGGCTTTATCAAATTGTTACATCTTTTAACTGTTGTGTTATGAAAATTGTTAGGCTGGGTGCATACATGATCTTGCAGCCTATCCTTTTTTGTTAAAGCCATCCCATCCCTGTTTTACAAATGCATCATTCCCACCTTGGCCCTCATTGCTATCTCAAAATAAATAGCAATATAAACAAAAACATTTATCCACCTTCTCGCTCTATTCTAGCCAATCATATTCTTTGAACCATTCAGGTTGAAATCAACATGCAAACCCTGCTATCGTCTTCTGTGGATACTTAAAACCAGGTGGTGGCCTAAAAGGACCACTAATCAAATATTTCCGCCTTATCTCATTCTGTAACTTTACACCTATGTATTCTGAAATTTTCCTTCTATCTGCAGGATCATACTGAAGATCATCAAAATTTACCTCTGTCCGTGAGATCCGTGAAGGATGACCAACACGTTTGGTGTTTGAAGCATTTGCACCTCTTCTCACTGTGTGATTTGTTGCTCCATCACCATTGCCATTCTCATGATCATCCCTTCTTGAAGTGCCTCCATTAATATTTTCATTATCATATGTTGGGTTTAATTTTATTTTCAAGAATCGTTGCAGCGTGCTTTGATTCCCTAGTCAACAAAAGTACAAAATTAAATACTAATGTGGATGTTGCATGCACATTATGACTAAAAAATTGAAACCACTAATTTCCTTACATGCCATCTTTCTGTAATGACAAAAAATCAATCAGTCAACTAGTCTAGGGCTCTAGGCTTAAAAACTAAAAAGAACGCACTCACACTGTCACACTGTTCATCAGCTGGAATGAAATTATGAAAGCAAAAAAGAAGAAAACTAGGAAATGACAAGCTGCTATGTGGAATGTTGGGGGTCTTCGTCTTCCGAAGGTCCTCAAAAACATGACTAACATGCTTTCCAAGTATAATATACTGTTACAGGGACCTTCGGTTTTGAGATGAAGGTGTGCACAACATGAAGGGCGCGATCTGGGAGAAGGATGAATCAATTCCAAAGCTACAAATGAAGAAACTTCGGCTTAGCGCAAGGGCAGTGATGGAGAGTGGAACCGACCTAAAGGGGAATATACTACCAAGCCCTCGACTGATTACTCTTTAGTCAATATTAGGTGTCAAGGACACGGATCTAATTTTACCCAGGTTGCGTCCTGTGCCTATAAATAGATGAATAGTAACACCGTACTTTTCACGATGACTTGTATTCACTCGCACGTCACTCTTGGATTCATACCTTCTGTTAAGCCGAAGGTACAAATGTAATTTACTATTATTAATGTTTGTCCATGATTAGATAATGAGAATATAAATAATGTGACGATTTAATGTGATTGTTCATGTTATTTTCTATGTCTCATATGTTTTTACTTTCATTATTACATACTGAGATGATGAAGGTATGTCCTTCATAACCTTCGTCTGAAGATCATTATATCCTAAGGGAGATAATGCTTCAAAGGACGAAGGTCTTTGACCATTAACATTTTGTGTTGCCTTGTTCTTAACTCATACATTTGAGTACAAGTCCCCAACATTGGCGCCCACCTCCGGTGAACTCATTCGACCACCTTCGGCAAGCTGTGACCTTCGTCATGCCGCCAAAGAAAGCTTCAACGCTGGGGGCTGCATTACAGCCACTGGACATCAACCAAGAAACACTACGTGAAGCTAGAAGCCAAAAGAGGAAGGCTATAAGTCCAACCCCTCAGGAGGAGGAGTTGGACCAAGAAATAAGGGACCTCGAAGCTATCCATCAATAGGTCTAGAGGAAGAAGGAGAAGATGCTTCGTCTTTCCGATATACAGAAGAAGATCGATGAGGCTACTGAGGAAATGCGTCATCTCACTCAAGATGACCAGGACCGAAGACCTCAACGCAGAGAGCTTCGTCAGGACAATTCCTACGATGATGATGAATGGTATGATGATTTCCATCATGGAAATTTTGCTTTTGATGATGCTTCTCCTCTATCAGCAGAACTGCAGGCTACCCCATGGCCCCCATCATACAAGCCACCCTAGCTCCCCATGTATGATGGGCACTCAAATCCGAAGTAGTTTCTGATGAGCTACGAAGTAACCATATCATCATATGGGGGCAACACTGCAGTCATGGCGAAATCCTTCGTCATGGCAGTCAAGAATGTCGCATAAACCTGGTACTCCTCTCTCCAGCCAGGAACAATCACATCATGGCAGAAGCTGAAGGACATGCTGATCACCAGTTTCCAAGGGTTCCAAATGAAGCCGGTCACTGCTCAAGCTTTGTTCCAGTGCACGCAAGACCACGAAGAATACCTCCAGGCGTATGTCCGAAGGTTCTTGCGTCTGAGAGCACAAGCGCCCACAGTGCCCAATGAAATTGTCATTGAGGCCATGATCAAAGGGCTTCGGCCAGGACCTATGGCTCAATACTTTGCCAGGAAACCCCCTTAGACCCTGGAGAAGCTTCTTTAGAAGATGGATGAGTACATCCGGGCTGATAATGATTTCTGCCAAAGAAGGGAAGAAGCTTATAGGTTTTCTGAGATGACTAGGGGCTTCAGAAGAAGAATCCACCCTAGGCATGTCAGATCAATCCACAACTCTAGCCAGAGTGATGACAGAGGAAGCCAACTTCAAAGGCCACATCATAGCTCACAATCCTCAGGGCAACAACAAAGCTCTTTCAGGCCACCAGTCCCAAGGGGTAGAGGCGGCAGGGGCTTCGGAGGAAGGTATGGGGATCAGCCCAGAAAGCTCTATTGCTTATTCTGCGGTGAAGACAAAGGCCACACTACAAGAACATGCCAGGTCACCATTCAGAAGCAGAAGGAGATTGCCAAAGCAGAGGCGTGGCAGAATCAGCCGAAGCAGGTCTTACATACTGCTTCGTGCTACTCTCCCTATATACCAGAATACGTGGGTAATCAACCTGCAGCTTCTGTTGCTTCGACAAGTCATTCACAAGCTTCCTGGCCCCAGCTCCCATTACCACCACTATTGCCACCTACTCACACCCAAAGCCAGCAGCCAGAAGGGCAACAGCACGCCCAACAGTAGCGAGACTTCAGGGAGGAGTCCGAAGCTCGTACAGTCAATAGCACTGTACCAGAATCGAAGCATATATACAGAGGAATATCCTAGTTTTGATGTACCTTTATCTTTTATGCCATTTTATTTTTTCTACGAGAAACAAGTAATGAAGAACTTAATTTCAATTTCTTGTAATAATTGTGCCTGTATCAGAGTAACATATACCTTCCTCACAGACTTCCGAAGCTCGAAAGACGTCTCTAAGGAAACGAAGTAAATTCCGAAGCTCAAAAGTCGTTCCTAAGGGAATGCAGAGCCAAAAATTACGATCTGAAGCTTAAAAAGTCGTTCCTAAGGGAGCGCAGTGTAAGTTTTTTGCTCAAAAGTCGTTCCTAAGGGAATGCAAAGCCAAAAGATTACGATCCGAAGCTACAAAAGTCGTTCCTAAGGGGATGCAGAGCCAAATACCACTGAAACATAAGTTGAAGAAGCTCAAAAGTTGTTCCTAAGGGGATGCAGAGCTTAAATGCACCAAAATAGAAGGTGAAGAAGCTCAAAAGTCGTTCCTAAGGGGATGCAGAGTTTAAAGACTCAAAAGACGTTCCTAAGGGGATGCAGAGTCTTTTGTATTTCAGTGTGGGCGTGCGTGTGTGTGTCTTCGGCATCATCAACATTTTGCATCATGTCATCATATCATTTCGCATAATATTACATCATACATCATATCACATCAACGGCACGAAGATTGGATACAAAGCAAAACTTTGGCAAGTACTTTGTCAAAATGAAAATGTGCTGAGGCACGAAGTAAACTTCGGGAAATATAGTTTTATCAGACTTGCCATGGAAGGGGCTTCTTTCTTTACGAAGCATGAAAAGAAGGGAAGGTGTTTTTTCGCCGAAGGCTCAAAAATGGTATGTGCGTAAATTTCATGCATCGTAAAGAAATATATTACAGTAATTTACATGTCCCATTAATTGTTCCATACATCAAACATTACAAATGTATTATTACAATAAAGTCTATTCTTCAATAAAACTTTTTTCTGCGGCATTGTTCAATAATTTATCGACGACTTCATCGATAATGGAGTTAGCAATGCCTATTATATCCAGCGCTTCCTTCATCTCTAGATCAGCCAAGGGGTTGTATGGCTCCGGCAGTGGCGACAGTTCAGCTGTAGTATGTAAACTATTAGTTCGAAGCAACAAAGTAAGTACCGAAGCTAAAATTCAAAAACAATACCTATGCGCCTTTCGTGCTCAGCAGCTTCTTCAGCTAGCCTAGCTTCTTTTTGGGCGTCATGGGTGTCTTTTTCATTCTTCTTTATAATTTTGTTGGCCAATTCTCGGCCACAGTGCACCCAGACATCAGAATAAAACTTTCCGCCCACCAAAGTTGCTTCGACTAAATGGTCTTTTGTGTAGTCTATGGAGAAGGCGGCTTCGGCCTGAGCTGTAGCCTTGATGCGATCGCACCTAGCCTTCTCCAGAATAGCTACGATTCCTCGAGCGCAGGAGAAAGCACAAATATCCCAGCGATCACTCAGGATTTCCTCAAAAGCTTCGGCTTCCCCACTTATCCATTCAATGACGCCCTTGGGTCGCCTCGGATAAAATTTTCCTCAGAGGAATAAGCTCCCACTTTGGAAAAGCTAGTTTTTAGTTTCTTCATGCAATCCAAGGATTTTTCAAAACATCTTTCCTTGGATTCGCGAAGCTCCTCAATATTTTTCTCTAACTTGGTCTTCCACCATTCACTTATTTCTTGGCTAGCCTTTGCGACCACACAATTTTTGTTGGCTTCGGCAAGTTGTTTCCGAAGGTCTTCAACCTCAGTTTTATGAGCTTCGGCCTAGGCGTTGTATCTCGCCTCATCTTCCTTCACTTTGCTCACCAATGAAATTAGAATTTTGTCCTTCTCCAGGGCTTTGTTTCTCAGTTGAATCACCTCTGATCGAAGGTTGCCAAGAGCTATCGTGCAGCTTTCATCCTCCGCATTCTTTTGAGCCCTTAGGGCATTGCTTAGAATTAAGCCCTGCGAAAAAGAAGGATAAAGGTTTAGCATGAGAATAAAAGCTTTATTCCCAAAATCTTAAACTTTAAGTTTTCAAATTTTGTACCTTCAGGCTGTTGTATGCAAGACTATCCGCAAGATCATCCTTCGACATGGCGGAAAGGCCTATCTCGAGTTTCGGAAATCCCATACTTTTAGCCATCTCCCGGCAGACAGATATCTCTTTGTTGTCTAGGAGACAGTACATGAAATCATCTTCATCTGTGCCATTAAACACCAAGGCTCCCTCCGGATATTTCAGTTTCCGGGCGTAATGTTTGGCTTTTAAGATTTATTCTTCGGATAATCTTTTCCCCGAAGCATGTCGAATAATGTAATTAACATCTTCGGACGGAGCTTCGAGAGTAGGAGCTTTAGCTTTTTCTGTCACGACCTGCCCCTCTATCATACTGGTATCTGGAGTTTGTTGCTCAGCCTTATCCTCAGGCGCAGTAGGCTTCGTCTCAATGGGCACTGAAGGCCCAGCTTCGGCTTCGGCCTAGGATGTGGCAGCCTTGGCAACTTTCTTCGAAGGAGCAGGGGTCAAGGCTTTTGTGGTCTCCATGATAGCGTCTAGCATGCTGGCCATCCTTCTTCTCTTGGGAGTTATGGCAGGAGCCTTTATCACCTTCGGCAATTCTGCCTCTGCCGGTGGGCTTAGAATTTTTGGCATCATCACTATTTTTTTTCCAATTCTGGCTCTCTGGCCGTATCATCTTTGGCTTCGGCTGGCCCGACTATAGGCACCTTTGGCACTACAATCAATCCTTCAGCGCTCCGAGCAGCGGGAGCAGCTTGTTTTGCTTCGGCAATGGAGGAGGTCCCTTCATAAATTCAGACACTACGGCCGGTTCAATATATCATGGCCGGTGGGTCAGAACCTTCATTTTCTTGCCCTTCGGCACAATAGTGGTGGCCGAAGCGGCAGTTATTCTCTTTTTTCCTTGCCTTCGCAATGGGTAGCAATAATTAGGGTATATGAAGCCAATTGCATCAAACACCCTGTTCAATCTTTTCTTGCCCCGACCCTCGAAGGCCAAGGATAAAGCATCATCTTCGGCTCTGCTATATGTCCCAAGTAGCTCGTCGCTAATAGCCTCAATACTTTTCAGCCAATCGTCATTTGGCTCATCAAACCGGTCCCTGAATTTGAAGGCATACTTTAATCGAACTAATCCACCTTCGGTGGACCCAGCAGCAGTATTCTTCGGCATCTCCCAGCTATCTACAAGTGGCCAAACTCTATAGGCTATGTGCTCTTGGATTAAGTCTCTTGTACCAAGAAAGCACAAACATTGCTAAAAAGCCTTTTGGCATGCTTCATCATTATTTTCAATTGTCACCTTCGGCCTTCGAAGGCCGAAGCGAGACCAGATGAGGCGCTGGATAATTTCCTTAATGTCCTTCCTCTCAATCAGATTATTCTTAACATAAAACCATTCCTCCATCCAGGCTCCGGGCCACCTCTTCCGAAATGTTGGAACTGGGTAGCTTGCATTGGTATGAGCAATAAATCCATAACAACCGAAGTTGTTGTGATACTGTTCTTTGCCGGTAGCCTTCGTTTCGTACAAAAGTTCGTGCATATTGCAGAAGCACTTTGCTCTTGGTTCCAGCCCCTGGCTTCTTACAGCCCAAACAAACATCCCCATCCTAATTATAGCTTTGGGAGTAATCTGATGAAGAAAGATCTGGAATATCTTTAATACTTCAACCACAAATTTGCTCAACGGGAACCGAAGGCCTGCCTTCAAAAAGCTTCGGTAAACAACAACTTCATTTTCCTCAGGAGCAGGAGCAGTGCTGTCTCCTCCAACCCTCACAATAGACATATCGCGAAAGTATCTCCCTTTCATGGTGTCAATATGACTTTTCTTGATAGTCGGCTTTCCAAAGATGGTATCGCTTGGTCACCAGGGCCGGTCCTCAGAATATTCGTTTCCACTCTCCACATCAAAATCATCACTGTCGTCAGAATCTTCAGATAAATCTGCCATTATCTCCTTTGTGATTTTCTCTGTATTTGTTTTTGCCATGGATTCATAAAACCCAGCATTAAAAGGGTCTGCAACTTTCTTCTCCACATACCGCTTCTCTTCCTTAGTCATCTTCTTCTCCTCAGACATGGAGCAAGTACTTGACTTTAAGCCAATGCTCGAAAATCAGGCGATGGCTGATAAGCAACAGTTAAAAGTTTGAGGAAAAAACGCAAACAACAGAAATGGTGTACCAAATACTGTCGTTGTGGGTTCCTATTTATACGCCTAATGCATTGCAACTTGGCAGGCCCCATTTGTCATTGACTTTCGCTATTCTAGCGAAGGGAAGGTGTTTTTTCGGACCTTCGACTTAAGGCCTTCGTTCACGTCGCAGTCTGAGTTCGTTGTTGCAAGAAAAATTAATACTGCGAGGGGCAACTTTTGGGGGCCTTTGTCTTCCGAAGGTCCTCAAAAACATGACTAACATGCTTTCCAAGTATAATATACTGTTACAGGGACCTTCATCTTTGAGATGAAGGTGTGCACAACATGAAGGGCGCGATCTGGGTGAAGGATGAATCAATTCCGAAGCTACAAATGAAGAAGCTTTGGCTTAGCGCAAGGGCGGTGATGGAGAGTGGAACTAACCTAAAGGGGAAGACCTAAAGGGGAATATACTACCAAGTCCTCGACTGATTACTCTTTAGTCAGTATTAAGTGTCAAGGACACGGATGTAATTTTACCCAGGCTGTGTCCTGTGCCTATAAATAGATGAACAGTAACACCATACTGTTCACGCTGACTTGTATTCACTCGCACGTCACTCTTGTATTCATACCTTCTGTTAAGCCGAAGGTACAAATGTAATTTACTATTATTAATGTTTGTCCATGATTAGATAATGAGAATATAAATAATCTCACGATTAATGTGATTGTTCATGTTATTTTCTATGTCTCATATGTTTTTACTTTCATTATTACATACTGAGATGATGAAGGTATGTCCTTCATAACCTTCATCTGAAGATCATTATATCCTAAGGGAGATAAATGCTTCGAAGGACGAAGGCCTTTGACCATTAACATTTTGTGTTGCCTTGTTCTTAACTCATAGCATTTGAGAACAAGTTCCCAACATGGAAGTTACAGATATACATAATTGAAGATTTGTGCTTACGGCTTACCTTCTCAATTCCCATACATGTCGCGCATATGATTTTTGACCGGATGTCCGGATGCACGGCTGCACGCTATGTCGCTATGATATCAAATACAACAATACTGCCATTCTACTAATACACGACGGAGGCCAGACTGCCGGAGGCGACGAGGCGTGTGGGTGTGCCGATGTGGCAAGAACCGAGAAGCTCAGAAGGCGAGAACGACGAAGTCGAAGTGGCTATTGTTTGGAAGAGGGTCCTAGAAGAGGAAGAGTCAATGAGTTGAATACTCGAATCGATCTGTTTCACTGTTTGGGTGTCGCTGAACCGCATGGGCCTGCTGGCTGCGGCTGTTTGCTTTGATTACTTTCTAGTTTTTACTCCTACATAATTATATGGGCTAGACTAATGGGCTGTGGGACAGCCGGAGTCATTTTTACTTTACTGGGCTGGGTTCATGGCTGGCCAAAAAATACGAGATATAAAGAGATTTTGGCGAGGTTGTCGGGGTCAGCCGACCCCGTTAATATAAGGTAGATTCACCCCTATTTCTACATACATTTTTTAAGAAAACCGTCGCTAGAAATCCATGACTTTTATATGCGGTTTCTTAAGGAACCGTCTGTAAATATTGATTTGTACAGGCAGGGGAGGATTCAGAATTTTTCTATGACCCAGGCCAAATCTACAAAATTTCCTTCTCTTCATTTCATCTTAACTATTTTATACCGTATTGAATAGAGACTTATATAGAGGTATATAGATGTATATGGATCAAGCCCGGGGCCACGGAACGGGTGGCCCAGGGTGTAGATCCGACACTGTGTACATGCGACTTTCTTAAGGAACTGCCACTAAAAATCATTTTTATCCTGAATTTTTTGAGTTTTTCAAATGACGTCATATAAAAAGCCACCTACATAAATGTTGTAGATGTTTGAAAGTTATGAAATTTTGAAGTTGATAACTTTTTTATTTAAAATCATTTTTGTTCTCAAAAATTGCATGTAAATTTGTCAAATTTAAGATGCAAATTTTGCAAATGACCTTAGATGGAAAAAGTACCAAAATAAAAGTTGTAGAACTTCAAAAGTTATGAAACTTTGTAGTTGACAACTTTTTTGTTTGAATTAGTTTACAGCTTCAAATAGTCAATTAGTTTGAATTAGTTTACAGCCCTGCTTCCTAATTCCATCAATTCCTGGAATGATTTAGAAAGTAAATTTCATGAACATTTCTTTTCCTGAGAATATGAATTAGGGTCGACTGATTTAGCCTCAGTCCGACAGGGATGTGAAGAATCAGTTAATGATTATATCCGGAGGTTCTGGAACACTAGAAATCGATGCTTTCAAATCCATGTCGTGGACAAAGAGCTAACAGTGCTGACTTTTAATGGGTTGTGATCCTACTTAAGAGATAAATTGGATGGCACTAGTTCTTTTCGATAGCTCAGCTACATCAACGGGCTTTGGCCTATGAAAGCCTAAGTAAAGAGATATCGAAATCGACTAGCCATAATGTGCATCTAGTAGAGCATGACAGTTCAGATGATGGATCTGCAGATGTATATACCGCTGAGCTTGTTTGGCCGATGAGGGCCAAACCTTTTGCACGTTCTTCTTGGAAGCTAGTTCAAAAGAATCGGTAAGGAAAAGTTAAATTTACTTTTAATGTTACCAAATGTCATAAAATATTTGACGAGCTAGTAAAAAGTGGCAACATTAAATTAACACATATTATTCCTCCTATGGATGAATTAAAGAGACTTGCTTATTGCAAGTGGCTTAATTCCTTTTCCCATGCCACCAATGATTGTAATGTTTTTCATAGATAGATACAATCGGCCATAAATGAGGGTTGGTTAAGTTTTTAGGAGATGCAAGTTGACACAAAAACATTTCCTATCAATATAATAGAACCAGCAAACAAAAAACGTCTTGGTTCGGCCTGAAGTGGTCGATAAAGCCAAAGAAAAACATCGCCATTGGTGATCCTTGCATGTCGAATATATCGCAAGGAGGGGATGCTCAAAAAGCTCCGGATAGGAAAACTAACAAGTTTGAAGGCGTCAGGGCATGCTCAATCGAGTAGTCGGGCAATGCTCACTAACTTGAGCAGCGTGGATGGTCCGACACTTGTGTATGGACAGTCCGGTGCTCAAGCAGACGGTCCGACTGACTCAACCGGATAGTCCTCCCATGGCTAGAGGCGTCAGCGTCCACAAAAAGCGAGGAACGGGATGCAAGGGCAAAGTACATTAACGCACATGGTCGGCTGGTCAAAGTCGGCCCTACTTTTGGTGAATTGCTCTCCAAATATGCTAGCAAGAAGGCCATTCTACACGATCGACCAACAGAAAAACCTCGATCACACGCTAAAACAAAACAACCGAATAAAACAGTCTGAAAGGTGACGCAACAAGCATCACCTATTCATCTAGTGATACCAAAATACTTTTCGCCCGCCTACTCATCGTCGACATATTGTCCTATTCAAATGTGGAATGGTACGACGATGAACGCGTGGTACATGCATAGTCCCTTTGCCTATTCAGGCTGGGGGCACCTCCATTCTATACCTTTATATCCATTGATCAAATAACCATGGCCAAAAATATGCAATCCGAAATGGCCTTTATACATTAGAGCTATATTGAATGATCACCCTACTGGATTGAAAAGCATTGACTTGCATCAGGCTTAGTTCTTACTTTAGGAACAAGATGACTTGTGAGATCTATTGTTTTTCGAAGGGTGCTGGCAGTACATATGCTTTTGGTTTGTTAACCTCCACCAAAAGGCATGAGAGAATATGTTGAACACACTTTTGGACAGGCGGACTGTCCAGGACGGTCCGCAGTGGCGGCGCGGATGGTCCATGCGTGCGCAGAATCAGCTACGACTCCCCGTTTATTGTGGGATTTGTTAGCGATCTCTACAGGATTAGCTTGGGAACTGACTTGTAACAGGTCCTTGCCTCCCCCTTATATAGATGAAGAGGTACATTCGATTGAACCCCCCACAATCGATCCAATAAAATCTACTTATCATTTTTACCTTAAGCATTAGGAGTAGCCCTAGTTTACCCTAGTTTAGCGTTCCTCTACCTCAAATCTTCACCTCTCTTCGGCTCTATGTCGACTAGAGGCCTCTTGGGTGGCCTGCCGACCCCAAGACACACCCTAGGATCTCTCCTCCCCAACAGGGTCCCCTCGAGAGGCAAGATCTAGGTCTGCTACAAAGAACGCGACCCTCTGCGCCATCATGGATCGTCCGAGCCCCAGGTGCGGACCATCTGGATGTACATAGAGAAGGAGTCGTTTCTGCGCCTAGGTCGTGGACCGTCTGGCCCAGGGCCACAGATCGTCAATGCCTCTGTAGAGAACACCACTAGACAGTTCATCTCCCGGTTTTTGGCACCCAGATCGACACCAACAAAGTCAAACCATAGCAACTCTTTATTGGCATATTTTGGGTTGAGGGATTGGAAGTGTTTTGGTCAGAGACTCAAAGATCATCATGAGAGTGGTGTTGAGCATTTAACAAATATGAATACATGGAATGAACTTAAGTTTAGGGTAAACAAAAAACAATTGATGATAACATACAACGACAAATCACAAATAAAAAGAGCGTTGGAGACTAGTTTTGGTAAGAATAGTTGTTTCCATGAAGTTCCTAGCAAAACTTGGTTTGGCCTTTTGAGGATCATGTGAGAAGCTGGATCAAGGTAGTAATGGTAATTTTCTAGAGATAATTGAAATGATTGCTGAATTTGATATTGTGATGCAATACCATAATATACATTTTTAAAATAATGGAATTCATCATCATTATCTTGGCCACGATATACAAAATGAGCTAATTTATATACTTGTTAATGTTGTGAAAATATTTATCTTACGAATCATCAAGGATACCAAGTATTTTTCTATTTTGGACTGTAATCCTAATATAAGCCATGAAGAATAAATGACTCTAATAATCGTGTGTTGTGTCAATATGTCAAGTAAAAATCCAAGAGTAGAGGAGTTTTTTCTAGTGTTTTTAAAGGTTGATGACACATCAAGATCATGAATTTTTAATATCTTGATTAATACATTGGGCTCTCTTGACTTGAACGTAGCTAATGTGAGAGGTCAAGGTTATGACAATGTACTAGAAGAATTTGCTAAAAATAAATCCCAAAGCATTATGTATTCCATGTGCATGTCATGGTTTGAATCTCACCCTTTGTAGCATGGTAAAATATTGCACACATGTTTTTTCATTTTTTTGGTGTTAGACAATGAATATATGTGTTGTTTTTATGATCTACTAAAGGATGGGATATTTTGTGTGCCAACATATTAAACAATGAGAAAAACAAACCGTAAAATCTTTGTGCAATACTCACCTGGACAACACTAAGTGATGTTTGTAGGAAAATGGACTCTAACCCATTTGATTAAAGGATTTTGGTGTTTCATGATCAACATAACCTATGAACTAATGTGTTTACAAATGTTTGTGTTTTTAGTACACATGATGCAAAAAGTGTTTTGCACCGAGGCTCTAAGGAAGCAACACCTCAAAATAATACATTAAAACACTCAAAGAAGACCTACAAATATTTAGCACTAGTCCAAGACACAAGCCAAGAAGTGCCCGAGTAAAGAAGATTGAAGAATAAAGAAGTGGGATGATTCTGACGCACCGAGCCTTGCTCATGTGCACCATACCAGGTCACCAGACCACTTGTGCAGAGAAGGATTTTCTAGTGCTCGGCCAGTTGGTACACTAGACCTAAGGTCTATTGCACCGGACCTCGGCCAATGGTTGCAACTACTAGTCCAACAGTAACCGTGGAAGATCCTTCCAACTCATATGGCCCACATGCACTTGTCTTTGTCTCAAATACCTTAGATGGCTATGTATGTGTACTAGATAACTTAAAAGAATATGTCCGAGTATCCCAAGGGACATCGAATAAACCACACACAACCAAGATCGCAAGATTAAGTAAATATAGATCACATACAGAAGTTTTGCAACGAAATTCATATTATAAAGAGTTTACAAATTACAATATCAGAGTGATTACAAATTTGATTCAAAAGTAGCACATCTTTGAATAATATAAACACGATTATAAATTTGAAACACATGCTAGCTCAAAAGACAATCCTCGAAAGAAAAATAGACGAGATTCTTATATGAGAAGGTCGAGTCCATAGGCACTTAGCACCATCCACAGTGAAAAGAACACCGATGCCTAAGAGGGGGTGAAATATGACTTCTAAAAATCTCGCACTAAACTAGGCCACAAATAATTCTCCTAAACAAAACCTACACAAATAGCTAAGCGATATTATGAAAAGTAGGTTTTGTCTAAGTGTTCCTATCTCTACCGCAAAAGGAGTTACGCAACCTAAGTTCCAATCCTAAATATTCTAAACTAGAATAGTGAAGATTGCAACTTAAGTAATCAATGTAAATGCAGAAGCTTAAAGAGCAAAGGTAGAGAATTGTAGGGGATAAGATCATCGGTCCCTAGGACCCATCGCTTAGTAAGCATGCTAGGGAAAAGCCTTTTGGCAACTAGGGCCTGTCAGAAAACTGGAGGAGGTAAGTAATGTCTATCCTAGAAGAACACACCCCTGAATGAGCCCCATGACACCGAGCCTAGGGTCAGGCATGGCAGAACTAGATAGGGGGGCAGGTGAGCCAAAGGGAATCCACTCAAGTGGATCCCTCGCTCGTCCTGAGACCGACCCGCCATATGTGACCAGTCGCATTAACTGCACCTTGCGTTGAGCCACAGCAAGGGCGTCGATCCGCCTCCCAGTCATGACCTACAAGCTCCTCAAGCTACGATACACTTAGACTGCAGTGCATTTATGACCCATGTGCCCTTCAACATGCGGCGCACTCATGACCTATCGGGACAAGGCCTAAGTGCACAGACCGCAAGCAGGGCACAACACGACGAGCCACGCTGGGCCCCAGGATATGAAGGCTAGGGGTCGACATAGCCCAAATAATGGTGCTTAGGACCACGCTGCCCACGCCATCATCCATAAAGAATACGGCACAACCAGGTGATCCTGGGGCCCACGAGTGCACGTAACTTTACCCCATGTAGAATGCTTGGTTTTACCATTGCCTAGTGACTCCTTCCTAAGGAAGTCACCACTGGATGACCCCATCGTCGGCCTATAAAAGGAAGAGGTTGGCCGCAAACAAACAGACATACACAGAAGCAAGGGGACACATGCATGAGCAATAGGTGGATCCTAGACGTGAAGACAACAGATCCATGAATAGGAGGGGGACACACCGATGTCACACCCGGGTTTTGGGGGCACCAAGACCCGGGCGTGAGATAATCACCAAGTGTGCTAGGATCAAGTCTCACACATATGATGACTCATGGTACAGAAACGAATGTCACATCATTAATATATAACGAAATTCTGTACAAAATAGATAAATAATTACATCATATGAAGACAACGATCCAGCAACCCAAAGTTGACTGGGAGACGACGGCCTAGACCTCTCACGAACACCTCACAGCATCCTCTATGCGCCTCATCCTAGGGTACCTGTTCTTGACCTGGGGGATGTGAGTACAACAAGTTTGAGCTCACATACGTTCATCACTCAACAAGTTATGGGGAATAATGTGCATGAACTCACCAAAGGTGGGAGCCCATGTGAAGTGTAAGGCTTACCAAAGAGGATGATTAAAGCTGAGCATTGCTTTTAAAGTTGGTCAAAATTTTATTAGCAGTTACTAAGTGTAAGTAGATACCAACCCAAATAAGTAATATATCAAAATTGATAACAATACCCACAATGCAATGCATATGACAAATTAAGTTTAATTCCATAAGTTTATCATGTGATGGTCTGAGCCGCTCATGACCGTGAGCACGGCTGATATACTAGTTTTACAATCTGCAGAGGTTGCGCATCTTTACCCACAAGTCGTGTTACCCATTTGCCACGGAGTTGATCAGACCCCATACACCTCTACCAAGGAAGCGAGGCAGGGTACCACTACGATTACAAAGTGCCACTAGTTTCAGAAAACTCGGTACAGTTTCAAGGAAGCGCAGCATAGGAATCCCCCATCTGAAAAGTCATCGCAGCAAAATCAGCCCGATAACCTCCCATACCGACCACTCCCCTACTGCCATTGCCCCTTTCGGGTAAGATAGTCCACCACTAGCTTTCTTAATTAGTCATCCAAGGGCATCCCATACCACCCTTGTGGTAGCACTGTTTTCCCGGGTGGTCGCTCCATGTTCCAATTAACAATATGATCTTATCATGAACAATAATTAAACAACAACATAATTGGAACATGATCATAATAAAGCATTAGTTTCCCAAAACCAGGTAGAGCAATAGCAAATGTACCTAATAATTCATCTGTTTGCAAGGTGGGGAATAAACAATGCTAGGGAAACCTATTAGGTCCCATCAAATTAACCTAAGCATGTCACAGTGATTAATAGCGAACATTATTAGGTAAAAAGAAGTGATCAAGGGCACAACTTGCTTGAGGCTCGAGATTCCAGGTACTAGGATGATCTTCAAATTCTCGTGACCACACTGCTATTCGTAGCAAGACAAACAAACATGGTATAGGCAAAATTAACATCACACCAAACATAAGCACAAACTGCATAATAATAATCTACGTGTCGTAACGAGATCGTGGGTTTGAGAATCACCAAATTCGGAGTTACGGTTGAAAAGATATGGTTTTCTAAAGATTTAGGAGTCAGCTACAAAGAAATTAAGTACATAATTTTAATTTAGGTTTCATAATAAAATAAAGTTACCAGGGGATAAACAATATTATTATGTATCTAATGCAACTGGAACGCATCAATTTGGAGTCAAATTCACAAAGTTAAGAATTTCCTAAGATTTTACACTTATTTTTACATTGAAAACTATTTTATAAAGTTTGGTTTATAAAGTTTGGTTACCAGGGGTTTGATTTATAAAGTTTGGTACTAATCTGCAAGACTCTTCCCACAGCCCCAGACGGCGGATTGAATCTCATAATGGGAAAGGGCTCTTTTGCAATATTGCTGGCCGAAGGGATACAGTTCAATAAGGACCGTCCGATCAAACCGTAGCGGCCCTGATTAGATTATCCTAATACCTGAATCAGTATGCAACGACCGTCGTAGGATCTAGGATACAAGGTTTAGATTTTATGACTGCACGATCTAACCGAGACCGCACATTCTACGTTCAACGGTCCGGATCTATCTCACGAATCGGTACCACCTGCCCTAATCGGGTCCGCTCCTTGACCGATCGATGACTCATATGGCCCCAGGCTGGAATAGTGCCACGCCATGATCTTGGACATTTGTTACTAGATCAGGGGCCCATGCGCCGTCACCTTCCTCTGCATGCCTGGGCACGGCGACGCCCGCACAGATGGCGGCGCCATCACCGGTGGCACGCCCACCCGAGTTCTAGCGCTCCAATTCACATACCGCTAGACGCTAAACATATATGGAAGTAAGGAAAAACGAATGGAGCAATCCTCACCTGCGTTGGGATGATGACATGTCCCACCCGCGGCGCACGGCCATGGACAACTCTGGTGAGAAATGCCTAGAGCTCTAGTTGATTTCGGGCCACCCACCAGTGACCGGCTCGCAGCACGCCTGATGCCTCACGTGGAATCAACGGCTACCGAGCGGGTCCCATGTTGCAGCGGCACTGGATACACGCGCACGCGCGTGTCACAGGCTGACCGGGCCCACCTGTCGACGCCTTATAGCACAAGTAACAGCTGGGCCACGCGGGTGGAATAGGGAGATGAATGGGCCGGCCAGGGAAGAATAGGCCCAACAGTAGCTTTTGTCCTTTTCTTTTTCTGCTACATTTTTTTTCCTGTTTTCTTTGCTATTTTGTAATTTCCTTATCAAATTCAAACTTGAGTTAAAGTTTTCATTTGAAGATAATTTACACAACATAAAACTCCAGCATAAAAATGCAAATGTTGTATTACATTTATTGATATTTGGTTATTTACATGCCTCAAAATATAAACCACATACACATATTTTTTATAAGATACCCATTTGGAATGTATTCTCTAAATTTCATTACTTATTTTCTTTTTAAAACAATAATTAAACACACACACACACACACACACACACACACACACACACACACACACACACACACACACACACACACACACACACACATATATATATATATATATATATATATATATATATATATATATATATATATATATATATATATATATATATATATATATATATATATATATATTACATGTGCCACGAACTATTTCCATTAAAATGCATATATTTATTTGTGAAGGGTGTTTAAGGGAATAATTAGATAGATTAAAGGTCCTTCCTCTATTTGTTGTTTCTAGTTCCAATTCAAACTTTAAGTTCAAATTTGGATTGAATTTTTTGAATTACCAAACTTTTAATGTTACTAGTTATTTACTTCAGGGAAACATAATTTATAAAAAAGGAATTCATTTTACCTATAATCTTTTAGAGGATTCTTTAAATCACCAAAATGTGATTTTGGGTGTTACACCGACGAGGACCTAGAGGCTGGAGCACGCCGCCAAGTCAAGACTTAGTTAGGACTCCACTTTATAATCCTTAGCTCCACCTCCACCATGATAAGGTTCTTGGGAGCCTGTCCTCCCTCTCTCGCGCTCTTGTAACCCCTACTATGAGCTTTGATCATTGGTAGCGCAAGCCTCTGATGGCTGGATGTAGGGACATTCTTCCTAAAGCAGTATAAATATTATGCCCACCACATACACCGTCCGGAGCAAGAAACATGCATTATAAATTTACTAGTCGGAGCGAGGTTCGAAACACCGACAGTTGGCGCGCCAGGTAGGGGACTTGGGCATTTCTGACGAAGTTCTTCAAGCTCCGGATGGCTATCCAGGACGCCAATCAACCCCTCGAATCAATGATTCATTTTAGGAGCCTTGACTTCTTCGACAGCGAAGGCGCGGCGGTCAGGGCCCCAGAAGCCTAACCCCCTCCACCGAGAAGTCGTGGCACGACCGTAGGGGCCAGCGGTGGCCCCTGCATCGAATACACCTGAAGCGGCCATTCAATTTGGGACCTCGATTTCGTCATTAGCCGGGAGGGCCATATTGTCAGAGTAGCGCCTACCCAACCTCCTCCGCCCGAGAACCCTGACACCGTCTTGAAAGCCTTCGGTGCCCTCAGCCTCACCCCTTGTGGGTGGCGTGAGGGGCATGGGCCAGCCTCACCTTCCGAGGTAGACAAGATAAGACGACAGATCACAATCCATATGAGGCCTAACCCCTCGTATGACGATCAGATGGCTTTCTTTGCGTCCTAGGAGGAGCTCTCTGCGTTATATAATGCAGAGACAATGCCCTACCATGGTGCCTCTGGCAGTAGCCCCAGTGCCTTCCCGCCTTGACTACGCCACGCCATGGCGGTGATCATCGCCCAAGTGGCCCACGATTATCTCCACACCTCCGATGACTTGGAGTTTGTAGGGATGGCCGATGGCGGTGGGGCCCTCATCTTCAACGCGCTCTGCACGGACTCAAACCTAGATTTGAGCCCCCTGAAAGCAGCAAAAACTCCCCAGTGGCGAGGAGAACGAAGACCACCTAGCCTATGCAGCCCCATCAGTGATACTAACAAAGTGGGGATAACAACAAGAAAGGCTCACCATAACCATGCGGTGGTGGATGCCTCGCACATTCAGTGATCATCAAACCTGGCCCGATGATGAGCCATTTGCTGAGTCCTATGTTCACTAAGAGAGTGGAGCTTGCTTGAAACATAAGGAGATGCGGGAGTTCACAAAAGGCCAATAAGGCGCCAAGAAGTAACAAAAGGACCCCTCTCCATAACTTCTATGAAGGTGCGGGCCCCCTTGGCTACCCCAAGGCGGAGTGTTGCCGAGCAGGGCAGCTCCTAGCTTCCGGGCAAAAGAATCTACGGCTTTCACCATACCGATGAGATCCGAATCGTTTAAGGCATCACAGTAGCCCTCACTTAGGGCTTCTAGCTCGATCCCGTCTTCAAAGTGAGAAGTGGCAACGGCAAACACCTGACAGTATCCCTGGAAATAGGATTCATTTTCAAGCTCCTAGAGCTAGTTTGCAAGGCTCTCAAGGCCAGAGACTAGTGACTCAGGTCTGGATGAAGAAGGTGCCCCGAAGCGCTCGTAGATGGAGCTCACCATTTTCGACAGGAGGTGCCTTTCCTTCTCTAGCTACACCAGGCGACTTTGCGCCTAGACGAAGCTCCCTTCGGCAGCATCGAATTTCCCTTGACTAGGAAAGAAATGAGCCGTGTGAGGGGGAAAGTGGACGACGAATATAATGCTTAACTTCAGAAGAGACCACTAAAAGGTGTTACCTTGCAGAGAGGCCAGGAGCTTTTCCTCCTCCTTAGTCCGACCAACCAACTCCTCCTCTAAAGTCGCGACTCAGGATTCGACGAGTTCCTTTCCTCGCTCAGAATACGAAGGTGGGAGCTCCCCTTTGCACTCTTAAGACGTGCGAGGGTCGTCGATTCTACATCCCTCCTCACCGCGTCAACTAGGGTGTTGTGGGCGTCTTGGAACGACGCGACACGAGTGTGGGCTTCGGTGGCCTCACTCTTCGCTGCTAGATGATCACCAGCGGAATGCTCCAACGCCTCCCTTTGATCGAGAAGGAAGTGGGATTTATCTGCCATTGTCCTAGCAAGTGACTGAAGACACAAAACACCAGAAAATGAATCATTAGTAGAGGGAGTGTTCTCCTTACCAAGCCATCTGCGCACAGCTGACCACCAGCTTATGGGCCTGTTCGGCTTTTTTTTGACGAGCTTTTCTGAAAAGTTGTCTGTGGAAAAATGCTAGCTATGGGGAGAAGTTGGCTGAGAAGAATCTGAGTGTTTGGTTCGGCTGCTGTAGAGTAAACTGTTGTAATAATCAACACATAATTTGAAAATAGCCGATGTGTTTTTTATTAAAATAAGCTGAACAGGATCAAATAGATCACTGGTCCGAATAAGCTGGGCAACTTCCTGTGGAAGCAGGCCTAGAACCGCTTCTGTACCCTCGTTATCCAGCCGCTGCCGCACACCGCGCTTCTGCTGGCAGCCGCTGCGGAAGCCGGGCGTTTGGGGCGGCTTTACGGATTCTGGCGCCCAGAAGCCATAAGAATCCGAACCAAACACAGACGCGCGACCAAGAGCCGATCGAGGTTGGCCCATAGTGCATTCTCAGCCGTGTCGCTCTCTTTGTTCAGCTTCCTACACAGGGCCTAGGAGTCACCGCTTTTGGTAAATGCTTGGCTGACCGTCGGGGCCCGACAGCATGATCCAGGACTTCCCATGAGCAGGGACAGATGATGCCCCCTCAGATAATATGATCTCCATAAAAATGAAGCCCATGCCCCCTTCTATGAGGGGTGCAGGGGAAGGAAGGTGGATCGTGCGTCGACGATGGCAGTATCTGAGCCCAATGTGTAAAAAATAGAGGCGGTTAAGCCTCATCCGCTCCTGCCAGGCACAAGCCAGGGCCATTCGAAGACATGGGGAGAAACGAACCTGAGACATCGCCCCCAGTAGTGCCTGGCGGAGGCATCACCAAAGAAGAACCTAACGGCGCGACTGCTCCGCCATCGTCGCCAATTGTAGCGTCACCATCCTCCTCTTGGAGATCACCTTCCTCGTGTGCGGCATAAAAGCGACAAGTTGAGGGGAGCTGTCAAAACAAAGAAAAAAAAGGAAAAAAGCGACAAGTTGAGGGGAGCTGCGACAAGAAAGGGAGGCGAGCGAATGGGACCAACGAGACCCCCCATCCATTGGCGACGCTTTAATGATTCTTCATCCTCTAGAAGGCGCCTTGCCCCCGAGGCACCCTGACGGAGCATCGGTCCTATCACCCACACTGGAGTGGGTACGAGTGCCACCGGAGACGTGTTAGCTGGGACTTTTGACGGACCCTCGAAGGCAGACCGAACGAGGGCTCAGCGAGCGGAGGGGCAAGCGCCACCGGGGCCATCCACACCAGAAAAAGGGCAGGAAGCTCTGGGAAGTCAACCTCCCCATGATTGGGAAAGCACTCGCCATCTCAGGGCTTGTTCGTTTTGGAGTGGATTGAGGGGGATTGGAGGGGATTAAATCCCCTCCTATATAAATTTGTATAGGAGGGGATTTAATCCCCTCCAATCCCCCTCAATCCACTCCAAAACGAACAAGCCCTCAATGGGAAAGGCCAGAATGGAGTCGAACGTCGACGTGTCAAAGCAGGTATCGAGAATGGCCCAAGGCCGGAGCCCACGCTCACATCATCATCATCCCCATCCTCGTCAGTTGAGTCGGTCTCGACGCCATGATCCCTGCGCATCTAGTGCTTGGCCCTTCGTTGCCTCTTCTCTAACCTAACCTTTTTATCCTTCTGTGGCTGCTTGGCCCTCGCGTGGGCTGCCTCCTTTTCCACCACGCTCCATGACAAAGGAACAAGGTCATCCAAAAGTACTAGAGAGGAAGGCTAGAAGGGGAGAGAAGAAGAAAGAGAGGGCACAAAACATGGAAAAAATAGAGAGAAAATCAGGAAAGGAGGGGAATCAGACGAACTCACAAATTCCACAAAACCAGGCTTGGGACACATCGACGGACAACCTCGAATCAGGAAAACATAGGGGAAGACGACCCCATCCACACCCTTGCAAACCTCCATGGCCTCTACGAGCTAGAAAGTGATGTCCACGTCCCTAGGGGATGAAGCGCCCAGTCGTGTGCCCTCTGACAAGGCCTCGACAGTCATTTTCTATAGTGGCAGTTGCCTAGATATAAGGGGATCCACCCCGGTGGAGGAAGTTCTCGATCACACCCGCCAACGTGACCCCCTGATCGCGAAGAACTGACACCGCTACGATGGCTCTGTTCGTCCTTATCTCCTCATCCTTCAGGATGCCCCATACCCAGCTCTGAGGGTCCTCTAGGGGTGCCTCAGGAAGAAAACAAGGAAGGCCATGACTGGCGGCGAGCGAGGCCGGTAGTTGCACAAATAGAACCACTGGCCATGCCAGCACTTGTTAAATGAACACAACCGCAGTGGGATGTACCCCTTGAATCGCTCTCTCAGAGATGGATCGCCACACACCCTATTTGGGTCACCCTTGCCGGAGCATCCAACGTCGTTCGCTTACAAAGCAGCTCGGCCGAGAAGAAGTAACACCAGAGGCAAAAATGGGGGGATACCTCGAGGTATCCCTCACACAAGGCGACGAAAGAGGCCACATGCTGAACTCCATTAGGGTACAAAAGATGCAACTGGATCTTGTAGTAGTGAAGAAGCTCCACCAAGAAGGGGTGGGGCATCGTGAAGCCGCGTTGTTGGAAATGTGAGAGCACCTAGAGAGGTGGTGAATAGGTGATCCGACAAGAATTAACTCTAAACAGGAACAACTTGGTTTGTAACAAGTGTTAGTATAAACCAAAACCAAGTTGAGATGAATAGAGATAGAGAGAAGAGAATTCTTCACTTGATTGTTCCTTGAAGATATGTATCACACTTAGGAACAATAACACAAGCAAAAATGTGAGAACTCTTGGGAAGAAACAATCACAATAAGGAAATGCACAAGTGACAAGGTGATTTTATCCAGTGGTTCAGCCAATGTCTACTCCACGTTGTGGTGACCTCTTCGGTCAAGGGTTGCACTCAACCCCTCTCAAGTGATCCAAAGATCAAACTTGAGTACCACAGTTTTCTACCTTATACCAAGTTTTCCCTTTGTGAGGAATCTCCACAAGTTGTAGTCACTCACGCCTTACACAATTGATCTCAATCAAACACAAGAGTAAGGGGGAGTAGAAACACACATAAGAGATCAAAACACAGCAAAACACGCACACAAGTCAAGAGAAGAGCACAAGTTACAACGTAGTAGAGTTACAACTCAAAACACGTGCTCGAATCTCTATCTAGCAAAGCAATAGCGTGGTTGTAATGTCTCAGTGTTGTAGGATGTTCAAATTATGCTTGTTGTACTGCTCCATGTGCCTAGGGGGTTCTTTTATAGCCCCAAGGGACCTAGGAGCTGTTGGAGCTCCATTTGGATGGCCTTGGTTGCCTTCTGTCCATGGGTGCACCGGACTGTCCGGTGCACACCGGACACTGCATAGTGCAATGGCTGCAAAATCCTTTGATTGGTTGGTTTCCTGTTTTTGGGGCACCGAACCGTCCAGTGGGTGGCATCGGACTGTCTGGTGCACCATGTGACTGTTGGCTCTGGCCGACATGTCCACTAGCCGCTGGCTAGATGGCACACCGGACTGTCTGGCACATCGCGCGGACTGTCCGGTGATTTATAGCCGAGGTTGGCTGATTTTTCCCGAGAGTAGCCCTTTGGTGGGACCATGCACCAGACTGTTTGGTGCACACCAGACTATCCAGTGGGTGTCATCGGACCGTCTGGTGCTACGCAGAGCAGTCCAACCTTCTCTTTTCCATTTAAAATCTCTTTTGCTCCTTTTGGCTTGACTTCATAAAGTCCATAGCACTTAGACAACTATGATTAGTACCCAAAATAATTGACTAAGTGTCCGGAGCTTACCTTTTTCACTTGGTACCGTATAGATTTGTGTTATGCCCTCTTTCAAGCTCAATTTGCTTTATGTACCTATGCTCATTGCTTATGTAAGATGATGTTAGTATAAACATAATGTGTTGAGCATTTAATCACCAAAACAAAATAGAAATAGCCCAAGGGCAACATTTCCCTTTCAATCTCTCCCTTTTTGGTGATTCATGTCAACACATCAAAAGCAAATGAAAGCCAAAACATGCAAATTGATGTCAAACTAAAAACCAATTGAATTATCACATGATTTGGCATATTTGGATCATTTTGCCGCCACTTGGTTTGTTTTTGCAAAACAAATTCATTTTCCTATCTCTATGTCAAAACACTTTGTTTTGGCAAATCAAAATATTTTTCAAGACTAGTTTTGATAAAAAACCAGAAACTCCCCCTTTTCCCCATAATCAAATTTCTCCCCCACAAGACATTAGTTTTTGCAATAAGAGAGCTTTGATCAAAATCCAAGTATACTTACACTTAAATTTTTGAAAAATTCACAAGTTGTAGTTGATCCAGTTGCTTTGGACTTAATTTATCCTGCTTTGGCATTAAGCATCAAAACAGAAGAACTAGTGGCCTCCAAAACCTCATTGCCTCACCAACATTGCGAATTAAAAGCAAGAAGGCAATGAACACTTAGGGCAACTTGAACATGTTACCATTTTGTAGTGGAAGTCTTGTTTGTTGTTCAAGTGCACCATTTCCCTTTCCAATTCACCTTTGAGGCTATACTAAAATCACTTGACCAAAAAAATTAGTCTCAAAGGGCCAAGTTGTGACATATCCTCCTCCTCCTCAACATATGCATCATTTGCATATGGACTTGTGAGGTCCAGGGGTGATGTTTTACAACTTGAACATCATAAATACATAATTAAACTATAATGATATGATCAATAGTATAAAAACATATGTGCTCTAGATCAATCCAAGTTCCTCGAATCTAAGACATTTAGCTCACTACACAGCTTACAAAACCTTTTCTCATCCAGAGGCTTGGTAAAGATATCAGCTAGCTGGTGATCGGTGCTAATGTGGCACACATCAATATCTCCCTTTTGCTGGTGGTCTCTCAAAAAGTGATGCTAGATGTCTATGTGCTTAGTGCAGTTGTGTTCAACCCGATTATCTGCCAAGCGGATTGCACTCTCATTATCACATAGGAGTGGGACTTTGCTCAATTTGTAGCCAATGTCCCGGAGGGTTTGCCTCATCTAAAGTAGTTGCGCGCAACACTGTCCTGCAGCAACATACTCAGCCTCGGCGGTGGATAGGCCAACAGAAGTTTGTTTCTTTGAGCTCCAAGACATCAGGGACCTTCCCAGAATCTGACAAGTCCCTGATGTACTCTTCCTATCAACCTTGCACCCGACATAGTCGGAGTCTGAGTATCCAATCAAGTCAAGGGTAGACCCCTTAGGATACTAGAGTCTGATGTAAGGCGTATGAACTAAATATCTAAGAATATGCTTTACAACCACAAGGTGACATTCCTTGGGTTCAAATTGAAATCTAGCACGTATGCAAACTGAAAGCATAATGTCTGGTCTACTTGCACAAAGATAAAGCAAAGATCCTATCATAGATCGGTAAGCCTTTTGATCTATGAACTTACCTCCCGCATTGAGGTCCAAATGTCCGTCAGTCCCCATTAGTGTCTTAGCGGGCTTTGCGTCCTTCATCCTAAACTTTTTAAGTATATCTTGGATGTACTTGGTTTGAGATAGAAATATCCCTTCCTTAAGTTGCTTTACATGGAATCCAAAAAAGTAAGTCAACTCCCCCATCATGGACATCTCAAATTTTTGAGTCATAACCCTGCTAAACTCTTCATAATACTTTTGATTAGTAGGACCAAATATTATGTCATCGGCATATATTTGGCATACAAACAAATCGCCATTGCAAGTCTTAGTAAAAAGAGTTGGATCAGCTTTCCCGACCTTGAAAGCATTAGAAATAAGGAAGTCTCTTAGGCATTCATACCATGCTCTTGGGGCTTGCTTAAGTCCAGAGAGCGCCATAGAGAGCTTGTACACATGGTCGAAGTACTTATCATCCTCAAAGCTAGGGGGTTGTTCCACATACACCTTCTCCTTAATTGGCCTTTTAAGGAAAGCGCTCTTCACGTCCATTTGAAAAAGCTTAAAGGATTGGTGAGCAGCATAGGCTAACAATATCTGAATAGACTCAAGCCTAGCCACAGGAGCAAAAGTCTCCTCAAAATCCAAATCTGTGACATGAGCATAACCTTTTGCTACAAGTCTTGTTTATTTTCTCGTTACCACTCCATATTCGTCTTGCCTGTTGCAAAACACCAACTTGGTGCCCACAACGTTTTACTTTGGACGTGGCACTAGGTTCCATACTTCATTTCTCTTGAAGTTGTTGAGCTCCTCTTGCATGGCCAACACCCAGTCCGGATCCTTCAAGGCTTATTCTACCCTGAAAGGCTCAATAGAAGAAACAAAAGAGTAGTGCTATTCTACCCTGAAAGGCTCAATAGAAGAAACAAAAGAGTAGTGCTAACAAAAGTTTGCAATACATGAACGAGTGGTTACTCCCTTGCTAATGTCACTAAGAATCTGATCCACCAGATGATCTCTTTGAATGCTGGTGCGGACTTGGGTTGAAGGTGCCTGTGGTACTCCTTCTTCCTCCCTTCCATCTTGTTCTTATGCTCCCCCTTGATACATTCCCTTGTCTTGATGTGCTTGTTCATCATCTTGAGTTGGGGGTTGCACCATTGTGGTGGTAGAAGGTTGATCATGCTCTTGTTGTTCATGTGGTCGCACACTGCCTATTGCCATAGTCCTCATTGCAGTCGTTAGAACATCTTGTTCATCTATATCATCAAGATCAACTTGCTCTTTTTGAGAGCCATTAGTCTCATCAAATACAACGTCACTAGAGACTATAAATAAACCCAAAGATTTGTTGAATACTCTATATGACTTCGTATTTGTGTCATAACCAAGTAAAAACCCTTCAATGGTTTTGGGAACAACCTTTGAATGCATACCTTTCTTCACCAAGATGTAGCATTTACTCCCAAAAACATGAAAGTAAGAGACATTGAGTTTGTTATCGGTAAGAAGTTCATAGGCCATCTTATTGAGGAGGCAATGAAGGTAGAGATGGTTCATGGCATGGCAAGCCATATTCACGTCTTTTGACCAAAACTGTTTCGGTGTCTTGTACTCTCCAAGCATCATCCTTGCCATGTCAATGAGCGTCATGTTCTTTCTCTCTACTACACCATTTTGTTGTGGCGTGTATGGAGCAAAGAACTCATGCTTGATACCTTCCTCCTCAAGATATTCTTCCACCTAAAGGTTCTTGAACTCAGATCCATTATCGCTTCTTATGTTCTTCACCTTTAGCTCAAACTCATTTTGAGCACGTCTTAAGAAGCGCTTGAGGGTTTCTTGGGTTTCAGATTTATCCTATAAAAAGAATACCCAAGTGAAGCGGGAATAGTCATCAATAATTACAAGACCATACTTACTTCCACCGATGCTAAGATAAGAAATAGGCCCAAAGAGATACATATGGAGAAGCTCCAGCGGTCTTGATGTTGTCATCACATTCTTGCTTGGATGACTTGTTCCCACCCGTCTACCTACTTGGCATGCTACACAAGGTATGTCTTTCTCAAAACAGACATCGGTCAGTCCTAACACATGTTCTCCCTTTAGAAGCTTATGAAGATTCTTCATCCCAACATGTGCTAAACAACGATGCCAAAGCCATCCCATGCATGTTGGTCTTAGCAAGTAAACATGCATCTAGATCGGCATTCTCTTTAGTAAAATCTACTAAGTAAAGCTTGATGTCAGAAACACCTTTAAATGATATATAACCATGGAAAATCAGCATTAAAAGAAAGTTTCTCCTCTAAATTATTTAGATTGTGTCACACCCGGATTTCGGGGCACCAAGACCCGGGCACGAACATAATCACCAGGTGTGCTGGGACCAAGTCTCACACATATGATGAATCATGGCACAGGATCGAATGTCACATCTTTACTACATAACAGGAATTCTATACAAAATAAATAATTACATTATAAGGAGACAACGGTCCAGCAACCCAAAGTTGACTGGGAGACGACGGCCTAGATCTCTCACGAACACATCACAGCATCCTCCAAGCGCCTCATCCTGCGGTACCTGTTCTTGACCTATGGGGGGTGTGAGACAGAAAGAGTGAGCTCACATACGTTCATAGCTCAACAAGTTGTGGGGAATAATGTGCATGAACTCGCCAAAGGTGGGAGCTCACGTGAAGTGTAAGGCTTACCAAAGGAGATGGTTGAAGCTGAGCATTGCTTTTAAAGTTGGTCAAAATTTTATTAGCAATTACTAAGTATAAGTAAATACCAACCCAATTAAGTAGTAGAACAAAAGTAACAACATCACCTGTGATGCAATGCATATGACAAATTGAATTTAGTTCCATAATTTAATCATGTGAGTGTCCGAGCTGCTCATGACCGTGAGCACGACTAGTATACCAGTTTTACACTCTGCAGAGGTTGCGCATCTTTACCCACAAGTCATGTTACCCATCTGCCAAGAGACGGCCAATCCCATACACCTCTTCCGAGGAGGCGAGGCAGGGTAACACTACGAGGCCTTTACAAAGTTCCACTAGCTTCAGAAAACCCGCTACAGTTTATAGGAAGCTCCAATGCAGGAATCCCTCGCATGACCGCCATCGCAGCAAAATCATCCCAAGGGCCTCCCTACACTGACCACTCCCCTACTGCCCTTGCCCCTCTCGGGTAAGGTAGTCATCCACTAGCTTTCCTAATTAATCAGCCAAGGGCGTCCCATTAAACCTTGTGGTAGCACTGTTTTCCCGGGTGGTTCTCCATGTTCCAATTAACATAATGATCTTGTCATGAACTGTAATTAACCAACTGATAATAAAAGTATAATCATGAATAAAATATATCTCTATACCCAAAACCACATAAAGCAATAGCAGGTACTACCCGAAAATTCAGTGGTGAACAAGGTATAAAGATAGTCAAACTAGGGTAACCTATTGGGTCCCATCAAAATTAACCTATGCAGATCATTATGATTAATTAGAACATGACTGGGTAAAAAGAAGTGATCAAGGGCACAACTTGCCTGGCACTTGAGGTTCTAGGTACCAACTTGCTCTTCAGATGACATGTAACCTCACTGCTAAACGTAGCAATACATATAAACAGTGTATAGGCAAAATTAACATCACACCAAACATATATGTAAAATATATAATAATAATCTACACATAAAAATAATATTCTAGGAACAGGAATCATTAATTTTGGAGTTATAGATTTTAAGTTATGAATTTCTGAAGGTTTTATGTGTTTTGTACAAGATTAAATAGGATATAAATTTTATTGTGATTTTCATGTCAAAACAGTGGTACTAAATGATAAACAATAATATTAAAAAATTATAGGAACTGGAATGGATCAATTTGGACTTAATGTGAATTTTCTATGAATTATACAAGTTTCTAGCATTTATTTTCACATTAAAATTATTTTCTAATATTTATTATCTAATTTCACTGCTCACTGGACTGGGCGCATAATACAGAGAAGTACGCGGGCTGACACATAAAAATACCTCAGACACAGATTCAACCGACGGTGGACGGCGGGTTAATAATGATTAAAAAGAGGGGTGTTTTTGCACTTTGGCATGGCTGAAAGGGTATGGGTCAATCAGGGCCGTTCTATCAAAAGCCGAGGGCCCAGATTAGATCGCGAATCCTGTGAACCGGTATGCTACCAGAGCCGATGGATCCGCAATCTACGGCTCAGATCTGCACGCGCGAAGGGACACGCCAGATCGAATCTCTACCACACATCACCAGATCAACGGTCCTCCCAATATCTAATCCTAACCGCTTGCTAAGGAATCAACGACCAATGGCCCGTCATCTACCTACGACGGCCCGACGCGGCGGTGCCCGCACCCACACGGTGGCGGGGCACATCGGCATACACAGACCCGGTTCCCAGGAGCCCCAGTTCCAGATTGGACACGCACGGATCCAGGAGGGGAGCTAAGCGAACTCCAGGAGGTACTTCTTACCATCAATGGAGGCGCAGGGGGGTGCTATCCACGAAGAGGGTGGCTCCACGGAAGTGACGGTGCTCCGGCGAGAAATTAACTGAGCCCCGCACGCCCACAGCTCCCAATTCGTCCACGCAGACCACCAGTGCACCGAAACGATCCCCAGAGACATCCGTCGAGGCCCCACCAATGGTGATGCGCGAGATGGGTAGCGGCGACCCACGATTCACGCGGTGGCGGCGCATAGGGCCTCCAATCCCTCCTCTCTTCTCTCCCCAACGACGGCTACAGTCCATGAGGTGAGGTGGCTGAGGGCCGAAGGGTTCCCGATGCCTTTCTTATACCCTGCGCCGAAGTCCGATTGAGCGGCGCCGTTGGCGAATTTCACGGGCGGATCACTCCGATAACCATGCGCGCCGCATAGTCGGAACCGAGTCCGTAGAATCCGGAGGGAATAACTCTGGCAGCTTGGGCCCACGAGGCAGTGAGACCCGGCGTGGAGGACCAAGGCGATGTGGGGCAGACGTCCCGGGCCCGCCTGGTGGTGATCATCCGCGGTAGCCGTATAACGAGGGGGTGAGGATGGGCTGCGTCGTGAGTTTGGCCCATAGCGCGCCGAGGACAGTTGGGCCAGGACGCAACAAATGTGCCTGAACGCAGATCCGCTCACTTTTCTTTTTCTCTCTCTTTTTTTTATTTTCAATTCTTTTATATATAAATTCCTATTTTGAATTCAAGTTTAAGTTGAGGTTCAAATCTTTAATATGCACAAACAAAGATCCGACATGATGCAAGTTTATTATCTCTAAGTAGAAAAAGTAATAATGCTTTTAAATTTGAAATGCACTATCACATGATTCCATTAATGAAACAGAGAATAGTTCACATCTCATGAATTTTTAGGGAATTATAACTTATATTGTAGATTATATATTAAGAAATACTTTAATCATAATTCTTCTATATAATCCATTCCAAGGTAATTTAGTTTGTCTAAGTATCTTTTATTTTTGAAAATATTTTTATCCTGGGAGTAGTAACTTGGTATCAATATCCTTGAAGGGTGTTTTTGATTTAAAATCTTTGGGGAATTTTCCTTATTTATTTATTTTATTATTTTTTTTCTCAAGCAAATTTTGGGCTTTACAGATTGCATAGAAGATCAAATTCAATATAGCCTAAAGTATTTAAAGAAGATAACAATTTCAGCTCATCATGCACACAAGTTATAGGATTGAATGTTCTAATTTTGGCAAAATTAATAGTGTCAGAAGCAACAACATCAAGTTTGTTCTCTAGTTGTAGCATATAAATAATAATATTATCATCACTCAACCCTTCTTTATCACAAGGAACATCAAAACAATCCTCTTGTAATAAGGGCAACTTAGATTTATCTGAAGGCATGGCATCAATAGAATTACTCAAATTATTTTTAGTATCTCATAGAAACAAATTATTCTCTCATAAGTACTTTCACATCAATCCAATTTTGTGGTTTCTCATAGTCATGCAAATTATTCCACCAAACTAACGCATCATTTGTTAAAGTACTAGACACAATTTTAATTTTTCGCCTTTCACATATACGACATCGTGCAAAAATCTTATTCATTGATACTTCCCATTCATTATATTCATTTGCAATATTTGCATCAAAAGACGAGAAAGATGGATATATAGAACCAAGAGGGAGACAAATCAGCATCAATGGTGTGGCTCTCAAAAGGTTTAGTCAATGTGTGCATCATCTCCTTCAATTCCATATGGGAGACACACTCACATCAGCAGGCTTAAGGCCCCTTTCCTTGTCCATTTAGGTCTTTGGTCCTATCATTGTTAGTACAAACATAAACAAAGGCAACAAAAAAGAACACTATAAACCCTACAACTACTCTCAGGTGGTGGTGCAACACAAGTTATGAAGCATATTACCCCGCTCTTACAAGGTTCTTACCAGCACTGCATGTGGCAATCAGTGGCCGGTGTGACAACACTTAGAGCGTGGGCGTGATTGCAAAGGAGTACCTATTTTGCTCGAGAGAGGTGGAATCAGGAACATATAGCAATGCCGAATAAGTGTCCAAAGTACTCGTCCTAGCTGCTGGCTTAGATAATGTATTAGCACAGTTGAAGAAAAACACAAAGGAGGTGACAAGGATCTAGGAACAACAAGGGAACAAGTTGGAACGAAAAATAATCATAGAGATGCACAGATCAATGGTGTTCCTGCTTATGCGCACTCTTTTTCTCTTTTTTTATTTTTTATTTTTTCTGTTCTTTGTGCATATTTTTTTGCACTTGCATTTTTATATTCTCTTTTTTCACAAGAGTGACAAAAAACAATATATAACATAAGAGTATCAAAAACTTTCTCGCTAGTCTGTTACATATTTTCTGCTCTAACTTCAATTATAGATGTTCAATAAGCACGAGGCCCGCGAGCCCAACACGAAGCCCGCTGTTTGGGCCCGGTCCGAGCCCGGTACGACCCGGCTCTATGCGAGCCCGGGCCGGCCCAGCATGAATAAGTGGGCCAGGCTCAGACAGGAAACTAGGCACGGTGGGCTAGCCTAGCACGGCTCGTTTACCTCTAAGCCCGTTAAGCACGCTTTTTTGCACTAAAACATGCTTACCGGCCCGTTTAGCCCGCTTTTCGGCCCGTCTTTTTCGTGCTAAATGGGCCGGCCCAGCCTGTTTAGGCCCGCTGCGGGCCGGGCTCGGATAGGAAGTCGAACCCGTGGGCTTAGATGGCCCGGCCCGGTTTTCTAACCGTGCCTGGCGGGCCAGGTCCAAAACGGGCCGGGTCGGGCGGCTCGTTTGGCCATCTCTAACTTCAATAGTCTGTTTGTTAAATTTAGAAATATCAAACACAAAAACTCACAATACAAAAGTTGTAGGTATCCTTTTTTCTCTTTCTTTTACATATATGGATTGCCTATTTTGGATAAAGAAAGTGGGAAATATGGACTCCGAAATACATATTGGTCCGAAATTTCAGGATCACAAACAGATTTACTTCCAATACCAATAACTACTTGATACTGACGTTTTTGTAAATCCCGTAAATAAGAAAGTTCTAGATAATGTTCTATGGTTTCTAGAAAGTACAAGAACACTAAATTCCAAGTTTGTATGCGAGATTTATGCTCAAAATAGCAAACTGGACAGAAACTAATATGATAAATACGAGATGATGAGATGAAAAATGATGGGTGAATGGGTTCTGTTGGGGTCGTGCTTCGGTGCGCCGAAGGTCTCACACGAAGAAGCAGCTTCGGCTGGAGTCGTCTCCAAGAGATGGCCGAAGGTTCCTTTTCATGGAGCTTCGGCGTTTTAAACCGACATAGAGATAGAATGACCTTTTTATTCATATAGGTCTGAGTCAATGTTGTAAACATTTGTAAGGGGCATAATTGTAATTTGTCACAGGCTGCGACCTGTGCCTATAAATAGATGAACAGTACCTCTGTACTGTTCACGCGAACCTGTCATTTGCCTTCACGTCACACTTGTATTACTGCCTTCCTCAAGACTGAAGGTACATCTGTCATTTATATTCATTCGTATTAATGGAAATGAAAATGATTCTATGTTAACATTTGAATGTCCATTTTATACCTCATGATTTATGTAAATGCTTCATCCTACGTTATTATGTCTACGAAGGTGCGTCCTTCGTAACCTTCGTCCGAAGTTCCTTATGTCCCGAAGGGATATAATGAAGTGGAGGACGAAAGACCTTAATATTTAACATTTTCTGTGTTGCCTTGTTCTTAACTCTAAGCATTTGAGAACAAGTCCCCAACATTGGCGCCCACCTCCGGTGAACTCACTTCCACTTTTCTGAGCTGATGGCTTCGTTCAACAACCAAGCTGGAGATGCTTCGGCTTCGAAGCTGGTGCTCCCGATAACAGGCGGTTCTTGCTCAGAGCCGGCTAACAAGAAGCAGAAGAAGGAGGCTCAGAGAAGGGTGTAGCATGTTGGAGTGCAGGGACCTTTCATCAAGTCAAAATGGTCTCATATTCCAATTACCTTCTCTCAGGAAGACCTTCAGCTTAAGGATTATCCTCACAATGATGCTATGGTTATTTCTTGCGTGATCAAAGGATTTCTGGTCCACAATGTCCTAGTTGATACAGGCAGTGCAGCTGACATTATATTTGCTAAAGCCTTCAGACAAATGCAGGAGCCCGAAGACAAGATTCATGATGCTACGCACCCTCTTTGTGGCTTCGGAGGGCGGCAGATTGTGGCACTTGGGAAGATTACCATGCCGGTAACCTTCGGATTTGTCAACAACACAAGGACTGAGCAAATTGTGTTTGATATTGTTGACATGGAGTATCCTTACAATGCTATCATCGGCCGTGGCACTCTTAATGCTTTCGAAGCAATTCTTCACCCAGCTTATCTCTGCATGAAGATACCTTCGGACCAAGGACCTATTGCTATTCATGGAAGTCAGGAAGCTGCTAGAAGGGCCGAAGGAAGCTGGACTGACTCCAAGGCAATCCATAACATAGATGGAGCTGAAGCTTGTGAACAGTATAAATTCAGGAGGGAGAAGGCAGCTTCAGCAGATCAGCCGAAGCCCATGTTATCTTTACTACTCTATATGTCCTTACTGTAGGCGTGCACATGTACGAGTGTTCTGCCTCCCGAATCTCGGTCGCGAAGAGACTCTCCATCTCTGCCGCCGCCATCATCGGCGCCAATCTCGCGCTCCGCTCTGCTCCACGGCCTCCACGCCCTCGGTGCCCCCACCCCCGTCTCGCGCCCGGGTGCCTCCCCTGCCCCGTTCACGGTCCCCGCCCCCATCCCTCGACCGGCGCGCATGTCGCTGCTGCTGCCACAGCGCGTACGTGCCCCCGCCCCGTCGCGTCCTCGCCGCATCGGCGCGCCCCGTCTGAGTTAGCTTCAGGTCCAGCGACCCGATCTGGAGGCGGGCAAAGGCGTCACGGACGAAGAGGGACTTGTCTGCGTGCGGAGCCGCCGCCGCAGGCACCTGCAGTACGATGTCAGTGGGAATGGACAGCTCGGAGTCGACGGAGAGCAGCCCCGAGCGAAGGAGCAGCGAGAGGTCGTGCAGGAGGAGCGAGAGCGAGGAGGCCACCATGTCAAGGTCGCTCTTTAGCCGCAGCCGCCCCCCGGGGAGCCCAGGGTCCTGGCACCGGACAAAGAGCGCGTGGAGGGAACGGAGGGCTGGGAGAAGCGCGGCCACCAGGTCGGCGAAGAGCGGGTGGGACGGAGCGGAGGCGGGCGCAGAGACGAGCGAGGACTGCAACGCGAGGAGGGAGGCCTGGAGCGCGCGCCACCGCGAGTGGAGCGCCCTGACCGACGCCGCGGCCAACAGAACCGAAGGCAGGAGGTCGTGCAGGATCTGCGCAAGCGCGTCCGCGGCGGATGCCGGTGCCGCCGGCGTCATGGGCGATGGCGCGGGAAGCAGGAGCGGACGAGTGGGGAAAGCAGAGGGAGAAAACACTACACATCACATGGAGCGCGGGGTGGGTCTGTAGCAACGGACGGACACGATTTGCTTCCGCAGGAAGGAAAGCTGTAAAGCAGGGCGAGAGCTGGCATGCCGGACGATGGCTTTGTGCCACCGCGCGTACGTGCCCCCGCCCTGTGCAGCATCCGTATGATCCATTAGTTGACAGTATTGAACCATCAAGCAGTTCAATCAACAAGGTAGATCTTCGTAAAGAGAAGAACTGGAGTGCTGCTGATAGGCGTGATGCATCGAAATTTATGAACCTAGAAGTGGACAGTGAAAATATGCATGGACTGGGGGTTGTTGCTGAGTCAGAAGTTGAGGGACTTGGAGAGGTGGCAGCAGATACTGAGACAGGTGTGGTGGAGAATGCAAGTCCTGAGTTCTTGGGTGGTAAAGATTGGAACTCAGATATCCCTGTTGATTTTGACAATGACCAAACATTGGACAAAAATAAGAAGGGTAAAGATTCCAGATCAATGAAGCTTTTTAAGAGTGCTATTGCAGATTTTGTTAAGGAAGTTCTTAAACCATCATGGAGGCAGGGTAACATGAGCAAAGAGGCTTTCAAAACTATTGTCAGGAAAACAGTTGATAAGGTTTCCGGTTCAGTCCCTAGCAGTCATATTCCAAAAACACCTGCCAAGATTAAACATTATGTACAATCCTCCCAAAGGAAGGTGACCAAATTAGTAATGGTATGTCTATTGTCACATATCTAGAATATTGGTTATTTTCATACGTATTTTGTCCATATGTTTGTAGCATTTTGTGACTACACGTTATGCAATATTCCTGTTCATGGCATATGATCTGTTCAGCACCTGAACATCATGGAGAAGTATAAATTATGCCATTTGCCATGCCCTTGATACTAAGAAACACAAGCTGCAATTAGTTGGTGTCATGCTATTGAGCTCCTGAACTTTGATGTCCTGATTCCTGAAGTTTGTGCTATGTTGTCATCCAGCCAATTTGATAATTGTTAGTGGAGTTTGGCAACATATCTTTATGTTCATTAGAGACTGAAAACCCTAACCCTAACAGGGTTGGATGATATATTTATAATAGAGTTGTTGGGCCTAAGCCCATTATAGACAACCCATTACAATACAATCACTATAGCTCTAACAATGTTTTTACGTGAAATCTCCATTTTGGTAATGTCACTTACTCACTTAATTTAGTATATTATCTACATTTATCTTGTTTGGTCATCATATGGCAATAATTTGTTTCATCACTTGGACTGACATCTTGATTTAAGTTTCTGAATTCCATCGTGGGATTCAAAATCTGTTTGGAAAAATAGGCTCCACATAAGTGGATGGCATACATGTCAAGTTAGAAATGTTTGAAGCTATCTGATCCTGTGCATGCGAGTTTTGAGCTCACATAATTTTTTCTGGAACGAGAAAATATTGTATCACACTGTTTGCATATGTCAAGTTAGAAATGTTTGAAGCTATCTGATCCTGTGCATGCGAGTTTTGAGCTCACATAATTTTTTCTGGAACGAGAAAACAGTGTATAACACTGTTTGCATAAGAAAATGTGATTCAGCCCTCAAATCTGATATTTCCAAATCGATGGTATCATATTCTCCTTTAGTTCTCTACGGTGACATTTTTTTGTTCAGCACATGTTTGTTTCAATAAATATCTGGCTCCATTGACCTCTTTTATTTTTTCAGGGGTATGTCGACAAGTATGTGAAGCCATAGAGTAATGCGGCATTGTGCTGAATCAGAACTGTCATGGTTCCAGAGTCTGTGCTGCATTCTACTAAATGAGGCTGCAAATTTGGTAATCTTTCTGATGAAACGGTTGTTCCACAGTAAGGATAGTAATCATTGTTTTCCACATGCAGCTCAAATATCTCTTGGCCTTCTCATTACGTGATGATTTGTTGGCTCATATTTTGATCCACATCCATCACCCGCTTGTTGTCTGTCAATGCCTCCTTCATCGTTCTGTTTTTCCTCTGGTTGTGTGCATACAAAGCTGGAAAAAGTGTTGCTGGCACATCTCTTTGGTCTGGAAAAAGTGTTGCTGGCACATCATAGATCATAATCAGCGCTTATCTTGTCTAATAAGGATGCTTCGTTGTATTGTGGTTTATTAAGATGTCTGTATGATACTGATGGTTACAATATAGTGGTGGTTAGTTGCAATGTAGTGGTGAAATAGCTAGATTAAAATAACAAAATTTATATATGGCTAGGAGCCTAGGATCACAAATAGATTATGAAATCTTTTTTCGTAACAATATAACACACATTTAGATATAAATTATTGTATTTTTAGTTGTTTCCGTTGCAACGCACGGGCATTCACCTAGTTGTGTGAAGATGTAGCAGAGCAGAAGGTGTTGTTGGGCTCGCAATTATCTGAAGACCAGGAGAAAACCTTGATAAGGTTTTTATTCAGCAACAAAGATGTCTTTGCATGGTCAGCTAATGATCTCTGTGGAGTAAATCGGGATGTTATTGAACATTCGCTTAATGTTGATCCATCCTTCAGACCCCGAAAGCAGAGGCTTCGGAAAATGTCTGATGATAAGGCCGAAGGGGCTCGAAATGAAGTAAAAAGACTCCTCAGTGCAGGAGTTATCAGAGAAGTGAAATACCCAGAGTGGCTAGCTAACACTGTTATGGTGAAGAAGGCCAATGGCAAGTGGAGAATGTGTATTGATTTCACAGATCTCAACAAGGCTTGTCCGAAGGATGAATTTCCGCTGCCAAGGATAGATTCTTTAGTTGATGCAGCAGCTTCTTCGGAGCTCATGAGTCTCCTGGACTGCTACTCAGGCTATCATCAAATCTGGATGAAGAAGGAAGATGAGCCGAAGACTAGCTTCATAACTCCAAGTGGTACATATTGCTATCTTCGGATGCCTGAGGGGCTCAAGAATGCTGGAGGGAGTTTCAGCAGAATGACTGCGAAGGTTCTCCAATCTCAGATAGGCAGAAATGTGTTGACCTATGTTGATGACATTATCGTAAAGAGCACGAAGCAAGAAAATCATATTGCTGATTTGCAGGAGACCTTCGCCAGCTTCAGACAGGCTGGTCTGAAGCTGAATCCAGAAAAATGTGTCTTCGGAGTGAAGAAGGGCAAATTTCTTGGATGTCTGGTTTCAACGAAGGGAATCGAAGCTAACCCAAATAAAATCGAAGCTATACTTCGAATGGAGCCACCAACCACAAGAAAGGGGGCCCAAAGGTTGACAGGAAGGCTGGCATCTCTCAACAGATTTATATCCAGATCAGCAGAAAGAAACTTACCATTCTTCGAGGTGCTGAAGTCAGCTGAAGTCTTTCAATGGGGCCCAAGTCAACAAAAAGCCTTCGAAGAGCTGAAGCAATATTTAATAGATCTCACAACATTAACTCCACCAACGCCAGGGGCTCCTCTGCTGTTGTATGTGGCAGCTTCGCACTCAGCGGTAAGTGCGGCACTTGTTCAGGAAAAGTTTGATGGACAAGCCAAGAAGCAGGTCCCAGTATATTTTGTGTCTGAGGTCCTCAGTGTCTCAAAGAAAAATTATACAGAGCTGGAGAAGGTGTTGTATGCCGTTCTAATGGCATCCAGGAAGCTTCGGCATTACTTTCAGGCATTCAACATTATTGTTCCTTCTTCGCAGCCGTTGAAGGACATCATGAGGAATAGAGAAGCTACCGGGCGTATTGGAAAATGGGCTGCGGAACTTAATGAATTTTACATTGATTATGTGCATAGATCCTCAATTCAGTCTCAAGCATTGGCAGATTTCATTGCCGACTGGACGCCAGGGGCTCAGGACGAAGAAGCGAATAAAGATGCCGAAGCATGGACAGTGTTTTGTGATGGCTCTTGGGGAACCTTCGGAGCAGGTGCAGCTGCTGTGTTGGTCTCTCCGTCCAAGGTTAAAACTTGCTATGCAGCAAGACTTGACTTCAGCTGCACAAATAATATCGCTGAGTACGAAGCTTTGCTCCTGGGTCTTCGGAAACTAAAGGCAATGGGGATCAGAAGGGCAATTCTTAAAACTGATTCCCAGGTTGTTTCGGGTCATATTGATAAAAGTTGCAAGGCTAAGGACCCGAAGCTTGAAAAATACCTAGACACGGTCCGAAGGATCGAAGCTTCCTTCGAAGGATTTTCTGTTAAGAATATCCCTCGAGGACAAAATGAGCATGCTGATTTATTAGCCAAGTCTGCAGCACAGGGGCTGCCGCTACCTTCGGACGTGTTCTTCGAAACAATAAAGGCACCTTCAGTGGAGCTACTTGAAAGAGCAGTCCTTAACATTTCTCCTGTCTACAGTGAAGATTGGAGAACAGAAATAATCTCTTACCTTCAGGGAAACTTTCTATCAGATGACGAAGCTTATAATAAGAGGATAGAGGCAAGAGCTCGTCCCTATGTCATGATAGAAGGGGAGTTATACAAGCATGGAGTTTGTGCCCCGCTGCTCAAGTGCTTGTCTAGGGCCGAAGGTATAGAGTTGATGAAGGAGATACATGCAGGCCTGTGCGGATCCCACATTGGATCCAGGCCGTTACTTGGAAAAGTGTTCTGCCAAGGATTTTATTGGCCAAAGGCAGCTTCGGATGCAGCGGAGTTAGTCCAAAAGTGCGAAGGTTGTCAAAAATGTGCAAGAGATCAAAAACAACCTTCGTCATTAACACAGCTGATACAACCCATCTGGCCATTGCAAAGGTGGGGCCTTGACTTGTTGGGTCCATTGCCACCGGCCCAAGGGAACCTAAAATATGTTATAGTAGCTGTGGAGTATTTTTCCAAGTGGATTGAGGCGAAGCCATTAGCCACAATAACTTCGGCCACTGTCCAAAAATTTTTCTGGCAGAGTATTGTCTGTCGCTTCGGAGTGCCGAAGGCTATCACTGTAGATAATGGAACACAGTTCGACTCCGAAGATTTCAGAAATTTCTGTGATCAAATTGGCACGAAGATCCACTTTGCATCAGTCAGGCATCCGGAGTCGAATGGGCTTGTTGAAAGGGCCAACGGCATCATAATGACAGGAATAATGAAGCTAATTTTTAATCAACCAAGGGGAAAATGGCCAGATCAGTTGACCAAAGTGGTGTGGAGCCACAATACAACAACATCAAGGTCTACAGGCTTTACCCCATTCAAGTTATTATTTGGTGACGAAGCAATAACTCCAGAAGAAGCTAAAGCTGGATCAATAAGAGTGGTAGCTTCGGCAGAATCAGGTGCCGAAGATACTTGTCTTGTGGAAAAAGATGCCTTAGAAGGGATCAGGCTTCAGGCCGTGGAAAATATCAACAAATACCAGGCTGAAACAATCAAATGGCGAGATAGAAAAGTCCGGCTAAAAAATATTGAGCCAGGACATTTGGTGCTTCGGAGAGTGGCCAACCCGGATACAGTGGGCAAGTTGCAACTGAAATGGGAAGGGCCTTTCTTAGTAGCATCTTCGTCAAGGCCTGGTTCGTACAGACTGAAGGACATGGATGGCAATGAAATTCCAAGATCTTGGAATGCCGATGAGCTTCGGCGGTTCTATGTATAACTTGATGTAATTTTATCTTTTCTTTTCTTTTTTATGGCACCCTTTTCCTTTCTAAAGGGGGAGAAAGGTTTTTAATGGGGCCATCATATGTAATTTTCCTTTTTAGTTTTATAAGAGCAAAATCCCCCAAAAGATGTAAATGTAAAAGCTGAGAGCGCACCATCGAGTGCCGAAACTGAAAAAGAGAAAAAAGCTCCGAAGACGTCCCTAAGGGGATGCAGAGCTTACAGCGAAAAGTCAACGCTGATTCCGCCGAAAGTAAAAGGCGAAGAAGCTCCAAAGACGTTCCCAAGGGAATGCAGAGCTTATACCGTCTAAGTAAAAGACGAAGAAGCTCCAAAGTCGTCCCTAAGGGGATGCAGAGCTTACAGCGAAAAGTCAACGCTGATACTGCCTAAGTAAAAGGCGAAGAGGCTCCAAAGTCGTTCCTAAGGGAATGCAGAGCTAATGTGTGGTTGTTTCTAAGTAATGGCTGACAATGTGGCTTCGGACGTATGCTTCGGACATTCATTCGTGCATTACATTACATCATAACATTTGCATGCATAAGCATTCATTCATAGCATTTGTGTTCCCAAGTGGCTGCTTCGGCAAAAAGCTTCGGAGAAGAGGTTTTTTATGATTCGTTATGTAAAAGAAAAGCTTCGGAGAAGTGCGTTTTTATGATTTGTTATGCTATGTTGTGTACAAAAGAGAAAAGTTTTGTTGCTCGGCAAAAAGAAGAATTGTTTTTATGCTTCGTTGTGTACGAAAAGAAGGGAAGGTGTTTTTTTTTCGCCTTCGGCTCAAAATACTGATTTCGTCCACATCAAAGCGCCTCAATCGAAGGGTAAGAATATATTACAAGGTATGTACAAAGTTCCTTGAGAACAGTCTAATTGTATTTACAAGAATTGTTACAAAAATATCCTGAGTTTTTCTACAGTACACTTCTATTGATCTTCATTAAGTTTCAGCTCCGGCGACAGCTTCGGCAACAGCTTCGGTGACATAACTTAGGCATCATCTTCACCTTCGTCATCCTACATAAATTAAGAAATTATGAGTAAAAATCAAGAGCAAAGGAAAAGGTAAGTCCGAAGTATCATTTCTTACTGGTTCAAGATGACTTCGTGCTTCGTCTCCAGCTTTCTCCCGCCCGCCTTTTGTCCATATCATTTTTATAAATCTATTGGAGATACTTCGGGCGAGGTCAGGCATATCATCCAGGATTGATGGAGATAAGGTGAAGTTGGGCCTGTTGACAATTTTTCCGTGTTCGCAGCCGGCCTTCAGAAATGCAGCAGCAGTACCCCGAGAAGCTACCCAGGCACAGAAGTCGCCGTGCCCGGCTATAACTTCATCAAGCTCTTCGATTTCAGCTTCAATATGATCGAAGGCCTGGGGTAAATTTTCCGCCGAAGGGTTAAATTTCCCGCTGCTGGCTCCAACAGAGTAAAATATCTTCTTCAATCGTCCAATGCAACTATTGCCAAAGTTCAAGCATTTGTCTTGAAGGCTTGTTAATGTTTTTCTCAACTCTGAGCTGGTCTGGACTTCGGCTTTAAGCTTCGAATTCAGTTCTAGCTTCTCCTGTTCGAATTGTTTTGATTGATTGATAAGCTTCGAATTCAACTCTGATAATTTAGCCTCAGTCTCAGCCAGTAAGCCTTCGGCCGATTGGAGCTCGAAGTCTTTCTTTTCAATGATAGCAGATTGCTCTTTTATTTTGCTTTCTAAGTTTTCAATTATAGCTTCGTGCTTTTTGTCCTCCAAGTCCTGCTGCATCTTCAGAGCTTTGCTCAGCAGCATGCTCTGTACAGAAACAACTTATGTTAGTAATATTTTCATTGTTAACAGCAATGAAAACCAGAGAAAAGGTTGTTTACCTTGAAGTTAGAATAAAATAAGCTGCCGACGATATGTTGTCGTCGGTAGCGGCTGATGTCTGACTCTAGCTTCGGAAAACCGATACTCTTTGATAGAGTACCGATTACCCTAGCTCCAGTCTGGTCTCGAATGCAGCCTAGCTTTTCATCATCTACACCTCCAAATAGGAGAGCACCTGGCTTGTAGCCGCAAGATTTGGCATACTCTTTAAGTTCTTCTATTTCGTCCTTTGTAAGTTTTTGCCCAATTAAATTCTGAAAGGAGTAGGCTTCGTCGTCCGAAATGTCTTCGGCTATTTCTTTTCCTTTTTCAGGCACTGTGGCCATGGTTTTTTCAGTAGCAACATCAGCTTCTTCCGCAGCCATGTCCTTCAAAATTTTGTTAATATCCTCAATGGCTGTTTCTAAATTAACATCTTCGGCTGTAGCGGCTTCGGTAGCCGCGACCTCCGAAGGTGCGACTTCGACGTTTAAGGTGCTTTCGGCAGCTGCTGTTTTCTGAGCTGACGCTCTTGGCGGTGTCTTATCGATAACTTCAGTTACCGCAATGATTCTTTGCCGTTTGGATTTGCTTATCTTCGTCTGATCCGGCTCGTCCACCTTTTGAAAAAGCTTCGTCAGTTGGAGCCCTAATGGACTTAGCTTCGTGGGCATGGGTTCAGTCATTACCTTTAAAATTTCTTCCACGTCGCTGGTAGAAGGCGGTGTGGGGGTCCTCTCTTCTTCGGATATTTTCCGTTTCGGAGTTGATATTTTCCTTTTCTTCGGAATTTTCTTCTCTGCTGCTGGTTGCTCTTCATCCTTGGTCAGAATTTCGGCCACTCTTTTTCTTTTGTGGCCCTCGGCACCCTTGTTCAACTGCTCATAGTCCGGGTACTCGAAGCCCAGGGCATCGAATACTCGGTTCAGCCTTCGCTTCGGTCGGGCGCCGAAGGCTGCTGTCATTAATTGATCCTCTTTTTTGGAGTAATTCCCCAAGATTTCATTGCACATTGTCTCAACTGTGTCTAACCACTCTTTGCAGGGTTTCTTAAAGTACTTCTTGAATTTAAAATGATAGGGCAGACGGACCAGCTCCCCCTTCTTCTTTTCTCCCTTCAGCTTCGGCATTTCCCACTCTTTTAAAGTAGGGAAAACTCTGAATGCCAAAAATTCCTGAACTAGATCCCTGGTGCCAATATGTTTTGAAATGATTTCAAATTCACCCAGAGCAGCCCAGGTAGGACCCTTTAAATCGCCGATGCGGCAGCGTGGCCTCGTCTCTCCGAAGATTAATTCCAGAGGGCTTTGTACCAATTTTTCTCTGTCTTCGTCAACTTTTACATAAAACCATTCAGATTTCCAGCCTGCTGGCCATTTGCTTCGGTAGCTGATGACAGGACATTTTGTTGTCTTCCGGTAGGCAAAATTATAGCAACCGAAATTATCATGTAGCCCATCTTTTCTGGCCTTTGTTTGATAGTGTAATTCGTGAACTCGGCAGAAGCTGTCAGCAAACGGTTCCACGGCCTGGCTCCGAAGGGCCCAGATATAAACATTAAGCCTAACGATGGCGTTAGGAGTCAATTGATGAAAGTAGATACCAAACCTCCTCAATATCTCTGCAATAATATTGTGCAGAGGAAATCTCAGCCCAGCCTTTAAAAAGCTTTTGAAGATAACAATCTCATCCTTCCCTGGCTTCGGGGTGGTTTCTTCTCCCCCGAAGCGGAGTAGCTTCTTCTGATCTTCATTGAAATAACCTGCTTTCACCATCTTCGAAAGATCAGCTTTTGAAACAGTTGATTTCCCAAAATCCAGGTGACTGGGCTTGCTGGGCGTAGCAATGTGGTAGTCATCTTCGGAGTCAGTCCCATCAATGTTTTCTTCTTCTTCTTCGGCTGTTGTCGGGTTTGCTTCGGCAGCAGGCCTTTCTTCCGCAGTCACTAGACCGGAGCGCTGCATCGCTTCGGAGATGGGCATAGTGTCCGAACCTTCGGCTTCGTCTCCCTCACGTGCAACTTTGGCAGTAGATCGCACTCGTGCCATGTGATTCTGAGTTTGGGGAAGTCAGAAACTTTTTTCTTTTTTCTTTTCTCCGAAGCTCTCCTTTCTGACGAAGCAAGCGTCGAGACGGACCTTCGTTCGATTTTGAGAGTCAAGCTTCGGCTATGGTGGAAAATTTTGTCAGCAAAACAGTGCAAATAGCAATGAATGCTGTGGTAACTTCACACCTACCCGTTTGTTTATATAGTACCGCAGGTAAGAAGGCGAAGCGGCAAGATTTTTACACCAGACGGGCGGTCACTTGTACTCGCTGTGCAGTGGACCGCAAAGATCAAACAGTAACTCTGCAAGGTGGGCCTGGCACGTGCTCGGAAGCCGGATCGTTTCTCCGCAACGAGCTCAGGGAAGGTGTTTTTTGGACCTTCGGCTTCCCGAAGCTGAAGAGGTTTTTTTTCACGGGTCAAGCTCGTTACGAAAAACGATCTAGCACCGCGAAAGGGGCTACTGTTGGGGTCGTGCTTCGGTGCGCCGAAGGTCTCACACGAAGAAGCAGCTTCGGCTGGAGTCGTCTCCAAGAGATGGCCGAAGGTTCCTTTTCATGGAGCTTCGGCGTTTTAAACCGACATAGAGATAGAATGACCTTTTTATTCATATAGGTCTGAGTCAATGTTGTAAACATTTGTAAGGGGCATAATTGTAATTTGTCACAGGCTGCGACCTGTGCCTATAAATAGATGAACAGTACCTCTGTACTGTTCACGCGAACCTGTCATTTGCCTTCACGTCACACTTGTATTACTGCCTTCCTCAAGACTGAAGGTACATCTGTCATTTATATTCATTCGTATTAATGGAAATGAAAATGATTCTATGTTAACATTTGAATGTCCATTTTATACCTCATGATTTATGTAAATGCTTCATCCTACGTTATTATGTCTACGAAGGTGCGTCCTTCGTAACCTTCGTCCGAAGTTCCTTATGTCCCGAAGGGATATAATGAAGTGGAGGACGAAAGACCTTAATATTTAACATTTTCTGTGTTGCCTTGTTCTTAACTCTAAGCATTTGAGAACAAGTCCCCAACAGGTTCGGTTTATGGACAGGGTCAAATTTGTGGATGGGGTCGGTTTATCGAGATTGAGTTTGTGGAATGGCAGCTGATGGTAATGACCAAACTGACCCAAAACAAATCTAAACCAACAAACTAATTAGGGTTGTTGGCGAGGCAAATGAAGGGTGAATGGGTGCAGTTTATGGATAGGGTTGGTTTTGTGGATGGGATCGGTTTATCAAGATTGAGTTTGTGGGATGGCAGTAGATGGAAGGGATCAAAATGAACCAAAACGATTCTAAACTAGCAATGGACTCAACCTAGTATACAAACTCAGAACTGTAGACACCAAAACTAAATTGTGCAAAGGCTAACACGATGGTTTTAGCTCGGGAAAAGCTGATCGTAAATTTTGGGGCTTCTTGTGGACCATGGGATGAAACAAAATGAATCTAAAGGTAAGATTATACCTCACAAGCAACCTGAATCTTGATACCACGTGATAGAGTGGGAGGTCCGACCTTCCGTGAGGTAGGATAACTTAATTGGATGGAGATCTTGACGTTGATGATCCGAGGCTTCGAGGGAATGGATCCTCGCAATCACTATACCACTGTTCCAATGGTTATCACCCGTGACAAACGAGTGACCTCGCCACGAAGGCTTATCTGTGCAACCACAATCAAGAACACAAGCAAGATCAAGAAGAACACAACCAAAATTGTGTTGATTACGAGGTGGGGTCTCACTAATCGATGAACGACAATAGTGTTCGATGGCAGATATGATCTAAACTGTTGGGGGCCTTCGTCTTTCAAAGGTCCTCAAAAAAACGACTAACATGTCTTCCAGTATAGTATAGTATCACAGGAAGCTTCGGCTTTGAGATGAAGGTGTACATAGTATGAAAGGCGCAACCTGGAAGAAGGATGAACTAGTTCCGAAGCTATGGACGGAGAAGCTTCAGCTTAGCGTAAAGACAACGATGGAGAATGAAACCGACTTAAAAGGGAAAAGAAAGCTTAGCCCTCAACAACTTACTTTTTAGCTAATAATAAATGTCAAGGACATGAATGTAATTTTACCTAGGCTGTGTCTTGTGCCTATAAATAGATGAACAGTAACACCGTACTGTTCACGCTGACCTGTAATCATTTGCACGTCACTATTGGATCTTTACCTCCTATCAAGCCAAAGGTACAAATGTAATTCAATACTATTGATGTTTGTTCATAAATATATGATGATATTATGAGTAATATAATGATTTTAAAATGATTATTTATGCTTTCTCTATGTTTTATATAATCATATTTATCTCTGTATATTGCGATGAAGAAGGTATGTCCTTCTTGACCTTCGTCCGAAGATCATTATATCCTAAGGGAGATAATGTGATGAAGGACGAAGGTCTTTAACCATTAACATCTGTGTTGCCTTGTTCTTGATTCGTAGCTTTTGAGAACAAGTGACCAACATTGGCGCCCACCTCCCGTGAACTCATTTAACCACCTTCGGCAAGCTGTGACCTTCGTCATGACGCCTAAGAAGTCTTTAGGGCTAGGGGCTGCACTGCAGCCACTTGACGTTAATCAGGAAACATTACACGAAGCTAGGAGCCAAAAAAGGAAGGCTACTAGTCCGACACCTCAGGAGGAGGAGTTGGACCAAGAAATCAGGGACCTCGAAGCCATTCATCAATATGTTCAGAGGAAAAAGGAAAAGATGCTTCGCCTTGCCGATCTTCAGAAGAAGATTGATGAGGCCGCTGAGGAAATGTGTCATGTCACCCAAGATGACCAAGACCGAAGGCCACAACACAGAGACCTTCGTCAGGACAATTCATACAATGATGATGAATGGTATGATGATTTCCATCATGACAATTTTGCTTTTGATGATGCTTCTCCTCTAGCAGCAGAATTGCAGGCTACCCCATGGCCCCAGTCATCCAAGCCACCCCAGCTTCCTATGTATGATGGGCACTTAGACCCGAAGCAGTTTCTAATGAGCTACGAGGCAATCATATCTTCATATGGGGGCAACACTGCAGTCATGGCGAAATCCTTCGCCATGGCAGTCAAAAGTGTCACACAAACTTGGTACTCTTCTCTCCGGCCAGGGACAATCACATCATGGCAGAATCTTAAGGATATGTTAATCACTAGCTTTTAAGGATTTCAGATGAAGCTAGTCACTGCTTAGGCTTTGTTCTAGTGCACGCAAGACCACAAGGAGTAACTTCAAGCGTATGTCCGAAGGTTTCTACGTTTGAGAGCACAAGCGCCCACAGTGCCCAATGAAATTGTCATTGAGGCCATGATCAAAGGGCTTTGGCCAGGACCTACGACTCAGTATTTTGCTAGGAAACCCCCGCAAACCCTGGAGAAGCTTCTTCAGAAGATGGATGAATATATTCGGGCTGATAATGATTTTCGCTAGAGAAGGGAAGAAGCCTACATGTTTTCTGAGATGACTAGGGGCTTCGGAGGAAGAATCCACCCCAGGCACGTCAGATCGATTCATAATTCTAGCCTAAGTGATGACAGAGGAAGCCAGCCTCAAAGGCCACAACACAGCTCCTAATCTTCAGGGCAACAACAAAACTCTTTCAGGCCACCAGTCCCAAGGGGCAGAGGCAGCAGGGGCTTTGGAGGAAGATACGGAGATCAGCCCAGAAGGCTATATTGTTTATTCTATGGTGAAGATAAGGGCCACACCATAAGAACATGCCAAGTCACAATACAGAAGCAAAAGGAGATTGCCGAAGCTGAGGCGCGGCAGAATCAGCCAAAGTAGGTCTTACATACTGCTTCATGTTACTCTCCCTATGTACCAGAGTACGTAGGCAATCAACAACCTTCAGCTTCTATCGCTTCAGCAAGTCACTCTCAAGCTTCCTAGGCCCAGCTCCCATTACCACCACCATTACCACCCACTCAGACCCGAAGCCAGCAGCCAGAAGGGCACCCACACGCACAGCAGCAGCGTGATTTTCGAGAGGAATCCGAAGCTCGCACAGTCAACAGCACTGTGCCAGAATCCAAGCATATCTATTAAAGAATATCCTATTCTTGATGTATCTTTATCTTTTATGCCATTTTAATTTCTGTATGAGAAACAAGTCATGAAGGACTAAATTTTGATTTTATGTAATAATTGTGCCTCTGTCAATGAGTAAAATACATCTTAAGCACACTTCTGAAGTTACAAAACTCGTTCCTAAAGGAGCACGGAGTAAGTTTCGAAGCTACAAAAGTCGTTCCTAAGGGAGCACAGAGTAAGTTAAGAAGTTACAAAAGTCGTTCCTAAAGGAGCGCAGAGTAAGTTTTTGAAGCTCAGAAGTCGTTCCTAAGGTATGCAGAGCCAAAAATTCCACTGAAATACAAGGTGAAGAAGCTCCAAAGTCATTCCTAAGGGGATGCAGAGCTTAAATACCACCGAAATATAAGGTGAAGAAGCTCCAAAGTTGTTCCTAAGGGGATGCAGAGCTTAAAGACTCCAAAGACGTTCCTAAGGGGATGCAGAGTCTTGTGTGTTCTAGTGTGGGCGCGCGTGTGTGTGCTCGACATCACCGTCATATTGCATCATATCATCGCATCATTCCGCATAACATTACATCATACATCATATCGCATCAACGACAAAAAGATTGGTATGAAGCAAATCTTCGGCAATACTTTATTGAATGAAAATGTGCTGAGGCATGAAGCAAACTTCGGGAAACACAATTTTATCAGACTTGCCATAGAAGGGGCTTCTTTCTTTATAAAGCATCAAAAGAAGGGAAGGTGTTTTCTCGCCGAAGGCTCAAAAACGGTATGTGCATAAATTTCATGCATCGCAAAGAAATATATCACAACAATTTACATGTCTGATTAATTGTTCCATACACCAAATGTTACATAGAATCATTACAATAAAGTTTAATCTTCCTTAAGTATTTTCTCTGCGGCTTCATTCAGCAGCTTGTCGACGACATCGTCGACGAGGGAGTCAGCAACGCTCATTATATCCAGTGCTTCTTTTATGACCGGATCGGCTAGGAGGTTGTATGGCTTGGGCAGTGGTGACAGTTCAGCTGCAGTAGGCAAACTATTAGTTCGAAGCCAGAAAATAAACGCCGAAGCTAAAATTCAAAAACAGTACCTATGTGCCTTTCGCGCTCAGCAGCTTCTTCGGCTCGCCTAGCTTCTTCTCGGGCTTCATGGGTTTCTTTTTCATTCTTCTTTATGATTTTGTTGGCCAATTCTGGGCCACCATTCACCCAGACATCAGAATAAAATTTTCCGCCCACCAAAGTAGCTTCGGCTGAAGGGTCTTTCATGTCGTCTATGGAGAAGGCGGCTTCAGCCTGGGCCGAAGCTTTAACATGGTCACAACCAGCCTTCTCTAGAATTGCCGCAATACCTCGAGCATCAGTAAAAGCACAGATATCCCCGCGATCGCTCAGGATCCTTCAAAAGCTTCGGCTTCCCCGTTTATCCAATCAATAACGTCCTCGGGGTCACCTCGAATGAAGTTCTCTTCGGAAGAATAAGCACCTACTTTGGCAAAGCTGGTTTTCAATTTTTTCACGCAATCCAAGGATTTCTCGAAGCACCTTTCCTTCGATTCATGAAGCTCTTCAACATTTTTCTCTAGCCTAGTTTTTGACCATTCACTAATTTCTTGATTAGCTTTGGCAACTGCAAAGTTCTCATTGGCTTCGGCAAGTTTTTTCCGAAGGTCTTCAATTTCGGCTTTATAAGTTTCGGATTGAGTGTTAAACTTTGCTTCATCTTCTTTCACTTTATCCACCAATGAAAGTAAAATTTTATCCTTCTCCAGGGCTTCATTTCTTAGCTTTATGACTTCTGATCGAAGGTTGCCGAGAGCTATCGTGCAGCTTTCATCTTCAGCATTCTTTTGCGCCCTCAGGGCATTGCTAAGAATTAAGCCCTGCAAAAAAGAAGGATAAAGGATTAGCATGAGAATAAAAGACTTTATTTCCAAGTTCATAGACTTTAAGTTCACAACTTCTGTACCTTCAAACTGTTGTATGCGAGGCTATCCGCGAGGTCATCCTTCGACATGGCGGAGAGGCCAGCTTCGAGCTTCGGAAATCCCATATTTCTGGCCATCTCCCGGTAGACGGATATTTCCTTGTTGTCTGGCAGACAGTATAGGAAATCATCTTCGTTCGTGTCGTTAAACACTAAGGCACCCTTCGGATATTTCAGTTCCTAGGCGTAGTGTTTGGCTTCCATAACTTCTTCTTCAGATACCCTTTTTCCCAAGCATGTCAAATAATAAAGTCAATATCCGCGGACAGTGGTTCGGGAACAGGAGATTTAGCTTTTTCCGTCACATCCTGCTCCAGAGCCACGCCAACATCTGGAGATTCTTGCTTAGCCCTATCCTCAGTTGCGGTAGGCTTTGTCTCAATAGGCACTGAGGGCCTAGCTTCGGTTTCAGTGTGACTTATGGCAGCTTCGACAACTTTCTTTGCAGGGGCAGGAGTTAATGCCTTTGTGGTCTCCATGACAGCGTCTAGTACGCTAGCCATTCTCCTTCTCTTGGGAGTTGTTGCGGGAGCCTTTGCTACCTTCGGCAATTCTGCTTCTACCGGTGAACTCAAGATTTCTGGCGGTGCCATTGTTTCTTCTAGCTCTGGTTTTTGACCGCCTTTTCTTTGGCTTCCACATCATTTTTTGGCGTTTCGACTGGCTCAGCTGTAGGCACCTTCGGCAAATCGATTTGTCTTGCCTTAGAAGTGGAAGATGCTCCTTCGCCAAATTTCGGCACTACGACCGTTTCAATATATCTTGGCCGATTGGTCAAAACCTTGATTTTCTTGCCCTTCGACACATCAGAGATGGCCAAAGCAGCAACTTTCCTCTTTTTTCCTTGCTTTCGCGAGGGATAGAAATAATCAAGATATATGAAACCAATCACATCGAAAACTCTGTTCAACCTTTTCTTGCCTCGACTTCCGAAGGCTGAGGTCAAGGCATCATCTTCGGCTCTTGTGTATGCTCCGAGTAGCTCATCACTAGTCACCTCAATACATTTCAGCCAGTCGTCATTTGGTTCGTCAAACCGATCTCTGTATCTGAAGGTGTATTTTAAGTAAACCAATCCACCTTGGCTGGATCCGGTAGCAGTCTCCTTCGGCATTTCCCAATTTTCCACAAGTGGCCATACCCTGTAGGCTATGTGCTCTTAAACTAGGTCTCTTGTGCCAATAAAGGCACAAACATTATTGAAGGCCTTCTATCATTCTTCAGTATCATTTCCAAGTGCAGCAGTTGGCCTTCGAAGGCCGAAGCGAGACCAAATGGGGCGTTGGATAATCCCCTTTATGTATTCCCTTTTAACCAGATCATTTTTGACATAAAACCATTCCTCCATCCAGGCCCCGGGCCACCTTTTCCGAAATGTCGGAAAGGGATAACTTGCTTCGGAGCGAGGAATGAAGCCATAACAACCGAAGTTGTTGTGATATTGCTCTTTACCAGTGGCCTTCGTCTCATAGAGAAGTTCGTGCATATTGTAGAAGCATTTCGCGCTCGGTTCCAACCCTTGGCTTCTCACGGCCCAAACAAAAACACCCATTATGATTCTAGCTTCGGGATTGATTTGATGAAGGAAGATTTCAAATGTCTTAAAAACTTCAACTAAAAATTTGCTCAATGGGAACCAAAGACCCGCCTTCATAAAGCTTCTGTAGACAACAACCTCATTTTCTTCAGGTGCAGGGGCGGTGCTGTCCCCTCCAACCCTCACAATAAACATGTCACGAAAGTATCTTCCCTTCATGGTGTCAATCTGACTTTGTTTAATGGTTGACTTTCCGAAGATGGTATGGCTTGGCCGCCAGGGCCAGTCTTCGGAATCTTCATCCCCACTTTCCACATCATAGTCATAACTATCGCCAGAATCTTCAGACAAACCTGCCATTATTTCATTTGTGATCTTCTCTATGTTTGTTCTTTCCATAGCTTCATAAAACCCAGCAAGAGTAGGGTCCACAACCTTCTTCTCCTCAGACATCTTCTTCTTTTCAGACATACAACAAGCACTTGTGTATATCATGAAGCTCGAAAACCAAGCGAGAGCTGATAGCAAGAAAATTAAAAATTTGAGAAAACAACGCAAGCAACCAAAATGGCGTAACAAAGGCTGTCGCTGTGGGTTTCTATTTATATGCCTAGTGCATTGCAACTTGGTGGGCCCCATTTGTCATTGACTTTCGCTATTCTAGTGAAGGGAAGGTGTTTTTTTGGACCTTCGGCTAAAGGCCTTCGTTCACGTTGCAGTCTGAATTTGTTAGATATAGGAACAAATTAATGCTGTGAGGGGCTACTGTTGGGGGCCTTCGTCTTCTGAAGGTCCTCAAAAACACGACTTACATGTCTTCTAGTATAGTATACTGTCACAGGAGGCTTCGGCTTTGAGATGAAGGTGTACATAGTGTGAAAGGCGCAACCTGGAAGAAGGATGAACCAGTCCGAAGCTGTGGACGGAGAAGCTTCGGCTTAGCGTAAAGACAACGATGGAGAAAGAAACTGACTTAAAAGGGAAAAGACAGCTTAGCTCTCAACAACTTACTTTTTAGCTAATAATAAATGTCAGGGACATGAATGTAATTTTACCCAGGCTGCGTCCTGTGCCTATAAATAGATGAACAACAACACCATACTATTCACGCTGACCTGTAATCATTTGCATGTCACTCTTGGATCCTTACCTTCTGTCAAGCCGAAGGTACAAATGTAATTCAACACTATTGATGTTTGTTCATAAATATATTATGATATTATGAGTAATCTAATGATTTTAAAATGATTATTCATGCTTTCTCTATGTTTTATATAATCATATTTATCTATGTATATTGCGATGAAGAAGGTATGTCCTTCTTGACCTTCGTTCGAAGATCATTATATCCTAATGGAGATAATGTGATGAAGGACGAAGGTCTTTAACCATTAACATATGTGTTGCCTTGTTCTTGATTCATAGCTTTTGAGAACAAGTGACCAACATAAACAAAACATAAACCCTAATGTGATGGTTATTGCAGATAAAGTAGAGGTTAGGGACATGCACAACACCTGGAGGTACACCTAATGGGCTCCAACATAATACACAGGCCAATCGTCCAACAAATGGTGTCGTAGCACCAAAACATAATATGAACGTTGACTTGTTTCGACGGTTTTCGTTGACTCCGGATGAATTTTTAGTTGCTTCTAGTTGGGTGGGAAAAATTATCTCCTTATATTTCCATCCATATAAGGTCCGACCTAATCAGAGTTTGGATGCATCCTAGGCGTCCGTTTTAGTGCAGAGTGGTCCTGGACTCCAAGGTGGAGATGAAGTTGAGTCGAACTTGGCTTTCTCTTGTTGTGAATGTCCTAACTTCTCCTTCTTAACACCTTGGCCTTTTGCAGGTCCTTTCTGGTCGTCTCGAAAGTCCCTAATCATTAAAACATCCTTGGCACCAAGCGTAAGCTCCAAACCACAATTGACTAGGTTAGAACAAACCTATAGATTTAGCTGCCGTGCACGTGCTCATGTTGTCGGTCCATGCATTGTTTGTATGGGAGTGATGTCCTCATCAATGCTCTTTAAGACTGGCTGCATGGGCGACAAAGAGCTCCGGTGACATCATTATCATCTCTGCGCCATGCCGACCCCTAGTCTCTGTAACCTAGGTTTCGGCGTGGCTCATCATGTTGCGGTCCTATAGACGGCCAACACACTTAGTCCTAGGGATAGGTCATGAGTGGGCCATAGGCCTAGGGGCTCGTAGGTCATGAGTTGAAGGAGGATTGACTCTCCCGCTATGGCTTAGTGTCAGGCATAGTTAATACGGTCGGTCACTTTTGGCGGGCTAGTCCTGGGTTAGGAATGGAATCCACTCGAGCGACTTCCTCACGGTTCGCCTGACTTCCATTTGGCTCCGCCTCGCCCAATTCTGGGCTCGGTTCCTCTGGACTATCCATAGGCGGGTTCACTTTTCCCTCGTCCTCTAGCTGGCTCGTGGGCCCCAAGGGCTCAGGGATCTTTCCCCCGATAGTATCCCCCAAGCCCCAAGGGAGAGTGTATCCCCTTAGTGGCTTCCCCTGGGTCAGTCAGAGATTGCTCCGTTCCTCTTGGTGTCCGAGTCTAGAGGGTAGGTAGGATTTGCAAGACTCGTCTTTGGCCCTTCCAGGGCCAGTCGTCCACTATAAGTAGAGGGTCTCTTTGCTCTATCCTTAATCAACTTCGTTCGATGCCTTTTCGCTCTCCATGAACAACATCTTGTCAGAAAGTTGCCCCGCAAGAGTCCTTTGGGGGACCTCTTGGATAATCATGGATCATGGTTGCAAACACAAGTTTGACTTGTCCCTTGTGGTTTGGGTTGATGATGAGTGATTATCAATGGGTAGCGTCTTGGGTCATCGTTGTAACACCCTGATTTTGGGGTATAAAATTTCTTTCTAATTATCACCCAAAATCAGGTGTTACTCTTCCTTTTCTCACTCTAGGTTTTTTCTCTCTCTAGATTCTCTCTCCCTTTCTCCCTTTTAAGTAGAATTAGCTTAAGTTAGAGAGATTTGATTATTTATTTTTACCAAAACATTTTGGGTCATGACATGTTGCATCATGCTGAGCTTAAAATATTCTTTGAAGTGTTGCACATGTTTAAATTTATTTGAATCTAAAACCTAATTTGAATTTGGAATTGAAAACCCTATAGAAAATAAATAGAAAAGGAATTAGAAAATTCAGAGAAAAAGGAAAAGGAGAAAGCAGCCCATCTGGCCTAGTTAAGCCCAGCCAGGCCGCGCGCCCGTGCGCCTGCAGCCCCTGATAGGCGGACTCTGCCTGTCAGCGGCAGTTCTCTTGCGTGCGCCCTCTCTCGCTCGCTGCCCAGTGGGGCCGGTTCGTCAGCGCCAGTTTCCTTCTCCCATGCGCTCCCTCTCTCTCTCCCTGTCTCACTGGCCTGGATCGCCAGTCGTCGAGACTTTGCCCCGAGCATCCCTCTTTTCTCTCTATGCCGTGGGCCAGCCCTGTCAGCTCCGCCCTCTTCGTGCGTCGCCGTGGACCGGCGCATGCGCACTCGCGCACGTCACCGGGTTTCTCGGCCACGACGTCCGCCCACGCACCCAACTCCCTTCTTATAGCCCTGTCGGTGCCCCACGCACACCCCTCGCCTCATTTCGCACAGCTTCACCCTCTCTCGCGCTCTGCCCACGCCACCAGTCGCCGCCGAAGACCCATGCCCGCGTCCCCGGCCATCCAGCTCGCCGGAGTCCGCGCCAAGCCTCCCCAAGCTCCGTACCGAGGTGAGACACCCATCCCTGTGCCCAATTTCTCTTATTATGCCCTGTGCTTGGCCAATTGCACCCTCACCAGTGTTCGGCCACGGTGGTCCGCCGTGCTCGCATGGTGGCCGGCCGATTTGGCCTGGTTTAATTCACTGGAGTAGGCCTCTGTGTCACCCCTGTCTCTGCTGAAGCTAGCCCAAGCCTTAGCGCGCCTTAAGTCCCTTCCCCGTGGTCGGAATGCCTCACCGGAGTTTCTCCAGCCCGCCCGAGACCACCTCACCGCCGCTCTCCCCTCTTTGCCTGTGGATTCATGGCCTCTCCCCCGCCATCGAGTTCGCCATCGCGCCCTCTTCCCGTCTGCCCAACTCCGGCGACCCCGGAGCCACCCTATCCTGCGCCTGCCTCAACTCCGGCGACTTCATTGCCGCAGAGACGAGCGATGCCGCCCGCAGCCATTTATTTTCCCTCGGTCTGATTTCCCCACCGTCTGATTCAAATTGAATGGCCTGGACCGTGGGATACCGCTTCGCGCACGTGCGCCTTACATGCCCTGGCCCACTTGTCAGTGCCATTCGCAGCCACTCATCATTCCCAGTCTGAATTCCCCCGTATGATCTTGATCGAACGGCTCAGACCCTCTTGAACCGGCTCGGACCCCTTCGGACCCCATCGGACCCGCTCGGACCCGCTCGGACCCCTTCGGACCCCCTCGGACCCGCTCGAACCCCTTCGGACCCCCTCGGACTACTGCAGTCGTCCGTTTCCCCCTGTCACTGGGCCCGCTCGGTCAACGTGCTCTTCCCCTCTGTCGCTGACACTCCCTAGCCCGCTTGTCAGTGCTCGCCTGCCCGCGCGCGCCCTCGACTACGGATCTCATCTCAACCGTTGGTTTTTGATCTGACGGTTAGATTCACCCGATACCCCTTCACGTGGTAGTTTTATTAAAGAAACCCCCTGGTTTTAGGAAATAAACCCGCCGTCCCTGGTTTTCGCGCGCAGACCCCTGTAGTCTTACAGATTTAGCCCTAAACTTTTAAATATTCCCAGATTTAGCCCTAGTTTCATATTTTAAATTCCTAAACTTGTTTATTTCATATCTTTTACATATGAATTCCAAATTGAGTGATTCAAATTGCAAAATGTTCATAAAATTATTCTCTATTTAAATAAAATGGTTTCACTTACTGTCTGCACAATCTAATTTTTATGATTAAGTATGAACTAATGTAGATGTAGTTCTATTCATTTAATAAAATAGATAAAAGGAGAACCTTAGAGATTTAATCATGTTTAATCTTGTAAGATTAATAATGTGTAACACCCCAAGTGTTACCATGGCTTTGGCACATCTATGCACTAATGACTGTGATCACATGTGGAAGAAACTTAAGGAGAAGAGAATAAGAACCTTGGAGACCATGTATTAACCAAGAATGTTAATGACCTAAAAGAATTACCCAAGCTTTTGTACAATTATCACCTTGGGCAAGAGGGGAGTAAACCCTAGACCCCTCTTGAACCCCTATCTCCTAAAACCTTGGTTGAAGGGGGGGGATTAAGCAAATGTGCAAATCATGAACTAACCCTTGGCCAAAGTTAAGTAACATATTAATCAACAAATATAGAGAGGAAACATTGCAAAAAGACCCCTTAAGAAACCCCAAATCCATTCCTTAAATAGAGAGAGAGCTAGAGCTCTCTAATTCTCTCTAAGTCAAATTCTACACCTAATCTAAAGATCCACCGTGTTCACCTTGTAGATGGCACCAAAACCACCTAAGTTGTATACCAAAAATGTGGCATACCACCTAAGGCACCCCCTGGAAAAAGTTGAGACCGAGCCCTTGACATTTGACATGTCTTGGCATCACTTTTGTCACGCAATGGGCAGGGAGACAAGCCAGATTTGGCGTCCGCATATCTTATGACCTAGGGCTTATCTTCCCTTGGAACTCACATACAAGAGATAGCCATAGGTGCCAGGAAGAGGTCTGCGCCGGATTTTTGCCAAGATTCGCACGTATGCGATCTCAGCAAGCATTTGAACATGGGCAGAAGAACACCTCCACGTGTTCGACGCGCTCTACGCGCACCAGAGCACGCCCGCGCCCGACCCCGCGCGCCCCACGCCACGCCAAGCCGTGCCCGCGTCTCCTGCTCGCACCCGCGCCTATAAATCACCCTCAGGTGTCGACCGTACTCCTCCGCACACGCTCGACCTCACCGAAGCCAGAAACCATCGGCGTTGCCCTGCAAACGGCGTGCCCGCGGCCACCCGATCCACCACCATCGTAGACCGGCCAACAAAGCCCTTTCCAGCCACGCCCGACCCTTAGAAGAGACTGTGCACGCCTCGGTGAAGCTCCCCGAGCAAGGAATCAGACTTTGCTTCGCCGGAGAAGCCAGTCCACGGTCGCCGGACTTCGCCGGATCGCCGGTGAACGTAGACCGGGTAAATCTCTGCTCCATTCTTCGATTCCTTGTGCACTTAGCCTCTACGCCACCCCGTGGAGCTCATCGTGCCATTTTATTGAACTAGATTGCCGTGGTTTAGCCGGAACACCCGCCGCCGACGAGATCACCCGCCTGCGCACGTTGACCGGACGATTCCGGCCACCTCCGCCGTCGAGCCGTACATCGCTGTGACCGCCAGGACCTCCCGGAGCCAACCCCACCCCTCGCCGGACCTCCCTCGCCGCCGGTAAGCCGCGCCGTCCTTTTCTTTTCCGCGGGTACTGTTTGCATTAGGGGAAGGACCTCGAGGAAGAAGAAGAAAAGGTCGGGGGGATTTTTGAACTGTCAGTGACTCAGGGGAATAGTGGCGCAGGGGTAGATTTGAGTGGGTTGATTTGGATTAAACCCAGGGTCCTCGGTGTAAACTGTTTTTCCAGGAAACCTTTTTATTAATCTGATTTAAATTCAAACAGAACTTGAATAATTCATATCTTCTGTTTTGTTCACCCAAATCGAGTCAAACCAATTTTACCAGATCTTAAATAATGTAAACCACTTAGGAAAAATATAAAACCCCTCAGTGTTATAGAAAACTTTAGAGTTTTGAATTAAATGATTAACTGGCCAAAAGCTAAAAGAAATAAGAAAAAATAGTTACACTATTTGACTGAGGTTAAGAAAATTTAGAGAAGTACTTGATCACCCACTAACCTGTTTAAAAATGATAAACCCCTCTGTATACCCCATTAAGGTAGAGTTTGCCATTTATTTCACCTTGTGCTTAAAGTTAAAGAAAATAGAAAACATAATTTAAATAGAGAACCAGGGAGCACCCACATTTTTGTTAGTCTACTTATTCAGTATAGTTCACTAGAAAAATTTATTATACCCTGGTTTAGTATAAAATAATTGGGATACCTTTTATTTTAAGAAAACAAGGAAAACTTAGAAAAAACCCTAGAAAAATAACCCCAAGGTGAAAACACCCCAAACCTTGGGATAATTAATGTTTTGTTATTAAGAACATAGGAAAAATATGAAATCTACTGTTTGACATTTTTCAAATAACAAGATAGTAGAAAGTGCCTTTTTGACATTAAACTTTAGAAAATCACAACTAAATAACCACCAATTAACCTTCTGCGATTTTTGGCACAAAAGCATGTGATTACTGTTAGATACCAACAAAAATGACCCTTAGGACAGAACCCACACCTAGATTAGAGTTGTAGTGCAAAGTGACCCCCCTTTTTGCCTAACTTTTGTTATTTTTGTCCAAGGCATACTCTTTTTATTCTGGACCTCAAATTCATAGAATAGACTATAGTGACCAATAGTAAACCACTGTAATATTTACAAAAATTTTGGAAAAAGTTAAACCACTGTTGTAGTTCAAACCCACACTAGAATTCATAAATAGAAAATAAAGAAGGGGAAAAATTAATGGTGGAAATTAGTGTCACCCTAACCCAACCAGCAAAACCCTTTTTAAATTGCCCACTGAAATATATAAGGGAAATACAAATCCACTATGCTTATCCTTAACAAAACCCAAACCTAGAGTGATAAGCATAAACCACTAAAAACCACGTATGACCAAGAAACCCTAAGTTACTAACTAACTTAGGTTTTCTTCCTTTAGCATAATGTTTGTAAATCCTGCATAATCATGACATACATATTCCTATTCATTGCATTCGATAGACTGCAACCTCGCTGACGGAGAGTACGTCCTCGTGCCGGAGCAAGGAGCTGCTCAGGAGGTAGCCCCGGATCCAGCACCAGAGCCTGCACCAGAGGATCTGCCTGCCCCAGCTTTGGAAGGCAAGCCCCGGTTTTATGCATAACCTATTTATTATGCTATTTTACTACACTTAATGTTTGTAGGCTTGTATTGTGCACTTAAGTATAGGAGTTGATTGAAACCCTAGTTGCATGAACTCAGGAATCCTTTTTGAGATGGATACTAGTATGCTAGGTCGAGTAGCTGCTTTGCTAATTAGGGATCTCGGTAGAAGTTGAGTGATTTTTCTAGCACTCACGCGAGGTCAGGAATTGGCTGTAACCACTTTCATATCATAACGAGGTTGGTCTGTGGACAACAATCCATGGGGATTGGTTGTCTACGAGATGGAAATTGGAATAAGGATTAAGGTGTGGTACCTGAGTGAACCTAGTACCTGAGTGAACCTGCCCGCAGATTGCCCTCCTCACGCGACCTGAGAAGTGGTCTCCCATTCCGGTTATGGTGGGTACAAGTGCAGTCACTGCACGACGACAGTCGGGGTCAGTGAGGCATTGTACGCCAAGGCGGTGAGCCCCTGTCTATTGCCAGGGAATCGATGGGGACGGTTGATGTGTGTGGGGACGGAGTGCCTCGCCACGTCGTGTGTTTAGATTTACCTTGCAAGGTTTAAAAACTCGATTCGAATCGTCTGCTTCTCGCAGCAAATGAGACTGCTTGATCCATGCTGCTACATTGAGTAACAAGTGAAAATGTGATGATGTGACAAAAGGCGTTGATTGCTAAATTTGCTTGTTACCATGAATGAGTAGATAGTACACCTCTAGTCTTAAGAGAGTCACACTAAAACTTGACAAAGCTAAAACTTGATTTATAAACTCAGCTAGTGCTTTTGGCAACCAAACCCCACAGCCAAACAGCTGCATGTCTAGAGGTAGAGGAGTAGACTCCTCACACCGGGTAAGTCTAGCTGAGTATTAGTATACTCAGCCTTGCTTGTGGCATAATTTTACAGGTTCTCTGGAGGACATGGTTGCTGGAGTAACTTGGCCGTCCATCTTGCCACCGGGTTGGACTGTCGAGTGGGACCCTGCGTCGGCTGAGGAGGAGCATGAGGAGTGATGGGATAGGCTTCCCCATCTCTCTGTTTATTTATCGTTAGTTTTATTTCCGCTGCACTTCGAACAATGATGACTACTTTTGTTAAAACTCTGATGATGATGTAATAATTTTAATACTCTTTAATGTATGGTTTTATGCTTTATTGTATTTGCTCTATGACTCACCATCGAGTGGGACTGTGGTACTTGATCCTATCAGTGGCCTCGTCGGACTAGATCCGAGAGATTGACGGGTTATTCCCATTTAAGTGTGGTCTAGCCTCTAAGGCGGGACTCAGGCACTTAAGTTGGAATAATTCGGGCAGTTCCGCCATAGCTGGTATCGGAGCTTGTACCACCACGGAGGAATCAATAAGCTATAAATACCATCCTTTTCCAAAGTAAAACTTGATAGAAACAAATGTTGGATAGACCGTAGGACGATCAGGATAGACCTAGGACGTGAAGCCTTAGGATGATAGAGGGGTAGCTAGGTGGCTAATTGAGTCAGCCCTACAGGCTACTATAAGGGATGAGAGTTCTTCCGTATATCCTCTAAGATTGATGTGAGGTCGTTCAGGACGAGCATGCATGCATCATTAATTAAACAAATGGATAATTGGGTAGAAACTTTGATACAAATGGTGACCAAATAAGCACCCCCAGTACTGCTGCCATGGTTATAGAGAGGCTGAGTTGTGATTCCTTTTTCTTTTTATAATTCTTTTTCTTTTACTTACGCTTAACCGTACACAGATGACTTCTCACGGATCCTCGGACGAAGGGAATGCACTGTCCCACACTGACGGGCTTGCACGAGAGGGTTTTCCCCGTATTTTGTGGGAGGTACTTCAGGGAGCTGGTTACACGACGCCTCCCCAGTACGCGGTGCAGCAGTTCAAGAAGCACCGAGTGCCCCGCTATAGGGTGAGGATGACCCTGGAGCCTCATCCCCTACAGCCCGGCTGGCATTCGCTGGACTCTGAGTCCTTTGGATACCGGGCTGAGGATACGATTGAGGCGATTGCTCTTCACGGGCTGACCACCTTTTGCGGATTCCACCCCTTGGAGCTGTCCACTCACCCCATTGGCTTGTTCCTCGCTGAGAAGGAGGATGACCCAATGTGGAAGGACCGAGTGGAGCATGCCAAGGACATCTGGGCTATCTACCCAGGCCAGACTGCTCACTTGACAGTGCAGTGCATGAATGCCCTGTATCGTCTGCAAGTGATGCGTGGTGAGGCAATGTCCCATCTGATGGCGTTGTTGGAGGCAACTAAGATCACCTTGGATAACCGGGAGGAGCTTGTGGTTGACTTATCCACTGAGATGGTGGAAAAGGACTTATAGGTGGAGCAACTGTCAAATGAGATCCAAGAGCTTGAGGAACTAGTGGGAACAAGGGAGAGCACCATCGAGGTTCTCGAGGATCAGTTAATTAACACCCAGCAGCAGCTTGCCGAGGCTAACGAGCATCTGGATATGCACCACTAGGAGATCTAGGACATGGAGGCCAACGAGGATGTCGACATCGAGGGGGGAGAGGAGCCTGCCTCCAGTTTGGACACTGCTGGCTCAAGGAGACCACCTTCCCCTGAGTCGAGTGTTGCCTCGTTTGCTCACTAGATCGCAAGGATAGAGTTAGAAGTCTATGATGGTACGACTCCTCGAAGCTAGCTTAGCTTTTGCACCCTTGGGGTACTAGGCTAGATAGAGTTGAGTCTTTTGGGCTATTGATGTAATCGTGATAAACTCTTTTGGAAGCATGGTTGGTGAATGCTGTCAGTCTTAATTTAAGGGGAAAAGTGTGGACAATGTGGAATCTTTTATAATTATGCAATATATATTGGTTTTGCTCTTTTACCATGATTGAACCTTGAACCTCAGAAATGTGATATTAAGAATGTACATGATTTTCCAGATGGCAGGAAGAGCGTGTCGTGGACAGAATGAGCGCATTCCTCCACCACCGCCACCACCGCCTACTCTGCAGGAGCTGATGGCTCAGTAGAACGAGATCTTGAGACAGCTAGCTCAGCGTCAGTCGCCACCTCAGCACTATGGTGGTGGTGACCATCAGCGTCACCTAGCCGCAGCCACTTACCAGGAGTTCCTCAGTACTCAGCCACCGTTGTTCACCAGGGCAGAGGACCCACTTGATGCTGATGTATGGCTTAGGGTAGTGGAATCCAAATTCCCACTACTCAATGGAGTTTGTTCAGAGGTGACTAAGGTCAGGTTCGCCACCCAGCAGCTTCGCGGACCCACGCGGACATGGTGGGACCACTACCTTGCTATGCAACCAGTTGACCATGAAGTGGATTGGAGAGAGTTCAAGGCAGCTTTTAGGGGGCACCATATTCCAGCTGGCATTATGGACCGTAAGCTAAACGAGTTTCTGGCACTCACTCAAGGGAACCGGACAGTATTACAGTATGCTCAGGCCTTCAATGACCTGTGCCAGTATGCGGGATATCATGCAGACACCGACGAGAAGAAGAGGGACAGGTTCAGGAGGGGGCTCAGCACTAAGCTCCGTGACCGTCTCAACACAGTCAGGGCCAACAGCTATAATGAGTTAGTCAACATGGCCATTTCTCAGGAGGACTGTATCACAGCTTGTCAGGCAGAAAAGAAGAGGAAGACCCCTGTGGCAGGACCCTTAGCTCAGCCACAGCGCTTCAGGATCGTGTCTGACACTCAGAGCCGAGGACCTCAGCAGCAGCAAGGACGTTGGGTGATCCGGCCCCAGCAGCAGCAGCAGGCACCCAACCACACCTAGTTTCCAGTTCAGATGAACAATCAGCCACAGCAGCAGCAGTACCGCCAGGCCAATGACAACAAGTGTTTCACTTGTGGTAACACTGGGCATTATGCCAAGAATTGCCCCAGAAACCAGCAGCGACAGGGACAGAATGCCAACCAAAACCAAGGCAAGAGACAGAAGGTGCAAGTGAGGCAAGGCAGATTGAACTTCACCACCATGGCTGACATTCTAGAGGGAGCACCCGTCATGACTGGTATCTTTTCAGTTTTGAATTATCCTGCTATTAATCTTTTTGATTCGAGTGCATCACACAGTTTTATCAGTGCCAAATTTAGTGCCAAGTGCCAATTACCTTTTCACCACACCGATGGGGGTGTTACAATTTCAACACCGGGAGGCAGGGTTGCCACCAATCAAATCAACCGGCAAGTGCCTATAAAATTGGGTAGTCTTGTGATTAGAACCACCCTTCTCATCTTGATTGGATAGCGTGGACATCATATTGGGAACGGATTGGTTATCTAGGCATCAGGCAATATTGGATATTGCAGCAAGGGCCATTGAGATTCACTCCCCTGCTTATGGCGAGACTACTTTATATTTGCCTGACCAGGGTTGTACCCGTTCTTGTGCATTCACTCTGATAGAGTCCCCAGTTGAGAGGATCCCAGTAGTCTGTGACTACCCAGATGTCTTTCCTGACGAATTGCTAGGAATGGCACCTGACAGAGACATCGAGTTCGCGATTGAATTGCAGCCTGGGACTGCTCCTATATCCAAGAGACCTTATAGGATGCCTCCCGTGGAATTGGCAGAATTGAAAAAGCAACTACAAGAGTTGTTGGACAAGGGGTTCATTCGCCCAAGTACTTCACCATGGGGATGTCCGGCCCTATTTGTGAAGAAAAAGGATGAGAGTTTAAGAATGTGTGTTGATTACCGCCCTCTCAATGTGGTGACCATCAAGAACAAATACCCACTGCCCCGCATTGATGTTTTGTTTGATCAGTTGGTGGGAGCCAAGGTATTCTCCAAGATAGACCTTCGCTCTGGCTACCATCAGATCAAGATCCGTGCCAGTGATATTCCGAAGACGACCTTCTCGACCAGATATGGGCTTTATGAGTTTTTGGTGATGTCTTTTGGGCTGACCAATGCCCCAGCTTATTTCATGTATCTGATGAACTCAGTATTCATGCCAGAGCTAGACAAATTTGTAGTGGTTTTCATTAATGATATCCTGGTCTATTCCAAGAATGAAGACGAGCATACTAAGCATCTGCACATTGTGCTTCAGCGACTGCGCGATCATCGTCTTTATGCTAAGTTGTCTAAGTGTGAATTCTGGCTAAGGGAAATTAAATTCTTGGGTCACACAATTTCTCAGGATGGGATATCAGTTGATCCTGAGAAGGTACATGAAGTAATGGATTGGAAACCTCCTACCACAGTGAGACAGATTCGGAGTTTTCTGGGATTGGCAAGGTATTATCGACGATTCATTCCAGATTTCTCCAGAATTGCCAAGCCAATGACCGAACTGTTGAAGAAGGGAGTCAAGTATGATTGGAGCCAGAAGTGTGAGGATGCCTTTCATACACTAAGGCAACATTTGACAACAGCACCAGTGCTAGCTCAACCTGATAACACCACACCCTTTGAAGTGTATTGCGATGCTTTCGGTACTGGTTTGGGATGTGTCTTAATGCAAGATAACAGAGTAATTGCTTATGCTTCCCGAGCACTCAGACCCCATGAGCAGAACTACCCCACACATGATCTGGAGTTAGCAGCTGTGGTTCATGCTCTTAAGATATGGAGACATTACCTGATGGGAGCTCACTGTAACATTTACACTGACCATAAGAGCCTCAAATACATTTTCACTCAAGCAGATCTTAATATGAGGCAGAGGAGATGGTTAGAGCTAATCAAGGACTATGATTTGGAGGTGCATTACCATCCTGGCAAAGCCAATGTTGTGGCAGATGCTTTGAGCAGAAAGGCCCAGTGCAATTGTATGAGCCTGGATGCAAGAGTCACCACCCTGTGTGATGAGTTGTGCAAGCTGAACCTAGAAGTTGTTTCTTCAGGTGCTTTAAATTATTTTTCAGTGGAGCCCACTTTGCAAGAGCAAATAGTCATGGCGCAGATTGGTGACAAGGGTGTTCAGGTCATCAAGGAAATGATCAAGCAGAAAGCAGAAAAATACAAATGCTTCTGGCAGGACAGCAAAGGAATCCTATGGTTTGGAGATCGATTGGTTGTTCCCAAGGACCCTGAGCTCAGAAATAAGATATTGGAACAGCTCACCTTTCAAAATTCTCCATGCACCCCGCCAGTAATAAGATGTATCATGACCTCAGATCCTTATACTGGTGGACCAGAATGAAGAGGGAAATTGCGAAGTATATAACAGAATGTGACACCTTCCAGAGGATCAAGGCCAGTCATTTGAAGGTAGCAGGCCCTTTGCAACCTCTTCCCATACCATCTTGGAATTCGGAGGACATTTGCATGGATTTTATCATGGGATTGCCCAATACCTCCCGGCACCATGATTCCATTTGGGTCATTGTGGACAGATTGACCAAGACAGCTCATTTCTTGCCGGTGCACACCACCCATAGGACGGAGAAGTATGCAGAAATCTACATTGAGCAGATAGTTCGTTTGCAAGGAATACCACGGACTATAGTATCGGACAGAGGAGCACCGTTCGTGGCACGATTTTGGGAGCAATTACAGGAATCACTTGGGACCCATGTAATAAGAAGCTCAGCTTACCATCCTCAATCAGATGGCCAGACAGAAAGGGTAAATCAGATGTTGGAAGACATGTTGAGGGCATGTGTGCTACATTATGGAAAGGATTGGGACAAGTGTCTTTCGTTGGCAGAGTTTTCTTATAATAACAGCTACCAGTCCAGCTTGAAGATGGCACCTTTTGAGGCCTTATATGGGAGAAGGTGTAGGACACCGCTAAATTGGTCACAAGCCGGAGAGAGAGAGAGAGAAATATTTGCACCAGACTTGGTACTTGAAGCAGAGGAAAAGGTCAGAGTTATAAAGAAGAACCTAGAAGCTGCTCAGGCCAGGCAAAAGAGCTATCATGACAAGAGAAGGAAGCCTCTACAGTTTTAAGTGGGAGACCATGTTTATCTTAAGGTGTCACCCACTAAAGGTGTTCAGAGATTTGGAATCAAGGGTAAGTTAGCTCCTCGCTACATTGGACCCTACGAGATCAAGGAAGCTTGTGGACCCGTAGCATATCAATTGAAGTTGCCACCACACATGTCAGCTGTTCATGATGTGTTCCATGTATCTTAGCTGCGGAAATGTGTCCGCTTACCCACCGAAGTGCTACCTGAACCAGAAATTGAGATAGAACCAGATTTATCGTATCAAGAGCACCCCGTAAAGGTATTGGACCAAAAGGAGAGATCAACGCGGGCAAGATCGATCAGAATGTATAAGGTTCAGTGGAGTCACCATTCAGTAGAAGAGGCTACATGGGAGACTGAGGATTTCCTACGTTCTCGCTTCCCCGACTTTCTGCCCAAGGGAGTCGGTACGTAACCCCGAACCCACCCCCACCTACCCTTTGAATCTAATTATAAGAAAAACTTAGATGTTTAAGGTAGTGTAAGCTCTAAAAATGACTCAAAAAGGACTTCCTTCTAAAGATGCAAAGAGGATGACATTCGAAGAGCAGTTAACTAGAGAAACTTAAATAAAAGCAGAAACCACACACCAGCACACCTTCATGGCACCCCTCCAGAGGACTCCACCCAAAATCTTGGGGCGAGATTCCTTTAAGGGGGAGGGCTGTAACACCCCAAGTGTTACCATGGCTTTGGCACATCTATGCACTAATGACTGTGATCACATGTGGAAGAAACTTAAGGAGAAGAGCATAAGTACCTTGGAGACCATGTATTAACCAAGAATGTTAATGACCTAAAAGCATTACCCAAGCTTTTGTACAATTATCACCTTGGGCAAAAGGGGAGTAAACCCTAGACCCCTCTTGAACCCCTATCTCCTAAAACCTTGGTTGAAGGGGGGGATTAAGCAAATGTGCAAATCATGAACTAACCCTTGGCCAAAGTTAAGTAACACATTAATCAACAAATTTAGAGAGGAAACATTGCAAAAAGACCCCTTAAGAAACCCCAAATCCATTCCTTAAGTAGAGAGAGAGCTAGAGCTCTCTAATTCTCTCTAAGTCAAATTCTACACCTAATCTAAAGATCCACCGTGTTCACCTTGTAGATGGCACCAAAACCACCTAAGTTGTATACCAAAAATGTGGCATACCACCTAAGGCACCCCCTGGAAAAAGTTGAGACCGAGCCCTTGACATTTGACATGTCTTGGCATCACTTTTGTCGCGTAGTGGGCAGGGAGACAAGCCAGATTTGGCGTCCGCATATCTTCTGACCTAGGGCTTATCTTCACTTGGAACTCACATACAAGAGATAGCCATAGGTGCCAGGAAGAGGTCTGCGCCAGATTTTTGCCAAGATTCGCACGTATGCGATCTCAGCAAGCTTTTGAACATCGGCAGAAGAACACCTCCATGTGTTCGACGTGCTCTGCGCGTGCCAGAGCACGCCCGCACCCGACCCCGTGTGCCCGCGTCTCCTACTCGCGCCCGCGCCTATAAATCACCCTCAGGCGTCGACCGTACTCCTCCGCGCACGCTCGACCTCACCGGAGCCAGAAACCACCGTCGTTGCCCTGCAAACGGTGTGCCTGCGGCCACCCGATCCACCGCCACCGTAGACCGGCCAACAGAGCCCTTCCCAGCCACGCCCGACCCTTGGAAGAGACTGTGCACGCCTCGGTGAAGCTCCCAGAGCAAGGAATCGGACTTTGATTCGTCGGAGAAGCCAGTCCACGGTCGCCGGACTTCGCCCGACCGCCGGTGAACGTAGACCGGGTAAATCTCTGCTCCATTCTTCAATTCCTTGTGCACTTAGCCTCTACGTCACCTCGTGGAGCTCATCGTGCCATTTGATTGAACTAGATCACCGTGGTTTAGCCGGAACACCCGCCGCCGACGAGATCACCCGCCTGCGCACGTAGACCGGACGATTCCGGCCACCTCCGCCGTCGAGCCGTACACCGCTGTGACCGCCAGGACCTCCAGGAGCCAACCCCGCCCCTCGCCGGACCTCTCTCGCCGCCGGTAAGCCACGCCGTCCTTTTCTTTCCCACGGGTACTGTTTGCATTAGGGGAAGGACCTCGGGGAAGAAGAAGAAAAGGCCGGGGGGATTTTTGAACTGTCAGTGACTCAGGGGAATAGTGGCGCAGGGGTAGATTTGAGTGGGTTGATTTGGATTAAACCCAGGGTCCTCGGTGTAAACTGTTTTTCCAGGAAACCTTTTTATTAATCTGATTTAAATTCAAATAGAACTTGAATAATTCATATCTTCTGTTTTGTTCACCCAAATCGAGTCAAACCAATTTTGCCAGATCTTAAATAATGTAAACCACTTAGGAAAAATATAAAACCCCTCAGTGTTACAGAAAACTTTAGAGTTTTGAATTAAATGATTAACTGGCCAAAAGCTAAAAGAAATAAGGAAAAATAGTTATACTATTTGACTGAGGTTAAGAAAATTTAGAGAAGTACTTGATCACCCACTAACCTGTTTAAAAATGATAAACCTCTCTGTATAACCCATTAAGGTAGAGTTTGCCATTTATTTCATCTTGTGCTTAAAGTTAAAGAAAATAGAAAAGGTAATTTAAATAGAGAACTAGGGAGCACCCACATTTTTGTTAGTCTACTTATTTAGTATAGTTCACTACAAAAATTTATTATACCCTGGTTTAGTATAAAATAATTGGGATACCTTTTATTTTAAGAAAACAAGGAAAACTTAGAAAAAACCCTAGAAAATAACCCCAAGGTGAAAACACCCCAAACCTTGGGATAATTAATGTTTTGTTATTAAGAACATAGGAAAAATATAAAATCTGCTGTTTGACATTTTTCAAATAACAAGATAGTAGAAAGTGCCTTTTTGACATTAAACTTTAGAAAATCACAACTAAATAACCACCAATTAACCTTCTGTGATTTTTGGCACAAAAGCATGTGATTACTGTTAGATACCAACAAAAATTACCCTTAGGACAGAACCCACCCCTAGATTAGAGTTGTAGTGCAAAGTGACCCCCCTTTTTGCCTAACTTTTGTTATTTTTGTCCAAGGCATACTCTTTTTATTCTGGACCTGAAATTCATAGAATAGACTATAGTGACCAATAGTAAACCACTGTAATGTTTACAAAAATTTTGGAAAAAGTTAAACCACTGTTGTAGTTCAAACCCACACTAGAATTCATAAATAGAAAATAAAGAAGGGGAAAAATTAATGGTGGAAATTAGTGTCACCCTAACCCAACCAGCAAAACCCTTTTTAAATTGCCCACTGAAATATATAAGGGAAATACAAATCCACTATGCTTTTCTTTAACAAAACCCAAACCTAGAGTGATAAGCATAAACCACTAAAAACCACGTATGACCAAGAAACCCTAAGTTACTAACTAACTTAGTTTTTCTTCCTTTAGCATAATGTTTGTAAATCCTGCATAATCATGACATACATATTCCTATTCATTGCATTCGATAGACTGCAACCTCGCTGATGGAGAGTACGTCCTCGTGTCGGAGCAAGGAGCTGCTCAGGAGGTAGCCCCGGATCCAGCACCAGAGCCTGCACCAGAGGATCTGCCTGCCCCAGCTCTGGAAGGCAAGCCCCGGTTTTATGCATAACCTATTTATTATGCTATTTTACTACACTTAATGTTTGTAGGCTTGTATTGTGCACTTAAGTGTAGGAGTTGATTGAAACCCTAGTTGCATGAACTCAGGAATCCTTTTTGAGATGGATACTAGTATGCTAGGTCGAGTAGCTGCTTTGCTAATTAGTGATCTCGGTAGAAGTCGAGTGATTTTTCTAGCACTCGCGCGAGGTCAGGAATTGGCTGTAACCACTTTCATATCATAACGAGGTTGGTCTGTGGACAACAATCCATGGGGATTGGTTGTCTACGAGATGGAAATTGGAATAAGGATTAAGGTGTGGTACCGTGTGTCAAGCGTTTGAACGTACTAAGCACATGCCGAGAAATATGGTAAATCGGTAAGCCTAGTACCTGAGTGAACCTGCCCACAGATTGCCCTCCTCACGCGACCTGAGACGTGGTCTCCCATTCCGGTTTTGGTGGGTACAAGTGCGGTCACTGCACGACGGTAGTCGGGGTCAGTGAGGCATTGTACGCCAAGGCAGCGATCCCCTTTCTGTTGCCAGGGAATCGATGGGGACGATTGATGTGTGTGGGGACAGAGTGCCTCGCCACGTTGTGTGTTTAGGTTTACCTTGCAAGGTTTAAAAACTCGATTCGAATCGTCTGCTTCTCTCAGCAAATGAGACTGCTTGATCCATGCTGCTACATTGAGTAACAAGTGAAAATGTGATGATGTGACAAAAGGTGTTGATTGCTAAATTTGCTTGTTACCATGAATGAGTAGATAGTACACCACTAGTCTTAAGAGAGTCACACTAAAACTCGACAAAGTTAAAACTTGATTTATAAACTCAGCTAGTGCTTTTGGCAACCAAACCCCACAGCCAAACAACTGCATGTCTAGAGGTAGAGGAGTAGACTCCTCACACCGGGTAAGTCTAGCTGAGTATTAGTATACTCAGCCTTACTTGTGGCATAATTTTACAGGTTCTCTGGAGGACATGGTTGCTGGAGTAACTTGGCCATCCATCTTGCCACCAGGTTGGACTGTCGAGTGGGACCCTGCCTCGGCTGAGGAGGAGCATGAGGAGTGATGGGATAGGCTTCCCCATCTCTCTGTTTATTTATCGTTAGTTTTATTTCCGCTGCACTTCGAACAATGATGACTACTTTTGTTAAAACTCCGATGATGATGTAATAAGTTTAATACTCTTTAATGTATGGTTTTATGCTTTATTGTATTTGCTCTGTGACTCACCATCGAGTGGGACTGTGGTACTTGATCCTGTCAGTGGCCTCGTCGGACTAGATCCGAGGGATTGACGGGTTATTCCCATTTAAGTGTGGTCTAGCCTCTAAGGCGGGACTCAGGCACTTAAGTTGGAATAATTCGGGCAGTTCCGCCACATAATGTGTGTTGCATGAGTTCATCTCTGTTCTAAATTATAGGTCACAATAAATTAAATTGATCATGATTATGTACATGTAAATAACACTTAGGGAAATAGTAATCTATTTTCAAATAAAGTTAAGGTATGTTATAGTTTATGTTATACTCTGAATTCATTATCCCTTATGTAGTATTGTGCCTTTTTAAGATGTGTTCCAATGTTTGTACATGTTTGATGTGATGTTCATTTGCACTTTCCAAATGTATTGAATGCATGCTCGCTTTATTTAGACAACGAGCAGTCCGAAGTTCCTGAGTGTTTTGTTGGAAAACTCCCTGAGGAGCAACCTGGTGAAGGCAAGTGTCCTCTGACCTATTATGTCCTACATACTTTATGATTCACTGTCCCGCATTACTTTATGAAACCTAAGGATTGACTAGTCTGTATTCACTTATCCTTGTTTACCTTTTGGGTTACTATGGTTAGCATGTTGCTATTGCCTTAACTTAATCAATGAACATGATGTGAACCTTTATGATATGATACTGTTATCCGGTTTATGTGGATGATCTTGTGATATCTTAGGGGGCTTAGGCCTTTTTCCTGAGTAGCTCTCCGTAAGGACCTGTTCATGGAGTGACCACCCGGGATAACAGTACAACCATGAGGGTGGAATGGGATGCCCTTAGCTGATTAATTAGATGAACCTGGGGGTGTAATTGGCTTTGCCGGAGGGCCGTCAATGGGGGCCGGGGCGTAGTGCTCGCTCTGCCAAGGTTGGGATGCAGAGGTTCATTCGATTTGGTTTTTGTTAGTCACCCACCATGGGGAGGTGTACTGCATTTGTACGACTGGCAAAACCTAACGAGCAGCTATGCACTAGGGAATTCTTTGTAAAGGCTACGTAGTGAGACCCTGCTAGGTCACCGTGGAAGTGATCAATGGAGAGTCATGATCTCTGGGCAGAATGGGAATCACGACTTGTGGGTAAAGTGTACAACCTCTGCAGAGTGTTAAAAACTGGTATATCAGCTGAGCTCACAGTTAAGAGCAGCCTTGGGATCCTCTTTGATTAGAAGAACTTTGGATACTTTTATGATGATGATTAACTATGATGCTATAAATTCTGATCTTTGGTATTTCCTCGTTTGAGGAAGTACTTTTGGGTAATAACTGGGTTTATTACTAAAACTTGGCTCTACTAATAATAATAAATACTTGACTAACTTAAAAGCCACTGCTTGACCTCAACTCCACATACAGCTAGTCCACTTTAGCCAAACGGGACATTTGCTGAGTACGTTGATGTGTACTCACCCTTGCTTTACACACCACCCCCACCCTAGGTTGTCCCCACTGTTCTCAGTGCTCAAGAGGTGAAGCTGGCAACATGGATGACTTCGAGGAGTTTCAGGATTACGACGGGTTCTAGTTCTTTCTTAGTGGCAAACCCCCAGTCAGCTGCCTGTGTAGGCTTAGCATCTATGCTTCGTAATTTCGCACTTTGATAATTCTGTTGAATGATGGTTATGTGTCTTGGACATCTTGTTGTAATAAAGTACCTTTCCGCTATTATTTCGAGCATTGTGTGATGATGTCCAATTATGTAATCGCTGTGTACGTGAGTTTCTGATCCTAGCACGTACATGGTTCGCATTCGGTTTTCCTTCCCAAATTGGGTGTGACATAAGTGGTATCAAAGCCCGTGCTGACTGTAGGACCGCTAACCTAGACTAGAATGGTCGCCCTAAGGACTATAGACCCTTACTCTTACCTTGACCTTAAAGTTCTTTCAAAAGTTGGTCATCTTGACCAACCCTATGTTACTTACTTATCTCAAAAAGTTTTGTCTCACTTTTCTATCTGTTTACTTTCTGGTCTCATAGTTCTACTCTTACTCTTGTGCTTACGATATCTTTTGTAGATGGCTCGTTGTAACGCCGTGAATTTGAGGGTAGAATTTTTTTCTTCTTTTCTCTCACCAAATTCGGGCATTACTCTCTTTTCTCTTCCCGTTCCGCTCCTTCTTCCCAATTTCAAACCAGTATAGTGACAGGTGTCCGTGTCGTGTATGAACAAAACCTAACTGTCATGGGTGTTGCATCATGCCGAAACACGTTTCTTTGTTTGATGCAGTGCGTTCGTCTCGTTCCGCTTCGGATTTTAGTTCACGATTTAATTCCGTTTAATGGTCGTGCGTGTCGTGGGTTTCGATCCATGATGTGACCCAGCCCAGCCTAGCCCAGCCCAGCCTGGCCCGGCCTGGCCCAGCCCGGTTCGCGCGCCCCCGGCGCCCCACACCCCCCCATGCGCCCCCTCCTCCTCTCCCTCTCTCATTTGGATTTCCCGCGTAGTAACCTCCCTCTCCTTCTTCCACCTCTCTCTCTCCCTCCCCGTGGTGCCCTAGGGTTCGGAGTCGAGATCACCGGAAGTTGGATCGATGGAGGTGAGTATTTCCCCTCCCCTTCCCTTCTCTCTCTCTCCCTCCCTCTCCCTTCTTCTTCCCCTGCGCGCGCCCCTGCTCCCCCGCGGCGGCACGGCTCGCCTCTGCCCGCCCCTGCGCGGCGGCGCCCGTCCCGGCCCCTCCCCTTCCCCGCGCGGCAGCGCGCCTCGTCCCGGCCCCCTGCACGGCGGCGCAGCCCCACCCCTCCCCTGCTCGCGCGGCGCGGCCCTGCCCCTCCCCTGCGCGGCGGCGTGGCCCGCCCGCCCCTGCCCCTGCGCGGCGGCGTTCGCCCCGGCTCCAGCGCGGCCCGCCCCTGCTCCCTCCCTCGCAGCGGCTCGACCACTGGCGCGGCCCCGGCGCGGCGGCTCGACCCCTGCGCGCGGCCCACGGCCCCCTGCGCGCGGCGTCCGAGCCCCGGCGCAACTCACGTAGCCCCGTTTACCCCATAACACGTTCCCGCGTGCGCAAACCCACGCGCGTGGTGATTATTTTTGGTTGTAGTTAATTTCAAACTCCGTTAGTTAGCGTGCTACGTCGCGCGCTTTGTCGCGCGGTGAATTTGTCTAATTTCAGATTCTATTAATGTGCTGCGTCGCGCGCTTCGTCGCGCGACGATCCAGTTTAATTTCAGGTTGTTTAATGTGTGACATCGCGTGTCCAGTTACGCAACGTTCCACTTTAAACTCAGCTCTGTTGACGTATGTCGTCGTGCGCTTCGTCGCGCGATGCTTAACGTCTCTTTATACTTAATGCAAGTGTCTCGTTGTGCGCTCTGTCGCATGGTGAGTCGTTTACTTCTTAATTCAATCTAAATGTCGTGTCGTACGTCTCGACGTGCGACCACTCCCTTTCATTCATCTTCAATTGTTTACAATAATTAAATGTGGAACTTGACTTTACTTTATGTTAAAACGTAGCATCCAAATTAATTCCCTTCCATTAAGCGAGTAGTTTAATTTATAATCATGTAACGTGATCGTTTCTCGGCTGTCTTTTTCTCTTTCTCTCTTAGCCTTAATTGCGAGCCCGCGTGGAACGTCTGTTTATTTACTGCATTCTATTGTATGGTGTATTGTTCTTTTGTATTAAATGTGTGGATGTATGTATGTTTGCGCTCGCATAGAGAACGATCCGGTTGAAGAGCCCAAAGAGCTCGCAGGAGAAGCCCTTGAGCAGCAGTCGGTTGGTGGAGGCAAGTGTCCCTTGACCTATCTCTGTTCTATACATTCTTTAATTCACCTCCCGCATTTCACATTTATACCTAAGGATTTACTAGTTTTTGTTATCAGTGTCCTTGTTTACCTATTTGGGTTGGATTATTATTGGTTAGTCTTATGCTATTGCTCAACTCTAATCAATGAACATGATGAGAATTATCAATGATACGCTGTTTTCCCCTCTTTTATTATGATGTTATACTTGTGACCTTCAAGGGGGCTCAAGCTGTTTCTCGAGTGCCTCTCCGTAAGGACCTGTTCGTTGGATGACCGCCAGGGAAAACAGTGCAACCATGAGGGTGGAGTGGGATGCCCTTAGCTGAATAATTAGAGGAACCGGGGTGTAGTTCGCTTAGCCGTCGTGCTGTCAATGGGGCTCAGTGTATGCGGCTCGCTCTGCCAAGGTTGATTTGTCCCTTGGGGAGGAGTGCGGTACATTTAGAAAACCTAACGGGTGGCTACAGCCTCGGGGAATCTTTGTAAAGGCTACGTAGTGATGCCCTGCTGGGTCACCTTGGTAGTGATCAATGGAGAGTCATGATCTCCGGGCAGAAAGGGAATCACGACTTATGGGTAAAGTGCACAACCTCTGCAGAGTGTTTGAAAACTGATATATCAGCCGTGCTCGCGGTTATGAGCGGCCAAGGGAGCTCCAGTGATTAGTGGTACTTGATCAGAGATGTTCGAATTTACAGGTGGCAATGAGATCGATGGTTTTTGGTATTGACTCTGGTAATGGTAAGTGGTACTCTTTCCGTTTGGAAAGGAGTACGTTTGGGTTAATAACGTGGGTTAATCCTAAAACTTGGCTTTCTCTACTAGTAATAATAATCTGACCAACTAAAAGCAACTGCTTGACTTACCCCCACATAAAGCTAGTCCACTACAGCCAAACAGGATACTTGCTGAGTATGTTGATGTGTACTCACCCTTGCTCTACACACCAACCCCCCAGGTTGTCCGCATTGCAACCACTTCTCAGGAGAAGATGAAGCCATGGAAGGAGACTTCCAGGATTTCCAAGCCTACGACGAGTTCTAGGTGTGGGTTAGCGGCAAACCCCCAGTCGGCTGCCTGTGAAGGCCGTGTTTATCTACGTTTCTTTTCCGCACTTTGATTTATTGTAAAGACTATGTGGATGTCTCAGACATATGATGTAATCGACTATTATTTCCCTTTTTAATACTATTTGAGCATTGTGTGATGATGTCCATGTTATGTAACTGCTGTGTACGTGAATTGCTGATCCTGGCACGTACATGGTTCGCATTCGGTTTGCCTTCTAAAACCGGGTGTGACATAGGTGGTATCAGAGCCGTGCTGAATGTAGGACCGCTAACCTAGAGTAGAATGATCATTCTAAGGATTATAGACCTCTGTCCCTGCCTTGACTTTGGTATCCCTTCAAAAGTTGGTCATATCGACCAAACCTATGTTCTACTATATATTATACCTTGCTGGAAATTGTGTTTGATTCTAATCCTTCATTTATTTATGGTTCATTACTTGCTGGTCATACTAGTTCTATTCTCACTCTTATGCTTGCGGTGTCTTTTGTAGATGGCTCGTCTTAGACACACCGCACGGAAGTCTGTCATCCCCTTCTTACCCTCTCATCTCGCAGAGCGTCCGCTTCGCCGTCCCGTGGCCTGTCAGTCCAGTCACTTGGAGAGGCTGCACCACCGCCTGCAAGAGGAGCAGGAGCGTCGACGATAGGAGCAGCAGGGCTCTTCTTTCTCGCTCCAGCAGGAGATAGAGTCTGTGAGGAGCTGCTCCCCTGTGCTCCCCTGGAGGCGCCCCCTGCACCACCACTGGGCGCCCCAGCCGCTGGAGTAGCTGCTGGAGGAGACCCAGACGACGGAGGAGACGACAGCTCGAGCCACGACACCGACTTTTCTTCTGACCAGGAGCCGGAAGGATGGGTTGCTCGACCCATCACCCGCGACGCTGCTCGCGGGTGTCACTTCCATGATGCGCTCGACACCCTGCTACGTCGGGCACTTGACCGGCGTACTTGGTCCATCGAGTATCGCTGTGTGGTCTTCCAGCACAGTCGCGGGGTCTACCCGGACTGCTGGGAAGCGACCTGCTTGGTGCGCCGTCTGGAGAATAGTCTCCGGGGTGCGGAGGTCTGCTCAGAGCACTATTCCATCTCTGAGCGGGACTCAGCTGAGGCGGCCATGCCAGATGCTGCACGGCATGCGCTTTCGCACTACTGCTCAGTTCTCGGTGGGGTAGCTGATGGTCTCAACCTGAAGTACTACCCCCGCCGTCCATCTGGCAGCACAGGAGGCGTGATTGTCTCACCTATTGGTGAGGACAATCCTAGGTTGAGCAGCACAGTCAACCTAGCCGCCGTGCTAAACACGGAGCTGGACCACGCATTAGATGAGCTGAGTAGGGCTCGTGCTGAGATCGCCCTGCTGCGGGCTGAGCGCACGGAGCGTCGTCACCTGGATGATGGCTCCCCCGCTCCTTTCGGGACTCAGCACCCGTACCGCTCACCTCGACGTGGACACCAGTCTTATGGCAACCCCGACTGCAAGACCAAGATAAACTTAGAACCATAGATCGTCAGAGTCGGATCTTGTAATTAATACGAAAATATATACCTAGAAGCTATAGTCCTAAAATTAGTCTCGCTCTTAGTTAGTCTTAGTTAGACAGGGTAGTTTGCTATATCCTGTGCATTTATGTTTGTCATGATGAACTATGTTTGATTTGGATCTTTGTAATGACTGTCACCAGGATGTGGGTATCCCCTGCATGTTGGTTTACCTGTTATATGTTAATGAAGTTAGTTATTTAGTTGGGAAGCCTTTTATTCCACTTTCCTCTTTATCCGAGAAGCTGTGTTGGTCTGTGTTGGAGATCAATGAAGATGCTCATCTGCTCAGTGTTGTGGAGAATTCTATACCCTTTTCTTATGCTGCAAGATTTGCAATATCAGTTCTGATGTGTGGTTGCGTTCTGCAGATGTCAGAAAACAGGCGCAGAGGAGGAAGGCGTGCTTAGCAGGAGCAGGCAGCTCAGCAGGATGAGGCACCCCAGCAGCAGCAGCTGCCGCCCCCGCCCCCGATGTCCATCGAGCAGATGTTCCTAATGCAGACTCAGGCAGTTCAAGCCATTGGTCAGACTCTAGCCGCCATTCAGCAACAGCAGCAGCAACAGCCACCACCTCAGCCTCAGATGCCTCAGATGCCCAGGGACAAGCGCGCTGAATTCATGAGAGGTCATCCCCCAACATTTGCTCACTCTTCTGACCCCATGGATGCTGAAGACTGGCTGCGCACAGTGGAGTGGGAGTTGCACACCGCTCAGTGTGATGACAGGGAGAAAGTCTTGTATGGTCCCTGTTTGTTGAGAGGAGCAGCCCAGTCATGGTGGGAGTCTTATCTCGCCACCCATGCCAACCCCGACACCATCACCTTGGAAGAGTTCAGAGGAAGCTTTTGTCAGTACCATGTTCCTGCAGGTCTGATGACAGTGAAGAAGGAGGAATTCCTGGCCCTCAAGCAAGGGTCATCGTCTGTCAGTGAGTACCAGGACAGATTTCTGCAGTTGTCTCGCTATGCTCCTGAAGATGTCAACACCGACGCCAAGAGACAGTACCATTTCCTGAGAGGCTTGGTTGACCCTCTGCAGTATCAGTTGATGAATCACACCTTCCCGACATTCCAGCACCTGATTGACAGAGCAATCATGACAGAGAGGAAGCATAAGGAGATGGAGGATCGCAAGCGCAAAATCAGTGGACCCCAGCCTAGAAGCAGCAATCGTCCTCGTTTCTCAGGCAATCAACCTCAGCAGTTCAAGCAGAACCAGCGTCCACCTCAGCAGCAGCAGTTTCAAAGATAGTTTCCTCAGCATCAGCATCAGAACCGCCAGAACAATCAGTCAGGAGGAGGTCAGTTTCAGAGGCAGAATCAGCAGGCACCTCGTCTTCCTGCCCCAGCAAACCAGTAGAACAGTCAGGCAGCACCAACTCAGGGTGGAAATAGAGCATGTTTCCACTGTGGAGAGCAAGGCCATTGGGTGATGCAATGTCCGAAGAAGGCAGCCCAGCAGCAGTCAGGCCCCAATGCCCCAGCGAAGCAGAATGTGTCTCAGCCTAGAGCAGGCAACCGCTCTCAGCCGCGCTATAATCATGGGAGACTGAACCACTTGGAGGCTGAAGCAGTTCAGGAGACCCCCAACATGATAGTAGGTATGTTCCCAGTCGACTCCCATATTGCAGAAGTGTTATTTGATACTGGAGCAACTCATTCATTCATTACCACATCATGGGTAGAAGCACATAATCTTCCAATAACTACCATGTCAACCCCCATTCAAATTGACTCAGCCGGTGGTAGAATTCGAGCCGATAGCATTTGCTTGAATGTAAGTGTGGAAATAAGGGGGATAGCATTTCCCGCTAACCTCATAGTAATGGGTACTCAGGGAATAGATGTCATCCTAGGGATGAATTGGCTAGATAAGTATCAGGCAGTTATCAGTTGTGATAAGAGAACAATCAAGTTGGTGTCCCCACTAGGAGAGGAAGTGGTGACCGAGTTAGTCCCGCCTGAGCCAAAGAAAGGAAGTTGTTATCAGATGGCTGTTGATAGCAGTGAAGTAGACCCAATTGAGATTATCAAGGTTGTGTCTGAGTTCCTAGATGTGTTTCCAAAGGACTTACCAGGTATGCCACCAGAGTGGAAAATTGAGTTTGCTATAGAGCTTCTTCCTGGAACTGCCCTATCTTTAAGAGAGCTTACAGAATATCCGGACCAGAGTTGGTTGAACTTAAGAAGCAGATTGATGAGCTGTCAGAGAAAGGTTACATCTGGCCAAGAACTTCGCCTTGGGCCGCCCCTGTCCTATTTGTGGAGAAGAAAGATGGCACCAAAAGGATGTGTATCGATTATCGAGCTCTGAATGAGGTCACAATCAAGAACAAGTGCCCTTTGCCTAGAATAGAAGATCTGTTCGACCAGTTGAGAGGAGCCAGCGTGTTCTCCAAGATAGATCTAAGGTCGGGTTATCATCAGCTCAGGATTCGACCTTCAGACATTCCGAAGACGGCATTCATTACCAAGTATGGGTTGTATGAGTTCCCAGTGATGTCTTTCGGTCTAACAAATGCACCAGCCTTCTTCATGAACTTGATGAACAGTGTATTCATGGATTATCTTGATAAGTTTGTGGTGGTATTTATTGATGACATTCTGATATATTCTCAAAGCGAAGAAGAGCATGCAGATCATTTGAGGATGGTATTGTAGAGATTGCGAGAGCACCAGCTGTATGCCAAGTTGAGCAAGTGCGAGTTCTGGATCAGTGAAGTCCTGTTCTTGGGTCACATAATCAACAAAGAAGGATTGGCTATGGATCCGAAGAAAGTGGCAGACATTCTGAACTGGAAAGCGCAAACAGATGCTCGAGGAATCAAGAGCTTCATTGGAATGGCCAGATATTATCGGTGATTCATTGAAGGGTTTTCGAAGATTGTGAAACCAATGACAGCTTTGCTAGGCAACAAGGTTGAGTTCAATTGGACCCAGAAATGTCAAGAGGCCTTTGAAGCGCTGAAAGAGAAGTTGACTACAGCGCCTGTCTTAGTCTTGCCTGATGTGCACAAGACCTTCTCGGTGTATTGCGATGCTTGTTACACAGGTTTGGGATGTGTGTTGATGCAAGAGGGAAGAGTTGTGGCTTACTCATCCCGACAGCTGAAGGTTCATGAGCAGAATTACCCAATCCATGACCTAGAGTTGGCAGCAGTGGTTCACGCACTGAAGACCTGGAGGCACTATATGTATGGACAGAAATGTGATGTTTACATAGACCACAAGAGTCTGAAGTACATATTCACTCAGTCAGAGCTGAATATGAGGCAGCGAAGATGGTTGGAGTTGATCAAAGACTATGAGTTGGAGATTCATTACCATCCAGGCAAAGCGAACATAGTGGAAGATGCTTTGAGCAGGAAGAGTCAAGTCAATCTGATGGTCGCTCGTCCGATGCCGTATGAGTTGGCCAAAGAGTTTGACAGGTTGAGTCTCGGATTTCTAAATAATTCGCGAGGAGTCACCATTGAGTTGGAACCTACCCTGGAGCGGGAAATCAAAGAAGCGCAGAAGAATGATGGGAAGATCAGTGAGATCCGGTGACTGATCCTAGATGGCAGAGGCAAGGATTTTCGGGAAGATGCAGAAGGTGTGGTATGGTTCAAAGACCGCTTGTGTGTTCCCAATGTCCAGTCTATTCGAGAATTGATTCTCAAGGAAGCTCATGCGATAGCTTATTCGATTCGCCCTGGAAGTGAGAAGATGTATCAGGATCTGAAGAAGAAATTCTGGTGGTACGGAATGAAGAGGAAAATCACAGAGTATGTGGCTATGTGTGATAGTTGTCGGTGGATCAAGGCAGAGCACCAGAGACCAGCTGGATTGTTGCAACCGTTGCAAATTCCCCAGTGGAAATGGGATGAAATCGGTATGGACTTCATAGTCGGATTGCATCGCACTCGAGCCGGCTATGATTCCATTTGGGTAGTGGTGGACCGCTTGACCAAGTCAGCCCACTTCATACCTGTCAAGACCAACTACAGCAGTGCAGTATTGGCAGAATTGTACATGTCCCAGATTGTTTGCCTTCATGGTGTGCCAAAGAAGATAGTGTTAGATAGAGGAATGCAGTTCACCTCTCATTTCTGGCAGCAGCTGCATGAAGCTTTGGGCACACATCTGAATTTTAGTTCAGCTTATCATCCGCAAATAGATGGTCAGACCGAAAGAACCAATCAAATTCTTGAAGATATGTTGAGAGCCTATGCGTTGCAGGATCAGTCCGGATGGGACAAGAAGTTGCCTTATGCAGAGTTTTCCTATAACAACAGTTACCAGGCCAGCTTGAAGATGTCACCATTTCAGGCGCTCTATGGAAGGAGTTGTAGAACTCCATTGCAATGGGATCAGCCTGGAGAAAAGCAAGTGTTCTGGCCAGACATTTTGCTTGAAGCTGAAGAGAACATCAAGATGGTCCGAGAGAATTTGAAGATAGCGCAATCAAGGCAGCGAAGCTATGCAGACACAAGAAGAAGAGAGCTGAGTTTCGAAGTTGGAGACTTCATCTATCTGAAGGTGTCACCGATCAGAGGAGTCAGAAGGTTCGGAGTCAAAGGCAAGCTAGCACCCCGCTACATCGGTCCATATCAAATTCTCGCAAAGCGTGGAGAAGTGGCCTATCAGCTCAGTTTGCCAGAAGGTTTGTCCGTAGTGCATGATGTCTTTCATGTGTCTCAGTTGAAGAAGTGTTTGCGTGTGCCAGAAGAGCAGTTGCCAGTTGAAGGTCTGGAGGTCCAGGAGGACTTGACCTACACAGAAAAACCAGCGCAAATCCTTGAGACTGCAGACAGAGTAACCCGAAGGAAGACCATCAGAATGTGCAAAGTTAGATGGAATCATCACTCTGAGGAAGAAGCAACCTGGGAGCGTGAAGATGATCTGATGGCTAAATACCCTGAGCTCTTTGCTAGCCAACCCTGAATCTCGAGGGCGAGATTCTTTTAAGGGGGATAGGTTTGTAACGCTCTAAATTTGAGGGTAGAATTTTTTCTTCTTTTCTCTCACCAAATTCGGGCGCTACTCTCTTTTCTCTTCCCATTCCGCTCCTTCCCAATTTCAAACCAGTATAGTGACAGGTGTCCGTGTCGTGTATGAACAAAACCTAAGTGTCATGGGTGTTGCATCATGCTGAAACACGTTTCTTTGTCTGATGTCGTGTGTTCGTATCGTTCCGCTTCGGATTTTAGTACGCGATTTAATTCCGTTTAATGGTCGTGCGTGTCGTGGGTTTCGATCCGCGATGTGACCCAGCCTAGCCCAGCCCGGCTCACGCGCCCCCGGCGCCCCACACCCCCCATGCGCCCCCTCCTCCTCTCCCTCTCTCGTTTGGATTTCCCACGCAGTAACCTCCCTCTCCTTCTTCCAACTCTCTCTCCCTCCTCATGGTGCCCTAGGGTTCAGAGTCGAGATCATCGGAATTTGGATCCTTGGAGGTGAGTTTTTCCCCTCCCCTTCCCTTCTCTCTCTCTCCCTCCCTCTCCCTTGTTCTTCCCCAGCGTGCGCCCATGCTCCCCCGCGGCGGCGCGGCTCGCCCCTGCCCGCCCCTACGCGACGGCGCCCGTCCCGGCCCATCCCCAGCGCGGCGCGGCGGCCCTGCCCCTCCCCTTCCCCGCGCGGCGGCACACCCCGTCCCGGCCCCCTGCGCGGCAGCGTGGCCCCGCCCATCCCCTGCTCGCGCGGCACGGCCCGCCCGCCCCTGCCCCTGCACGGCGGCGTTCGCCCCGGCTCCGGCGCGGCCCGCCCCGCCCCTGCTCCCTCCCTCGTGGCGGCTCGGCCACCGGCGCGGCCCCCGGCCCCCGGCGCGGCACCCGGCGCGGTTCGGCCCCGGCGCGGCCCCCGACGTGGTCCTCTGCCCCGGCACGGTGGCTCGGCCCTGCGCGTGGCCCTCAGCCCCCCTGCGCGCGGTGTCTCGGCCCCGACGCAACTCGCGTAGCCCCGTTTACCCCCTAACGCGTTCCCACGTGCGCAAACCCACGCGCGCGGTGATTATTTTTGGTTGTAGTTAATTTCAAACTCCGTTAGTTAGCGTGCTTCGTCGCGCGGTGAATTTGTCTAATTTCAGATTCTATTAATGTGCTGCGTCGCGCGCTTCGTCACGCAACGATCCAGTTTAATTTCAAGTTGTTTAATGTGTGATGTCGCGTGTCCAGTCACGCGACGTTCCACTTTAAGCTCAGCTCTGTTGACATATGTCGTCGTGCGCTTTGTCGCGCGATGCATAACGTCTCTTTATACTTAATGCAAGTGTCTCGTTGTGCGCTCTGTCGCGCGGCGAGTCGTTTACTTCTTAATTCAATCTAAATGTCGTGTCGTACGTCTCGACGTGCGACCACTCCCTTTCATTCATCTTCAATTATTTACAATAATTAAATGTGGAACTTGACTTTACTTTATGTTAAAACGTAGCATCCAAATTAATTCCCTTCCATTAAGCGAGTAGTTTAATTTATAATCATGTAACGTGATCGTTTCTCGGCTGTCTTTTTCTCTTTCTCTCTTAGCCTTAATTGCGAGCCCGCGTGGAACGTCTGTTTATTTACTACATTCTATTGTATGGTGTATTGTTCTTTTATATTAAATGTGTGGATATATGTATGTTTGCGCTCGCATAGAGAACGATCCGGTTGAAGAGCCCGAAGAGCTCGCAGGAGAAGCCCCTGAGCAGCAGTCGGTTGGTGGAGGAAAGTGTCCCTTGACCTATCTCTGTCCTATATATTCTTTAATTCACCTCCCACATTTCACATTTATACCTAAGGATTTACTAGTTTTTGTTATTCGTGTCCTTGTTTACCTATTTGGGTTGTATTATTATTGCTTAGTCTTATGCTATTGCTCAACTCTAATCAAAGAACATGATGAGAATTATCAATGATACATTGTTTTCCCCTCTTTTATTATGATGTTATACTTGTGACCTTCAAGGGGGCTCGAGCTGTTTCTCGAGTGCCTCTCCGTAAGGACCTGTTCGTTGGATGACCGCCCGGGAAAACAGTGCAACCATGAGGGTAGAGTGGGACGCCCTTAGCTGAATAATTAGAGGAACCGAGGTGTAGTTCGCTTAGCCGTCGTGCCATCAATGGGGCTCGGTGTATGCGGCTCGCTCTGCCAAGGTTGATTTGTCCCTTAGGGAGGAGTGCGGTACATTTAGGAAACCTAACGAGCGGCTACAGCCTCGGAGAATCTTTGTAAAGGCTACGTAGTGATGCCCTGCTGGGTCACCTTGGTAGTGATCAATGGAGAGTCATGATCTCCGGGCAGAAAGGGAATCACGGCTTGTGGGTAAAGTGCACAACCTCTGCAGAGTGTTTGAAAACTGATATATCAGCCGTGCTCGCGGTTATGAGCGGCCAAGGGAGCTCCAGTGATTAGTGGTACTTGATCAGAGATGTTCGGATGTACAGGTGGCAATGAGATCGATGGTTTTTGGTATTGACACTGGTAATGGTAAGTGGTACTCTTTCCGTTTGGAAAGGAGTATGTTTGGGTTAATAACGTGGGTTAATCCTAAAACTTGGCTTTCTCTACTAGTAAAAATAATCTGACCAACTAAAAGCAACTGCTTGACTTACCCCCACATAAAGCAAGTCCACTACAGCCAAACAGGATACTTGCTGAGTATGTTGATGTGTACTCACCCTTGCTCTACACACCAACCCCCCCCCAGGTTGTCCGCATTACAGCCACTGCTCAGGAGAAGATGAAGCCGTGGAAGGAGACTTCCAGGATTTCCAAGACTACGACGAGTTCTAGGTGTGGGTTAGCGGCAAACCCCCAGTCGGCTGCCTGTGAAGGCCGTGTTTATCTACGTTTCTTTTCCGCACTTTGATTTATTGTAAAGACTATGTGGATGTCTCAGACATATGATGTAATCGACTATTATTTCCCTTTTTAATACTATTTGAGCACTGTGTGATGATGTCCATGTTATGTAACTGCTGTGTACGTGAATTGCTAATCCTGGCACGTACATGGTTCGCATTCGGTTTGCCTTCTAAAACCGGATGTGACACTCGTCTTAGGTGCACTGCACGTAAGTCTGTGATCCCCTTTTTGCCTTCTCGTCTGGCGGAGCATCCACTGCGTCGCACGGTGCCAGGTCAGTCCAGTCAACTGGAGAGACTGCATCGTCGCCTGCACGAGGAGCAGGAGCGCCGATGCCAGGAGCAGGAGCAGCAGGACTCTTCCCCCTTGCCTCAGTAGGAGGTGGAGTCTGAGAGGCCGCTTTCCCCTGCACCTCAGCCAGAGATGCCCCCTGCACCACCACAGGGCATCTCAGCTGCTGGAGGAGACCCTAACGGAGATGGAGATGACGACGACGCCGGTGGCAGTTCGAGCCATGGCACGGAGCACTCAGAGGAGCCGGTGCCAGATGGATGGATCGCTAGACCCATCACTCATGACGCTGCTCGTGGGTGTCACTTCCACGACGCTCTCGATACCCTGTTGCGTCGGGCCTTCGACCGACACACATGGTCCATCGAGTACAGTTGTGTAGTCTACCAGCATCGTCGCGGGTTATACCTGGACCAGTGGGAGGCTACTTGCTTGGTGTGCCATTTTGATGATGATCTCTAGGGTGCAGAGGCCTTCTCAGAGAACTATTCTATTACTGAGAGGGATACTGCCAAGGCAGCCATGCAAGATGCAGCACGACAGGAACTTTCTCAGTATTGCTCGTTGTTCAGTGGGGTAGGTGTTGGCCTTGACCTGAAGTACTACCCTCGCCATTCGACTAGCAGTGCTGGAGGTGTGATTGTCTCGCCAATGGGTGAGGGCAATCCTAGGCTGAACAGTATGGTCAATCTGGTCGCTGTGCTCAACACAGAGTTGGACCACGCCCTTGACGAGTTGGGCAAGGTTCGGGCGGAGGTTGCGGAATTGCGTGCTGAGTGCGCTGCATGCCACTATCTTGATGGTGGTGCTCCCACCCCTGTCGGGATTCAGCACCCTTACCGTTCACCGCCGTGTGGTCGCTTCGACTATGGTACCCCAGACTGCAGGACCCGCATAGATTTAGAATCCTAGATCGACAGAGTCGGAGTCTGTAATAATGCTTAGTTCAGTGTCTTAGTCTAGTCAGTTTTAGTTAGAGTTAGTTTGCTTATTTTATGTTGGATGCTTGTTATGATGGACATGTACTGAAGTTGGATCTTTGTAATGATTGTCATCAAGCTATGGGTATCCCCTACAACTTGATGTAGTTATTAATAAAGTCAGTTATTTAGTTGGGTAATCCCTTTATTTCCCTTTTCCTCGTTATCTGAGAAGCTGTCAGTGAAGTTGGTCAATTGTTCAGTTCTAAGAAGATCTTCTATACATCTTTTCTTATGCTAAAAGACTGTAGAGTCAGATCTGATATGTGTGATTCCTACAGATGTCTGAGAATAGGCGCAGAGGTGCGAGGCGTGCTTAGCCAGAGCAGCAGGCAACCCAGGAGGATGCAACTCAACCGCAGCAGCAATTGCCACTGCCACCCCCGATGACCATTGAGTTGATGTTCTTGATGCAGACCCAAGCAGTTCAGGCAATCAGACAGACATTATCAGCCATGCAGCAAGTTTAGTAGCAGCCACCACCACCTCAGCCTCCAGTGCAAGTCCAGATTCCACAAGTGCCTAGAGACAAGCGGGCAGAATTCATGAGGGGCCATCGCCTAGTCTTTGCCCACTCTGCTAATCCCATGGACGCCGAAGATTGGCTGCGTACCGTGGAGCGTGAGTTGCACACTGCCCAGTGCAACGATCATGAGAAGGTGTTGTATGGCCCCCGATAGCTGAGGGGAGCAGCACAGTCTTGGTGGGAGTCTTACCTTGCCACCCATGCCAACCCTGAAGCCATCACTTGGGATGAGTTCAGGGATAACTTCCATCGCTACCATGTGCCTGAGGGACTGATGATAGTGAAGAAGGAGGAGTTTCTCGCCCTGAAGCAAGGTCCCCTGTCCGTCAGTGAGTACAGGGATAAGTTTTTGTAGCTGTCCCATTATGCCCCAGAAGATGTCAACACGGATGCCAAGAGGAAGTACCGCTTCTTGAGAGGATTGGTTGACCCTATCCACTACCAGCTGATGAACCACACCTTCCCTACCTTCCAGCATCTGATCAACAGAGCAATCATGACAGAAAGGAAGCGTCAGGAGATGGAGGACAAGAAACGCAAGTTTGGTGGACCTTAGGTTGGGAGTAGCAGCCATCCTCGCTACTCAGGAAACCCACCTCAGCCATTCAAGCAAGGTCACTAGTACCAGCACCAGCATCAGCGTCAGAACCAATCGCAGCAATACCAGAGGCAGTTTCCTTAGCAGCAGCAGTACCGTCAGAATAACCAGCAAGGAGGAAATCAATACCAGCGTCAGAGCAACCAGGCAGCCCGTCTTCCTGCCCCAGCAACCAACCAGAGCAACCAAGCAGCGCCAGCTCAAGGAGGAAGTCGTGCATGTTTCCACTATGGTGAACAAGGCCATTGGGCGAATCATTGCCCGAAGAAAGCAGCTCAGCAGCAGCCAGCTCCCAATGCCCCAGTTAGGCAGAATGCAATGCAGCAAGGAAGCAACAGCCATGGGCAACCTCGTGCCCAGTATGGAAAGGTGAACCACTTGGAGGCCGACATAGTCCAGGAGACTCCAGGAGTGGCACTAGGTATGTTTTCAATCGAGTACCATTCTGCAAATTTCTTATTTGATACTAGAGCAACACATTCTTTTGTGACTGCATCATGGGTAGAATCACATTATATACCAGTAGCACCCATGTATCCACCTATGAGGGTTAGTTTAGTTGGTGGAAGGACCCAAACAGATAGATTTTGCCCTAGTGCAAGAGTTCAAATAAGGGGGATAGAGTTCCCCACCGATTTGATAGTTATGGCTAACCAGGATACAACTATAGATGTCATCCTAGGGATGAATTGGCTAACCAAGTATCAGGCTAGTCTTAGTTGTGATAAGAGAACAATGAAGTTAGTGTCCCCATCAGGAGAAGAAGTGTTAGTGGAGTTGGTCTTGTCAGGCCCAAGAAAAGGGAGTTGTCACCAAGTCACCGCTCATATTGAGGATATTAAACCATCAGAGGCTATCAGTGTAGTATCAGATTTCCCAGATGTGTTTCCCAAAGAGTTACCCGGTATGCCACCTAAGAGGAAGGTTGAATTTTCCATAGAGCTCATACCAGGCACCGCCCCTATTTCCAAGAGAGCCTATCGAGTGTCCGGCCTAGAGTTGGTGGAACTCAAGAAGCAGATTAATGAGTTGTTAGAGAAAGGCTACATCAGACCAAGTACTTCGCCTTAGGTAGCCCTAGTGTTGTTTGTGGAGAAGAAGGATGGCACAAAGAGGATGTGCATCGACTATAGATCCTTGAATGAGGTTACTATCAAGAATAAGTACCCCTGCCCAGAATTGAAGATTTATTCGATCAGTTGAGAGGAGCCAGTGTATTCTCAAAGATAGACCCGAGGTTAGGCTACCATTAGCTCAGAATCCGACCTTCGGATATACCAGAGACAACATTTATCACCAAGTATGGATTGTATGAGTTCACGGTCATGTCATTCGGTTTGACGAATGCGCCAGCTTACTTCATGTACTTGATGAACAGTGTGTTCATGGACTACCTCGACAAGTTTTTAGTGGTGTTCATTGATGATATTCTTGTATATTCGCAGAATGAGCAAGAGCATGAGGAGCATTTGAGGAGAGTACTTTAGAGGCTACGAGATTGTCAGCTGTATGCCAAGCTTAGCAAGTGCGAGTTCTAGATCAGTGAAGTCCTATTCCTGGGTCATATTATAAACCGAGAAGGATTGGCTGTAGATCCAAAGAAGGTAGCAGCTATCTTGGACTGGAAAGCACCAAAAGATGTTCGAGGAATCAAGAGCTTCATCGGAATGGTCGGTTATTATCGATGTTTCATTGAAGGTTTCTCCAAGATTGCGAGGCCAATGACAGCCTTGTTAGCAAAGAAGGTTGAGTTCAAGTGGACCCCAGCATGCTAGAAGTCCTTTGATACATTGAAGGAGAAGTTGACAACGACACCAGTGCTGATTCTACTAGATGTTCACAAACTATTCTCAGTGTACTGTGATGCTTCGTACACTGGACTAGGATGTGTGTTAATGCAGGAAGGGAAAGTAGTGGCATACTTGTCCCGACAATTGAAGATTCATGAGAAGAATTATCCTACTCATGATCTAGAATTAGCAGCCATGGTTCATGCATTGAAGACATGGAGACATTATCTGTATGGGCAGAAGTGTGATATATACATGAATCACAAGAGCCTTAAGTACATATTCACTCAGTCAGAGTTAAACATGAGGCAGCGAAGATGGCTAGAGTTGATCAACGATTATGAGCTGAAGATTCATTATCACCCAGGCAAAGCAAATATAGTTGCAGATGCTCTTAGCAGAAAGAGTCAAGTCAATATGTTGACCGCTCACCCGATGCCATATGAGCTAGCAAAGGAGTTTGACAAATTGAATCTCGGATTTCTGAACAACACTCAAGGAGTGACAATTCAGTTGGAACATCATCTAGAGCAAGACATCAGGAAAGGTCAGAAGGATGATGAGAAAGTCAACGAGATCTGGCAGCTAATCAGAGATGGGAAAGGCAGGGATTTCCGTGAAGATGCAGAAGGAGTGGTATGGTTCAAGGACAGACTGTGTGTTCCTGATATCAAACCAATCCGAGAACTAATTCTCAAGGAAGCTCATGAAACAGCGTATTCTATATACCCTGGTAGCGAGAAAATGTCCCAAGACCTGAAGAAGAGATTCTAGTGGTATGGTATGAAAAGAGAGATAGCAGAGTATGTGGCCAGATGCGACAGTTGTCAGAGGATTAAAGCAGAACATTACAGACCTGCAGGTTTGTTGCAACCGTTGCACATTCTTCAGTGGAAATGGGATAAGATTGGAATGGATTTTGTAGTCGGTTTGCCCCGCACTCGTATTGGTTATGACTCCATCTGAGTAGTAGTGGACCGTTTAACAAAGGCGGTCCATTTCATACCAATCAAGACCACTTACAACAGTGCGGTGTTAGCCGAACTATACATGGCTTGGATTGTGTGCTTGCATGGCGTTCCGAAGAAGATAGTATCAGATAGAGGCACCTAGTTCACCTCTCATTTTTGGCAGCAGTTGCATGAAGCTTTGGGCACACATTTGAAGTTCAGCTCAGCTTACCACCCGTAGACAGATGGTCAAACAGAGATAACCAATCACATTCTGGAGGATATGTTGAGGGCTTGTGCTTTGCAAGACAAGATGGGTTGGGACAAGAGATTACCATATGCAGAATTCTCCTACAACAACAGCTACCAAGCCAGTTTGAAGATGTCACCATTTGAAGCGCTTTATGGGAGGAATTGCAGAACTCCATTGCATTGGGACCAACCTGGTGAAAGACAGGTGTTCGGTCCAGATATTTTGCTTGAAGCCAAAGAGAACATTAGAATGGTTCGAGAGAATTTAAAGGCAGCGCAGTCCAGACAGCGAAGCTATGCTGACACCAGAAGAAGAGAACTCAGTTTTGAAGTGGGAGACTATGTCTACTTAAAGGTGTCACCCATCAAAGGAACCAAGAGGTTTGGAGTCAAAGGCAAGCTAGCACCTCATTATATTGGACCGTATCAGATTCAAGCCAGACGTGGGGAAGTGGCTTATCCGCTCAGCTTACCAGAAAATCTGTCCGCTGTTCATGATGTGTTCCATGTGTCTCAGTTGAAGAAATGCTTGAGAGTGCCAGAAGAGCAGTTGCCAGCAGAGGATCTTGAAGTTCAAGAAGATCTGACTTACATTGAGAAGCCAACTCAAATTCTGGAGACAGCAGATCGGGTCACTCGGAGAAGTACCATCAGAATGTGCAAAGTTAAATGGGGTCATCACTCAGAAGAAGAAGCAACCTGGGAAAGAGAAGATGAATTGAAAGCCAAGTACCCTGAGCTCTTTTCTAGCCAGCCCTGAATCTCGAGGGCGAGATTCTTTTAAGGGGGATAGGTCTGTAACACCCTAATTTTGGGGGTATAAAATTTCTTTCTAATTATCACCCAAAATGAGGTGTTACTCTTTCTTTTCTCACTCTAGGTTTTCTCTCTCTAGATCCTCTCTCCCTTTCTCCCTATTAAGTAGAATTAGCTTAAGTTAGAGAGATTTGATTATTTATTTTTACGAAAACATTTTGGGTCATGACATGTTGCATCATGCTGAGCTTAAAATATTCTTTAAAGTGTTGCACATGTTTGAATTTATTTGAATCTGAAACCTTATTTGAATTTGGAATTGAAAACCCTATAGAATAGAAATAGAAAAGGAATTAGAAAATTCAGAGAAAAAGGAAAAGGAGAAAGCAGCCCATCCGGCCCCGTTAAGCCCAGCCAGGCCGTGCGCCCGCGCGCCTGCCGCCCCTAACAGGCGGACCCTGCATATCAGTGGCAGTTCTCTCGCGCATGCCCTCTCTCTCTCGGTCGCTGCCCAGTGGGGCCGATCCGTCAGTGCTAGTTTCCTTCGCCCACACGCTCCCTCTCTCTCCCTGTCTCATGGGCCTGGCGTCGAGCCATTGCCCCAAGCGTCCCTCTTTTCTCTCTCTGCGCCATGGGCCAGCCCTGTCAGCTCCGCCCTCTCCGCGCGCCGTGGACCGACGCATGCGCACTCGCGCACGTCACCGGGTTTCTCGGCCATGACGCCCGCTCACGTGCCCAACTCCCTTCTTATAGCCCCGCCGGTGCTCCGCACACACCCCTCGCCTCATTTCGCACAGCTTCACCCTCTCTCGCGCTCTGCCCACGCCGCCAGCCGCCGCTGGAGACCTGCGCCTGTGTCCCTGGCCATCCAGCTTGCCAGAGTCCGCGCCAAGCCTCCCTGAACTCCGCCCCGAGGTGAGACACCCGTCCCCATGCCCAATTTCCCTTATTGTGCCCTGTGCTCGACCAATTTCACCCTCGCCGGTGTTCGGCCGCGGCGGTCCGCCGTGCTTGCACGGTGGCCAGCCGATTTGGCCCGGTTTAGTTCACCGGAGTAGGCCTCTATGTCACCCCTGTCTCTACTAAAGCTGGCCCAAGCCTTAGCACGCCTTAAGTCCCTTCCCCATGGTCGGAATGGCTCACCGGAGTTTCTCTGGCCCGCTCGAGACCACCTCACCGCCGCTCTCCCCTCTTTGCCCGTGGATTCATGGCCTCTCCCCCGCCATCGAGTTCGCCGTGGCGCCCTCTTCCCCTCTGCCCAACTCCGGTGACCCCGGAGCCACCCTAGCCCGTGCCTGCCCCAACTCCAGCGATCTCACCGCCGTGGAGAGGAGTGACGCCGCCCATAGCCATCTGTTTTCCCTTGGTCTGATTTCCCCACTGTGACAGAACCTCCCAAGTCAATAGGCCCGCCTACAGTTGTCCTTGTCCAACGGACCTCAGACAACCCTGCAGGTGCCCCTAATCACTTGACAAGTTCGGTATCTGTGTTCTTTACCTTTCCCAAGAGCGTTTCACCCGTCACACAGACATTACAATACATCAGAGGTACGAAAATGCGGAAGCAGTTATAGTAACTTACTTTATTTAAAATAGAAAAGAGTAATATTATTACAGACCAGAGTTAAAATATAGGAGTGCTGAAGTATTATTATTACATCACTAGGAGGCAAAAACCCCTCCCGACAATAGTAAAAAGTTTTTCTTAACGGACGACCCTTCCTCACGCAGCTTCAGTCTTGGTTTTCCTCATTAGGCACCACCTTGGAACAGAAACAACACAAATTTGCTGCTTCTTCACCTAAAACAACATGGGATAAAGCCCTGAGTATGAAGTGTACTTTCGTAAGACTTACCCGTCAAATTAAAAGACTCTCAAGGATATGCTGGCCTCTGCGAGTCAAGGTATGGCTTATCAACAATCAAAGACTCTGTTTGCATAAATGCTTACTAATAGTGGATCCTTAAAAATCTAGTTTTATTAGTTAGGTTAAGTAAAGTTACCTGTATCTAGGGTTCTTTCTACCCTAGTTCAATCACTTGATCTATACTAGCCAATTTTCTTTCAACCCTTCTTATTCACTAGGATGCTACGTGTAAGTCAGTGACGAAGTCTTCATGTCCGTGAAGTTACGACGATCCGAATCGATTATACTCAGCTAAGGATCTCCAATCACACGACATATGTAGCACTTAACCCTTGCATATGTCAACTCGGCGCCGGGGTTATTAAGATCAGATCAGGTTCACACCAACCGAGAGCACAGATACACCACCGTCCAGCCCCTTGCTACGGAGGGTACACACAACTCTCGCCATCTCTCCACTCCCATTGCATGTTATCTTATCCTGGTATTAGTCTGCCCGAGGCAAAGCATACCCATGACGAGGCATGTGACCAGTTAAAGGGTCCTCGGTCAGCAGGCCTACATCGATAAGGTCCTTAATCGACTCAGACGGAGACACTACACCGAGACTCTCTTCTCGTGCAAGTCACCCGCCCGGTCTCAGCTTTATCGTTTCACCCAAAGTTTGGTACCTGGCAGAGGTACATCTTTTTCGATGTTGAACCCATCATGGCCATGATGGACCCACCATCAAGTTTTATTTTTGAAAACATCCCACCCACTTTGAAGCATCATCTTTTGTCAAAACAAAACATTTTGTTTTTCTAGAGCAAAGCTAAGCATAAGAAAAACCTTTTTGATAAAACAGGGGACTAAGGTAATCAATTCCAAGGAAGGAAATGCAGCAATTGGTTTAGCACACAATTCCTATCACTTAATGCATCAAGTAAGTGAGAAAGATTTCAAAATAACAAGGAGGGGGCAAATGCACCGGGGCTTGCCTTATGTGATAGGTGAATAAGGCTCTGCTCCACAGATATCAAAATAAAAGCAGTTTCCTGCCTGAGGTTCTTCAGGTGGTGGTGGTGTAGTCCTGGCTTCTTCAACCTCTACCTCTTCTTCGTTTTCTACACAACCATATATAGTCATGAATGCTCATGTAATGCTCATGAAGATGCAAAGATAATACAAGTTTATTATCTAATGTCTTGAATATAACTTTCCTTCACGGATCTCCGGGAAACTAGGGTTTTCGGAGTCTATAGCGAAGTTCATAGGGCAAGGGGCTAGGGTTTTGGGTTCTAAGTATCAAACATGGTCCAAATCATACCAAACTTTACCCAAGGCTTCTAAATATTATTTAAAGTTTACCTAAAAAGTTTGGTGAATTTTGGAATTAATAATTATTATCTAAAATTCCAGAAGTATGGATTTTGGCTATTTTAAATGCCCCAAAATTCCTTATTAAAACTGAAATCCTAAAACTATTTTTATAAAATACTATAAGAAACTAGAAGCCTAGCAAAATTGGTCTGGTATTTTTAGAATTTTTCTATAATTTTCTAGGAATTCCCTAAGTCCAGAAGAAAAAGAAAAAGGAAAAGAATTAACAGAGCTGGGCCGAAATCGGCCCAAGTTGACCCATCTACAGGCAGAAGCGCGCCCACGCACGCCCGCGTGTGCCGACTTTGTAGAAAGGGCCCTGACCTTTTGAATAACCTACAAGAGTCCGTGACACTCTTTATTACAGTCGCTGACATTTACAGGAAACCTCCTTCTACTTCTGATTCTTCATAGTGCCAAGTCCCCAACGGGGAGCGGCGGAGGACCAAGCTCCGGCGAGCCTACACCAGCCGAATCCCGCAACGACCGGTGCTCCCATGTGGCAGACATCAAATCGGACCCCTCCTAATCATTTCCTCTCACTGAATTTCACTAATCAGGTTCTAAATCATTCGGTCCACGACGCTGCATGGACAATCGGAGGAACAAACGTGTCCCTGATGATCTGAGGTAGCTTAACTCAATCGAACTGGTCGAGGAGCATCAAGAGAATCTAAGGATGCTAAAACAAAGGAGCAGGGGGTATGAACATACCTAGAACAGGCTAGCCACGGCGAGGGTGTTTCTACGATGGCAGAAACCAATTTGGGGGAAAACCCAAATTGGCGAGCTCTAGGGGATGATTCGAGGCACAGTTTGTTCGATGAGGCGCTTGACTGCTTAATGGAGCCGAGGGTATGCGCAATTTATAGCGGGCTTGAGCGGTGACCGGTGAATTTGGGTTGGGCACGGTGGCGGTCGGAGAAGGAATGAGTCACTAGTGCGGTGATTCGTGGCCTTCACTATGGCGGCCTCACCGGCGATGAACCAGTAGCAGAGAGTGGATTACGGTGACTCACTGTGATGTGGTAAAACGTTGAGGCACGTAGCCTCGCCGGATAACGCGCGAACGCCGATGATGCCAACACGACTAACCATGGCCGGACACGACGGCGGTGAGAACAATGGCCGGAGTTTATCTCCAGTGCGATATTTCTTGCCGAGGAGCGCTTATCTGAGTTCGGTCGGGCGTGAATCGCGACACCGGCGCAGATCTGAGTGCAGGATCACCGGCGGCGAGGGGGAATGAATTTTGGTGATCTGTTTCAGTCACTGTACAATGGGATCTCTATTCAGTGCGCCTGACAGCCTAAGTTGCAGGGCCTGGAAATCAATTTTCCATGTGGCAACTTACTAATCCACCAGTAACAAAGTTATTGTCTGATGATCTAGCTATAATCTTGCTATAGCAACTATAGCCAAACTCTCACTGGATCATGGTTGAATTCTAGTCCAAAGATTGCTCAATCACACTGTTAGTCTAAATTCAGACTCAAGGCAGTCTAACAGCTCGACTTTGGGCACATTTTTCTCCAAATTTTTCATGTGACCAAGGCTTAACCCCTATAGCAAAGTTGTTCTCCTTTAATAGCTTTACAAACTTAATGTGGTGACCTAGGGCAAAATATTCATAATTTGGAAGATATAGGGCTTCAAAGTTGACCCATTGTCACTGAAATTCAGACCTAACTCAATAGAGTTTAAGTGGGGCTTTTTGCAAATAGGCCCAAATCTCAAGGTTTACTTTGCAAATCCACATACATGTAAATCATATGAGTTAAGGTACCCTAATTTCATGGTTTTTGCACTTAGATCCAAAAATGTGCACATTTTGCATATAACCCCTTAGGGTTTCAGTCCAGGGTTTTCTAGGGGTCTATTTAGGGTTTTTGTGCTTCTAGGGTTTGGATGCTACTTAAGTCCATCCATAGTGACATTTTAAGATTATTACAACTAAGTTTTTAAAGTTTTCTCTTAGTTAAACTTTGTTTACTCCCTTAAGCCCAGTCTAGGGTTAAGCACTACATCCTAGGGTTTCACCTATGAAATGTCACATCAATACAACTTTGTTTGAAATTTTTGCCTAGTGAATGCACTCTAGGTGTGACAAACACATGATATGCCAATGCTTATGATGTCATGCTCAAGTTTTAGTGGCAGTAACACCAGGGGTGTTGCATCCTTCCCCCCATAAAAGAATCTCGTCTCGAGATTAAAAGTCCTAGGGCAAGTAATGGAAAAGGAAACATGTCATAATTTTATTTCCTTATTTGTGGTACAAGGTAGGGGTGACATGGGGTTCATTCCTTTATTACAACAAGTGCACACATCTTACAATTTACACGAAGCTAAAAAGCCTAGGAAATTCTTATCTAAAAAGTCTTGAGTTTCCCAAGTAGCTTCATCTTCCGTATGTTGGTTCCACTGTATCTTGTAAAACTTGAGAGTTTTCCTTCGGGTAATCCTATCCTTTTGATCCAAGACTCGAATAGGATGCTCTGAATATGTCAAGTTTGGTGCTAAGGCAACATTCGTTACTTCTATGGTTCGATCGGGAACCCGAAGACACTTCTTCAATTGAGATACGTGGAACACATTATGTACAACAGACAAGGTTTCGGGTAACTGGAGTCGGTATGCCACTGGTCCACATTGTTCAAGAACAAAGAAAGGACCAATGTACCGGGGCGCAAGCTTCCCTTTTACCCCAAAACGTGATACACCCTTCATTGGTGAAACCTTTAGGTAGACATAATCTTCAACTTGAAAGTACAAGGGTTTTCGTCGTTTATCTGCATAACTCTTCTATCGAGCTTGGGCTTCTTTCAAATTATGAATTATTCGTTGAACTTTCTCTTCTGTCTCCTTTACCATATTAGGCTTGAAGAAACTTCTTTCACCTGGTTTAGACCAGTTTAACGGAGTACGACACCGTCGCCCATACAAAGCTTCAAAGGGTGCCATTTTAATGCTCTCTTGATAGCTATTATTGTACGAGAACTCCGCTAATGGTAGACTGTCATCCCATTTCTGCGGAAACTCCAGAACACATGCTCGCAACATGTCTTCAAGTATCTGATTTATCCTCTCAGTCTGCCCACTGGTTTGGGGATGGTACGCCGAACTGTGAAGCAACTTGGTACCCAGGGACTTATGAAGTGTTTCCCAAAACTTGGCTACAAATTGCAGTCCACGATCCGATACTATAGTCTTTGGAACCCCATGCAGACTAAGAATACGAGCAATGTATAATTGGGCATAGACAACAACTGTATGATCTGTTTTAACTGGCAGAAAATGGGCTATCTTGGTAAGTCGATCAACTATAACCCAAATAGAATCATAACCTTTTGCTGTCCTCGGCAACCCCACAATGAAGTCCATGCTTATATCCTCCCATTTCCATGTAGGGATAGGCAGAGATTGCAATGGACCAGCAGTATTCATATGTATGGCTTCGACACGTCTGCAAGTGTCACATCTTGCCACATATTGTGCAATTTCAATCTTCATTTTCGTCCACCAATAACGTTGTTTTAGATCATGATACATCTTAGTGCTTCCGGGATGAATAGAATAGCGACTAAGATGTGCTTCATCTAAGATTTGCTGGCGGATCTCATCACCCATAGGCACAACTATGCGGTTGTTAAACCATACAACACCTTGATCATCTTTTCTGAAGCAGTTGGCTTTACCGGCCTCCATTTTCTCATGAATGTGTTTCATACCCACATCATTTCTTTGTGCATCAATTATTCTTTGCAGGAGGACTGACTCAAGATTCAAGTGATTTGAAGTTCCATGTTGAATCATCCCCAGGTTCAACTTCTCCATTTCTTGGCATAACGTAATGTCAGAAGTCTTCATCGTTAGACAATGGCAGGAAGCCTTGTGACTTAACGCATCTGCCACTACATTAGCCTTGCCTGGGTGATAGTGAATTTCCAGTTCATAATCCTTAATAAGCTCAAGCCATCTCCTCTGCCTCATATTCAACTCAGACTAGGTAAAGATGTACTTCAAACTTTTATGATCTGTATAAATATGATAGATATTTGCCAGCAGATAATGACGCCATATTTTTAGGGCATGAACCACAGCAGCTAACTCCAGGTCATGAGTTGGATAATGTTCCTCATGCTGGTGCAACTGCCTTGAAGCATACGCTATCACTCGGCCTTCTTGCATTAGAACACAGCCTAGACCACTGCCTGATGTGTCATGATACACATCAAAGGGCTTTTCAATGTCCGGTTGAGCTAATACCAGAGCAGTGGTCAATAATACTTTTAGCTGCTCAAAGGCTTCATTACATCTTGAAGACCAATTAAATTTAATATCATTCTTCAATAAACTTGTGATTGGTTTCACAAGCTTGGAAAAATCTGGAATGAATCGGCAGTAATAACTAGCCAGTCCAAGGAAACTTCGGACTTGATGCACAGTGGTTGGGGGTTTCCACTCCAAAATATCCTTGACTTTGCTAGGATCCACCGCAATCCCCTTGGCAGATAATACATGTCCTATAAATTGGATCTCCTCCTGCCAAAACATGCACTTACTGAATTTAGCATATAATTGATGCTCTCTTAAGCGCGTTAATACAATTCGCAAATGTCAAGCATGCTCCTCTTCATTCTTAGAATATATCAAGATATCATCAATGAATACCACCACAAATTTATCCAACTCAAGCATGAATACCGAGTTCATAAGATATGTGAAGTGGGCAGGAGCATTTGTTAATCCGAAGGACATAACCAGATATTCAAATAATCCATACCGCGTAGTGAATGTAGTCTTTGGTATATCTTCGGGCTGGATACGGATCTGATGATAGCCCGACCTGAGGTCAATCTTAGAGAATACCCTTGCTCCAGTTAGTTGATCAAATAGAATATCAATCCGGGGAAGAGGGTACTTATTCTTGATTGTGACCTCATTAAGGGGTCTGTAGTCCACGCACATCTGAAGTGTTTGGTCCTTCTTCTTGACAAAGATGGCTGGACAACCCCATGGCGATGAGCTTGGCCAGATAAATCCTTTTTCTAATAGATCTTGTAATTGGGTCTTGAGTTCTGCCAACTCGTTCGGAGGCATTCGGTACGACCTTCTAGAAATAGGAGCCGTACCGGGCTTCAACTCAATCACAAATTCTACATCTCTTTCGGGAGGCAATCCAGGCAGATCTTCTGGAAAGACGTCTGGGAATTCAGATACTACCGGAATATCTTGGATTTCCAGTATGATGGCTTCATATACTCTGCCAAATGGTTTAGCTGGAATAGCTACGGGGATGGATAAGAGAACCTCTTCTTGGCCATAACTTAACCTGATGGTTCTCAGATCAGTGTTGAGGATAGCTTTATGTTGGGCTAACCAATTCATGCCCAGAATTACATGTATATCTTGGCCTTTTAGAACAATCATATTTGTAGGAAGTCCTGTTCAGCCAATGTTACGGGCACATGGAAAGCCACTTCTTTAGTGAATATTTGTCCCCCGGGCGAATGAATAGTAAATAGGGATGGCAACGGGTACGGGTATGGGTAAATAACCGTGGATAATTATCCATTGGATATGGGTATGGTGCAATTTGATATCCGCGGGTACCGTTATGGATATAATAAGGTATCCATGGATATTTTTTCATGGGTATGGATATCCAGTATCCATACCCGTTACCCAATGGATATCTAATATGTGGGCCATCCGGATTTATATATTGTCATAAATTCTTATTTTTTTAATTTTTATCCATAACATGTTGTTTGGTGCTGAAATTATCATTTAATGGTATTGGAACGATAATTATTTTGAAATGTAATAAAATTGTTGTTTGGTGTTTAATGCTAAAATTGTAGTGGTCGGGCGAGTAACGGGTATCCACTGGATAGCGGATACCCGGCGGGTACGGGTATGGGTTGAGTTTTGTCTCGCGGGTATGGATTCACAAACTATATATCCGTGTACTACCCGCCCGATTGCCATCCCTAATAGTAAACCCTTCCCATGATTCAGTATATGGAATGCAATGTTGCTCCACAAACTTCTTGCTTATGAATGTATGTGAAGCGCCAAAATCAAAAAGAATAACTACAGGGTGATTGGCCACGAGAAACGTACCCATCATGACCGGTTCTCCTTCCGGTGTCGTGGCCACTTGCGTATAATAAATCTGCCCAATTTTCTTCATATTTTTGCCCGCAGTATTGTTCGCCGTATTTCCCTTGCCTTGAGCGGAACTCCCTGAACTCTGTTGATTATTTGATCTGTTCTGCTTTGGGTATGGGTAGTCCTTGATAAAATGTCTGGACTTTCCACAATTAAAGCAGCCTGTTGAAGAGCTTGAGAGAGCAGGGAAACGAGTACCAGGGACACTCGACTGATTTGTTGCGGTGGGGGTAGTGGCAGGATGGATAAAGACCGGTTGTTTGAAAGGGTAGGAGGGTGGACGTGGTGAACAACGATTCTGATTAAAAGGTCGGATTACCAACCTTTGTCTTTTCTCAGGCCCCTGATTGGGCTTGTCACCTCCATAGCCCTTCGATTTTCCTGGGCCTGCATATTTGGCTTCGACTACCAGTGCCGTGCTGATAGCCCTGCTATAAGTGAGGTCGAGGCAGGTGGCCATTTTCCGCTGCAACCGGTCACTGAGGCCCCTCATAAAACAATTTTTCTTCTTCAGGTCAGTGTTGACCTGATCGATGGCATACTGGGACAGGTGGTTGAACTTGTTGAGATATTGCGTGACAGTGTCTCCACCTTGTTTGAGCTTCATAAATTCTTTTTGTTTCATGTGGAGCACTCCTTCAGGAATATAGTGCTCCCGAAACGCCAGTTTGAATTCGTCCCAGGTAACTTGATGGCCAGCCGGCTGAATAGCCACATAATTTCCCCACCAAGTACTGGCAGGGCCTCACAATTGTTGTGCTGCGAATAAGGGCTTTTGAGTCTCCGTGCATCGGAGAAGCCCAAACTTTTGTTCGATAACCCGGATCCACTCATCCGCTTCAAGAGGATCTTCAGCCTTGACAAATAATGGGGGATGTGTTTTGGAGAAATCCAAATATGAAGTTTCGCACGCCTTGCTATTGCATTTGCTGTCCCGCCATTTCCCGTAGGAAGCGGGTGTTGTCGGCTATGGCATTAACTAAGGCAGCGATGGCCTCAGCTAATGTTGGAGGTACTGGGGGCGGGTTAGGAGTTGCTTCCCTCCCACGGGAGGTTCCAGCACCATCCTGTGCACGAGTCTTGGACGGCATCTGAGGCAAAGAACATTTGGAAAATATAATATGCCAAAGCAAACCATCCATTTTACATTACTTAAAAGGGTAATGATACAGACTCGAATTTACAATAGGATTACATTACCTATTACACATTATCACTATTTATATACTGCACTATCCTAGCTTCTTATCATTTTTGGTAGCTTTGCTGTCGGGGGTAGGAGACCATTCGTCGACCAGTTTCATTGAAGGAGGGGGCCTGAAAAGGTCCAGTTCCCCACCAAGGGCTTTACCCGCTACTCCAGAAGGTCCGGCTTCCATCCCGAGAGGATCCGCAGGTACATTAGGGTGCAGTTGTGAATACGATACATGAACTTCCTCATGTAGTGTATTACAGTAAACCTGCAAGTTGTCCACGGTTGTGCTAAGCTCCTCCACGCGGGCTCGAGCTTTGGCTTCCTTGGCCCAAGCAAGTGAACGTGAGTTAACAGCCCAATCGAGTGCTAAATCTCGTTGAGCAAGTTGGTCTTGCAAGTGTCAGATGTCAGTTCTCAACTCGTTTATTCTGACCATCCTCCACCGATACATCGTTCCTATGACGGAGCTCCGTTTGAAGCTGCTCTACCTGAGCTTGTAGATCTCCGATTGGATCATTGCTACCACTACTACTGTCTTCATGCCTTGGAGCTAGTTGATGGCGAGGTACGCCAATTGGCCCGGTAGACTAGCGCACGGTTTTTCTTGTGCGCGGCGGCATATCTCCATGAGGGGGAAGATCTTATTAATACAGTTTTTAGTATGATGCATGCATAATTACAGAATCAACTTTAGTTGATTCACAACCTTATATACATTGCACTCTACTATATGGTCTTTAAAATAAGTACCTTAGAAGATAGTTAGATAAGAAGGAAAAAATTTTCTAGGTAAGTCTTTGAAAATTCTTTTTCAAAATGTCTCATAATATCTGTAGAGATGGGCTTTGCTCCGATACCAGTTGTGACAGAACCTCCCAATTCAATAGGCCCACCAACAGTTGTCCTTGTCCAACGGACCTCAGACAACCCTGCAGGTGCCCCTAATCACTTGACAAGTTCGGTATCTGTGTTCTTTACCTTTCCCAAGAGCGTTTTGACCCGTCACACAGACATTACAATACATCGGAGGTACGAAAATGCGGAAGCAGTTACAGTAACTTACTTTATTTAAAATAGAAAAGAGTAATATTGTTACAGACCAGAGTTAAAATATAGGAGTGCTGAAGTATTATTATTACATCACTGGGAGGCAAAAACCCCTCCCGACAACAGTAAAAAGTTTTTCTTAACGGAGGACCCTTCCTCACGCAGCTTCAGTCTTGGTTTTCCTCTTTAGGCACCACCTTGGAACAGAAACAACAAAAATTTGCTGCTTCTTCACCTAAAACAACATGGGATAAAGCCCTGAGTACGAAGTGTACTTTCGTAAGACTTACCCGTCAAATTAAAAGACTCTCAAGGATATGCTGGCCTCTGGGAGTCAAGGTATGGCTCATCAATAATCAAAGACTTTGTTTGCATAAATGCTTACTAATAGTGGACCCTTAAAAATCCAGTTTTATTAGTCAGGTTAAGTAAAGTTACATGTATCTAGGGTTCTTTCTACCCTAGTTCAATCACTTGGTCTATACTTGCCAATTTCCTTTCAACCCTTCTTATTCACTGGGATGCTACGTGTAAGTCAGTGACCAAGTCTTCATGTCTGTGAAGTTACAGCGATCCGAATCGATTATACTCAGCTGAGGATCTCCAATCACACGACATATGTAGCACTTAACCCTTGCATATGTCAACTCGCAGCCGGGGTTCTTAAGACCAGATCAGGTTCACGCCAACCGAGAACATAGATACACCACCGTCCAGCCTCTTGCCACGGAGGGTACACGCTACTCTCACCATCTCTCCACTCCCATTGCGTGTTATTTTATTCTGGTATTAGTCTGCCCGAGGCAAAGCTTACCCATGACGAGGCATGTAACTAGTTAAAGGGTCCTCGGTCAGCAGGCCTACATCGACAAGGTCCTTAATCGACTAATATGAAGACACTACACCGAGACTCTCTTCTCATGCAAGTCACCAGCCCGTTCTCAGCTTTATCATTTCACCCAAAGTTTGGTACCTGGCAGAGGTACATCTTTTTCGATGTTGAACCCATCATGGCCATGATGGACCCACCATCAAGTTTTATTTTTGAAAACATCCCACCCACTTTGAAGCATCATCTTTTGTCAAAACAAAACATTTTGTTTTTCTAGAGCAAAGCTAAGCATAAGAAAAACCTTTTTGATAAAACAGGGGACTAAGGTAATCAATTCCAAGGAAGGAAATGCAGCAATTGGTTTAGCACACAATTCCTATCACTTAATGCATCAAGTAAGTGAGAAAGATTTCAAAATAACAAGGAGGGGGCAAATGCACCGGGGCTTGCCTTGTGTGATAGGTGAATCAGGCTCTGCTCCACAGATATCAAAATAAAAGCAGTTTCCTGCCTGAGGTTCTTCAGGTGGTGGTGGTGTAGTCCTGGCTTCTTCAACCTCTACCTCTTCTTCGTTTTCTGTACATAGCCATATATAGTCATGAATGCTCATGTAATGCTCATGAAGATGCAAAGATAATACAAGTTTATTATCTAATGTCTTGAATATGATTTTCCTTCACGGATCTCCGGGAAACTAGGATTTTCGAAGTCTATAGTGAAGTTCATAGGGCAGGGGGGCTAGGGTTTTGGGTTCTAAGTATCAAACATGGTCCAAATCATACCAAACATTACCTAAGGCTTCTAAATATTATTTAAAGTGTACCTAAAAAGTTTGGTGAATTTTGGAATCATTAATTATTCTCTAAAATTCCAGAAGTATGGATTTTGGCTATTTTAAATGCCCCAAAATTCCTTATTAAAACTAAAAATCCTGAAACTATTTTTATAAAATACTATAAGAAATTAGAAGCCTAGCAAAATTGGTCTGGTATTTTTAGCATTCTCTATAATTTGCTAGGAATTCCCTAAGTCCAGAAGAAAAAGAAAAAGGAAAATAATTAACAGAGCTGGGTCGAAACCGGCCCAAGTTGACCCAACTACAGGCAGAAGCGCGCCCACGCGCGCCCGCGCGTGCCGACTTTGTAGAAAGGGCCCTAACCTTTTGAATAACCTACAAGAGCCCGCAGCACTGTTTATTACAGTCGCTGATGTTTATAGGAAACCCCCTTCTACTTCTGATTCTTCACAATGCCAAGTCCCTGACGGGGAGCGGGGGAGGACAGAGCTCCGGTGAGCCTACACCGGCCGAATCCCGCAACGACTAGTGCTCCCGTGAGGCAGACATCAAATCATACCCCTCCTAATCATTTCCCCTCACTTAATTTCACTAATGAGGTTCTAAATCATCCGGTCCACGACGCTGCATGGACAATCGGAGGAACAAACGTCTCCCCAATGATCTAAGGTAGCTTAACTCAATCGAACTGGTCGAGGAGCATCAAGAGAACCTAAGGATGCTAAAACAAAGGAGCAGGGGGTATGAACATACCTAGAACAGGCTAGCCACGACGAGGGTGTTTCTACGATGGCGGAAACCGATTTGGGGGAAAACCCAAATTGGCGAGCTCTAGGGGATGATTCAAGGCACAGTTTGCTGGATGAGGCGCTTGACTGCTTAACAGAGCCGAGGGTATGCGCAATTTATAGCGGACTTGAGCGGTGACCGGTGAATTTGGGTTGGGCACGGTGGCGGTCGGAGAAGGAATGAGTCACTGGTGCGGTGATTTGTGGCCTTCACTGTGGCAGCCTCACCGGCGATGAACCAGTAGCAGAGAGCGGCTTACAGTGACTCACTGTGACATGGTAAAACGTTGAGGCACGTAGCCTGGCCGGATAACAGCGAACGCCGATGATGCCAACGCGACTGACCATGGCGGGACACGACGGCGATGAGAACAGTGGCCGGAGTTTATCTCCAGTGTGATATTTCTTGCCGAGGAGCGCTTATCTGAGTTCGGTCGGGCGTGAATCGCGATGTCGGCGTGGATCTGAGCACAGTATCACCGGCGGCGAGGGAGAATGAATTCTGGTGATCTGTTTTAGTCACTGTACAATGGGATCTCTATTTAGTGCGCCTGACAGCCTAAGTTACAGGGCCTGGAAATCAATTTTCCATGTGGCAAATTACTAATCCACCAGTAATAAAGTTATTGTCTGATGATCCAGCAATAATCTTGCTATAGCAACTATAGCCAAACTCTCACTGGATCATGGTTGAATTCCAGTCCAAAGATTGCTCAATCACACTGTCAGTCTGAATTCAGACTCAAGGCAGTTTGATAGCTCGACTTTGGGCACATTTTTCTCCAAATTTTTCATGTGACCAAGGCTTAACCCCTATAGCAAAGTTGTTCTCCTTTAATAGCTTTACAAACTTGATGTGGTGACCTAGGGCAGAATCTTCATAATTTGGAAGATATAGGGCTTCAAAGTTGACCCATTGTCACTGAAATTCAGACCTAACTCAATAGAGTTTAAGTGGGGCTTTTTGCAAATAGGCCCAAATCTCAAGGTTTACTTTGCAAATCCACATACATGTGAATCATATGAGTTAAGGTACCCTAATTTCATGGTTTTTGCACTTAGATCCAAAAATGTGCACATTTTGCATATAACCCCTTAGGGTTTTAGTCCAGGATTTTCCAGGGGTCTATTTAGGGTTTTTGTGCTTCTAGGGTTTGGATGCTACTTAAGTACATCCATGGTGACATTTTAAGATTATTACAACTAAGTTTTGAAGTTTTCCCTTAGTTAAACTTTGTTTACTCCCTTATGCCCAGTCTAGGGTTAAGCACTGCATCCTAGGGTTTCACCCCTGAAATGTCACATCAATACAACTTTGTTTGAAATTTTTGCCTAGTGAATGCACTCTAGGTGTGACAAACACATGATATGCCAATGCTTATGATGTCATGCTCAAGTTTTAGTGGCAGTAACACCAAGGGTGTTACACCCACCGTCCGATTCAGATCGAATGGCCCGGACCGTGGGATACCGCTTCTCGCACATGCGCCTGACACGCCCTGGCCCGCCTGTCAGTGCCATTCACAGCTGCTCATCATTCCCGGTCTAATTTCCCCCGTCCGATCTTGATCGAACGGCTCAGACCTGCTCGGACCCGCTCGGACCCCTTCGGACCCGCTTAGACCCGCTCGGACCCCCTCGGACCCTCTCGGACCCGCTCGGACCCCTGCAGCCATCCGTTTCCCCCTATCGCTGGGCCCGCTCGGTCAGCGCGCTCTTCCCCTCTGTCGCTGACACTCCCTAGCTCGCTTGTCAGTGCTCGCCTGCCCACGCGCGCGCACCCTCTATTGTGGATCTCATCTCAACCGTTGGTTTTTGATCTGACGGTTAGATTCACCCGATGCCCCTTCGCACGGTAGTTTTATTAAAGAAACCCCCTATTTTTAGGAAATAAATCCACCGTCCCTGGTTTTTGCGCGCAGACCCCTGTAGTCTTGCACATTTAGCCCTGGACTTTTTAATATTCCCAGATTTAGCCTTAATTTCATATTTCGGATTCCCAAACTTGTTTATTTCATATCTTTTACATATGATTTCCAAATTGAGTGATTCAAATTGCAAAATGTTCATAGAATTATTCTTTGTTTAAATAAAATGGTTTCACTTACTGTCTGCACACTCTAATTTTTATGATTAAGTATGAACTAATGTAGATGTAGTTCTATTCATTTAATAAAACAGATAAAAGGAGAACCTTAGAGATTTAATCATGTTTAATCTTGTAAGATTAATAATGTGTATTGCATGAGTTCATCTCTATTCTAAATTATAGGTCACAATAAAATAAATTGATCTATGATTATGTACTTGTAAATAACACTTAGGGAAATAGTAATCTATTTTCAAATAAAGTTAAGGTATGTTATAGTTTATGTTATAGTCTGAATTCATTATCCCTTATGTAGTATTGTTCCTTTTTAAGATGTGTTCCAATGTTTGTACATGTTTGGTGTGATGTTCATTTGCACTTTCCAAATGTATTGAATGCATGCTCGCTTTATTTAGACAATGAGCAGTCCGAAGTTCCTGAGTGTGTTGTTGGAAACCTCCCTGAGCAGCAACCTGGTGAAGGCAAGTGTCATCTGACCTATTATGTCCTACATACTTTATGATTCACTGTCCCGCATTACTTTATGAAACCTAAGGATTGACTAGTCTATATTCACTTATCCTTGTTTACCTTTTGGGTTACCATGGTTAGCATGTTGCTATTGCCTTAACTTAATCAATGAACATGATGTGAACCTTTATGATACGATACTATTACCCGGTTTATGTGGATGATCTTGTGATATCTTAGGGGGCTCTGGCCTTTTTCTTGAGTACCTCTCCGTAAGGACCTGTTCGTGGAGTGACCATCCGGGATAATAGTACAACCATGAGGGTGGAATGGGACACCCTTAGCTGATTAATTAGATGAACCTAGGAGTGTAGTTGGCTTTGCCAAAGGGCCATAATTGGGGGCCGGGGCGTAGTGCTCGCTCTGTCAAGGTTGGGGTGCAGAGGTTCATTCGATTTGGTTTTTGTTAGTCACCCAACTTGGGGAGGTGTACTGCGTTTGTACGACTAGCGAAACCTAACGAGCAGCTATGCACCAGGGGAGTCTTTGTAAAGGCTATGTAGTGAGACCCTGCTAGGTCACCGTAGAAGTGATCAATGGAGAGTCATGATCTCCGGGCAGAATGGGAATCACGACTTGTGGGTAAAGTGTACAACCTCTGCAGAGTGATAAAAACTGGTATATCAGCCGAGCTCACGGTTAAGAGCAGCCTTGGGATCCTCTTTGATTAGAAGAACTTTGAATACTTTTATGATGATGATTAACTATGATGCTATAAAATCTGATCTTTGGTATTTTCTCGTTTGAGGAAGTACTTTTGGGTAATAACTAGGTTTATTACTAAAACTTGGCTCTACTACTAATAATAAATACTTGACTAACTTAAAAGCAACTGCTTGACCTCAACTCCACATATAGCTAGTCCACTTTAGCCAAACGGGACATTTGCTGAGTACGTTGATTTGTACTCACCCTTGCTTTCCACACCACCTCCACCCTAGGTTGTCCCCACTATTCACAGTGCTCAGGAGGTGAAGCTGGCAACATGGATGACTTCGAGGAGTTTCAGGATTATGATGGGTTCTAGTTCTTTATTAGTGGCAAACCCCATTCAGCTGCCTGTGTAGGCTTAGCATCTACGCTTCGTATTTTCGCACTTTGATAATTATGTTGAACGATGGTTATGTATTAGACTCTGTGGATGTCTTAGACATCTTGTTGTAATAAAGTACTTTTCCGCTATTATTTCGAGCATTCTGTGATGATGTCCAATTATGTAATCGATGTGTACGTGAGTTTCTTATCCTGGCACGTACATGGTTCACATTCGGTTTGCCTTCCCAAATCGGGTGTGATAATCATGGACTGACCTAGGAGTGAGATTATGTATGTGCAACCATGTCAGTTGACTTGTGGTGTGCAGGTTCATGCCGATGGACCAAGAACGGTGAAGGACGAACACTGGGACATGACTGAGGGATCGGAGTCGCTGGGAGACCAGCTGTGGTGGCTGACACCTGGGACATGCACTAGCATGAGGACATGGTGCAATGGGCCATGTTGCCAGCGCGGTTGAGGACTAGTGGGACACGTGTCTAGGACATGGGGGACGCGCACGCGATGCTATACTCACGGGATTTGGTGGTTGATCCTTAGCAAAAACCACTCCGCGCTATGAACATTGGGTTTTGTTGAGTTTGGGCCTCCAAACTCGGCGATGGTGTTTCCACAGGGAATCAGTGGCAGCACGTGGCATCACAATATAAGGTGTGTCGAGGCGAAGCAGCTTCGTGTGGAGCGCGTGGCTGTTAGATGGAAAACCTTAGAGTTGGTCTACTTTATCCCTGGTAAAGTCGATAGGCTCTATGTAAATAGGGGTAGTTTAAGAATGGAAATAACCCTCTATAAATAGAGGCATAGGGCAGTCACTACAACTATCTCTTGCCTACCATTTGTTTAGAGCACTTGTTTAGAACTCCTTTCCTCTCTATGTAGTCACCACTTTAGTCGGGAGATCCAAAGTGACTAATTCAGTGACTAATTCGAGGAAGGGTGGTCAGTTCCACCGACGACTTTGGTTGGCTCTCAATCTCAGTTTTCATTTTTGCGGAAATTTTGAGTCACTTTGTTCTTGTGTTTTTCCCTCTTCTCACTTTGTGATCTTGTGAATAACTATTGAGTTCTTGGTTGAGGATTTGGTTTTGGGATTGATTGGTGGTGAGTTGGACATCTCGGGTCACTGCATACACCCAGCTGTTGCAGATTTTGGTTGTGGGTTGAGAAGAACTCATTTTGATCTCGTTCTAGAAAACCCCAACCAAAATGGAATTTCTAATCTATGCTTTGATCATTGTGTTGCTCGGGTTAATACTTCACGAGTTGACATCTTTCTCCCCATACAAACTTTGTGTAAAGTTTGAGGTGATTCTGTCTTGTTTTTTATGTCTAGCACTATCGCACCCTTTGTTTTGCATTTCTAACTCAGATTTTTTCTAGACAATTGGGTTGCTTCGATTTCAGGTTTTTGGTGTATTCAAACAACATTGGTTTGAATTGCACAGTGATCTGATGCTTTGTGAGTCCCTAGAGATTTCGGGTTAAATTTGGGAATCAAGTCACAGTGCTGTTCTCGCAGGTCGAGAATTTTTAGTGGCTCCCATTCACCCCCCTCTGGTCGCCTTGCCGACCCTTCAATTGGTACTAGAGCCGGTTAAGGATTTCCCTTCCCTAATCGGTTCAAAATCCATGAAGACGACCTGGAACAAGGTGTTGGCAAGCCATCGTTCTTCGATGGGACTAACTACCCGTACTAGAAGATTCGCATGTCGGCATATCTTCAGAATATTAGGTACTACATCTGGGAAATCTATCTCAATGCTTCTTTCAATGTTGCGAGTGCTCGGATCACTCTGATTCGGTTGGAGTTCCATAATTTGAACAAGAATGCTCGAAACACATTGTTCTCGTGCCTCTCGCTGACTGAGTTGGAGAGAGTTGGACACTTTGTTATAGCTCACGAGATCTGGTCCACCCTTAAGAGATTCCATGAGGGCAATGGTCATGTAAAGACCAGACTCTTTGAGACATACAGGCGAGAGAACGAGAACTTTGTCTAGTTGGCTAGAGAGACCATTGATACGATGTCTTCTCGGTTCCAATCGATTGTGAACAAGATGTGTGCCAACAAGGCACAACTACCCTATGATGATCATGAGAGAGTGCTCAAGGTACTTCATGCTCTGGATCAGAGGGTTTGGGAGGTGAAGGCCTCGACAATCATCGAGTCTCCCAACTATGAGACACTCACTGTGGATGAGCTTTTCAACAAGCTTAAATCCACTAAGATTGACCACTAGAACCGAGCTAATATTGAGAACCCTAGTGCACCCACCATGGCCATAATCTTTGGAGGTGGTGCTTCTTCTAACCCCTCACCTGCTATGTTTGCTTTGTCTTCTTTGTTGACCATCATAGAGGAGTAGGTGGAGAGCCTCGGGGATGAGTAGTTGGTGCTTGTGGCTAGCCGGTTCACATGGTTCCACAACAACCACTAGAACTGGTGGCATGGCAGTTGAAGGATGGATGCTTCAACTGCGGCGACCCTGACCACTTCATCGCTAGTTGCCCCAAGAAGGGCAAGTCTGAGGCTAGCCCGTGCGACCACCACTCTGGTTGGTGCAAGGGCAAGCGAGAGCACACCTCTGGCAAGCACAAATCCAGGGGGAGGTTCGACAAGGAGGCGCTAAAGAAGAAGTACCTCTTGAAGGTGAAGATCAAGGAGCGTGCCTTCCTCGCCTCCCTGAGCGACCTTGACCATGAATCCGACGAGTTGGCCTCTTCTTTGAGCGACAAGTAGCTCAGGTGGCATGTTGAGGAGAAGCTCAATGGACACTGCTTCCTCACCAACACCACCAGTGGCCTTTGCACCATGGCCCTTGGAGATGATGCAGTGTGTGGCGATGACAAGGATCTCGGCGATGACTCCACATCTGAGGTACTATCTTCCAATGATGATCCCGTTGCTGAAATAGAGGAGCTGATGGCTACTTTGGCTAGTTAGGATAAGTTGCTTAGGTAGGCTGCTCGTCGAAGGATAGAGTTTAGATCCAAGTATGAGAGCACGCTTAAGGAGCTTGAGTCTGCTAGAGTTTCAGTTGTGGTGTCTGACAAGATAGAATGTGATGAGTGTGCTCTACACATGTTGAAGATCACAACTTTGTAGACCATGTACGCCACCTTGCTAGATGAGTGTGATGAGTTGAGATCTAGATCTAGCTTATTAGGTGTGTGTACCGCTTGTCCTAGCTTGTAGACTAAGCTAGCGGAGAGAGATGCTAGGATAACCTTGCTTGAGAAGGCTAGATTAGCGAGTGCCCCTGCACCTGTGTAGTGTGCAATTTGTGAGGGTTTGTAGTCTGCTCTCGAGTCCTGTAGACATGACAAGACCCAGATTGAGGAAGAAAACACATACCTTCGATCGGTTTTGAGCTGGTGTCATGAAGTGAGCCCAGTTGGGCATGGTGGTTAGTCCATTCAAGAGGGGAACTAGCGGATCAGGAATAGGCTTTGCTTCTATGTCTAGGAGTGACGCTCAGCTTGGCAAGGTTGGTGAGTGGAGTGGATTGAAACCATCAAATAAACCTTTAGCCGCTCCCAAGCCTATCAAAATCACCCCACCTAAGCATATTATCCCTATGAGAGATGGTGTGGTTGAGGAGCCTGTGAGAGCCCCTCCTTAGAAACAAGTGTGGGTTCCAAAACCTAACCACCTCAGGAACACACTTGATACCCTTCCCGACATCTCTAGTGATCCCCTTCCTAGAGCCCCTAAGCCACCCCTGTTACACCCCTAGTGTTACCAGAACTAAAATTTGAGCATAACATCATATGCATTGACATGTCATTATGTTTTTACACCTAGAATGCAACCACTAGGTAAAACTTCAAAGCAAATGTGGTGTGGTGACTTGAAATGCTTCTTAACCCTAGAATAGGGTATTGAACCATGGGTTTGGGGTATAGGGGTATGTGTGAGACCAAATTGACTATTACCTCAAAAGTTATTGAAAATGTTCATAAGAAACTATGTTTGATGGATTTGAGGGGCACAAAAACCCTAGAGCACTCAAAACCCTGAATGGAACCCTAGAAACCCTAATTTGTACCCTACATGGTGATTTCAATTTCTATACACTTTTGGACCAAAGTATATATATCAAAGTGGTAGAGTATAAAAAACTAAATAACTTTTACATTGGAATATTTCCATGTGATGTGAAAAAATTGGAGTTAATTGCAAAAAGCCCCAATAGCACCCATGTGGTTAACTCTGAAAAATCAGTGTGATTAGCCCAAGTTTGGGGCCTTGTATTTCTTAATCCATGAAGGTTTTGCCCTAGGTCAATACAGCAAACTTATAGAGCTATGTTAGGGTTACAAGTTTGGTTAAGAGACTAAGCATTGGTGTTGTACAAAAATTGGAGAAAAATGGACATGAAGTTGGATTGTCAGTCAACATTAAGACTGAATCATGACCACCAGTGAAATTGGATGAACTTTGAGATCGAATTGTGGGGAATTTAGTGGATTTTTGAGAAAGGTCTTTGTAACAAAGTTGTAGCTGGTACATTGGACAACAACTTTGATATAGGCAGATGAGTGGGTTGTCGCATGAAAAATTGAGAACAAGGCCCTTTAATTCGCTCTATCAGAACGTCTGACGAAGATCGCCATGGTATAGTAACTGAACCAGATCGTGGATTCAGTGAACCTATCACCGCAGGTGGCTGTGTGCCGTGATCCTCGCCGACGTTGTGATTCATGCGCTCTAGGTGCGGATAACGACCGACAGTGAAAAGATCTTGACCGCAGATGAGGCCGTGAGCTGGCCGCCGTACCCACTTGCCCTACGGCCAGTCAAGATGACCCTCGCCGGAGTCTACCGCTTGCCACCTAGGCGCCACGTACTTAGAAGTGTTACCATGTCACAGTAGACCACCATAGGTAGCCTGTCCATCGCCTGAGACATTGCCCCGGTGAGCGCCACGGTAGTTCGCGCCGGTGACTCACCCCCCTCTTCGGCCGCCAGCTTCCCTCTTCTAAATTCCGAGCCACCGCTCACGAATACAATAAATTGAGTGCACAACTAGCTCCGTTAGTTTGTTATGAAGCCAGAGCGCCAACCCTTGCCCTCGATTAGCCACCACAGCCGGAGAATTTCGTTCTTCCTCCAAATCTGTTGTCTGTGCCCCGTGTGATGTCGCGCCGTGGCCAGCCACCTCTAGGTCCGCCTCACCCTCTTTGTTCGTGTTTCAACACCCACATGCTTGTGATGCCCGTCGGCTCGGCCGATTAAGCTATACCGCGCTAGATCGTTAGGAACGCGTCGGGAATGTCTCCAACTCCGCGGGTGTGTCTGGACCGAGCTCAAGAACGGTGTTCGGACCAAATTGGTGATTCCCAATGGAGTGTCAAGGTTAGAATTAGGCGTAGACCGAATTAGAACATGGATTATTTAGTATTGCGGTCAGTACAAGTTTGCCGGAGCGCGCACGCCACCGTCCGTGGTCGGGGACCCGGTCTTGCGAAGAAGAGAGAGGAGAGGGGCCTAAGTGCACATGTCAGAGACACGAGTAAATAGTGAGTAAGGATTCTTTACAGGTTTTTTGAATGTCCAAGGACCCCTGCGCAAAATCACCAACGCGGGCGCGTTTGCCTGGTCGTGGGCCGGATCGGGCTAGTTTCAGCCCAGGACTATTCATCCTTTTCCTTTTTCCTTTTTCTGCCAGGATTGGAAAATTGTAGGAAATTCTAGAAAAATGGTAAAATTATAAGACCAATTTTGCTAGACTTCTAAATTCATCCAGTATTTACTAAAAATAGTTCCAAGATTTTTAGTCCAAACCTGGAATTATTTGGCATTTAAAGATGCCTAAACCTAGCCATTTAGAATTTTAGAATTAATTTGTTAGCTCCAAAAATAATAAAACTTTTTGGGTAAGCTTAGTTTGATAATTAAAGCCCTTAGGTAGATTTTGACATGCTTTGGACATTGTTTGGTCCCAAACCCAATACACTAGCTTCCTAGGGTATAATTGCCTAACCCTAATAGAGTACTAACTCGGGAAACCCTAGTAACTAGTGTGTACCGTGTACGAAAGTTGTATTCAAGATACAACTTAGTGTGTTTTTATTATAACTTCATATTCATAGCATCACATAAGCATTCATGTATATGTATTGTTATGTATATAAAACGAAGAAGTGGTAGTCGAACAACAAGTTGCCCCGCAAGCTGAGAATCCCCTGGTTGAGAACAACTTCTATTTTGACATATGTGGGACAGACCCTGAGCCTCCTGCAACACAAGGCAAGCCCCGGTGCATTTACCCCTTCCCTTGTTGTTTAAACTCTTTATCACTTGAGATGATGCATTAGGTGATAGGGGTTGTGTGTGCTAAACAATTGCTGCATTTCCTTCCTTGGAACTGATTACCATCCCTTGATACCTGTTTTACTTAAAGTTTTCTGATTCTTAGCTTTGCTTTAGAAAACAAAATGTTTGTTTTAAACAAAAGATGATGCTTCAAAGAAAAGACTTGATGGTGAATCCATCATGGCCATGATGGGTTCAACATCTGAAAAGATGTATCTCTGTTAGGTACCAAATTTTGGGTTGTAAATGATAAAGACGAGACCAGGCGGGTGACTTGCACGAGAAGGAAGTCTTGGTGTAGTGTCTCCGTCTGAGTCGATTAAGGACCGTGTTGATGTAGGCTTGATGATCGAGGACCTTTTAACTGGCCACTTGCCTCGTCATGGGTAAGCTTTGCCTCGGTCGGACCAATACCAGAAAGGCTACCACGCAATGGGAGTGGAGAGATGGCGAGAGTAGCGTCTACCCTCCGTGGCTAGAGGCTGGACGATGGTCTATCTTTGCTCTCGACTGGCGTGAACCTATTCTGGTCTTGAGAAACCTGGTGGCGAGTTGACATATGCAAGGGTTAAGTGCTACATATGTCGCGTGGATGGAGATCCCCAGCTAGGTATTAATCGATTTGGATCGTCGTTACTTCTTGGACATGAAGACTTGGTCACTGACTTACACGTAGCAATCCAGTGAACTCAAGGGGTGATAAAAGATGGCTAGTGTAGGCTAAGTGCCTAAACTAGGATAGAAAGAACTCTAGATACAGGTAATGACTTAACCTCATAAAAAACCGAATTTTTAAGGATCCACTATTAGTAAGTGTTGGGGGCCTTCATCTTCCGAAGGTCCTCAAAAACACGACTAACATGTTTTCCAAGTATAATATACTATCACAGGAACCTTCGGCTCTAAGATGAAGGAGCGCACGGTATGAAGGGCTCGATCTGGGAGAAGGATGAACCAGTTCCGAAGCTACGAGTGGAGAAGCTTCGGCTTAACAGTGGAAAATGAAACCAACCTAAAGAGGAAAAGGCTGTCTAGTCCTTGATAGATTACCCTTAGTCAATAATAAATGTCAAGGGCATGGATGTAATTTTACACAGGCTGCGTCTTGTGCCTATAAATAGATGAACAATAACATCGTACTGTTCACGCTCGCTAATATTCACTCGCACATCACACTTGGGTTCTCACCTTCTATCAAGCCGAAGGTATAAATGTAATTATATATCATTGATGTTTATTCATGATTATATAATGAGAATATAAATAGTCTAATGATGTCATATGATTATTCATGTTTTATTTATATGTGTCATATGATCCTGCTTTTCATTATGTATTGAGATGATGAAGGTATGTCCTTCATGACTTCGTCTGAAGATTGTTATATCCTAAAGGAGATAATGCTTCGAAGGACAAAGGTCTTTAACCATTAACATTTGTGTTGCCTTGTTCTTAATTCATAGCATTTGAGAACAAGTCGCCAACATTGGCGCCCACCTCCGGTGAACTCATTCGACCACCTTCGGCAAGCTGTGACCTTCGTCATGCCGCCAAAGAAAGCTTCAACGCTGGGGGCTGCATTGCAGCCACTGGACGTCAACCAAGAAACACTACGTGAAAGTAGAAGCCAAAAAAGGAAGGATACAAGTCCAATGCCTCAGGAGGAGGAGTTGGACCAAGAAATAAGGGTCCTTGAAGCCATCCATCAACAGGTCTAGAGGAAGAAGGAGAAGATGCTTCGTCTTTTCAATCTACAGAAGAAGATCGATGAGGCTACTGAGGAAATGCATCATCTCACTCAAGATGACCAGGACCGAAGACCTCAACGTAGAGAGCTTCGTCAGGAGAATTCCTACGATGACGATGAATGGTATGATGATTTCCATCATGAGAATTTTGCTTTTGATGATGCTTCTCCTCTATCAACAGAACTGCAGGCTACCCCATGGCCCCCATCATACAAGCCACCCCAGCTCCCCATGTATGATGGGCACTCAGATCCGAAGCAGTTTCTGATGAGCTACGAAGCAACCATATCTTCATATGGGGGCAACATGGCAGTCATGGCAAAATCCTTTGTCATGGCAGTCAAGAATGTCGCACAAACCTGGTACTCCTCTCTCTGGCTAGGAACAATCACATCATGGCAGAAGCTGAAGAACATGCTGATCACCAGTTTCCAAGGGTTCCAGACGAAGTCGGTCACTGCTCAAGCTTTGTTCTAGTGCACGCAAGACCACGAAGAATACCTCCAGGCGTATGTCCGAAGGTTCTTGCATCTGAGAGCACAAGCGCCCATAGTGCCCAATGAAATTGTCATTGAGGCCATGATCAAAGGGCTTCGGCCAGGACCTACGGCTCAATACTTTGCCAGGAAACCCCCTCAGACCCTGGAGAAGCTTCTTCAGAAGATGGATGAGTACATTTGGGCTGATAATGATTTCCGCCAGAGAATGGAAGAAGCTTATAGGTTTTCTGAGATGACTAGGGGCTTTGGAGGAAGAATCCACCCTAGGCATGTCAGATCAATCCACAACTCCAGTCAGAGTGATGACAGAGGAAGCCAGCTAAAAGGCCACAACATAGCTCACAATCCTCAGGGCAACAGCAAAGCTCTTTCAAGCCACCAGCCCCAAGGGGTAGAGGCGGCAGGGGCTTCGGAGGAAGGTATGGGGATCAGCCTAGAAAGCTCTATTGCTTATTCTGTGGTGAAGACAAGGGCCACAATACAAGAAAATGCCAGGTCACCATTCAGAAGCAGAAGGAGATTGCCGAAGCAGAGGCGCGACAGAATCAGCCGAAGCAGATCTTACATACTGCTTCGTGCTACTATCCCTATATACCAGAATACGTGGGTAATCAACCTGCAGCTTCTGTTGCTTCGGCAAGTCATTCACAAGCTTCTTGGCCTCAGCTCCCATTACCACCACCATTGCCACCAACTCACACCTGAAGCCAGTAGCCAGAAGAGCACCAGCATGCCCAACAACAGCGCGACTTCAGGGAGGAGTCCGAAACTCGTACAGTCAATAGCACTATACCAGAATTGAAGCATATATACTGAGGAATATCCAAGTTTTGATGTACCTTTATCTTTTATGTCATTTTATTTTTTCTACGAGAAACAAGTAATGAAGAACTTAATTTCAATTTCTTGTAATAATTGTGCCTGTATCATAGTAAAATATATCTCTCATGGACTTCCGAAGTTTGAAAGACGTTTCTAAGAAAGCAGAGTAAATTCCGAAGCTCAAAAGTCGTTCCTGAAGGAATGCAGAGCCAAAAATTATGATTCAAAGCTGCAAAAGTCGTTCCTAAGGGAGCGTAACGTAAGTTTTCTGCTCGAAAGTCGTTCCTGAAGGAATGCAGAGCCAAACATTATGATCCAAAGATGCAAAAGTCGTTCCTAAGGGAGCGTAGTGTAAGTTTTCTGCTCAAAAGTCGTTCCTAAAGGAATGCAGAGCCAAATACCACCGAAATATAAGGTGAAGAAGCTCAAGAGTCGTTCCCAAGGGGATGCAGAGCTTAAATGCCACCGAAATAGAAGGTGAAGAGCTCAAAAGTTGTTCCTAAGGGGATGCAGAGCTTAAAGACTCAAAAGACATTCCTAAGGGAATGCAGAATCTTGTGTATTCCGGTGTGGGCGTGTGTGTGTGTGTGTTTTTAGCATGGCCATCATTTTGCATCATGTCATCATATGATTTCGTGTAACATTACATCATGCATCATATTGCATCAATGACACAAAGATTGGATACGAAGCTAATCTTTGGCAAAAAACTCTGTTAAAATGGAAATATGCTGAGGCATGAAGTAAGCTTTGGGAAATACAGTATTATCCGACTTGCCATAAAAGGGGCTTCTTTCTTTACGAAACATGAAAAGAAGGGAAGGTGTTTTTTCGCCGAAGGCTCAAAATGTAACACCCCTGGTGTTACTGCCACTAAAATTTGAGCATGACATCATAAGCATTGGCATATCATTTGTTTGTCACACCTAGAATGCATTCACTAGGCAAAAATTTCAAACGAAGTTGTATTGATGTGACATTTCATGGGTGAAACCCTAGGATACAGTAATTAACCCTAAACTGGGCTCAGATGAATAAACAAAGCCTAATAAGAGAAAACTTCAAAACTCATTAGAAATAGTCATAAAACGTCACCATGGATGGACTTAAGTAGCATCCAAACCCTAGAAATACCAGAAACCCTAAAAGGACCCCTAGAAAACCCTAGATTGAAACCCTAAGGGGTTATATGCAAAATGTGCATATTTTTGGACCTAAGTGCAAAAACTATGAAATTAGGTTACCTTAACTCATATGATTCACATGTATGTGGATTTGCAAAGTAAACCTTGAGGTTTGGACTTATTTGCAAAAATCCCCACTTAAACTCTATTGGGTGAAGTCTGAATTTCAGTGAATTGGCTCAACTTTGTAGCCCTATATCTTCCAAATTATGAAGATTTTGCCCTAGATCAACACATCAAGTTTGTAAATCTATGTAAGGAGAAAAACTTTGCTATAGGGATTAAACCATGGTCACATGAAAAATTTAGAGAAAAATATGCCCAAAGGTGGACTGTCAAACTGCCTTAAGTATGAATTCAGACTGACATTATGATTAAGCCATCTTTGAGCTGGGATTCGAGCATGATCTAGTAAGAATTTGGGAGTAACTGCTGTAGTAAGATTGTAGCTGGATCATTAGGCAACAATTTTGTTACTGGTAGATTAGCAAGTCATCACATGAAAAATCGAGATTCGAGCCCTACAAAAAGGTCTGTCAGGCTGACTGATAGACCTGCGCGATGGTACAATATATTGATCAGGACGCCAATTCAGAGACCTCGCCGCCGGTGATCTTGCGCTCAGATCCACACCAGTGTTGTGATTCACGTCCGACCAAACTCAGATAAGCTCTCCTCAGTAAGAAATATCGCGAGGGAGATAAACCCCGGCCACTATTCTACTCTGGCCACCGTACACGAGCACGCCACGGCCGCTGTGGATAAGTTCACTGGAGTTAGCCGTCTGTCGCTAGGATGACACGTGCCTAGACGCAATACTTCATCGTAGTGACTTCCTCTAGCACGTCTGGTCCTCGCCGGTGAGGTTGCCACGGTAAATGCCAATGATCCCGAGCGCCAGTAACCCCTTCCATCTCCGGCCGGCAGCGCGTCTTCGTGAAATTGGATGCCACCGCTGTTGGAGCCTATAAATTGCCACCCCCGCATGCTCCGCTATGTAATTGTGCATCCAATAAACCAGCTCTCACCTCTGATCGTCCGCCAGAGCTCTCCAATTTGGGATTTCCCCCAAAGCAACCAAGAACACCGTGCCTTGAGCCCTCACCGTGGTCAGCGAATCCCAAGTCTGTTCATGCTCCCTGCTATCTTGTTCCAACATCCTTGGGTTCTTCTGATGCTCCTCGACCCTGCCAATTAGACTAGGACCCCTTAGATCACCGGGAACACGCTTGATTGCCCGTAGTGTCCGCTGTCACCGTGGACAGGGCGTGTTAGTGCGTCATTAGTAAAATTAGTTGAGGGGAAACTCATTAGGGCTTGAATTCAGTCTCTGCCAAAGTAGAACGCTAGTCATCGAGAAAATTGGCCGGTACAAACTCACCGGAGCTCGGTTCCCCGCCGTTCGCCGTCGTGGACTGGAGGTTGTGAAGAGAGAAAAGCGCAGGGGTGTTTCTGCAAGTGTCAGCGAGACAAAGGAATGGTGGGAGGGACTCTTTAAAGAATTTCAAAACGTCAGGGCTCTCTGCGCAAAACCGCCAACGCGGGCGCGCGCGCGTGGGCGCATCGCCGTTTTCTGTTCAGGTTGGGCTGACTTGGGCCAGTTCAGATCCAACACTGTTCATTTCTTTTCCTTTTCTTTTTCTGTCAGGGTTTAAGAATTTCTAGAAAATTGAAGAAAAATGCTAAAAATACCAAACCAATTTTGCTAGGCTTCTAATTTCTTATAGTATTTAATAAAAATAGTTTCATGATTTTTAGTTCCAATAGGGAATTTTGGGACATTTAAAATAGCCAAAATCCATACTTCTGGAATTTTAGAGAGTAATTAATAATCGCAAAATTCACCAAACTTTTTAAATAGGCTTTAAGTAATATTTAGAAGCCTTGGGTAAAGTTTGGTATGATTTGGACCATGTTTGATACTTAGAACCCAAAAACCCTAGCCCCCCCGCCCTATGAACTTCACTATGGACTCCGAAAACTCTAGTTTCCCGGAATTCCATGAAGGAAAGTTATATTCAAGACATTAGATAATAAACTTTTATTATCTTTGCATCTTCATGAGCATTACATGAGCATTCATTATTATATATGGCTATATTTAGAGAACGAGGAGGAAGTAGAAGTCGAAGAAGCGAGGATTCACCACCCCCACCACCACCTGAAGAACCTCAGGCAGGAAACTGCTTTTACTTTGATATCTGTGGAGCAGAGCCTGATTTACCTATCACACAAGGCAAGCCCCGGTGCATTTGCCCCCTCCTTGTTATTTTGAAATCTTTCTCACTTACTTGATGCATTAAGTAATAGGAGTTGTGTGCTAAACCAATTGCTGCATTTCCTTCCTTGGAATTGATTACCTTAATCCCCTATTTTACAAAAAGGTTTTTCTTATGCTTAGCATTGCTCTAGAAAAACAAAATGTTTTGTTTTGACAAAAGATGATGCTCCAAAGTGGGTGGGATGTTTTCAAAAACGAAACTTGATGGTGGATCCATCATGGCCATGATCGGTTCAACATCGAAAAAGATGTACCTCTGCCAGGTACCAAACTTTGGGTTGAAATGATAAAGCTGAGACCGGGTGGGTGACTTGCACGAGAAGAGAGTCTTGGTGTAGTGTCTCCGTCTGAGTCGATTAAGGACCGTCTCGATGTAGGCCTACTGACCGAGGACCCTTTAACTGGTCACATGCCTCATCATGGGTAAGCTTTGCCTCAGGCAAACTAATACCAGAATAATGTAACATGCAATGGGAGTGGAGAGATGGCGAGAGTAGCGTGTACCCTCCATGGCAAGAGGCTGGATGGTGGTGTATCTGTGCTCTCGATTGGCGTGAACCTAATCTGGTCTTAAGAACCCCGGTGGCGAGTTGACATATGCAAGGGTTAAGTGCTACATATGTCGTGTGATTGGAGATCCTCAGCTAAGTATAATCGATTCGGATCGTTGTAACTTCGCGGACATGAAGACTTGGTTACTGACTTACACGTAGCAATCCAGTGAAGAGGAATGGTTGATAAGAAATTGGCTAGTATAGGTCAAGTGATTGAACTAGGGTAGAAAGAACTCTAGATGTAGGTAACTTTACTTAACCTGACAAGTAAAACTGGATTTTTAAGGATCCACTATTAGTAAGAATTTCTGCAAACAGAGTCATTGATTCTTGACAAGCCATACCTTGATTCCCATAGGCCAGCATATCCTTGAGTGTCTTTTATTTTGACGCGTAAGACTTGCGAAAGTACACTTCATACTCAGGGCTTTGTCCCATGTTGTTTTAGGTGAGGAAGCGGCAAATTTTTGCTGCTTTTGTTCAAAGGTGGTGCCCAAAGAAGAAAACCAGGAGTGAAGCTTCGGGAGGAAAGGATCCTCCATTAAAAACTTTTGTTTGATGTTTATCAGGAGGGGTTTTTGCCTCCCAGTGATGTAATAATAATACCTCAGCACTCTTATATTTGTTCCAGTCTGTAATAAATACTACTCTTTCTTACTTTTCAATAAAGTAAGTTATTGTAACTGCTTCCGCATTTTTGTACCTCCGATGTATTGTAATGTCTGCGTGACGGGTGAAACGCTCTTGGGAAAGGTAAGGAATTCAGATTCCGAACTTGTCAAGTGATCAGGTACACCTGCAGGGTTGTCTGAGGTCCATGGAACAAGGACAAATGTAGGTGGGCCTAATGACTTGGGAGGTTCTGTCATAGCTGGTATCAGAGCGAAGCCCATCTCTGCAGATATTATGTGACATTTTCAAAAAGAATTTTCAAAGACTTATCTTGAAAATTTCTTTTCTTCTTATCTAACTACCTTCTGAAGTACTTATTTTAAAGACCAGATAATAGAGTGTACTGTATAGAAGGTTGTGAATCAACTAAGGTTGATTCTGTAATTATGCATGTATCATGATAAAAACAATATTAATAAGGTTTTCCCCTCATGGAGATATGCCGCCGCGCACAAGGAAAACTGCGCGCAAGTCTACCGGACCAATTGGCGTACCTCGCCATCAACTAGCTCCAAGGCATGAGGATAGTAGTAGTGGTAGCAATGATCCCATTGGAGATCTCGAAGCTCAAGTAGAACAACTTCAATCGGAACTTCGTCACAGGAACGAAGTATGGGTTGAGGATGGTCAGCGAATAAACGAGTTAAGAACTGACATCTGACACCTGCAAGACCAACTTGTGGAACGAGATTTAGCGTTCGATTGGGCTATTAACTCACGTTCACTTGCTTGGGCCAAGGAAGCCAAAGCTCGAGCACGTGTGGAGGAGCTTAGCACAGCCGTGGACCACTTGCAGGTTTACTATAATACACTACATGAGGAAGTTCATGTATTGTATTCACAACTACACCCTAACGTACCTGCGGATCTGGTCGGAATGGAAGCTGTACCTTCTGGAGTAGCGGGAGAAGCACTTGGTGGTGAACTGGACCTTTTCAGGCCTCCTCCCTCTATGAAGCTGGTTGATGAATGGTCTCCTACGCCCGACAGTGAAGCTACCAAAAGTGATAAGAAGCTAGAGTAGTGTAGTATAGACATAGTGTTAGTGTAGAATAGGTAATGTAATCCTGATGTAAATTCAAGTCTGTATCATTACCCTCTTTATTAATGTAAAATGGATGGTTTGCTTTGGCATATTATATTTTTCCAAATGTTCCTTGCCTCAGATGCTGTCCAAGACTCATGCACAGGATGGTGCAGGAACCTCTCGTGGGAGGGAAACAACTCCTAATCTGCCCCCAGTACCTCCAACATTAGCTAAGGCCATCGCTGCCTTAGTTAATGCAACGGCCGACAACACCCGCTTTCTTCGTGAAATGGCGGGACAGCAAATGCAACAGCAAGGCGGGCCAGCCTATCCGCAAGGACCCCGTGAAACTTCATATTTGGATTTCTCCAAAACACGTCCCCCATTATTTGTCAAGGCTGAAGATCCTCTTGAAGCGGATGAGTGGATCCGGGTTATCGAACAAAAGTTCGGGCTTCTCCGGTGCACGGAGACTCAAAAGCCCTTATTTGAGGCGCAGCAGTTGCAAGGCCCTGCCAGTACCTGGTGGGGAAATTATGTGGCTATCCAACCGGCTGGCCATCAAGTTACTTGGGACGAATTCAAATTGGCTTTTTGGGAGCACTATATTCCTGAAGGGGTGCTCCATATGAAACAGGAAGAATTTATGAAGCTCAAACAAGGTGGGGATACTATCACTCAGTATCTCAACAAATTCAACCACTTGTCCCAGTATGCCATCGATCAAGTCAACACTGATCTAAAGAAGAAAAATTGTTTTATGAGGGGCCTCAATGACCGGTTGCAGTGGAAAATGGCCACCTGCCTCGACCTCACTTACAGCCAGGCTGTTAGCATGACACTGTCAGTCGAAGCCAAATATGCAGGCCCAGGAAAATCAAAGGGCTATGGAGGTGAACAGCCCAATCAGGGGCCTGAGAAAAGACAAAGGTTGGTGATCCAACCTTTTAATCCAAATCGCTCTTCCCCACACCCACCCTCTTACCCTTTCAAACAACCTGTCTTTATCCACCCCGTCGTTGCCCCCACCTCAACCACTCAGCCGGGTGCCACTGGTACTCGTTTCCCTTCCCTCCCAAGTTCTTCAACAGGCTTCTTTAATTGTGGAAAGTCCAGACATTTTATCAAGGACTGTCCATACCCGAAACAGAGCAGATCAAATAATCAACAGAGTTCAAGGAGTTCCACTCAAGGCAAGGGAAATACGACAAGCAATACCGCGGGCAAAAATATGAAGAAAACTGGGCGGATTTATTATACGCAAGTGGCCACGACACCGGAAGGAGAACCGGTTATGATGGGTACGTTTCTCATGGCCAATCACCCTGCAGTTATTCTTTTTTATTCTGGTGCTTCACATACATTCATAAGCAAGAAATTTGTGGAGCAACATTGCATTCCATACAATGAATCAAGGGAAGGGTTTACTGTTCATTCGCCCAGGGGACAAATATTCACTAAAGAAGTGGCTTTCCATGTGCCTGTAACATTGGCTGAACGGGACTTTCCTACGAACATGATTGTTCTAAAAGGCCAAGATATAGATGTAATTCTAGGCATGAATTGGTTAGCCCAACATAAAGCTATCCTCAACACTTATCTGAGAACCATCAGGTTGAGTTATGGCCAAGAAAAGGTTCTCTTGTCCATCCCCGCAGCTATTCTAGCTAAACCATTTGGCAGAGTGTATGAAGCCATCATACCGGAGATCCAAGATATTCCGGTAGTATGTGAATTCCCGGACGTTTTTCCGGAAGATCTGCCTGGATTGCCACCAGAAAGAGATGTAGAATTTGTGATTGAGTTGAAGCCCGGTACGGCTCCTATTTTTAGAAGGTCATACCGAATGCCTCCGAATGAATTGGCAGAGCTCAAGACCCAATTACAAGATCTACTAGAGAAAGGATTCATCCGGCCAAGCTCATCACCATGGGGTTGTCCAGCCATCTTTATTAAGAAGAAGGATCAAACACTTCGGATGTGCGTGGATTATAGACCCCTTAATGAGGTCACAATCAAGAATAAGTACACTCTTCCTCGAATTGACATCCTTTTTTATCAACTTACCGGAGCTCAGGTATTTTCCAAGATTGACCTCAGGTCGGTTATCATCAGATCCGTATCCGCCCCGAAGATATACCCAAGACCGCATTCACTACGCGGTATGGATTATTTGAATATCTGGTTATGTCTTTCGGACTAACGAATGCTCCTGCCCACTTCACATATCTTATGAACTTGGTATTTATGCCCGAGTTGGATAAATTCGTGGTGGTATTTATTGATGATATCTTAATATATTCCAAGAATGAAGAGGAGCATGCTTGGCATTTGCGGATCGTATTGACATGCTTAAGAGAGCACCAATTATATGCTAAGTTCAGTAAGTGCGCATTCTGGCTGGAGGAGATCCAATTTCTAGGACACGTGTTATCTGCCAAGGGGATTGCGATGGATCCCAGCAAAGTCAAGGATATTTTGGAGTGGAAACCCCCAACCACTGTACATCAAGTCCGAAGTTTCCTTGGACTGGCTGGTTATTACCGCCGGTTCATTCCAGATTTTTCCAAGCTTGTGAAACCAATCACAAGTTTATTGAAGAATGATATTAAATTTAATTAGTCTTCAAGATGTAATGAAGCCTTTGAGCAGCTAAAAATATTATTGACCACTGCTCCGATGTTAGCTCAACCGAACATTGAAAAGCCCTTTGATGTGTATTGTGACGCATCAGGCAGTGGTCTAGGCTGTGTTCTAATGCAAGGAGGCCAAGTGATAGCGTATGCTTCCAAGTAGTTGCACCGGCATGAGGAACATTATCCAACTCATGAGATGGAGTTAGCTGCTATGGTTCATGCCCTAAAAATATGGCGTCATTATCTGCTGGGGAATGTCTGTCATATTTATACAGATCATAAAAGCTTGAAGTATATCTTTACCCAGTCAGAGCTTAATATGAGACAGAGGAGATGGCTCGAGCTTATTAAGGATTATGAACTAGAGATTCACTATCACCCAGGTAATGCTAATGTAGTGGAAGATGCGTTAAGTCGTAGGGCTTCCTGCCATTGTCTAACGATGAAGACTTCTGACATTACGTTATGCCAAGAAATGGAGAAGTTGAACCTGGGAATGATACAGCATGGAACTTCAAATCACTTGAAGCTTGAGTCAGTCCTCCTGCAAGGAATAATTGACGCACAGAGAAATGATGAAGGAATGAAACACATTCATGAGAAAATAGAGGCCGGTAAAGCCAACTGCTTCAGAAGAGATGATCAAGGTGTTGTATGGTTTAACAACCGCATAGTTGTGCCTAAGAATGAAGAGATCCGCCTACAAATTCTAGATGAAGCACATCTTAGTCGCTATTCTATTCATCCCGGAAGCACTCAGATGTATCATGATCTAAAACAACATTATTTCTAGACAAAGATGAAGATTGAAATCGTACGCTATGTGGCAAGATGTGACACTTGCAGACATGTCAAGGCCATACATATGAAGACTGCTAGTCTGTTGCAATCTTTACCTATACCAACATGGAAATGGGAATATATTAGCATGGACTTTATTGTGGGATTGCCCAGGACAGCAAAAGGATATGATTCTATTTGGGTTATAGTTGATCGACTTACGAAGTTAGCCTATTTTCTGCCAGTCAAGGCAGATCATCCGGTTGCTGTCTATGCCCAATTATATATTGCTCGTATTCTTAGTTTGCATGGGGTTCCAAAAACTATAGTGTCGGATCATGGACCGCAATTTGTAGCCATGTTTTGGGAAGCACTTCATAAATCCCTGGGTACCAAGTTGCTTCACAGTTCGGCCTACCATCCCCAAACCAGTGGCCAGACTGAGAGAGTAAACCAGATACTTGAAGATATGTTACGAGCATGTGTCTTGGAATCCCCACAAAAATGGGATGACTGTTTACCATTAGCGGAGTTCTCGTACAATAATAGCTATTAAGAGAGCGTTAAAATGGCACCCTTTGAAGCTTTGTATGGGCGACGATGTTGTACTCCGTTAAACTGGTCTGAACCAGGTGAAAGATGTTTCTTCAGGCCTAATATGGTAAAGGAAATAGAAGCAAAGGTTCGAAGAATAATTCATAATTTGAAAGAAGCCCAATCTCGCCAAAAGAGTTATGCAGACAAGCGATGACAACCCTTGCACTTTCAAGTTGAAGATTATGTCTACCTGAAGGTTTCACCAATAAAGGGTGTATCACGTTTCGAGGTAAAGGGGAAGCTTGCACCTCGATACATTGGTCCTTTTCCTATCTTGGAAAGATATGGACCAGTGGCATACCGACTCTAGTTACCCAAAACATTGTCTGTTGTACATAATGTGTTCCACGTGTCTCAATTGAAGAAGTGTCTTCGGGTTCCCGATTGAACCATTGCAGTAACAGATGTTGCCTTAAAACCAGACTTGACATATTCTTAACATCCTATTCGAGTCTTGGATCAAAAGGATAGGATTACCCGAAGGAAAACTCTCAAATTTTGCAAGATACAGTGGAACCAACATACGGAAGATGAAGCTACTTGGGAAACTCAAGACTTTTTAAACAAGAATTTCCTTGGCTTTTTAGCTTCGTATAAACTATAAAGATATGTACACTTGTTGTAATAGAATAATGAACCCCATACCACCCCTACCTTGTACCAAAAATAAAGAAATAAAAGTATGACACGTTTCCTTTTCCATTACTTGCCCTAGGACTTTTAATCTCGGGACGAGATTCTTTTATGGGGGGGAGGATGTAACACCCCTAGTGTTACTGCCACTAAAAATTGAGCATGACATCATAATCATTGGCATATCATGTGTTTGTCACACCTAGAATGCATTCACTAGGCAAAAATTTCAAACAAAGTTGTATTGATGTGACATTTCATGGGTGAAACCCTAGGATACAGTACTTAACCCTAAACTGGGCTCAGATGAATAAACAAAGCCTAATAAGAGAAAACTTCAAAACTCATTAGAAATAGTCATAAAATGTCACCATGGATGGACTTAAGTAGCATCCAAACCCTAGAAGTACCAGAAACCCTAAAAGGACCACTGGAAAACCTTAGATTGAAACCCTACGGGGTTATATGCAAAATGTGCATATTTTTGGACCTAAGTGCAAAAACTATGAAATTAGGTTAGCTTAACTCATATGATTCACATGTATGTGGATTTGCAAAGTAAACCTTGAGGTTTGGACTTATTTGCAAAAATCCCCACTTAAACTCTATTGAGTTAAGTCTGAATTTTAGTGAATTGGCTCAACTTTGTAGCCCTATACCTTCCAAATTAGGAAGATTTTGCCCTAGATCAACACATCAAGTTTGTAAAGCTATGTAAGGAGAACAACTTTTCTATAGGGATTAAACCATGGTCACATGAAAAATTTGGAGAAAAATGTGCCCAAAGGTGGACTGTCAGACTGCCTTAAGTCTGAATTTAGATTGACAGTATGATTAAGCCATCTTTGAGCTGGGATTCGAGCATGATCTAGTAAGAATTTGGGAGTAACTGCTGTAGTAAGATTGTATCTGGATCATTAGGCAACAATTTTGTTACTGGTAGATTAGCAAGTCATCACATGAAAAATCGAGATTCGAGCCCTACAAAATGGTCTGTCAAGCTGACTGATAGAGCTGCGTGATGGTATAGTATATTGATTAGGACGCCAACTCAGAGACCTCGCCACCGGTGATATTGCGCTCAGATCCGCGCCGGTGTCGCGATTCACGTCCGACCGAACTCAGATAAGCGCTCCTCGGTAAGAAATATCGCGCGGGAGATAAACCCCGGCCATTATTCTACTCCGGCTACCGTACACAAGCTTGCCACGACCGCTGTGGATAAGTTCACTAGAGTTAGCCATCTGCCGCTGGGATGACACGTGCCTAGACGCAATACTTCATCATAGTGACTCGCTCTAGCACGTCTGGTCCTCACCGGTGAGGTTGCCACGGTAAATGCCACTGATCCCGAGCGCCAGTAACCCCTTCCATCTGCGGCCGCCAGCGCGTCTTCATGAAATTAGACGCCACCGCTGTTGGAGCCTATAAATTGCCGCCCCCGCCTGCTCCGCTATGTAATTGTGCATCCCGTAAACCAGCTATCACCTCTGATCGTCCGCCAGAGCTCTCCAATTTGGGATTTCCCCCAAATCAACCAAGAACACCGTGCCTTGAGCCCTCACCGTGGTTAGCGAATCCCATGTCTGTTCATGCTCCCTGTTGTCTTGTTTCAACATCCTTGGGTTCTCCTGATGCTCCTCGACCCTGCCAATTGGACTAGGACCCCTTAGATCGCCGGGAACGTGCTTTATTGCCCGTAGTGTCCACTGTTACCGTGGACAGGGCGTGTTAGTGCGTCATTAGTAAAATTAGTTGAGGGGAAACTCTCATTAGGGCTTGAATTCAATCTCTGCCAAAGTAGAACGCCAGTCATCGAGTAAATCGGCAGGTACAAGCTCACCGGAGCTCGGTTTCCCGCCGTTCGCCGTTGTGGACTGGAGGTTGTGAAGAGAGAAACGCGCAGGGGTGTTTCTGCAAGTGTCATTGAGACAGAGGAATAGTGGGAGGGACTCTTTAAATAATTTCAAAACATCAGGGCTCTCTGCGCAAAACCGCCAACATGGGCGCACGCGCGGGTGCGTCCTCGTTTTCTGTTCAGGTTGGGCCGACTTGGGCCAATTCAGATCCAACACTGTTCATTTCTTTTCATTTTCTTTTTCTGTCAGGGTTTAAGAATTTCTAGAAAATTGAAGAAAAATTCTAACAATACCAAACGAATTTTGCTAGGCTTCGAATTTCTTATAGTATTTAATAAAAATAGTTTCATGATTTTTAGTTCCAATAGGGAATTTTGGGACATTTAAAATAGCCAAAATTTATACTTCTAGAATTTTAGAGAGTAATTAATAATCCCAAAATTCACCAAACTTTTTAAATAGGCTTTAAGTAATATTTAGAAACCTTGGGTAAAGTTTGGTATGATTTGAAACATGTTTGATACTTAGAACCCAAAAAACCTAGCCCCCCCGCCCTATGAAGTTCACTATGGACCTTGAAAACTCTAGTTTCCCGGAATTCCGTGAAGGAAAGTTGTATTCAAGACATTAGATAATAAACTTTTATTATCTTTGCATCTTCATGAGCATTACATGAGCATTCATTATTATATATGGCTATATTTAGAGAATGAGGAGGAAGTAGAAGTCGAAGAAGCGAGGACTTCACAACCCCCACCACCACCTGAAGAACCTCAGGCAGGAAACTGCTTTTACTTTGATATCTGTGGAGCAGAGCCTGATTCACCTATCACACAAGGCAAGCCCCGGTGCATTTGCCCCCTCCTTATTATTTTGAAATCTTTCTCACTTACTTGATGCATTAAGTAATAGGAGTTGTGTGCTAAACCAATTGCTGCATTTCCTTCCTTGGAATTGATTACCTTAATCCCCTGTTTTACAAAAAGGTTTTTCTTATGCTTAGCATTGCTCCAGAAAAACAAATTGTTTTGTTTTGACAAAAGATGATGCTCCAAAGTGGGTGGGATGTTTTCAAAAACGAATTTGATGGTGGATCCATCATGGTCATGATGGGTTCAACATCGGAAAAGATGTACCTCTGCCAGGTACCAAACTTTGGGTTGAAATGATAAAGCTGAGACTGGGCGAGTGATTTGCACGAGAAGAGAGTCTCGGTGTAGTGTCTCTGTCTGAGTCGATTAAGGACTGTCTCGATGTAGGCCTGCTGACCTAAGACCCTTTAACTGGTCACATGCCTTATCATGGGTAAGCTTTTCCTCGGGCAGACTAATACCAGAATAAGATAACACGCAATAGGAGTGGAGAGATGGCGAGAGTAGCGTGTACCCTTCATGGCAAGAGGCTTGGACGGTGGTGTATCTGTGCTCTCGGTTGGCGTGAACCTGATCTGGTCTTAAGAACCCCGGTGGCGAGTTGACATATGCAAGGGTTAAGTGCTACATATGTCGTGTGATTGGAGATCCTCAGCTGAGTATAATCGATTCGGATCGCCGTAACTTCGCGGACATGAATACTTGGTCACTGACTTACACGTAGCAATCCAGTGAACAGGAAGGGTTGATAAGAAATTGGCTAGTATAGGTCAAGTGATTGAACTAGGGTAGAAAGAACTCTAGATGTAGGTAACTTTACTTAACCTGACAAGTAAAACTGGATTTTTAAGGATCCACTATTAGTAAGCATTTCTTCAAACAGAGTCATTGATTCTTGACAAGCCATACCTTGATTCCCAAAGGCCAGCATATCCTTATGAGTCTTTTATTTTGACGGTTAAGACTTGCAAAAGTACATTCGTACTCAGGGCTTTGTCCCATGTTGTTTTAGGTGAGGAAGCGGCAAATTTTTGCTGCTTTTGTTCAAAGGTGGTGCCCAAAGAAGAAAACCAGGAGTGAAGCTTCGGGAGGAAAGGATCCTCCGTTAAAAACTCTTGTTTGATGTTTATCGGGAGGGGTTTTTGCCTCCCAGTGATGTAATAATAATACCTTAGCACTCTTATATTTGTTCTGGTCTGTAATAAATACTACTCTTTCTTACTTTTCAATAAAGTAAGTTATTGTAACTGCTTCTGCATTTTTGTACCTCCGATGTATTGTAATGTCTGCGTGACAGGTGAAATGCTTTTGGGAAAGGTAAGTAATTCAGATTCCGATCTTGTCAAGTGATCAGGTGCACCTGTAGGGTTGTCTGAGGTCCGTGGAACAAGGACAACTGTAGGTGGGCCTAATGACTTGGGAGGTTCTGTCACACAAAAACGATATGTATGTAAATTTCATGCATCGTAAAGAAATATATTACAGAAATTTACATGTCTCATCAATTGATTCATACATCGAATATTACAAAGTATTATTACAATAAAGTCTACTCTTCTCTAAAGATTTTTTTATGGTTTCATTCAATAACTTGTTGACAACTTCGTCGATAATAGAGTTAGCAATGCTTATTGCGTCAAGTGCTTCCTTCATGTCCGGAACAGCCAGGGGGTTGTACGGCTCCGGCAGCGGTGATAGTTCAGCTGTTGTAGGTAAACTATTAGTTCGAAGCCACAAAGTAAGTACCGAAGCTAAAATTCAAAAGCAATACCTATGCGCCTTTCGCGCTCTACAGCTTCTTCAGCTAGCTTAGCTTCTTTTCGGGCATCATGGGTGTCTTTTTCATTCTTCTTTATAATTTTGTTGGCCAATTCTCGGCCACCATGCACCTAGACATCAGAATAAAACTTTCCGCCCACCAAAGTCGCTTCAGCTGAAGGGTCTTTTGTGTTGTCTATAGAGAAGGCGGCTTCGGCTTGAGCTATAGCTTTGACGTGATCACACCCAGCCTTCTCCAGAATAGCTACAATTCCCCGAGCGCCAGAGAAAGCACAAATATCCCCGCGATCAATCAGGATTTCCTCGAAAACTTCGGCTTCCCCACTTATCCATTCAATGACACCCTCGGGGTCGCCTCCGGTAAAATTTTCCTCAGAGGAACAAGCTCCCACTTTGGAAAAACTAGTTTTAGTTTCTTCACGCAATCCAAGGATTTTCAAAACTTCTTTCCTTGGATTCACGAAGCTCCTCAATATTTTTCTCCAGCTTGGTCTTCCACCATTCGCTAATTTCCTGGCTAGCCTTTGCGACCGCACAATTTTCGTTGGCTTCGGCAAGTTGTTTCCAAAGGTCTTCAACCTCAGCTTTATGAGCTTTGCCCTAGGCGTTGTATCTAGCCTCATCTTCCTTTACTTTGCTCACTAATGAAATCAGAATTTTGTCCTTCTCTAGGGCTTCGTTTCTCAGCTGAATCACCTCTGTCGAAGGTTGCTAAGAGCTATCGTGCAGCTTTCATCCTCCGCATTTTTTGAGCCCTCAGGGCATTGCTTAGAATTAAGCCCTGCGAAAAAGAAGGATAAAGGTTTAGCATGAGAATAAAAGCTTTATTCCCAAATTCTTAAACTTTAAGCTTTCAAATTCTGTACCTTCAGGGTGTTGTATGCAAGGCTGTCCGCAAGATCATCCTTCGACATAGCGGAAAGGCCTATCTCGAGCTTCGGAAATCCCTTACTTTTAGCCATCTCCCAGCAGACAGATATCTCTTTGTTGTCCGGGAGATCGTACAAGAAATCATCTTCATCTGTGCCATTGAACACCAGCGCCCCTTTTGGGTATTTCAGTTTTTGGGCATAATGATTAGTTTCTGCAATCTCTCCTTCAGATAACCTCTTGCCCGAAGCATGATGAATAATAAAGTCAAGATTCTCGGACAGAGCTTCGGGACCAGAAGATTTAGCTTCTTCGGCTATTTCTTTCTCTGTAGTTAAGCCAAACCCTAGAGATTCTTGCTTAGCCCCTTCATCAGTTGCAGCGGGTTTTGTATCAACAGACATTATAGGCACAACTTCAGCTTTAGCCTCGATTGTAGCAGCTTTGGCAACTTTTTTCGCGGGAGCAGGAGTTAATGCTTTTGTGGTTTCAATGACAGTGTCTAGCACACTAGCCATTCTCCTTCTCTTGGGAGCTATGGCAGGAGGCTTTGTCACCTTCGGCAATTCTGCCTCCATCGGTGGGCTCAAAATTTTTGTTAGCATCACTGTTTTTTCTAATTTTGGCTCTTTGGCCACATCATCTTTGGCTTCGGCTGACCCAACTATAGGCACCTTCGGTGCTGCAGTCGATCCTTCAGCTTCAGCCTCAGCAGGAGTAGCCTGTTTTGCATCGGCAGTGGAGGAGGTCCCTTCACCAAATTCAGGCACTACGGCTGTTTCAATATATCGAGGTTGGTGGGTCAAAACCTTTATTTTCTTTCCCTTCGGCACAGCAGTGGTGGCTGAAGAGGCAGTTTTCCTCTTTTTTCCTTGCCTTCTCAAGGGGTAGCAGTAACTAGGATATATGAAGCCAATTGCATCAAAAACTCTGTTCAATCTTTTCTTGCCTCGAGCCCCAAAGGCTGAGGACAAGGCATCATCTTCGGCCCTGGTATATGACCCAAGCAACTCATCGCTAGTAGCCTCAATGCATTTCAACCAGTCATCATTTGGTTCATCAAACGTCTCTCTGAACCTGAAGGTATATTTCAATCGAACTAATCCCCCTTCGCTGGATTCAGCAGTAGTCTCCTTTGGCATCTCCTAGCTATCCACAAGGGGCCACACCCTATAGGCTATGTGCTCTTGGATTATATCTCTTGTGCCAATGAAAGCACAGACATTGCTAAAAGCTTTCTGACATGCTTCGACATCACTTTCAATAGCCACCTTCGGCCTTCGAAGGCCAAAGCGAGACCAGATGGGGCGTTGGATAATTTCCTTAATTTCCTCCCTCTCAATCAGATTATTCTTAACATAAAACCATTCCTCCATCCAGGCCCTGGGCCATCTTTTCTGGTATGTTGGAACCAGATAGCTTGCATTAGAGCGAGCAATGAATCCGTAACAACCAAAGTTGTTGTGATACTGCTCCTTGCCGGTGGCCTTCGTCTCATACAAAAGTTCTTGCATAATGCAAAAACACTTCGTGCTCGGTTCCAACCCTTGGCTTCTTACAGCCCAAACAAACAAGCCCATCCTAATTATAGCTTTGGGAGTAAGTTGATGAAGAAAGATCTGAAATATCTTTAGCACTTCAACCAAGAATTTGCTCAACGGGAACCGAAGGCCTGCCTTCAAAAAGCTTCGGTAAACAACTTCATTTTCCTCAGGAGCAGGGGCAGTGCTGTCTCCTCCAACCCTCACAATAGACATGTCGTGAAAGTATCTTCCTCTCATGGTGTCAATATGACTTTGTTTAATGGTCGATTTCCCTAAGATGGTATGGCTTGGTCGCCAGGGCTGATCCTCAGAATCTTCATCTCCACTTTCCACATCAAATTCTTCACTGTCATCAGAATCTTCAAATAAACTTGCCATTATCTCCTTTGTAATTTTCTCTGTATTTGTTTTTGCCATGGATTCGTAAAACTCGGCAATAAAAGGATCCACAACTTTCTTCTCTTCATACAGCTTCTCTTCCTCAGTCATGTTCTTCTCCTCAGTCATCTTCTCCTCAGACATGGAGCAAGCACTTGTCTTTAAACCGAAGGTCAAAAATCAGGCGAGGGCTGTTAAGCAAAAGTTAAAAATTTGAGAAAATAATGCAAACAACAGAAATAGCGTACCAAATGCTACCGCTGTGGGTTCCTATTTATATGCCTAGCGATTTGCAACTTGGCGGGCCCCACTTGTTATTGACTTTCACTATTCTAGCGATGGGAAGGTGTTTTTTCGGACCTTCGGCTTAAGGCCTTCGTTCACATTGCAGTCTGAATTTGTTGTTACAAGAACAAATTAATACTACGAGGGGCTACTGTTGGGGGCCTTCATCTTCCGAAAGTCCTCAAAAACATGACTAACATGTTTTCCAAGTATAATATACTGTCACAGGAACCTTTGGCTCGGAGATGAAGGAGCGCACGGTATGAAGGGCGCGATCTGGGAGAAGGATGAACCAGTTTCGAAGCTATGAATGGAGAAGCTTCGGCTTAATGGTGGAAAATGAAACCGACCTAAAGAGAAAAAGGTTGTTTAGTCCTCGACATATTACCCTTAGTCAATAATAAATGTCAATGGCATGGATGTAATTTTACATAGGCTGCGTCTTGTGCCTATAAATAGATGAACAGTAACATCGTACTGTTCACGCTGACTAATATTCACTCGCACGTCACACTTGGGTTCTCACCTTCTATCAAGCCGAAGGTATAAATGTAATTCTATATCGTTGATGTTTATTCATGATTATATAATGAGAATACAAATAGTATAATGATGTCATATGATTATTCATGTTCTATTTATATGTGTCATATGATCCTGCTTTTCATTATGTATTGAGATGATGAAGGTATGTCCTTCATGACCTTCGTCTGAAGATTGTTATATCCTAAGAGAGATAATGCTTCGAAGGACAAAGGTCTTTAACCATTAACATTTGTGTTGCCTTGTTCTTAATTCATAGCATTTGAGAACAAGTCACCAACATTTGTGTTGCCTTGTTCTTAATTCATTTCTGCAAACAGAGTCTTTGATTTTTGATCAGCTTTACCTTGAATCCCACAAGCCAACATATCCTTGAGAAGTATTTTTCCTTTGTCGGGTAAGACTTGCGAAAGTACACTCAGTACTCAGGGTTTTCGAACCCATGTTGTTGTAGGTGATAAAACAGCCGAGTTTTGCTGTTTCTGCTTGAAGGTGGTGCCAAAGCAGGAGGAAAATTAGTAAACTTGTTGGCGGGAGGATGTTTTACCTCCCTATTATGTAATAATAAGTTATGCACCCATACACCCAGTGTTGTAATAAATACTCTCTCTATATTTTATGGATTAAAAATATGTTATTGTAATCCTTTCGTGTATTCTTTACCCCGATTATGTGTGTAATGTCTATTTGATGGGTGAAGCGCTCTTGGGCGATATGATGATGATACAGATGACCGAACTTGTCGAATGATTATGCACATCTACATGGTTGTCCGAGGTCCTTAGGACAAGGACATCTTTAGGTGGGTCTAATACCTTGGGAGGTTCCGTGACAGCTGGAATCAGAGCGAAGCCCATCTCTTTGGACATTACATAGTACTTCAAAAGAATTTTAAAATACTTACCTTGAATATTCTTTCATTCTTATCTTACCACTTTCTGGTAGTCACTTACCTTTTAAAGTCGGGTAACAAAGTGCTAAATAAAGGTATATGTAGGAAATAGGGGATCAATGAAAAGTTGATCCCATGATTATTAAGTTATGCATGCATCATGATTAAACTACACTAAATAAAAAAATTTCCCTCTTGTGGAGATATGGCGCGAACCAAGACCACTCAGCGCAAATCAATCGGACCACATGGTGTACCGCGGCATCAGCTGGCCTCTAGACATGAAGGAAGCAACAGTGGAAGCAATGACCCCATAGGAGATTTGGAGGCCAGAGTGGAGCGACTCAGGTCTAAACTACGCCACGGGTGTAGGGAGCGTGCTCGCGATAGCCGCCACATTGCTGAACTATCAGTAGAAGTTACTCGCCTGCAGCAGGAAATTACGGAACGCGATACAGCCATTGACTAGGTTGTAAACTCGCGCTCGTTCGCCTGGGATTGTGAAGCCAAAGCTCTAGCTCGAGTAGCCAAACTTAGCGCATCCCTGGAAAACCTGCAAGCATATTGTAACACCCTGCATGAAGAGGTGCACATATTGTATGACCGGCTGCACCCAAACGTGCCACCGGAAGTTGCATCAATGGGCGCCGGACCATCTAGAACAGCTGATGGGGAGTTGGACCTTTTTGGGGCCCCTCCTTCCATGAACCTTGCAGATGAACAGTCTCCTGAAGCAAGCAATGGAGCAGCTAAGGACGAAGAGGATTAGAGTAGTATAGTTTAAGTAATGTACTCATGTAAAATAAATAAGGAAGCTTGAGTTGTATACTAAGTATGTATAATTATTACCGTTCAACAATGTAGTAAAGATGGTGTGTGTTTGGCATGTAATGATTCGGGATGTTTTTCTACCTCAGATGTCATCAAGAACTCGTGCTCATGATGGGGCGAGAACATCCCGTGGCGGGGAGGACACTCTCAACCCACCACCTGTACCTCCTGACCTGGCTAAGGCTATCGCTGCCTTGGTCAACGCTACCACCAACAACACGCACTTCCTGCGTGAAATGGCAGGAAATCAATTTCAACAACACAGAGGAAGAGGTCAACCTTAGGGACCACGAGACACAACATATCTGGAGTTCTCCGAGACCCGTCCACCGCTTTTTTCAAGGTGGAGGAACCCCTGGAAGCTGATGAATGGGTGCGGGTGATGGAACAAAAGTTCGGGCTAATCCGATGCACCGAGACACAGAAGCCCCTATTTGCCGCCCAACAGTTGTGAGGCCCTACTAGCACCTGGTGGGCGAATTTTTCAGCCATCCAGCCTGCAGGACATCAAGTCACTTGGGAAGAGTTTAAACTAGCATTCAGGGAACATTATGTTCCGGAAGGAGTGCTACAGATGAAGCTAGAAGAGTTCATACGTCTGAAATAAGGGGGAGATTCTATGATGCCGTATCTTAACAAATTTAATCACCTCTTCCAATACGCCATCGATCAAGTCGACACAGACTTGAAATAGAAGAATTGCTTTATGAGGGGATTAAATGACAAACTCCAACGCAAAATGGCTACGTGTCTGGACCTCACATATAGCAGGGCTGTCAGCACAGCACTGTCAGTTGAAGCTAAAAATTTAGGACAAGGAAAGTCAAAAGGATATGCAGGTGAAAGATTAACTCAGGGGCCTGAAAAGAGGACAAGGTTGGTGATCCGACCTTTCAATTCAAAATGTTCTTCTCCTCGTCCACCCACATATCCCTTCAGACAACCTGTGTTTATTTGTCCCACTCCTGCCCCCGCCCAGACCAATCAGCCGAGTGCCCCTAGTGCTCGTTTCCGTGCCCTTCCCAGTTCCTCGAGTGGCTACTTAAATTTTTGCAAGTCTGGACATTTCATCAAAGACTGCCCCTACCCGAAGCACAACAAATCAAACTTTCAACAGACTTCCGGGAACACAAATCATGGAAAGGGAAACACGGCCAACCCCCCCCCCCCCCCGGGGGGGAAGAAATATGAAGAAAACTGGGCGAGTTTATTATACCCAGGTGGCTACTACACCGGAAGGCGAACCGGTGATGATGGGTACGTTTCTTGTTGCCAACCACCCATCAGCTATCCTTTTTTTATTCTGGTGCATCGCATACCTTTATGAGCAAGACTTTTGTGGATAAGCATTGCATACATAGCACTGAATCAAGGGAGGGATTTGTTATCCACTCACCTGGGGGTCAGATCTTTACTAAGGAAGTAGTCTTCCACGTACGAATAACCTTGGCTGGGCTTGAGTTCCCTACAAACATGATCGTTATAAAGGGACAAGATATAGATGTGAGTGTGGAAATGAACTAGTTAGGCCAGAATAAAGCCATCATCAATGTGGACCAAGTTATGGTCATGAAGAAGTCTAATTGTCCATCCCTGTAGTTGTCCTAGTAAAAGCAGCTGGACAAGTTTTTGTCACACCCGGCTTTAAGGAACAAAGCCAGGTGCATCTCATACATGCGCCAAGAAGACAACATATATAATAACAGAGTGTATAGAGATAAATGTCATAAAACATCAGAGTACTTATTACATAGCGGAAGACTTATTACAAAATAAAAGATAAAAGTAAAACGAACTAAGGATCGTTGGCGCCAATGCCAACTGAGAAACGCCACCTAGATCAGATCATACTCCTCGCCTTGTGGCTCCTCCTGAACCACCTATTCTTCTCCTGTGGGGGGGTTGTGAGACAGCAAGGGTGAGCTCACACAAGATCATAGCTCAACAAGTTGTGGGGAACCAGTGGACATAAACTCACAAAGGTGTGAGTTCATGTGATGTGTAAGGCTAATCAATGATAGGGGTTAAAGCTGCGCATTGCTTTTAAGTAGTTGGTCCAAATTTTATTAGCAATTACTAAGTGTAAGTAAATACCAAACCATAAGTAAAGTAATAGAACAAAATTAATAATAAACCCATGCAATGCAAATGACAAAATTAAATTTAAGTTCCATAATTTAAACATCAGAGAGTCCTGAGCTGCTCATGACCGCGAGCACGGCTAGTATACTAGTTTTACACTCTGTGGAGGTTGTACCCTTTACCCACAAGTCATGTTACCCATCTGCCAAGGGATCGCGACTTCCCATACACCTCTACCTAGGAAGTGCGGCAGGGCAACACTATGAGGCCTTTACAAAGTTCCACTAGCTTTCGAAAACTCGCTACAGTTTATAAGAAGTTCCAATGAAGGGTTCTTGGCTGACCGCCATCGCAGCAAAATCAACCAAGGACCTCCCTACACTGACCACTCCCCTACTGCCCTTGCCCCTTTCGGGTGAGGTAGTCTTCCACTAGCTTTCCTAATTAGTCAGCCAAGGGCGTCCCATTAAACCCTTGTGGTGGCACGTGTTACTCAAGTTAAGCTCTATGTTCCAATTAATATTAATGATCTCAACATGAACATAAATAGAATAACAAAAAGAATTGGAACATAGAGGTAATAAATGATTATCCCAAAACCACATAAAGCAATAGCAAACTACTCAAGTGATTCAGGGGTAAACAAGGTAATGAGATAAACAATCTAGGGTGACCTATTGGGTCCCATCAAAATTAACCTATGCATGGATAAATGATATTAAAGAACATTATTGGGTAAAAAGTGGTCAAGGGCACAACTTGCCTTCTATGAGCTCCTGCTCAGCTACTTCAACCTGCTGCTCACCAGGATCCTCGGTCACGTGCTCTTCTACTCGCCACAATACAAACAAGCATAGTATATAGGAAAATTAACATTACACCAAACATATATACAAAATACACAGTAATAATCTACACATTAAAATAAAATCCTAGGAACAGGAATCATAATTTTTGGAGTTATAGAATTTAAGTTATGAATTTTCAAAGGTTTTATGTGTTTAAAATAGGATTAAGTGTGGGATTAATTTTCTTACTGTTGTCATGATAAAACAGAGACACTAAGTGTTAGAGAATAAAATTACTAAATTTTTGGAACTGGAATGGAGTAATTTGGAGTTCATATGCATTTTCTATGGAATAAACAAGTTCTAGGGTTTATTTTTATATTAAAAATCCAATTTCCTATTCATTTAATCAATTTAAAACAGTACTGGACTGGGCCTTAATTCCTGGAAAGTCCAAGGGGCCCGGTGCAAGTTATCCTAGACTCAGTGCATAGTAAAAATGGACGGCGGGTTGATTTCTCCGTTTCACGGGGACTCTTTTGAATGTTTGCTCGGATGAAGGGGTACGGTGCGCGGACGGACGTCCGATCAAGTGCTGACGGCCCAGATTAGATCTGAAGGGGTACGGGACAGTGACCGTGGGATCACAGATCGACGACAGAGGTTTTAAAGAGGTAAGGAGGGTTCTAGACCGCCCGATCCCATCCAACGACTCACGATCGATCCCGAAGAGGGTATCCTCTGCGCGATCACGATCGTCGGCCATCAATCTAACGGTTTAGATTAGGTGCACCAAGGAACGCATTCAGATTGGATCCTAACCATCAAATAGAGATCTAACGGTTAGAACACTGTCTTCTATCCCCAGCGCCCAAACTCGACGGCGACCGGGTATCACGGCGGAGCAGCTCCGGCCACAAGCAATCTCCCGGTTTTAATGCCCTATACTTCATTCCGAGATGTTCTCTACGCAGAGGAGGATAGGGCGAGCAAGTTGGGTGACGAATTATCGAAGGTGGGGCGGCGAGGTCGTCTGACCACAGAGCAGGCGGGTTCACGGATGAGCTGCAGGTACGGTGAGAAATCGCCGTCGATGTGCAAGCGAATCTGACCCAGGAGTGGGTCCAGCACACGCGGCAGAGTCCGCTGGTGTACCCGGTTTAGTCCGCCGCGACCGGGAAGCTGGCCAAGGGTGAGTCTACGGCGTTGGCGCGGATCGATGCCCTCTCCCTCTCACTCCGGTTTCCCCCCCTTTCTGTAAAGCACGGCGCTGGTTCACGATCCAGGGATCTCAACGAGCACGAAGGGCGTGAACCATATGTACACCCGAGTCGGTCAAGGACGCAACGGTGAGGCCGAACTTGCAGGGAGGAAGATCCGACTTCCATGGCGCGGAGCTCGGACCATGCGGCGTGGCTTCGGAATGGAGAATAACGTCAGGGTTCCGGGCCCACGTGTAAGCGTCTGGTGGCGGAAATAAACTGGGCTGGCGCACGGTAGAACCTACCCCGCGGGCCCCACTTGTCGGCGACGGACTGTGCGCGCGCGGTTGTGTTCAGCTGACCTGACGGACCCACTAGTCGGCGCGAGGGTGTAGCTGGGCTGCGCTGAGGGAAATGGAAGGTGGGCCGGATTCAGAGTTGGCGGCCCAGTGCAAGTGTTTTCCTTTTTTTATTTTCTTTTCTTGTTTTCTTTTATTCTTAACTATTTTGAATTCAAATTTGAATTTTGAATACAAATTTCAACATTGTGTCAAGTGTACAAATTCAAGCTTCTAGTGGATGAACAATATATTTTTATTTACTTATTTTTATCCACAAAATTCTTATTTTCTTCTCTTTTCTAAATTCTACAATTCTTTTTTTTGGATTTTAAATTCCACTTTGGATTTTAATATATTTCTTGTCACATTTATTATTTTATTTTGTCACAATGTGCACACAAAAGAAAACTCAGCATGATGCAATGATTTATCTTTGGGTATTTCTTGTTAATTATGTATTTGTGTGAGTAATGTGTTCACATGAAATGATAAACATGGGTGACACATATAGATGCAAAGTAGTATAATTTCTCTTAGACTTTTCTTACAAAGTGGGTGTTACAGTTTTCGAGGCCATAGTACAAGAAATCCAGGATATTCCGGTGATATGCGAATTTTCGGATGTATTTCCCGAAGACTTGCCCGGATTGCCTCCGGAAAGGGATGTGGAATTTGTGATCGAGTTGAAGCCCGGTACGACCCCTATTTCCAGAAGGTCGTACTGTATGCCACCAAATGAACTAGCGGAACTCAAGACACAACTACAAGACTTGTTGGAGAAAGGGTTCATTAGGCCAAGTTCATCACCGTGGGGATGTCCAGCAATTTTCGTCAAGAAGAAGGATCAGACTCTTCGAATGTGCGTGGACTATAGACCCCTCAATGAAGTTACTATCAAGAACAAGTATCCTCTCACTCAGATCGATATTTTATTCGATCAACTCACTGGAGCCCGACTGTTTTCAAAAATTGATCTCAGATCGGGCTATCATCAGATCTGTATTCGACCCGAGGATATAACCAAGACCGCATTCACCACTCGGTATGGGTTATTTGAATACTTGGTTATGTCTTTTGGATTAACAAATGTTGCAGCCCACTTCACATACTTGATGAATTCGGTATTCATGCCCGAGTTAGACAAGTTTGTGGTGGTCTTCATTGACGATATTCTGATCTATTCTAAGAATGAGGAGGAGCATGCAAAACACCTGTGGATCGTCTTAACGCGCTTAAGGGAACATCAGTTGTATGCCAAATTCATTAAATGCATGTTCTGGTTGGAAGAAATCCAATTTCTTGGACATATTTTGTTTGCAAAAGGGATTGCGGTTGATCCCAGCAAAGTCAAGGACATTCTGGAATGGAATTCACCTACTATAGTGCATCAAGTTCGGAGTTTCCTTGGATTGGCTGGTTATTACCGTAGATTTATTCTGGATTTCTCCAAAATTGTTAAACCCATTACGGGGTTATTGAAGAATGATACTAAGTTTGTTTGGTCCTCCAAATGCAATGAGGCTTTTGAGCAGCTGAAAGTGTTGTGGACCATTTCACTGGTTTTGGTTCAACCGGATATTGAAAAGCCTTTTGATGTGTATTGTGACGCGTCAGGCAGTGGACTTGGATGTGTCCTGATGCAAGAAGGACGAGTGATAGCCTATGCTTCAAGGCAGCTGCGCCGGCGTGAAGAACATTATCCAACTCATGATCTAGAACTAACTGCAGTGGTTCATGCCCTTAAGATTTGGCGTCATTATCTCCTGGGGAATATATGCCATTTGTATACGGATCACAAAAGTTTGAAGTATATCTTTACCCAGTCAGAACTAATCATGAGACAAAGAAGGTGGCTTGAGCTAATCAAAGATTATGACTTGGAAATCGATTATCACCTAGGAAAAGCTAATGTGGTTTCAGATGCTTTAAGTCGCAAGACTTTTTGTCATTGTCTTACAGTAAGAGCACCTGACACCACTTTATGTCAAGAAATGGAAAGGTTGAATCTAGGGATAATCCAACAAGGAACCTTAACGAATTTGAATCTTGAGTCAGTTCTTCTACAAAGAATTATTGATGCTCAAAGAACAGATAAGGGTATGAAGTATATTCATGAGATAATGGAGGCCGGCAAGGCAAATTGCTTCAGGAAAGATAATCAGGGAGTAATATGATTTAAAGATTGCATAGTAGTGCCAAAAGATGTTGAAGTCCGCCAATAAATCTTGGACGAAGCTCATCTTAGTCGATATTCCATTCATCCTGGAAGCACTAAGATGTATCAAAATTTGAAGCAACATTATTGGTGGACTAAAATGAAGATTGAAATCGCACGCTATGTGGCAAAGTGTGACACTTGCAGACGGGTCAAAGCGATACATATGAAGGCTGCTAGACCATTGAAATCTCTACCAATCCCAACCTGGAAATGGGAAGATGTTAGTATGGATTTCATTGTGGGATTACCCAGGATAGCTAAAGGATTTGATTCTATCTGGGTCATAATTGACCGGCTTACAAAGACAGCTCATTTTCTACTAGTCAAAACTTATTACCCGGTCATTACTTATGCTCAGATATATGTAGCTTGTATTCTCAGTTTACATGGAGTTCCAAACACGATAGTGTTGGACCGGGGACCACAATTTGTATCCAAGTTCTGGGAGGAGTTGCACAAATCCTTGGGTACTAAATTACTCCACAGTTCGGCTTATCATCCTCAAACAAGTGGACAAACTGAGAGGGTAAATCAGATACTTGAAGATATGCTACGAGCATGTGTCCTGGAATTTCCATAGAAATGGGAAGATTGTCTGCCATTAGTAGAATTTTCTTATAATAATAGTTACCAAGAAAGTATTAAGATGGCACTATTTGAAGCATTGTACGGACGACGATGTCGAACACCCTTAAATTGGTCTGAACCCAGGGAACGGTGGTTTCTCAGGCCTGACTTGGTTAAATAAATGGAGGAAAAGTTCAACGGATAAGACACAACTTGAAAGAAGCTCAAGCTCGGCAGAAAAACTTTGCAGATAAACAACGCCGACCTTTGGTCTTTCAAGTTAAGGATCATGTATACCTGAAAGTATCACTGATGAAGGGTGTTAGTCAGTTCGGGGTAAAAGCAAAGTTGGCACCCCGATATATTGGTCTGTTTCCTATTCTTGAACAATGTGGACCAGTGGCGTACAGACTTCAACTGCCCGAATCATTATCTGTGGTGCATAATGTGTTACATGTATCTCAGTTGAAGAAATGCATTCTATTTCTGGATCAAACCATGGATGTGGTAGATGTTACTTTGGAACCAGACTTGACTTATTCGGAACATCACATTCGAGTTCTAGATCAAAAGGAAAGAATCACTCGAAAAAGGACTCTCAAGTTCTACAAGGTACAATGGAACCAACACACTGAAGACGAAGCTACCTAGGAGACTCAAGATTTCTTAGAGAAAAATTTTCTTAGGTTTTTAGCTTCATGTAACCTGTAAGATTTGTATACTTATTGTAAAGTTGGAACAAGCCCCATACCACCCCATGCTCTGTTAGATAAATAAGGAAATAAAGTTGTGACGTGTCTCCTTTTCCATTACTTACCCTAGGACCTTAAATCTCGGGACGAGATTCTTTTATGGGGGGAAGGATGTAACACCCCTGGTGTTACCAGAACTAAAATTTAAGCATAACATCATATGCATTGACATGTCATTATGTTTGTTACACCTAGAATGCATCCACTAGGTAAAACTTCAAAGCAAATGTGATGTGGTGACTTGAAATGCTTCTTAACCCTAGAATAGGGTATTGAACCATGGGTTTGGGGTACAGGGGTATGTGTGAGACCTAATTGAGTATTACCTCAAAAGTTATTGAATGTGTTCATAATAAACTAAGTTTGATGGATTTGAGTGGCATAAAAACCTTAGAGCACCCAAAAACCTAAATGGAACCCTAGAAACCCTAATTTGTGCCCTATATGGTCATTTCAATTTCTATACACTTTTGGACCAAAGTGTGTATATCAAAATGGTAGAGTATCAAAAACTAAATAACTTTTGCATTGGAAGATTTTCATGTGATGTGTAACAAATTGGAGTTAATTGCAAAAAGCCCCAATAGCACCCATGTGGTTAACTCTGAAAAATCAGTGTGATTAGGCCAAGTTTGGGGCCTTGTATTTCTTAATCCATGAAGGTTTTGCCCTAGTTCAATACAGAAAACTTATAGAGCTATGTTAGGGGTACAAGTTTGGTTAAGAGACTAAGCATTGGTGCTGTAAAAAAATTGGAGAAAAATGGATATGAAGTTGGACTGTCAGTCAACATTAAGACTGAATCATGACCACCAGTGAAATTGGATGAACTTTGAGATCAAATTGCGAGGAATTTAGTGGATGTTTGAGCAAGGTCTTTGTAACAAAGTTGTAGCTGGTACATTGGACAACAACTTCGATACAGGCAGATGAGTGGGTTGTTGCATGAAAAATTGAGAACAAGGCTCTCTAATTCGCTCTATCAGAACGTCTGACGAAGATCGCCATGGTACAGTAACTGAGCAGATCATAATTTCAGTGAACCTGTCGCCGCCGGTGGGCGTGCGCCGCGATCCTCACCAGCATTGTGATTCATGCGCTCTAGGTGCGGATAACGACCGGTGGTGAAAAGATCTTGACCGCGGATGAGGCCGTGAGCTGGTCGCTGTACCCACTCGCCCTACTACTGGTCAAGATGACCCTCGCTGGAGTCTGCCACTTGCCGCTTGCCGCCTAGACACCACATACTTAGAAGGTTACCATGTCGCAGTATACCGCCGTAGGTAGCCTGTCCATCGACAGAGACATTGCCCCGGTGAACGCCACGGTAGTTCTCGCCGGTGACTCACCCCCCTCTTCGGCCGCCAGCTTCCCTCTTCCAAATTCGAAGCCACCGCTCACAGATACTATAAATTGAGTGCACAGCTAGCTCCATTAGTTTGTTAAGCCAGAGCACCAACCCTTGCCCTCGATTAGCCACCACAGCCAGAGAATTTCGTTCTTCCCCCAAAACTGTTGTCTGCGCCACCGTGTGACGCCACGCCGTGGCCAGCCACCTCTAGGTCCACCCTTGCCCTCTTTGTCTGTGTTTCAATGCCCACACATGCTTGTGATGCCTGTCGGCTCGGCCGATTAAGCTATACCACGCTAGATCGTTAGGAATGCGTCGGGAATGTCTCAAGCTTCGCGGGTGTGCGTGGACCGAGCTCTAGAATGACGTTCGGACTAAATTGGTGATTCCCAGTGGAGCGCTTTGGTTAGAATTAGGCGTAGACCGAATTAGAGCTTGGATTATTGAGTATTGCGGCCGGTACAAGTTCGTCGGAGCGCGCACGCCGTCGTCCGTGGTCGGGGACCCGGTCTTGCGAAGAAGAGAAAGGAGAGGGGCCTAAGTGCACATGTCAGAGACACGAGTAAATAGTGAGTAAGGATTCTTTACGGGTTTTTCGAATCGCTGAGGACCCTTACGCAAAATCACCAATGCGGGCGTGCGCGCGGGCGCGTTTGCCTGGTCGTGGGCCGGGTTTTAGCTCAATACTATTCATCCTTTTCCTTTTTCCTTTTTCTACCAGGCTTGGAAAATTGTAGGAAATTCTAGAAAAATGCTAAAATTATAAGACCAATTTTGCTAGACTCCTAAGTTCATCTAGTATTTAATAAAAATAGTTCCAAGATTTTTGTCCAAACCTGGAAATGTTTTGGCATTTAAAGATGCCTAAACCTAGCCTTTTAGAATTTTAGAATTAATTTGAATGCTCAAAAAATAATAAATTTTTTTGGGTAAGCTTAGTTTGATAATTGAAGCCCTTAGGTAGAGTTTGAAATTCTTTGGACATTGTTTGGTCCCAAACCCAATACACTAGCTTCCTAGGGTATAATTGCCTAACCCTAATACAGTACTAAGTCAGGAAACCCTAGTAACTAGTGTGTACCATGTAGGAAAGTTGTATTCAAGATACAACTTAGTGTGTTTTTATTACAACTGATATTCATAGCATCACATAAGCATTCATATATATGTATTGTTATGTATAGAAAACGAAGAAGAAGCGGTAGTCGAAGAAGAAGTTAACCCGCAAGATGAGGATCCCCTGGTTGAGAACAACTTCTATTTTGACATCTGTGGGACAGACCCTGAGCCTCCTACAACACAAGGCAAGCCCAGTGCATTTACCCCTTTCCTTGTTGTTTAAACTCTTTATCACTTGAGATGATGCATTAGGTGATAGGAGTTGTGTGCTAAACAATTGCTGCATTTCCTTCCTTGGAACTGATTACCATCCCTTGATACTTGTTTTACTTAAAGATTTCTGATGCTTAGCTTTGCTTTAGCAAAAAAAATGTTTGTTTTAAACAAGAGATGATGCTTCACATGGGATGGGAAGTTTTCAAAGAAAAGACTTGATGGTGAATCCATCATGGGCATGATGGGTTCAACATCTGAATATATGTACCTCTGTTAGGTACCAAATTTTGGTTTGTAAATGATAAAGACAAGATCAGGCGGGTGACTTGCATGAGAAGGAAGTCTCGGTGTAGTGTCTCCGTCTGAGTCGATTAAGGACTGTGTCGATGTAGGATTGATGATCAAGGACCTTTTAACTGGCCACATGCCTCGTCATGGGTAAGTTTTGCCTCGGTTGGACCAACACCAGAAAGTCCACCACGCAATGGGAGTGGAGAGATGGCGAGAGTAGCGTGTACCCTCCACGCAATGGTGTGAACCCATTCTAGTCTTGAGAAACCCGGTGGTGAGTTGACATATGCAAGGGTTAAGTGCTACATATGCTGTGTGGTTAGAGATCCCCATCTAGGTGTTAATCGATTCGGATCGCTGTTACTTCTCGAACATGAAGACTTGGTCACTGACTTACATGTAGCAATCTAGTGAACTCAAGGGGTGATAAAAGATGGCTAGTGTAGGCTAAGTGCTTGGACTAGGATAGAAAGAACTCTAGATACAGGTATGACTTAACCTGATAATAAAACTGGATTTTTAAGGATCCACTGCAAGTAAGCATTTCTGCAAACAAAGTCTTTGATTCTTGATCAGCTTTACCTTGAATCCCACAAGCCAGCATATCCTTGAGAAGTCTTTTTGCTTTGTCAGGTAAGACTTGCGAAAGTACACTTCGTACTCGGGGTTTTCGAACCCATGTTGTCGTAGGTGATGAAATAGCTAAGTTTTGTTGTTTCTGCTCGAAGGTGGTGCCAAAGCAGGAGGAAAATCCATTAACTTGTTGGCGGGAGGATGTTTTATCTCCCTGTTATGTAATAATAAGTTATGCACTCATACACCCAGTGTTATAATAAATACTCTCTCTATATTTTATGGATGTAAATTATGTTATTGTAATCCTTCCGCGTATTCTTTACTCCGATTATGTGTGTAATGTCTGCGTGATGGGTGAAGCGCTCTTGGGCGATATGATGATGATACAGATGACCGAACTTGTCAAGTGATTATGCGCATCTACATGGTTGTCCGAGGTCCTTAGGACAAGGACATCTGTAGGTTGGCCTAATACCTTGGGAGGTTCCTTGACAACCCCAAAAGCCCAAAACTCACAAACAGATGAGTGGCCTAGACGTTCCATTGTGACTACTGTGAGAGGGATGGGCATCTGGCTGATTTTGCTTTAGGAGGAAGAAAGATGAGTGGTGGGTTTCTGTGCCGAGTAGAAAGGACATGAACCTTCTTTCTCATGGTATTCATGATCTTCCTATTCGAAGACGTCCTATGAGGCCTAGAAGTGCTTTGCCTGTTGCTGCTAGGCCTCAAGCAGTGAGACCACCAGTGGTCATGCCTGGCGGGGTGCTGGTCGTGTGCTATATGGCCAAGAACCCCATGGTAGTGGCTTTGGTTCTTACTTCCCTAGCGGACCACGATTTCCTTTTCGTGGTGATCACTTCCCCTTGTCACACCCGGGTTCTAGGGGCATCAAAACGTAGGCGTGAAATAATCACCAAGTATGCTAGGATCAAGTATCACACATATGATGACTCATGGTACAAAAACGAATGTCACATCATTTATATATAACAGAGTTCTGTACAAATTAGTTAAATAATTACATCATGCGAAGACAATGATCCAGCAACACAAAGTTGACTGGGAGACGATGGCCTAGACCACTGTCACACCCGGTTTTGAAGGTAAACCGAATGCAAACCATGTACGTGCCAGGATCAAAAATTCACGTACACGGTGATTACATAAATGACTCATCATAGCACAATGCTTCAAATAACAATAAAGAATAAGTAATAATATTAAAGACTAGAGTCATTTACATAATATAAATCAAAGTACACAGAATAGAAACGTAGCCAACGTAAACAACCCACCATAGGTAGCTGACTGAGGGAGGTCGCTAGCCTAATCCTCGAACTCGTTGAAGTCCTGGAGATCCGCCTCGACACTTTCTCCTCCTTTACCTGAGCATCGATTGCACCAAAGGCAACCTGGTGTTTTGTGAAAGCAAGGCTGAGTACACATCAACGTACTCAGCAAATATCCCATTTGGCTGTAGTGGACTACCTTTATGCGGGGTTAAGGTCAAGCAGTTGCTTTTAGTTGATTAGGTAATTATTACTAGTAGAGAGCCAGGTTTTAACAATAACCAAAGTTGTTAACCCAAAAATACTCATTCCAAACAGAAAGAATACCATAAACCATAATAATAATCATAATCACAATAGAAACCAACATTATCCTCATCATCATCTGTAACCATAGTATCTCTGATCAATGTATATCTAATCAAAGGAGCTCCCAAGGCCGCTCATAACCGTGAGCACGGCTGATATATTTGTTTCTAACACTCTACAGAGGTCGCACACTTTACCCATGAGCCATGATTACCTCTCTAGCCTGGGCTTGCAAGACCCTTGTTCACTCCCAAGGTGAATGGCTAGGGAGTCACTACGAAGCCTTTACAAAGATTCCTTGAGGTTGTAGCCGCCCGTTAGGTTTCCTAAATGTACCGCACTCCTCCCCAAGGGGCAATCCACCCTCGGCAGAGCGAGCCACATACACCGAGCCCATTGACGGCACGACGGCGAAGCGAACTACACCTTAGTTCCTCTAATTAATTAGCTAAGGGTGTCCCATACCACCCTCATGGTTGCATTGTTTTCCCGGGTGGTCATCCAACGAACAGGTCCTTACGGAGAGGCACTCGAGAAACCGCTCGAGTCCCCTAAAATACCACAAGTATATCATCATATCCATAATAAAATCATAGTATCATTATTGTATCTCATCATGTTCATTGATTAAAGTAAAGCGCTAGCATAGAACTAATCATAATAATCAATTCCCAAAGGGTAAACACGGACAGGAAAAATAGAATACTAGTCAATCCTTAGGTTGAACATGGTATGCTGGTTGATGAATTATAAAGTAAATGAGATATAATAGGTCAGAGGACACTTGCCTTCACCAAACAGATGCTCAGGATCTTTAACCTCGTAGAACTCGAAGAACTTGATCACTTGGTCACTAAGGCTTGATCATCGATTCCTCGAAGCTTGAGAACAGATCATGTTCTATTCGCGACACGCAGCGAATACGAACAAGCACAAGTAAACATATACATGCATAAGAACATTACACCATGCAAAGGAAAAGATTATAAAAAATATGTAATACAGAATATAGCTCTCTTCTACGATCACGTGAGGAAAATGAACGCAACAGTTGGAGCTACGGTTGTGTCTACGCTGAACAGGTATTGGGTTAGAACATTTAATTCAATATTATTATATCAACTGACCATTCTCAAATGTAAATTAATACTAGTACTTGGTTTTAACTAACTTACTATTTTAATAGTGGATGATTAAACAAATAGTTAATTAATTGACAAGTGATTATAAGCGAATAATTTAATAACGCGCGAGACAACGCGTGAAAGACGCGTGACGACACGCGACACTGTGTGAAACAGCGTGTGGACGACACGCGGAACAACGCACACGACAGCGCGTGACACGCGCGAGTCAACGCGACTACGTGCGCGAATAACATGGTGTTGCGCAAATAATTAATTAAAAGTGTTTAAGCTGGCAGTATTCAAGTTAATTAACATTTATATTTATAAAAGCACGAGTTAAAACTATAGACTCATTCTAATTAAATTGTTATTTTAAATAACCGACAACTAAACAAGAAATGACTAATTGGTGTGAGCGACCATAACGAAAATAATTAAATAACGTGTGGACAGCGCGAAACAGCGCACGAGGACGATGGCTACAATAGTGCAGAACAACATGCTTGATCGAGTGAGGGCACATGGCATGTAACACCCGAGGTGTTACTATACGCTTAACATTAAATATGAGCTTAAGCGCGGGATATCAGTAAATAAAATGGTCACTGAATTCTAGTCATCTTGTCTATCACGATTTTAATATTGTATTAGTCTCTGTCTATCTAAGACGTTTAAAAAAAATTAGAGAAATTTGGACTTTAAAAATCTTTCAAGACGTTGAGTCTATGCTATTCAGGTCGATCGAGTACGTGAATATGATTTCAGAAAGTGTTCAATTTTATAAATTCGACCACGATCCATATCCAAGAAATATAAGGCGTAGAGTTATTAATCGAATTGCTCCCTAGTCAAATGTTCGGATAGCGGGCAAAATTCGTCTAAAATTAACTGAAACGAATGCAAATTAATATTAATCGATTAAGGCGAAATAGAAACATCACCTAATTATTTCGCTCTTGTTCGAGCGATCTCTACTAACTCTGTAGCGATAATATTAAGGGTGGACTGTTTAGGATAAATCGAACTTGAACTAAATAAAACCAGAACGGTTAGTCGATTCGCTTTCCTATTTAAAAATCCGAGAAAAATAATCTATTAATCGATAGCACTTTAAATTAGCGGTAGCGCTTTAAATTGGCCTATTTACTCCTCGTTTTAAATCTAAATCCCAATATTCAGAACAGATGAAATTAGTTGATTTCAAATCAAATCGAACCCAACCTAAAATAGCATTGTTGACATCGTTCCAGTTTGTCCCGATTGTATCTCGCCTAGATTCAAACGTTCGGGTATAAATTATCTGATTCTGGAAATGCCTACCAAATCAAACATCGTTCAAATATTATCACCGATCTCATTTTGATCCAATCGATTTGTGCATCGGTTAAATGCTATTTCGAGCATCCGTAATTATCTATAGATTATTGTAAAAAAAATTCTAACTTATCATCTCCACCGCACGTCACGTCGTTTTTCTCCCTGGCAAAAGATCCAAGCCAATTCTTATCCTGTACATACGATGCCTCTAGAATTCTCATGTGAGTTTTTGGCTCCACTTAATCTCCTTTTCTTCTTGCTTATCCACCATCCTTATCTCTATTTATCCTCCCACGTCATCTCCTGGAGAATTCCCCAGCCATCTCTATCTTCGAACTCCACGCCACCTCCTTTCTCAAGCATCACGTTCAATTTCTAGAAATTCCCTGCTATCGCTAGCTTCTAGGACAAACGTTGCTGGCCTCCTAGTTTCCATACGTCGGCTTCCCCTGCTAGCTCGCCCAGATCTTGGCCATGGCGCACGGCCATCCCGTCCCGGCCTCCCTGCTCCCAGCACCGTCGTTGATGCTGGCCATGTCTCCCAACTCCGTTCTTGGATCTGCTCAGCTCCTAGACACCACCGCGCTGCCGCTCTAGATGTTGTGCTCGGCCCCCTGATGCCCACCCCAACGAGTAGCAACAGCGCCACCAGCTGGTCCTCCCCACGCCGTTGGGGACTACTGCGTCTTCCCTGTCGCAGTGCAGATCGTCGTCTCCCTGCTTGTCTTGCGCCGTCGTTCACCACTGTTCCGGCCTTGTGTCATTGCCGTCGTCTTGACTTGACAGCAAGCGTCGCTGAATCCTCGCTGTCTCCAGCCTCCGTAGCAACAACGTCGTCGCTTCGACTCAGCCTCACCAGCGTCAGGTTATCACCCGGTAGTAACTGTGTTATTTATTTTTGTGATGGTGATCTAAATTCCTATATGTGTATGATGAGGTTTAGATTTTAGATGCATAATATGCAAAGTATAGTGGTAGACATGGATACGATGTATGATCTAGTTAATGGCATGATAGAGATAAGCTTAATATTTAAATCAGCTAGCTAGCAGGATCTTGCAATGTATTTATTCCTATTTTAATTATTTGAGGAAGTTGATATTCTACGTTAATAATTAGTATAATCGGTCTATGTTTATGATCAGTAAATATCGTAATCAATTAACGTGCTATACAAATTAATCTGGAAAATCGTTAGAAAACTAGTTAAGTTATTTTTAAGTATGGTTATGGCCGATTGTGGTTAGTACCATCGACCTATATTTTATGCATCTTAATTTACAAAGTGAAAACGTATATCTAGTGTAATTGGATTGATCAGATGTTGTGGTGTGCTTGTGTTCAATGGTGAATTAATCACATTGTATGATGATCGTCGATTGGTAGGTTATGTGAGTAGTGCCTTGATGGGTGTATATGGTTTGTTGTTTCGGGATGTTCACGTTAGATTCGGTTAATCTAGAGAAGCGTAATCATTGCACTTAGTCATATGTCGATAACTAGTGTTTCCGTATGAAATGGTACAACGCCTCACCGCTAGGTGTTTAATTCGCTATCGTGTAGCATTATTTAGGTTTGTGATATTTCTGTTTATATGCAATCATGTGCATAATGCATTTCATTCAGGTACATTAATTAATCACGTGATGCTGATGGACGCTTTTATGTTTCATGTATAATTTGAGATCAAATTTAAGTTATGATTCCCTATTTCAATAAAATGCATCACAACAAATTCACAAGCATGAGATGATTATTTCTTTATTTATTCATGGGTTAATTGACGAATTTTTACTCCATTAATGGGTTATGAAAATAGAAGGGTCCTAATAAACTTCCAAAGGTTTCAAAAATTCTCAAAACACTATTATAAATATATTTATTTATTTATTTATTTTATTGTTTCCCTTCTACCAATTTTGGGCTTTACAAATCCAACCCTCTTAAAAGAAATTTAGTCCACGAGATTAATCATTTAGGTCTTACAATTACTACTTTCTATATATATATATATGTATATATATATTATATAATATATATATATATATATATATATATACTCTAATCTTGTTGTTCATTGCCTTCTTCACTGACTTCTTCACCTTCAACCGGCATCTCTTCTTGCTTTTCAGGTTCACCAGGTTCAGCTTCTACTTCTACATGGTTGATAGATAAGGGCTGACTCTTGTCTGTCGAGGCCTGACCTTGCTTCATTGGAGCTAGAGTGGTATACACAGCCCTGTTGGGACAGTAGTTGGCATAGTGTCCAGCCTGCCCACACTTGAAGCATGACCTGTTTACGGAGGTATTAGGAGCAACAGGTCCAGCTAGGGTGCTTGTTGAAGGAGGAGCAGATTGGGTCTGTTGAGTTTGTTGCCTGGAACTACCACAGGTAGGTGTACTTTGAGGAGTAGCATAACGGGGACAGGAACTACTTCCAGCTTGTCCCTGGTTAGTGGCCCTTCTCTTCTCTCCAAGTTCAACCCTCATGTTTTCTAGAGTAATAGCTTTGTCCAATAGTCTTTGGAAGGACGTGAATGTGTGTGATATCAGTTGGTATTGTAGTGGCCCCATCAAGCCTTCCAGAAATAGCTCCTGCTTTTTCTCATCATCATCAACCTCCCCAGGAGCATATCGAGATAGCTGGATGAATTTGTCTCTGTATTCACTTATTGACATCCCTCCATGTTTGAGCGATAGGAACTCTTTCTTTTTAATCTTCATAAGGCCAGCAGGAATGTGGTAATTTCTGAATTGAGTGCAGAATTCTGCCTAGGTGATGGTGTTGGCAGCAGCGTGAGCAGCGCAGTATGCATCCCATCAATCCGTAGCGGGGCCAGTAAGGCGACCCGATGCATAGAGTACTTTCTCCCTGTCGGAGCACTGAGCTATGTTGAGCATCTTGTCCATGGACTTTAGCCAATCATCAGCTTGTAGTGGATCCGATGAATTAGAGAATTTTGGTGGCTTGTGACTCATAAACTCCCGGTGCTTATCCCTGGGCGGAGCAGGTGGTGGTGGAGGTGGTAGTTGTTGTTGTTCCTGCCATACTTGGCGCATTTCATGGCGTTCTTGCCTCATTTCCTGTCGTATTTCCTGCTGCTCCTGGCGCATCTCCTGATGTTTTTGTCGCATTTGTGCATGCATTTCCATCATGGTGTTTGCCATTTGCTGCAGCAGTTTCATCTGAGCGATAGCAACGGGATCTGTTCCATCCAGTGGAGGGTTTGGCAGAGGATTCATCTCTGGTTGTGGTTAGTTAACAATCCTCCTGCGACGGTTATTAGCAGGTAAATCGATACCGCCTCCCTTCCTGGTATTGACCATCTAGGTTAGAAATATAAGGTAAGATAGTTTTGCAAGGGGAATAATTTAGTAGGTAGAATAGATAGCCTAGTAGTTAGTCATAAACTGGAGGATCTTGGGCAGAGCTTAATTATGTTGTTTTGTGTCTATGTCGGGTTAAATAGGCTTATAAGATGAATCTCCAAAGGTAAGATAGAACCTACCAAGATAAGATGGATATGTGATACTAGCTATATTTTAATGGAGAGATAATATAGGTTGTCTAATTATTTTATAAATATTTTTTATGCCTATATGTATATGCAGATGGAATTGTGGACATTACTCCACAACTCATCACACTCAATCAAAGAAATTGGTATGGATTTCATTATCGGGCTGCCTCGCACCTCAAAGGGTTATGATTCGAAATGGGTGATTGTGGATAGACTGACCAAAGTGGCTCACTTCATTCCAGTCAAGGTTACTTATAAAGGTTCTTAGTTGGCAGAGTTATATATGGCTCGGATTGTATGTTTACACGGTGTACCGAAGAAGATCGTTTCTGATAGAGGATCATAGTTTACCTCAAGATTTTGGAAAAGCTTTCTTGAGAACATGGATACAAAGTTGAGTTTTAGTTTGTCTTATCATCCTCAAACTAATGGCCAAACTAAGAGAACTAACCAAGTACTGGAGGATATGTTGAGAGCTTGTGCCCTTAAGCATGGAGGCAGTTGGGACAAGAGTTTGCCATATGCTAAGTTCTCTTATAATAATAGTTACCAGGCCAGTCAGAAAATGTCACCATTTGAAGCTTTATATGGTAGAAAGTGTAGGACTCCTCTATATTAGGATCAGACTAGAGAAAGACAGTTCTTTGGGCCTAAGATTATTCAAGAGGCAGAAGAACAAGTCCGCATAATCCAGGAGAACTTGAGGGTAGCACAGACTCGGCAAAAGAGCTATGATGATAATCGAAGAAGACCACTGGAGTTTGAAGTGGGTGATCACGTGTACCTCAAGGTGTCAACAATTCGTGGAATGAGAAGATTCAAAGTTAAGGGCAAGTTACCCCCTCGCTTTATTGGACCCTTCAGAATCTTTAGGCGAGTTGGGAGATGGCCTACCAACTTGAGCTACCTGATCATCTATCTGATGTGCACGATGTGTTCCACGTGTCTCAGCTCAAGAAGTGTCTCTGTGTCCCTATGGAACAGTTACTAATGGAAGAACTCTGTGTGCAGGGTGATCTAACTTATACGGAATATCCTATCAAGATTATTGACACTTTGACTCATGTGACAAGGAATAAAGTGATAAAGATGTGAAAAGTGTAATGGAGTCACCATGGTGAAGTTGATGCTACTTGGGAGGAAAAGAAGAGCTTCGAATAGAATTTCCCACCTCTTCCCTAGTACTTCCTAATCTCGAGGACGAGATTCTTGTTAAGGGGGGGTAGGATTTTGAGAGCACCTAGAGGGGGGGGGGGTGAATAGGTGATCCTGTAAAACTTGAAACTTAAGCCACAAAAACTTGGTTAAGTGTTAGCACAATAATCGCCAAGTGGCTAGAGAGAAGTCTCAACAAAACACAATAACCACAAAGATATCAATCATAGAGATGGCACGGTGGTTATCCCGTGGTTCGGCCAAGACCAACGCTTGCATACTCCACGTTGTGGCGTCCCAACGGACGAGGGTTGCAATCAAACACTCTCAAGCGGTCCAAAGACCCACTTGAATACCACGGTGTTTTGCTTTGCTTTTCTTAATCCCGTTCGCGAGGAATCTCCACAACTTGGAGCCTCTCGCCCTTACACTTGAAGTTCACAAAGAAGCACGGAGTAAGGGAGGGATTAGCAACTCACACAAGACACTAAGATCACAGCAAATACACACACACAAGACCCAGACTTAAGCTCAAAAGACTAGCACACTAGAACAGAGCTCAAATCACTAGAATGTCGAACAAGTGCGCAAGAATGAAGTGTGAGTGATCAAGAGTGCTCAAGGAATGCTTAGTATTCTCCTCCATGCGCCTAGGGGTCCCTTTTCTAGCCCCAAGGCAGCTAGGAGCCGTTGAGAACAATCCTGGAAGGCAGATCTTGCCTTCTGTCGACTGGCGCACCGGACAGTCCGGTGCACCACCGGACACTGTCCGGTGCAGATATCCTTCCTTATTTGGCGAAGCCGACCGTTGGAGTCTGAGAGCCGTTGGCGCACCGGACATTGTCCGGTGCACACCGGACAGTCCGGTGTACCAATGTGACCGTTGGCTCGGCACGCATCACGCGCGGAATCCTCGGCCGACCGTTGCCCCGGCTGACCGTTGACTCACCGGACAGTCCGGTGCACCACCGGACAGACCGGTGAATTTTAGCCGTACGCCGTTAATCATCTCCCGAGAGCGACGAGTTCGCCTGTGAACGGCTCACCGGACAGTCCGGTGCACCACCGGACAGTCCGGTGAATTATAGTCGTACACCGCCGTCGAAGTCCCGAGAGCAGCCTGTTCGCCAGAGCCAGCCTGGCGCACCGAACACTGTCCGGTGCACCACCGGACAGTCCGGTGCACCCAGACTGAGCAGACTTTGGCTGAACAAAGTGAAAGTCGCCTAGAGGGGGGGTGAATAGGGCGAAACTGAAAATCTCAAAAATAATCACAACTACAAGCCGGGTTAGCGTTAGAAATAAAATAGAGTCCGCGAGAGAGGGCGCAAAACAAATCGCAAGCAAATGAAGTGAGACACGCGGATTTGTTTTACCGAGGTTCGGTTCTCTCAAACCTACTCCCCGTTGAGGAGGGCACAAAGGCCGGGTCTCTTTCAACCCTTCCCTCTCTCAAACGGTCCCTTGGGCCGAGTGAGCTTTTCTTCTTCTCAATCAAACGGGAACAAAACTTCCCCGCAAGGGCCACCACACAATTGGTGCCTCTTGCCTTGGTTACAATTGAGTTTTGATCACAAGAACAAGAGAGAAAGAAAGAAAGCGATCCAAGCGCAAGAGCTCAAAAGAACACGGCAAATCTCTCTCGCTAGTCACTAAAGGCTTGAGTGGAATTGGAGAGGATTTGATCTCTTTGGTGTGTCTAGAATTGAATGCCTAGCTCTTGTAAGTGGTTGGAAGTTGGAAAACTTGGATGCAATGAATGGTGGGGTGGTTGGGGTATTTATAGCCCCAACCACCAAACTTGACCGTTGGTGGAGGCTGTCTGTCGATGGCGCACCGGACAGTCCGGTGCACACCGGACATGTCCGGTGCCCCCGCCACGTCACCAATGCCGTTGGATTCTGACCGTTGGAGCTTCTGACTTCTGGGCCCGCCTGGGTGTCCGGTGCACACCGGACAACAACTGTTCATTGTCCGGTGCGCCGGTATGGGCGCGCCTGACGACTGCGCGCGCAGAGCGCGCATTAAATGCGCCGCAGGTAGCCGTTGGCGCCGAAATAGCCGTTGCTCCGCTGGTACACCGGACAGTCCGGTGCACACCGGACATGTCCGGTGAATTATAGTGGAGCGGCTGCCGCGCGAACCCGAGGCTGGCGAGTTGAGGAGGCCGCGCTTCCTTGGAGCACCGGACACTGTCCGGTGTACACCGGACAGTCCGGTGAATTATAGCGAAGCGGCCTGAGAAATTCCCGAAGGTGGCGAGTTTGAGTTGGAGTCCTCTGGGCGCACCGGACACTGTCCGGTGTACACCGGACAGTCCGGTGCCTCCAGCCAGAAGTGCCTTCGGTTGCCTCTTTGCTCCTTTGTTGAATCCAAAACTTGATCTTTTTATTGGCTGAGTGTGAACCTTTTGCACCTATATAACTTATGCACTAGAGCAAACTAGTTAGTCCAATATTTGTGTTGGGCAATTCAACCACCAAAATTATTTCAGAACTAGGTGTAAGCCTAATTCCCTTTCAATCTCCCCCTTTTTGGTGATTGATGCCAACACAAGCCAAAGCAAATATAGAAGTGCATAATTGAACTAGTTTGCATAATATAAGTGCAAAGGTTGCTTGGAATTTGAGCCAATATAAATACTTACATGATGCGCATGGATTGTTTTTTTATTTTTAACATATTGGACCACATTTGCACCAACAGTTTTGTTTTTGCAAATTCTTTTGTAAATTCTTTTCAAAGTCCTTTTGCAAGAAAGTCAAAGGTAAATGAATAAGATTTTGCAAAGCATTTTCAAGTTTTGAAAGTTTCTTCCTTTGTTCCAAATGCTTTTCCTTTGACTAAACAAAACTCCCCCTAAATGAGATCCTCCTCTTAGTGTTCAAGAGGGTTTTGATTTATCATTTTTGAAATACTACTTCCTCCCCCTTTAGAACGTAATAAGATACCAATTTTGAAATTGACCAATTGAAGATCTCCAAAATTTTAAAACTTAGGTGGTGGTGCGGTCCTTTTGCTTTGGGCTCATACTTTCTCCCCCTTTGGCATGAATCGTCAAAAACGGATACTTTGAGTGAGATATAAGCCCTTTAGAAGTACTTTCTCCTCCTTTGGTCATAAAATAAATGAGTGAAGATTATACCAACGTTGGAGAGTGATGCGGAGCGACGGCGAATGATGATTAGTAGAGCGGAGTGGAAGCCTTTGTCTTCGCCGAAGACTCCAATTCCCTTTCAATATACCTATGACTTGGTTTGGAATATACTTGAAAACACTTTAGTCATAGCATATAAAAGAGACATGATCAAAGGTATTCTTATGAGCTATGTGTGCAAGTCTAGCAAAAGAAATTCCTAGAATCAAGAATATTAAGCTCATGCCTAAGTCTGGTAAAAGATTGTTCATCAAGTGGCTTGGTAAAGATATCGGCTAATTGATCTTTAGTGTTGATGTATGAAATCTCGATATCCCCCTTTTGTTGGTGATCCCGAAGAAAATGATACCGAATGGCTATGTGTTTAGTGCGGCTATGCTCAACGGGATTATCCGCCATGCGGATTGCACTCTCATTATCACATAGAAGAGGAACTTTGGTTAATTTGTAACCGTAGTCCCGCAGGGTTTGCCTCATCCAAAGCAATTGCGCGCAACAATGCCCTGCGGCAATGTACTCGGCTTCGGCGGTAGAAAGAGCGACCGAATTTTGCTTCTTTGAAGCCCATGACACCAAGGATCTTCCCAAGAACTGGCAAGTCCCCGATGTGCTCTTTCTATTAATCTTACACCCCGCCCAATCGGCATCCGAATAACCAATCAAATCAAAAGTGGATCCCCGAGGGTACCAAAGCCCAAACTTAGGAGTATAAGCCAAATATCTCAAGATTCGTTTTACGGCCGTAAGGTGTGATTCCTTAGGGTCGGCTTGGAATCTTGCACACATGCAAACGGAAAGCATAATGTCCGGTCGAGATGCACATAAATAAAGCAATGAACCAATCATCGACCGGTATACCTTTTGATCCACGGACTTACCTCCCGTGTCGAGGTCGAGATGCCCATTTGTTCCCATGGGATTCTTGATGGGCTTGGCATCCTTCATTCCAAACTTGCTTAGAATGTCTTGAGTATACTTTGTTTGGCAAATGAAGGTGCCTTCTTGGAGTTGCTTGACTTGGAATCCTAGAAAATACTTCAACTCCCCCATCATTGACATCTCGAATTTCTGTGTCATGATCCTACTAAATTCTTCACAAGTAGATTTGTTAGTAGACCCAAATATAATATCATCAACATAAATTTGGCATACAAACAAATCATTATCAAGTGTTTTAGTGAATAAAGTAGGATCGGCTTTGCCGACTTTGAAGCCATTTGCAATAAGGAAATCTCTAAGGCATTCATACCATGCTCTTGGGGCTTGCTTGAGCCCATAAAGCGCCTTAGAGAGTCTATAAACATGGTTAGGGTACTTACTGTCTTCAAAGCCGGGAGGCTGCTCAACATAGACCTCCTCCTTGATTGGTCCATTGAGGAAGGCACTCTTCACGTCCATTTGATAAAGCTTGAAGCCATGGTAAGTAGCATAGGCCAATAATATACGAATTGACTCAAGCCTAGCTACGGGTGCATAGGTTTCACCAAAATCCAAACCTTCGACTTGTGAATACCCCTTGGCCACGAGTCGAGCTTTGTTCCTTGTCACCACACCATGCTCGTCTTGCTTGTTGCGGAAGACCCACTTGGTTCCTACAACATTTTGATTAGGACGTGGAACTAAGTGCCATACCTCATTCCTTGTGAAATTGTTGAGCTCCTCTTGCATCGCCATCACCCAATCCGAATCTTGAAGTGCTTCCTCTACCCTGTGTGGCTCAATAGAGGAAACAAAAGAGTATTGTTCACAAAAATGTGCAACACGAGATCGAGTAGTTACCCCCTTATGAATGTCGCCGAGGATGGTGTCGACGGGGTGATCTCGTTGTATTGCTTGGTGGACTCTTGGGTGTGGCGGCCTTGGTTCTTGCTCATCCTACTTTTCTTGATCATTTGCATCTCCCCCTTGATCGTTGCCGTCATTTTGAGGTGGCTCATCTTCTTGATCTTCTTGTTCAACATCTTGAGCCTCATCCTCAATTTGAGTTGGTGGAGATGCTTGCATGGAGGAGGATGGTTGATCTTGTGCATTTGAAGACTCTTCGGATTCCTTAGGACACACATCCCCAATGGACATGTTCCTTAGTGCTATGCATGGAGCCTGTTCTTCACCTATCTCATCAAGATCAACTTGCTCTTCTTGAGAGCCGTTAGTCTCATCAAACACAACGTCATAAGAAACTTCAACAAGTCCTGAGGACTTGTTAAAGACTCTATATGCCCTTGTGTTTGAGTCATATCCTAGTAAAAAGCCTTCTACAGTTTTAGGAGCAAATTTAGATTTTCTACCTCTCTTAACAAGAATAAAGCATTTGCTACCAAAAACTCTAAAATATGAAATATTTGGCTTTTTACCGGTTAGGAGTTCATAAGATGTCTTCTTGAGGATTCGATGAAGATATAACCGGTTGATGGCGTAGCAGGCGGTGTTGACCGCCTCGGCCCAAAACCGATCCGGTGTCTTGTACTCATCAAGCATGGTTCTTGCCATGTCCAATAGAGTTCGATTCTTCCTCTCCACTACACCATTTTGTTGTGGAGTGTAGGGAGAAGAGAACTCATGCTTGATGCCCTCCACCTCAAGGAAGCCTTCAATTTGAGAGTTCTTGAACTCCGTCCCATTGTCGCTTCTAATTTTCTTGATCCTTAAACCGAACTCATTTTGAGCCCGTCTCAAGAATCCCTTTAAGGTCTCTTGGGTATGAGATTTGTCCTGCAAAAAGAACACCCAAGTGAAGCGAGAATAATCATCCACAATAACTAGACAATACTTACTTCCGCCGATGCTTATGTAAGCGATCGGGCCGAATAGGTCCATGTGTAGGAGCTCCAGTGGCCTGTCACTAGTCATGATGTTCTTGTGTGGATGATGAGTGCCAACTTGTTTCCTGGCTTGGCATGCGCTACAAATCCTGTCTTTCTCAAAATGAACATTGGTTAGTCTTAAAATGTGTTCTCCCTTTAGAAGCTTGTGAAGATTCTTCATTCCAACATGGGCTAGTCGGCGGTGCCAGAGCCAACCCAAGTTAGTCTTAGCAACCAAGCAAGTGTCGAGTTCAGCTCTATCAAAATCTACCAAGTATAGCTGACCCTCTAACACTCCCTTAAATGCTATTGAATCATCACTTCTTCTAAAGACAGTAACACCTATATCAGTAAATAGACAGTTGTAGCCCATTTGACATAATTGGGATACGGAAAGCAAATTGTAATCTAAAGAATCTACAAGAAAAACATTGGAAATAGTATGGTCAGGTGATATAGCAATTTTACCCAAACCTTTGACCAAACCTTGATTTCCATCCCCGAATGTGATAGCTCGTTGGGGATCTTGGTTTTTCTCATATGAGGAGAACATCTTTTTCTCCCCTGTCATGTGGTTTGTGCACCCGCTGTCGAGTATCCAACTTGAGCCCCCGGATGCATAAACCTACAAAACAATTTTAGTTCTTGACTTTAGGTACCCAAACGGTTTTGGGTCCTTTAGCATTAGAAACAAGAACTTTGGGTACCCAAACACAAGTCTTGGAGCCCTTGTGTTTGTCCCCAACAATCTTGGCAACTACCTTGCCGGATTTGTTAGTTAAAACATATGATGCATCAAAAGTTTTGAATGAAATAGCCTGATCATTTGATGCATTAGGAGTTTTCTTTCTAGGCAACTTAGCACGGGTTGGTTGCCTAGAGCTAGATGTCTCACCCTTATACATAAAAGCATGATTAGGGCCAGAGTGAGACTTCCTAGAATGAGTTTTCCTAATTTTGCTCTCAGGATAGCCGGCAGGGTACAAAATGTAACCCTCGTTATCCTGAGGCATGGAAGCCTTGCCCTTAACAAAGTTAGATAAATTCTTTGGAGGAGCATTAAGTTTGACATTGTCTCCCCTTTGGAAGCCAATGCCATCCTTGATGCCAGGGCGTCTCCCATTATAGAGCATACTTCTAGCAAATTTAAACTTTTCATTTTCTAAGTTATGCTGAGCAATTTTAGCGTCTAATAATGCTATATGATCATTTTGTTGTTTAATTAAAGCCATGTGATCATGAATAGCATTGATATCAACATCTCTACATCTAGTACAAATAGAAACATGCTCAACATTAGATGTAGAGGGTTTGCAAGATTTTAGTTCAACAACCTTAGCATGCAACATATCATTTTTAGTTCTAAGGTCGGAAATAGTAGCATTGCAAACATCAAAATCTTTAGCCTTGGCAATTAATTTTTCATTTTCAGTCCTAAGGCTAGCAAGAGAGATATTCAATTCATCAATCCTAGCAAGTAAATCAACATTATCATTTCTAGGATTGGAAATTGAAACATTACAGACATGTGAATTAACCTTAGCCAATAAATTAGCATTCTCATTTCTAAGGTTGTCAATGGTCTCATGGCAAATGCTTAGCTCACTAGACAATTTTTCACATTTTTCAACTTCAAGAGCGTAAGCATTTTTAACCTTAACATGCTTCTTATTTTCCTTGATTAGGAAGTCCTCTTGGGAGTCCAAGAGATCATCCTTTTCATGGATGGCACTAATTAGCTCATTTAGTTTTTCCTTTTGTTGCATGTTTAGGTTGGCAAAAAGGGTACGTAAATTATTCTCCTCATCACTAGCATTATCATCACTAGAAGATTCATATTTAGTGGAGGAGTTGGATTTAACCTTCTTCCTTTTGCCGTCCTTTGCCATGAGGCACTTGTGGCCGACGTTGGGGAAGAGAAGCCCTTTGGTGACGGCGATGTTGGCGGCGTCCTCGTCGTCGGAGGAGTCGCTTGAGCTTTCGTCGGAGTCCCACTCCCGACAAACATGGGCATCGCCGCCCTTCTTCTTGTAGTACTTCTTCTTCTCCTTTCTTCTTCCCTTTTTGTCGTCGCCCCTGTCACTGTCACTAGACATAGGACATTTTGCAATAAAATGACCGGGCTTACCACACTTGTAGCAAACCTTCTTGGAACGGGATTTGTAATCCTTCCCCTTCCGTTGCTTGAGGATTTGCCGAAAGCTTTTGATGATTAAGGCCATCTCCTCATTGTCGAGCTTGGAGGCGTCAATTGGTTGTCTACTTGGTGTAGACTCCTCCTTCTTCTCCTCCGTTGCCTTGAAGGCCACCGGTTGCGCCTCGGATGTGGAAGGTTCGTCAAGCTCGTTGATCTTCTTTGAGCCCTTAATCATGCATTCAAAGCTCACAAAATTCCCGATAACTTCCTTGGGGGTCATTAGTGGATATCTAGGATTACCACGAATTAATTGAACTTGAGTAGGGTTAAGGAAAATAAGAGCTCTTAAAATAACCTTAACCACCTCGTGGTCATCCCACTTTTTGCTCCCGAGGTTGCGCACTTGGTTCACCAAGGTCTTGAGCCGATTGTACATGTCTTGTGGCTCCTCCCCTTGGCGAAGACGGAAGCGACCGAGCTCCCCCTCGATCGTTTCCCGCTTGGTGATCTTGGTGAGTTCATCACCTTCGTGCGCCGTCTTGAGTAGGTCCCAAATCTCTTTTGCATTCTTCAACCCTTGTACTTTGTTGTATTCCTCCTTGCTTAGAGAGGCGAGGAGAATGGTTGTGGCTTGGGAGTTGAAGTGCTCGATTTGGGCCACTTCGTCCGTGTCATAGTCCTCATCCCCTATTGATGGTACCTGTGCTCCAAACTCAACAACATTCCATACACTTTTGTGGAGTGAGGTTAGATGAAATTTCATTAAATCACTCCACCTAGCATAATCTTCGCCGTCAAAAGTTGGCGGTTTGCCTAATGGAACGGAAAGTAATGGAGTATGTCTAGATGTACGGGGATAGTTTAAGGGGATCTTACTAAACTTCTTGCGCTCTTGGCGCTTAGAAGTTACGGACGGTGCATCGGAGTCGGAGGTGGATGTTGATGAAGTGTCGGTCTCGTAGTAGACCACCTTCCTCATCCTCTTGTGCTTGTCGCCTTTCCGATGCGACTTGTGAGAAGAAGATTTTTCCTTCTTCTCATTGTGGTGAGAAGAGGAAGATCTTTTCTCCTTTCGTTTGGAGGAGCCCTTCTTCTTCTCCCTCCTCTTGGTGCGGGACTCTTCCGATGAAGTGCTCCCTTGGCTTGTAGTGGGCTTGTCGCCGGTCTCCATCTCCCTCTTGGTGTGATCTCCCGACATCACTTCGAGCGGTTAGGCTCTAATGAAGCACCGGGCTCTGATACCAATTGAAAGTCGCCTAGAGGGGGGGGTGAATAGGGCGAAACTGAAAATCTCAAAAATAATCACAACTACAAGCCGGGTTAGCGTTAGAAATAAAATAGAGTCCGCGAGAGAGGGCGCAAAACAAATCGCAAGCAAATGAAGTGAGACACGCGGATTTGTTTTACCGAGGTTCAGTTCTCTCAAACCTACTCCCCGTTGAGGAGGCCACAAAGGCCGGGTCTCTTTCAACCCTTCCCTCTCTCAAACGGTCCCTTGGACCGAGTGAGCTTTTCTTCTTCTCAATCAAACGGGAACAAAACTTCCCCGCAAGGGCCACCACACAATTGGTGCCTCTTGCCTTGGTTACAATTGAGTTTTGATCACAAGAACAAGAGAGAAAGAAAGAAAGCGATCCAAGCGCAAGAGCTCAAAAGAACACGGCAAATCTCTCTCGCTAGTCACTAAAGGCTTGAGTGGAATTGGAGAGGATTTGATCTCTTTGGTGTGTCTAGAATTGAATGCCTAGCTCTTGTAAGTGGTTGGAAGTTGGAAAACTTGGATGCAATGAATGGTGGGGTGGTTGGGGTATTTATAGCCCCAACCACCAAACTTGACCGTTGGTGGAGGCTGTCTGTCGATGGCGCACCGGACAGTCCGGTGCACACCGGACATGTCCGGTGCCCCCGCCACGTCACCAATGCCGTTGGATTCTGACCGTTGGAGCTTCTGACTTCTGGGCCCGCCTGGGTGTCCGGTGCACACCGGACAACAACTGTTCATTGTCCGGTGCGCCGGTATGGGCGCGCCTGACGACTGCGCGCGCAGAGCGCGCATTAAATGCGCCGCAGGTAGCCGTTGGCGCCGAAATAGCCGTTGCTCCGCTGGTACACCGGACAGTCCGGTGCACACCGGACATGTCCGGTGAATTATAGCGGAGCGGCTGCCGCGCGAACCCGAGGCTGGCGAGTTGAGGAGGCCGCGCTTCCTTGGAGCACCGGACACTGTCCGGTGTACACCGGACAGTCCGGTGAATTATAGCGAAGCGGCCTGAGAAATTCCCGAAGGTGGCGAGTTTGAGTTGGAGTCCTCTGGGCGCACCGGACAGTCCGGTGCCTCCAGCCAGAAGTGCCTTCGGTTGCCTCTTTGCTCCTTTGTTGAATCCAAAACTTGATCTTTTTATTGGCTGAGTGTGAACCTTTTGCACCTGTATAACTTATGCACTAGAGCAAACTAGTTAGTCCAATATTTGTGTTGGGCAATTCAACCACCAAAATTATTTCGGAACTAGGTGTAAGCCTAATTCCCTTTCACAAAGCCATCTCATTTCCAATTCAATTTTTCCTGTTTTCAGCACTTAAACACAATACATTAGTCCATAAAACAATATACTAAGTCTAGGAACATACCTTTTGACATGATTTGTACTTTGTCCACCACTTTGCATAGATTAACACAAAAACACTTGTGTTGGCACTCAATCACCAAAATACTTAGAAATGGCCCAAGGGCACATTTCCCTTTCAATCTCCCCCTTTTTGGTGATTTATGCCAACACAACATAAAGCAACTAGAACAAGTGCAACATCAATACAAATGAGAACTCAAAATTGTTTTGATTCATTTTTGGCATATATGGATCACTCTTTGCCACCACTCGGTTTGTTTTTGCAAATCAACCTCAATTTCATATCTCTAAGTTAAACACACTTGAAGAGACATAAAGAGAGTTGTTCCAATAGAAATTTATCAAGGATTTCAAAAACTCCCCCTTTTTCCCATAATCAATACTTCTCCCCACAAGAGGCCAACTTTTGACAAAAGAGACAATGAAAGAGTTTTGCCAAACCAAAAGCACTATTCTACTATTTTCAAAATTTCTCAAGTGATAGCTGATCCATCTATTGCTTTGGCCTTTATTTTCTCCCCCTTTGGCATCAAGCACCAAAACAGGATCAATCTTGGCCCTTGAACCCCATTGTCTCACCAAAATCTTCAAATAAGAATACAAAGGCAATAAGAGTACATGAGATGAACTTGGAATAAGTTACCCTCCCATCGGAGTGCAGTGGAAGTATTTCATGGTCCAAGTCCACCTTTTCCCTTTCAAACCTCCTTTGAGACTAAAACAAGCAAACTCAAGCACACGGTTAGTCTCAAAGGGTCAAGTTGTAACACATCTCCCCCTAAATATGTGCATCACTTGCAAGAGGACTTGTGAGGTCCAGGGAGTGTTTGTACAACTTGAGCACCACAAGTAAGCAACAAAATGCATAAGGAACATGATCAAGGGCATAAACACATGTATGCTATAAATCAATCCAAGTTCCGCGAATCTAGGACATTTAGCTCACTATGCAGCCTGCAAAAGGTCTTCTCATCTAAAGGCTTGGTAAAGATATCGGCTAGCTGGTTCTCGGTGCTAACATAAAACACTTCGATATCTCCCTTTTGCTGGTGGTCTCTCAAAAAGTGATGCTGGATGTCAATGTGCTTTGTGCGGCTGTGCTCAACAGGATTTTCCGCTATTCGGATAGCACTCTCATTATCACATAGGAGTGGGACTTTGCTCAGATTGTAGCCAAAGTCCCGGAGTGTTTGCCTCATCCAAAGTAGTTGCGCGCAACACTGTCCTGCGGCAACGTACTCGGCCTCAGCGGTGGATAGGGCAACAGAAGTTTGTTTCTTAGAGTTCCATGACACCAGGGACCTTCCTAAGAATTGGCACGTCCCTGATGTACTCTTCCTATCGACCTTACATCCAGCATAGTCGGAATCTGAATATCCAATCAAGTCAAAGTTAGACCCCTTTGGATACCAGATCCCGAAGCAAGGCGTAGCGACTAAATATCTAAGAATTCGCTTCACAGCCACCAAGTGACACTCCCTTGGATCGGATTGAAATCTAGCACACATGCATACGCTAAGCATAATATCCGGTCTACTAGCACATAAATAAAGCAAAGAACCTATCATTGACCGGTATGCCTTTTGATCAACGGACTTACCTCCTTTGTTGAGGTCGGTGTGTCCGTCAGTTCCCATCGGCGTCTTTGCGGGCTTGGCGTCCTTCATCCCAAATCGCTTTAGCAAGTCTTGCGTGTACTTCGTTTGGGAGATGAAGGTGCCATCCTTGAGTTGCTTCACTTGGAACCCAAGGAAGTAGTTCAACTCGCCCATCATCGACATCTCGAATTTCTGCGTCATCACCCTGCTAAACTCTTCACAAGACTTTTGGTTAGTAGAACCAAATATTATGTCATCGACATAAATTTGGCACACAAAAAGATCACCATCGCAAGTCTTAGTAAAAAGAGTTGGATCGGCTTTCCCAACCTTGAAAGCATTAGCAATTAGAAAGTCTCTAAGGCATTCATACCATGCTCTTGGGGCTTGCTTAAGTCCATAGAGCGCCTTAGAGAGCTTACACACGTGGTCGGGGTACCGTTCATCCTCGAAGCCAGGGGGTTGCTCCACGTACACCTCCTCCTTGATCGGCCCGTTGAGGAAAGCGCTCTTCACATCCATTTGGTACAACCTGAAAGAATGGTGAGCGGCATATGCTAGCAAAATACGAATTGATTCTAGCCTAGCCACAGGAGCGAAAGTCTCCTCAAAGTCCAAACCTGCGACTTGGGCATAACCTTTTGCCACAAGTCGAGCCTTGTTCCTTGTTACCACCCCGTGCTCGTCCTGTTTGTTGCGGAACACCCACTTGGTTCCCACAACATTTTGCTTGGGACGAGGCACCAGTGTCCAAACTTCATTACGCTTGAAGTTGTTTAGTTCTTCCTGCATGGACAACACCCAGTCCGGATCTAGCAAGGCCTCTTCTACCCTGAAAGGCTCAATAGAAGAGACAAAGGAGTAATGCTCACAAAAATTAACTAATCTTGAACGAGTAGTTACTCCCTTGCTAATATCACCCAAAATTTGGTCGACGGGATGATTCCTTTGAATCATTGCTCGAACTTGGGTTGGAGGTGCCTGAGGTGCTTCTTCCTCTTCACTTTGAACATCCTGTGCTCCCCCTTGATCATGCGCCTCCGCTTGAGGTACCTGTTCGTCATCTTGGGTTGGGGGATGCACCATTGTTGAGGAAGATGGTTGATCTTGCTCCAATTGTTCCTGTGGTCGCACATCGCCAATCGCCATGGTGCGCATTGCGGCCGTTGGAATGTCTTCTTCATCTACATCATCAAGATCAACAACTTGCTCTCTTGGAGAGCCATTAGTCTCATCAAATACAACGTCGCTAGAGACTTCAACCAAACCCAATGATTTGTTGAAGACCCTATACGCCTTTGTATTTGAGTCATAACCTAATAAAAACCCTTCTACAGCTTTGGGAGCAAATTTAGAGGTTCTACCTTTTTTCACAAGAATATAACACTTGCTCCCAAATACACGAAAATAAGACACATTGGGTTTGTTACCAGTTAGCAGCTCATATGAAGTCTTCTTGAGGAGGCGGTGAAGATAGACCCTGTTGATGGCGTGGCAAGCCGTGTTCACGGCTTCCGACCAAAAACGCTCGGGGGTCTTGAACTCTCCAAGAATAGTCCTCGCCATATCGATGAGCATCCTGTTCTTCCTCTCTACCACACCATTTTGCTGAGGTGTGTAGGGAGCAGAGAGCTCGTGCTTGATTCCTTCCTCCTCAAGGAACTCCTCCACTTGAAGGTTCTTGAACTTGGACCCATTATCGCTCCTTATCTTCTTCACCTTGAGCTCAAACTCATTTTGAGCTCTCCTGAGGAAGCGCTTGAGGGTCCCTTGGGTTTCAGATTTATCCTGCAAAAAGAATACCCAAGTGAAGCGGGAAAAATCATCAACTATAACAAGACCATACTTACTTCCTCCTATGCTTAGATAGGCGATGGGTCTGAAGAGGTCCATATGAAGCATCTCCAAGGGTCTTGATGTGGTCATCACATTTTTGTTGTGATGAGAGCTTCCCACCTGTTTCCCTGCTTGACAAGCTGCACAAGGTCTATCTTTTTCGAAATGCACGTTAGTTAGACCTATCACATGTTCTCCGTTTAGAAGCTTGTGGAGGTTCTTCATCCCCACATGTGCTAAGCGGCGATGCCACAGCTAGCCCATGCAAGTCTTAGCAATTAAGCATGCATCTAGACCGGCCTCTTCTTTTGCAAAATCAACCAAATAAAGTTTGTCGTCTAGTACACCCTTAAAAGCTAGTGAACCATCACATCTTCTAAAGACAGACACATCTACATTTGTGAATAGACAATTATATCCCATTTTGCATAATTGACTAACAGACAACAAATTATATCTAAGAGACTCAACTAAAAACACATTAGATATAGAGTGCTCGGATGAAATAGCAATTTTACCTAACCCTTTTACCTTGCCTTGGTTCCCATCACCGAATATTATTGAATCTTGGGAATCCTTATTTTTGACGTAGGAGGTGAACATCTTCTTCTCCCCCGTCATATGGTTTGTGCATCCGCTATCGATAATCCAGCTTGAACCCCCAGATACATAAACCTACAAGGCAAATTTAGGCTTGGGTCTTAGGTACCCAACTCTTGTTGGGTACTACAAGGTTAGTCACAATTGTCTTAGGGACCCAAATGCAAGTTTTATCTCCCTTGCATCTTGCCCCTAATTTCCTAGCAATTACCTTCTCATCCTTTCTACAAATGGCAAAGGAAGCATTGCAAGCATAATAAATTGTACAAGGTTCATTCATTAATTTCCTAGGAGCATGAACAATATTCTTTCTAGGCACATGATGAATAACATTTCTCCTATGATGAATAACATTTCTCCTAGACATATTTCTATCATGCATATAGGAAGAACTAGAAGCAAACATGGCATGAGAATCAAAGGCATCATAAGCATTACAACTCCTATAAGCATTTCTAGATTGTCTCCTATCATGGTACATAAAAGCATGATTCTTTTGCACACTACTAGCCATAGGGGCCTTCCCTTTCTCCTTGGCGGGGATGGGAGCCTTATGTCTTGTCAAGTTCTTGGCTTCCCTCTTGAAACCAAGACCATCCTTAATTGAGGGGTGTCTACCAATCGTGTAAGCATCCCTTGCAAATTTTAACTTATCAAATTCACTTTTGCTAGTATTAAGTTGGGCATTAAGACTAGCTACTTCATCATTTAATTTTGAAATGAAATCTAGGTGTTCACTGCAAGCATCAACATTAAAATCTTTACACCTAGTGCAAATCATAACATGTTCTACACAAGATGTTAATTTACTAGATTTTTCTAACTTAGCATTTAAATCATCATTTACGCTCTTTAAGCTAGAAATTGTCTCATGGCAAGTAGATATTTCACAAGAAAGCATTTCATTTCGTTTAACTTCTAAAGCAAGTGAGTTTTGTGCACTAACAAATTTATCATGCTCTTCATACAACAAATCCTCTTGCTTTTCTAGTAACCTATTCTTGTCATTCAAGGCATCAATTAACTCATTAATTTTGCCAATTTTAATTCTATCTAAACCTTTAAATAAACTAGAATAGTCTATCTCATCGTCATCACTAGAATCATCATCACTTGAAGAAGCATAAGTGGTATCCCGAGTACATACCTTCTTTTCCTTCGCCATGAGGCATGTGTGATGTTCGTTGGGGAAAAGGGATGACTTGTTGAAGGCAGTGGCGGCGAGTCCTTCATTGTCGGAGTCGGAGGAGGAGAAATCTGAATCCCACTCCTTTCCGAGATGTGCCTCGCCCTTGGCCTTCTTGTAATTTTTCTTCTTTTCCCTCTTGCTCCCTTGTTCCTGGTCACTTCCATTATCGGGACAGTTAGCAATGAAATGACCAATCTTACCACATTTGAAGCATGAGCGCTTCCCCTTGGCCTTGGTCTTGCTTGGTTGTCCCTTGCGACCCTTTAGCGCCGTCTTGAAGCGCTTGATGATGAGGGCCATCTCTTCATCATTGAGCCCGGCCGCCTCAACTTGCGCCACCTTGCTAGGTAGCGCCTTTTTGCTCCTTGTTGCCTTGAGAGCAACGGGTTGAGGCTCATTGATTGGACCATTCAGTGCATCGTTGACGTATCTCGCCTCCTTGATCATCATTCGCCCGCTTACGAATTTCCCAAGGACTTCTTCGGGCGACATCTTGGTGTACCTAGGATTTTCATGAATATTGTTCACCAGATGTGGATCAAGTACAGTAAAGGACCTTAGCATTAGGTGGACGACATCGTGGTCCGTCCATCGCGTGCTTCTGTAGCTCCTTATTTTGTTGATAAGGGTCTTGAGCCGGTTGTATGTTTGGGTTGGCTCCTCGCCCCTTATCATCGTGAATCTTCCAAGCTCTCCCTCTACCAACTCCATCTTGGTGAGCAAGGTGACATCGTTCCTCTCATGAGAGATCTTGAGGGTGTCCCAGATTTGCTTGGCATTGTCCAAGCCACTCACCTTATGGTACTCGTCCCTGCACAAGGAGGCTAACAACACAGTAGTAGCTTGTGCATTTCTATGAATCTGTTCATTAATAAATATAGGACTATCCGAGCTATCAAATTTCATTCCATTCTCAACAATCTCCCATATGCTTGGATGGAGAGAGAACAGGTGACTACGCATTTTGTGGCTCCAAAATCCGTAGTCCTCCCCATCAAAGTGTGGAGGCTTGCTGAGAGGAATGGAGAGCAAATGTGAATTTGAACTCTGAGGAATACGAGAGTAATCGAAAGAAAAATTCGAATTAACCGTCTTTTGTTTCTCGTAGTCGTAGTCATCCTTTTGGGAAGAAGTGGACTCATCGCTGTCATCGTAGTAGACGATCTCCTTGATGCGTCTCGTCTTCTTCTTCTTCCCATCTTTGCGTTTGTGGCCCGAGCCCGAGTCGGTAGGCTTTTCATTCTTCGGCTCATTGACCAAGGACTCCTTCTCTTTATCGTTGATCACGATTCCCTTCCCCTTAGGATCCATCTCTTCGGGCGATTAGTCCCTTTGTGAAGAGAACGGCTCTGATACCAATTGAGAGCACCTAGAGGGGGGGTGAATAGGTGATCCTGTAAAACTTGAAACTTAAGCCACAAAAACTTGGTTAAGTGTTAGCACAATAATCGCCAAGTGGCTAGAGAGAAGTCTCAATAAAACACAATAACCACAAAGATATCAATCACAGAGATGGCACGGTGGTTATCCCGTGGTTCGGCCAAGACCAACGCTTGCCTACTCCACATTGTGGCGTCCCAACGGATGAGGGTTGCAATCAACCCCTCTCAAGCGGTCCAAAGACCCACTTGAATACCACGGTGTTTTGCTTTGCTTTTCTTAATCCCATTCGCGAGGAATCTCCACAACTTGGAGCCTCTCGCCCTTACACTTGAAGTTCACAAAGAAGCACGGAGTAAGGGAGGGATTAGCAACTCACACAAGACACTAAGATCACAGCAAATACACACACACAAGACCCAGACTTAAGCTCAAAAGACTAGCACTCTAGAACAGAGCTCAAATCACTAGAATGTCGAACAAGTGCGCAAGAATGGAGTGTGAGTGATCAAGAGTGCTCAAGGAATGCTTAGTATTGTCCTCCATGCGCCTAGGGGTCCCTTTTATAGCCCCAAGGCAGCTAGGAGCCGTTGAGAACAATCCTGGAAGGCAGATCTTGCCTTCTGTTGACTGGCGCACCGGACAGTCCGGTGCACCACCGGACACTGTCCGGTGCAGATATCCTTCCTTATTTGACGAAGCCGACCGTTGGAGTCTGAGAGCCGTTGGCGCACCGGACATTGTCCGGTGCACACCGGACAGTCCGGTGTACCAATGTGACCGTTGGCTCGGCCACGCATCACGCGCGGAATCCTCGGCCGACCGTTGCCCCGGCTGACCGTTGACTCACCGGACAGTCCGGTGCACCACCGGACAGACCGGTGAATTTTAGCCGTATGCCGTTAATCATCTCCCGAGAGCGACGAGTTCTCCTGTGAACGGCTCACCGGACAGTCCGGTGCACCACCGGACAGTCTGGTGAATTATAGTCATACACCGCCGTCGAAGTCCCGAGAGCAGCCTGTTCGCCAGAGCCAGCCTGGCGCACCGGACACTGTCCGGTGCACCACTGGATAGTCCGGTGCACCCAGACTGAGCAGACTTTGGCTGAACAAAGCCATCTCATTTCCAATTCAATTTTTCCTGTTTTCAGCACTTAAGCACAATACATTAGTCCATAAAACAATGTACTAAGTCTAGAAACATACCTTTTGACATGATTTGTACTTTGTCCACCACTTTGCATAGATTAACACAAAAACACTTGTGTTGGCACTCAATCACCAAAATACTTAGAAATGGCCCAAGGGCACATTTCCCTTTCAGATTTGTAATACCCAAAGTGTATATAATGAGAATATAGTTGATCTCCTTATTTGTGTGTCATTTAATCATTATAACAAGAGAATAACTATAACTAAGAATGAGTAATTCAAACAAATGACATCTGAATAATGTATGAATCATGCTTAGTTTTACTTGGTTGTGCATTCACACATAAAGGTAATGATAATAGAAATATACAAATGGTGGAATAGACATTAAACCTAACTTTGGAAATCAAGAATTTGAGAAAGGAAGATCTTATTTATAAAGAATGGAAATAAATAAAATAAGTAAATGTCCCTACTCACACTGAAGTCTTGGAAATGTACACAAATTTAGGAATAAAAGTTTCCCAGCCAAATTTGAAATTTGAATTTGAAATTCAAATGAGAAAAGGAAAAAACAAAAGAAAAAGGAAAAGTGCCCTGCCTGCGCTTGGGCCGAAAAGCACTCGGCTGGCCCAACTCAACCATCCCTCTACGCGGCCCAACTCTGGAGATGGCGTCGACATGTGGGTCGTGTCTGCCAGTCTCTGACCTCCACGTACGCACCGGTAATCTGGCTGCCGCGTGGGACCCATGAACCAACCGCCCACTCGCCAGCACTTCTGACTCTCTGGCGCGTGGGGCCCCCACCCGCTCCTATTCCTCTTCCTGGCCGAAAACCAAGGCACGGGTTTTTGCGCCCACCCGGCATTCGCATTACCCACGGCTCCACCTCGTCTCGGCTTCAAAAGCGGACCAAACGCCCCCGTGCTTCCTCCCCTTCGCCTCATCCAACCGACCCGATCAACCAAGAGTGTGAGAAGTCGTCGTCCGTGGGGGAGAAGAGAAGAGCTGAGGCCGCTACACTTGACATCTCGCCTGGCCGTTGATTGGTGCTCGGTGTAGAGTCGCGAGGACTTGCCATTGGGTTGGAATCGTGCGCGTGCGGATCATTAGACACGAGTGCAACAGAGTTCTGGGGGATTGTTCGTTGGAGTACCGAGGACCGCCGTGGATCTCATCCTTCCATCGACAATGCTCTGCGCCACGCCATCGATAGTATGGATACCTCCTCTATACTTACCAAGGCATTTTATGCATGTAGCATGTCTCGGTTTGAGATTTGGGGCTTGCGCGTGCAGTTGGCGCCACTCGCCGGCGTATACTCTGCCGCGGCGTGGAGGGAGCCACCGTGCCTTGGAGCCAGTCGGTGAGAAAGTGCTATCGGTCGTTGATCTGGCAGTGAACGGCTGAGATTAGAAGATAGCCTATCATTTCGTTTGATAGGACTCGGGTCGTGGATCGATGATCCAATGGACGCAAATGAATCGTACTAATATAGAATCCGGGCCATAGAATTGTGATCCAACGGCATTGGTATGGCTCTGGCGTAATCTTTACTAGAATCTGTCCGAGACCGTCCAAATTTGATATGACGGCCCAGCCATCCCCATACCCCTTCGCTGGGGCGTTTTTACTCAAGAGTCCTTAGGATTCTGGGTTATGAACCCGCGGTCCATGACTGAGGTGTTTTGAGTCTTAGAATCTTTTGCATAGAAGCTCCTGAATTCCTGTAATTTCGTGAGCGCAGTCCATACCTTTAATAAAAATCAGAGAAATTATTTAGAAAATGATTTCTAGTACTAAATTAATTGCCGAAACTTGATTAATTCCTAGAAAATTCATATTAAGTCCAAATTGGTCTATTCCAGTTCCTATAATTTTATATTAATATTGGCTATCAAATGGTAACACTGTTTTAACATGAAACACATAATAGGATTGATCACTCAATTAATTTTGTACCAAACACGTAAGAACTTCGGAAAATCATATCTCGATATCTGTAGCTCCAATTTAGTGATTCTTTTTTCTATGATCTCATTACGATGCGTAGATTATTATTATGTATTTTTTATTCATGTTTGGTGTGATGTTAATTTATCCCTTGTACCATGCTTGTTTGTATTATGGCGAGTAGAAGAGCCAGTGGCTGAGGAGTCAGGTGTTCAGTAGGTAGAAGTTGCTGAGCAGGAGCTCATTGAAGGCAAGTTGTGCCCTTGACCACTTTTATTACCCAATAATGTCCTTTATAATCATTTATTCATGCATAGGCTTAATTTTGATGGGACCCAATAGGTCACCCTAATCTGGTTATCTTTTCACCTTGTTTACCCCTGAATTTTGGGTAGTCATTGCTATTGCGATACATGGTTTAGGGTGTTGAGATGACTATTACATATTATTATTCTTTATTATTGTTCTATTTTTGTTCATGATAAGACTATTATTTTAATTGGAACATGGAGCTTAACTTGAGAAACACGTGCCACCACAAGGGTGGAATGGGACGCCCTTAGCTGACTAACTAGGAAAGCTAGTGGAGGACTACCTTACCCGATAGGGGCAAGGGCAGTTGTAATACCCACTTTGTAAGAAAAAACTAAAAGGAGAAATTATATTCCTTTATATATATGTGTGTTATCTCTATTTATCATTTCATGTGGACACCTCACTTACACAAATAAATAATTAACAAAAGACACTCAAATAAATCATGCATCATGCTGAGGTTTCCATTTTTGTGTGCATCTTGTCACAATATAAAAACATATGAAAAGAAATATATTTAAGTCCCAAAATGGAATTTAGAATATAAAAGAAAATCTAGAATTTAGAAGTGGGGAAAGAAAAGAAAATGTATATACAAAATAAATATTATAAATAAAGGTAATAATAGTATGTGCAAAATTATACTCTTAATTTGAGGAAGATTTACCACAGAGTTAAATTTCAATTTTGAATTCAAATGGAAAGGAAAAAACAAATCAGGAAAAGAAAAAGAAAATAAAATAAAAGGGAAGACTTACCTGGCCTTCGGAACCCAAATCGGCCCACCAGAGGATTTCTTCTGCGCGGCCCACTTCTCCTCCCTGCGCGCGCGGTCATTCTGACAGGCGGGACCCTCTACAGACGCTCGCTCTACGGGGCCCACCGGGCAGACTCTCAACCGCCGTGACTCCATCTTCCTCGCGCGTCGGCCATCTCCGTGCATGCCGCGCGCCATCCGTAAGCCCCGGGATTCCGTTGGGGTCCGCCTTGACCTGGGGATAAGACCCCCCTAGACGCCCCGCGGGTCTTCCTGCCCTCTCCCTACGCAGAAACCACACGCCGACCTAGCCGCCATTGCCGCCGACCCTGCATCTCGGCATTACCTCGCGATAGCCGCCATTGAGCCATCCATTCGGTCCGGGGCGCTTCGGGTCAACTCGCTGTCGGTAACCCCAGGCCCGTCGGGCAGAATTGACAACAGTTAGCCCACGAATTTGTCGCCGGACTTCGACTTTCGTGGCCGAGCCACGGTGCTGCGAGGGCAGGCTTCCTCAGTGTCTAATCACCGGTATGTTACCCACCCCCATCCTCGTTATTCTTTCGGCTTTGTATTGCGCCAGCAAGGATAAGTTAGGAAATAACCGTACGCGCGGGGGGGGTTACTCCAGCGAGAAGCCACCGGGGGCGTGAGGCGGTGCCACCGTCGTCAGTTCCGTTTGGGGAGATGTACCTAGGTCGTTGATCTGTTCATGGATGACCCTGATTAGATAGGAAATACCCTTTCGCGTGGTTGAATTCGGACCGTGGATCTAAGCTCGTGCGAATAGGATTCGTGGGCTAGTCATTTTAGATCTGGACCGTCGGATCTGTATCCGACGACTACGATTGCGTACCAATTCGTAATAACCCAGTTCTAGTCTGGGGCGCACATGTTAGATCGGGCGGCTCAGATCGCGCGATACCCCTTCCGCCGGCCGATCTTGCAAATAAAACCCTCTATTTAGCGAAATGAACCCACAATCCGTGGCTAGGCATTATGTGCCTTAGGAACATTTCTGTAACAGCCCCTGGACTTTGGTTTAATCTTGCGCCCAGTCCAGGAGACAGAAAATCAAGGGAAAAAGGAAATGGAAATTTATTTTTAATGTAAAAATAAACCCTAGAACTTGTATAAATCATAGAAAATTCATATGAACTCCAAATTGATCCATTCTAGTTTCTAAAATTTTGTAATATTATTGTTTATCTCCTAGAGTCTCTGTTTTAATATGAAAACAGTAAGAAAATTAATTTCTCAATTAACCATATATTAAGCACATAAAACCTTTGAAAATTCATAACTTAAAAGCTATAACTCCAAAATTATTGATTCCTGTTCCTAGGATCTTATTTTAATGTGTAGATTATTATTATGTATTTTGTTTACATGTTTGGTGTGATGTTAAATTTCTCTATATACTGTGCTTGTTTGTATTGTGGCGAGTAGAAGAGCCTGTGACTGAGGATCCTGGTGCCCAGCAGATAGAAGTAGCTGAGCAGGAGCTCATTGAAGGCAACTTGTGCCCTTGACCATTTTTACCCAATAATGTTCTTTAATATCACTTATTCATGCATAGGTTTAATTCTGATGGGACCCAATAGGTCACCCTAGACTGTTCATCTCTTTACCTTGTTATCCTTGAATCACATGGGTAGTTTTGCAATTGCTTTACATGGTTTTGCGTTAATATTTCATTATATCCATGTTCCAATTATTTTGTTATTCTATTTATGTTCATGTCAAGATCATTATTTTTAATTGGAACATGGAGCTTAACTTGAGAAACACGTACCACCACAAGGGAGGAATGGGACCCCTTAGCTAACTAATTAGGAAAGCTAGTGGAAGACTACCTTACCCGAAAGGGGCAAGGGCAATAGGGGAGTTGCATGCAGGGAGGTTCTCAGGTTGATTTTGCTGCGATGGCGGTCAGACGGGGGATTCTTGCAAGTGCTCTTCCCATAAACTATAGCGGGTTTTCGGAAGCTAGTGGAACTTTGTAAAGGTCTCGTAGTGTTGCCCTGCCTCGCTTCCTTGGTAGAGGTGTATGGGAGTCGTGATCCCTTGGTAGATGGGTAACATGACTTGTGGGTACAGGGTACAACCTCTGTAGAGTGTAAAACTGGTATACTAGCCGAGCTCACGGTCATGAGCAGCTCAGGACTCTCGCATGATTAATTTATGGAACTTAAATTCAATTGGTAATTTGCATTGCATGGGATTGTTTATTAATTTTGTTCTATTATTCTTATTATGGTTTGGTATTTACTTACATTTAGTAATTGCTAATAAAATTTGACCAACTTATTAAAAGCAATGCTTAGCTTTAACCCCTATTGTTGATCAGCCTTACATATCACATGAACTCCTACCTTTGGTGAGTTCATGCACACTGGTTCCCCACAAATTGTTGAGCTATGATCATATGTGAGCTCACCCTTGCTATCTCACACCCCCATAGGAGAAGAACAGGTGGTTCAAGTGGAGCCACACAACGAGGAGTTTGATCTGATCTAGGTGGCGTTTCCCAGTTGACTTATTGGCGCCAAGGATGATCCTTAGTTTGTTTTATATTTATCTTTATTGTGTAAGACTTCCACAATGTAATAAGTACTTTGATGTTATTATGACATTTATCTCTATACACTCTGTTATTATATATGTTGTCTTCTTTGGCGCATGTATGAGATGCACCCGGCTTTGTCCCTTAAATCCGGGTGTGACAGCAATAGGGGAGTAGGTGTGTAGGGAGGTTCCCCAGTTGATTTTTCTGCGATGGTGGTCAGACGGGGGATTCCTACATTGCTCTTCCTAGAAACTGTACCGGGTTTTCTGAAGCTAGTGGAACTTTGTAAAGGCCTCGTAGTGGATCCCTAGCCATTCACCTCGATAATGTCTAAGGGTCTAGCTAACCCTAGCGACATGGGATACACGACTTGTGGGTATAGGGTACAACCTCTGTAGAGTGTAAAACTAGTATACTAGCCGTGCTCGCAGTCATGAGTAGCTTAGGACTCTCGCATGATTAATAAATTCAATTTGTCATATGCATCGCATTGGGATTTATTATTAATTTTGATCTAGTTTGGTATTTACTTACATTTAGTAACTGCTAATAAAATTTAACCAACTTATTAAAAGCAATGCTCAGCTTTAACCCCTATTGTTGATCAGCCTTACACTTCACATGAACTCCCACCTTTGGTGAGTTCATGCACATTATTCCCCACAACTTGTTGAGCTATGATCTTTTGTGAGCTCACACTTGTGATATATAAACCCCCAAAGGAGAAGAACAGGTGGCCCAAAAGGAGTCGTACAATGAGGAGTACGAGTTGATCTAGGTGGCGTCTCCCAGTCAGCTTTATGACGCCATGGATGGACATTTAGTTTGCTTTACATTTATCATTTATTTTTGTAAGACTTCCGCTATGTAATAATGACATTTATGATATTTGTGACATTTATCTCTATACTCTTTGTCATTATATGTGTTGCTTTTCTTTGGCGCACATATGAGACGCAACCGGGTTTATCCCTTAAATCCGAGTGTGACAGAAATCCAATTTTGTCTTTAGAAGTGAAAAGGATAAGAATAATCAGAGTAAAGCAGCAATAGATGAGAAAAGATTAAGAAAAGTTTAGAAAGAATCAGAGTAGTATAGGTAAGTAGGTAAGGGTTGTGCAGTTCTATCTAGGTTTCTTCCTACAGTCAACATCCCTCTCATATCACTTTTGTCACACCCGGGTTATAGGGGCATCAAAACCCAGGCGCGAAATAATCACCAAGTGTGTTAGGATCAAGTCTCACATGGTACAGAAATGAATGTCACATCATTTATATATAACAGAGATCTATACGAAATAGTTAAATAATTACATCATACGAAGACAATGATCCAGCAACACAAAGTTGACTGGAAGACGACGGCCTAGACCACTCACGAACTCATCACAACATCCTTCATGCGCCTCATCTAGTGGTACCTGTCCTTGACCTAGGAGGATGTGAGTACAGCAAGGGTGAGCTCACATACATTCATTGCTCAACAAGATGTGGGGAATAATATGCATGAACTCACCAAAGGTGGGAGCCCATGTGAAGTGTAAGGCTTACCAAAGGAGATGGTTAAAGCTGAGCATTGCTTTTAAAGTTGGTCAAAATTTTATTAGCAGTTACTAAGTATAAGTAGATACCAACCCAATTAAGTAAGAGATCAAAATTGATCATAACCCCCGCGATGCAGTGCATATGACAACTTAAGTTTACTTCCATAAATTAATCATGCGAGAGTCATGAGCTGCTCATGACCGCGAGCACGGCTAATGTACCAGTTTTACACCCAGCAGAGGTTGCGCCCTTTACCCACAAGTCGTGTATCCCGACTAGCCAGGGTTAGCTAGACCCTTAGACACTTCCGAGGTGAATGGCTAGGAATCCACTACGAGGCCCTTACAAAGTTCCACTAGCTTCAGAAAACCCGCTACAGTTTCTAGGGAGCGCAATATAGGAAAACCCTATCTGAAAAGCCATCGCAACAAAATCAACCCGAGAACCTCCCTATATTGACCACTCCCCTACTGCCCTTGCCCCTTTTGGGTAAGGTAGTCCTCCACTAGCTTTCCTAATTAGTCAGCCAAGGGCATCCCATTCCACCCTTGTGGTAGCACAGATTTCTCAAGTTAAACTTCATGTTCTAATTAACACAATGATCTTGTCATGAACAATAATTAAAACAACAGTATAACTGGAACATGATCATAATGTAATATTAATCACAAAACTAGGTAGAGCAATAGCAAAACTACCCAAAAGTTTAGTGGTAAACAAGGTGTCTGATAAACAAGTCTAGGGAAACCTATTAGGTCCCATCAGATTAACCTGAGCATGTCACAGTGATTAACAGGAATATTATTGGGTAAAGAAAAGTGATCAAGGGCACAACTTGCCTTAGACTCGAGATTCCATGCACCAACTTGGTCTTCCAATGACTCGTAACCTCGCTGCTAGACGTAGCAATACAAACAAACATGGTATAGGCAAAATTAACATCACACCAAACATAAGAACAAACTGCATAATAATATTATACGCATCGTAACTAGATCCTAGGTTCGAGAACCGCTAAATTTGGAGTTACGGTTATAAAGCTATGATTTTCTGCATATTTAGGTTTCAGAGAATAAACAAATTAAGTGCATAATTGTAACCATGTGTTTCATACTAAAATAAGGTTACTATACGCTAAACAATATTAACATGAATTTAATGCAACTGTAATGGATCAACTCGGAGTTAAAACGTGCAAGCTATAAATTTTCTAAAATTATTTGATTAATTTCTATATTATAAATCAATTTCTAAAATTCTATTTACTAAAAACAAGGGCTATGGACTGCTGTTACAAATTCTAAAGAGCCCAGGGGCTAGTTTGTAAATATCTAGGGCCTAATGGTAACACTCTTAGTACTACACCCAGACCTGAAAGGGAAATGTGCCCTTGGGCCATTTCTATAAATGTTTTGGTGATTAGATGCCCAACACATATTGTTTTAGTTCATATGTGCTAAGTGGTTGAGAAATGCAAATAAAGAGTCAAGGTATGTTTCTAGCCCTAGTAAATTGTTTTTGGATACTAACATATCTCTCTAAGTGCTAGGGACACTGCCAATAAAAGTGGAAATGAATTGGAGAAGTTTTGGCTCAGTTCAGCAAAACTAGCACCAGCCTGTGGTGCACCGGACTGTCCGGTGGTGCACCGGACAGTGTCCTGTGCCCCGGCTGGCCCGGCGACGAACTCGTCGCTCTCGGGAAAAAGCGCAGGCGCCGCAGCTAAAAATCACCGGACTGTCCGATGTGCACCGGACTGTCCGGTGAGTCAACAGCGCCCACTGCCAACAGTCGGCAGTGCAATCAGCGGGCGACGCGTGGCCCGCGCCAACGGTCAGTTGGTCACACCGAACTATCTGCTGTGCACCAGACTGTGTCCGGTGCGCCAACGAAACCGAAGGTCCAACGGTCAGGTGTGCCTGATAAGGAAGGATATCGGGCACCGGACAGGTACTGTTCATGTCCGGTGGTGCACCGGACTGTCCGGTGCGCCACCCGACAGAAGGCAAGAATTGCCTTCCAATTGGATCTTCAACGGCTCCTAGCTGCCTTATGGCTATAAAAGGGACCCCTAGGCGCATGGAGCACTACACCAAACATTCACTAAACATCCTAAGGCGCCTAGACTCCGCAATCATGCAATCGATTCATCGTGTTAGAGATTTGAGCATCGTTTGAGTTGTAAACTCCCTGCGCCATGTTTTGTGCTCACATATTGACCTGTGTGCGTGTGTTTGCTACGAATTGAGTCTTGCGTGTGTTGCTTTCCCTCCCTTACTCTTGTGCTTCTGTTGTGATCAACATTGTAAGGGCGAGAGGCTCCAATTTGTGAAGATTCCTCTCAAATGGGAAAAGACTACTAAGGAAGAAAACTGTGGTACTCAAAGTTGATCATTGGATCACTTTAGAGGGATTGAGTGCAATCCTTGACCGAAGGAGGTCACCACAACATGGAGTAGGCATTGGCCGAACCACAGGATAAAAATCATTGTGTCTTGTGTCCATCTTCATTGTGATCGGTTTTCTTCTAAAGTTCACTTTAGCAACTTGGTTTTAATCGACACTAACATTTCATAACCAAGTTTTGGCTATTTAGTATTTGATTTTACAGGATCACCTATTCACTACCCTCTAGGTGCTCTCAATTGGTATCAAAGGCGTACTTGAAAGGGAAATGTGCCCTTGGGCCATTTCTAAGTGTTTTGGTGATTTAGTGTCCAACACAAGTGCCTAAGTGTAAAGAGGTGGACAAAGTACAAATCAAGGATAAAGGTATGTTTCTCAGACTTAGTACATTATTTTATGGACTAATGTATTGTGTCTAAGTGCTGGAAACAGGAAAAATCCAATTGTAAATGTCTTGGCTCGAGCAGCCAAGACTCTGCTGAGTCTGGGAGCACCAGACTGTCCGGTGGTGCATCGGACAGTGTCCGGTGGTGCACCGGACAGTGTCCGGTGCGCTAGGCTGGCTCGAGCGAAGTGGCCGCTCTCGGGAATTCATCGGCGACGTACGGCTAAAATTCACCGGACTGTCCGGTGTGCACCGGACTGTCCGGTGAGCCAATGGTCGGCCGGGCCAATGGTCGACCGCGCAATCTGCGCGGGACACGTGGCCAAGCCAACGGCTAGAAGATGGCACCGGACTGTCCGGTGTGCACCGGACATGTCCGGTGCGCCAACGGCTCTCGGGCTGTGTAACACCCGGATTTTAGGGATCCAAAACCCGGGGTTAACATAAACACCAGGTATGCTGGGACCAAGTCTCAAACATATGATGTATAGTGGCACAGGATCGAATGTCACATCTTTACATATAACAGGAGGTCTATACAAAATAAATAATTACATTATAAGGAGACAACGGTCCAGCAACCCAAAGTTGACTGGGAGACGACGACCTAGACCACTCACGAACTCATCACGGCATCCTCCATGAGCATCATCCTGCAGTACCTGGTCTTGACCTGTGGTGTGTGTGAGACAGCAAGAGTGAGCTCACATACGTTCATCGCTCAACAAGTTGTGGGGAATAATGTGCATGAACTCGCCAAAGGTGGGAGCTCACGTGAAGTGTAAGGCTTACCAAAGAGGATGGTTAGAGCTGAGCATTGCTTTTAAAGTTGGTCAAAATTTTATTAGCAATTACTAAGTATAAGTAAATACCAACCCAATTAAGTAGTAGAACAAAAGTAACATCATCACCTGCGATGCAATGCATATGACAAATTGAATTTAGTTCCATAAATTAATCATGTGAGGGTCCGAGCTGCTCATGACCGTGAGCACGGCTAGTATACCAGTTTTACACTCTGCAGAGGTTGCGCATCTTTACCCACAAGTCATGTTACCCATCTGCCAAGGGATCGCGACTTCCCATACACCTCTACCGAGGAGGCGAGGCAGGGTAACACTACGAGGCCTTTACAAAGTTCCACTAGCTTCAGAAAACCCGCTACAGTTTATAGGAAGATCCAGTGCAGGAATCCCTTGCAGGACCGCCATCGCAGCAAAATCCTCCCGAGGGCCTCCCTACACTGACCTCTCCCCTACTGCCCTTGCCCCTTTCGGGTAAGGTAGTCTTCCACTAGCTTTCCTAATTAATCAGCCAAGGGCGTCCCATACCACCCTTGTGGTAGCACTGTTTTCCCGGGTGGTCGCTCCATGTTCCAATTAACATAATGATCTTAACATGAACATTAAATAACAACTGATAACAAAAAGTGAAATCATGAATAGTGTATCCCCATACCCAAAACCACATATAGCACTAGCAAGTACTACCCAGAAAGATCAGTGGTAAACAAGGTATAAAGATAACCAAACTAGGTAACCTATTGGGTCCCATCAAAATTAACCTATGCAGATCATTATAATTAATCAGAACATGGCTGGGTAAAAAGAAGTGATCAAGGGCACAACTTGCCTGGGCCTTGAGATTCCAGGTACCAGGATGATCTTCAGGTGACTCGTGACCTCACTGCTAGTCGTAGCAATACAAACATACATGGTATAGGCAAAATTAACATTACACCAAACATATATGCAAAATACATATTAATAATCTACATATTAAAATAAGATCACAGGAAAAAGAATTATTAATTTTGGAGTTGTAGAATTCAAGTTATGATTTTCCTAAGGTTTAATGTGATTAAAATATGATTAAATGATAAATAAATTTTCTGACAGAGTTCATGTCAAAACAAAGACACTAAATGATGAAGAATATTATTACAAAATTTTAGAAATTGGAATGGTTCAATTTGGAGCTAAAATGGATTTTCTATGAATTATCTAAGTTTTAGCAATTATTTTCATATTTAAAAATCTATTTAATAATCATTTTCCCTGGTTTTATTATGTTCTGGACTGGGCCTCAAATCCAGAGAAACCCAGGGGGCTCGGGGTAAAACTACAGAGACACAGCGCACAGTGCTCTGGACGGCGGGTTGATTCTCTGGTTTCCAGGGGGTTCTTTAATAAAAGTGCCAGCGCGAAAAGGTATGATTGAATCTCGGCCGCACGATCTGAACCGAGCGGCCCAGATTAGACTTGTTATACACCGAACCGGTACGCATTGCCGTCCACTGGATCACGATCCTACGGCACAGATTTAATTTTGTCCAGAGCCACCCGATCCAATCCTACGGCCCAGATCGCACATGGCGAAGGGGTACGCGACAATCTAATCCCGACCGCACAACGAGATCCAACGGTCAGGAGCTATTCCCCAATTCCCAGCATCCCGAGCGGCGGCGGTGGCGCACCCACGGCGAAGCTTCGCCGGCGAACGCGCAATCCGGTGATACAGTGCACGGAAACTCAATTAAAGCCTGCTACACCTTGCCCTAAGTGCACTGAATACGATGGACGTGCACTTACCCCGCGATACGAAGCAGAATACCTTGGCCACGGCGAGCGGCAGATCCGCGGCGGATGACGAAGTGCGATGAGCAATTCCCGCCGCCCCGAGACCCCACCGGTCAAATTGGAGGCACGGTCGACTTCACTGGTCTCCGGCGATCGTCCCCACCCACACGCGCGGACCGGAACGCGAGCCCAGAGGAGAAACACCGGCGGCGGTCTTCTTCTCTTCTCCCTTTTCTCTTTGCGCTCGGTAATGGCAGATGACACGGTCGAAAAGGGACAGCTCGGTTTTATACAGCTACGGGGTTCCGAGTCCAAGGGACACCGGCCCGGTCGGACACCGCCGAACGCCGAGGTCACCGGCGGGGAAGTCGCGGGGTAGGCGTGGTTGTTACGAAGAAAACGCTGACACCCGTGGCCCACGCGCCAGAGAAAGTGAGGAATAGCGAGCGCGAGGGAGAGGCTGACGTGGGTGGCCCGCAGAGCAGTGAGGGAAGCGCAGCAAGCGATGGGGGTGAGAGGATGACGTGCGGGCCCCACGACGTCAGCGTTGAGCGCGCGTGCGGTAAGGATTTTGGGCCGCGCGTGTAGTTTTGCTTAAGTGGGCCGAAAAGCGCGAACCAGGCCCAACAGCAGGTTTTATTCTTTTTCTTTTTATTTTGTATTTTCTTTTCTCCATTTTCAAATCCAATTTGAATTTCAAGTTTAAATTCAAACTTTGTAAATAACTTGTCCTCAGTTTGAAAGGTATAATTTAATAATATAAGTGTGAAGAATTTTTATTCTGATTTTATTTTATTTTATGTAGTATTTTTCTTAGTTCTTCCCTTCTCCTTTTATTTTCTATTTTCTATTTTCCTTTCCATTTGAATTTCAAATCAACACAAGTTTAAAGTTCAAACACTTAATTTGGATACACATATAGAACTTCAGCATAATGTGCAAAAACCTATTTTATGTATTTCTTTATTTATTTTAGTTCTTTTAGACAAGCTTTTAATCATATAGTAGAATAATCCCTACCTTATTACTTCTAGGGAAATTAAATTTATATTGTAGACTATATATATTAAGAAATAGTTTAATCCTAATTCTTTTATATATCCTAACCCAAAGGCAATTTAGATTATCTAAGTATCTTTAATTATGTATTTTTAACATATTCATGAGTGGAAACTTCTAAATTATGATTATCTTTAAGGAAAGGTGTTTTGATTTAAAACCTTTGAGAATTTTTCCTTGTCTTCACAAGATTGAACTTTAGGGTGTTACAAATCCTACCCCCCTTAAAAATAATCTCGTCCCCGAGATTTGTAAGAAAAAGATGTATATTTATATTGTTCTCGGGACATATGCACAAACAAAGAAATCTCAGCATGAGGTATAATTCTTTAACAATACATAGGGTCAATAGACCTTATTATTACTTCTAAAATATTATCATATCATCTACTAACTAAAGTAACACCTAGATCTTACAAATCATCATAATTTATATCTATGTAGCTTGGTGAAGCTGGTGGTGGTGGGGGTTGTTGTTGTTGTTGTCTCTCCAACCGTGCTTGTCTTATTTCTTGGCGGGCCTGACGTATTTCTTCGCGTTGTTGTCTTATCTGATTCTGCATCTCGATCACCAGGTCTGTTAACTGTTGTATTACCAGTCTTTGGGTAGCAACCACTTGATTGATCTCAACAGGTGGAGGATTTGGAGGATTCATTTCTGTTTGCTGTTACGTGATAATCTTTCCTTTCCTGGTATTGACCATGAAAGTTAGAAGCATGTGGTAATAGTTTTGCAAAGGAAATTATTCACTAAGCGGAATGAATAAGCTAGTAGTTGGTTATAATCTATAGATTCTTTGGTAGGGCTTAATTTATGTCCAGATTGGGGTAACCAATCATATAAGGTGAATATCCAAGGGTAAGATAGAATCCGTCAAGATGAGAGATATACATGGGTGAGATAGACTACAAGATGTAGGTTAAAAGTTTGTTTGTTATTAGGTGGGAATAGAAAGGTCATACTATTCATTATGGCACTATGGGTTGGGTTAGCTCAGGGTTGAATTGATCCAATGTGCTAAGATAAGTTAATACATAGCTAGTGGGGTCTAATTTCTTCTACTAGTGTCATTCATCTGTTTAAGTGAACCACATTAAGTTAGATAACATTAGACCACATTGGGTCAGGTCGCATTAGGTAAGATAAGATCTAGATTAAATTGGATATGACTAGGTTAGACTAGTTTAGGTTAGATAGGTCCAACAGGGTAGAATATGTTAGGATGTTTTGAAATTAGTTAAATATGTTATGATAAGATAGAATCTCTTGCTAGGTTAAAATTGAGGGGTTATGCAACTATCAGATGGTTAGGGTAGTTGCATATGGCCAAGTCGATCTTGTCATTATTAATTTAGTGCAGGGTGAACTAAGTTAAGACCTGTTCTATAGGGGTAGAGTCTAAACTATTTCATCAGTATTATCTAACATGTTTGATAAGTCTCTTTAGATTTGATCAGATCTAGGTTAGATTGGTGTGACTTGTTTGACTAGATAAGATCTAGTTAATTTGCATTAGATCATGGTTGTTAAACTAGGATGGATAAGTATGCTTATTAGGATAAGATGGATCCATAAAGGTAGGATAGAATCTTCTGAGGCCAGTTAGATCCATTAGGATAAGGATAAAATCTTTTCAAGATAAGATGAGTATCTTTTAAGATGAGATGGATCTATTAAGATAAGGGAGAATCCTTTTAAGATAAGAGGAATTGGTTAGAATGAGATCTTTTAGGATTAAGATAAATTTCTTAAGCTAGATAGGTTCCAATGGGGATAATCTAGGCTGTCTAGTTATTTTATAAATATATTTTTATACCTATGTGTATACGCAGATGTAATTGTGGACATTACTCCACAACCCATCACACTCAATCAAAGATCCAAATCAAACAAGTATCATAAGAACAAGCATTAACACACACCTATATTTATAAAAATAGTTTTGTTTCTGTTCCTAAGATTAGGTCTCCTATTTCTAAAGGTCACTTCAGGCACAGGATTTCAAAGTGTGAAATCCACATTTGTCTTTTAGAAAGAAAAGATAAGAATAATCAGAGTAAAGCGGAATTAGATGAGAAAAGATTAAGGAAAGTTCTGGAAAGAATCAGAGTAGCAAAGGTAAGTAAGTATTGGTTGTCCAGTTCTATCTAGGTTTCGTCCTACAGTCAACATTCCTCTGATACCACTTCTGTAACACCCGGATTTTAGGGATCCAAAACCCGGGGTTAACATAAACACCAGGTATGCTGGGACCAAGTCTCAAACATATGATGTATAGTGGCACAGGATCGAATGTCACATCTTTACATATAACAGGAGGTCTATACAAAATAAATAATTACATTATAAGGAGACAACGGTCCAGCAACCCAAAGTTGACTGGGAGACGACGACCTAGACCACTCACGAACTCATCACGGCATCCTCCATGAGCATCATCCTGCAGTACCTGGTCTTGACCTGTGGTGTGTGTGAGACAGCAAGAGTGAGCTCACATACGTTCATCGCTCAACAAGTTGTGGGGAATAATGTGCATGAACTCGCCAAAGGTGGGAGCTCACGTGAAGTGTAAGGCTTACCAAAGAGGATGGTTAGAGCTGAGCATTGCTTTTAAAGTTGGTCAAAATTTTATTAGCAATTACTAAGTATAAGTAAATACCAACCCAATTAAGTAGTAGAACAAAAGTAACATCATCACCTGCGATGCAATGCATATGACAAATTGAATTTAGTTCCATAAATTAATCATGTGAGGGTCCGAGCTGCTCATGACCGTGAGCACGGCTAGTATACCAGTTTTACACTCTGCAGAGGTTGCGCATCTTTACCCACAAGTCATGTTACCCATCTGCCAAGGGATCGCGACTTCCCATACACCTCTACCGAGGAGGCGAGGCAGGGTAACACTACGAGGCCTTTACAAAGTTCCACTAGCTTCAGAAAACCCGCTACAGTTTATAGGAAGATCCAGTGCAGGAATCCCTTGCAGGACCGCCATCGCAGCAAAATCCTCCCGAGGGCCTCCCTACACTGACCTCTCCCCTACTGCCCTTGCCCCTTTCGGGTAAGGTAGTCTTCCACTAGCTTTCCTAATTAATCAGCCAAGGGCGTCCCATACCACCCTTGTGGTAGCACTGTTTTCCCGGGTGGTCGCTCCATGTTCCAATTAACATAATGATCTTAACATGAACATTAAATAACAACTGATAACAAAAAGTGAAATCATGAATAGTGTATCCCCATACCCAAAACCACATATAGCACTAGCAAGTACTACCCAGAAAGATCAGTGGTAAACAAGGTATAAAGATAACCAAACTAGGTAACCTATTGGGTCCCATCAAAATTAACCTATGCAGATCATTATAATTAATCAGAACATGGCTGGGTAAAAAGAAGTGATCAAGGGCACAACTTGCCTGGGCCTTGAGATTCCAGGTACCAGGATGATCTTCAGGTGACTCGTGACCTCACTGCTAGTCGTAGCAATACAAACATACATGGTATAGGCAAAATTAACATTACACCAAACATATATGCAAAATACATATTAATAATCTACATATTAAAATAAGATCACAGGAAAAAGAATTATTAATTTTGGAGTTGTAGAATTCAAGTTATGATTTTCCTAAGGTTTAATGTGATTAAAATATGATTAAATGATAAATAAATTTTCTGACAGAGTTCATGTCAAAACAAAGACACTAAATGATGAAGAATATTATTACAAAATTTTAGAAATTGGAATGGTTCAATTTGGAGCTAAAATGGATTTTCTATGAATTATCTAAGTTTTAGCAATTATTTTCATATTTAAAAATCTATTTAATAATCATTTTCCCTGGTTTTATTATGTTCTGGACTGGGCCTCAAATCCAGAGAAACCCAGGGGGCTCGGGGTAAAACTACAGAGACACAGCGCACAGTGCTCTGGACGGCGGGTTGATTCTCTGGTTTCCAGGGGGTTCTTTAATAAAAGTGCCAGCGCGAAAAGGTATGATTGAATCTCGGCCGCACGATCTGAACCGAGCGGCCCAGATTAGACTTGTTATACACCGAACCGGTACGCATTGCCGTCCACTGGATCACGATCCTACGGCACAGATTTAATTTTGTCCAGAGCCACCCGATCCAATCCTACGGCCCAGATCGCACATGGCGAAGGGGTACGCGACAATCTAATCCCGACCGCACAACGAGATCCAACGGTCAGGAGCTATTCCCCAATTCCCAGCATCCCGAGCGGCGGCGGTGGCGCACCCACGGCGAAGCTTCGCCGGCGAACGCGCAATCCGGTGATACAGTGCACGGAAACTCAATTAAAGCCTGCTACACCTTGCCCTAAGTGCACTGAATACGATGGACGTGGACTTACCCCGCGATACGAAGCAGAATACCTTGGCCACGGCGAGCGGCGGATCCGCGGCGGATGACGAAGTGCGATGAGCAATTCCCGCCGCCCCGAGACCCCACCGGTCAAATTGGAGGCACGGTCGACTTCACTGGTCTCCGGCGATCGTCCCCACCCACACGCGCGGACCGGAACGCGAGCCCAGAGGAGAAACACCGGCGGCGGTCTTCTTCTCTTCTCCCTTTTCTCTCTGCGCTCGGTAATGGCAGATGACACGGTCGAAAAGGGACAGCTCGGTTTTATACAGCTACGGGGTTCCGAGTCCAAGGGACACCGGCCCGGTCGGACACCGCCGAACGCCGAGGTCACCGGCGGGGAAGTCGCGGGGTAGGCGTGGTTGTTACGAAGAAAACGCTGACACCCGTGGCCCACGCGCCAGAGAAAGTGAGGAATAGCGAGCGCGAGGGAGAGGCTGACGTGGGTGGCCCGCAGAGCAGTGAGGGAAGCGCAGCAAGCGATGGGGGTGAGAGGATGACGTGCGGGCCCCACGACGTCAGCGTTGAGCGCGCGTGCGGTAAGGATTTTGGGCCGCGCGTGTAGTTTTGCTTAAGTGGGCCGAAAAGCGCGAACCAGGCCCAACAGCAGGTTTTATTCTTTTTCTTTTTATTTTGTATTTTCTTTTCTCCATTTTCAAATCCAATTTGAATTTCAAGTTTAAATTCAAACTTTGTAAATAACTTGTCCTCAGTTTGAAAGGTATAATTTAATAATATAAGTGTGAAGAATTTTTATTCTGATTTTATTTTATTTTATGTAGTATTTTTCTTAGTTCTTCCCTTCTCCTTTTATTTTCTATTTTCTATTTTCCTTTCCATTTGAATTTCAAATCAACACAAGTTTAAAGTTCAAACACTTAATTTGGATACACATATAGAACTTCAGCATAATGTGCAAAAACCTATTTTATGTATTTCTTTATTTATTTTAGTTCTTTTAGACAAGCTTTAAATCATATAGTAGAATAATCCCTACCTTATTACTTCTAGGGAAATTAAATTTATATTGTAGACTATATATATTAAGAAATAGTTTAATCCTAATTCTTTTATATATCCTAACCCAAAGGCAATTTAGATTATCTAAGTATCTTTAATTATGTATTTTTAACATATTCATGAGTGGAAACTTCTAAATTATGATTATCTTTAAGGAAAGGTGTTTTGATTTAAAACCTTTGAGAATTTTTCCTTGTCTTCACAAGATTGAACTTTAGGGTGTTACAGGCTGCCAACGGTCGGCTTCGCTGTTTAAGGAAGGAAATCGGGCACCGGACAGTATCCGGTGTGCACCGGACTGTCCGGTGCGCCAATCGACAGAAGGCAAGATCAGCCTTCCAAGATTGCTCCCAACGGCTCCTAGCTGCCTTGGGGCTATAAAAGGGACCCCTAGGCGCATGGAGGAGGACACCAAGCATCCTTTGAGCATTACTGATCACTCACACTTCATTCTTGCGCACTTGTTCGACATTCTAGTGATTTGAGCTCCGTTCTAGTGTGCTAGTCTCTTGAGCTCAAGTCTGGGTTTTGTGTGTGCGTATTCGTTGTGATCTTTGTGTCCTGTGTGAGTTGCTAATCCCTCCCTTGCTCTGTGATTCTTTGTGAACATCTTGTGTAAGGGCGAGAGGCTCCAAACTGTGGAGATTCCTCGCAAACGGGATTAAGAGAAGCAAAGCAACACCGTGGTATTCAAGTTGGTCTTTGGACCGCTTGAGAGGGGTTGATTGCAACCCTCGTCCGTTGGGACGCCACAATGTGGAGTAGGCAAGCGTTGGTCTTGGCCGAACCACGGGATAACCACCGTGCCATCTCTGTGATTGATATCTTTTGGTTATTGTGTTGTGTTGAGATCCTTCTCTAGCCACTTGGCATTTACTGTGCTAACACCTAAACAAGTTTTTTTGTGGCTATAAGTTTTTGAAGTGTTACAGGATCACCTATTCACCCCCCCTCTAGGTGCTCTCAATTGGTATCAGAGCCGTTCTCTTCAAGAAAGGGACTAACCGCCCGAAGAGATGGATCCTAAGGGCAAGGGGATGATGATCAACGACAAGGAGAAGGAGTCCTTCGTCAACGAGCCCAATGATGACAGGCCCACCGACTCAGGCTCGGGCCACAAAAGAAAAGACGGGAGGAAGAAGAAGACAAGGCGCATAAAGGAAATTGTCTACTACGACAGCGACGAATCTTCCTCCTCCCAAAAGGACAACGACGACTACGACAGACGAAAGACGGTTAACTCAAACTTTTCTTTCGATTATTCGCGCATTCCGCATAGCTCAAATGCTCAATTACTCCCCATTCCACTTGGCAAGCCCCCTCACTTTGATGGAGAGGACTACGGATTTTGGAGCCACAAAATGCGTACTCACATGTTTTCTCTCCATCCAAGCATTTGGGAGATTGTGGAAAGTGGAATGAAATTTGATAGCTCGGATAGCCCTGTGTTTATTAATGAACAGATTCATAAAAATGCACAAGCTACTACTGTGTTGCTAGCCTCTTTGTGCAGGGACGAGTATCACAAGGTGAGCGGCTTGGACAATGCCAAGCAGATCTGGGACACCCTCAAGATCTCTCATGAGGGGAACGACGTCACCTTGCTCACCAAAATGGAGTTGGTGGAGGGCGAGCTTGGAAGGTTCGCGATGATAAGGGGCGAGGAGCCAACTCAAACATACAACCGGCTCAAGACCCTTATCAACAAAATAAGGAGCTACGGAAGCACGCGATGGACGGACCACGACGTCGTCCGACTGATGCTAAGGTCCTTTACCGTTCTTGATCCTCATTTGGTGAATAATATTCGTGAGAATCCCTGGTACACCAAAATGTCGCCCGAAGAAGTCCTCGGAAAATTCGTTAGCGGGCGAATGATGATCAAGGAGGCGAGGTACGTGGACGACGCCTTGAATGGTCCGATCAACGAGCCGCAACCCCTTGCTCTCAAGGCAACAAGAAGCAAGGAGGCGCTACCTAGCAAGGTGGCACAGATTGAGGCGGCCGGACTTAATGATGAAGAGATGGCCCTCATCATCAAAAGATTCAAGACGGCGCTTAAGGGTCGCAAGGGACAGCCAAGCAAGACCAAAGCCAAGGGGAAGCGCTCATGCTTCAAATGCCGTAAGCTTGGTCATTTTATTGCTAACTGTCCCGACAATGATAGTGATTAGGAACAAGGGAACAAGAGGGAGAAGAAGAAGAAGTATAAGAAGGCAAAAGGCAAGGCGCATCTAGGCAAGGAGTGGGATTCGGATTGCTCCTCTTCCGACTCTGACAATGAGGGACTCGCCGCCACCGCCTTCAACAAATCGGTCCTCTTTCCAACGCGCGTCACACATGCCTTATGGCAAGAGAGAAGAAGGTATGTACTCAAAACTCTACTTATACTTCTTCAAGTGAGGACGAATCTAGTGATGAGGATGAAATAGATTATTCATGTTTGTTTAAGGGCCTAGATAGAACCAAGGTAGACAAAATTAATGAATTGATTGATGCCTTGAATGATAAGAATATGCTTTTAGAAAAGCAAGAGGATTTGTTGTATGAAGAACATGATAAATTTGTAGAAGCACAAAAGTCTCTTGCTCTAGAAATTAAAAGGAATGAAATGCTCTCTAGTGAATTATCTTCTTGTCATGAAACTATTGCTACGTTAAAAAGTTTTAATGATGATTTAAATGCTAAACTAGAAGTAGCTAGTAAATCTAATTCTTGTGTAGAAATTGTTGAAACTTGTAATAGGTGTAAAGATTTTGACATTGATGCTTGTAGTGATCATTTAGTTTCAATTTCCAAATTAAATGAGGAATTAGCTAGTCTTAATGCCCAACTTAAGACTAGCAAGAATGAATTTGACAAGCTAAAATTTGCAAGGGATGCCTACACGATTGGTAGACACCCCTCAATTAAGGATGGACTTGGCTACAAGAGGGAAGCCAAGAACTTGACAAGCCATAAGGCTCCCATCTCCGCCAAGGAGAAAGGGAAGGCCCCTATGGCTAGTAGTGTGCAAAAGAACCATGCCTTTATGTACCATGATAGGAGACAATCTAGAAATGCTTATAGGAGTTATAATGCATATAATGCCTTTGATTCTCATGCCATGTTTGCTTCTAGTTCTTCTTATGTGCATGATAGAAATGTTGGTAGGAGAAATGTTGTTCATAATATGCCTAGGAGAAATGTTGTTAATGTTTCTAGGAAAGTAAATGAACCTTCTACAATATATCATGCTTTAAATGCTTCTTTTGCTATTTGTAGAAAGGATAGGAAGATAGTCGCTAGAAAATTAGGGGCAAGATGCAAGGGAGACAAAACTTGCATTTGGGTCCCTAAGGATATTTGTGCTAACCTTGTAGGACCCAACATGAGTTGGGTACCTAAGACCCAAGCCTAAATTTGCGTTGCAGGTTTATGCATCCGGGGGTTCAAGCTGGATTATTGACAGCGGATGCACAAACCATATGACGGGGGAGAAGAAGATGTTCACCTCCTACGTCAAAAACAAAGATTCCCAAGATTCAATAATATTCGGTGATGGGAATCAAGGCAAGGTAAAAGGGCTAGGTAAAATTGCAATCTCCAATGAGCACTCTATCTCTAATGTGTTTTTAGTAGAGTCTCTTGGATATAATTTACTATCTGTTAGTCAATTATGTAATATGGGATATAATTGTTTATTTACAAATGTAGATGTGTCTATCTTTAGAAGATGTGATGGTTCACTAGCTTTTAAGGGTGTACTAGATGGCAAACTTTACTTAGTTGATTTTGCAAAAGAAGAGGCCAGTCTAGATGCATGCTTAATGGCTAAGACTTGCATGGGCTGGTTGTGGCATCGCCGCTTAGCACATGTGGGGATGAAGAACCTCCACAAGCTTCTAAAGGGAGAACACGTGATAGGTCTAACCAATGTTCATTTCGAAAAAGATAGACCTTGTGCAGCTTGTCAAGCAGGTAAACAAGTGGGAGGAGCACATCACAGCAAGAATGTGATGACCACGTCAAGACCTCTGGAGATGCTGCATATGGACCTCTTCGGACCCGTCGCCTATCTGAGCATAGGAGGAAGTAAGTATGGTCTAGTTATTGTTGATGACTTTTCCCGCTTCACTTGGGTGTTCTTTTTGCAGGATAAGTCTGAAACCCAAGGGACCCTCAAGCGCTTCCTAAGGAGAGCTCAAAATGAGTTTGAGCTCAAGGTGAAGAAGATAAGGAGCGACAACGGGTCCGAATTCAAAAACCTTCAAGTGGAGGAGTTCCTTGAGGAGGAGGGGATCAAGCACGAGTTCTCCGCTCCCTACACACCTCAGCAAAATGGTGTGGTAGAGAGGAAGAACAGGACGCTCATAGATATGGCGAGGACTATGCTTGGAGAGTTCAAGACCCCCGAGTGCTTTTGGTCGGAAGCCGTGAACACGGCTTGCCACGCCATCAACAGGGTCTACCTTCACCGCCTCCTCAAGAAGACTTCATATGAGCTGCTGACTGGTAACAAACCCAATGTATCGTACTTTCGTGTATTTGGGAGTAAATGCTACATTCTAGTGAAGAAGGGTAGGAATTCCAAATTTGCTCCCAAAGCCGTAGAAGGGTTTTTATTAGGTTATGATTCAAATACAAAGGCGTATAGGGTCTTCAACAAATCATCGGGTTTGGTTGAAGTCTCTAGCGATGTTGTATTTGATGAGACTAATGGCTCTCCAAGAGAGCAAGTTGTTGATCTTGATGATGTAGATGAAGAAGACGTTCCAACGGTCGCGATACGCACCATGACGATTGGAGATGTACGGCCTCAGGAACAATTGGAGCAAGATCAACCGTCTTCCTCAACTATGGTGCATCCCCCAACCCAAGATGACGAACATGTACCTCAAGTGGAGGCGCATGATCAAGGGGGAGCACAGGATGTTCAAGTTGAAGAGGAAGAAGCATCTCAGGCACCTCCAACCCAAGTTCGAGCGACGATTCAAAGGGATCATCTCGTCGACCAGATATTGGGTGATATTAGTAAGGGAGTAACTACTCGTTCAAGATTAGTTAATTTTTGTGAGCATTACTCTTTTGTCTCTTCTATTGAGCCTTTCAGGGTAGAAGAGGCCTTGCTAGATCTGGACTGGGTGTTGGCCATGCAGGAGGAACTCAACAATTTCAAGTGCAATGAAGTTTGGACACTGGTGCCTCGCCCCAAGCAAAATGTTGTGGGAACCAAGTGGGTGTTCCGCAACAAACAGAATGAGCATGGGGTGGTGACAAGGAACAAGGCTCGGCTTGTGGCAAAAGGTTATGCCCAAGTCGCAGGTTTGGACTTTGAGGAGACTTTTGCTCCTGTGGCTAGGCTAGAATCAATTCGTATCTTGCTAGCATATGCCGCTCACCATTCTTTCAGGTTGTACCAAATGGATGTGAAGAGCGCTTTCCTCAACGGGCCGATCAAGGAGGAGGTGTACGTAGAGCAACCCCCTAGCTTCGAGGATGAACGGTACCCCGACCATGTGTGTAAGCTCTCTAAGGTGCTCTATGGACTTAAGCAAGCCCCAAGAGCATGGTATGAATGCCTTAGAGACTTTTTAATTGCTAATGCTTTCAAGGTCGGGAAAGCCGATCCAACTCTTTTTACTAAGACTTGCGATGGTGATCTTTTTGTGTGCCAAATTTATGTCGATGACATAATATTTGGTTCTACTAATCAAAAGTCTTGTGAAGAGTTTAGCAGGGTGATGACGCAGAAATTCGAGATGTCGATGATGGGTGAGTTGAACTACTTCCTTGGGTTCCAAGTGAAGCAACTCAAGGACGGCACCTTCATCTCCCAAACGAAGTACACGCAAGATTTGCTAAAGAGGTTTGGGATGAAGGACGCAAAGCCCGCAAAGACGCCGATGGGAACTGACGGACACACCGACCTCAACAAAGGTGGTAAGTCCGTTGATCAAAAAGCATACCGGTCCATGATAGGTTCTTTGCTTTATTTATGTGCAAGTAGACCGGATATTATGCTTAGCGTATGCATGTGTGCTAGATTTCAATCCGATCCTAAGGAGTGTCACTTAGTGGCTGTGAAGCGAATTCTTCGATATTTAGTCGCTACGCCTTGCTTCGGGATCTGGTATCCAAAGGGGTCTAACTTTCACTTGATTGGGTACTCAGATTCCGACTATGCTGGATGTAAGGTCGATAGGAAGAGTACATCGGGGACATGCCAATTCTTAGGAAGGTCCCTGGTGTCATGGAACTCTAAGAAACAAACCTTCGTTGCCCTATCCACCGCTGAGGCCGAGTACATTGCCGCAGGACAGTGTTGCGCGCAACTGCTCTGGATGAGGCAAACCCTCCGGGACTTTGGCTACAATCTGAGCAAAGTCCCACTCCTATGTGATAATGAGAGTGCTATCCGAATAGCGGAAAATCCTGTTGAGCACAGCCGCACAAAGCACATTGACATCCGGCATCACTTTTTGAGAGACCACCAGCAAAAGGGGGATATCAAAGTGTTTCATGTTAGCACCGAGAACCAGCTAGCTGATATCTTTACCAAGCCTCTAGATGAGAAGACCTTTTGCAGGCTGCGTAGTGAGCTCAATATCTTAGATTCGCGGAACTTGGATTGAAATGTAGCATACATGTGTTTATGCCTTTGATCATGTTCATTCTGCATTTTGTTGCCTATTGTGGTGCTCAAGTTGTACAAACACTCCCTGGACCTCACAAGTCCTGTTTGCAAGTGATGCACATATTTAGGGGGAGCTGTGCTACAACTTGACCCTTTGAGACTAACCATGTACATGAGTTTGGTTGTTTTAGTCTCCAAGGAGAATTGAAAGGGAAAAGGTGGACTTGGACCATGCAAGACTTCCACTGAACTCCGATGAAAAGATTAACTTTTCCAAGTTCATCTTTATACTCTTATTGCCTTTGTGTTCTCTTTTGATGATTTTGGTGAGGCAATGGGGTTAAAGGGCCAAGATTGATCCCGTTTTGGTGCTTGATGCCAAAGGGGGAGAAAATAAAGGCCAAAGCAATAAATGGATCAGCTACCACTTGAGAAATTTTGAAAATAGTAGATTAGAGCTTTTGGTTTGTCAAAACTCTTTTATTGTCTCTTATGTCAAAAGTTGGCCTCTTGTGGGTAGAAGTGTTGATTATGGGAAAAAGGGGGAGTTTTTGAGAAGTGTTGATTATGGGAAAAAGGGGGAGTTTTTGAATTCCTTGATCAAATTTCTTTGGAAAACCTCTCTTTATGTCTCTACAAGTGGTTTTGACTTAGAGATAGGAATTTGAGTTTGATTTGCAAAAACAAACCAAGTGGTGGCATAGAGTGATCCATATATGTCAAAATTGAATCAAAACAATTTTGAGTTCTTATTTGAATTGGTTTTGTACTTGTTCTACTTGCTTTATGTTGTGTTGGCATAAATCACCAAAAAGGGGGAGATTGAAAGGGAAATGTGCCCTTGGGCCATTTCTAAGTGTTTTGGTGATTTAGTGTCCAACACAAGTGCCTAAGTGTAAAGAGGTGGACAATGTACAAATCAAGGATAAAGGTATGTTTCTCAGACTTAGTACATTATTTTATGGACTAATGTATTGTGTCTAAGTGCTGGAAACAGGAAAAATCCAATTGTAAATGTCTTGGCTCGAGCAGCCAAGACTCTGCTGAGTCTGGGAGCATCGGACTGTCCGGTGGTGCATCGGACAGTGTCCGGTGCGCTAGGCTGGCTCGAGCGAAGTGGCCGCTCTCGGGAATTCATCGGCGACGTACGGCTAAAATTCACCGGACTGTCCGGTGTGCACCGGACTGTCCGGTGAGCCAATGGTCGGCCGGGCCAATGGTCGACCGCGCAATCTGCGCGGGACACGTGGCCAAGCCAACGGCTAGAAGATGGCACCGGACTGTCCGGTGTGCACCGGACATGTCCGGTGCGCCAACGGCTCTCGGGCTGCCAACGGTCGGCTTCGCTGTTTAAGGAAGGAAATCGGGCACCGGACAGTGTCCGGTGCGCCAGTCGACAGAAGGCAAGATCAGCCTTCCAAGATTGCTCCCAACGGCTCCTAGCTGCCTTGGGGCTATAAAAGGGACCCCTAGGCGCATGGAGGAGGACACCAAGCATCCTTTGAGCATTACTGATCACTCACACTTCATTCTTGCGCACTTGTTCGACATTCTAGTGATTTGAGCTCCGTTCTAGTGTGCTAGTCTCTTAAGCTCAAGTCTGGGTTTTGTGTGTGCGTATTCGCTGTGATCTTTGTGTCGTGTGTGAGTTGCTAATCCCTCCCTTGCTCTGTGATTCTTTGTGAACATCTTGTGTAAGGGCGAGAGGCTCCAAACTGTGGAGATTCCTCGCAAACGGGATTAAGAGAAGCAAAGCAACACCGTGGTATTCAAGTTGGTCTTTGGACCGCTTGAGAGGGGTTGATTGCAACCCTCGTCCGTTGGGACGCCACAACGTGGAGTAGGCAAGCGTTGGTCTTGGCCGAACCACGGGATAACCACCATGCCATCTCTGTGATTGATATCTTTTGGTTATTGTGTTGTGTTGAGATCCTTCTCTAGCCACTTGGTATTTACTGTGCTAACACCTAAACAAGTTTTTTTGTGGCTATATGTTTTTGAAGTGTTACAGGATCACCTATTCACCCCCCCCCCCTCTAGGTGCTCTCAGTACTCTTCATCGAAGGGACTAACTGCCCGAAGAGATGAATCCTAAGGGCAAGGGGATGGTGATCAACAACAAGGAGGAGTCCCTCCTCAACGAGCCTAGAGAGGACAAGCCCACTGACTCAGGCTCGAGTCACAAGAAGAGGGACGGGAAGAAGAAGAGGCGCATCAAGAAGATTATCTACTACGACAGCGACGCCTCCTCTTCTTCACTAAGGGATGACGACGATGATGACTCCTTGTCCAAAAAGAAAACGGTTAATCAAAACTACTCCTTTGATTATTCCCGTATTCCATAAAATTCAAATGCTCACTTACTTTCTATTCCACTTGGAAAACCCCCACACTTCGATGGAGAGGATTACTCATTTTGGAGCCATAAAATGTGTAGTCACTTATTTTCCCTCCATCCTAGCATTTGGGAAATTGTAGAAAGTGGGATGCATTTTGATAGTACTGATAACCATGTGTTTATCAATGAACAAATTCATAAGAATGCCCAAGCCACTACTATTTTGCTAGCATCTCTATGCAGGGATGAATATAACAAGGTCAGTGGCTTGGACAACGCTAAACAAATCTAGGACACCCTCAAGATTTCTCATGAGGGGAATGATGCCACCATGATCACCAAAATGGAACTGGTGGAAGGCGAGCTGGGGAGATTCGCGATGATAAGGGGAGAAGAGCCAACACATACATACAACAGACTAAAGACCCTTGTCAACAAAATCCGAAGCTATGGGAGTACAAGATGGATAGACCATGACGTCGTCCGACTCATGCTCAGGTCATTTATGGTTATTGACTCCCATCTTGTAAATCTTATTCGTGAAAACCCCCGGTACACCAAGATGACGCCCGAGGAAATCCTCAGAAAATTGGTAAGCGGGCATATGATGGTCAAGGAGGCAAGATATGTGGATGACGCCTTGAACGTTCCACTTCCCGTCTATGAGCCACAACCCGTTGCTCTCAAAGCAACAAGCAGCAGGGAGGCGCTACCTAGCAATGTAGCACAAGTGGAGGCTGTAGGGCTCAATGAGGATGAGATGGCGCTCATCATCAAGCGTTTCAAGATCACACTAAAAGGACGCAAGGAGTACCCCAACAAGAATAAGTCAAGGGGAAAACGCTGCTGCTTCAAATGCGGTAAGACTGGTCACTTTATTGCACAATGCCCCGATAACAATAATGACCAGGCACAAGAGAATCATGGGAAGAGGGAAAAGAAGAAAAACTACAGGAAGGCCAAAGGCGAGGCGCACATCGGGAAGGAATGGGACTCCGACTGTTCCTCATCCGACTCCGAAGATAAAGGATTAGCTGCCTCGACTTTCAACAAATCTTCACTCTTCCCCAATGAACGCCATACGTGCCTTATGGCTAAGGAGAAGAAGGTATGTATTCAAGACACTCCCAAATATACCTCTTCTAGTGATGAAGAATCGTCTGATGATGAAGTAGATTATACTGATTTGTTTAAGGGATTAGACAGAACTAAGGTACACAAAATAAATGAATTAATTAATGCTCTTAATGAAAATGATAGATTGCTATAAAAGCAAGAAGATATTTTGTATGAGGAACATGATAAATTTATTAGTGTTCAAAAATCTCTTGCTCTAGAAGTCAAGAAAAATAAAATACTATCCTCTGAATTGTCTACCTGTCATGAATCCATTTCTAGCTTAAAGAATTTAAATGATGATTTGAATGCTAAGCTAGAGAAAGTAAATGAAACTAGTTCATGTGTAGAGCATGTTGTTATTTGCAATAGATGTAAAGACCTTGATATTGATGCTTGTAATAAATATGCTTCTACCATTATTAAGTTAAACAATGAGGTTGCAAGTCTTAATGCTCAACTTAAGACTTGCAAGCATAACCATGAGAAGTTAAAATTTGCTAGGGATGCCTACACTGTTGGTAGACACCCCTCAATTAAGGATGGACTTGGTTTTCGAAAGGAAACCAAGAACTTAACAAGCCAAAGGACTTCCGATCCCAACAAGGAGAAAGGGAAGGCCCCTATGGCTAGCAGCTCGTATTCTTTACATGATCAAAAGAACCATGCCTATCTTTATGCTCATGCCATTTCTCATCATGATAAATGTTGTAACCATGCTGCTTTACCTACTTATCATGATTCACATGCTATGTTTGCATCAAGCTCTACACATGCCTATGGTAGAAATAGGCCTAGGCGTAATCATGTTGTGTCTCATACGGCTAGGAAAGCATGCACTAGTCCTACTACTGTTTATCATGTATATAATGCTTCTTTTGTACTCTCATGCAAAAATGCCAAACTAGTTGCTAGAAAATTGGGATCTAAATGCAAGGGAGACAAGACTTGTATTTGGGTTCCAAAAGTTGCTGTAACTAACCTTGTAGGACCCAACAAGAATTGGGTACCTAAAACCCAAGCTTAACTACATTGCAGGTTTATGCATCTGAGGGCTCAAGCTGGATTATCAATAGCGGATGCACAAACCACATGATGGGGGAGAAGAAAATATTCACCTCCTACGTCAAGAACAGGGATTCCTAGGATTCTATTATCTTTGGAGATGGGAACCAACGCAAGGTCAAAGGCTTAGGCAAGATAGCCATCACATCCGAGCATTCAATCTCTAATGTGTTTTTAGTTGAATCGCTCGGGTATAATTTATTGTCTGTGAGTCAATTGTGTAACATGGGCTATAATTGTATATTTACAAATATTGATGTATCTGTCTTTAGAAAGAGTGATGGTTCATTAGCCTTTAAGGGTGTACTAGACGGCAAGCTCTATTTAGTTTACTTTTCGAAAGAGAATGACAATCTAGATGCATGCTTAATTGCTAAAACTAATATGGGCTGGCTTTGGCATCGCCGTCTAGCACATGTTGGAATGAAGAACCTTTATAAACTACTAAAGGGAGAACATGTGTTAGGACTAACTGATGTCTGTTTTGAGAAAGACAGACCTTATGCAGCATGCCAGGCAGGAAAGCAAGTGGAAAGCACTCATCATAGCTAGAATGTGATGACAACATCAAGACCACTTGAACTTCTACACATGGATCTCTTCAGATCCGTTGCCTATCTCAGCATCGGGGGAAGTAAGTATGGTCTTGTTATTGTTGCTAATTTTTCCCGCTTCACTTGGGTATTCTTTTTGCAGAACAAATCCGAAACCCAAGGAACCCTAAAGCGCTTCTTAAGGAGAGCTCAAAATGAGTTTGAGCTTAAGGTGAAGAAGATCAGAAGCGATAATGGGTCTGAGTTCAAGAATCTACATGTTGAAGAATATCTTGAGGAGGAAGGCATCAAGCACAAGTTCTCCGCTCCCTACACACCGCAGCAAAATGGCGTGGTAGAGAGGAAGAACATGTTGCTAATTGATATGGCAAGAATGATGCTCGGGGAATACAAGACGCCTGAGCGGTTTTGGTCGGAAGCTGTCAACACATCTTTCCATGCCATAAACCGGCTCTATCTGCACCGCCTCCTCAAGAAGACCTCCTATGAACTCTTAACTGATAATAAACCTAATGTTTCCTATTTTCGTGTATTTGGGAGCAAATGCTACATTTTGGTAAAGAAAGGTAGGCATTCAAAGTTTGCTCCCAAAGCTGTGGAAGGTTTTTTTACTAGGATATGACTCAAATACAAAGGTGTATAGAGTCTTCAACAAATCATCAGGATTAGTTGAAGTCTCTAGCGATGTTGTATTTGATGAGACTAATGGTTCTCCAAGAGAGCAAGCTGATCTTGATGATGTAGATGAAGATGAGGTTCCGATGGCCGCAATGCGCACAATGGCGATAGGTGAAGTGCGACCGCGAGAACTACAAGAACAACATCAACCCTCTTCCTCTACGATGGTGCACCCTCCAACTCAAGACAATGAAAAGGTTCCTCAAGAAGAAGGGCATGATCAAGGGGGAGCACAGGAGGAACAGGTTATGGAGGAAGAAGCATCATGGGCCCCTCCAACTCAAGTCTGAGCGACGATCCAAAGGAATCACCCAGTGGATTAGATTCTAGGTGACATAAGCAAGGGAGTAACAACTCGCTCACGATTAGCTAATTTCTGTGAGCATTACTCTTTTGTTTCTTCTATTAAACCTTTTAGGGTTGAAGAAGCCTTGCAGGATCCAGACTGGGTGTTGGCCATGCAGGAAGAGCTCAACAACTTCAAAAGAAATGAAATCTAGAGCCTGGTGCCACGTCCAACGCAAAATTTTGTGGGAACTAAATCGGTGTTCCGCAACAAGCAAGACGAACATGGGGTGGTGACAAGAAACAAGGCTCGACTTGTGGCAAAAGGTTACGCCCAAGTTGTAGGTTTGGACTTTGAGGAGACTTTCGCTCCTGTGGCTAGATTAGAATCAATTCTAATTTTATTATCCTATGCCGCTCCCCATTCCTTTAAGTTGTTCCAAACGGACGTGAAGAGCGCTTTCCTAAATGGTCCAATCAAGGAGGAGGTATACGTGGAACAACCCCCTAGCTTTGAGGATGACAGGTATCCCGACCACGTGTATAAGCTCTCTAAGGCGCTCTATAGACTTAAGCAAGCCCCAAGAGCATGATATGAATGCCTTAGAGATTTTATAATTGCTAATGCTTTCAAGGTTGGGAAGATCCCACTCTATTCACAAAGACTTGTGATGGTGATCTCTTTGTTTGCCAAATATATGTCGATGACATAATATTTGGTTCTACTAACCAAAAGTCTTGTGAGGAGTTTAGCAGGGTAATGATGCAAAAGTTTGAGATGTCGATGATGGGCGAGTTGAACTACTTCCTTGGATTTTGTAAAGCCCAAATATTGGTAGAAGGGAAAATTAATAAAGTAAATAAATAAATACATTTATATGATAATATTTTGAGATTATGAAACCTAACGGAATTAATTGGTTCTCGTTTTCCCTTTAGCAATTTCAATTAATAGGATTATATTATTCAAATAACAAAATAAATAAATACATAAATGTGCACCACATAATGAAATTCTTGTATTTGTATTCAAATATGTGAAACAAGTTTGAGTAAAAAAAATATAGAATTCAAAAATAAAAGGGGATAGAAAAGAAAAGGATGAAAAAGATAAATGGAGATAAAAGGAAAATAAAAGAAATCCTAGTGGGTCTCGTTCCTCATATCTGGCCCACCCATCTTTCCCTGGCACGGCTGTTTGGGCTGGATTTCTCCCTGGCTAGCCCAACTGGGTTCCCACCTCCACACCACTCACCGCCCGGTGGGCCATTGCTGTCAGCGACCCTGGCCCAAGGCTGTCACCCTGTGCGCGCCCCCGCTCACCGCCAATCGGGGCCCCCTGCCCAGCCACACCACCTTGCGTTCACGGGGCACTGGAACATTGACGTGTGGGGCCCGTGCGGGTGCGTCTCCCTTGCCCACTTGCCGACCTGAAACGCGGGACCCACGTGGTCAGGCGCTTTGTCCCCCGTGGAAGAACGCGTCCAGGAACAAGGTCCGCGCGGAGATCGCACAGGTTTGGCCAACGGCGTCGGCGATCCGATCTCCAACCTCCCCAGCCATGATCCTTGCTGCCTGCCGGGCTCCATCTTCAGCCGGCCAAGATTGCCGTCATACTTGGTGTGTTTGCCTGCTCGCCGGTGGCCGTCTCTGCGTGGGTGACAGCTTGGCTTTGGGGTGCCTATGGGGCCTCATTGGAACCATGGGAGCTCGCGCGTTGATTGCCTCACTTCGGGGCCTTCTCCGGTGTACGGATTTGCTCGCCGGAGCTAAAGAATCACCGTGGCGCCGCCATTCACCATCGCTGGGTCTCTGCGCCCTCCCATCCCTTAGTAAGACTCTTCTTTGGTGTTCACCTGCATCTTCCCATCATGTAGTATCCACGGGATTTGAGTTGTGTAGTCGTGTGTGGAGGAATCTGGGGGCACCGGCAATGGCGCGCCGCTGTGTTGTCCTTGTGCGCCGCCGCGGTTCGTGACCAGGGGGAGAAGGTAACCTGGGGAGCATCAGATTGGAATGAAGGGCCATGATTTGACCAGATGAAGTGCTTCGTTCGTGGCCGCAAATCTCTGATCCAGCGGCACATACTGCACCGGTCAAGTAATGTTATCGGTCTAATCTAAACCATTGAAACTAGATCGGGCGGCTCACGATCACCGATACCCCTTCGGTTAGCACGTTTTGCAAAAGAGACCTCCCATTTATCTATAAACAACCCGCCATCCGCGCAGTGTGGATGTGAGTCTTGGAGAAATATACGAATTAGCCCCTAGTCTTTCGCAGAACAGTGTCCCTAGTCCAATCAGTGAATAAAAGGGATAAACAATTCAAAAAAATGATTTTTAGTTTAGAAATAAATCCAAAAACTTATATAATTCATATTAAATTCATTTTAGCTCCAAATGAATTCATTCCAGAGAAATTAATTTTGTTTTAATATTGTCTACCACTTAGTACCTCTATTTAGCAATGAAACATGAATTAAATTATTCATCTGAATTAATCTATACCATGTACTCAATAACTTCAGAAGTTCATAATTCAATAACTGTAACTCTGTTTTGATCCATTCTAGTTGCATTAGTCTCATAATAATATTTATTATCATCTGGTAACTTTGTTTTGACATGAATATAGGTTAAAATGTTGCACTTAGTCTATTCTATATTTAACCGCGTGGATCTTCGGAAAACCATAACTTCTTAACCGTAACTTCGAATTTAGTAGTTCTTGTTCCCACGATCTCGTAGCGACTCGTAGATTATTATTATGCAGTTTATCCTTATGTTTGGTGTAATGTTAATTTTGCCTATACACTTTTGTTTGTATTGCTATGACTAGCGTGAGGTTACAAGTCATCTGAAGATCATCCTGGTACCTGGAATCTCAAGTCCCAGGCAAGTTGTGCCCTTGATCACTTCTTTTTACCCAGTCATGTTCTGATTAATCATAATGATCTGCACAGGTTAATTTTGATGGGACCCAATAGGTTACCCTAGTTTGATTATCTTTATACCTTGTTTACCACTGAATTTTTAGGTAGTACCTGTTATTGCTTTATGTGGTTTTGGGTATAGAGATACACACTATCCATGATTATATTTTTATCTGTTGTTATTTAATGTTCACGATAAGATCATTATGTTAATTGGAACATGGAGAACCACCAGGGAAAACAGTGCTACCATAAGGGTTTAATGGGACGCCCTTGGCTGACTAACTAGGAAAGCTAGTGGAGGACTACCTTACCCGAAAGGGGCAAGGGCAGTAGGGGAGTGGTCAGTGTAGGGAGGTCCTCGGGTTGAATTTGCTGCGATGGCGGTCAGACGAGGGATTCCTGCATTGGAGCTTCCTATAAAATGTAGCGGGTTTTCTAAAGCTAGTGCAACTTTGTAAAGGCCTCATAGTGTTACCCTGCCTCGCCTCCTCGGTAGAGGTGTATGGGATTGGTCGTCTCTTGGCAGATGGGTAACATGACTTGTGGGTAAAGATGCGCAACCTCTGCAGAGTGTAAAACTGGTATACTAGCCGTGCTCACGGTCATGAGCAGCTCGGACACTCACATGATTAATTTATGGAACTAAATTCAATTTGTCATATGCATTGCATCGCAGGTGATGTTGTTACTTCTGTTCTACTACTTAATTGGGTTTGGTATTTACTTATACTTAGTAATTGCTAATAAAATTTTGACCAACTTTAAAAGCAATGCTTAGTTTCAACCATCCTCTTTGTTAAGCCTTACACTTCACATGAGCTCCCATCTTTAGCGAGTTCATGCACATTATTCCCCACAACTTGTTGAGCTATGAACGTATGTGAGCTCACTCTTGCTATCTCACACACCCCCCACAGGTCAAGAACAGGTACCACAGGATGAGGCGCTTGGAGGCTGCTGTGACGAGTTCGTGAGAGGTCTAGGCCATCGTCTCCCAGTCAACTTTGGGTTGCTGGACCGTTGTCTCCTTATAATGTATTTATTTATTTATTTTGTATAGAACTCCTATTATATGATAAAGATGTGACATTCGATCATGTGCCATGATTCATCATATGTGTGAGACTTGGTCCCAACACACCTGGTGATTATGTTCGTGCCCGGGTCTTGGTGCCCTAAAACCCGGGTGTGACAGAAGTGGTATCAGAGGGATGTTGACTGTAGGACGAAACCTGGATAGAACTGGACAACCATTATTCACTTACCTTTGCTACTTTGATTCTTTTCTAAACTTATCTTTATCTTTTCTCATCTATTTCCGCTTTACTCTGATTATTCTTACCTTTTCTTTTCTAAAGACAAATGTGGATTTCACACTTTGAAATCCTGTACCTAAAGTGACCTTTAGGAATAGGAGACCTACTCTTAGGAACAAAAACAAAACTATTTTTTATAGGTATCTATATGCTTGAGTGTTTGTTCTTATGATACTAGTCTGATTTGGATCTTTGATTGAGTGTGATGGGTTGTGGAGTAATGTCGACAATTGCATCTGCATATACACCTAGACATAACGGAAAATATTTATAAAATAGACAACACAGAATATTCCCTATTAAAAATATATCTAGTTTAATAGATCCATCTTATCTTAAAAGACTCTCTCTTACCTTAATAGATTCATCTTATCTTGAAAAGATTTTTATCTTATCTGAATAGATCTAACTGATCCCAAAAGATTCTACCTTATCCTTATGGATTTATCTTGTCCTAATAAGCATACTTATCCCACTCTGTAGTAACAACCATGATCTAGCCTAAAATAAATAGATCTTATCTAGTCATACCAATCTGATCTAAGATCCCATCTAATCTAACATGATCTAATCTAATGTGGTCTACTTAAATAGATTAATGACACTAGTAGAAGAGATTAGACCCTAATGGCCATGTGTTAACTTAACTTAGCACATTAGACCAACTCAACCATGAGCATAAGTGCTAACCCAACCGATAGAGTCATGATGAATTGTATAATCTGTCTATCACCACATAACATCAAACAAGATTTTGATCTACATCATGTAGTCTATCTTATCCATATCTGTCTTAACCATATTCCTCAACCTCAGTGATATACACTAACCTCGAATAAATGAGACCAAGACCGGAGAAGAAAAGATCAACATCGTCAAGGGAGGATATAACAGTCAAGCGAATCTCGAGATGATTCAAGACTTAAACATTTTGGATAAAGTCTTTTTCTTGCCATAATCTTTCTTGCCTTAACCTGTCCAGCTTATATCCTACATAATAAGTAGCTGAATACTTATGCTCTCCTAATCACCCATTATTGACTATAAAAAATGATGAGACTCTGAATTTTCGAACCAATTATAGACTAAAAGTGGAATTACAACCCAATCCTTCTGTATCCCTTTTCTTACAAATCTCGAGGACGAGATTTCTTGCAAGGGGGTAGGATTTGTAAAGCCCAAAAACTGGTAGAAGGGAAAATTAATAAAGTAAATAAATAAATATATTTATATGATAATGTTTTGAGATTATGAAACCTAAGGGAATTAATTGGTTCTCGTTTTCCCTTTAGCAATTTCAATTAATAGGATTATATTATTCAAATAACAAAATAAATAAATACATAAATGTGCACCACATAATGAAATTCTTGTATTTGTATTCAAATATGTGAAACAAGTTTGAGTAAAAATAAATATAGAATTCAAAAATAAAAGGGGATAGAAAAGAAAAGGATGAAAAAGATAAATGGAGATAAAAGGAAAATAAAAGAAATCCTAGTGGGTCTCGTTCCTCATTTCTGGCCCACCCATCTTTCCCTGGCACGACTGTTTGGGCTGGATTTCTCCCTAGCCGGCCCAACTGGGTTCCACCTCCGCACCACTCACTGCCCGGTGGGCCATTGCTATCAGCGACCCCGGCCCAAGGTTGTCACCCTTTGCGCGCCCCCGCTCACCGCCAATCGGGGCCCCCTGCCCAGCCACACCACCTCGCGTTCATGGGGCACCGGAACATTGACGTGTGGGGCCTGTGTGGGTGCGTCTCCCTCGCCCACTTGCCGACCCTGAAACGCGGGACCCATGTGGTCAGGCGCTCTGTCCCTCGCGGAAAGAACGCGTCCAGGAACAAGGTCCGCGCGGAGATCGCGCAGGTTTGGCCAACGGCGTCCGCGATCCGATCTCCATCCTCCCCAGCCGAGATCCTCGCTGCCTGCCCCTATTTAAACACCAGTCGCGGCATTGCCGGGCTCCATCTTCTGCCGGCCAAGATTGCCGTCAAACTTGGTGTGTTAGCCTGCTCACCGGTGGCCATCTCTGTGTGGGTGACGGCTTGGCTTCGGGGTGCCTATGGGGCCTCATTGGAACCATGGGAGCTCGCGCGTTGATTGCATGACTTCAAGGCCATCTCCAGTGTACGGATTTGCTCGCCGGAGCCAAAGAATCACCGCGGCGCCGCCATTCACTGTCGCTGGGTCTCTGTGCCCTCCCATCCCTTGGTAAGACTCTTCTTTGGTGTTCACCTGCGTCTTCCCATCATGTAGTATCCGCGGGATTCGAGTTGTGTAGCCGTGTGTGGAGGAATCTAGGGGCACCGGCCATGGCGCGCCGCTGTGTTGTCCTTGTGCGTCGCCGCGGTTCGTGACCAGGGGGAGAAGGTGACCTAGGGAGCGTCAGATTGGAATGAAGGGCCAGGATTTGACTAGATGAAGCGCTTCATTCATGGCCGCGAATCTCTGATCCAGTGGCACATACTGCACCGGTCAAGTAATGTTCTCGGTCTAATCTAAACCTTTGAAACTAGATCGGGCGGCTCACGATCACCGATACCCCTTTGGTTAGCACGTTTTGCAAAAGAGACCTCCCATTTATCTATAAACAACCCGCCATCCGCGCAGGGTGGATGTGAGTCTTGGAGAAATATACGAATTAGCCCCTGGTCTTTTGCAGAATAGTCTCCCCAGTCCAATCAGTGAATAAAAGGGATAAACAATTCAAAAAATGATTTTTAGCTTAGAAATAAATCCAGAAACTTATATAATTCATATTAAATTCATTTTAGCTCCAAATTAATTTATTCCAGAGACATTAATTTTGTTTTAATATTGTCTACCACTTAGTACCTCTATTTAGCAATGAAACATGAATTAAAATTATTCATCTGAATTAATCTATACCGTGTACTCAATAACTTCAGAAGTTCATAATTCAATAACTGTAACTCTGTTTTGATCCTTTCTAGTTGCATTAGTCTCACAATAATATTTATTATCATTTGGTAACTTTGTTTTGTCACGAAATATAGGTTAAAATGTTGCACTTAGTCTATTCTATATTTAACCGCGTGGATCTTCGGAAAACCATAACTTATTAACCGTAACTTCGAATTTAGTGGTTCTTGTTCCCACGATCTCGTAGCGACTCGTAGATTATTATTATGCAGTTTATCCTTATGTTTGGTGTAATGTTAATTTTGCCTATACACTTTTGTTTGTATTGCTACGACTAGCATGAGGTTACGAGTCATCTGAAGATCATCCTGCTACCTGGAATCTCAAGTCCCAGGCAAGTTGTTCCCTTGATCACTTCTTTTTACCCAGTCATGTTATGATTAATCATAATGATCTGCACAGGTTAATTTTGATGGGACCCAATAGGTTACCCTAGTTTGATTATCTTTATACCTTGTTTACCACTGAATTTTTAGGTAGTACCTGCTATTGCTTTATGTGGTTTTGGGTATAGAGATACACACTATTCATGATTATATTTTTATCTGTTGTTATTTAATGTTCACGATAAGATCATTATGTTAATTGGAACATGGAGAACCACCAGGGAAAAGTGCTACCATAAGGGTTTAATGGGACGCCCTTGGCTGACTAACTAGGAAAGCTAGTGGAGGACTACCTTACCCGAAAGGGGCAAGGGTAGTAGGGGAGTGGTCAGTGTAGGGAGGTCCTCGGGTTGATTTTGCTGCGATGGCGGTCAGATGAGGGATTCCTGCATTGGAGCTTCCTATAAACTATAGCGGGTTTTCTGAAGCTAGTGCAACTTTGTAAAGGCCTCGTAGTGTTACCCTGCCTCGCCTCCTCGGTAGAGGTGTATGGGATTGGCCATCTCTTGGCAGATGGGTAACTTGACTTGTGGGTAAAGATGTGAAACCTTTGTAGAGTGTAAAACTGGTATACTAGCCGTGCTCACGGTCATGAGCAGCTCGGACACTCACATGATTAATTTATGGAACTAAATTCAATTTGTCATATGCATTGCATCGCAGGTGATGTTGTTACTTCTGTTCTACTACTTAATTGGGTTTGGTATTTACTTATACTTAATAATTGCTAATAAAATTTTGACCAACTTTAAAAGCAATGCTCAGCTTCAACCATCCTCTTTGGTAAGCCTTACACTTCACATGAGCTCCCATCTTTGGCGAGTTCATGCACATTATTCTCCACAACTTGTTGAGCTATGAACGTATGTGAGCTCACTCTTGCTGTCTCACACCACCCCCCACAGGTCAAGAACATGTACCACAAGATGAGGCGCTTGGAGGCTACTGTGACGAGTTTGTGAGAGGTCTAGGCCGTCGTCTCCCAGTCATCTTTGGGTTGCTAGACCGTTGTCTCCTTATAATGTAATTATTTATTTATTTTGTATAGAACTCCTATTATATGATAAAGATGTGACATTCGATCCTATGCCATGATTCATCATATGTGTGAGACTTGGTCCCAGCACACCTGGTGATTATGTTCGCGCCCGGGTCTTGGTGCCCCGAAACCCGGGTGTGACAGATTTCAAGTGAAACAACTTAAGGAAGGCACCTTCATCTCCCAAACGAAGTAAACTCAAGATCTTCTCAAGAGGTTTGGGATGAAGGATGCATGCCGGCAAAGACACCGATGGGAACTGACAAACATCTAGTCCTCAACAAAGGAGGTAAGTCTGTTGTTCAAAAGGCATACCGGTCAATGATAGGTTCATTACTTTATCTTTGTGCTAGTAGACCGGACATTATGCTTAGTGTATGCATGTGTGCTAGATTTCAATCCGATCCCAAGGAGTGTCACCTTGTGGCTGTTAAGCGAATTCTTAGATATTTAGTTTCTATGCCTTGCTTTGGGATCTGGTATCCAAATAGGTCTACCTTTGACTTAATCGGATACTCAGATTCCGACTATGCCGGGTGCAAGGTTGATAGGAAGAGCACATCAGGAACATGCCAGTGTCTAGGAACACTACAACACATCATACCTTTTATGACATTCACCTTGTGTCATTGATAATTGAATATATGTCATAAATTAGAATCTATGACGCTTTTGTGACATTTTTGGGTTCGTCATCTATGTGACGTGGCTAAACTTGTTCTATGACGAATTGAAGTTTTTTTGTCATTGAAATGGTGACAATTCTACTTCGTCATAGATTTTATGACGTTTGCATATTGTCATTACTCCAAAGAAAAACGTCACTAATAATCTGTTGAGGCCTTGCCACGTGGACCAAATTTTGTGTTGAGGCCTTGCCATGTGGACCAAATTTTGTCATAAAATCATACGTACCTGTGATGTGGTAAATGGTTATGACATTTATCAATATGACAAATCATACGTACCTGTGATGTGGTAAATGGTTATGACATTTATCAATATGACATAGCACTTTTCAGTAACAAATTTTATTGTCATTATTTATAAAATAGCCCATCTAGTGGTGGGTCAAATTTTTGGCCTCGTTAAATCTAATTTATAGTTTTCTATGAATACCATTTTATATTATCAAAATCTTTAGCTCATTTTTTGAGCAATCTCATTCAATCATACAGATGTTCACATGACATATTTCACAAAATTTACACATGCAATGACCAAAATTATAGCAGACATAAGTTCCAATTTATATGTCACAATACGTCTTGCAAGAAGCAACAATGTTCAACAATACTTGGCGGTACGAGTAACAAAAATCAACAAACTTGGACCTACAAGTCCTACTTGTAAACAACTAGCAACCAACATAATTCAACCAACAACCAAATTTTAGAACAGAAACATCCTGCAATAGTTCACTGTTGGGACCTTAGGAACTTTATGTCCCTGGAATCCTGGATTGTGTTGACCCTTGTTGAACCTTAGCAGCTGGTGAAGTAGGGCGTGCATTTCTTGAAGTTTTTTGTTCCATCTTCGAGTTATTTAACTCTTGTTGAAACTCTACTTCTTCTTGCTTCTCATTCTCAAGCTTAGCATGAAGATCCTAGACCTAAAAATAAACATAACTTATTACTTCATATCATGCACATACAGACAAGCAAGAACAAGAACATAATTAATAAAAAATATATAAATATGTAAGAGAAGGTGTGGCAAAGAAGTTATTCGGCTGTTGGTGCGCTAATTATATAAATAAGGAGAGAGTGATGCTTACCTTTGCTATTAAGGTTAATGCATACACATTAGTAATTTATCTTGTGCAACTGTGGGTGGTTGCAGCTAATGTCATAGCAGGAAAAAGGAAGGATGATGATGAAGCAGCCCATAGTATAGCTAGAAAGTCACCATGGTGAGAGTGGTGGATCAGTAGTCCTGCAACGTGGTTCCTCTAATGTACTCTGGTCTCTCAACTAAAGGCCAAGGTACCATATATCTATGGTGTGGAAGCTGGGAGCAACTCAGGTGGCATTAATGGGAAGAATAATGGGCATATAGCTGGTGCAAGCACTATTGTAAATGTTGGACTAACAGATACAGAGATGCAGGATGTGGAGGAAAGTGGACTTAAGAGGCATTGACACACATGTGAGACGACTTGTTGTGAATATGACACAATGACAAGCACAACTAAAGAAATATAGAAAGAAAAAGAAAGAACAAAACTTTGGGGAAAAGCTAGGCAATATGAACCTTGCATATCTAATGAATATGTGTCGGTTGATATTAGCTTCTTATTTATGAGAAATCCTAACTAATTGGAGTTCAGATACTTGTGTTGTCACACCGAGTACATCTGCATAGCATTCATTAGCAAGCATATTACTAATGAAAAGATCACCTATTTAGCTAACAAGGCATAAAACTATTTGGTATTAACTTGGAGAAACTCCGCTACAAAGCATGACATGTGTAACTTTCAAGCAGTGAAAGGAAACAGAACAGCTAAGAAACAAAGAGGCCTAACCTGCTTTCCAATGCTGAATGGGACTTTTACTTGTTCATATGCACAATTTTTCGCTTCATCGTTAGGACAAAGAGCACAATCCAATAACATACAAGTATTTGCCAGAAGACAGGAACATCGAATACAGAGAAGAAGGCCATGACAAAAGCGATGCAAAAGGCATTTGTGATGTCATACCTGAAACAAGAAGTCGTTGGTTAGCACACTTTCAGCTATACATTTCCATTGGAAAAAAGGATAGAAAACTACAAGCCACTGAAACCCTAAAGTTTAATTGAGGCATTGAGGGTGAAGTTGCTAATGTATATGTTCTACAATAATTAAGATAGCAAATTGTTTCTCGAGATGTATTTTGCCTACACAATTAACTCTCGAGCTATATTTTGCTTACACAATAGATTAACAATAGATTAAAACTAATGCATTATTATTTCATGGTTATGAAGTAATGATATTTGAGCATGTTAGCAAGCATTGAAAAATAAAAACAAAGGATGCATGGAATAGAGAAAGTGACCCTCAATTTCAGCCCTATTTTAGTGTTCAATAGGGGACTTTATATCACACCTTACTGCTAGTAAATTAAAAATGATACTTGGCATAATAAAGCATGAACAGGCCTACAGTGCATGATGTTGTTAGTAAGGGCTTGTTCCTGATTTCAGCACCTCCCCCAGTCACCTCCCCTTCCCACTCCCACCCACCACTCAACATATGGGTGAAGTAGTATAGGCTATAAAAGTGATGAATGAAAATATACCACTTGATTACCATCTGGTACTACCAAAAGAAACTGCCAGAATTTCTACCCAAGATGGAGTTGTTGCTGGCGTCGAGGGCATCGAGGTGGGGCAGGAGGAGGCCAGGGCTCACTGAGGCCGCGTACGCCCACTGCTGCGCCTATACAGGGCTCGCCGATGCATGTCAGGCAGCGGCTAGCCGAGGCCATGCCCACGCCAGGACGTGGTTGGCCCGCTTGGTCGGGGCTGCGCCGGCGTGCCCTCGTCATTTTTGGGATTGCGCCGCATGGTGGGGCCGCACCGCGCGCGTCAGTCCGGGGCTGCGCCTGTGCCTTCGTCGCGTGGCCAAGGTCGTGCCCTAGCGCCGCCAGGCCAGGGGCCATGCCCGGTACTGTGCCGCATGGCCGGGTCATGCCCGTGCACATGTTGGGGCTGCGTCGCGTGGTGGGCTTCAGAGGGAAGCACGGGAGAGAGAGAGGACACGGTCACATCACATGCCCACCGCTCACACGATTTCGGGTCCACGCTCTCAATTGGATTAGATATCGATTTCGGGTCCTTGCTTAGTCGCTCTCAGCTGGATTGGAGATCGACCTCATGTCCGTGACACGCGTCGAAACATCGAGCTTCTTCCACTTCCATGGAACGCACTCGCCACGCCAACCATGTAGGTTTAAATAAAAAGATAGATTAAGTATTAAGTGATATATTTATGAAAAAATACATGTGAGAAATTTAACCTTAATAATTTTTTTCTTTAAACATTATTTCATATTCAAACTTGTGGGTTGGTGTTTTTTTCAAATTTTTAGTTTTAAAATTGTTTCTATTTTCTGCAGTTTGATTATAACTTTTAGCTATTGTTATATAAAAAATTGCTCATGAATATATTAGATCTAAGTATATAGTAATATATTTATGAAAAAATACATGTTGGAAATTTAAAACATAATTATTTTTTATTTAAACATGATTTCCTATTCAAACTTGTTTCATTACCATTTTGATATATTTTATTATTTATAGTGGGCCTACAATTTTTCTTTTTTTGGAAATTAACAAGAGAACTTATGACGACCAACATTGTCATGAAACGGTGACACTAGCTAATTGTCATGAGATTGAAAGAGTGTTCATCACAAATGTGTCATCTTTCATGTTTATGATGATTTCGCATTGGTCTTAATGACAAACATTTCATTTTCTTCATTGAAGTCAATCAATCCCTATAAAACGTCATAAATAGGAGAGGCTTATGACATTTTGATCTATTGTCACTAGGTATTCGTCATAGAAGGCTATATGTGTTGTAGTGGAAGGTCCCTGGTGTCCTGGAGCTCCAAGAAACAAACATCTGTTGCCCTATCCACCGCTAAGGCCGAGTACGTTGCTGCAGGACAGTGTTGCGTGCAACTGCTTTGGATGAGGCAAACCCTCCGGGACTTTAGCTACAATCTGAGCAAAGTCCCACTCCTATGTGACAATGAGAGTGCAATCCGCTTGGCGGATAATCCTGTTGAACAGAGCAGCACTAAGCACATAGACATCCGGCATCACTTCCCGAGAGACCACCAGCAAAGGGGAGATATCGACATATACCACATTAGCATCGAGAACCAGCTAGCCGATATCTTCACCAAGCCTTTAGATGAGAAAAGGTTTTGCAGGTTGCGTAGTGAGCTAAATGTCTTAGATTCGCGTAACTTGGATTGATCTACAGCATTCATGTGTTTTATGCCTTTGATCATGTTACTTTAAGCTTTACTGTCTCATTTGCTTATATTTGGTGTTCAAGTTGTACAAGACATCCCCGGACCTCATAAGTCCCTATGCAAATAATGCACATGTTTAGGGGGAGATGTGCTACAACTTGACTCCGTTGAGACTAACCTGTTTGTTTGAGTGCACTTGAAGTAGTCTCGAAGGAACATTGAAAGGGAAAGTGAACTTGGACAAGGAAAGAGCTTCCACTGCATTCGATAAAATGTATCTTGTCCTAAGTTCCTTTTTGTGTTCCCATTGCCTTTTCGCTTCAATTTAACTTTTTGGTGAGGCAATGGGGTTAAGGGGTCAAAAGTTATCCCGTTTTGGTGCTTAATGCCAAAGGGGGAGAAAATTGAGGCCAAAAGCAAATGGATCAGCCAACCACTTGTGAACTTTGAAAATAGTAGAGTTAGAATATGTATTTTGTCCAAATACTCTTATTGCAGAATTTGGTCTCTTACGGGGGAGAATTTTGATTATGGGAAAAGGGGGAGTTTTGCCACTTGATCAAAATTACTCTTGAAACATCTCTCTATTTTCCCGAACAAGTGTGTTTGACTTAAAGATAGGAAAAAGAATTTGATTTGCGAAAATAAACCAAGTGGTGGAAAAAGTGATCCAAATATGCCAAATCTCAAGTGAGAAAATTTGGTCTTCAAATCTGCACTTTTGAGAATGATATTGCACCTTTAGTTTCCTTTTAATGTGTTGGCGTAAATCACCAAAAAGGGGGAGAGGGAAATGTGCCCTTGGGCCATTTCTATAAATGTTTTGGTGATTAGATGCCCAACACATATTGTTTTAGTTCATATGTGCTAAGTGGTTGAGAAGTGCAAATCATGAGTCAAGGTATGTTTCTAGCCCTAGTAAATTGTTTTTGGATACTAACATATCTCTCTAAGTGCTAGGGACACTGCTGAAAGTCGCCTAGAGGGGGTGAATAGGCGAAATCTGAAAATTATAAACTTAAGCACAACTACAAGCCGGGGTTAGCGTTAGAAATATAATCGAGTCGAGTCCGAAAGAGAGGGCGAAAACAAATCACAAGCAAATAAGGAGTGAGACGCGGTGATTTGTTTTACCGAGGTTCGATTCTTGCAAACCTACTCCCCTTTGAGGTGTTCACAAAGATCAGGTCTCTTTCAACCCTTTCCCTCTCTCAAACGGTCACTTAGACCGAGTGAGCTTCCTTCCTTGATTTCTCGGGTCACTTAGACCCCGCAAGGACCACAACACAATTGGTGTCTCTTGCTTCGCTTACAAGGTTTTGAGAGTAAGAATGAGAGAAAGAAGAAAGCCAACCAAGCAACAAGAGCAACAAAAGAACACGAGTTGATCTCCTAACAAGTCCTAAGAACTAGAGTTGAATTGGGGACTTTGATTCGATTGGAGGCTTTGATTTGTGTCTTGGAGTGTTGTGTATTGCTCTTGTATTGAATGAGGTGTAGTGAATGCTTGGATGCCTTGAAGTGTGGTGGTTGGGGGTTATTTATAGCCCCAACCACCAATATGGCCGTTGGTGAAGGCTTCTGTCGTATGGCGCACCGGACAGTCCGGTGCGCCAGCCACGTCACCAGGCCGTTGGGTTCCGACCGTTAGAGCTCTGACAAGTGGGGCCACTGGACAGTCTGGTGGTGCACCGGACAGGTCCTGATCACTGTCCGGTGCGCCTTCTGGCGCCTGCTCTGACTTCTGCGCGCGCAGGCACGCACTGTTTGCTTTCACTGTTCATTTGCAGACGACCGTTGGCGCGAAGTAGTCGTTGCTCCGCGGGCACACCGGACAGTCCGGTGTCACACCAGACAGTCTGGTGAATTATAGCGGAGCGGCCTTCCCAAATTCCCGAAGATGGCAAGCTTGATTTGATCCACCCTGGTGCACCGGACACTGTCCGGTGGTGCACCGGACACTATCCGGTGGCACACCGGACAGTCCGGTGCGCCAGACCAGGGCTGCCTTCGGTATACTTTGCTCCTTTGTTTTGAACCCTTTCTTTTGACTTTGTATTGGTTTGTTGTGAACCTTTGGCACCTGTAGAACTCATAATCTAGAGCAAACTAGTTAGTCCAATAATTTGTGTTGGGCAATTCAACCACCAAAATTCATATTAGAAAAGGTTTGACCCTATTTCCCTTTCAATCTCCCCCTTTTTAGTGATTGATGCCAACACAAACCAAAGCAAATATAAAAGTGCAGAATTGAACTAGTTTGCATAACTTAAGTGCAAAGGTTGCTTGGAATTGAAACCAATATACTTTTTCAATAGATGTGCATGGATGGTTTTCTTCTTATTTAAAATTTTGGACCACATTTGCACCACTAGTTTTGTTTTTGCAAATCCTTTGTAAAATTCTTTTTCAAAAACTTTTTGCAAATAGTCAAAGGTACATGAATAAGATTGAAAGAAGCATTTTCAAGATTTGAAATTTTCTCCCCCTGTTTCAAATGCTTTTCCTTTGACTTAAACAAAACTCCCCCTAAATAAAATTCTCCTCTTAGTGTTCAAGAGGGTTTTTGCTATTTTTGAAGATACTACTTTCTCCCCTTTTGAACACAATAAGATATCAATTTGAAAAACTTCATTTTTGAAATTTGGTGGTGGTGCGGTCCTTTTGCTTTGGGCTCATACTTTCTCCCCCTTTGGCATGAATCGCCAAAAACGGATACTTGTGAGTGAAATATAAGCCCTTATAACTTTCCTCCCCAATGGCAAACAAATAGATATGAGTAAAGATTATACCAAAGTGGAGAACGATGCAGAATACCGGCAAATATCAATGAGTTGAGTGGAAGCACCTTCTTTGCCGAATACTCCATTTTCCTTTCAATTCTATGACTAAGCATGAGAGTACACTTGAAAATACATTAGTCACAGACATAAAAGAGATATGATCAAAGGTATAAATGAGCTATGTGTGCAAAGAATCAATCAAAATTCCTAGAATCAAGAATATTTAGCTCATTCCTAAGTTTGGTAAAGGTTTGCTCATCTAAAGGCTTGGTAAAGATATCGGCCAATTGATCTTTGGTGTTAATGTAGGCTATCTCGATATCCCCCTTTTGTTGGTGATCTCTCAAAAAGTGATACCGAATGGCTATGTGCTTAGTGCGGCTGTGTTCAACAGGATTATCCGCCATGCGGATTGCACTCTCATTATCACATAGGAGAGGGACTTTGCTAAATTTGTAGCCATAGTCCCTAAGGGTTTGCCTCATCCAAAGTAATTGCACGCAACAATGGCCTGCGGCAATGTACTCAGCTTCGGCGGTAGAAAGAGCTACTGAGTTTTGTTTCTTTGAAGCCCAAGACACCAGGGATCTCCCTAGAAACTGACAAGTCCCTGATGTGCTCTTCCTATCAATTTTACACCCTGCCCAATCAACATCGGAATATCATAATAAATTAAAAGAGGATCCCTTGGGGTACCAAAGACCAAACTTAGGTATTTGAACTAAATATCTCAAGATTCTCTTTACGACCCTAAGGTGAACTTCCTTAGGATCGGCTTGGAACCTTGCACACATGCATATGGAAAGCATAATGTCCGGTCGAGATGCACATAAATAGAGTAAAAATCCTATCATCGACCGGTATACCTTTTGATCTACGGATTTACCTCTCGTGTCGAGGTCAAGATGCCCATTGGTTCCCATGGGTGTCTTGATGGGCTTGTCATCCTTCATTCCAAACTTGGTGAGAATGTCTTGAATGTACTTTGTTTGGCTGATGAAGGTGCCCTCTTGGAGTTGCTTCACTTGAAATCCTAGAAAATACTTCAACTCCCCCATCATAGACATCTCGAATTTTTGTATCATGATCCTACTAAACTATTCATAAATAGATTTGTTAGTAGACCCAAATATGATATCATCAACATAAATTTGGCATAGAAACAAATCATTTCAATGATTTTAGCAAAGAGAGTAGGATCAGCCTTGCTGACTTTGAAGCCATTAGTGATAAGAAAATCTCTTAGGCATTCATACCATGCTCTTGGGGCTTGCTTGAGCCCATAAAGCGCCTTCGAGAGTTTATATACATGGTTAGGATACTCACTATCTTCAAAGCCGGGAGGTTGCTCAACATAGACCTCTTCCTTGATTGGTCCATTGAGGAAGGCACTCTTCACGTCCATTTGATAAAGCTTGAAGCCATGGTAAGTAGCATAGGAAAGTAATATACGAATTGACTCAAGCCTAGCTACGGGTGCATAGGTTTCACCAAAATCCAAACCTTCGACTTGTGAATATCCCTTGGCCATAAGTCGTGCCTTGTTCCTTGTCACGACACCATGCTCATCTTGTTTGTTGCGGAAGACCCACTTGGTTCCTACAACATTTTGGTTAGGACATGGAACCAAATGTCATACCTCATTCCTTGTAAAATTGTTGAGCTCCTCTTGCATCGCCAACACCCAATCTAAATCTTGAAGTGCTTCCTCTACCCTGTGTGGCTCAATAGTGGAAACAAAAGAGTAATATTCACAAAAATGAGCAACACGAGATCGAGTGGTTACCCCCTTATGAATGTCTCCTAGGATGGTGTTCACGGGGTGATCTCTTTGGATTGCTTGGTGGACTCTTGGGTGTGGTGGCCTTGGATCTTGTTCATCTTCCTTGTCTTGAACATTTGCATCTCCCCCTTGATCATTGTTGTCCTCTTGAGGTGGCTCATCTTCTTGATCTTCTCCTTCATCATCTTGAGCCTCATCCTCATCTTGGGTTGGTGGAGATGCTTGCATGGAGGAAGATGGTTGATCTTATGCTTGTGGAGGCTCTTTGGGTTCCTTAGGACACACATCCCCAATGGACATGTTCCTTAGCGCGATGCATGGACCCTCTTCATCATCTAGTTCATCAAGATCAACTTGCTCTACTTGAGAGCCGTTAGTCTCATCAAACACAATGTCACAAGAAACTTCAACTAGTCAAGTGGACTTGTTAAAGACTCTATATGCCCTTGTGTTTGAATCATAACCAAGTAAAAAACCTTCTACAGCCTTAGGAGCAAATTTAGATTTTCTACCTCTTTTAACAAGAATAAAGCATTTGCTACCAAAGACCCTAAAATATGAAACATTGGGCTTTTTACCGGTGAGGAGTTCATAAGATGTCTTCTTGAGGATTCGATGTAGATACAACCGGTTGATGGCATAGCAAGCGGTGTTGACCGCCTCGGCCCAAAACCGATCCAAAGTCTTGTACTCATCAAGCATGGTTCTTGCCATATCCAATATAGTTCTATTCTTCCTCTCCACTACACCATTTTGTTATGGCGTGTAGGGAGAAGAGAACTCATGCTTGATGCCCTCCTCCTCAAGGAAGCCTTCAATTTGTGAGTTCCTAAACTCCGTTCCATTATCGCTTCTTATTTTCTTGATCCTCAAGCCGAACTCATTTTGAGCCCGTCTCAAGAATCCTTTCAAGGTCTCTTGGGTTTGAGATTTTTCCTGTAAAAAAGAATACCCAAGTGAAGCGAGAATAATCATCCACATGAAAGGGAAATGTGCCCTTGGTAACAGAAATGTTGTTCATAATATGCCTAGGAGAAATGTTGTTAATGTTCCTAGGAAAGTTAATGAACCTTCCACAATATATCATGCTTGCAATGCTTCTTTTGCCATTTATAGAAAGAATAAGAAGGTGATTGCTAGGAAGTTAGGGGCAAGATGCAAGGGAGATAAAACTTGCATTTGGGTCCCTAAGACAGATGTGACTAACCTTGTAGGACCCAACAAGAGTTGGGTACCTAAGTGTCGGCGTTCCGAGACCGGGGGGTCCTCGAGCCGACGAGTGAGAGTGCCGCGTGCCCCAGCCCAGATGGGTCGAGCGCGTGGAGCGAGCGCGAAGGGGGGAACAGAGAGAGAGAGAGTCGGTGGCCGGAGCCGGGTCGTGAGGGAGTCGGAGAAATTCCCGCGGCCTTCGTGTTCGTCCCGCGCCCAGGTCGGGTGCGCTTGCAGTAGGGGGTTACAAGCGTCCGCACGAGGTGAAGGGAGAGAGCGGCCCCGAGAGAGCGCCTGCCCCTGCCTTTCGTCCCCGTGAGGCCAACCTTCTCTAAGAAGGCCCTGGCCCTTCCTTTTATAGTCGTAAGGAGAGGGTCCAGGTGTACAAGACGGGGGTGTAGCAAGGTGCTACGTGTCTAGCGAGGGAGAGCTAACGCCCTATGTACATGCCCAGGTGGCAGCCGGAGAGATCTTGGCACCCTGTTGGTGTGGCGTCGTGGCTGTTGGAGGAGTAACGGAGCCGGACGGGAGGACAGCTGTCGAGGTGGCTGGGTCCTTGCTGACGTTCTCCTGCTTTCGTAAGGGAGCTGGGAGCCGCAGTCGTCATGATCTAGCGGGGCGCCATCATGGCCTATCTGGCATAGCTGGCCAGATGGGACGCCGGTCTTGTTCTCTGCGACCCAAGTCGGCTCAGGGCAGGGTGATGATGACGCTTCCTGTTGACGTGGCGGTCTCGTGTCCTAGGACGGGCGTCGTGGAGGCTCCTCCGAGGCCGAGGCCGAGTCCGTCCTGCAAGACAGAGACAGAGTCCGAGCCCTGGGTTGGGCGAGGCGGAGATTATTCGGCAGAGGCCGAGGCGGAGTCCGAGCCCTGGGTCGGGCGAGGCGGAGGTCGCCGTCTTCCGGGGCCTTAGCCCGAGTCCGAGCCCTGGGTCGGGCGAAGCGGAGTTCGCCGTCTTCCGGGGCCTTAGCCCGAGTCCGAGCCCTGGGCCGGGCGGAGCGGAGTTCGCTGTCTTCCGGGGCCTTAGCCCGAGTCCGAGCCCTGGGTCGGGCGGAGCGGAGTTCGCCGTCTTCCGGGGCCTTAGCCCGAGTCCGAGCCCTGGGTCGGGCGGAGCGGAGTTCACCGTCTTCCGGGGCCTTAGCCCGAGTCCGAGCCCTGGGCCGGGCGGAGCGGAGTTCGCCGTCTTCTGGGGCCTTAGCCCGAGTCCGAGCCCTGGGTCGGGCGGAGCGGAGTTCGCCGTCTTCCGGGGCCTTAGCCCGAGTCCGAGCCCTGGGTCGGGCGGAGCGGAGTTCGCCGTCTTCCGGGGCCTTAGCCCGAGTCCGAGCCCTGGGTCGGGCGGAGTCTCCTACGGCACCACTGGCGAAGTCTGGTCGCCCGTCGGTCTTACCTTTTGCGTTAAACGCCCTGGTGACGCGGTCGGTTGGTGCGGTGATTTAGTCAGGGTTTCTCCTTATCGGAGGCGGGGCCTAGGGCGAGCCGGAGATGCGTCTGCCGTGAAAGAGGAGACCTCAGGCGAGACGGAGTCATCTTAGGGTCGGCTGCCCTCGCCCGAGGCTAGGCTCGGGCGTGGCGTGGTCAAGTCACTCGTATGGACTGATCCCTGACTTAATCAAACCCATCAGGCCTTTGCAGCTTTATGCTGATGGGGGTTACCAGCTGAGAATTAGGCGTCTTGAGGGTACCCCTAATTATGGTCCCCGACAGTAGCCCCCGAGCCTCGAAGAGAGTGTTAACACTCGCTTGGAGGCTTGCATCGCACTTTTTTGCAAGGGGACCAGCCTTTCTCGGAGGTACTTTGTTCCGGTGGGTGCGCGCGAGCGCACCCGCCGGGTGTAGCCCCCGAGGCCTCGGAGGAGTGGTTTCACTCCTTCGAGGTCTTAATGCCTTGCGCAATGCTTCGGCTGGTCTGGCGGTTCCCTCATGCGAGCAGGGCGTAACCCAGGTGCACTGTTGGGGCCCAAGTTCTCGGGCTGGTATGTTGACGCTGTCAACGGTTCGGCCGGAGCCGGGTTTGCGAGAGCAGCCCCCGAGCCCTCGCACGGAGCGAGAGGACGATCAGGGACAGACTCGACTTTTTATATACGCCCCTACGTCGCCTTTCCGCAAGGAGGAGGGGGGGAGTGCGCCATGTTACCCTCGACGGGCACCGAACATGGTGTCTCCGGTGAGCTGCAATCGGGTAATCCGAGTGGACGTCCGTGCCCCGTTCGTTGGGGGTCGGCTAGGGGCCCGGAGGCACGCCCAAAAGTACCTGCGGGTGATCTGCCGGACCCGGTCCCCTGGCGACGGGGTCCGAGGGCTCGTTGCCTCCCTCCGATGGGATTCCGTTACAGAGTCGTTCCCGCTGGTCTCGGAAATGTCCTAGGGTACCTCGGGAGCGCAGCCCGAGCCTTGGTTATGTATCGAACGTACCCCTGGTCATCCCTCGCTCGGCGTCTGAGGCGGCTGTGAACCCTTCGACAGGCCAGCCTTCGAACCCCTGATCAGTAGGGGGCACGGAGCCCGAGTAGCCTGAGGCGGTCGTGGAACCTTTCGAGGGCCGACCTTCGAACCCCTGACCAGTAGTGGGTGTCGGGCCCACGTGATCTGAGGCGGCTGTTGAACCCTTCGGGGGGCCAGCCTTCGAACCCCTGATCAGTAGGGAGGCTCGGAGCCTAGTTCCTTCACGGGGAAGGATCCCTTTGGGGTTATCCCCCTTCTCGGTCCCTGTTGCAAGAGATAGAGAAAGAAGGAAAAGGGAAATGGGTTCGAAATTGAACGTCGTGGCGTACCTTTTCCGGCGTGGTCGTTTTGGCGAAGGCGAAACGTCACCAGCCGCTCCCGCTCGTAGCGCTGTCCGTCGAGCCGCGGAGTTAATGCGCCGGGGTGAGTAGTTGGCGAGGTTGCCGTTGCGCGGGCGCGAGCCGTTCGAGGTACGGGTCACGGACGCGTCGTCTTCACGCCGTGAGAGGGGGTTCTCTTGCTGCCTCCGGATGGGACGTGAGCCTGGCCGATGGCGTGACTGCTGCCCTCGCGCGCCTGCCACCGTCATCACTGCCGGCCCATTTTTGACCGCGTTTGACCGCTGCGCCAGGCTGGCGCCGCTGGATCGCAGGCTGGGCGGCCTCGAGTCGCGGTATCGGTTCCGCAATCGAGGAGGTGCGGTGGTGGAGCGAGAGGCGCGGTGGTTCGCATGCAGCGCCCGGCGCGCCAGTTGAACGACGCGTGGGCTTGAGCCGTCGCGCTGGCCTGTCAGGAGTCGGAGAGGCGCGTCCACTTGGCGCGGTTGCATGCCGCCTGCATGGCCGCTCGCCCCTTTTGCCCGTTGGTCTGGGCAAAAGTGGAGGGTTACTTGTAACCACTGGGCGGTTGCGTGCGTCGTGCGCGGCGGTTCGGCTTTCTCTGCTTGGAGTCGGTCTGCATGACAGGCGGGCCCCAGCCCCCGCGTCGCAGGGGAGGACTTTGGAGGCGTGTTGGAGAAAACTCCGCCCGTGACGGTTGAGGGCGCAAGCAAGGGGAGTTGCCTTTAAAAGGAGGGCGACCCTCTTCGCGAGGTGACCATGTCTCCTACCTCCCTTATGCATTGTGTCTTTCCATCTTCCGAGCCCCCGGATGGGGGAAACCGCCGTCTTTTCGCTCCATCGCCGGAGGGACGCAACTCCGTGGGAGTTGGTACCTTTCAGCCATCGTTCGGCTTCAAGGATTTTCATCAGGCAGCCCGGCTGCACCCCTCTACCGGTGGTCACCCAAGAGGGCGACCTCTGGCTTGATGGTGGGGGAAAGCGAGCCGGGCTGCGGTCTCTGCCCCTCCCTCGGCCTCAAGGATTTTCATCACCAGGCCAAGAGGGAGGACGAGGCGAGCCAGGGAGCTGTCTCTGTGTGGGTCGGTTGCCCTCTTCTTCCCCGTGTTCCTGGGGTGAGAACGGCATCCTCCAGCATCACGGAGACTTCCTCTAGCCATGCCGGAAGTGGGGGGTCCCGAGGCGTCGGCGGACGGAACTGGCTTCTCTACTGATGAGATTGCCAACTCCGTCAGTAGCCCTGGGTCTCCGTCTCCCGGCCTGAATGGCTGGCTCTCGTCCTCGGGGGGTGAGAGTCTTTCCGCTGCCCCGCAGGCCCGCCCCTATCGAGTGGGGTTGTTCGTACCTGCGGGGGGGGGGAACCGGAGTTCCGTTTGTAATGGCACTTCAGGTGCCGGGTTTTTTGTTCATTTTCGGCTTTCGGGGCCTGAACATGTATGTAGCTCCGGCACAGAGCCGTGTTTTTTCCTCATTTCTGAGCAATAAGACTTGCCTGTCGATTGTCTGAATCGCTTCACCAAGCATGAGTCGCCCCGTGTCCAGGTGACGAGTGAGGTATCCGTATCCCGGAGGCGTAGGAATCCCTCGACTCGGTCGGACCTGTTGCCCGAGGCTCCTCTAGCTTAGTTAAGGAGACCCCTCGGCCGCTCCTCGACGAGCCGAGGCCAGGGGTAGCGATATCAGCACAAGCAGAGGCGTTGTTAGCTCGGAAATGAAACCTGGTTGGCCGGAGCTTAGCCGAGTTGTCTGTCGGCAGGATCGACGTCGGAGCTGATTAGCCGAGGCCTCGGACCGAGCTGGCGCCCTCGGAAGGTGGTCGGCCGAGGCCCCGGAGGTGGCCGGCCGAGCCGTCCGCTCGGGCCGGATTCTCGGGGAAGTCTCTGGCAGAGATTGCTCGAGCGCAGTGATGACGTCGTCCTTCGGAGCGGAGGCCCTCGGACCGCGTCGCCGCCCGAGGCTAGGTCGGGCCTTGCCGAAGGTGCTGTTGATGCCGAGGGTGTCGTCGCCCTCTCCCAGCGTCAAGATCCGAGCCTGCAGGGTCAAATCGTCTTGTAGCGTGGGCCTTGCGCGGCCGTTGAGGCCGGAACACATACCCTTGTTGCGTTGTGAAGCTGCGTCTCTTTTCCTCTTGTTTCGAGTATCTGGACTTTTTGTCGGTAGCAGGGATGTTAGTGCGAGCAAGAGTTGCTTCTCGTGGGAGGCGATGAGTGAGGTATCCGTATCCCGGAGGCGTGGGAGTCCCTCGGCTCGGTCGGACCTGCCGCTTACGCGTACTTTTACCCGCCCATGAAGCCCTGTCACCGACTCAGCCGAGAAGGCTCGAAGAATCGCTTCGACAGAAAAGCTCCCGTACGTAAAGACTCGTTCGATCCGCGGAGTCACTTTATCCGAGCGCGAGTTACTTATCGCAGAAGGTGATGAGTGAGGTATCCGTATCCCGGAGGCGTAGGAGTCCCTCGGCTCGGTCAGCCTTGACTGCTTACGTGTACCCCGTCGTTTCCAGGACCCGCTTTTCGAAGTAGTCAAAAAGCACGAAAGATGTTCTGGTAAAAGGGATTTTTTGTTCGAGGAAAATTTTGACGCAGAGGGGGTTTCCCCCCTTTTAGCCCCCGAGGGAGGGTCGGGCTTTGCCGAGGCGAGGCCGACCCTTCCTTGTTGACTAAACTTTGCGTGGGTGCGGGGTATATGAACAACTTGGAAACATCTTAAGGGTAGAAGCGACGTAGCTGTTGGATGTTCCAAGCGTTGCCGTAGACCTCGCCTTGACTGTTGGCCAGCTTGTACGTTCCGGGCTTCAGAACTTTGGCGATGATGAACGGCCCCTCCCAGGGGGGCGTTAGCTTGTGCCTCCCTCGGGCGTCTTGCCGCAGCCGAAGCACCAGATCGCCCACCTGGAGATCTCGGGGTCGGACCCCTCGGGCGTGGTAGCGTCGCAGGGACTGCTGATACCGTGCCGAGTGTAGTAAGGCCCTGTCCCGAGCCTCGTCCAGCTGGTCCAGCGAGTCTTCTCGGCTGGCTTGGTTGCTTTCTTTGTTGTAGGCCCTCATCCTCGGGGAGCCGTATTCCAGGTCCGTGGGCAGGATTGCCTCGGCCCCGTAGACCAGGAAGAACGGCGTGAAACCCGTGGCTCGGCTTGGAGTCGTCCTCAGGCTCCAGACCACCGAGGGGAGTTCCTTCATCCATCGCTTGCCGAACTTGTTGAGGTCGTTGTAAATCCGAGGCTTGAGCCCTCGTAGAATCATGCCATTGGCACGTTCCACTTGCCCATTCGACATGGGGTGAGCTACGGCGGCCCAGTCCACCCGGATGTTGTGATCCTCGCAAAAATCCAAGAATTTTTTGCCGGTGAACTGGGTGCCATTGTCGGTGATGATGGAGTTCGGGACCCCGAATCGATGGATGATGTTGGTGAAGAACGCCACCGCCTGCTCGGACCTGATGCTGTTTAGGGGTCGGACCTCGATCCACTTGGAGAATTTGTCGATGGCGACCAGCAGGTGCGTGTAGCCCCCGGGCGCCTTCTGTAGTGGGCCGACGAGGTCCAGACCCCACACAGCGAAGGGCCAGGTGATGGGTATTGTCTGCAGAGCCTGAGCGGGCAGGTGGGTCTGCTTCGCATAGAATTGGCACCCTTCGCAGGCGCGGACAATTCTAGTGGCGTCAGCCACCGCCGTTGGCCAGTAGAAGCCTTGGCGGAAAGCATTCCCAACGAGGGTTCGAGGTGCTGCATGATGACCGCAAGCCCCCGAGTGTATTTCCTGCAGGAGGTCCTGACCCTCGGCGATGGTGATGCATCGCTGGAGGATGCCCGAGGGGCTGCGGTGGTAGAGCTCCTTCTCATCGCCCAGCAGGACGAACGATTTTGCCCGTCGCGCTACTCGCCGAGCCTCGGCTCGGTCGAGGGGCAGTTCTCCTCGGCGGAGATATTGCAGGTACGGGGTTTTCCAGTCTTGATCTGGCGCGACCCCGTTCTGCTCCTCCTCGATGTGCAGCGCTTCGCCCTCGGGCTCCGAGGGTTCCTCGGGTTGAACCGAGGATGGCTCGGGCTGGGCCGAGGTTACCTCGGACGAGGCCGAGGGTGCCTCGGGCTCGGTCGCATCGCCTATCTTGACGGAGGGTTGGTGCAGATCCCGGGAGAAGACGTCCGGGGGAACCGTTGTCCGCCCCGAGGCTATCTTCGCCAACTCGTCCGCAGTCTCGTTGTAGCGCCGGGCGATGTGGTTAAGTTCGAGCCCGTAGAACTTGTCTTCCAGGCGTCGAACCTCTTCACAGTAGGCCTCCATCTTCGGGTCACGGCAGTGGGAGTTCTTCATGACTTGGTCGATGACGAGCTGCGAGTCGCCGCGCGCATCGAGGCGTCGAACCCCTAGTTCGATGGCGATTCGCAGTCCGTTGATCAGAGCCTCGTACTCAGCCACATTGTTGGACGCCGGGAAATGGAGGCGGAGCACATAGCGCAGGTGTTTTCCGAGGGGCGAGACGAAAAGCAGGCCCGCGCCAGCTCCCGTCTTCATCAGCGACCCGTCGAAAAACATGGTCCAGAGCTCTGGCTGGATCGGAGCCGTTGGCAACTGGGTATCGACCCATTCGGCTACGAAATCCGCCAGTGCCTGGGACTTGATGGCCTTCCGAGGGGCGAACGAGATTGCCCCGCCCATGATTTCCACCGCCCACTTCGCGATCCGTCCCGAGGCTTCTCGGCACTGGATGATCTCCCCCAGGGGGAAGGATGACACCACAGTCACCGGATGGGACTCGAAGTAATGTCGCAGCTTTCGCCTCGTCAGGATCACAGCGTATAGCAGCTTCTGGACTTGTGGGTAGCGGATCTTGGTCTCGTACAGCACTTCGCTGATGAAGTAGACTGGCCTCTGAATGGGCAAAGCATGCCCCTCTTCCTGCCTTTCGACTACGATCGCGGCGCTGACCACCTGAGTGGTTGCGGCGACGTAGACCAGGAGGGTTTCTCCATCCGCTGGGGGTACCAAGATGGGCGCCTGGGTGAGGAGCACCTTCAGGTTCCCGAGGGCTTCCTCGGCCTCGGGAGTCCAAGTGAAGCACTCGGCCTTCCTTAAGAGGCGGTACAGGGGCAGGCCTCTTTCACCGAGGCGCGAGATGAAACGGCTCAAGGCCGCGAGGCATCCCATGACCCTCTGTACGCCTTTTAAGTCTTTGATGGGCCCCATGTTTGTGATCGCTGCGATCTTCTCCGGGTTGGCTTCGATGCCCCGCTCGGAGACGATGAACCCCAAGAGCATGCCTCGGGGCACCCCGAAGACGCACTTCTCGGGATTGAGCTTGACGCCCTTCGCCTTGAGACACCGGAATGTCAGTTCGAGGTCGGAGAGAAGGTCGGAGGCTTTCCTCGTCTTGACTACGATGTCATCGACGTAGGCCTCGACCGTGCGACCAATGTGTTCACCGAACACATGGTTCATGCACCGCTGGTACGTTGCACCCGCGTTCCTCAAACCGAACGGCATTGTGACATAACAGTACATGCCGAAGGGCGTGATGAAAGAAGTCGCGAGCTGGTCGGACTCTTTCATCTTGATTTGATGATACCCTGAGTAAGCATCGAGGAAGGACAGGGTTTCGCACCCTGCAGTGGAGTCCACGATCTGATCGATGCGAGGTAGAGGGTAGGGGACCTTCGGACATGCTTTGTTGAGACTAGTGTAGTCTACACACATCCGCCACTTCCCCCCTTTTTTCCTCACAAGCACAGGGTTGGCAAGCCATTCAGGATGGAATACCTCTTTAATAAACCCTGCTGCCATCAGCTTGTGGACCTCCTCGCCTATCACTCTGCGCCTTTCCTCGTCGAATCGGCGCAGAGGTTGTCTGACCGGTCGGGCCCCGGCCCGAATATCCAGCGAGTGCTCGGCGACTTCCCTCGGTATGCCGGGCATGTCCGAGGGACTCCACGCGAAAACGTCGGCGTTTGCGCGGAGAAAGTCGACGAGCACTGCTTCCTATTTGGGGTCGAGCCCGGAACCGATCCGGATCTGCTTGGAGGTGTCGCCACTGGGGTCGAGAGGGACGGCCTTAACCGTCTCCGCTGGCTCGAAGTTGCCGGCATGCCGCTTCACGTCCGGCACCTCTCGGGAGAGGCTTTCCAGGTCGGCAATGAGGGCCTCGGACTCGGCGAGGGCCTCGGCGTACTCCACGCACTCCACATCGCATTCGAAGGCGTGTTTGTACGTGGGGCCGACGGTGATGACCCCGTTGGGGCCCGGCATCTTGAGCTTCAGGTAGGTGTAGTTGGGGATGGCCATGAACTTCGCGTAGCATGGCCTTCCCAACACTGCGTGGTAGGTTCCTCGGAACCCGACCACCTCGAACGTCAATGTCTCCCTTCGGAAGTTGGAGGGTGTTCCGAAGCAGACAGGGAGGTCGAGCTGTCCGAGGGGCTGGACGCGCTTCCCGGGGATGATCCCGTGGAAGGGCGCAGCGCCTGCTCGGACAGATGACAGGTCGACGCGCAGGAGCCGGAGGGTCTCGGCGTAGATGATGTTGAGGCAGCTGCCTCCATCCATCAGGACCTTGGTGAGCCTGACGTCGCCGATGACGGGATCGACGACGAGCGGGTATTTCCCCGGGCTCGGCACGTGGTCGGGGTGGTCGTCTCGGTCGAAAGTGATGGGCTTGTCGGACCAGTCTAGGTAGACTGGTGCCGCCACCTTCACCGAGCAGACCTCCCGACGCTCTTGCTTACGATGCCGAGCCGAGGCGTTTGCCGTATGCCCTCCGTAGATCATGAAGCAATCGCGGACCTCTGGGAACTCTCCTGCTTGGCGATCCTCCCTTTTGTCGTCGTCGTGAGCCTTGCCACCCTCTGCGGGTGGCCCGGCCCGATGGAAGTGACGCCGAAGCATGACGCACTCTTCGAGGGTGTGCTTGACGGGCCCCTGATGGTAGGGGCACGTCTCCTTGAGTGCCTTGTCGAAGAGGTTAGCACCTCCGGGGGGCTTCCGAGGGTTCTTGCGCTCGGCGGCGGCGACAAGGTCTGCATCGGGAACGTCGCGTTTCGCTTGCGACTTCCTCCTGCCTCTCTTCTTGGCGCCGCGCGGAGTAGACGCCTCGGGAGCATCTTCCGACGGGCGGCCCTGGGGCTGCTTGTCCTTTCGGAAGATGGCCTCTACCGCCTCCTGGCCGGAGGCGAACTTGGTGGCGATGTCCATCAGCTCGCTTGCCCTGGTGGGGGTCTTGCGACCCAGCTTGCTCACCAGGTCGCGGCAGGTGGTGCCGGCGAGGAACGCGCCGATGACATCGGAGTCGGTGATGTTAGGCAGCTCGGTGCGCTGCTTCGAGAACCGCCAGATGTAGTCTCGAAGGGACTCTCCCGGCAGTTGCCGACAGCTTCGGAGGTCCCAGGAATTCCCGGGGCGCACGTACGTGCCCTGGAAGTTCCCGGCGAAAGCCTGGACCAGATCCTCCCAGTTGGAAATCTGCCCCGGGGGCAGGTGCTCCAACCAGGCACGAGCGTTGTCGGAGAGAAACAGGGGGAGGTTTCGGATGATGAGGTTGTCATCGTCCGTCCCACCCAGCTGACAGGCCAGGCGGTAGTCCGCAAGCCACAATTCCGGTCTCGTTTCCCCTGAGTACTTCGTGATAGTAGTCGGGGGTCGGAATCGGGGCGGAAACGGCGCCCGCCGAATGGCTCGGCTAAAGACCTGCGGACCGGGTGGTTCGGGCGAGGGACTTCGATCCTCCCCGCTGTCGTAACGTCCCCCTCGCCTGGGGTGGTAGCCTCGGCGCACCCTTTCGTCGAGGCGTGCCCGACGGTCGCGATGAGGGTGCTCGACGCCGAGGTGGCCCGGGGCCGCAGGCGCGGTGGTGCGCGTGCGCCCGGTGAAGGCCGAGGCTTCCCGCGTGAGTCGGGAAGTCGCGGCACGAGGTTCCGAGGGGTATCCCTGCCTGCGGGAGGCAGAGCTCTCGGCCCGCCGTGCCGCAGCGCCTTCCAGGAGATGCTTGAGTTCTCCCTGGATTCGCCGACCCTCGGTGGTTGATGACTCCGGCATCGCGCGGAGGAGCATTGCTGCAGCGACCAGGTCCTGGCCAGTCCCGCCGGATGCGGGTGGCGGTTTGTCCCTGGCATCGTTGGCGATGCGGTGCTGGAGACCTTGGGGCAGGTGACGTATTCCTCCGGCCGGGGGTTGGCTCGCCCATACCTGCCCGATGTTCTGGCGGATTGCCTCGAGCGCTCCTGCTCCTTCATCGAACCCGGCCTGCGCCCCGCGGACTTGCTCGAGCTGTGGGTCGTGACCCCCCGCCGGAACGGGGACCACAGCTAGCTCCCGCGGGATGTCGGCGCGAGGCGCTGGCCTAGGGGGATCACCATCCTCCGGCATGCCGAGACAGCCGCCTCCGGAGGGATCCCCTAGCTCGATGTGGAAACATTCGCGACTCGGGCCGCAGTCCTTGTCGCCAAGGCTGCGGCTACCGTCGGAACAGTCGGAGAGGCAGTAGTCACATGCGGTCATGAAGTCCCGCATGGCACTAGGGTTGCTAGATCCGGAGAAATCCCAGCAGATGCTGGGGTCGTCATCTTCCTCGGACCCAGAGGGTCCGTAGGTCGAGACACCCGTCAATCGGTCCCAAGGCGACCGCACACGAAACCCCAGAGAGGTTGCACTCGCCTCAATGTGAGCGCCCGCCAAAGCGAGGTCACCAGGCGGGCTGAGGCCGAGTCGAAATAACGAAAGATGGGGAGCAGTCGGTACCTTTTCGTCGACGAGGAGCGATGAAGTCGTGTCGGGGGCTGACCGCGCCGTCGTCTTGGGTACGAGGGCGACGTCCTGCAGGCCTTCCGTGAGCGTGCTGGCGTCGTCCACTTGCTCGGAGTCGACGTGTTGCGGGGGGATGGCGCTCGCGTTTGCCTTGAACGCGAGGGCGACGCTTGGCGTGTCCTCCGTCGAGGCGCCGGGGATGTCGATTTGCTCGACAGCCGTCGGAGCGCGATCTCCCGCTCGGCCCCGGTTGCCCCGCCTCCTCCTCCTCCGATGGCGAGGGAGAGGATGGGGCGAGCTCGAAAGTTGTCCTTCCCCCACGCGGGAAAGACGTCGTCGATTCCGCCGCCGGCGGGCGGGCTGTCCGCCACCATTGTCGCTGTCGCGCGGCGGTGGAAGGAGTATCATGTCGTAGTTGCCGTCGAGAGACATGAACTCGAGGTTCCCGAAACGGAGCACCGTCCCGGGTTGAAGAGGTTGTTGAAGACTGCCCATCTGGAGCTTGACGGGAAATCGAACGTCAACATGCAGCGTGCCCCTACCTGGCGCGCCAACTGTCGGCGTTCCGAGACCGGGGGGTCCTCGAGCCGACGAGTGAGAGTGCCGCGTGCCCCAGCCCAGATGGGTCGAGCGCGTGGAGCGAGCGCGAAGGGGGGAACAGAGAGAGAGAGAGAGTCGGTGGCCGGAGCCGGGTCGTGAGGGAGTCGGAGAAATTCCCGCGGCCTTCGTGTTCGTCCCGCGCCAAGGTCGGGTGCGCTTGCAGTAGGGGGTTACAAGCGTCCGCACGAGGTGAAGGGAGAGAGCGGCCCCGAGAGAGCGCCTGCCCCTGCCTTTCGTCCCCGTGAGGCCAACCTTCTCTAAGAAGGCCATGGCCCTTCCTTTTATAGTCGTAAGGAGAGGGTCCAGGTGTACAAGACGGGGGTGTAGCAAGGTGCTACGTGTCTAGCGAGGGAGAGCTAACGCCCTATGTACATGCCCAGGTGGCAGCCGGAGAGATCTTGGCACCCTGTTGGTGTGGCGTCGTGGCTGTTGGAGGAGTAACGGAGCCGGACGGGAGGACAGCTGTCGAGGTGGCTGGGTCCTTGCTGACGTTCTCCTGCTTTCGTAAGGGAGCTGGGAGCCGCAGTCGTCATGATCTAGCGGGGCGCCATCATGGCCTATCTGGCATAGCTGGCCAGATGGGACGCCGGTCTTGTTCTCTGCGACCCAAGTCGGCTCAGGGCAGGGTGATGATGACGCTTCCTGTTGACGTGGCGGTCTCGTGTCCTAGGACGGGCGTCGTGGAGGCTCCTCCGAGGCCGAGGCCGAGTCCGTCCTGCAAGACAGAGACAGAGTCCGAGCCCTGGGTCGGGCGAGGCGGAGATTATTCGGCAGAGGCCGAGGCGGAGTCCGAGCCCTGGGTCGGGCGAGGCGGAGGTCGCCGTCTTCCGGGGCCTTAGCCCGAGTCCGAGCCCTGGGTCGGGCGGAGCGGAGTTCGCCGTCTTCCGGGGCCTTAGCCCGAGTCCGAGCCCTGGGCCGGGCGGAGCGGAGTTCGCCGTCTTCCGGGGCCTTAGCCCGAGTCCGAGCCCTGGGTCGGGCGGAGCGGAGTTCGCCGTCTTCCGGGGCCTTAGCCCGAGTCCGAGCCCTGGGTCGGGCGGAGCGGAGTTCGCCGTCTTCCGGGGCCTTAGCCCGAGTCCGAGCCCTGGGCCGGGCGGAGCAGAGTTCGCCGTCTTCCGGGGCCTTAGCCCGAGTCCGAGCCCTGGGTCGGGCGGAGCGGAGTTCGCCGTCTTCCGGGGCCTTAGCCCGAGTCCGAGCCCTGGGTCGGGCGGAGCGGAGTTCGCCGTCTTCCGGGGCCTTAGCCCGAGTCCGAGCCCTGGGTCGGGCGGAGTCTCCTACGGCACCACTGGCGAAGTCTGGTCGCCCGTCGGTCTTACCTTTTGCGTTAAACGCCCTGGTGACGCGGTCGGTTGGTGCGGTGATTTAGTCAGGGTTTCTCCTTATCGGAGGCGGGGCCTAGGGCGAGCCGGAGATGCGTCTGCCGTGAAAGAGGAGACCTCAGGCGAGACGGAGTCATCTTAGGGTCGGCTGCCCTCGCCCGAGGCTAGGCTCGGGCGTGGCGTGGTCAAGTCACTCGTATGGACTGATCCCTGACTTAATCAAACCCATCAGGCCTTTGCAGCTTTATGCTGATGGGGGTTACCAGCTGAGAATTAGGCGTCTTGAGGGTACCCCTAATTATGGTCCCCGACACTAAGACCCAAGCCTAAATTTGCCTTGCAGGTTTATGCATCCGGGGGTTCAAGCTGGATTATCGACAGCGGATGCACAAACCACATGACGGGGGAAAAGAGGATGTTCTCTTCCTACGTCAAGAACAAGGATCCCCAAGATTCAATAATATTTGGTGATGGGAACCAAGGCAAGGTAAAAGGGTTAGGTAAAATTGCTATTTCATCCGAGCACTCTATTTCTAATGTGTTTTTAGTTGAGTCGCTTCGATATAATTTGTTATCTGTTAGTCAATTATGCAATATGGGATATAATTGTCTATTCACAAATGTAGATGTGTCTATCTTTAGAAGGTGTGATGGTTCACTAGCTTTTAAGGGTGTACTAGACGGCAAACTTTATTTGGTTGATTTTGCAAAAGAAGAGGCCGGTCTAGATGCATGCTTAATGGCTAAGACTTGCATGGGCTGGTTGTGGCATCGCCGCTTAGCACAAGTGGGGATGAAGAACCTCCACAAGCTTCTAAAGGGAGAACACGTGATAGGTCTAACTAATGTACATTTCGAAAAAGATAGACCTTGTGCAGCTTGTCAAGCAGGGAAACAGGTGGGAGGCTCTCATCACACCAAAATGTGATGACCACATCAAGACTCTTGGAGATGCTTCATATGGACCTCTTCGGACCCGTCGCCTATCTAAGTATAGGAGGAAGTAAGTATGGTCTTGTTATAGTTGATGATTTTTCCCGCTTCACTTGGGTATTCTTTTTGCAGGATAAATCTGAAACCCAAGGGACCCTCAAGCGCTTCCTCAGGAGAGCTCAAAATGAGTTTGAGCTCAAGGTGAAGAAGATAAGGAGCGACAACGGGTCCGAGTTCAAGAACCTTCAAGTGGAGGAGTTCCTTGAGGAGGAGGGGATCAAGCACGAGTTCTCCGCTCCCTACACACCTCAGCAAAATGGTGTGGTAGAGAGGAAGAACAGGACGCTCATCGATATGGCAAGGACTATGCTTGGAGAGTTCAAGACCCCCGAGCGTTTTTGGTCGGAAGCCGTGAACACGGCTTGCCACGCCATCAACAGGGTCTATCTTCACCGCCTCCTCAAAAAGACTTCATATGAGCTGCTAACTGGTAACAAACCCAATGTGTCTTATTTTCGTGTATTTGGGAGCAAGTGTTATATTCTTGTGAAGAAAGGTAGAACCTCTAAATTTGCTCCCAAAGCTGTAGAAGGGTTTCTATTAGGTTATGACTCAAATACAAAGGCGTATAGGGTCTTCAACAAATCATCGGGTTTGGTTGAAGTCTCTAGCAACGTTGTATTTGATGAGACTAATGGCTCTCCAAGAGAGCAAGTTGTTGATCTTGATGATGTAGATGAAGAAGACGTTCCAACGGCCGCAATGCGCACCATGGCGATTGGCGATGTGCGACCACAGGAACAATTAGAGCAAGATCAACCTTCTTCCTCAACTATGGTGCATCCCCCAACCCAAGATGACGAACAGGTACCTCAAGTGGAGGCGCATGATCAAGGGGGAGCACAAGATGTTCAAGTTGAAGAGGAAGAAGCACCTCAGGCACCTCCAACCCAAGTTCGAGCGATGATTCAAAGGAATCATCCCGTCGACCAAATTTTGGGTGATATTAGCAAGGGAGTAACTACTCGTTCAAGATTAGTTAATTTTTGTGAGCATTACTCCTTTGTCTCTTCTATTGAGCCTTTCAGGGTAGAAGAGGCCTTGCTAGATCCGGACTGGGTGTTGGCCATGCAGGAGGAACTCAACAACTTCAAGCGCAATGAAGTTTGGACACTGGTGCCTCGTCCCAAGCAAAATGTTGTGGGAACCAAATGGGTGTTCTGCAACAAACAGGACGAGCACGGGGTGGTGACGAGGAACAAGGCTCGACTTGTGGCAAAAGGTTATGCCCAAGTCGCAGGTTTGGACTTTGAGGAGACGTTTGCTCCTGTGGCTAGGCTAGAATCAATTCGTATTTTGCTAGCATATGCCGCTCACCATTCTTTCAGGTTGTACCAAATGGATGTGAAGAGCGCTTTCCTCAACGGGCCGATCAAGGAGGAGGTGTACGTGGAGCAACCCCCTGGCTTCGAGGATGAACGGTACCCCGACCACGTGTGTAAGCTCTCTAAGGCGCTCTATGGACTTAAGCAAGCCCCAAGAGCATGGTATGAATGCCTTAGAGACTTTTTAATTGCTAATGCTTTCAAGGTTGGGAAAGCCGATCCAACTCTTTTCACTAAGACTTGCGATGGTGATCTTTTTGTGTGCCAAATTTATGTCGATGACATAATATTTGGTTCTACTAACCAAAAGACTTGTGAAGAGTTTAGCAGGGTGATGACGCAAAAATTCGAGATGTCGATGATGGGCGAGTTGAACTACTTCCTTGGGTTCCAAGTGAAGCAACTCAAGGACGGCACCTTCATCTCCCAAACAAAGTATATGCAAGACTTGCTAAAGCGGTTTGGGATGAAGGACGCTAAGCCCGCAAAGACGCCGATGGGAACTGACGGACACACCGACCTCAACAAAGGAGGTAAGTCCATTGATCAAAAAGCATACTGGTCCATGATAGGTTCTTTGCTTTATTTATGTGCTAGTTGACCGGATATTATGCTTAGCGTATGCATGTGTGCTAGATTTCAATCCGATCCTAAGGAGTGTCACTTAGTGGCTGTAAAGCGAATTCTTCGATATTTAGTCGCTACGCCTTGCTTCGGGATCTGGTATCCAAAGGGGTCTAACTTTGACTTGATTGGATACTCAGATTCCGACTATGCTGGATGTAAGGTCGATAGGAAGAGTACATCGGGGACGTGCCAATTCTTAGGAAGGTCCCTGGTGTCGTGGAACTCTAAGAAACAAACTTCCGTTGCCCTATCCACCGCTGAGGCCGAGTACGTTGCCGCAGGACAGTGTTGTGCGCAACTACTTTGGATGAGGCAAACCCTCCGGGACTTTGGCTACAATCTGAGCAAAGTCCCACTCCTATGTGACAATGAGAGTGCTATCCGAATAGCGGAAAATCCTGTTGAGCACAGCCGCACAAAGCACATTGACATCCGGCATCACTTTTTGAGAGACCACCAGTAAAAGGGAGATATCAAAGTGTTTTATGTTAGCACCGAGAACCAGCTAGCCGATATCTTTACCAAGCCTTTAGATGAGAAGACCTTTTGCAGGCTGCGTAGTGAGCTAAATGTCCTAGATTCGCGGAACTTGGATTGATTTATAGCATACATGTGTTTATGCCCTTGATCGTGTTCCTTATGCATTTTGTTGCTTACTTGTGGTGCTCAAGTTGTACAAACACTCCCTGGACCTCACAAGTCCTCTTGCAAGTGATGCACATATTTAGGGGGAGATGTGTTACAACTTGACCCTTTGAGACTAACCGTGTGCTTGAGTTTGCTTGTTTTAAGTCTCAAAGGAGGTTTGAAAGGGAAAAGGTGGACTTGGACCATGAAAGACTTCCACTGCACTCCGATGGGAGGGTAACTTATTCCAAGTTCATCTCATGTACTCTTATTGCCTTTGTATTCTTATTTGAAGATTTTGGTGAGGCAATGGGGTTCAAGGGCCAAGATTGATCCTGTTTTGGTGCTTGATGCCAAAGGGGGAGAAAATAAAGGCCAAAGCAATAGATGGATCAGCTACCACTTGAGAAATTTTGAAAATAGTAGAATAGAGCTTTTAGTTTGGCAAAACTCTTTTCATTGTCTCTTTTGTCAAAAGTTGGCCTCTTGTGGGGAGAAGTGTTGATTATGGGAAAAAGGGGGAGTTTTTGAAATCCTTGATCAATTTTCTTTGGAATACCTCTCTTTATGTCTCTACAAGTGAATTTGACTTAGAGATAGGAATTTGAGTTTGATTTGCAAAAACAAACCAAGTGGTGTCAAAGAGTGATCCATATATGCCAAATTTGATTCAAAACAACTTTTGGTTTTCATTTCCATTGATATTGCACTTGTTCTTGTTGCTTTATGTTGTGTTGGCATAAATCACCAAAAAGGGGGAGATTGAAAGGGAAATGTGCCCTTGGGCCATTTCTAAGTATTTTGGTGATTGAGTGCCAACGCAAGTGCTTTTGTGTTGATCTATGCAATATGGTGGACAAAGTGCAAATCAAGTCAAAAGGTATGTTTCTAGACTTAGTACATTGTTTTATGGACTAATGTATTGTGTCTAAGTGCTGGAAACAGGAAAGATTGAATTGGAAATGAGATGGCTTTGTTCAGCCAAAGTCTGCTCAGTCTGGGTGCACCGGACTGTCCGGTGGTGCACCGGACAGTGTCCGGTGCGCCAGGCTAGATCTGACGAACAGGCTGCTCTCGGGACTTCGACGGTGGTGTACGGCTATAATTCACTGGACTGTCCGGTGGTGCACCGGACTGTCCGGTGGTGCACCGGACTGTCCGGTGGGCCGTTCACAGGCGAACTCGTCGCTCTCGGGAAACCATCAACGGCGTACGGCTAAAATTCACCGGTTTGTCCGGTGGTGCACCGGACTGTCCGGTGAGCCAACGGTCAGCCGGGGCAACGGTCGGCCGAGGATTCCGCGCGTGACGCGTGGCCGAGCCAACGGTCACATTGGTGCACCGGACTGTCCGGTGTGCACCGGACAGTGTCCGGTGAGCCAACGGCTCTCAGACTCCAACGGTCGGCTTCGCCAAATAAGGAAGGATATCTGCACCGGGCAGTGTCCGGTGGTGCACCGGACTGTCCGGTGCACCAGCCGACAGAAGGCAAGATCTGCCTTCCAGGAATGTTCTCAATGGCTCCTAGCTGCCTTGGGGCTATAAAAGGGACCCCTAGGCGCATGGAGGAGGATACTAAGCATTCCTTGAGCACTCTTGATCACTCACACTCCATTCTTGCGCACTTGTTCGACATTCTAGTGATTTGAGCTCCGTTCTAGTGTGCTAGTCTTTTGAGCTTAAGTCTGGGTCTTGTGTGTGTGTATTTGCAGTGATTTTAGTGTCTTGTGTGAGTTGCTAATCCCTCCCTTACTCTGTGCTTCTTTGTGAACTTCAAGTGTAAGGGCGAGAGGCTCCAAGTTGTGGAGATTCCTCGCAAACGGGAATAAGAAAAGCAAGAAAAACACCATGGTATTCAAGTGGGTCTTTGGACCGCTTGAGAGGGGTTGGTTGCAACCCTCGTCCGTTGGGACGCCACAACGTGGAGTAGGCAAGCGTTGGTCTTGGCCGAACCACGGGATAACCATCGTGCCATCTCTGTGATTGATCTCTTGTGGTTATTGTGTTTTGTTGAGACTCCTCTCTAGCCACTTGGCGATTATTGTGCTAACGCTTAACCAAGTTTTTTGTGGCTTAAGTTTCAAGTTTTACAGGATCACCTGTTCACCCCCCCCCCCCCCTCTAGGTGCTCTCACCACAATAACTAGACAATACTTACTCCCGTCGATGCTTATGTAAGCTATCGGGCCGAATAAATCCATGTGGAGTAGCTCCAGTGGCCAGTCAGTCGTCATGATGTTCTTGTGTGGATGATGAACACCAACTTGCTTCCCTGCTTGGCATGCGCTACAAATCCTGTCTTTCTCAGAATGAACATTGGTTAGTCCCAAAATGTGCTCTCCCTTTAGAAGCTTGTGAAGATTCTTCATCCCAACGTGGGCTAGTCGGTGATGCCAGAGCCAATCCATGTTAGTCTTAGCAATTAAGCAAGTATCGAGTTCAGCTCTATTGAAATCAACTAAGTATAGCTGACCCTCTAATACTCCCTTAAATGCTACTGAATCATCACTTCTTCTAAAGACAGTAACACCTTTATTCGTAAAAAGACAGTTGTAACCCATTTTGCATAATTGAGAAACAGAAAGCAAGTTGTAATCTAATGAATCTACAAGAAAAACATTGGAAATAGAATGGTCAGGTGATATAGCAATTTTACCCAATCCTTTGACCAAACCTTGATTTCCATCCCCGAATGTGATAGCTCGTTGAGGATCTTCGTTTTTCTTATAGGAGGAGAACATCCTTTTCTCCCCAGTCATGTGGTTTGTGCACCCGCTATCGATGATCCAACTTGAGCCCCGGATGCATAAACCTACAAAACAAATTTAGGCCTTGTTCTTAGGTACCCAAACGGTCTTGGGTCCTTTACATTAGAAACAAGCACCTTGGGTACCCAAACACAAGCCTTGGAGCCCTTGTGTTTGCCCCCAACATATTTGGCAACTACCTTGCCTGATTTGTTAGTTAGCACATAAGAAGCATCAAAAGTTTTGAATGATACTATATGATCATTTGATGCAGTAGGAGATTTCTTCTTAGGCATTTTAACATGTGTAGAACGCCTAGAGCTAGAAGCCTCATTCTTATAAATAAAAGCATGGTGAGAATGAGTCTTCTTGGCATGAATTCTCCTAATCTTATCCTCAGGATAACCAGCAGGATATAAAATGTAACCCTCGTTATCCTGAGGCATGGGAGGCTTGCCCTTGACAAAGTTAGACAATCTTTTAGGAGGGGCATTAAGCTTGACATTGTCTCCCTGTTGGAAGCCAATGCCATCCTTAATGCCAGGACGTCTCCCATTATAGAGCATGCTTCTAGCAAATTTAAATTTTTCATTTTCCAAGTCATGCTCATTGATTTTAGCAGTTAATGTAGCTATGTGATCATTTTGTTGTTTAATTAGAGCAAGGTGATCATGAATAGCATCTACATTAACATATCTACATCTAGTGCAAATAGAAACATGCTCAACAGTAGATGTAGAGGGTTTGCAATCATTTAATTCAACAATCTTAGCATGTAAAATGGCATTATCATCTCTAAGATTGGAAATAGAAGCATTGCAAACATCTAAGTCTTTAGCCTTAGCAATTAATTTTTCATTCTCATTCCTAAGGCTAGCAAGATAGGCATTCAATTTATCAATCCTAGCAATTAAACTAGCATTATCATTTCTAAGATTGGCAATTGAATCATCACAAATATTTGACTTCTCAACCTTAGCAATCAAATTAGCATTCTCAATTCTAAGGTTGGAAATAGTGTCATGGCAAGTGCTAAGCTCACTAGTTAATTTTTCATTTTTCTCTACCTCCTGAGCATAAGCATTTTTAGTCTTAACATGCTTTTTATTTTCCTTAATAAGGAAGTCCTCTTGGCTATCCAAGAGTTCATCCTTCTCATGAATAGCACTAATCAATTCATTCAACTTCTCTTTTTGTTGCATGTTAAGATTGGCAAAAAGAGTAAGCAAGTTGTCCTCATCATCACTAGAATTGTCCTCATCACTAGAAGTTGCATATTTAGTGGAGGGTCTTGATTTTACCTTCTTTTTCTTGCCGTCCTTTGCCATGAGGCACTTGTGGCCGACGTTGGGGAAGAGGAGTCCCTTGTTGACGGCGATGTTGGCGGCGTCCTCGTCGGAGGAGGAGTCGGTGGAGCTCTCGTCGGAGTCCCACTCCTGGCAAACATAGGCATCGCCGCCCTTCTTCTTGTAATATCTCTTCTTCTCCTTCTTCTTCCCTCTCTTGTCGTTATCCCTGTCACTATCACTAGACAAAAGGGCATTTAGCGATAAAATGACCGGGCTTACCACATTTGTAGCATACTTTCTTGGAGCGGGGCTTGTAGTCTTTCCCCCTCCTTTGCTTGAGGATTTTGCGGAAACTCTTGATAATGAGCGCCATCTCCTCATTGTCGAGCTTGGAGGCGTCAATGGGGACCCTACTCAGTGTAGAGTCTTCTTTCTTCTCCTCCGTCGCCTTGAATGCAACGGGTTGTGCTTCGGGTACGAAGGAGGAGGCGCCTTGCTCGATAATCTTTTTGGAGCCTTTGGTCATTAGTTCAAAGCTCACAAATTTTCCTATCACTTCCTCGGGAGACATTAGTTTATATCTTGGATCACCACGAATCAATTGAACTTGAGTAGGGTTAAGAAATACGAGTGATCTAAGAATAACCTTGACCATCTCATGGTCATCCCATTTGGTGCTCCCGAGGTTGCGCACTTGGTTAACCAAGGTCTTTAGCCGGTTGTACATGGCTTGCGGGTCTTATCCTTGGTTGAGCATAAAACGACCGAGCTCCCCCTCGATCGTTTCCCTCTTTGTGATTTTGGTCACCTCGTCTCCTTCGTGCGTGGTCTTGAGCACGTCCCAAATTTCCTTGGCGCTCTTCAACCCTTGCACCTTGTTATACTCCTCTCGACTTAGAGAGGCGAGGAGTATAGTGGTGGCTTGGGAGTTGAAGTGTCGGATTTGGGCAACTTCGTCTGAATCATAGTCTTCATCCCCTATGGATGGTACCTGCACTCCCCACTCAACAACATCCCAAATACTAGTGTGGAGTGAGGTTAGGTGATGCCTCATTTTATCACTCCACATGTTATAATCTTCACCGTCAAAAACCGGTGGTTTGCCTAATGGGACGGAAAGTAAAGGAGTACGCTTAGAAATGTGAGGATAGCGTAGGGGGATCTTACTAAACTTCTTGCGCTCATGGCGCTTAGAAGTTACAGACGGCGCGTCGGAGCTGGAGGTGGATGGCGACGAAGAATCGGTCTCGTAGTAGACCACCTTCTTCATCTTCTTTTTCTTGTCGCCACTCCGATGCGACTTGTGAGGAAGTGATTCCTCCTTCTTCTTGTTGCGGGACTCTCCCGATGGAGCCTTCCTGTGGCTTGTGCAGGCTTCTCGCCGGTCATCATCTCCTTCTTGGCGTGTTCTCCCGACATCACTTTGAGCGGTTAGGCTCTAATGAAGTACCGGGCTCTGATACCAATTGAAAATCGCCTAGAGGGGGTGAATAGGCAGAATCTGAAAATTATAAACTTAAGCACAACTACAAGCCAGGGTTAGCGTTAGAAATATAATCGAGTCCGAAAGAGAGGGCGAAAACAAATCACAAGCAAATAAGGAGTGAGACGCGGTGATTTGTTTTACCGAGGTTTGGTTCTTACAAACCTACTCCCCGTTGAGGTGGTCATAAAGACTGGGTCTCTTTCAACCCTTTCCCTCTCTCAAACGGTCACTTAGACCGAGTGAGCTTCCTTCCTTGATTTCCCAGGTCACTTAGACCCCGCAAGGACCACCACACAATTGGTGTCTCTTGCTTCGCTTACAAGGTTTTGAGAGTAAGAATGAGAGAAAGAAGAAAGCCAACTAAGCAACAAGAGCAACAAAAGAACACAAGTTGATCTCCTCACAAGTCCTAAGAATTAGAGTTGAATTGGGGACTTTGATTCGATCGGAGGCTTTGATTTGTGTCTTGGAGTGTTGTGTATTGCTCTTGTATTGAATGAGGTGTAGTGAATGCTTGGATGCCTTGAAGTGTGGTGGTTGGGGGGTATTTATAGCCCCAACCACCAATATGGTCGTTGGTGAAGGCTTCTGTCGTATGGCGCACCGGACAGTCCGGTGCGCCACCGGATACTGTCCGGTGCGCCAGCCACGTCACCAGGTTGTTGGGTTCCGATCGTTGGAGCTCTGACAAGTGGGGCCACCGGACAGTCTGGTGGTGCACCGGACATGTCCTGTTCACTGTCCGGTGTGCCTTCTGGCGCCTGCTCTGACTTCTACGCGCGCAGGCGCGCATTGTTTGTTTCACTGTCCATTTGCAGACGACCGTTGGCACGAAGTAGTCGTTGCTCCGTGGGCACACCGGACAGTCCGGTGTCACATCGGACAGTCCGGTGTCACATCGGACAGTCCGGTGTCACACCGGACAGTCCGGTGAATTATAGAGGAGCGGCCTCCCCAAATTCCCGAAGCTGGCAAGTTTGATTTGATCTACCCTGGTGCACCGGACAGTACGGTGCGCCAGACCAGGGCTGCCTTCGGTATACTTTGCTCCTTTGTTTTGAACCCTTTCTTTTGACTTTGTATTGGTTTGTTGTGAACCTTTCGCACCTGTAGAACTCATAATCTAGAGCAAACTAGTTAGTCCAATAATTTGTGTTGGCAATTCAACCACCAAAATTCATATTGGAAAAGGTTTGACCCTATTTCCCTTTCAACTGCCAAGAAAAGTGGAAATGAATTGGAGAAGTTTTGGGTGAGTTCAGCCAAACCAGCACTAACCTGTGGTGCACCGGACTGTCCGGTGTTAAACCGGATAGTGTCCTGTGCCCAGGCTGGCCCAGCGACGAACTTGTCGCTCTTGGGAAAAAGCGCAGGCGCCACGGCTAAAAATCACCGGACTGTCCGGTATGCACCGGACTGTCCAGTAAGTCAACGGCGCCCATGACCAACGGTCGGCAGCGCAATCAGAGGGCGACGCGTGACCCGCGACAATGGTTAGTTGGTCACACCGGACTGTCCGTTGTGCACCGGACAGTGTCCGGTGCGCCAACGGAACCGAAGGTCCAACGGTCGGGTGCGCCTGATAAGGAAGGAGATCGGGCACCGGACAGGTACTGTTCATGTCCGGTGGTGCACCGAATTGTCTGTTGCGCCACCCGACAGAAGGCAAGAATTGCCTTCCAATTGGATCTTCAACGGCTCCTAGCTGCCTTGTGGCTATAAAAGGGACCTCTAGGCGCATGGAGCACTACACCAAGCATTCACTAAACATCCCAAGACGCCTAGACTCCGCAATCACGCAATCGGTCCATCGTGTTAGAGATTTGAGCATCGTTTGAGTTGTAAACTCCCTGCGCCGTGTATTGTGCTCACGTATTGACCTGTGTGTGTGTGTGTGTTTGCTGCGAATTGAGTCTTGCGTGTGTTGCTTTCCCTCCCTTACTCTTGTGCTTCTGTTGTGATCAACATTGTAAGGGCGAGAGGCTCCAATTTGTGGAGATTCCTCGCAAACGGGAAAAGACTGCTAAGGAAGAAAACTATGGTACTCAAAGTTGATTATTGGATCACTTGAGAGGGATTGAGTGCAATCCTTAACTGAAGGAGGTCACCACAACCTAGAGTAGGCATTGGCTGAACCACGGGATAAAAATCACTGAGTCTTGTGTCCATCTTCATTGTGATTGGTTTTCTTCTAAAGTTCACTTTAGCAACTTGGTTTTAATCGCACTAACATTTCATAACCAAGTTTTTGCTATTTAGTATTTGATTTTATAGGATCACCTATTCACCCCCCCCTCTAGGTGCTCTCAAGACCACGAGTTGATTTAATGCAAAGCTGAGGGTTCTTATGCAAGAGTGTCAGACTAAAGGGGTATGGGCAGACCATGGCCGCCCGATTAGAATCCTGTGGCTATGATAGGTCATATCAGAGCTTATCGACCCGCGCTAGCCATGGCCATCTGATTAAGGATCAATGGATTTGAGTTTATGATGGTGCAATCTAATCTGGTGCGCGCGATCTTGATCCAAGGGTAGAGATCAATTCGTTGAACCGGTATCGGCTATCTAATCCCAGTCGTTTGCTAGGAAATCGATGGCCAACAGTGTCCTCTTCCTCCCAACATCCACTTGAGGCAGTGCCACCCGAATTGGCGGCTGCGACCTCGCCGGAGCAGACCCATCTGTCCCCCATAGAGCTCGGACTTGCGAATGGGTTCTAGATACTCGAAGAGCGGACCACGACGATCATCATTGGAGGTTATGTACCCTGTATTTGGGACGAAGATGAGGCTATCCACACAATATGGTGGATCTACAGCGGCGCTGTGATTCCGGTGAGGAATCACCAGCAACCAAGTGGTTCCCCCTTCCGTGAAGGCGACCGGTAGCCTCAGGAAGACGTAGCAAAGCTCCCTGCCCCGGCCCAAGGAACCCGACACGGGCGCCAACACGAATCAACAGCGGTGGCAGAATCCCTGCTCGATTTCACCCCCTCCCTTTTCTTTCTAGCTTCGATGATTTTGGATTCTCCCTTAGCTTGATGGCGCGTGGCTTTTATACCCCAAGAAGTGAGACCAACCGGCAGACCCGATCGCGAGAACGGTGGAGATAGCTCAACAACCCGGCACCCGTGGGATTCGGTTGGAAGGAAGGAGATACTGCTAACATTGCGGCCCCACGCCTCAGTGTGATGCTAGCGATGATGGTGCGCTACAATGACTGGCCCAGGGGCCCCACCCAACTGTAATCCACGACGACTCAGGCGCGCGCGGGCACCGAGTGAAGTGACTGGCGTGCGGGTCCCATCGGTCGGCACGCCCACTAGTCTGAGCCAGGCCGCGCATAGGGGAATGGGTTGGCGGGGAGAGGTGTTGGAACTGGGCCACGGGGGAGAGTGGCGAGGGGAAACGGCCCAGGTGGTGGTTTTGTTCTTTTCTCTTTTCTTTTCTGATTTCTATTTCCAATTTTTCCATCTTCCAATTTCAAACCAAATTCAAATTTCTGTTTTGAATTCCAAGTTCTCGATCACACCCATAATTCTAATGTGAGTATAATCCTACTATTTTCAATATTTTATTCTCCTTTCTGTTATTTATTTCTAGAATTAAATGTCTTCATTACCATTCCTTTCTCACTTTTTGTTTCATGTATAATTTGAGATCAAATTTAAGTTATGATACCCTATTTCAATAAAAGCATCACAACAAATTTACAAGCATGTGATGATTATTTCTTTATTTATTCATGGGTTAATTAACGAATTTTTACTCCATTAACTGGTTATGAAAATAGAAGGGCTCTAATAAATTTCCAAAGGTTTCAAAAATTCTCAAAACGCCATTATAAATATATTTTTCTATTTATTTTATTATTTTTCCCTTCTACCAATTTTGGGATTTTCACCCCTTCGGGCCTGAGGATGTTTGGTGTTTTCCCTAACACTTTTCAAGGGTAAATGCTACAACATTGTTATTCTTCACATTTTACTTACCCCAGTACTATGCCATTTTGTCACCCCGTGTCTTTCTATTGATGCACGATGGATAGATAGAGAACACATGGCTCATGGATTCCGACTGTTGGCGCCACATGACTAGAAGCAACAAATGGTTCTCAAGAGGTAAGGTTGTTTATCATGGCTCCATTCGAGTGAACGAGAGTTTTGTCCTCAAGGATGTTGCTTTGGTTTCTAATTTGCAATTCAATCTGCTTTCTATTTTGCAACTCCTTGAGGATGACTATGAAGTGCACTTTAAAAAGGGCCTTTCTCGAGTTTTGGATGCTCAGGGGTAGGGATGGCAACGGGGAATTCCCCGTCGGGTTTTCGCTCCCCATCCCCATCCCCGCGATGAAAATATTTCCTCGTTGGGATCCCCATGAATGCTTGCGAGGAACATTTCTTCCCCGTCCCCGTTACCCGCAGGGAAAAATCCCCATCGGGGATCTCCGTCCCCGCTTAAATTATAATTAGATCGTACTTCATTTGTTATTAATGTAAAACATTGTCACTTATACACATTGTTAGATGTAAAAATAATTATGTGTATATTAAAATGAACACATTTGTACAATGGGTGATCTTTTGATAAGGTAATTATTTATTTTTATCATTAACTATTATATGAAAACATCGTATATCTAAATTTAACGGGTCCCCATGGGGAATGGGGATGGAGAATGCTTCTCCATCCCCGTCCTCGTTTACCCGTCGGGAGAGAATATTTCCCTATTTACATCCCCGTGGGGGAAGAAACTTCCCCATCCCCTAATAGAGGAATTCCCCATGGGGAATCGGGGATCGGGTTCCCATTTCCATCTCTACTCAGGGGGATCTTGTTTGTCGGAATTCCCCCTTTGGTCGAGTTTTCCAAGCTAATTTTACACATTCTTCTGGCCCTTCTTGATGTCTTTGACATGATCCTCTTTTTTGATTTGGAAGTGGCATAGGAGACAAGGTCACTTGAGCCTTGATCTTTTGTGTAGATTTAGCTCACTTGGCATAATCCAAGGATTGCCCAAGTTGAAATTTGAGAAGGATCTTGTCTGTCACCCTTCTCATCACGACAAAATGGTTGCTACTTCTCATTCCATGGTCACCAAGGTGATGACCTCGCAACCCGGTGAATTGCTTCATATGGACATTGTTGGTCTAGCTCGGGTTTCCTCTTTCGAGGGGATGTGGTATGTGCTTGTGGTTGTTGACGATTTTTCTCGCTATTCTTGGGTGTTCTTCATGAAGGCAAAGAATGAGACTTTTAATCATGCTCAATATTTGATTCTTCGATTGCAAAATGAGGTTCCTAACAATGCCATGAGAACTATATGCAGTGACAATGGCACATAATTCAGAAATACTCATATTGAGACCTTTTGTGCTTCATTGGGACTTGAGCATCATGTCACATCCGGATTTAAAGGATAAAGCCGAGTGCGTCTCATATGTGCGCCAAGGAAGAACATCACATATAATGACAAAGTGTATAGAGATAAATATCATAAATGTAATTATTACATAGTGGAAGTCTTACAAAAATAAATGATAATAATAAAGCGAGCTAAATATTATTTCCCTGGCGCCACAAAGATGACTGGGAGATGCCACCTAGATCAACTCGTATGCTTCATTGTATGGCGGCTCCTCTTCGACCACCTTCTCTTCACCTATGGGGGGTTATATATCACAAGAGTAAGCTCACAAAAGATCATAGCTCAAAAAGTTGTGGGGGATAATGTGCATCAACTCACCAAAGGTGGGAGTTCATGTGAAGTGTAAGGCTGATCAACAAATAAGGGTTAAAGCTGAGTATTGCTTTTATAAGTTGGTCAAAATTTTATTAGCAGTTACTAAATGTAAGTGAATACCAAACCAAAGTAATAGTAGATAAAAATAATAATAAATCCCAATGCGATGCAAATGACAGATTGAATTTAATTCCATAAATTAATCATGTGAGGGTCCGAGCTGCTCATGACTGTGAGCATGGCTAGTATACCAGTTTTACACTCTACAGGGTTTGCGCATCTTTACCCACAAGTCATGTTACCCATCTGCCAAGGGATCGTGACTTCCCATACACCTCTACCAAGGAAGCGAGGAAGGGTAACACTACGAGGCCTTTACAAAGTTCCACTAGCTTCAGAAAACTCGCTACAGTTTTTAGGAAGCTCCAATGCAGGGAACCCTCGCCTGACTGCCATCGTAGCAAAATCAACCCAAGGGCCTCTCCACACTGACCACTCAAAATCAAGGGCGTCCCATCGGGTAAGGTAGTCCTCCACTAGCTTTCCTAGTTAGTCAGCCAAGGGCGTCCCGTACCACCCTTGTGGTAGCACTATTTTCCCAGGTGGTCACTCCATGTTTCAATTAACATAATGATCTTATCATGAACAGTAAATAACAAACTAATAATAAAAGTATGATAATATTCTACAGTCTCCACCTGTTGAACCCTTGGATCCTCTTTGGCTTGCTCGTCTACTCGCAACAATACAAATAAACATGGTATAGCAGAAATTAACATCACACCAAACAACAGAACAGAATACATGATAATATTCTACACATCATAATGAGATCGTAGAATCAAGAATCACTAAATTCGGAGTTAGGGTTTTCTTGTTATGAATTTCTGAAGTTATTTAGTACCTAGAATAGAGTAATTTAAGTGAATAATTTTAATTCAAGTTCCATGGCTAAATAGAGGTACTAGGTGATAGACAATATTAAAACAAAATTATTGCAATTGGAATGAATCAATTTAGAGCTAGAATGAATGAAATATGAATTTCACAAGTTTCTGGAATTATTGTTGAGCTAAAAATCTATTTTCTAATTTATTTTTCACTGTTTTACTGATCCCTGGTCTGCGCGCATTAATACATAAAAGGCCAGGGGCTAGACGGTGGGTTTATTTATAAAAACAGAGGGGCTCTTAAGTAAGTTTGGCACTGCGAAGGGGTATCGGACGTTTTAAGCCATCCGATCAAATGAGGGTGGTCTAGATTAGAATGCCGAGATGCCCAACCGGTACATGATCACAACGGTTGGTTTACGATCCTACGCTCCGGGTTCAATGAAGTAGTGATCACCATCCATCCGTTCGGCGTTGAATCCAACGGTCACGGCTCACAAGACTACACGGTGCACGATTGTTCAATCCCAATCGTTACTCTGGGATCCAATGGCGCCAAACAACCTACTCCCTCATCTATTTATGGCCGCAAATCACGGGATCGACGGCCTCGGGGTATCGTCTCTCCTCTAATGCTTCTACACGGTGGCGTCGCCCACCCATGGCCGCACAACTCTCCGGATTCCCACGCCCCATCACCCGGTGACAAACCCCAGCTCTGATTAGCGCAAAATGAAATGAGGGTGATTGGGAACTACACGAATGGCTTTGCAGGGCACGAGTGGCAGTAGGGAGCCCCGGCCATAGGAGGACGATTTCATGGCGAATTCACCGCATCGGCGAGCAATTTTAGAGGCCACGCGAGTCAAATTCGAATGTGGTATGAACATCTACTAACCAAGGGCGGTGTCTCGGTTAGGGAAAGAAAATTACCGACAGGGAAGGCAGAGAGAGGCACGGACGCGACGTCGAGGACTCCTGGCAGCAATGGCAGATCGATGGTGGGGAAATTTGTGCAATCCGGCCGGCCACACACTTATTGACCTTCCGGTGGACGCGAGGAGTACCAAGAAGTGGATGGGATGCAGCTGGGATCGTGGCCACAGATATAGGCGTAGATTGAGCCGTAGCCGCAACAACTCGTGCGGCAATCACACTCCATCGCCAAATCCGGTGATTTCGTTGCGAGGGGAGGATCTGACGGGGTGGGCCACATGGTGGTGAGAGTGGTTTGAGCAAGGAACTGCCGAGCGGGCCATGCACGTCATGTCGATAGTGAAAGTCGCCTAGAGGGGGGTGGATAGGTGGAAACTGAAATTTACAAACTTTAAGCACACTTCAAGCCAGGGTTAGTGTTAGAATAAATATCAAGTCCCAGAGAGAGGGGAAAACAAATCAACCAAGAAAATAAAGCGAATGACATGATGATTTGTTTTACCGAGGTTCAGTTCCAAAGAACCTAGTCCCCATTGAGGTGGTCACAAAGACTGGGTCACTTTCAACCCTTTCCCTCTCTCAAACGGTCACCTACACCGAGTGAGCTTTCTCCTTAATCAAATGAGTCACTTAGACCCCGCAAGGACCACTACACACTTAGTGTCTCTTGCCTTGATTACAAGTCACTTAGAGAACAAGAATGAGGAAGAAGAAAGCGATCCAAGAACAAGAGCTCAAAGAACACAAACAGAACTCTCTCTCTAGTCACTAGGTGTATGGAGTGAGTTTGGGACTTGGAGAGGCTTTGATTCTTTTGAATTATGTCTTGTATTGATTGCACTAGCTCTTGTATTGAATGAGATGTTTGAAAAACTTGGATGCTTGGAGTGGTGGTGGTTGGGGGTATTTATAGCCCTCAACCACCACATAGCCGTTGAGGAGGCTGTCTGTCGATGGGTGCACCAGAGAGTCTGGTGTGCCACCGGACACTGTCCGGTGCGCCAGCCACGTCACCCAACTATTCGGGTTCTGAACATTCTGACTGTTGGAGCGCTGACTTCATGTCGCATTGGACAGTCCGTTGCGGCACCGGACAGGTGCTGTTCACTGTCCGGTGCGCCTCTGACGCCTGCTCTGACTTCTGCGTGCACTGTTCACGCACTGTTCACGCTTTTGTAGACGACCGTTGCGCTGGATAGCCGTTACTCCGCTGGCACACTGGACAATCCGGTGACACATCGGACGGTCCGGTGAATTATAGTGGAGTGTGCCCTGAGAAACTCGAAGGTGAGGAATTCAGAGTGTACGGCCCCCCCGGTGTGCCAGACCAGGATTCTCTTCGGTTTCTTTTGCTCCTTTCTTTTGAACCCTAACTTTGATCTTTTTATTGGTTTGTGTTCAACCTTTCACACCTGTAGAGTATATAATCTAGAGCAAACAAGTTAGTCCAATTATTTGTGTTGAGCATTCAACCACCAAAATTATATTTAGGAAAAGGTTAAACCCTATTTCCCTTTCAATCTCCCCCTTTTTGGTGATTGATGCCAACATAAACCAAAGCAAATATATAAGTGCAGAATTGAACTAGTTTGCATAAGGTACGTGCAAAGGTTGCTTGGAGTTAAACCAATTTATACTTCTATTAGATATGCATGGTTGCTTTCTTTTATTTAACATTTTGGACCACGCTTGCACCACTTGTTTTGTTTTTGCAAATTCTTTTGGAAACTCTTTTAAAAGTCTTCCTGCAAATAGTCAAAGGTATATGAATAAGATTGTGAGAAGAATTTTCAAGATTTGAAATTTTCTCCCCCTGTTTCAAATGCTTTTCCTTTGACTTAACAAAACTCCCCCTGAATCAAATGCTCCTCTTAGTGTTCAAGAGGGTTTTACCAATTTTTGTAAATACCAAATTAGATCAAATACATTTAGATACCAATTTTGAAATGATTCTTGAAAATAAACATACCCAAAATATATCAATTGAAAAGTTTTTAAATTGGTGGTGGTGCGGTCCTTTTGCTTTGGGCTTAATATTTCTCCCCCTTCGGCATTAATCGCCAAAAACGGAGTCTTTTGAGAGCCCTTCTACTTTCTCCACCATTGGTGAACAAAATTTGAGTGAAGATTATACCAATCGAAGAGTGGTGTGGAGTAACGGTGAAGGGTAAACGATAACAATAGAGTTGAGTGGAAGCCTTGTCTTCGCCGGGTACTCTATTTCCCTTTCAATCTACGACTTAGCATAGAAATACACTTGAAAACATATTAGTCGTAGACATAAAAGAGATATGATCAAAGGTATATAAATGAGCGATGTGTGCAAAGTGTCAATCAAAGTTCCGAGAATCAAGTATATTTAGCTCATTTCTAAGTTTGGTAAAAGTTTTCTCATCTAATGGTGTGGTAAAGATATTGGCTAATTGTTCTTTGGTATTAATATAGGCTATCTCAATATCCCCCTTTGTTGGTGATCCCTCAAAAAGTGATGTTGAATGTCTATGTGCTTAGTGCGGTTGTGTTCAACAGGATTCTCCGCGATACGGATAGCACTCTCATTATCACATAAGAGATGGACTTTGCTCAATTTGTAGCCATAGTCCCTGAGGGTTTGCCTCATCCAAAGTAACTGTGCACAGCAATTTCCTGCGGCAATATACTCGGCTTCGGCGGTAGAAAGAGCTACTGAATTTTGTTTCTTTGAAGCCCAAGATACCAGGGATCTCCCCAGAAACTGACAAGTCCCTGATGTGATCTTCCTATCAATTTTACACCCTGCCCAATCGACATCTGAATATCCTATTAAATCAAAGGTGGATCCCTTGGGATACCAAAGACCAAACTTAGGAGTATAAACTAAATATCTCATGATTCTTTTCACGGCCCTAAGGTGAACTTCCTTAGGATCGACTTGGAACCTTGCACACATGCATACGGAAAGCATAATATCCGGTCGAGATGCACATAAGTAGAGTAAAGATCCTATCATCGACCAGTATACCTTTTGATCTACGGATTTACCTCCTGTGTCGAGGTCAAGATGCCCATTTGTTCCCATGGGTGTCTTGATGGGCTTGGCATCCTTCATTCCAAACTTGTTAAGTATGACATGAGTGTACTTTGTTTGGCTGATGAAGGTGCCCTCTTGGAGTTGCTTGACTTGAAATCCTAGGAAATACTTCAACTCCCCCATCATAGACATCTCGAATTTTTGAATCATGATCCTACTAAACTCTTCACATGTTGATTTGTTAGTAGACCCAAATATAATATTATCAACATAAATTTGGCATACAAACAAATCTTTTGCAATGGTTTTAGTAAAGAGAGTAGGATTAGCTTTTCCGACTTTGAAGCCATTAGTGATAAGAAAATCTCTTAGGCATTCATACCATGCTCTTGAGGCTTGCTTGAGCCCATAAAGCGCCTTTGAGAGTTTATAAACATGGTTAGGGTACTCACTATCTTCAAAGCCGGGAGGTTGCTCAACATAGACCTCTTCCTTGATTGGTCCATTAAGGAAGGTACTCTTCACATCCATTTGATAAAGCTTAAAGCCATGGTAAGTAGCATAGGCAAGTAATATGCGAATTGACTCAAGCCTAGCTATGGGTGCATAGGTTTCACCAAAATCTAAACCTTTGACTTGTGAATATCTCTTGGCCACAAGTCGAGCTTTGTTCCTTGTCACCACACCATGCTCATCTTGCTTGTTGTGGAATACCCACTTGGTTCCTACAACATTTTGGTTAGGACGTGGAATTAAATGCCTTACCTCATTCCTTGTGAAGTTGTTGAGCTCCTCTTACATAGCCAACACCCAATCCAAATCTCTTAGTGCATCCTCCACTCTGTATGACTCAATAGAGGACACAAAAGAGTAATGTTCACAAAAATGAGCGACTCGAGATTGAGTAGTTACTCCCTTATGAATATCATCGAGAATGGAGTTCACGGGGTGATCTCTTTAAATCGCTTGGTGGACTCTTGGGTGTGGCAGTCTTTGACCCGGATCATCTTCCTTGTCTTGATCAACTTCATCTCCCCTTGATCCTTGTCCTCCTCTTGAGGTGGCTCATCCTCTTGATCTTCATCTTTATTGTCTTGAGCCTGATCCTCATCTTGAGTTGGTGGAGATGCTTGATTGCAAGATGACGGTTGATCTTGTGCTTGTGGAGGCTCTTCGGATTCCTTAGGACACACATCCCCAATGGACATGTTCCTTAGCGCGACACACGGAGCCTCTTCATCATCTAGCTCATCAAGATCAACTTGCTCTACTTGAGAGCCATTAGTCTCATCAAACACAATGTCACAAGAAACCTCAACTAATCCAGTGGATTTGTTGAAGACTCTATATGCCCTTGTGTTTGAGTCATAACCAAGTAAAAAACCTTCTACAGCCTTAGGAGCAAATTTAGATTTTCTACCTCTTTTAACAAGAATAAAGCATTTGCTACCAAAGACTCTAAAATATGAAACATTGGGCTTTTTACCGGTGAGGAGTTTGTATGATGTCTTCTTGAGGATCGGTGAAGGTAGAGCCAGTTGATGGAGTAGCAAGCGGTGTTAATCGCGTCAGCCCAAAACCGGTCCGGAGTCTTGTACTCATCAAGCATGGTCCTCGCCATGTCCAGTAGAGTTCTATTCTTCCTCTTCACTACACCATTTTGTTGAGGTGTGTAGGGAGAAGAGAACTCATGCTTGATGCCCTCATCCTCAAGAAAGCTTTCTATTTGTGAGTTCTTGAACTCCGTCCCATTGTCGCTTCTTATCTTCTTGATCCTTAATCCAAACTCATTTTGAGCCCGTCTCAAGAATCCCTTTAAGGTCTCTTGGGTTTGAGATTTTTCCTGCAAAAAGAATACCCAAGTGAAGCGAGAATAATCATCCACAATTACAAGACAATACTTACTCCCGCCGATGCTTATGTAAGCAATCGGACTGAATAAATCCATATGAAGTAGCTCAAGCGGCCTGTCGGTCGTCATGATGTTCTTGTGTGGATGATGTGTACCAACTTGTTTTCCTGCTTGACATGAGCTACAAACCCTGTCTTTCTCAAAATGAACATTTGTTAGCCCCAAAATGTGCTCTCCCTTTAGAAGATTGTGAAGATTCTTCATTCCAACATGAGCTAGTCGGTGATGTCAGAGCCAACCCATATTAGTCTTAGCAATTAAGCAAGTATCGAGTTCAGCTCTATTAAAATCAACTAAGTATATCTGACCCTCTAATACTCCCTTAAATGCTACTGAATCATCACTTCTCCTAAAGACAGTAACACCTATATCCGTAAAAAGACAGTTGTAGCCCATTTTACATAATTGAGAAACTGAAAGCAAATTGTAATCTAAAGAATCTACAAGAAAAACATTGGAAATAGAATGGTCAGGAGATATAGCAATTTTACCAAGTCCTTTGACCAAACCTTCATTTCCATCCCCGAATGTGATAGCTCTTTGGGGATCTTCGTTTTTCTCATAGGAGGAGAACATCCTTTTCTCCCCTGTCATGTGGTTTGTGCACTCGCTATCAATAATTCAACTCGAGCCCCAGATGCATAAACTCGCAAAACAGTTTTAGGCCTTGTTCTTAGGTACCCAAACGGTCTTGGGTCCTTTCACATTAGAAACAAGCACCTTGGGTACCCAAACACAAGTCTTTGATCCCATGTGTTTGCCCCCAACATATTTGGCAACTACTTTGCCTGATTTGTTAGTGAGCACATAAGAAGCATCAAAAGTTTTAAAAGAAACATTAGGTTCATTTGATGCAGTAGGAGTTTTTATTTTAGGCATTTTAACATGGGTAGAATGCCTAGAGCTAGATGCCTCATTCTTGTACATAAAAGCATGATGGGAAACAGAATGATACTTCCTAGCATTAATTCTCCTAATCTTGTGCTCAGGATAACCAGCAGGATATAAAATGTAACCCTCGTTATCCTGAGCCATGGGAGCCTTGCCCTTAACAAAGCTAGACAATTTTTTAGGGGCATTAAGCTTGACATTATGCCATCCTTAATGCCAGGGCGTCTCCCACTATAGAGCATGCTTCTAGCAAATTTAAATTTTTCATTCTCTATCTCATGCTCATTAATTTTAGCCATAAGTTGAGCTATGTGATTATTTTGTTGCTTAATTAGAGCAAGGTGATCATGAATAGCATCAACATTAATGTCTCTACATCTAGTACAAATAGCAACATGTTCAACAGTAGATGTAGAGGGTTTGCAAGCATTTAATTCATCAATCTTAGCACGTAACATGGCATTCTCATTTCTAAGATTGGAAATAGAAATATTGCAAACATTCAAATCTTTAGCCTTAGAAATTAACTTTTTATTCTCAGTTTTAAGGCTAGAAATTGATTCATTTAATCTATCAATCTTAGCAATTGAACTAGCATTTTCATTTCTAAGACTGACAATTGAATCATCACAAACATTTATCTTTTCAACCTTAGTAATTAAACTAGCATTCTCAGTTCTAAGGTTGGAAATGGTGCCATGGCAAATGCTAAGCTCTTTAGTCAAATTTTCACATTTTTCTATCTCCTGAGCATAAGCATTTTTAATTTTAACATGCTTTTTATTTTCCTTAATGAGGAATTCCTCTTGGCTATCCAAGAGTTCATCCTTCTCATGAATAGCTTCTATCAATTCATTTAATTTTTCCTTTTGTTGCATGTTAAGGTTGGCAAAAAGAGTGAGTAACTTATCCTCATCTTCACTAGAGCTACCCTCATCACTAGATGTTGTATATTTAGTGGAGGCTCTAGATTTTACCTTCTTCCTTTTGTCGTCCTTTGCCATGAGGCACTTGTGGCTGATGTTGGGGAAGAGGAGTCCCTTGTTGACGGCGATGTTGGCGGCATCCTCGTCGGAGGAGTCGATGGAGCTCTCATCGGAGTCCCATTCTTCACACATGTGGGCATCGCCGCCCTTCTTCTTGTAGTACTTCTTCTTTTCCTTCCTCTTTCCCTTCTTGTCGTCGCCCCTATCACTATCACTTGATATAGGACATTTAGCTATAAAGTGACTGGGCTTACCACACTTGTAGCACACATTCTTGGAGCAGGGTTTGTAATCCTTCCCTCTCCTTTGTTTGAGGATTTGGCGAAAAATCTTGATGATGAGTGCCATTTCCTAGTTGTCAAGCTTGGAGGCATCGATTGGAATCCTACTTGGTGTAGATTCCTTCTTTTCTCCTTCTGTCGCCTTAAATGCGATGGGTTGCACCTCGGGTGTGGAGGTGGCGCCTTACTCCAAGTTGATAATTTGTTTGGAGCCTTTGATCATAAGTTCAAAGCTCACAAAATTTCCTATAACTTCCTCACGAGACATTAGATTATATTTAGGATCACCACGTATTAATTGAACTTGAGTAGGATTATGAAATATGAGTGATCTAAGAATAACCTTGACCATTTCATGGTCATCCCATTTTGTACTCCCGAGGTTGCGCACTTGATTCACCAAGGTCTTGAGCCGGTTGTACATGGCTTGTGGCTCCTCTCCTTGGTTGAGGATGAATCGACCGAGCTCCCCCTCGATCATCTCCCGTTTGGTGATCTTGGTCACCTCGTCCCCTTTTTGCGCCGTTTTGAGGACGTCCCAAATTTCTTTAGCCGTCTTTAACCCTTGCACCTTATTATACTCCTCTCGACACAAGGAGGCGAGGAGTATAGTTGTGGCTTGGGACTTAAAGTACCGAATTTGGTCGGCCTCGTCCGAATCGTAGTCTTTGTCCCCTACCTTCGGTACCTGTGCTCCATACTCAACAATATCCCATATGCTTTTGTGGAGTGAGGTTAGATGATGCCTCATTTTGTCACTCCACATACAATAATCCTCACCATCAAAAAATGGTGGTTTGCCTAGGGGAACAAAAAGTAATGGAGTGCGTTTAGAAATGTGAGGATAGCGGAGTGGCATCTTACTATACTTCTTGCGCTCATGGCGCTTAGAAGTGACGGACATCGATTCGGAATCGGAGGTGGAGGGTGACGAAGAGTCGGTCTCGTAGTAGACCACTTTCTTCATCTTCTTATTTTTGTCACCTCTCCGTTGTGACTTGATGGAGGAAGAGGATTCCTCCTTGTGCTTGTGTCCGGACTCCCTAGAATGAGTTCTTCCCAAGCTTGCGGACTTGTCGTCGCCGGTCATGATCTCCCTCTTGGCGTGATCTCCCGACATCACTTCGAGTGGTTAGACTCTAATGAAGCACCGGGCTCTGATACCAATTGAAAGTCGCCTAGAGGGGGGATGGATAGGCGGAAACTTAAATTTACAAAATTTAAGCACACTTCAAGTTGGGGTTAGCATTAGAATAAATATTAAGTCCCAGAGAGAGGAGAAAACAAATCAACCAAGAAAATAAAGCGGATGACACGATGATTTGTTTTACTGAGGTTCGGTTCCAAAGAACCTAGTCCCCGTTGAGGTGGTCACAAAGACCGGGTCTCTTTCAACCCTTTCCCTCTCTCAAACGGTCACCTAGACCAAGTGAGCTTTCTCCTTAATCAAACGGGTCACTTAGACCCCGCAAGGACCACTACACACTTAGTGTCTCTTGCCTTGATTACAAGTCACTTAGAGAACAATAATGAGGAAGAAGAAAGTGATCCAAGAACAAGAGCTCAAAGAACACGAACAAAACTCTCTCTCTCTCTAGTCACTAGGTGTATGGAGTGAGTTTGGGACTTGGAGAGGCTTTGATTCTTTTGAATTGTGTCTTGTATTTATTGCACTAGCTCTTGTATTGAATGAGATGTCTGAAAAACTAGGATGCTTGGAGTGGTGGTGGTTGGGGGTATTTGTAGCCCTCAACCACCACATAGCCGTTGGGGAGGCTATCTATCGATGGGTGCACCGAACAGTCCGGTGCGCCACTAGACACTGTCCGGTGCGCCAGCCACGTCACCCAACTGTTCGGGTTCTGAACATTCTGACCGTTGGAGCGCTGACTTCATGTCACAGCGGAGAGTCCAGTGCGGCACTGGACAGGTGTTGTTCACTGTCCGGTGTGCCTCTGACGCCTGCTCTGACTTCTGCGCGCACTGTTCACGCACTGTTCACACTTTTGCAGACGACCGTTGCGCTGGATAGCCGTTACTCCGCTGGCACACCGGACAGTCCGATGACACACCGGACGGTCTGGTGAATTATAGCGGAGTGTGCCCTGAGAAACCTGAAGGTGAGGAGTTCAGAGTGTATGGCCCCTGGTGCACCGGACACTGTCTGGTGGCACACCGGATAGTTCGGTGCGCCAGATCAGGATTCTCTTCGGTTTCTTTTGCTCCTTTCTTTTGAACCCTATCTTTGATCTTTTTATTGGTTTGTGTTGAACCTTTCGCACCTGTAGAGTATATAATCTAGAGCAAACTAGTTAGTCCAATTATTTGTGTTGAGCATTCAACCACCAAAATTATATTTAGGAAAAGGTTAAACCCTATTTCCCTTTCAGACAGCGTGCATGGGAAATTGAGGCTGATAGAGCGGACCCAGTTACCAGCCCCACGGTGGCACACCTTCGCGCATGGCGAGTGGCAGAGTCGTGGGCCCCAGACACCACGTCCCGCGTGTGGGGCTAATTGGGTTGGCGTGGTCGTCCTCGCACGTGGGCCGAATTGGAAGCCGGTGGCCCATTTGTTTGGTTCCCTTCCCAATTTCATTTTGTTTTATTTTGAATTCCTTTTAATAAATTCAAAACCTGCTATTTGAATTCAAATTTGGTTTGCAGATTTCACAGGTCATAAAAATACCACTCTTAGAGATATATTTTTATTTTTATTTTATTTTTATTTTATACTCCTTTTCGTTTCTCTCATTTTCCTCATTTTCCATTTTCAAATTCAGTTTCAGTACAAATCTTTAACTTATTATTTTATTCCTATTATTATTATTTTATTATTAAGTTCACAAACAAGCAAAACTCCAATATGATGCATATTTAGTGAGGTGCCTTATTTAGTTCCTTAAATGTGATTATTTCCATGAAGTAAGGAGTGGATGGCAAAACACGTAACGAGATCAACTCTTTTATAATTTGGGTATTACACATCAGTTTTCCTCTCCGTATGTGCCTAAGCAGAATGGCATTGTTGAACGCAAGAATCGGACCCTTTTTGAGATGGCTTGGACGATGCTTGATGAACAAAGGACTCCTAGGCATTTTTGGGCTGAAGCGATCAACATTGCTCGTGGAATTCGGAGTGTTGGTGTGCTCTTGAGATCATTGGGTACTGGTTGAAGGTGTCTAGGGGTCCATTTTATAGCCCTAAGGGGCCTAGGATCCATTGGCTCCTCCATTCAGAAGCTTCAAAACCTTCTTGTCTGTGGGCACACCGGACTGTCCGGTGAGTCACCAGACAGCGCATAGTAACAGTTAGGACATCCACTGATTGGTGTCCCTTCCTTTTCTGGGCGACACCGAACTGGCCGATGACACAATCTAACTGTTGGTCGCTGGTCGAAGGTCGAAGTAGCTATTGGAGGGGCTGTCCGGCGCACACCAGACTATCTGGTCCCGAGACCGGGGACTTCGTTCGTGCGGTCATATGGGCCACCGGACTGTCCCGTGAGTCCCAGACATGCCCAACTTTGGCTTTCTTAAGCCAAACTTCTTTTGGCTTTCTTTGGTAGCATCCCTATGACTACAAACATAATTAGCACTTAATCCAATTGACTAAGTGTAGGAATCATACTTTTTCTCCTCGGTTTCACCAAGATTTGCAATATGCCCGAAACTAAGTCCAAAAGTCACTTTTCTTGCATAAAAAGATTTAGTAGCCAAACCAAGGTGCAAGAAACATAGTATAAGGTGTATGCAACTTATTCAAATACTTAAATCTCATGTTTGTGTAGTTCTACTCAAAGTTGCACTTTTTGGCCTTCATTTCCACTCATTTGGACTTGTTGCCTTTAATTTGCTTTTGCTAGAACCTGTGCTCATGCTCATATCAAAGTAGTTATTCCGATGTGGTGTGTTGAGCACTTAACCACTAAAACTGGTAGAAATGGCCCTTTGGCACATTTCCCTTTCAACCCTGTCAAGGAGGAGAGATCCTAGGGTTTGTCTTGGGGTTGGTAGGCCACCCAAGATGCCTCCAGACGATGTAGAGTCAAAGAGAGGTGAAGCTGGAGATGAAGAAGGTTACGTTACTACTACTCTTAGGGCAAGAATGTAAAGTAATGAAATATAGATTGATTGGTTTGATTGTTGGTGCCAACAATCGGTCGTACCCTTTCATATATATATATAGGGGGTCTAGACCTGTTCCTTGGCATTCCCCAACAGAATCCATGGATTTAGATGGATAAACACTCAGGGAAAAGGGCTAAACCGCCTAATCTAATCATCACGCGGAGCATCCGCGCCTAGGGTCGGATCGTCCATGACCCAGACCGTCCGTGCCTAGGGCCAGATTGTCCGCGACCTGGACGTCTAGCCAAGGAGCCAGACCATCAAGCCACAGAACCAGACCGTCCAACCATAGAGCCGGACCGTCCGACCTCTTCAGGTGGCACATATGGTGCTCAACAGGTGTTGTGAGAGAATTAGAGTGGTTTAACGAACAACGATAAGGTACATAACAATTAGCACTACAAATTACATTTCCTCTACTATTGTAGTAGTCCTCTACATTTCCTCTACAAATTACAACTAGTGTTATATATCCTATTTTTTAAGACTACAAAGGCATGCACTTTGTTTGCAACCGAGGAAGTGAAGGTATTCCAACTAATGAATTGTTGTGATGTTTTAAAATGTGAACCAATGTGGCAGGCATTAGTGGATGGCAATAACCCTAACCTTAAAGGAGTTGTTGGATCCACCATGTACCTTGATGACAATGATAGTTGCTCACCAGCCACTACTTCAAAAAGGCCATTGGGAAGAGACTAAACCAAAAACGAGAGAAAAAGGCAAGCACCTTCTAATGACCAGTCTTCACAATTTCTTACTAGGATGAATGAAATGACACTTGAGAGGATCAATGTTGTGAAGAGTTGCACAGAGACTGCCTCAACCAATTTTGTGGAGTATATGTCTCTTGAGAAATAGAAATTTGAATTGGAGAAGGAGAAATTCCTGGTGAAGTTGATGATGGCAGAGGAGATGAAAAGAGACAAACAGAAGAAGGAACTGGATGGTTTAATGGCCAAAGATTTGTCTCACTTGCCTGACCATCAGAGGGAGTTTTATGAGCACAAGATTAAGGCATTGATGCAAATCCTTCAAGTTCCTTAAACTAAAGGGTGTGATTCATTTTTCCTCGTTCTTATGCAGTGTCAAATAAGTTATCTCTTTGTGAGACAATATGTCATGAACCGTGTCATGTAGCTCTATTTGTTTTTGGTCATTGAATAGCTAGTTCGCGTCGTTTGCTGCATATCCATTTATGTAATAAATGTTCAAACTTTGTCATGTCCAGATGTATTCAAAACCTTTTGATGTTTGCAGCCTTATCCTATGTTGTTGTATACCCTGTGATGCCTACTGAAAGTTGGGTTCTCAACTCGTGAATGGAATCTGATGCCAAAGTTGATGTGATGCACATGTCACTTTTGCTGTGCATGGTGGACATACATTTTCTTGTCATGCATGCTACTGATATTTTTTGGATGTAGGTTCAAACCGCGTAGGAGATGGTTGTTGATATTTTTGCATACTACATAGGGAAGTAAAATAGCAAACTTCATAAGACACAATTTTATACATACCTTAAAGCATGACCATAACTTGGATACAATATAGCAACTCGACATACTTCAACTACTAATTAGAGTAGAAATGGTTGGTTGTCTTCAAGTTTGTGCTCCACGCCTAACCCAAAGGTGCTCGATGAGGTATTGCTACAACTGTGTGTGTCCCGCATGTCCCATAATGTCAAGGTGGCTTTGGACCCATTCGCTTCGTGCTTGGGGTACATCATTTGAGAAGCAAACCGGTTCACCAACATCTACAAAATCCAAATTTACGGCTTGGAACCCTTCATCATCCACGATCATGTTGTGCGAGATGATACATGTGGTCATAATCTCTCCTAGACGTTATCGATCCCTATCGTATGCGGGTCAACAAGCTTGCAATACACTGAAGGCTTGTTCAACATCTTTCCTACGACTTTCTTGCATTTGGATGAAGTAAACCTTCTTTTCCTCCCAAGGATGACTGATAGCTTTCACGAATGTAGGCCAATCAGGGTATATATCGTCTGCTAGAAAGTAACCAGTTTCGTATGTGTGGTTGTTGATGGTGTAGTACACAGGGGGCATAGTTCCTTGACGTAATGGATCGAATATATGTGGATGTTGCAAGAAATTTATGTCGTTATTGCTCCCTGGCATTCCGAAGAATGCATGCCAAATCCATAGGTCATATGAAGCTACTTCCTCATGTATCAAGGAGGGCTTCGAGTATCTACTAGTAAATTGTTGTGCCAAGCATATGGGAAATCACGTCATTCCCAATGATGCAGTCAATGGAACCCATCATACCAGGGAACCCTCTTTCTGCATCTGTATGCAATAGGCGAGCTATGTCATGTTCGTTTGGTGACCTCAAATACCACGGCCCAAACGCAGCAATGACAGCACGATAGAAGAAAATCAAGCATTCCCTAACTGTCGTCTCACCTATTTGTATGTACTCGTCAACATCGTCACTAGGTAAACTGTAGGCAAGAATGCAAAAAACCACACATCACTTTTGATGAGGTCCAAGATCCACAAGACCCGTGCAATCAACGCGTCTATTAAAGTATACATCGACTTGTTGGAGAGTATGTAGGATTTGTTCAAACACGTGCCGACGCATCCTAAACCTACAAAATAGAGAAAGAAATGTGCATCAAAGCCAAGCTTAGTAGAACCAAAATGACAAACACCTAAACGTATGACATTTACCTCCTCCGGAACATGTGGCCAAGGTACACCGGGTTGTTGCTGAAGTAGTGAGCAAGGATTAGTTATTCCTCGGCAGCGTGATCCTGTGGAATCACGGTGCGAGGAACTCCACGACGGTGATGCCAAGATTGCTCACCTTCTTGATCGGCGTGTGACTTCATTAACGACCACCAAATCTTTAAAACCATTGTCGTCGGCGATAACTAAGTCGTGCCCGAACAAGTGATCGAAGGGAAGTATATTGATGAAAACTACTCAAATGTGTTTTGTGAACACCAAAGGAGGGAGAAATGGTGAGATTGTTGGAGAGATGAGGTGCTTGGAATAGACCTTGCCTTTTATTTATAGGAGGAAGGCCTGGCTTGTCGCGCAATACACGACTCATTGTAGGCCGGGCTGGTGTCTTCTCGCGGAAGACAACGTACTACGTACACCAAATGAGCTGGTGTGAAGCAAGATTATGGTGTCTCGTGCTAGTATCAGGTAGAACATATATAAACGCGTTTCAAGCGACATTATATCCGATAATGTAGTTGCACGCACATGACACATTAATTTTATTAAACGTTGCACTCACGATTTTAATTTCTATTTATTAATTTTGAAGTGTATTATGTTTCACAAAATACGTCATTTAGCGATTGCAAAATAAATATACAAAATGAAATAAGAGGTGGTTGTGGTAGTTGAATGGAAATGTATATTATATTGGGATTATGGATTGTAGGGAAAAGAAATAGGGAGGAACCCTCAAGATAGTCTTTAGATAAATGAAGTAGTGCAACAACATGCAACGTGTTTGCAAAAGTACAAACAACCAAAGTATGGATGTACATTCGGGCCGCCCGGTCCGGCCTGGCCCAAGCCCAAAAAGGCCCGTATTGTTTGAATTTCGGGCCGGCCCGGCCCATTTGAATTTCGGGCCGTGCTGGGCCAGCCCACGGGCCTAGCCCTCGCCCCATGGCCCAGCCTGTAATTGCTTAAACGTGTCGGGCTCATTTCGGGCGGCCCGAAATTATAAAAGCCCAAAATTCACATCAGGGCCCGAAATTCAATTTTTTGGCCCGAAATTTAGTTTTTGGCCTGAAATTCACATCAGAGCCCGAAATTCAAAACAAATTTAATAAAACAAATAAAAGATAAGACAAATAAATTTGACCAAAAGCAAACTTAATATTTGTATTAAGTTACCAGAGCTATGCAATGATTACCTCATTTATAAATCATTTTGTTAGAAAGAAAAAGAGTATAATCAGCTCTATATAAAGTTCGTAAGTTCAGCTAATGTTCATAACAAAAATAAAATTACATCACATACTCTAATTCAAAGCTACAAAAAACATCTAACTAACATTATCTCTAGCTTTGTGTTCTTTATCAAGTACATGAAGGTGTCGAATGAAGTGTGATTTTAATAAATATATGGGCCTTTTCGTGCCTCTATATGGGCCATTTCGTGCCTGCCTTAAACGGGCCGTGCTCGTGCCCGCCCATGGGCCGCGACCTTGGCCCAAACCCGGCCTGATATATCGGGCCGTGCCGGCCCAACACTAAAATATTTCGTGCCGTGCCTGGGCCGTGCTTTTTTTCCGTGCTTCGGACCGGCCCATCAGGCCCGACCCAAATATACACCTATATATGGGATACAGTAGTGCCTAGAGAACCGGGAGATGATCCAAACATTATACACGCACGTGTTATCAAGAACCTTTGGGTCACAATTCTGCCAGTAAAATACACAAAAATGGTGATGTAAGAAAGACAATTGTCTAAGCTGATAATAGTGATATAACTCAGCCAGTAAAATACACAAAAATGCAGATGAACAACGAAAAAAAATTGTAATCATGGTGGCAATGAAATATCTAAGGAAAGCTGTTGGAAATTGAATAGGGCTGTGCACGGTGGAATGGGACGGCTCACGCTCAATTTCTCGATCCCTCGCTTCAAACAGAGTCAATCCTTTATGTTATTAGTACCATGCAGTTATATATAGACACGGGAAATCTTTGTCAAAGATACATACAGAGCATGACATCTGGATTCTGGAGAAGCTGCAAGCTCACACCAAATCTTTGTCAAAGTCCATACACACACAAGCAATTGCTGGTTCAAAACAGCCCACAATTATACGCTACTAGTTGTCTTCACATGACAAGGAGTTCACGAGCGTCAACCATGAACTGAATCCAGGTACAGGCACAGCTTCATCTTGCGAATGGACCAAGTGTGGACGCCATAGCTTCTACATCACTCCCTCGGCTCACCCTGTTGCTACTGCCCTTTTCACGAGTTTCCTCCAACGCCAGGCTCTCCTTCAGCTGTATCACAACTGTGGCCATCGTTGGCCTCTGAGCAATAGAGTCCGCCGTGCACATCACAGCGGTGTCGATTACCTTCCACATGGAGCTGATGTCGTAGGCGCTTCCAAGTCGCGAATCAGCGATCGAGCCAACGTTGCCAGTGGCAATCTTCTGTTTAACGCGCTGAATGATGTGACCTTGGTCTGGCACTGTCGGGGACTCGCCTGTGGCTACCTCAAGCAGAACAACTCCGAAGCTGAACACGTCGCTGCTCTCACTGAGCCTTCCGGTCAGGTAGTACCTGAAGAAACAGCGACAACAAGTTACTCCCTCCGTTCCAAAATAATATCCGTTTTATCTCTTTCTTTTTATGTCTATATTCAAATGGATGATGATGAACATAGACACATATCTAAAATGCATACATCAAATGTTGTATGAACCCACTATAACCCCAAAACGAATTATAATATAGGACAGAGGGAGTACAAGACAAGCACTTCATAACAGCAGCTGGCTACAACGCCTCACTCAAGCTGCACTACATGCGCATCCGCAAAACACACCAATAGTCGCTAGACGAGTATAATTTTATTGAATAAGGAAAAAAATGCAAGGAAACATGTACTAGTTTTCTTTCATTTAGCACTCATCCAAAAATAAGCTACATGGGAAAAAATACCAAAATGTTAATAGAATACACAGGGAAAGATAAGACATTACTCAGGGTCCATGTAACCAGCTGTGCCAGCTGGAGTGACTGATATGTGAGTTTGTGTGTCGCTCAGATATGTCTTGGAAAGTCCAAAATCTGCTATTTTAGCTTGCAGATTTTGACCCAAGAGAATGTTGTTGGTCTTCACATCACGGTGGACTATTGGCAAACTGCAACCCTTGTGCAGATAATCCAGACCTTTATGTATCACAGGAAATGCCAAAACATGAGAATAACAGTAAATGATCATATGGAGGATTTACTTAGCTACAGTTTTCTTCATGGATTTTTTATTGCGGCATACCTTGTGCAGCTTCAAGCACTACCTGTACACGTTTCCTCCAATTCAAGGCTTCAGAAACACCATTTTTACCTTCAATGTTTTAGCATAACAGAACAGTTTAACAGATTGACGTCTCAGTTTCAGTAAATTTTATGGAAAATTTCCTTTTCCTAGTTCTGTTATGATCTTCTATAATGGAATTGCAATATATATAGTTAATAGCCAAAGTAAAACAGATCCTTTAACCAGTGGCGGATCTAGGATTGGATCAAAGGAGGGGCTATAAGTTAAATCATGTTTGGCGGAGCCACCAGCGGCCATCTTAGGAGTGAGTGCCACATAGGCCTGATGTACTAGCGTGCTGCAGCAGGCCTGCCATGGTGCTGCTTGCAGATGGGTGAAGCCAGGATCCAAAATTAGGGGGGACCAAATTAGATTAAGGGGCTGTTAGAAGCATTCTTTGCACTATTTACATGAGAATTAGCTAAAAACTAACATGTCCTATAGAATTAGGGGAGTATTAATGGGGACATTGCTCCCCTGTCCCCCTGCCGTCGCCCCGGCTTGCAGCCTGCCCCTTGCGTTGGGTACATGTGCGCTGCTAACTGTTAGATGTGCATTGCCCGTGCGCGCTAGCTCATGACTGTGTCCTGTGTGGTGACGTGGATTTGCACTGCTGAAGTATGGACGGGGTCCAGCGTGGATGCGCGCGCTACCACCTAGCGTGCTGGTGGCACGAATGGAGGCCAAATACATGTCCTGAATGACACGATCAGAAAGAAGTTTGTGGCCTATCTTAGTAAACCTTTATAGGCTGTATTTATGTTATAATACACTCCCACGTTCTAAAATAGTTGTCATTTTAGCTCTTGGTTTTTATGTCTATATTCAAATGGACGATGATAAATCTAGACACATATATAAAACACATGCATCAATCAAAAATTATATAAACCTACTAATTCCCTAAAATGACGACTACTATTTTAAGATAGATGTAGTATGTATTATTAGAACATGTCATAAAATAGAGGTTATAGGGGGCGACCGGGGCTGCAGCCCCCCCTCGTAGATCCGCCCCTGCCTTCAACATACACATTAGCTGAAGTCATTAAGTAAAAAAAATTAAAGCGTAGGCAAGTGGTGGGATTTTAGGGTTGTAGACTTGTAGCTCACAGCATCAAGTCACCCCATCCCAAATGTTAAGATGGATTGATGTAATACTCAAAAATTCTAAATAAAGAATATAGAGAGATCTTCTCATTTTATGTGCCTTATTTGCATCATAAAAAGGGCACACATCTAATTGAGAGTGATTAATTAAAACCAATAATACCAAAATAAAAGAAAATGCATCATGTGGAGTTTTTATGTTTGTGCATTAAATATAATAATAAAAATAATAATAAGGATAATAAGATAATAAATACTAGAAGTTAAATCAAACCCTAAATTAAAATTTGGGTTTTGAAAAGGAGAGGAGAAATGATATAAAAAAAATAAAAATGATATACTATTATTTCCAAAAAATTTGTATTTTCATTTCACAATATGATTGGAGGATAAAAATCTGCACAATGTTCGAATTGAAAATCCAAATTCAAACTAAACCTTAGAAATGAAGAAAATAGAAAGAAAGGATAAAAGAAAAAAAAATAAAAAGCCTCATGGGCCGCCATACCCCAATCTGGCCCACCCTGAAAACCCCTCCGCGCGGCCCAACTTGAATTTCCCCCACGCATGACTCATTGACAGGTGGGCCGTGTTGTTTGTCGCTGAAGCACGCGCTCTCGCGACCGGGTTTTGCCGCCGGGTGGGACCCCCATGTCGGTTGTTTCTTCGATCTTTAGCTCTGTGCGCCTTCTCGCAACCACCTCGCCAAACGGAGCGGCGGGAATTGTAGCAACGACCACGGCAGCTACGGGGGACCGAGCCCAACTGGGAACCTTCGGAAGCGAGATCCTCGACCTATAAAGCGTCGTGCACCAGGCCCTCGCGGTTTCCCTTTGCAGCACCGCCGCCGTGAGCCATTAACGGAAGAGAAAACAAGCCGCCTCCGCCATCCCCTCCATGCGCCGCTGCTGGGAATCTTAGCAGTGGCCGGAGGCCATCACCTGGGTGCCCGAGCGCGCGCGGGAGCTACGGGTATCGGAAGGGGGGAGCACTGCTGGTGAAGTGCTTGTCGACGCGCGACGACCGCGCCAAGCTGCAGTTCACGGCAGACCGTGCTCTTGTGACAAGCCATCCTCGGTGAGTTATGACCTCCCCATTCCGATTTGCCCATCGTTACATGTTGCAACCGTTCGATTGGAGGCTGGGGCGGTAGTACAGATGAGCACAGTGGCTCTGGCATGGGCGCCGCCGCGGGGAACCTGTTCATCGCCGGGGCACCGCTGTGTCCCTGGTGTCTGGGCAGGGAAGAAGCCGTGCGGGTCGTCGATCAACCAACGCACGACTGAGATGAGTTTTGGGCTACTGCGTCACCACACCTATTGTGCACCGTTGATATCCGATCTCGCGGGCGAGAGGAGATTAGCGCATATTGAATCGAGACCTTTAGATCGGGATCCGATGGTCCCCGTAGGATACCGATTCGAGTGGCTGTAGATCTAATCCGTGCCGCCCGCGCGAGATCGGACGGCCAGAGTCAGCCGATACCCCTTCGCCTCTGCATTTATTCAAAAGAGACCTTCTGTTTGTAGAAAATGGAACCCGCCGTCCAGGGGGCATTGTTCACTGAGTCTAGGAATATTTACCCGCGAGCCCCTGAACTTACCAGTAAATGAGGCCCGATCCAGAACTGTTTTAAATCGATTAAATGAATTAGAAATTGGATTTTTAATATGAAAATAAACCCTAGAACTCGTATAAATCATAGAAAATCCATTTTTAGTCCAAATTGAGCCATTCCAGTTTCTGAAATTTTGTAATATTATTCTCTAACACTTAGAGTCACTGTTTTGACATGAACTCTGTTAGAAAATTTATTTATCATTTAATCCTATTTCAAGCACATTAAACCTTAGGAAATTCATAACTTGAAACCTATAACTCCAAATTTAGTGATTCCAGTTCCTATGCTCTCATTTTAATGTGTAGATTTTTACTGTATATTTTATTTACATGTTTGGTGTGATGTTGATTTTGGCTATACTATGCATGTAATGTGTTGATGCGAATAGACGAGCAAGCCACTGTGGAAACTGAGGTTCAACAAGTAGAGATAGCTGAGCAGGAGCTCATTGAAGGCAAGTTGTGCCCTTGATCACTTACTTTTCCCAGCCATGATCTTATTAATTTTAATGATCTGCATAGGTTAATTTTGATGGGATCCTTTAGGTTACCCCAGTTTTGGTTATCTTTATACCTTGTTCACCCCTGAAATACTTTTGGGTAGTACTTGCTATTGCTTTATGTGGATTGGGTATGGAGATACATTACTCATGATTATTCTGTTATTATCTTGTTATTATTACTGTTCATGTTAAGATTATTAAATTAATGGGAACATGGAGCGACCACCCGGGAAAACAGTGCTACCACAAGGTTTTAATGGGACGCCCTTGGCTGATTAACTAGGAAAGCTAGTGGAGGTCTTCCTTACCCGAAAGGGGCAAGGGCAGTAGGGGAGTGGTCAGTGTAGGGAGGTCCTTGGTTGATTTTGCTGCGATGGCGGTCAGGCAAGAACCCTGCACTGGAGCTTCCTATAAACTGTAGCGGGATTTCTGAAGCTAGTGGAACTTTGTAAAGGCCTCGTAGTGTTACCCTGCCTCGCCTCCTCGGTAGAGGTGTATGGGATTGGCCGTCCCTTGGCAGATGGGTAATATGACTTGTGGGTAAAGATGCGCAACCTCTGCAGAGTGTTAAACTAGTATACTAGCCGTGCTCACGGTCATGAGCGGCTCGGACCCTCACATGATTAATTATGGAACTTAAATTTAATTGGACATTTGCATTGCATTTGGGATTATTTTACTATTACTGTTCTTTATTATTATTAAGGTTTGGTATTTACTTACACTTAGTAATTGCTAATAAAATTTTGACCAACTTATAAAAGCAATGCTCAGCCTCAGCCTTTATTTCATTGATTAGCCTTACACTTCATGAACTCCCACCTTTGGTGAGTTCATGCCACATTATTCCCCACGACTTGTTGAGCTATGAACGTATGTGAGCTCACTCTTGCTGTCTCACACCCCCCCCCCCCCCACAGGAGAAGAACAGGTGGTCGAAGAGGAGCCGCCTAACACTGAGGCATTCGACTTGATCTAGGTGGCGTTTCTCAGTCGACATTGGCGCCGACGATCCTTAGTTCGTTTTATGGTTATTCCTTTATTTTGTAATAAGTCTTCCGCTATGTAATAAATACTCTGATGTTATTGTGACATTTATCTCTATACACTCTGTTATTATATATGTTGTTTTCTTGGCGCATGTATGAGATGCACCCGGCTTTGTTCCTTAAAACCGGGTGTTACAGAAGTGGTATCAGAGGAAATGTTGACTGTAGGACGAAACCTAGATAGAAATGGACAAAACCCTTACCTACTTATCATATTCTGATTCATTCTACACTTACCTTACTCTGATTCTTTCTATACTTATCTTGATCCTGTCTCACCTTCTACTGTTCTACTCTGATCATTCTTACCTTTTCTACTCCAAGACAAGATGGATTTCACACCTTGGAATCCCTACCCCTATGACATTTTTAAGAGTTAGGAAGCCTAAGACAAAATTAAAATTATTTTCTCTATTAAAAATGTTGGTTGATTGTTCTGATGATCAATGCCTGATTTGCTTCTTTGATTGATTGAAATATTATATGGACATCTTAGCATGTGCCAGCATAATGTAATAAATTAGCTATGGTAGGTAAAACATTAAACTGCTTAGCTAATAAATCCCCCAAAGTAACATGATTGTAATTACTGCCTTGTCTACTGCTCTTTCTTACCATATGTATCTAACTCAGATGGTCAATACCAGAAGGGTGGTGGAATTGATTTGCCTCCTAACCGACACACTCGAAGGATATATAGACAACCTCAGCCACAGCCTGCAGAGATGAATCCTCCTAATCCTCCACCAGGCGGAGTTGACCCATTGGTTGCTGCTCAGATGGCAGTGATGCAGCAAATGGCGGACACTATGGCTGATATGCGTGCCTAAATGCAACAAGAACGCCAGGAAATGCGTCAGGAAAGAGAAGATATACGCCAGGAGTTGCGCCAGGAGAGAGATGAGATACGCCAAGAAAGGAGGGCGCAACAACAGCAGCTGCAACAACTTCAACAACAGCAGCAACAGCAACAAGTACCACTGCCTCCACCACCACCACCAGTTCAACCTCGTGATAAGCACCGGGAGTTCATGAGTCATAAGCCACCTACATTTGCAAGCTCGCCAGATCCACTTGATGCAGACGATTGGTTGAAGTCAATTGAGAAGATGCTCAACATTGCACAATGCTCAGACCGGGAGAAAGTTCTTTATGCCTCGGGTCGTCTGACTGGTCCTGCTGCTGACTGGTGGGATTCTTATACTGCTGCCCATGATGCTGCTGATACTATTACTTGGGCAGAGTTCAGTACACAGTTCAGAAACTACCATATTCCAGCTGGTATGATAAAGATCAAGAAGAAGGAGTTTCTATCATTGAAGCAAGGCAACATGTCAGTCAGCGAGTACAGAGACAAATTTATTCAGCTGTCGAGATATGCTCCAGAGGAAGTTGCTGAGGATGAGAGGAAGCAGGAGCACTTCATTGAAGGATTTAATGGACCCTTGCAGTATACACTGGTTGCACACACCTTTCCATCATTTCAGAGGCTACTGGATAAGGCTCTTGCTATTGAACACAAGCGTGTTCAACTGGGTGATTTGAAGAGGAAGGCTATCTCACAGGGACAGGGTAGCAGCAGTGTTTGTCCCCGCTATGTCTCACCACAGGGTACACCGACTCGACCGGGAGGACCACGCCCAGTTCAGCAATCACCACTGAGGACTCCACCTCCTCGACAGGCTACTCCCACTGGCACCCCGACGAAGTTTGCAGGACAGAGTCCAGGCACTACGTGTTTCAAGTGTGGGAAGACTGGTCATTATGCAAATGTCTGTCCACAGAGGATTGCTACTACTCCAGTTTAGAACAAGCAACAGACCCCTGGCAAGGGATATTCTATAGCCAGGGTGAATCAAGTCAGCGTTGATGATACTCCTGATGGTGGTGACATCGTACTTGGTATGTTTTATGTTAATGCAATTCCTGCAACCATATTATTTGATTCTGGTGCTACACATTCATTCATGTCTGCTAGATATGCCAACACAAATGAAATACCACTGCTAAATATGAGAAAACCCATGATAGTAATTACACCTAAAGGGCCTGTTGAGGCGAATCAAATGACCCGGAGATTGACATTGACCATTATGGGTAGGGAATTTGGAGCTACTGCTATAATATTAGAGTCAAGCAGTATAGATCTGATCCTTGATATGTCATGGCTAAGAAAGGCAAAGGCCGTTATAGCATGTGGTAGAGGTACCGTGGAACTCACTACCACTAAAGGAGAAAAATTTCAAGTTAATATTGCAGTGACCTCCTCATCTATGCGTGCAATGTTCTTTATACCTGAGGAGTTTGTTGGTGACAACATCCGGGTGGTTAGAGATTTTCCGGATGTCTTTCCAGAGGAGTTACCAGGGATGCCACCTGATAGAGAAGTTGAGTTTGTTATTGATCTCCTACCTGGAACCGCCCCTATTTCTAAGCGACCATACAGGATGGCTGTGGAGGAGTTGAAGGAGCTTAAGAAGCAGTTAACTGAGTTACAAGAAGCGGGGTACATTCGTCCGAGTTCCTCACCTTGGGGAGCACCGGTGTTATTTGTGCAGAAGAAGGATGGATCGCAACGGATGTGTGTGGACTATAGATCACTCAATGATATCACGGTGAAGAACAAGTATCCATTACCCCGAATTGAGGATTTGTTTGATCAGATGAGAGGAGCCAGGGTATTCTCGAAGATTGATCTCCGATCGGGATACCATCAGATGAAGATTAGACCCTCGGATATTCCTAAGACGGCTTTCTCAACCCGATATGGATTATATGAGTTTACTGTTATGTCATTTGGATTAACCAATGCACCGGCTTATTTCATGAATTTGATGAACAAAGTGTTTATGGAGTATTTGGACAGATTCGTCGTGGTGTTTATCGACGATATTCTGATCTATTTTAGGAATGAAAGTGATCATGAACAACATCTAAGGTTGGTGCTACAGAAGTTACGAGATAATCAACTCTACGCTAAGTTCAGCAAGTGCGAGTTTTGGATTGACAAGGTGCCATTCCTTGGTCATATTAATAGCAGTGGATCCTGCTAAAGTGAAGGAGATTATGGAGTGGAGAGTGCCCACTACAGTTACGGAGATTCGGAGTTTCTTGGGACTCGCAGGATATTATCGGAGATTTATTGAAGGGTTCTCTAAGATTGCCAAGCCTATGACCTCGCTTTTGGAGAAAGGGAGAGAATTCAAGTGGGATGAGAAGTGCCAAGAAAGCTTTGATCAATTGAAGTAGAGGCTAATGTCGCCACCAGTATTGATTATGCCAGATCTGCATAAGGGATCTGACATTTATTGTGATGCATGTGGCCAAAGACTTGGATGTGTGCTCATGCAAGAAGGACATGTGATTGCCTATGCATCTCGTCAGTTGCGGAAGCATGAACTGAACTACCCCACTCATGACTTGGAACTGGCTGCCGTTGTGCATGCACTTAAGATTTGGAGACACTACATCATGGGAACTAAGTGCCAAGTATACACGGACCATAAGAGCTTGAAGTACATATTTACTCAGAAGGACCTCAACCTTAGGCAACGCCGTTGGTTGGAGCTCATTAAGGATTATGATTTGGAGATTCACTATCACCCAGGCAAGGCAAATTTGGTTGCAGATGCCTTGAGTCGGAGGGAGCATGTTCACTCCGCTTTCGTTGTCCAGCTACCTGATGAATTAGCAAAAGATTTTGAGAGACTCAACCTGGGAATTGTTACACATACGGAAGGAGTCACCATTGAATTGGAACCTACCTTAGAGCAAGAAATTTGTAAAGGTCAGGTTGGTGATGCTAAGATTCGGGAGATCAAGGATCTGATAACAGAGGGTAGAGGCCCGGAATTCACAGAGGATGAGCAAGGCACGATATGGTTCAAGAATCGGATCTGTGTTCCCGATATTGATAGCCTTCGGGAAACTATATTGAAGGAGGCACATGACTCGGTTTATTCTATTCACCCTGGAAGCACCAAGATGTATCAAGATTTGAAGCAAAAGTATTGGTGGTATGGACTAAAGAGAGATGTGGCTGCACATGTGGCTATGTGCGATGTGTGTCAAAGAGTTAAGGCTGAACACCAGAGGCCAGCCGGACTACTGCACCCACTGAAGATACCTGAGTGGAAATGGGAAGAAATTGGCATGGACTTCATTGTTGGATTACCCCGCACGTCCGCTGGATATGATTCTATATGGGTGATTGTGGACAGGCTAACTAAGGTAGCCCACTTTATTCCAATGAAGACCACGTATTCAGGAGCCAAGTTAGCGGAGTTGTATATGGCACGGATTGTTTGCCTACATGGTGTGCCAAAGAAGATTGTGTCAGACCGGGGATCACAGTTTACCTCGCGGTATTGGAAGAAGTTGCACGAGTCCTTGGATACGAGATTGAATTTTAGTTCGGCTTACCATCCACAGACTGATGAGCAGACTGAGAGGACTAACCAGGTACTGGAAGATATGTTAAGAGCTTGTGCTCTTAAACATGGTGGAAGTTGGGATAAGAGTTTGTCGTATGCAGAGTTCTCTTATAATAATAGCTATCAGGCCAGTTTGAAGATGTCACCGTTTGAGGCTTTGTATGGCAGAAAGTGCAGGACTCCAATGTATTGGGATCAAACTGGTGAAAGACAGTTGTTTGGGCCTGAGATTATACAAGAAGCAGAGGAACAAGTTCAGCAAATAAGGGAGAATTTGAGAACTGCATAGTCCAGGCAGAAGAGCTATGCTGACACCCGGAGAAGACTGCTTGAGTTTAAAGAGGGAGATTATGTCTATTTAAAGGTGTCACCACTCCGGGGTATGAGAAGATTCAAAGTCAAAGGAAAGTTGTCCCCTCGCTTTATTGGACCCTTCTTAATCTTAAAGCGAGTGAGAGAGGTTGCATACCAATTGGAATTACCGGATCATCTTGCGGATGTTCATGATGTCTTTCATGTATCTCAGCTGAAGAAATGTCTCAGGGTACCTGAAGAACAATTACCAATGGAGGACCTTAGTGTTCAAGAGGATTTGACTTATGCTGAGTACCACATCAAGATTTTGGATACTTTGACTCGAGTCACAAGGAATAAGGTTATAAAGATGTGCAAAGTGCAATGGAGCCACCACGGTGAAGATGAAGCAACTTGAGAGAGAGAAGAAGAGCTTCGTATAGATTTTCCCCACCTTTTCCCTAGATCTTCCTAAAATCTCGAGGACGAGATTATTTTTAAGGGGGGTAGGATTTGTAATACTCAAAAATTCTAAATAAAGAATATAGAGAGATCTTCTCATTTTATGTGCCTTATTTGCATCATAAAAAGGGCACACATCTAATTGAGAGTGATTAATTAAAACCAATAATACCAAAATAAAAGAAAATGCATCATGTGGAGTTTTTATGTTTGTGCATTAAATATAATAATAAAAATAATAATAAGGATAATAAGATAATAAATACTAGAAGTTAAATCAAACCCTAAATTAAAATTTGGGTTTTGAAAAGGAGAGGAGAAATGATATAAAAAAATAAAAATGATATACTATTATTTCCAAAAATTTGTATTTTCACTTCACAATATGATTGGAGGATAAAAATCTGCACAATGTTCGAATTCAAAATCCAAATTCAAACTAAACCTTAGAAATGAAGAAAATAGAAAGAAAAGATAAAAGAAAAAAAAATAAAAAGCCTCATGGGCCGCCATACCCCAATCTGGCCCACCCTGAAAACCCCTCCGCGCGGCCCAACTTGAATTTCCCCCACGCATGACTCATTGACAGGTGGGCCGTGTTGTTTGTCGCTGAGGCACGCGCTCTCACGACCGGGTTTTGCCGCCGGGTGGGACCCCCATGTCGGCTGTTTCTTCGATCTTTAGCTCTGTGCGCCTTCTCGCAACCACCTCGCCGAACGGAGCGGCGGGAATTGTAGCAACGACCACGGCAGCTACGGGGGACCGAGCCCAACTGGGAACCTTCGGAAGCGAGATCCTCGGCCTATAAAGCGTCGTGCACCAGGCCCTCGCGGTTTCCCTTTGCAGCACCGCCGCCGTGAGCCATTAACGGAAGAGAAAACAAGCCGCCTCCGCCATCCCCTCCATGCGCCGCTGCTGGGAATCTTAGTGGTCGGAGGCCATCACCTGGGTGCCCGAGCGCGCGCGGGAGCTACGGGTATCGGAAGGGGGGAGCACTGCTGGTGAAGTGCTTGTCGACGCGCGACGACCGCACCAAGCTGCAGTTCACGGCAGACCGTGCTCTTGTGACAAGCCATCCTCGGTGAGTTATGACCTCCCCATTCCGATTTGCCCATCGTTACATGTTGCAACCGTTCGATTGGAGGCTGGGGCGGTAGTACAGATGAGCACAGTGGCTCTGGCATGGGCGCCGCCGCGGGGAACCTGTTCATCGCCGGGGCACCGCTGTGTCCCTGGTGTCTGGGCAGGGAAGAAGCCGTGCGGGTCGTCGATCAACCAACGCACGGCTGAGATGAGTTTTGGGCTACTGCGTCACCACACCTATTGTGCACCGTTGATATCCGATCTCGCGGGCGAGAGGAGATTAACGCATATTGAATCGAGACCTTTAGATCGGGATCCGATGGTCCCCGTAGGATACCGATTCGAGTGGCTGTAGATCTAATCCGTGCCGCCCGCGCGAGATCGGACGGCCAGAGTCAGCCGATACCCCTTCGCCTCTGCATTTATTCAAAAGAGACCTTCTGTTTGTAGAAAATGGAACCCGCCGTCCAGGGGGGCATTGTTCACTGAGTCTAGGAATATTTACCCGCGAGCCCCTGAACTTACCAGTAAATGAGGCCCGATCCAGAACTGTTTTAAATCGATTAAATGAATTAGAAATTGGATTTTTAATATGAAAATAAACCCTAGAACTCGTATAAATCATAGAAAATCCATTTTTAGTCCAAATTGAGCCATTCCAGTTTCTGAAATTTTGTAATATTATTCTCTAACACTTAGAGTCACTGTTTTGACATGAACTCTGTTAGAAAATTTATTTATCATTTAATCCTATTTCAAGCACATTAAACCTTAGGAAATTCATAACTTGAAACCTATAACTCCAAATTTAGTGATTCCAGTTCCTATGCTCTCATTTTAATGTGTAGATTTTTACTGTATATTTTATTTACATGTTTGGTGTGATGTTGATTTTGGCTATACTATGCATGTAATGTGTTGATGCGAATAGACGAGCAAGCCACTGTGGAAACTGAGGTTCAACAAGTAGAGATAGCTGAGCAGGAGCTCATTGAAGGCAAGTTGTGCCCTTGATCACTTACTTTTCCCAGCAATGATCTTATTAATTTTAATGATCTGCATAGGTTAATTTTGATGGGATCCTTTAGGTTACCCCAGTTTTGGTTATCTTTATACCTTGTTCACCCCTGAAATACTTTTGGGTAGTACTTGCTATTGCTTTATGTGGATTGGGTATGGAGATACATTACTCATGATTATTCTGTTATTATCTTGTTATTATTACTGTTCATGTTAAGATCATTAAATTAATGGGAACATGGAGCGACCACCCGGGAAAACAGTGCTACCACAAGGGTTTAATGGGACGCCCTTGGCTGATTAACTAGGAAAGCTAGTGGAGGTCTTCCTTACCCGAAAGGGGCAAGGGCAGTAGGGGAGTGGTCAGTGTAGGGAGGTCCTTGGTTGATTTTGCTGCGATGGCGGTCAGGCAAGAACCCTGCACTGGAGCTTCCTATAAACTGTAGCGGGATTTCTGAAGCTAGTGGAACTTTGTAAAGGCCTCGTAGTGTTACCCTGCCTCGCCTCCTCGGTAGAGGTGTATGGGATTGGCCGTCCCTTGGCAGATGGGTAACATGACTTGTGGGTAAAGATGCGCAACCTCTGCAGAGTGTTAAACTAGTATACTAGCCGTGCTCACGGTCATGAGCGGCTCGGACCCTCACATGATTAATTATGGAACTTAAATTTAATTGGACATTTGCATTGCATTTGGGATTATTTTACTATTACTGTTCTTTATTATTATTAAGGTTTGGTATTTACTTACACTTAGTAATTGCTAATAAAATTTTGACCAACTTATAAAAGCAATGCTCAGCCTCAGCCTTTATTTCATTGATTAGCCTTACACTTCATGAACTCCCACCTTTGGTGAGTTCATGCCACATTATTCCCCACGACTTGTTGAGCTATGAACGTATGTGAGCTCACTCTTGCTGTCTCACACCCCCCCCCCACAGGAGAAGAACAGGTGGTCGAAGAGGAGCCGCCTAACACTGAGGCATTCGACTTGATCTAGGTGGCGTTTCTCAGTCGACATTGGCGCCGACGATCCTTAGTTCGTTTTATGGTTATTCCTTTATTTTGTAATAAGTCTTCCGCTATGTAATAAATACTCTGATGTTATTGTGACATTTATCTCTATACACTCTGTTATTATATATGTTGTCTTCTTGGCGCATGTATGAGATGCACCCGGCTTTGTTCCTTAAAACCGGGTGTTACAATTGACGATACAATCAGGACGCTAGCAAATATTTCGCAATCATTCTGTCACTAAGGATTAGGCGCAACCATTCTGTCACTAAGGATTAGGCACTTAAGTAGGAAGATGTGTAGATACCCCCAAGAGGCCTTTTTTCAAGATGCCAGAATTTATATATCAGTCAGTCAAGATAGTTTCTCAGATCCAAACCATGCATGGATATTTCAAAAGCAATTTGAAAAAGGCAACGTAGCTGGTTATGCCTAAATCAATACTCAATAGACTTTCCATAGACAAACCTCTCAGATGATCAAAAAGACTGCCCTGAGGCATGTACTCATAAACCAGCGCCAAATGATCTTCCTCCCAGCAGTAACCAATCAAAGACACTAGATTCCTGTGATGCACCTTTGTCAAGCTCTGAACCTATGCAACAAGGTACGGAATAAATATTATTTGCAAAAATAAATTGATAATACACCTTCAACTTTTCTAGGCCACTGAAATGTGGTACCTCAGCTAAAAATTCATCAAGCCCATGTGACGATGATTCAGAACGCATCTTGACAGCAACCTCAGTGTCATCTTCCAAACGGCCATAGTAGACGGGCCCAAAACCTCCTTGTCCTATGAACTTCTTGAAATTATTAGTGAACTTCTCCAGCTCTTTGTATGTGAACTGACGATTCTCAGTTATATTCAGGTTGTAGCCATAACTTTTTTTGATTCCTGAAGCATTATCAGGTTCTGGATCTCTTGTTGAGCCATGTGTGGGTACTGGTTGCACTAGTATCAGATAAGAAAGGACAAGTTACTTGAGTCAGGTATTATAAACTGAAAGCATTAATACATGTCAGTAAAGAGTAGAGCAATAGGATGCACACCAATAGGCTTTCTTTTCTGCCACCAGATGAAATATGTAAGAAGTAGTACAATTAGTACTAACACAGGAACCACTACTGAAATAGCTATGATAGCTACTTTATTTCTTGACGGGCTGGGTGAAGGTTTGTTGCATACTGAGCCATCAAAATCACGTCTGGAAATATATAAGATAATCAGATCTGAACTTATTTTCGAGGAAAAAATGTCTTAAATATTCACTTGTTTGAAGGTCACAGCAAGAAATATAATATAAAATTCAGAAGCATATTAATGGAATGGATTTTGAGAGAATAAATCAAAACCTGAAAATAAGTGGTCCAGTATAATTTTTACATAGGGATTCGTCACTCAGCTGGTTGCCAGATACATTTCTGTACAAAGTGAAATGTGATTGGTAACTCTTTGGCTTGGTAATAATTTGCAACAAATATGAACTTACAGAACTCGTAGGGAAGGCAAAGTTGGCAGGGAATCAGGTATTGATCCGCTCAACTTGTTGTAAGATAAATCCCTGAAACATTTGCACAACTACAGTAAGACAAAAGTATATAGATAATTGATTCAAACTCTACATGAGACAAATTTGGCAAGATCTAGATTTTATCATTCTATAACGTGATTTATGATATATGAAGCTGTTGGTGTGTGCGTGTGCTTTTATGTATGCCCCTAGGGACCTCTCTGCAGAAGTATCAATAAAAACAGCAATGTGTGTGTGCTCCAAGGAGAGACTACACACAGTAACCATTCCCCAAAAATCCAATATGGTACCATAGCTAGGGCACGCTGCCAGCACTTCTCCATCGACGACCCAGCCCCATCGCAGCTTTTCGCCTCCACTAAATCGCCATCTTCTAGCTCACTTCGCAAGCGCGCTCCTTTTGCACGCGACCGCGGGCGGGCTGCTGCGTGAAGCGTTGTCTGTGCCCTGACCCCTCTTCTTCAGTTTCCTGTGCGAACATGGGGTGAGATAGCACAAGGGAGATGCAAGACAACAGCTGGAATCGCTTCTTGTGCTGCAGATCGGGGACCGGTGGAAAGAGAAAAGAAAAGGGGGATTTGAGGGGCTCGTCTGTTGCTGTACTGGTATTGCCTTGGTAAGACTATCTACAAAGGTTCTTTCTAGATTTTGTCTCCTATAATTCAATTTTACGCCACGTCATCCAAATTTGACCTCCTATTTTTCTCCCACCTGCAGTGGTTACCCTTAAATTCTCCTCCTATACTCCCACTACAATAATAAAATATCATTTCTATACATATTCATCATCATTTATTTATTTTTCTTCAACTAACAACTCCCTGTGTGCACGCAAATCCACGCTAGGGGTGTCCTGTTCCTCCCCCAGTGATGATGGATACCGAAAAGCACAACGTACCGCTAGAAGGAGAGTTGTTAGTCGTCCTGTTTCTCCACAAGTGATGATGGATACCGGAAAGCACAACGTACCGCTAGGAGAGTTGTTAGTTGGAGGAATAGGACGCCCCTAGCATGGAGGGGGAGGCCGGAGGGAATCGTTGAAGGTAGTCTAAGAAGGGAGATTAGTGTTGCAGTGTGTACTTGTTTGTCCTGGTCCTGGGGAACAAGTCTGGTTTGTGCATTTGTTTGGTGGGTAATGGCAGAAATGGTGTTTGAGGAGTATTTTTCTCGAAAGCGCGGGAGAGCTATGCATCGTTGTATTAAGAGAGGAAAGGTACAAATAGACCAAAATACAAAGCCCGGAGGGCAGCAAAAACTGGACCTAAGCACCAAGATCCTAACTCCCATGCCTCCTCTCCAACAACATAAGAGGAGAACCAGAAGCAAAGGAGAGGCCGACTAGACCCTATTTAAAGCAACAATAAGCCCAAGACTCTCCAGATGCTTAGCACCCGCCTTATCCCAATAGATCAACTCATCTAAAAACAGTCTCTTGACAAAGCTAATGGAAGGATTCACTCCATCAAAAACAGTATTGTTACGAATAAGCCATATGCGCCAAGCCCCTAGATGTATCATGCTATTTAAGGCTTTTTTTCCTGCTCCTCCTGTGCGCTTTTTTAAGAGTCGTCCCCACCATACAGCAAAGGAGCTTTCATCAATAATAGGAGTGAGATCAACCAGCCCTATTAGCGACAAAATATGATGCCAAAACTGTCTGGCAAAACTGCAAGTGCAAAGGAGATGTTGGGCCGTTTCTTGCTCTTGATCACAAAGGGGACAACACACCGGATACTGCAAACCTCTCCTTTAAAGTTTATCAGCAGTCCAACATTTATTCCTTATTGCCAACCAAAGGAAAAAAAACTTGCATTTTGGGAGAGCCCAAGTCTTTCACAATCTTTTCCATGATTCAAAGGGTACTGACCCCATGAAGAAGGCTTTATAACAAGACTTGGCCGAGAACTATCTGGAGGCTGTGTGCATCCAAACATGTTTGTCTGCATTCTGTGAAAGTGTTACCCCCTCAGAGCATCCCATAACTTCAAATATTGTTGTAGCCCAATCAGAGAGAGAGGGTTCTCAATATCACTAACCCACTACCAGTTATCAAGCGCCTGAGTTGGCTCTTCGGCCAACCATACAGACCACAACTAGTGCAAAATTATCTCCCATGAAACAAGACAACTTCCGGCATTAACATTCTTCCTTCCTTTCCATAGAAACCCCCTCCGGATTTTGTCGATAGATTTGATCACCCATTTGGAGACATTTATAGCAATAAGGATATAAACTGGAATGGCCGAAAGCTTTCCAATTGGGAAGCCGATCAGCTATCCAATCAACTTTCACCATTGTTGTCCAACCAGTAAGACTGAGTAGCCGAGCTTTCCAATTGGGAAGCCGATCAGCTATCCTTTCCACCCATAACATAAGATCACTCCTTAGCTTCTTATCAGAGATCAGGCAGCCCCAGATAGTTGCAAGGAAAAGAACTAGAGCTGCATTGCAGAAGATTGCAGCCATCTTGAACAACTTGCCCGACACACCTTATTGGAATGGCAAACTCTTACGCAAATTCATTATCAACCCAGTGGCTGCACCAAAGCAGTCCAAAATCAGTCTAACACAATTAAGATCCTCAAGGATGGGCTTAAACAAAAGGACCACATCATCAACATAAATGGATAGCCTGTTTCGGACGCCAGCTCCATCCAAACCTTGCAATAACCCTATGCTTTCAGCTGCTCTAAATAGGTTGTTAAGAACATCCATGACCAACACGAACAACATAGGAGATAGAGGGTCCCCTGACGAAGCCCTCTCCGATGTGCAATATGGATACCAGGAGAACCATTGAGAAGCACTTGCATAGAAGATGTGAACAACAGAATGGAGATCAAGTTACCCCAAATAGGTCCAAAACCAAGATGAGATAGAACTTTAATAAGAAAAGCCCATGAAACTGGGTCAAATGCCTTCGAAATATCCAATTTTAAGAACAAGCTAGCAATCTTCCTCTTGTGAAGAGCCTTAATCGACTGTTGAACCAGCATAAAGTTGCCATGAATTGATCTCCCTCTCACAAAAGCATTTTGATTGGTTGCAACCATCTCATGAAGACGGGGACCCAACCTATTAGCAAGAATTTTGGTGACCAGCTTAGCAAAACTATGGATTAGGCTAATGGGCCTAAAATCACTCGCTAATATAGCATCCACCCTCTTTGGGAGAAGGATAAGATAGGCCGAATTCAGCAACCCAAGTTTTCGAGCATTTCCTTGATGCAAAGAATTTAGGGCACCCAACAGATCAACCTTAATGATATTCCAACATGTCTTGTAAAACCTCCTCGTACACCCCTCAGGCCCAGGAGCTTTATCAGAAGGGAGGCCTACAACAGCATCCCTCTTTTCCAGGAAAGGGCCATCTAGGGCACTAAGATCCAATGCATCCCTATGGCATCTCAACAAATCAATAGTAAATTGTCTCTGAAAATCAGCACCCAAAAGGTTGGAAAAGAAACCATCCAGGACTTCATGCATGCCATCATGATTGGTAATCACCCTTCCTCCTCTAGCTTTGAAATAAATTCCGCTTTCTACGATAACAAGCCTGCCTATGGAAGAACTTTGAATTGGCATCACCTTCTTTCAAAAATTGAATCCGTGACCTCACACGTGCAACTATCCTCTGCAAGGAAACCAGGACAAGGCAGTGTCGTTTCAGCTTTCTCAACAACCAAACTTCCTTCCTGGACAAAAATTCTGCTATCTTGCGCTATCTCCGGTCTATGCAACACCTCACGAGCAAGGCCCAACTGAACATTCACATTACCCACTTCCTTATGCCTCCATGATTGCAAGCATTTAACTAATCTTTTTAACTTTAATGATACCCTCTCCATTGGGAAAGAAACATGGATTGGTTGATTCCATGATGCAGCCACCACATCTAAAAATCTAGGGAACTTAGGACAAAAACTCTCGAAATGGAACCGTCACTTACCCAAGCAAACCTCCCTGACTTTGAGAGTTAAGGGGCAGTGATCTGAAAATGTGGTAGCATTACTGTGAAGAGAACAATCAGGAAAAGAGTCCACCCAACTTGTAGTGCAGAATACATGGTCCAATTTCAAAAGGGTAGGCTCCTCCCTCTGATTTGACCAAGTAAACCTTCTTCCAATCAAAGGAATCTCCCTCAGGTCCAATGAATTAATAAGACCTCTGAAATTACCCAACATTGTCCTATTAATAAGACATAAGACCCATCACACCAAGCAATCAAAACCCCCTCTTCTCCTTGTCCCTTGAGTTGAGCTATAAAAAAATTACTGAACCTAGACCCAAGAATAGACAAAATATCAAAATCTAAGATGCAACAAAATTTGGTCTCCTGGAGACAAACAATGGAAGGCTTAATATAAAGAACTAGGGATTTAACTGAGTCTCTCTTAGCACGATCATTGAGACCCCTTATATTCCAAATGAGAAAACATCTAGGCTCCATAAAAATCCAAAAGAAGACTACCAACTATGTCCCATGACCCATGGACCAATCATCTAAACATACCCCACTTGAGGCACATCCCATCCAAACAGAGCCGCCAAAGCAGTGATGTGATCACTAGAGAGCCTAGAATCAAACAATTTTGCATAGTTGCTTGCATCCTTGAAGGATATATTCTCATCATTATCACAAAATCCAGGTGTCTGCACACATGAGCAGCTGAACTGCAACCCAACTCTGGAGGGAACTTGGCCACTCTCCTGCTTCGCCTTGGTTGAAAATTACTTGGCAAAGTCTTTTTTTCCTTCTTTTAGAACTTTGAGGGGGGAGCAGACCATCGGTTGGTTTTGTAACCGCAACCTTGAACACTTGCAAAGGTGGAGCAAGCTCACTTAACACAACCAGAGCCGATTGCAACATGTCATCTTTGTCTTGCTAATCCTGGGCCTTCCATCTCCTGGAGTATACCTTGAAGCAAGGCGATTTATGTTTCCATCTGTCCACCCACAATGACGGACTTACATGAGGTTTCTTTCGTTTGACAGAGCAAACTTTAGAATCAACAACAGTATCCTTATGCAACCTTCTGCAACGAAGAGTCCCTTACCATACAATTCCCATAACCCTGCTGCCCTGCTGAGACAATAACATCCATAGCAACCTCCTGAACCACCGATACCAGATCTTTAGAACTCAACCGAGTAGGAATCACTTCACCAGGCCACAAAACATCACATTGGAAAGCCACAGAAGGATTCCCCACCGGGCCCGAGGCCAAAGAGGATGGAACTCCATGCGCCTCCAACTCCTCAACCGATGTGAACGGGAGGACTAGGGCATCAACTGGTCCAACCACCAACAACTCCGAGGACATGGGTGCCACCCGCTCTACAACCGAATCATACGGGAGAGGAATGGCATCCACCTGTCCACCATGCGATGGCTCTGACTGAATACGCAAGCCTGGTCGCGAATGCACCAAGGCCCGAGTAGAGGATGTTGGGCAATCCAGCAGTCGCGGCCGCCACCCATGTCGGTCATGATCTCGGTCATCGTCAGCGAAGTCCGGTGGAGATGGCGGAGGATTATCTCCCCCCAAACTGGAACACTGCCCGAATGGAGAACCTTTACTAAAACAGAGAACACCAAAGTGTGAGGAAGCCAGTTCCCATCCTCATCAAAGACTGTTGGCTCTTCAGCATCGAGGTCCAAAACCACCGGCAGCTACTCTGGCGAAAGGCACCAGACCCTCAATCTGAGAACAGACACATCATCTCCACTGATTGAATCCGACAGCATACCATGAATCAAACAATAAGCACCAAGAAGAGTCTTTGTAGTCTCAATCCCCCATAGATGAGCAGGGAATCCATGGAGCTCGATGTCGAGGGGCACATGCAGCTGCCCGCTCCCAGATGCAAAAGCTTGATGAGACCACCTTCTAACGTGCAGCCTGAGGGGAGGGACATGGAGCAACTGCCCCTGTCGACCACATGATCAGTCAAGTCCTCGGATGGGAAGAAGACGAGGAAGGAATTTGGCACAGCACGACGTAGCGTGGAGCGTATCCGCCTGAAGGCCAAACCTCGAGGCGATCGCATCTCGGACCTCCGCGGCGCAGCCAGGGCCTTCCTGACCAATGACACTAACGATCAGCGAACGGCGGAGCTCCACCTCAGCCTGATCGATCCTCCCAGAGCGCCCGATAAAACTCAAAGGCCAGGCAGAGTCCAAAGTCGGAGAAGAAGCAACCACCAAAGCCAGTGTAAGGAAAATGGACCCCGGGCCATTTGGCTAGTTGAGTTTTGGTGTTTGATGATTAACACAACCTGTGGACTAATGTGTTTGCTAGTGTTTATTATTATAGTTCACAGGATGCGAAGAGAATTGGACCAAGGCTATGAGGATGCAACACCTCAAAGGAAGACATAAAAAGATGCGTAGGAGTCCAATACTCAAGAACAAAAGAAGTCCGAAGAAATCAGCGAAGAAATCCAAGATGAGGGCTGTCAGCCAGCGCCTGGTGGTGCACCGGACATTGATGTCCGGTGTGCACCGGACTGTCCGGTGTGGCACCGGACAGTCTGCGCAGAGAGGCCACGGACAGGCGCTCTCTGGCTGTAGCACCGGACTGTCCGGTGTGCACCGGACTGTCCGGTGTGCCACGGGCAGACGGCAACGGTCGGATCCAACGGTCGACTGCTACAGGCGCCAACGGTCGGCTGACGTGGCGTGCACCGGACACTGCACAGTAGATGTCCGGTGGTGCACCGGACTGTCCGGTGCACCCGACGACAGAATGCTGCTGCTTTCTGTCCAACGGCTAGTTTGGTGTGTGGAGGCTATAAATACCACCCCAACCGGCCATTCTCAAGTGTGAGAGCCCAAGCAACATACCAAGACACATAGTGCATATTTCCAAGTGCTCAAACACCCAAGTGCTTAATAGAATCACTCGGTGATTAGCGTAGGTGCTTTGCGAAGTGCTTAGGTTAGTTAGACCGCTTTAGCGCTTGCTCTAGGTGAACCCTAGTTAGTTGAGTGAGTTTTGTAAAACCACACAACCCCTCGGCTCTTGCATGAGTCGTTGTAATTGTACCGAGTGGGGCGAGAGTCTTGCGAGACCGTGACAACCGCGTTTGTGTCACGGCCGCCACCGTGTACCGGAGGGAACGAGGCCCGCGGCGTTTCGGCCGGAAGCTTGATAGTGGAGACGACGGGGAGCGTCCGAGAGGAGCCGGAAGCGGAGCACCACTTGCGCGTGGAGAAGGCCCGTGGCTCTCTACGGAGTTACTCGACCGAGGTGCTTGGCCCTCGCGTGGGCTTCCCTTTGCGTAGGGGCACCAACGAGGATTAGTCGGGACCTTGCGTGGTTCCGGATACCTCGGTAAAAATACCGGCGTCATCCACGAGAGTTTGCTTCTCTACTTAGCTCTTTACATTCCGCATTTATATTTAGCATTTAAGTTTCAATCTTGTAGTCATACTTATTTAGTGTAGATTGAAACTTAGCCTTTGCGGTAGAGATAGCAACACTTAGACAAAACCTAGTTTCCACATTCTAGTTTTGATTATTTGCATAGGTTTTGCTCTAGGGATTTAATTGTGGCCTAGTTTAGTAAAAGTTTTAGAAGTCCTAATTCACCCCCCCCCCCCTCTTAGGCGTCACCCGTTTCCTACAAGTGGTATCAGAGGCCGGTTTAGCTCATTTGAATCGCTTTAGCTTCACCGCTAAAAGAGCCGACGCTTTTTAGAGGAAGGGATGGATACCCATAGGCCACCACACTTCGACGGCACAAACTTCCCATATTATAGTGCTAGAATGGCTTGTTACCTAGAGGCCGTTGATCTAGGTGTTTGGAGAGTCACTCTTGACGGGATGAAATCACTCAAAAATCCCGAGAAACCCACCACGAGTGAGGAAAAAGAAATCCATTTAAATGCTAGAGCCAAAAATTGCTTGTATGAATCTCTTAGCATGGATATTTTTAATCAAGTATTTACGTTGAAAACTGCTAATGAGATTTGGCTAAAATTGCATGAGCTCCATGACGGCACATCCAATGTCCGTGAGCAAAAACATTGCCTAGTCTTAAATGAGTATAATTCTTTTGCCATGAAAGATGATGAGCTTGTTAGAGACATGTATTCTCGATTAAATCTAATTATCAATGAGCTCAATTCTATTGGCATTAATAAGCTAGGTGATGCGGACATTGTGAGGAAGATTATCTCCCTGCTACCACAACAAAGATATGGGAGCATCATCACCATCCTTCACAACATGGAGGATTTGAGCAACATGACCCCGACCATTGTGATTGGGAAAATCGCGGCTTTTGAGATGTCGCGAAAAATGAGTCGGGGAGAGGAGCCAACTTCCTCAAGACCATATGCTTTTGCATGTGATGAAAGGAAGGGCAAAAAGAAGGCTCCCACTCCAAGTTCCTCAAGTGAAGAAGAGGAAGAAGAAGAAAGTGATGATGATGAAGATAATCAACCATGCACATCATCCTCCGAGGACGAAGAAACAATCCGACGCGTCGGAAAGGTAATGAGGATGATTCGCAAGATTAATCTAATGGGTGTGCCCCTGCAGGTCGAGGACCTTCTCTTTAACATTGACAGGAAAAAACAAAGGAAGAGAGGATGCTTCGCATGTGGGGAGAAGGGCCACTTCAGGGACAACTGTCCAAATATGGCCAAACCCAAAAAGGAGAGGAGCAAAGGCAAGGCGCTAACAAGTGTTAGAACTTGGGATGATTATTCAAGTGAAGATGAATCTCCAAGGACGCGCAGCCACCGGTCCTCATCACGATCATCACGGTCATCACACAAATGCCTTATGGCAAGAGGTAACAAAAGCATTCCATCCTCTAGTGATGAAAGTAGTAGTGATGATGAAGGTGAGGGAAAGCCCTCTCTAGATGAGCTTGCGGAAGCCGTAGAATTTTTCCAGGATGTTTGCACTAAGCAAAAAGCTCAACTTAAAACTTTGAAAAATAAGTTGGTTAGCTCTCAAAATGATTACAAAGGTTTGCTAGAAAAATTTGAAACTTTTGCAAACTTAAATAGTGCGCTATCAACTAAAATTGAGCTGTTAGAATCTAGTGCTCCATCCACTGCTACCGATGACAACCTTATTAAAAAGAATGAAAAACTTAAGGCTAAGTTAGCTAGCTCCCAAGAAGCTATTGAAAATTTACTAGAGAAAATGGAAATTCTTAGCATACACAATAATGAGCTAACTACTAAGCTAGAAAACATTGGTAGCACCCCAGCAGCATCTTTAGTTGAAATACCTGAAATAATTAAGAAAGATGCTTCTACTTCCTGCTTTGATTTAATTGATGATTCTAACCCCTGCAACCAAGTCGTCGTTGAGAATATTGTTGTAGATACATGTTCGGATGAGGTTGCAAAGGAAAATGAACAATTGAAGCAAGAAGTGGCTCGCCTTGGCAAGGCTTTGTATGACAAGAAAGGCAAAGCCAAACAAATCCGACCTCCACAGGATAACACCACTGCGGGAGTGAACAAGCCTGTAGAGGGAGAAACTGTGATTTGTAGGCTATGCCACATGGAAGGCCACAAGTCTTTCCAATGCAAGGCGATGACCGGGGATAAACAAAGGCAAAAGCTCAAGCAAAAGCCATCAAGCAAAATCTCCAACACCTACATCAAAAGGGTGAACAAAAAGGATGCTACACCATATTTGATCAAGAACAAAAAGAATGGAAAGGTGATAGCAATCAAGGCCAACAAGCAAGCCAACAAAGGAAAAGGTGTCAAACGCATCTGGGTGCCAAAGGAGATAATTTCAACCATGAAAAGCACCAAGAAGGTTTGGATCCCGAAAGGGAAGTGAGTGGACCAAAGGTCTCCAGGAAATTTGGAGACTTGGCAAAATTGGGATGTATATAATGGGATACATCATATTGGATCAAGTATAATTGCCAAGTGGGTTAGTGAAAATTTTGGACCCAAATTTCCCACCCATGACTAAGGTAACTAGTTTTATTGTATTCTTTGTTTTTAGATATGCGTATCTATTTACTTTTTATCTAGTTTACCTTTCTTGCCTAGTATTACATTTGTTATGTACTTGTTCAAAATCATGCATAGGCAAATCACATGGTAGGATTGCTTGCCTTCAATTCATATACTTAAGCAAACCTACATGGTTTAAAATGTTTATTTAAGCACGGCACATAGCTTTTATATCACTCCATAGTAAATGATGCAATAATTGAAAATTTTGATTTCTACAATTTGTATCATTTAACTTATATGTGCCAAAGTTAGGATTGTAGATAATTTGCCCCTCTTGATATCAAATCAAAGTGCATGTCTCCTACAAGTATTCAAAACTTGTATGCACACCTTTAGGGGGAGATTACTCTATAATCTAACACTTTGAGACTAACACCTTTTCAAGTCTATTTCATGTGATAGTCTCATTGTAAGGAAAATGGAGTCCCCGGAGAAAGATAACATCTTCCACTGCAAAATCTCCAAGAACTCTCATGTCTCTCAAGCTCGCCATTGATCTTCAATTGGTATCTTTTGAGACTACATTCAGTATCATGTACATGTCTTCTCCAATATTTGATTAGACTATATTTCATATCATACACTTCCTTGTTGCTAAAAATGCATATGTATTTAACTCATATTCTGTTACTTATGCATAAGGGAAGTTAGTCTTTTCAAATCATGTCTTGCACCTCTAATTTTCACATGTTTTTTTCCTAAGTAGAGGATCTCTGTCAGGGGGAGTATCTCTTCATCTCTAAAAAGGGGGAGAAACTTCTCTCTAAAGAGAACACTCATTTAGGGGGAGTAATCATTTCAACTGGTATCATTCATATGGTTTAATTTAAATCCTTCTAGTGATATCATTTGATACAATTCTTGTTGAGGGCAAGCTTTTATTTACTTCCTACATGCTTTTAATGTCTTCCTTTTCGGTGGTTGATGCCAAAGGGGGAGAAGTTTAGGGACCAAAGCAATGAAAACTATATCAAACACCAAACACCACCAATTTAAAATTTTATATCTACAAATGGCTTTTCAAGTGGTCTTGGTTATTTGGTCCAAAAATAGGAAGTAAGTGAATTATGGAGTTAGGGGGAGGCTTAAGTCCATAATTTCACATTGTGGGGAAAATTATGCATCTTAGCAAGTAGAGTGCATATTTTAATTCAAATACTTGTATTATTTGCTTGCTTTGGTTGTGTTGTCATCAATCACCAAAAAGGGGGAGATTGTAAGGAAAATGGACCCCGGGCCATTTGGCTAGTTGAGTTTTGGTGTTTGATGATTAACACAACCTGTGGACTAATGTGTTTGCTAGTGTTTATTATTATAGTTCACAGGATGCGAAGAGAATTGGATCAAGGCTATGAGGATGCAACACCTCAAAGGAAGACATAAAAAGATGCGTAGGAGTCCAATACTCAAGAACAAAAGAAGCCCGAAGAAATCAGCGAAGAAATCCAAGATGAGGGCTGTCAGCCAGCGCCTGGTGGTGCACCGGACATTGATGTCCGGTGTGGCACCGGACAGTCTGCGCAGAGAGGCCACGGACATGCGCTCTCTGGCTGTAGCACCGGACTATCCGGTGTGCACCGGACTGTCCGGTGTGCCACGGGCAGACGGCAACGGTCGGATCCAACGGTCGACTGCTACAGGCGCCAACGGTCGGCTGACGTGGCGTGCACCGGACACTGCACAGTAGATGTCCGGTGGTGCACCGGACTGTCCGGTGCACCCGACGACAGAAAGCTGCTGCTTTCTGTCCAACGGCTAGTTTGGGGTGTGGAGGCTATAAATACCACCCCAACCGGCCATTCTCAAGTGTGAGAGCCCAAGCAACATACCAAGACACATAGTGCATATTTCCAAGTGCTCAAACACCCAAGTGCTTAATAGAATCACTCGGTGATTAGCGTAGGTGCTTTGCGAAGTGCTTAGGTTAGTTAGACCGCTTTAGCGCTTGCTCTAGGTGAACCCTAGTTAGTTGAGTGAGTTTTGTAAAACCACACAACCCCTCAGCTCTTGCGTGAGTCGTTGTAATTGTACCGAGTGGGGCGAGAGTCTTGCGAGACCGTGACAACCGCGTTTGTGTCACGACCGCCACCGTGTACCGGAGGGAACGAGGCCCGCGGCGTTTTGGCCGGAAGCTCGATAGTGGAGACGACGGGGAGCATCCGAGAGGAGCCGGAAGCGGAGCACCACTTGCGCGTGGAGAAGGCCCGTGGCTCTCTACGGAGTTACTCGACCGAGGTGCTTGGCCCTCGCGTGGGCTTCCCTTTGCGTAGGGGCACCAACGAGGATTAGTCGGGACCTTGCGTGGTTCCGGATACCTCGGTAAAAATACCGGCGTCATCCACGAGAGTTTGCTTCTCTACTTAGCTCTTTACATTCCGCATTTATATTTAGCATTTAAGTTTCAATCTTGTAGTCATACTTATTTAGTGTAGATTGAAACTTAGCCTTTGCGGTAGAGATAGCAACACTTAGACAAAACCTAGTTTCCACATTCTAGTTTTGATTATTTGCATAGGTTTTGCTCTAGGGATTTAATTGTGGCCTAGTTTAGTAAAAGTTTTAGAAGTCCTAATTCACCCCCCCCCCCTCTTAGGCGTCACCCGTTTCCTACAGCCAGCAACGGGGATCCACCGACAGGCGCGCCATGATCACCCAACCCGCTCCTAGCCCCAGCCTTCCGGTTCCTCTGACCACGGCGAGTGCGCTTCTTCATGCCATCACCACCAGCACCATCAACCATCGAGCCACCAGCCATGCCAAGTCTCACCTCTGAGGTCTCCTTAGACACCGGCTACCACACCAAGCTGCGCTTCGGGAGGGACGGAGCCACCCGCTGGCGCGGGCACACATTCACACTGTGCCCAGGCAGCCGGCAGAGGAAGCATCGCACACGATTACGACACTCCACTGCACGGTGCTCAGATGAGAAACAATTGAAGCATCTCCCACGCAAATCAACTAGAACTGGCCTGGGAGGGGGCTCCAAAGCTTTCGAAGGACCACGGTCCAAACCACGCACCCCGCGACGATCAACCTTCACCCATCCGCCAACGTCCTTAGAATCAAAGGGCTTCAAAGAAACTAGGGCCTTCTTATAGGACTTCCGGACACTGCCGTCCTGGACCAGAGACGCGACAGAGGAAGAGCTGACCCCGCCGTCTTCACACCAACACTGCGCCTTCGAATGTCCACCAAACTGAGAGTCAAGAGGTGTACCCACCAACACCGGGGAAGGGAGGGGAGTGGTCGCCGGACTTGGAATAAGCGTCGGCGAGAGGCTAGTGGAGGGAGGGGAAGAGGCGTCGGGAGGAGGGGGAAGGTCAGGGGCCGGGAGCGAAAGCGTCATGACGCCTTGGATTCTGTTTGAGGAGTATTGTATTGCTTGATGTGCAAGAGAGCTTTGAGACTATCTTAGATATACACTCAGCCTAGGTGGGTGATTGACATTGCTGCAACGAAAATGATGGGTCCTGAAGAATTGGAAGCCTAGAGGAAGGCAGATGAAGAATCTACGAAGGGGGCAGGAGCCAGGAAGTCTGACAGTAGAGGTGATAAAGATGTGATCATCGAGAGTGAGATGAGGAGTATGTTGTGGGAGCTTATGAGTATGGGTGTTTTCGGTGCCAAGTTAGGGGATGGTTCATCAAATTTAAAATTGGAGCTTATGCCAAATGATGTGAAACTTGAGGGCAACAAAAAGTATTTGAGTTGGGATAGAAGGGTAAATATGCTTTCGGGTACCAAAGGAGTGGAGCACTACTTGGAGGAGGATTGTGTTGAGCCTGTTAACCATCTTAGCACTGAATGGAGGGTGTGGCACACCACAAACTCTATTGTGATGACATGGTTGACGCCTTGACAGCATCGATGTCCTCATATATTACTAAGATAGTGGAATCCATGAGTGCAGGACAAATCTGGAAGACATTGATCAGCATGTACTCTGGTAAAGGGAATGTGATGATGATGATAGAGATTCAAGGCAAGGCGGATGTAGTAAAATAAGAAGGGAGGACAATTGAGGAGTATGTTAGTGAGCTGAAATACTTGTAGGGAGAGTTAGATCACTATGCCCCACTTTAGATGGAGACTCCTAATGATGCTCATGCTATCCAAAATGGGTGGAGGTCTGGAGGATAGGAGAGTGACTCAGTTCCTCAAAGGGTTGAACCCTGAATTGAGAGTAGAAGGGCCGGCTTTTGTCACCAGGATAGTCTTCCTACCTTGGAGTATGCTATTTCAGCCATGGTCCAAGAAGAAATTAGGCTACGAGTGATGGGTAGTAACACTCCTGTTAGATCAGCCTACATTATAGATGATAATAGGGAATGTTACAATTGTGGAGACAAGGGGCATTTGACTGCCATAAACCAAGGAACTATAATGGTGGTCGGATTGGCACATGTGGAGGCCATGGTGGAAGCCATGGTGGTATGGTGCTAGTAGAGGAGGTCGTGGTGGAGTTTGAGGCAGGGGTCGAGGAGGCTCCATCTATCACACTGATATGGGAACAAATCATGCAGTGGGAATAGTGGCAAAAGAGAGACTTTTGAGAGCTCCACAAGCACCTCCTCACAAGGTCCTGTTGTAGCAGCAAGCACTCATTTTGGTAATTTTGCCAACTATGCCCATGTGGGCAAAGGTACTCAGGCACATCCACTTGCATCATCATATGATCCTTATTTAGATTGGATTATAGGTTTAGGCGCATCTAAACATGTGATAGGCTCATTCAATTCATTTGCATCTTATAACCCGTACACTCATTTAGAAACAATTCAAACTGCTGATAGAACTTCTCAGCCTATTAGAGGTTTAGGGTTAGTTGGATGCACACCACATCTTACATTACCTTCTGTTCTTCATGTCCCTTCATTTCCAGTTAATCTCCTTTCTATTAGTTCGATTATTGACTAATTCAAGTGCACAGTCTTATTTGATGAGCACACTTGTATCTTTAAGGAGAAGAGGATGGGACTGGAGTCAAGCTTAATGGATTGTGGTTCATCAACCAAGCATATGCAACTTTGGCAGTAGAGGAAGATGTGAAGGAAGATACTTTGTTGCACCATCGTCGACTGGGACATCCATCTTTTGAGAGTTTGAGTAAGATGTATCCTGAGTTATTTAGTAAATTAAAGAAGAAAGAACTTGTGTGTCATGCTTGTGAACTTGGCAAGCATACATGATCAACATATAGTGTTGTTGGCCTTATAAGTTGTGAATCTTTCATATTAATGCATTATGATGTTTAGGGTCCATGCCCTGTTACCTTTGTGAATGACACTAAATGGTTTGTCACCTTTATTTACTGTTATAGTCGTATGACATGGATATATGATGAAACACAAGAGTGAAGTGCTAAAATATTTTCAAGATTTCCATAGGATGGTGATCACTCAATTTAATAGGAAAGTTCATATTCTTCGTTCTGATAATGGAACAGAGTACATCAATAATGAGTTTAAAGCATATCTCTCGGAGCAAGGAATGCTTCATCCGACAACTTGTCTAGGTACCCCTCAAAATGTAGTTGAAAGGAAGAATCATCACTTGCATTAAGACATGAACATAGAACACATAAACCTGTCAACTGTTATGGCTTTGAACACGATGTAGCAAACTTAATGTCATATTCACACAATGCATCCCTACAAACAATGCCTATTCCTAGTGATGCTGCAAAGCAGAATCCTATGTGGAAAGCAACAATGAGGGAGGAACTTCTGGCACTTCAGAAGAATCATACATGGGAACTTGTCTCACTTCCGAACGAAAAGCGAGCTGTGAGATGTAAGTGGGTGTTCACTATAAAACAAACTTCTGAGGGAAAGGTGGATAGGTACAAGCAAGACTGGTTGCAAAAGGTTATAGTAAGACATATGAGATTGATTATGATGAGACCTTTGCACCGTTGGAAAAAATGAGCACATTGAGGACATTGATTTCCAAATTCCAATGCAACTAATTATGGGTGGCCTCTTCATCAATTGGATATCAAGAATGCTTTTCTTCATGGTGGCTTACAAGAAAAGGTTTATATGGAATTTTTCTCTTGGATTTATGAATAAGCAATCAAGTAGAAAGGTGTGTCAACTTAAGAAATCTTTGTATGACCTGAAGCAATCGTCGTGAGCATGGTTTGATAGGTTTCAGTGTGCCATTTGTGACATGTACTACACCCAGTGCAATGGGGATCATACTGTGTTCTATAAGCATAGAGGATCACATATCACTATATTAGCAGTCTATGTTGACGATATAGTGATCAGTGTGATGATGTTGAAGAAAGCAAGTGCTTGGAGAAAAAGCTTGGGACACCTTTGAGGTCAAAGATCTTGGACAATTAAGATACTTCCTTGGGATTGAAATTGCTCGGTCTTTCAATAGGTATAGTTCTATCTCAAAGGAAGTATGCCCTTGACTTGTTGGCTGAAACATGGATAATTGGATGTCGCTCTATAGCATCACCAATTGACAGGAATCATAGGTTATGTGCAGAGGCAAGTGATCTGGTTGATAAGGAGGTCTATAAATAGCTAGTTGGTCATCGCATTTACTTATGCCACACAAGACATGACATTTCATATGCAGCGAGTGTGGTAAGTCACTACATGCATAATCCAAGAAAAGGACATGCAGAAGCGGTGTATCGAATCCTGAGATACTTAAAGAGTAGCCCTAGGAGAGGCCTTTGGTTCAAAAAGAACCAACACCTAGACATGGAGGCCTTTTGTCATGCTAATTAGGCAAGTAGCATTGATAACAAGAGGTCTACTTCTAGTTATTGTGTTTTTGTGGGAGGTAATATTGTATCCTGGAGAAGTAAGAAACAAGAGGTTGTGGCTCGGTCAACAACTGAGGCTAAATACAGAGCAATGGCCTTGGGCCTTAGCAAGATGATCTAGTTGAAGAATCTATTGGCTGAATTGAAACTAATGAGGAACGACAATATGGTATTAAACCATGACAACATATCTGCAATGAATATTGCAAACAATCTGGTGCAACATGATCGTACCAAGCACATAGAGATTGATAGATTCTTTATCAAAGAGAAGCTAGATAGTGGGAAATTAAAATTGAAACATGTAAAATCTAGGAACAACTAGCTGACTATTTCACAAAAGGGTTAGATCCTAGTGAAAGTATGACTATACGTAACAAGATGGGTATGATCAACATCGGGTATGATCAACATCTTTAGCCCATCTTGATGGGGAGTGTTGGTGTGTGAGTGTGTACGTGCTTTTATGTATGTCCCTAAGAACCTCTCTGCAAAAGTGTCAATAAAAACCCTTGTGTGTATGCTCGAAGGAGAGACACACACAATAACCATTCCCTAAAAATCCAATTAAAACTACTAGCAGGAAATAAAAGCGTTATAGTTCGATCATTGGGAACATAGTCCTGACAAGTATGCTATGGTTAGTATGGTACAATAACAAATTTTCAAATTGCATTACGTCGATTTAAATTTGCTGGAGCCCTTTGATTAAAAAATAAAGAGCATGGTTGTTATGACCGGCATCCCCTACACCAGGCGTAGGGACATTAGTGGCTAGGAGGGCTAAGGCCCACGGTCAGGAGAGATTAGATAAGGATTAGCTAATAAAAAGGAGAGATTATCTCTAGTTAGTTGGATAAGATTAGATAAGGATTAGCTAATAAAAAGGAGAGATTAGAGATTATCTCTAGTTAGTTGGATAAGGATTAGAAGAGATCTCATAACTCTTATCCTTAGATCAGATAAGCATCAGCTGGGATATAAATACTTGTAAGGGGTCATCTATGGAATTAAGCAGAATCAGATTATTCTGGCTTCCCTGAGGGAGCCAGAAGTTGGAATCAACCTCTCTTGCCCGCGCAGCCTAGGTCAGCCACGGCGCCCCAGCGCCGCCGCCCCCATCTCCCTTGCGCAGCTGTTCATCCTTATAGGCTAAGAGAGATCCTTGGTAGGATCCGCAATCCTACCAATTTGGTACCAGAGACCTTCGATCCTCCGGCCACCATGAGTTCTTCGTCGCAATCCCCACCGGCCTCCATGGCCGCCGCGCCTCCATCCACCACGCCGCACACCGCGCCACCCTCCACCGCCGCCACGCTCGCCCTGACCTCCACGCTGGGCCTTCCCACCGTTGGGTCGTCATACAATCTGCCCACGATGACGAACGAATAGCTCACAGCGGCCATCCTCCATTTCTCCACGAACTTGGCAGTGCTGCAAGCTGATCTGTCCGAGATCAAGCTCCACCTGGCGGGCACCCAACCGCAACCCACACTGTCATCGCGGTCTGTGGCCAGCGCGACAATGGCAGCTTCACAGCATCTGGCTCTAATGGCGCCATCCGTACCGCTCCATCAGCTACAGTTCCCGTGCTCGTCGTCAGAGATCCCAGCATGGGCGCGGGGACCTGAACTATCACCGGTCTTTTCGACGACGCCGCCAATCACCATCGTCGCGCCGCAGCCGACACCAGGCGTCCTGTACGGGGGGTGGATGGGACTCTCTTTTCTCCCCCCCCCACCACGACGCCTCATCCAGGCAACCCTGGGAGCATGACAGGGCTGTCACGGATCCAATCCCGCCAAAATTCTACAAGCTAGATTTCACCACGTATGACGGCACCAAGGACCCCTTGAACTGGCTCAATCACTGTGAGTAGTTCTTCCTTGGCCAGAGGATGCCGGCCACAGATCGCACGTGGCTTGCGTCCTATCATATTCGGGGCGCGGCTCAGACATGGTACTACACCCTGGAGCAGGACACCGGGATGCCGACATGGGAGCGCTTCAAAGAGATATGCCACCTACAGTTTGGGCCTCCCGTCCAGGATTCGTGCCTCGCAGAGCTCGGTCGGCTACAGTTCCGCACGACAGTACAGGAGTTCACGGAGCGGTTCAACGCCGTCCTCTGCCACGCGCGCAACCTCGACGCGGTTCAGAAGGCGGAGCTGTTCGTGGGGGGGCTTACCGGACCATATCCTCGTCGATGTAGCGTTGCACGCACCCAGGATCTTCATACGACAGTCTACTTGGCCCGCGCCTTCGAGCTACGCACCAATAGCCTCATGGCGCAGTTTCCGACGGGCCCCCAGCGCGTGGCGCGGCAACAACAACGAGTCACCCAGGCCCCGACCGCGCCGAGCGGCGCTCCACAGTCGGCCGCGGCTGCCCTACCTCGATCCGACAATTTCGTCGCCTCACGCCGGCGGAGCAGCAGGAATGCCGTCGCCAAGGCCTATGCTTCAACTGCGACGAGCCCTACGTCAGAGGCCACCAGTGCAAACGGCTCTCCTACTATATCCTGATCCATTCGATTGGCAGCTACAGATTTCAAACAAAACAAGACATCCGCCAAATGAGGTGCAATGCACGAAAACAGAACAACTATAGAGGCTTGAGGTTGGGGAAATGGTTTATGGTATTATAATTAAACAGAGACCTGTAATCCGCCTGTAGTCTTGACTCACTCCAAAAAAATCTCTAGACTGATCGAACAAACAAAGTTCTTATCTGAGAACATGTAATACAAAGAAACTGACTTATCATGATCACAGGTAATAGAATGGGATCACCAGTCATGCAGCGTGAAATCTTGGGACATAAATAATGAAAGAGCAGAGGACGTTGGCCTGCAGTTAGATAGCACTTACAAATTCTCGAGTGCTGTGAGCAGTGTAAAATCATTAGATATTGTGCCATGCAAAGAGCTGTTGGAGAGGTCTCTGCAAGAGAATTTGTAATTGAACATAAATCAGTTATGGAATCCACCAATAATATACCATCACATACGAGATCATGATGTATGAGATGCTCACAGTGATGTTATCCTCGATGTGTTACCACTTGCATTGCTGCATTTCACACCATCCCAAGCATATTTGATTGGAAAACATGGATCGCCCATCCAGTTTTTCCTGACTCCATACTCGGTTTTGATAGCCATGATGGCGTCAACTAGCATGCAAAAAAATTGTAGTCATGGGAACTGGGTGTAATCACCCAGATACATACTGACTTAGAAAAACCACTGCGTGTACAGGAACAAGATAAGAAAACGAAAAAAAAGGGTCAATTCAAAGTATAATCTTTGACAAACCATTTGAATATCCTGGGTTCAGACCCAGTTCAGCGCCATAGCCTCAAGCGGCATTCAATCGAGCACCTGGGGCACAGGGTCTGTATTGTTTAGAAGCGCGCACAAGCGCAGCAGTGGGTTGGACTGCACTTGCACTCGTCATAGAAATGGTGTACGAAGAAGGCTAACAGCTAACTGAACATCCAATTTCGATTGAGGAAAGAGGGAGCTGGGCTAGCTTACGGTCTTGAGGGAGTGTCGTCGGACTCTCATAAGGGACGCGAACGTAGATCTCCAGCGCATTGAGCATCGGAGGCAGCACGGAGGCTTTGGTTGCAGCAAGAGTGACGTTGTACTTGCCGCCGGCAGCCCTGTAGGATTCGGTGTGCACATGGGTTGGAATCAGGTAGCATGTGTCGTTGTACGCCGTGAACTTCGGTCCCGATTCGTTCTCGTTGATGAGGATGTCAAACTGTCGAATCTGGCTGTGCACGAAGTCGGTGAAGTGCAGGAATATCATGAACGAGTACTTGGTGTCGTACTGCCAGTTCATGGCGGTGAGCGCCGCCGCCGTGCCGTTGTTCGATGCCGCGGCGACGGCTGTCTGCAGAACACGAGAGGGCACGGCGTAGGAGCTGGTGTCCGGCTGAATGGGCCGCGTGGTCGACAGGTTCACCCACCGTGGGCTAGCTTCGTCCATCGCCCACCAGAAACGGTCGTATGGATCATCAGGATACCTTCATGGAATCAAGAGAAACTTGTATGTTGGTAGTGAGAATCAAAAACAAAAACATCACGAGTCCCTAAGAACGAACTAGGTAGGAGTATGTGATATGTAACAATAAAAAGAACAAAAGAGATAAAAAAACAATAAAAAAACTAATCGTCAACTATGTAAATACTCTAATCAGTATAGAGGTGAGACAAAAATTCAAAACACAAACATCATCATTAACTCGCTAATTACACAATCAAATAGCTAGCTAATTGAGAATGTATAGTATAGAGTGCATTGGAAGGTTCGGGGTTTCCGGTCTGAGTGCCCCTCGGACCCTCTTTTCTCTAGCATCCTTTTATGCTATATTAAAGCACTGGTTTTTTTAAGTCTACAGTTTCGATCGTTGTTGTACTCTTCATATTTAAATAGTAAAAATCCTAAAATTAAGTATAAATAGGAATTTGAAACATGGTTGTTGACGCTAAATCCACATTTCCACCTAGCTAATACAACACACATATTTATTTGTGTTTTATATTCTATACTTAAACATAAATAAAAATCATAACAACGTATGAGTACTTTACTAGTTCCGTTAATTCAATGGAGACATACATTTTAAGATGTTTATTCTTGAAAATTGCTATTCGTCTCTAAAATAGATTAACACAACTTACCAATAGTTGCATCTAAAAATTGTTTATAACATTTTATATAATTGCTCCGAAATTCCTGCATTTCTAAAGAAATCCTAACAAAGTAGTGTATAATCTAATATAGAGAAGTATTATACTTCCTTCGTTCACAAGTATATAACATCATTGACTTTTTCAAAAACTTTGATCACTTGTTTTATTTAAAAAAATATTAAAAATGAAAAATTTTAATTAGGCTTAAACTATCTTAAGTGATAAAACAAAACACAACAAAATAAATGATAACTTACGATTTTTTTAAAAAAAATGGGTGGTTATAGTTTTTTTAAAAAGTCGACGACATCATATATTTTTGTGCGGAGTATGTGCTGAGGGCCATGTGTTTAAGTATTACAGACATTTTTTTGTTTTCTAAAACAATCATATGTCAGAGGCGACAACGCTGACCACCTAAAAAAATTCTTCCTTTCTTAAAAGTTTTCTACACAGTTCATTTTTATCAATGGTTATATAGATTTACACGGATATGAGATTTCAGTCTGTATAAGTTACTCTAATCCCTAATTATTGAGATCCAAACTACAGGTAAGAGGTGTTTAAGAGAAGTTATGTTGAACACGAAAAGTGGCCGAACGGTCTGGCCGGACCCTAGACGGTCTGTATTCTCGCGACCAGATAAACATGGACGAGAGTACTTATCCCATGTATCTTAACTTATTCGTGGGGATCTATCGGATCTCGTATAGGAACAGGTCCAGACCTCCCCTATAAATATAAAGGGGTACGACCGATTGTGGACCCAAAACACATTCCAATCGAATCAATCTATTACTTTCTTTATCATTCTTGTTCCGACTATAGATGTAGCGTAGAACTAATTGTAGTTCACATATCATACCCTTTTCGGCTCGACGTCGTTTGGAGACGCTCCGGGTAGCTTGTTGACTCCGGGGCGTCATCTTCACCTCTATTCGACTCTACGTTGTCTAGAGCTGTCTTGGGTGTCTTGTTGGCCCCAAGAAGACCCTAGGATCTTATCCCTCCAGGGGCAAGAATCATGTTATCCATTTAAGATATGTTCCTCAACTTAATTTCTTAATTCCTAGACGACTCTACGTCGTTTAGGGACTCTCTGGGTGACCTGTCGACTCGGAGTACCCTAAGATCTCTCTCTTAGGGGCGAGCTCTAGGTTCCTGCGAGGAAGAAGACGACCCTGCACCATCGCGGACCGTCCAACCCAGAACATGGACAGTCCGGAGCGACGTAGGGAAGGAGCCGCTCCTATAGTGAGGTCACAGAGGGCACCGACAGACGGTACACCCTTAGTGTTTGGTGCCAGATCGGTGCCAACACATTTGTCAAAAAAAAAAAGAAATGCAACTGCATGTTTAGGGTAAGTCAAACTTTCTTAAATTTGACAAAGATTTAAAACAATATCAATAGTTATGTTTCTAAATAGGTTTACTATATAAATATATTTTATAGTTAATCTAATGATATTTATTTGACATTTTTTACAAACGTGGCTGAATTAGAATTTATTTGACTTTTTTTGAAACCGAGATTTTTCTAAATTTGGTGGGGTATTATTATTCACACTATGTATCTAAGTATTAAGTTGAGTCGTTTTTGTAATAGCATTTTAAGGGGCACTATTCGTAGTTTGAGAATCCAAATTCGATCCTCCTCTTTTCACAGAGTAATAAATCCACATAAATAGCGTTTCAATAAAATATTTAATTATACATGGAAGGTTTTTTTCTCACTAGTTTGCTTCCCCTTCTTTCAAACTAAACCTAAAAGGATATGCACACTTGGTCACACACCAAATAGAGTGCAATCAATTGAGCTGCGTGTTTAACTCATAGAGCACTGATTTCACATAGCCTTATTTAGTTGCACGTGTAACGAAGTGAATTGAGGGGATTAAATCTTTTTCTATTCATCTTTGACTACAAAGAAATTAAAGCCTCTAAACCCTAAAAACGTAATGTGGGCACCTGATGATACCACGACTTCACCCTCTGTGCTACTACATCGTGCAAAAAATAGTGCAAAACAAGCACTCAAACCCACACCCCTTGCTCTAAACATTTAAGGATAATCAACAGATCATACATATCTTAATGTTTATAAATAAACAATAATTATATTTAATAAATATCTCAATATCTATTTATCTATATCTATACCACTCTATTAAAAACCTAACGTGGGCACCTGGTACTACCATAACTTCACCCTCAACTGACACTTTGGGCCCGTCTCACGCGTCCCGACTGCTTCTCCCGTCCCTCTCTCAGCTACTGCCTTTTGGACACGCTGACACTCTAGGCTCGTCCCACGCTCTTTGACTGGTTCTCCTGCCCCTCTCTTAGCTACTGCGACTGCTCAGCACCCGACCCCACCCATGCAACTACCACACCACGCAAAAAAAAGTGCAGAGCAAGCATTCGAACTCACACCCCAACTCTAAAAATTTGGGGCTAACCATCAGACCACACGTACCATAGTATTTTAGAAATAAACAATAATTATATTTAAATAAATATCTTAATAACTATTTATATGATATATAAAAACCGTAGCAAAACACGAGTAACTGTCTAGCAAAATACTTAAACGGCTAATATTTTAAGACAGAAGGAGGAGTATCTTTTAGTCATAGTGTTTGGTAATTTATAGACTAAAAATGACTAAACTTTTTTAGTGAACTAAACACCCCTTTCGACCGAAAGAAATTAGCTAAGCCACCAAAAACAAACATGATCCAGAGGCCCGTTAAAACATGCTAGACCTCCCAGAACTAACATACCGCGTAGTCGAAACGCTGCCCCCCATGTTTATGCGTGTAAACGTGGATACGACCAGGCCGGGTGTGACCAGCGGGTAGAGCGCGGCTCCGAGCGGCCTGAGCTCCAAGACGGACACGAACGGCGTGCCGCGGCCGGTGTTGACGAGGCACCACGGCGCCCACCCGGCCCACGCGACGAAGACCGCCTCGTACACGTAGCTGCTCCGCGCGTTCGGGTAGACCGTCTGCCAGTAGTTGGCGCCCAGGTGCAGGTCGAACTCCAGCGCCGAACTGTTCTTGCCGTCGTAGTTGCCGTACGCGAAGGTGGCCCGCGCCAGGTACCTGGTTCCAGCCACGGTGGGGAGCGCGTAGCAGTTCCGCTGCCCGGACGGGAAGCTCCTCAGCGTCTGAGAGCTCCCCTCGAACGTGCCCTCCAGGTCGGGCGCTATCCTGTGGTTCTCGCCGGCGTCGACGTAGGAGCCGTCGGAGACGTACACGATGCCGGTGACCTTGTCCGTGTACCCGCTGGAGTCGGCGTCCAGGCCGCAGTCGATGCTCAGGAAACCTGCATGCCACACGATCGACTGCTCATCAGTTCCGATCGAGGCCATATGTGCATGTGTGGTCGACGTACGGATCGACGGTGGAGCGAGAGATTGGTACCTTGCTGGCTGACGGCGACAGGAGCAAATAACAGCAGCAAAACCAGGAATGCGAGCGCCATGTTGACGGTCGTCTGAGGAACGACGATCATCGCAACTAGAAGTAGGAGGCAGGGGACCTGTCTTAATAGTATTTATATAGAGTTATTAGCGCCACTTCATAGAGAAAACAGTAATCCTTTTGCACCGGGAAATACCCCGGCAGTCAACTTTGTTAACTAAAAAATCAAGTTATCACAACATGAAACGGACGTCCATCTTTGTGGGGATGGATATCCCCTGGTCCACCCAAGGGCGAAAACTTCGCTTGGGCCACGTGGCAGCTGTCCTTCTAAGGCATCCCATCATAGGCCAGGCGAACGGAGACAATGGAAGCAGGCCGACCCAGAGGCGAAAAAGGCCCACGTCCAAGCTAGCCGCGGCATAGGCGTGAATATGTCGGGCCTGTTTGTTCCTGCGCCCCACATCCTAAAACACCGGGGATAGCTCGGCATGGAGGCATCGGATTTTCCTCGAGATAGTGAAAGTTGTTTGTTACTAATTAGGAGGTAACTAGGAAGATTGCGAACAACACTTGTGTGGGAAGACCCTCCACGGTCGTGTATATAAGGCCAAGGGGACCACCTCCATATTCATCTCATTAGTATCCTCTTAGTTCAGTAGACACCACCTGTAATCTCATCCATATACAAAGCCACCCCAGGAAGTAGGGTATTACGCTCCTCAAAGCGGCCCGAACCTGCTGAAATCCGCTTGTCTCTCTCTTTCGTGCCAGAGCGCGAACCATCGAGTTACGATCCGTGACACCGTCCTACCCAAAAGCACCACAAGGGTAACCCCGGGTGTGCGGTCGGACACAAAACATCGACAACTGGCGCGCCAGGTAAGGGGTGTGTCGTCGATCAACGCTGACTCCATGGCCATCATTTTCAAGAGCAAGATCACCTTCAACCCAGGATCTGTTTTCTGCTTCGGGACCATCTCCTGTGTGGCGGATGTAGAGGGAACTCTGTACCGCATAGCAACTCCACCCGAGAAGAAATCCTCCTCGGGAGCGCCAAAGGGAGCTACAGCGAAACCACGAACCGCGCCACCGCCAATAGCGTGATGGGGCGTGGTCCCGCACGGGGCTAGGCTCGGGATTCCCCAGAGGGTAGAAGGCTAGTCAACCACGACCTCCCCAACCCGACGAACTCCGTTGTCCACCTCGCCTACTAAGGAGTGGACACGGACCACCCAACAAAAGAAGATGAACATTACGAACCAAGGCAGAAAAGCGGAGCGGATGACCACCCCGATTCCTCCGCCCTCAAAGGAGGACGGGAAGAAGCACACCGCTGCACCTACTCCTTTCTTCCCTGACATCCTCTTCATTCAGGGGAGACTGGAGTCACCGCCCATCTCTGACGACGAACCCACCATGCTGGGGGAAGAACCTCCCTAGCGCGACGCACGACGACGGAGAAACAGGCGCCGAAACGTGCGATGACACCATGAAGCCAGAGAACAGGACCCGGCTCAACCCGTCTCTCGGGTCGAAACCTTAGAGATGGGGAAGACCCCTGATGAAAGAACGCATCGAGAATGGTGCAACTCCCGCTACCGCCACTGTCGCCAAGATCAAGAACGTGAGCAGGAGCTAGCTGAATAAGATGCTAGGCTCTGACGAGAGAACCCACACCTCGCCTGAAACCTGTACCCCGACTTCGCTCGAGCACTGAACACGCCGAGCGAGGTTGGAGGGGTCCTGGCGCAGATAGCCAATGGCCTCCCGCGAACCCCAAACGCAGAGGGCTATCGGCGGGTGCTCACTCAGGCAGCCAATCATCTTCTACCTCTCGCTCACCCACTGAACGATCTGCGTCATGCCATCAACAGCCGACGGGACGAGCGGAGCAACGTTAGTGCTTCGCACGATCGTCGACACGAGAATGAAATAAGGTGCGGGGAGGATTACGACCGAGATCATGGTGCGCCAGCACATAGCCGCACAACCAGGATTGAGTTAGCGGCAGCCTTTACTAATAGTTTGGTACGGGGACGGTCAAGGTGAGCTAATACTCTCTCCCCTCCTCGAGATCGACGACATGATCATCGACAGGAGGAGACGTGCGGGGTCTCCACGCTCACCCCTCGCCTCCAGGCCATCCAATGGCCCCCCAACTTCAAAGTCTCCAACATTGACAAATACGAACCCAAGAAGGACCTGGGGGTTGGCTTGCCGTCTACACAACTACCGCCCAAGCTGTTGGGGCAACGGAGGACGTCATGACGGCATACCTGCCCATCATTCTAGGGTAGGACGCACTACAATGGCTCCGGCATCTATCTCGACATTGCATCGATGAATGGGGAGATTTCAGTTGTCGGTTTGTCACGAACTTCCAGTCCTTCTCTAACAAGTCGGCGCAGCCATGGGATCTCAAATCCATCAGGCGATAGAACGATGAAACTCTCCGTTCATTTCTCAAAAGATTTCAAACAATGAGGAACCGTATCCCCGAGGTTGCTGAGGCAGTTGTGATCGAAGACTTCTATCGGGGATCCAACGATCCGATTTTTGTTCAAGCTATACTTCAAAATGCACCCACCACCTCTGAACAACTATTCAGGGAGGCAAACATCTACATCACCGCAGATGAGCAAGATCAAGAACTCATTGGAGGCGTTAAGCCCGTGCCACCGGCACCACGAAGGGACATGAACCAGCAACCAGACAAACGCTGGGACAAGAGGCCTCGGGAGGAAGTGCACACCGCTGGGCCACCTGCAGCTCGAGCCCGTGGCGTGCCCCATGGTGGGGTAAGGACACTGGATGAGATCCTCGACTTCTAGTGTCCATACCACAAGGACATGCAGCACACCCTGTGGAACTATAGAGATTTCAAAAACAACATCGGACATGGCCGACCATTCCAGCCGCTACCGCCTCCCCCACCTCGACGAGAGCCTAATCAGCCTAGGCATCCTCAACAATAGGAGGGGGGTAGAGGTGGAGCCTTTCCACGCATCGATAGGGAGGTCAATGTCATATTTGGAGGGCATGGGGCACAATAAAACAAAAGGCAACAGAAACTCAATGATCGACAAGTTCTAGTGGCCGCGAACAACGCTCCAGCCCCTTACCGATGGTCGGGGCACACAATATCATTCAGCTGAGTCGATCAATGGCTTAACTTCAATCACCCCAGCAAGTACCCGCTACTTGTTGACCCCGTGATCTAGGAACTCCGGGTTAAGAAGGTGCCGGTGGATGGTGGCAGCAGCATCAATGTCACCTTTCCCCGAACACTTCGGGCTCTGGGGGGCGCCATATCCGACCTCACTCAGTCGAATGCCCCTTTCTTCGGCATCGTGCCGACTGAAGGAGAATACCCACTAGGTCACATCTACATGTGAAAGGGAAATAGGGTCAAACCTTTTCCTAATATGAATTTTGGTGGTTGAATTGCCCAACACAAATAATTGGACTAACTAGTTTGCTCTAGATTATAAGTTCTACAGGTGCCAAAGGTTCAACACAAACCAATAAAAAGTCCAAGAAAGGGTTCAAATACAAAGGAGCAAACCAACCGAAGGCTACCCAGGTCTGGCGCACCGGACTGTCCGGCGTGCCACCGGACAGTGTCCGGTGCACCACCGGACAGTGTCTGATGCACCAGGGAGATCAACTCCGAACTTGCCACCTTCGGGAATTTAGGGAGCCGCTCCGCTATAATTCACCGGACTGTCCGGTGTGCCAGTGGGAGCAACGGCTAGCGCGCCAACGGTCTGCAAAAGGTGAACAGTGTGCTACAGTGCGTGGACTGCACGCGCAAAAGTCAGAGCAGGCGCAGAAGGCGCACCGGACAGTGAACATGACCTATCCAGTGCACCACCGGACTGTCCGGTGGCCCAGTTGTCAGAAGCTCCAACGGTCGAACCTTAACGGTTGGGTGACGTGGCTGGCACACCGGACAGTGTCCGGTGGCGCACCGGACTGTCTGGTGCGCCCATCGACAGCAGCCTCCACAAACGGCCATTTTGGTGGTTGGGGCTATAAATACCCCCCAACCACCACACTTCAAGGCATCCAAGTTTTCAGCCAACACATTCAATACAAAAGCTAGTGCATTCAATACAAGACACAATTAGAGTGAATCAAAATCTCTCCAAGTCCTAATTCCACTCAAAGCAATAGTGACTAGAAGAGAGAGTTTTGCCGTATTCTTTTGAGCTCTTGCGCTTGGATCGCTTTTCTTCTTCCCCATTTCTTGTTCCCAAGATTTTTGTAATCAAAGCAAGAGACATCAATTGTGTGGTGGTCCTTGTGGGGACTTAGTGTCCCAATTGATTGAGAAGAGAAGCTCACTCGGTCTAGGTGACCGTTTGAGAGAGGGAAAGGGTTGAAAGAGACCCGGTCTTTGTGACCACCTCAACGGGGAGTAGGTTTGCAAGAACCGAACCTCGGTAAAACAAATCACCGTGTCACACTCTTCATTTACTTGTGATTTGTTTTTCGCTCTCTCTTTCGGACTCGATTTTTATTCTAACGCTAACCCCGGCTTGTAGTGTGTGCTTAAGTTTATAATTTTCAGATTCCACCTATTCACCCCCCTCTAGGTGACTTTCAATTGGTATCAGAGCCTGGTACTTCATTAGAGCTTAACCGCTCGAAGTGATGTCGGGAGATCACGCCAAGAAGGAGGTGGTGACCGGCGAGAAGCCCGCCACAAGCCACGGGAAGGCTCCATCGGGAGAGTCCGGCAACAAGGGGAAGGGATCCCCTTCACACACCAAGTCGCATCCGAGCAGCGACAAGAAAAAGAAAATGAAGAAGGTGGTCTACTACGAGACCAACTCTTCGTCGCCATCTACATCCGGCTCCGACGCGCCATCCATTACTTCTAAGCGCCATGAGCGCAAGAAGTTTAGTAAGATCCCCCTATGCTATCCTCGCATTTCAAAACGCACTCCTTTACTTTCCGTCCCATTAGGCAAACCACCAGTTTTTGAGGGTGAAGATTATAACATGTGGAGTGATAAAATGAGGCATCACCTAACCACACTCCACGCTAGTATTTAGGACGTTGTTGAGTTTGGAGTGCAGGTACCATCGTCGGGGGATGAAGATTATGATTCGGACGAGGTTGCCCAAATCCGACACTTCAACTCCCAAGCAACTACTATACTCCTCGCCTCTCTAAGTCGAGAGGAGTATAATAAGGTGCAAGGGTTGAAGAGCGCCAAGGAGATTTGGGACGTGCTCAAGACCGCACACGAGGGAGATGAGGTGACCAAGATCACCAAGAGGGAGACGATCGAGGGGGAGCTCGGTCGTTTTATGCTCAACTAAGGAGAGGAGCCACAAGCTATGTACAACCGGCTCAAGACCTTGGTGAATCAAGTGCGCAACCTCGGGAGCACAAAATGGGATGACCATGAAATGGTCAAGGTTATTCTAAGATCACTCATTTTTCTTAATCCCACACAAGTTCAATTAATTCGTGGTGATCCTAGATACAAGCTAATGTCTCTTGAAGAAGTTATTGGAAAATTTGTGAGCTTTGAATTTGTCACACCCGGCTTTAAGGAACAAAGCCAGGTGCATCTCATACATGCGCCAAGAAGACAACATATATAATAACAAAGTGTATAGAGATAAATGTCACAATAATCAGAGTATTTTATTACATAGCGGAAGTCTTACAAAATAAGAGACAAATATCGCAGGATCTAAAATCTATCCTTGGCGCCAGAAAGCTGACTGGGAGACGCCACCTAGATCAAGTCGAAAGCCTCAGTGTTAGGCGGCTCCTCTTCGACAACCTGTTCTTCTCCTGTGGGGGTGTGAGACAGCAAGAGTGAGCTCACACATGTTCATCGCTCAACAAGTTGTGGGGAATAATGTGGCATGAACTCACCAAAGGTGGGAGTTCATGAAGTGTAAGGCTGATCAATGAAATAAAGGCTGAAGCTGAGCATTGCTTTTATATGTTGGTAAAAATTTTATTAGCAGTTACTAAGTGTAAGTAAATACCAAACCTTAGAAATAATAAGTAAAAGTAATAATAAAATACTCCTAAATGCAATGATATGACAAATTAAGTTTAAGTTCCATAAATTAATCATGTGAGTGTCCGAGCCGCTCATGACCGTGAGCACGGCTAGTATACCAGTTTTACACTCTGCAGAGGTTGTGCATCTTTACCCACAAGTCGTGTTACCCATTTGCCACGGAGTTGATCAGACCCCATACACCTCTACCAAGGAAGCGAGGCAGGGTACCACTACGAGGCCTTTACAAAGTTCCACTAGCTTCAGACTACCCGCTACAGTTTATAGGAAGCTCCAGTGCAGGAATCCCTCGCCTGACCGCCATCGCAGCAAAATCAACTCAAGGACCTCCCTACACTGACCACTCCCCTACTGCCTTTGCCCCTTTCGGGTAAGGTAGCCATCCACTAGCTTTCCTAGTTAATCAGCCAAGGGCGTCCCATTAAACCCTTGTGGTAGCACTGTTTTCCCGGGTGGTTCTCCATGTTCCCATTAACATAATGATCTTATCATGAACATAAAATAATGAATAGATAATAACAAGTGTAATAATGAGTAATAAGTATCTCTATACCCAAATCCACATAAAGCAATAGCATGTACTACCCAAAAATTTAGTAGTAAAACCAGTGGTGAAACAAGGTATAAAGATAGTCAAAAATCTAGGGTAACCTATTGGGTCCCAGCAAAATTAACCTATGCAGATCATTATGAATAATAAGAACATGAATGGATAAAAGAAGTGATCAAGGGCACAACTTGCCTTCAACGAGCTCCTGCTCAGCAGTCTCCACCAGCTGAACCTCAGAATCCTCTGAAGCTTGCTCGTCTACTCGCAACAATACAATACATACATAGTATAGAAAAAAATAACATTACACCAAGCATGTAAATAAAATACACAGTAATAATCTAGACATTAAAATAAGATCATAGGAACTGGAATCATTAAATTTGGAGTTATAGATTTTAAGATATGAATTTCTAAAGGTTTTATGTATTTACTACAAGATTAAGTACTAGATAAATTTTAATGTGTTTTTCATGCCAAAACAGTGGCACAAATGGATAGACAATAATATTATGAAAACTTAGGAACTGGAATGGACCAATTTGGAGTTCAAATGCATTTTCTATGAATTAAACAAGTTTCTGCAATTAAATATATACTAGAAATCTATTTTTAAATTAGTTTCTCTGTTTTTTTCCAAATTCCTAGACTACGCCTCAAATACCAGAAAGTGCAGGGGCTTCCATGAGAGAATCTCTAAGACTCAGTGCACTATACAGGGTGGACTGCGGGTTGAATACCTAATCTCATAGGGTCTCTTTTACATAATGCACCCACGAAGGGGTACCGGCCGATTACGGCCATTGGATTAGATTCTGAAGGTCAGGATTTGATCGTGATCTAACAGCAGTCACACGCCAGGGTCACCGTTGGATCCAAATCCGATGAACCGGATTTCCCTGAGCCCGAATTCCCTTACAGCCCTACGATTGCCTCAACGACACAGATTTAAAGCGCGAAGGACACGCGATCCGATCAACGTCGTTCCCTGGACATCTAACGGCCAGAACATCCCTAACCCCTCATGGCTATCCACTCAGGGATCGACGGCAGAGGAGTCGTCTTCTCCATGGCGCCATTCGCGGCCTGCGCGTGCTCGGGAGACACAGCTCCGCCAGCGGGGCGCCCTCAAATGCGCACTGACGCGCACCCACGCCACCGCGTCTATCCTAAATCAAACCAAAGGTGATGTCGCGCCCAACTATGTCGAGCAATACACCGACCCGACCTTGGGCTAGGTGAGCTACGCCATGACGGAAAGGTAGGGCGAGAACGTGGGGGTTTCCTTACCGAAAGGTCCACCTGCCGCAACCCCGCCTTCGATGACCGCCTTCGCAATTCACCCGCATCCGACTGCAGTTGCCAAGGAATCCCGATGGCGGTGGTGGCAAATCCGAGCTCCAATCCGGCGGCCACAAGTTAGCTATTTCCCTGACACCGTGGAGTTGAGAGGGTCCTATGCGCTTTGGATAGTGGGCACGGGAAAGGGACGACATCCAGCTTATATCAAGAGTCCAGGAGTTGCCATGCACATCCGGCATGCACGGCCAGGGATACGGAGTTCGGCGGCGGAAGACCCGGAGGAGCCCAACGCACACGCCTGGAAGAAGCAGCTGACCCCTGGGCCCCACCTGACGGTGACACAATAGGAGCAGCGCGCGGCGCGGTAGTGATGCTGCCACGATGGGCCCACATGTCGGCGAATTTACCCCGTGCTGGGCCATGTGCGCGTGGAAAGGAGAGGGAGGAAGGTGGGCTGAAATGAGGCATCCCAGCCCGGTTAGGATTTTGGTCTTTTCTCCTTTTTTTTCTAATTTCTTCCCCCCTTTATTTAAGAATTCAAATTTGAATTTAAACGGTGATGTGAACTTACACTCAAATTAAATATTCAAAATAAACTTAGTAGTGTGAAAGGAGGTTTAGATATTCATATGATTATTTCCTTTAGTATTATTATTATTATTTTTGTATAGCATCCTTTCTTCTTTTCTCCAAATCCTAGTTTCCAAATTAGGTTAAATGCCCATTTCAACTTTAGTATTTTTTATTATCATTGCCTTCATGAGTAAATGCGCAAACAAATAACCTCGGCATGATGCACAAATTATTTTTATATGACATTTACTTTAAGTACTCACTAAGGTCATTCACATATGATATCACAAGGAAGGAATATTATATAGGAATAACTACCTTCTTTTATTTGATTTACAATTTTGGGGTATTATAGAATTGATGATCAAAGGCTCTAAGAAAATCATCGAGCAAGGCGCTTCCCACGTACCCAAGGTACAACCCGTCGCATTCAAGGCGACGGAGGAAAAGAAAGAAGAGTCTACATCAAGTAGGCTCTCCATCGACGCCTCCAAGCTCGACAATGAGGAGATGGCGCTCATCATCAAGAGCTTCCGCCAAATCCTCAAGCAAAGGAGGGGGAAAGATTACAAGCCCCGCTCCAAGAAAGTTTGCTACAAGTGTGGTAAGCCCAGTCACTTTATAGCAAAATGTCCTATTTCTAGTGACAGTGATAGGGGCGACGACAAGAGGGGAAAGAAGAAGGAGAAGAGATACTACAAGAAGAAGGGCGGTGATGCCCATGTTTGCTGGGAGTGGGACTCCGACGAGAGCTCCACTGACTCCTCCTCCGATGAGGACGCCGCAAACATCGCCGTCAACAAGGGTCTTCTCTTCCCCAACGTCGGCCACAAGTGCCTCATGGCAAAGGACGGCAAGAAGAAGAAGGTAAAATCTAGATCCTCCACTAAGTATGCAACTTCTAGTGATGAGGATAATTCTAGTGATGATGAGGATAACTTGCTCACTCTTTTTGCCAACCTAAACATGCAACAAAAAGAAGAATTGAATGAATTGATTAGTGCTATTCATGAGAAGGATGAACTCTTGGATAGCCAAGAGAACTTCCTAATTAAAGAAAATAAAAAGCATGTTAAGGTTAAAAATGCTTATGCTCTAGAGGTAGAAAAATGTGAAAAATTGACTAGTGAGCTAAGCACTTGCCATGACACTATCTCTAACCTTAGAAATGAAAATGCCAAATTAATTGCTAAGGTTGAGAAATTAAATGTGTGTGATGATTCTCTTGTCAAACTTAAAGATGATAATGCTAGTTTGGTTGCTAAAATTGACAAGTTGAATGAATCACTTTCTAGCCTTAAGATTGAGAATGATAAATTAATTTCTAAGGCTAAAGATTTAAATGTTTGCAATGTTTCTATTTCTAATCTTAGAAATGAGAATGCCATGTTACATGTTAAGATTGATGAATTAAATGCTTGCAAACCATCTACATCTAGTGCTGATCATGTTACTATTTGTACTAGATGTAGAGACATTAATGTTGATGCTATCCATGATCACCTAGCTTTAATTAAACAACAAAATGATCACATAGCTCAACTTAATGCTAAAATTAATGAGCATGAGATGGAAAATGAAAAATTTAAATTTGCTAGAAGCATGCTCTATAGTGGGAGACGCCCTGGCATTAAGGATGGCATTGGCTTCCAACAGGGAGGCAATGTTAAAATTAATGCCCCTAAAAGATTGTCTAATTTTGTTAAGGACAAGGCTCACATGCCTCAGGATAACGAGGGCTATATTTTATATCCTGCTGGTTATCCTGAGGATAAGATTAGGAGAATTCATGCTAAGAAGACCCATTATGTTTCTCACCATGCTTTTATTTGTAAGAATGAGGCTTCTAGCTCTAGGCATTCTAACCATGTTAAAATGCCTAAAAGGAAATCTCCTATTGCATCAAATGAACCTAATATTTCATTTAAGACTTTTGATGCTTCTTATGTTGGGGGGCAAAGTAGTTGCCAAATATGTTGGGGGGCAAACACAAGGGGTCAAAGACTTGTGTTTGGGTACCAAAGGTGCTTGTTTCTAATGTGAAAGGACCCAAGACCGTTTGGGTACCTAAGAACAAGGCCTAAATTTGTTTTGTAGGTTTATGCATCCGGGGGCTCAAGTTGGATCATTGATAGCGGGTGCACAAACCACATGACTGGGGAGAAAAGGATGTTCTCCTCCTATGAGAAAAACCAAGATCCCCAAAGAGCTATCACATTTAGGGATGGAAATTAAGGTTTGGTCAAAGGACTTGGTAAAATTGCTATATCACCTGACCATTCTATTTCCAATGTTTTTCTTGTAGATTCTTTAGATTACAACTTGCTTTCTGTTTCTCAATTATGTAAAATGGGCTACAATTGTCTTTTTACGGATATAGGTGTTACTGTCTTTAGAAGAAGTGATGATTCAGTAGCATTTAAGGGAGTGTTAGAGGATCAGCTATACTTAGTTGATTTTAATAGAGCTGAACTCGACACTTGCTTAATTGCTAAGACTAACATGGGCTGGCTCTGGCATTGCTGACTAGCTCACGTTGGAATGAAGAATCTTCATAAGCTTCTAAAGGGAGAGCACATTTTAGGACTAACAAATGTTCATTTTGAGAAAGACACAATTTGTAGCGCATGCCAAGCAGGGAAACAAGTTGGTGTTCATCATCCACACAAGAACATCATGACGACCGACATGCCACTTGAGCTACTACATATGGACCTATTCGGCCTGATAGCTTACATAAGCATCAGCGGGAGTAAGTACCGTCTAGTTATTGTGGATGATTATTCTCGCTTCACTTGGGTGTTCTTTTTGCAGGAAAAATCACAAACCCAAGAGACCTTAAAGGGATTCTTGAGACGAGCTCAAAATGAGTTCAGCTTAAGGATCAAAAAGATTAGAAGCGATAATGGAACGGAGTTCAAGAACTCTTAAATTGAAGGCTTCCTTGAGGAAGAGGGCATCAAGCATGAGTTCTCTTCTCCCTACACGCCACAACAAAATGGTGTAGTGGAGAGGAAGAATAGAACTCTACTTGACATGGCAAGGACCATGCTTGATGAGTACAAAACTTTGGACCGGTTTTGGGTGGAAGCAATCAACACCGCTTGCTACGCCATCAACCGTCTCTACCTTCACCAAATCCTCAAGAAAACATCCTATGAACTCCTCACCAGTAAAAAGCCCAATGTTTCATATTTTAGAGTCTTTGGTAGCAAATGTTTTATTCTTGTCAAAAGAGGTAGAAAAGCTAAATTTACTCCTAAGGCTGTAGAAGGCTTTTTACTTGGTTATGATTCAAACACAAGGGCATATAGAGTCTTTAACAAGTCCACTGACTAGTTGAAGTTTCTTGTGACATTGTGTTTGATGAGACTAATGGCTCTCAAGTAGAGAAAGTTGATCTTGATGAGCTAGATGATGAAGAGGCTCCATGCGTCACGCTAAGGAACATGTCCATTAAGGATGTGTGTCCTAAGGAATCCGAAGAGCCTCCACAAGCACAAGATCAACCATCATCTTCCACACAAGCATCTCCACCAACCCAAGATGAGGATCAAGCTCAAGATGATGAAAATGAAGATCAAGAGGATGAGCCACCTCAAGAGGAGGGCAATGATCAAGGGGGAGATGCCAATGATTAAGATAAGGAAGACGATGAGGATCCAAGACCGCCACACCCAAGAGTCCACCAGGTGATTCAAAGAGATCACCCCGTGAACACCATCCTCGGTGATATTCATAAAGGGGTAACCACTCGATCTCGAGTCGCTCATTTTTGTGAACATTACTCTTTTGTTTCCTCTATTGGGCCACACAGGGTAGAGGATGCACTTAAAGATTCGGATTGGGTGCTGGCGATGCAAGAGGAGCTCAACAACTTCACGAGGAATGAGGTATGGCATTTAGTTCCACGTCCTAATCAAAATGTTGTAGGAACCAAGTGGGTCTTCCGCAACAAGCAAGATGAGCATGGTGTGGTGACAAGAAACAAAGCCCGACTTGTGGCCAAGGGATATTCACAAATCGAAGGTTTGGATTTTGGTGAAACTTATGCACCCATAGCTAGGCTTGAGTCAATTCGTATATTACTTGCATATGCTACTTACCATGGCTTTAAGCTTTATCAAATGGACGTGAAGAGTGCCTTCCTCAATGGACCAATCAAGGAAGAGGTCTATGTTGAGCAACCTCCCAGCTTTAAAGATAGTGAGTACCCTAATCATGTTTACAAACTCTCTAAGGCGCTTTATGGGCTCAAGCAAGCCCCAAGAGCATGGTATGAATGCCTAAGAGATTTCCTTATCGCTAATGGCTTCAAAGTCGGCAAAGCCAATCCTACTCTCTTTACTAAAACAATTGCAAATGATTTGTTTGTATGCCAAATTTATGTTGATGATATCATATTTGGGTCTACTAACAAATCTACTTGTGAAGAGTTTAGTAGGATAATGGTTCAAAAATTCGAGATGTCTATGATGGGGGAGTTGAAGTATTTTCTAGGATTTCAAGTCAAGCAACTCCAAGAGGGCACCTTCATCAGCCAAACGAAGTACATTCAAGACATACTCACCAAGTTTGGAATGAAGGATGCCAAGCCCATCAAGACACCCATGGGAACCAATGGGCATCTCGACCTCGACACGGGAGGTAAATCCGTAGATCAAAAGGTATACTGGTCGATGATAGGATCTTTACTCTACTTATGTGCATCTCGACCGGATATTATGCTTTCCGTATGCATGTGTGCAAGGTTCTAAGCCGATCCTAAGGAAGTTCACCTTAGGGCCGTGAAGCGAATCTTGAGATATTTAGTTCATACACCTAAGTTTGGTCTTTGGTACCCCAAGAGATCCTCTTTTGATTTATTAGGATATTCCGATGCTGATTGGGCAGGGTGTAAGATTGATAGGAAGAGCACATCAGGGACTTGTCAGTTTCTGGGGAGGTCCCTGGTGTCTTGGGCTTCAAAGAAACAAAACTCAGTAGCTCTTTCTACCGCTGAAGCCGAGTATATTGCCGCAGGCCATTGTTGCGCGCAATTGCTTTGGATGAGGCAAACCCTTAGGGACTATGGCTATAAATTTAGCGAAGTTCCTCTCCTATGTGATAATGAGAGTGCAATCCTCATGGCGGATAATCCCGTTGAACACAGCCGCACTAAGCACATAGCCATTTGGTATCACTTTTTGAGAGATCGCCAACAAAGGGGATATCGAGATAGCCTATATTAACACCAAAGATCAATTAGCCGATATCTTTACCAAGCCACTAGATGAGAAATCCTTTACCAAACTTAGGAATGAGCTAAATATTCTTGATTCTCGGAATTTTGATTGATACTTTGCACACATAGCTCTCTTATATACCTTTGATCATATCTCTTTCATGTGCTATGACTAATGTGGTTTTCAAGTGTATTTCATGCTAAGTCATAGATTGAAAGAGAAATGGAGTCTTCGGCGAAGACAAGGCTTCCACTCCACTCCATCGTATTATCAACCCTTCGCCGTCACTCCACGCATCTCTACACATTGGTATAATTTTCACTCATATATATTGTTTGCCAAAGGGAGAGAACTCACATAGGGCTTATATTTCACTCACAAGTATCCGTTTTTGGCGATTCATGCCAAAGGGGGAGAAAGTATTAGCCCAAAGCAAAAGGATCGCACCACCACGCCAATTTCGAAATAAGTCTAAGTTTTAAAAGTTTTTTAATTGGTATATTTGAAAATTCTATCTCAGTTGGTAAAACCCTCTTGAACTCTAAGAGGAGAATTTTATTGAGGGGGAGTTTTGTTTAGTCAAAGGAAAAGCATTTGAAACAGGGGGAGAAAATTTCAAATCTTGAAAATGCTTCTTTCAATCTTATTCATATACTTTTGACTATTTGCAAAAGGATTTTGAAAAGAATTTCCAACAAGATTTGCAAAAACAAAACTAGTGGTGCAAGCGTGGTCCAAAATTTTAAATAAGAAGAAAACAATCCATGCATATCTAGTAGAAATAATTATTGGTTTCATTCCAAGCAACCTTTGCACTTACCTTATGCAAACTAGTTCAATTCTGCACTTTTATATTTGCTTTGGTTTGTGTTGGCATCAATCACCAAAAAGGGGGAGATTGAAAGGGAAATAGGGTCAAACCTTTTCCTAATATGAATTTTGGTGGTTGAATTGCCCAACACAAATAATTGGACTAACTAGTTTGCTCTAGATTATAAGTTCTACAGGTGCCAAAGGTTCAACACAAACCAATAAAAAGTCCAAGGAAGGGTTCAAATACAAAGGAGCAAACCAACTGAAGGTTGCCCTGGTCTGGCGCACCGAACTGTCCGATGTGCCACCGGACAGTGTTCGGTGCATCAGGGAGGTCAACTCCGAACTTGCCACCTTCGGGAATTTGGGGAACCGCTCCGCTATAATTCACCGGACTGTCCGGTGTAGCACCGGACTGTCTGGTGTGCTAGCGGGAGCAACGACTAGCGCGCCAACGGTCATCTGCAAAAGGTGAATAGTGAGCTACAGTGCGCGGACTACACGCGCAGAAGTCAGAGCAGGCGCAGAAGGCACGCCGGACAGTGAACAGGACCTATCCGGTGCACCACCGGACTGTCCGGTGGACCAGTTGTCAGAAGCTCCAACGGTTGAACCCTAACGGTTGGGTGACATGGCTGGCGCACTGGACAGTGTCCGGTGCGCCCGTCGACAGCAGCCTCCACCAACGGCCATTTTGGTGGTTGGGGCTATAAATACCCCCCAACCACCACACTTCAAGGCATCCAAGTTTTCAGCCAACACATTCAATACAAGAGCTAGTGCATTCAATACAAGACACAATTAGAGTGAATCAAAATCTCTCTAAGTCCCAATTCCACTCAAAGCAATAGTGACTAGAAGAGAGAGTTTTGCCGTGTTCTTTTGAGCTCTTGTGCTTGGATCACTTTTCTTCTTCCCCATTTCTTGTTCCCAAGACTTTTGTAATCAAAGCAAGAGACACCATTTGTGTGGTGGTCCTTGTGGGGACTTAGTGTCCCAATTGATTGAGGAGAGAAGCTCACTCGGTCTAGGTGACCGTTTGAGAGAGAGGGAAAGGGTTGAAAGAGACCCGGTCTTTGTGACCACCTCAACGGGGAGTAGGTTTGCAAGAACCGAACCTCGGTAAAACAAATCACCGCGTCACACTCTTCTTTTACTTATGATTTGTTTTTCGCCCTCTGTTTCAGACTCAATTTTATTCTAACGCTAACCCTGGCTTGTAGTGTGTGCTTAAGTTTATAATTTTCAGATTCTGCCTATTCACCCCCTCTAGGCGACTTTCAACATGTCCGTCACCTTCGGAACCCTAGAGAACTATCGAACTGAGTTCTTGAGGTTCGAGGTGGTGCGTTTCGACTACGGATACAACGCCATTATTGGGAGACCGGGCTTGGCAAAATTCATGGCCATCCCACACTACCCATATATGGTACTAAAAATGCTAGGTCCTTAGGGGATCATCACCGTGCATGCTGACTTCCAAGGCGGCGCCGAATGCTTCCGGGGTGTCATTCAGATGGCTCTCACTACTAGGCCCTCAGTACACCTTCCTGTATAGGTGGATGGCAAGCCGATGGAAGAGGATTTTACAATTCCTTCGAATGAAGAACCAACCATGACCTCTATGCGGCCGACTGAAGAAACTAAAAGAATCAACCTCGGATTCTCTGATGAATGCAAGACTGCGGTCATCAGTTCTAGCCTTGATGACAAATAGGAAAGCGCGCTCGTCCAGTTCCTGCAAGACAATCGCGACGTGTTCGCATGGCAACCTGTGGACATGCTGGGAGTCTCAAGAGAGCTGGCTGAGCACAAACTCAAAGTGTACTCCCAGGCAAGACCGATCCGATAGAAGCTACGTCGTTTCACACCCGACAAAAGAGAGGCTATACGGGTGGAATTAGCTCGCCTGGTACCGACAGGTTTCATTAGAGAAGTACTACACCCTGAGTGGCTAGCGAATCCTATTCTTGTACAAAAAAAGAATAAAGTTGATTGGCGCATGTGCATCGACTATACTAATCTCAACAAACACTGCTCGAAAGATCCTTTCTAACTCCCTAGGATAGATCAAGTAGTCGATTCAACCGCTAGCTGCTCTATGCTTTTCTTCCTAGATTGATACTCCAGATATCACCAAATCAGTTTGGCAAAGGAAGACGTGGAAAAGACTGCATTCATCACACCTTTTGTGGCCTTCTGCTATACCTCCATCCCGTTTGGCCTCCAAAACGTTGGAGCGACTTACCAGAGGGCTCTCCAAACATGCTTAGCTGACCACTGGGGCAAGCAGGTAGAAGCCTATGTTGATGATGTGGTAATCAAAACTGAAAACCCAGAGAGCTTCATTGAAGATTTACAACAGGTCTTTAACATCTTGAGGCGCCACCGATGGAAACTGAATCCAGAGAAATGTGTGTTTGGAGTACCGGTTGAAAAGCTACTCGGGTTCATCATCAGCCACCGAGGAATAGAGGCAAACCCAAAAAAATTTGAAGCTATAATGAGGATGGAGCCACCATGATCACAAAAGAAAGTATAGAGGCTCATCGGGTGCATGACAACACTGAGTCGTTTCATCTCAAGGCTCGGTGAAAGAGGAATGCCATTCTATAAACTGCTCAAGAAGGTGGATAAATTCTAGTGGATCACAGAAGCTCAGGAAGCCCTAGAGACACTAAAGAAATTCCTGACCACACTATCGGTACTCAAGCCGCCATGCCGAGCTACAACAAGCCAGCCAGCTAAAGACCTACTGTTGTATATCTCCTGCATGACTCACGTGGTAAGCACTATGTTGGTAGTCAAGCGGGCAGAAGAAGGGCATGCATATCCGAAACAACATCCTGTCTACTTTATCAGCGAGGTCCTCGGTCCCTCGAAGATAAGGTATCCTCAAGTTTAGAAGCTATTGTACGCAATACTTCTAACTGCTCGCAAACTCCGACACTATTTTGATGACCACAAAGTCATAGTAGTCTCGGGATTCCCAATTGGAGATATACTCCACAACAAAGAAGCCGTTGGAAGAACGACCAAATGGGCATGTGAACTCGGAGCTCATGACATAGAATTCTGACCTCGCACCGCAATCAAAACTCAAGCACTAGTCGATTTCATATTAGAATGGACCAAACACCAGGTTCTAGAGAACCCAGAGGCAGTTGAAGTATGGAAGATGTACTTTGACGGCTCGTTGAGGCTGCAGGGGGCAGGAGCGGGAATCCATTTCATTGCCCCTAGAGGTGATCAACTCAAATATGCGTTTCAACTCCTGTTCCCAGCCTCTAACAATGCTGCAGAGTATGAAGCCTTAGTTTATGGGTTAAGCATCGCCATTGTTGGGGGCCTTCGTCCTCCGAAGGTCCTCAAAAACAAGATTTGACAACGTTTTCCAAGTGAATTATATGAACAGGTATTTTCGGACTCAGATTATGAACATGGAGTACGGACAGGACGAAGCTTAAGCCAGACGAAAGGGGGTTGAGATGAAGGACGGGCTGGTTACCATGCTGTACGAAGGATGGTGCGCAGCCGAAGCTATGCGCAGGAAAGCTTCGTCGCGATAGCAGAACGGGGAACCGACCTAAAGATGAAAAGACTACTTAGGCCTTGACAGACTCCCATAAGTCATTAGCAAATGTAATAGGCATGAATGTAATTTTACATGGGCTGCGTCCCACGCCTATAAATAGATGAACAGTACTCCCGTGCTGTTCACGCTAACTTGGCATTTGCTTTCCGTCATCCTTGTACTTTTACTTTCCTGCAATCCGAAGGTACACTTGTAATTTAAAATCATTTCCATTCTTACATGATAATGAAATAAAAGTGATGTTGTGGTAATATTTAAATATTCATATCACTTTTTATGTTGCATGTGAGCTCTTCGTCATAATTTATTATGTTTACGAAGACATGTTATTTGTGACCTTCGTCCGGAACACATTATATCCCGAAGGGAGATAATGTTTAAGGGGACGAAGGACTTTATCATTTAACACTTTTTATGTTGCCTTGTTCTTAATCCGAAGCATTTGAGAACAAGTCCCCAACAGCCATCTCGCTAGGCATCAAAAGGCTAATGGTGTATGGCCACTCGCCAGTGGTCATAAGCAAAGTAAATAAGGACTGGGATTGCTTAACTGACTCAATGAACAACTACTGCACCACGGTGCAGAAACTGGAAGATAATTCCCACCATGTGGAAAGGGATCTCAATGCAGTAGCAAACACATTGTCAAAACTGGGGTCCAGTTGGGCCCAGGTTCCACCCGGAGTTTTTGTCCAGGAAGTGCAGCAACCGAGCATCACCACAGGACATGCCGAAGAATGCAACACAGTAGACCGGGCAGAAACAGATCCGAACGACTGGAGAAAGCTGATTATGAAGTACATAAACATGAGGAAGAACCAGATGACAAGGCCGCTGCAGAGCGCATCGCAAGGCAGTCGGCCCACTATACCATCATAGGGGGGTCTGTTGTACAGAAGAGGTGCGACAGGGATCTTCATGAAATGTATTCACTCGGCTACAGGAGGCAGCTACTGATGAAATCCATGCAGGGCAATGCGGCATACATCAAAAACATTGGTAGGGAAATCCTTCAGGTCTGGTTTTTATTGGCCAACAACAAAGAAGGATGCAGAAGACCTGGTCCAGAAATGCGAAGCATGTCAGTTCCTATCGAAGCAACAACACTTGCCTGCCTAGCATCTGCAAACTATCCCTATAACCTGGCCCTTTGCATGATGGGGGCTGGATATGGTCGGGCCGTTCAAAAAAGCTCAAGGAGGGTATAGTCACATACTCGTCACTATCGACATGTTTATAAAGTGGATAGAGTACGAGCCAATCACTTCTTTGACTTCAGCAAAAGTAGTAGAATTCATTCAGGAGATAATATTTAGATTTGGGATAACCAACAGTATCATCACGGACCTAGGATCTAACTTCACAAGCTCAGAATTCTTCGATTTCTGCGAATAGAGGAGCATTCTGATCAAGTATGCATCAGTGGCACACTCGAGAACTAATGGATAGGTAGAAAGAGCCAACGGGATGATACTTGACATGCTCAGGAAGAAAGTATTCGATAAGAGTGAAAATTTTGTAGGGAATGGATCAGAGGACTACCATATGTAGTCTGGAGCCTGTGAACCCATCTAAGCTGGGCCCTGCATAGAAACACTGTTCTTCATGGTGTACGAATCAGAAGCCGTGTTGCCAACAGATTTGATCTTTGGAGCACCCAGATTAACATTCGAAAGCATAGCTAAAGCGGAAGCAACTAGACTGGAAGATCTTGACGTATTGGAAGAAGAACATTTGAATGTCGTCATCTAATCGGCCAGGTATCAGCAAACTCTAAGGCGCTACCATGACAAAGCAGTGCGGCATCGATCCTTGCAATAGGAGACCTAGTGCTCTACCATGTATTGGCAGGAGAAGGGCGACACAAATTATCACCACCGTGGGAAGGACTATTCATCATTGCAGAAATCACCCGACCGAATCCTACCGACTTACCTAGATGGATGGGACCCAAGTAGGAAACTTGTGGGATATTGAGTCAGGAAATTCTACCCGTAGCGGTACCTCAAACTCCAGTCGGCAAGCCACACATTGTAAACGAAAGGTTTCATTATCAATAAAGCTTCTGTGTTCGTCCGCATACAAACAAACTCTCAAGTAGCGATCGGTTTAAGTCAGAAACGACTTAAGCCAACACAACGCGTTCATGCATACAAAACTTAGGGTGATTACTATACCCTGCAAACGGAGCAATCGGCTTAAGTCGAAAATGCCTTAAATCGGTGCGACATGCTCGTGCATACATAACTTAGGGTGATTACTATACCCTACTAATGGAGCAATCGAGTTAAATCGGAAACGCCTTAAGTCGGTGCGACATGCTCGCACATACATAACTTAGGATGATTACTATACCCTGCTAATGGAGCAATCGCTTAAGTCAGAAACGCCTTAAGTCAGTGCGACAATCTCGCATATACATAACATAGCGTGATTACTATACCCTACTAATGGAGCAATTGACTTAAGTCAGAAACGCCTTAAGTCGGTGTGACATGTCCAGACATACATAACTTAGGGTGATTACTATACCCTGCTAATGGAGCAATCGGCTTAAGTCAAAAACGCCTTAAGTCGGTGTGACATGCTCACACATACATAACTTAGGGTGATTACTATACCCTGCTAACGGAGCAATCAACTTAAGTTGGAAATGCCTTAAGTTGTTGCGACATGCTCACGCATACATAACTTAGGATGATTACTATACCCTGCTAAGAGAGCAATCAGCTTAAGTCAGAAAAGCCTTAAGTCAGTGCGACATGCTCACGCATACATAACTCAGGATGACTACTATGCCCACCAATGTAGCAGTCGACCTAAGTCAAGAATGCCTTAAGTCGGTGCAACATGATCATTTAAGGAGAAAAAACCTCAGGGCGCTTACTATACCCTACTTACACACAATAGAAAGTGAAGAGTAACTCAACTTCGAAAAAACGCGGAAAAAATACCATCTCAATGAAAAGTGTTTTCTATTTGGACAAACCAGTGTTTGTTTTCACTACACAATTACTGTGTAGGGGCATCCCCGCAAGGAACCTTATCTGCAGGATCACTAGAGGAATAAGGTTTACTCGTATCAACAGACGAAGCAAGCACGTCAGGTGCAATGTCATCAGGCACCATGACACCATGCCTCTTCATCGGGATCCGGCTAGCACGAATAGCCTTGTCCATTGCTTTGTCGCACAATGCCTTCATAATATCGTGGTCGCCCTCTAAGACCTTGATGTCATGACGAGCAATTTCCAACTCCTGCGAAACAAGCCTCTTCGAGGCACACAACTCTCTGATGACAGAATCTCTTGAAGACATCAACCTATTAAGCCGTGACACCTCATTCTAGGAAACCTTCAACTCATCTCTATGGCGGTCAAGCTCCAACATAGTAAAATGGTGACTCCTCTAAAGTAGTGAGGGAGACACTAGCATCGCGATATAGTTTATCCAAACTATCTCAGGAATCAAGAAGTTTCTGCATCTCCTCCTACAGACAAGAAGAGTACTAAATGTTGGGGGCCTTCGGCTTCCGAAGGTCCTCAAAAACATGATTTAACAATGTTTCTGGAAGTATAATGCATGAATAGGTACCTTCGAACATGGACTCTTCGGACAAGTCAAAATTGCTGTATGAAGAAACACAAAGAGAATGAAGGATGGAACAGAGCCGAAGCTGTGCGTAAGGAAGCTTCGGCATGATGGCAGAAAAGAGGAAATCGACCTAAAGAGGAAAAGACTATCTAGACCTCGATGGATTACTATAGAGTTATTATCAAAAGCAAAGGACCTGGATGTAATTTTACATGGGCTGCGACCCGTGCCTATAAATAGGTGAACAGTACTCCCGTACTGTTCACGCTGACTTGGCATTCACTTTTGCGTCACACTTGTATTTTTTCCTTCAAGCCGAAGGTATATTTGCAATCTGTTGTCATTTCTATAATAATAAAAATAAAAAGGAGCTAATAATATTTGAATATTTATTTATGTCATTTTTCATACTTTATATGAATCCCTTTTTCATCATTTGTTATACTGATGAAGGTACGTTCTTCATAACCTTCGTCCGAAACCCATTATATCCTAAGGGAAATAATGCTTTGAAGGACGAAGGACTTTAACGTTTAACGATTTCTGTGTTGCCTTGTTCTTAATTCATAGCATTTAAGGACAAGTCCCTGACATTGGCGCCCACCTCCGGTGAACTCACTTCCACTTTTTTGAACGTCGACCACCTTCGGCAAGCATCGACCTTCGTCATGCCGCCAAAGAAAGCTTCAGCGACAGGGCTGGTGCTCTGCAGCCACTGGACCCAAACCAAGATACTCTTTCTCTTCGAGAGGCCCGAAGCCAAAAGAGGAAGGCCACTAGTCCAACACCCCAAGAGGATGACTTGGACCAAGAAATCAGAAATATGGAGATGCTGCATCAACAGGTGCAAAGGAAGAAAGAAAAGATGGCCCGGCTAGCTGACCTACAAAGGCAGATAGACGAAGCCTCTGAAGAGGTTCGTCATCTCACTCAAGATGAACAGAACCGAAGGCCCCAGTACAGAGAGCTTCACCAAGAGGGCTTCGTCAACGAGGATGACTGGTATGATGATTTTCATCATGGAAATTTTGCTTTTGATGATGCTTCTCCTCTGTCAGCTGAGCTGCAGGCTACACCTTGGCCACCATCTTACAAACCACCCTAGCTCCCAATGTATGACAGACACTCAGATCCGAAGCAATTTCTGATGAGTTACGAAGCAACAATATCTTCGTATGGTGGCAACACTGCAGTCATGGCGAAATCCTTCGTCATGGCAGTCAAAAATGTTGCACAAACCTGGTACTCCTCTCTTCGGCCAGGAACAATCACGTCATGGTAGAAGCTGAAGGACATGTTAATTACCAGTTTCCAAGGATTTCAAACGAAGCCGGTCACTGCTCAAGCCTTGTTCTAGTGCACGCAAGACCAGGAAGAATACCTCCAGGCGTATGTCCGAAGGTTCTTGCGACTAAGGGCACAAGCGCCAATAGTGCCCAATGAGATTGTCATCGAGGCCATGATCAAGGGGCTTCGACCAGGACCTTCGGCCCAATACTTCGCTAGGAAACCCCCTCAGACCCTGGAGAAACTGCTTCAGAAGATGGATGAGTACATTCGCGCTGACAATGACTTCCGGCAGAGAAGGCAGGAAGCTTACAGGTTCTCCGAGATGACCAGGGGCTTCGGAGGAAGAATTCACCCCAGGCATGTAAGGTCAATCCATTCCACTTAGAATGACAACAGAGGAAGTCAACAACAGAGGCCACAATATTCTTCTCTAGCTTCGGGGCAACAACAGAGCTATCTTCGGCTGCCAGCTCTAAGGGGCAGAGGCGCCAGGGGCTTCGGAGGAAGATTCGGGGACCAGCCCAGGAAAATTTATTGCTTATTCTGCTGTGAGGACAAGGGCCATACTACCAGGATGTGCCATGTCACCATCCAGAAACAGAAAGAGATAGCAGAAGCTACGGCCCAACAGAGCCAGCCAAAGCAAGTTATGCATACTGCTTCGTATCACTCACCATACATTCCAGAGTATATGGGTAACCATCCTGCAGCTTCAGTTGCTTCGGCAAGCCAACCCCAGGCGTCTTGGCAACAACCTCCACCTCCACCACCAATGCAACGAGGCTAGCAGCCAGAAGGGAGCCAGTACACTCATCAGCAACAAGACTTTAGAGAGGAGTCCGAAGCTCGCACAGTCAATAATACTGTGCCAGAGTCGAAGCACATTTACTAGAAAATATCCTACCTCGGCAACAGTTCTTGCATTCGTTATCATTTCTTGTTTAAATAAGGAACAATCATCAAAGCTTAAGTTTTTCTTGTCATTTTCAATTTCTTGTAACAGCTTCGTTTTTTACCATAGTGAAAATATGTCTTCTCTATAGACTTACGGAGTCAGAGAAAGTTGCCGAAGCATGAAAGCTCTCGTGATTACAGAAAGTATCTCCGAAGCTACAGAAAAGTCGTTCCCAAGGGAACGCAGCGTAAGTTTTCTGCTCAGAAGTCGTTCCAAAGGGAATGCATAGCTTACAGCGAAAAATAAACGCTGATTCCGCTGAAGTAAAAGGCGAAGAAGCTCCTAAGGGAGGCTTACAGCGAAAAATAAACGCTGATTCCGCTGAAGTAAAAGGCGAAGAAGCTCCTAAGGGAGGCTTACAGTGAAAATTAAACGCTGATTCCGCTGAAGTAAAAGGCAAAGAAGCTCCTAAGGGAGGCTTACAGCGAAAAATAAACGCTGATACCGCCGAAATAGAAGGCAAAGAAGCTCCTAAGGGAGGCTTACAGCGAAAAGTCAGCGCTGATCTTCGGCACAAATATCATTTTGCATAACATCACATCATCACATCATTTGCGTAGCATAACATCATACATCATATTGCATCAATGACGCAAGAAGGGGGTTCAATGTTGATCTTCGGAGATTGTTTCGAAGAAGCAGTGCCAAGGCACAAAATAATTTTTTACGAGGATACCTTTATCAAACTCTAAAAGTGGAAAGACCTATTGCTTACAAGGCATAATATTTTTTACGAGGATTGGATGTTTTTACGAAAGTATGAATATTCTTCATGAAGCATGAAAAGAAGGGAAGGTGTTTTTTCGCCGAAGGCTCAAAAACGGTATGTACGTAAAGTTTCATGCATCGTAAAGAGTTGAATCATAAAAAACTTATATATTACATTCAAAATTACAAAATATTACACATATTGTCCAGCAAGTATTACATTCCAAATGTCTTTACAATAACAGCTAATCTTCTCTTAAGACTACTTCTGCAGCTTCGTTTAGTAGTTGATCAACAACTTTATCCATAATCGCTTCGGCCATTTTTTCTAATTTCATCATCTCTCTTCGTTTTGGGGTTCGCCAATGGCTCGGTGGGCTCTGGGGAAGGAGATAGTGCGGTCGTGTTACAAGGTGCAAATAAGTCCGAAATCATAAAGTTACAACATAAAGTCAAAAGCTAGTAGTCAATACCTATTCGCCCCTCGAGATCCGCACTTTTCTCAGCGGCCTCTGCTACTTTTCTAGCGTCATGAATACCTTTTTCGCTTTTCCTTATAATTTCTTGAGCCATCTCCCGGCCACCATTTTACCAGATGTCGGTGAAAAATTTTCCACCAACCAAGCTTGCTTCGGCCGAGGGGTCTTTTATGTCTTCAGAAGATAAGGCGGCTTCGATTTGTGCCAAGGATTTCACATGATCGCAGCCTTTCCTCTCCAAAATAGTGGCAATCCCCCTAGCACCTGAAAAGGCACATATGTCTCCACGGCCACTCAAAACTTCTTCAAAAGCTTCAGCTTCGTGACCGATCCATTCAATTGGGCCCTCGGGGTCGCCCTTTATGAAATTTCCTCACTTGAAAACGCGCCAACACCGGCGAAGCTAGTTTTTATTTTCTTAACACATTCTATAGACTTTTCATAACACCTTTCCTTGGATGCATGAAGTTCTTCAACGTTTTTCTCTAAATGATTTGCCCATTGTTCACTGATTTCTCGTTTAGCTTTTGCAACTGTGCATTTTTCTTTAGCTTCGGCTAGCTGTTTTCGAAGATCCTCAATTTCGCGCTTCTGGGCCTCAGCTTGAGCTTTGGAAGCAACTTCGTCTTCTTTTATTTTATTCACCAACGAATGTAATTGTTGGGGGCCTTCGTCCTCCGAAGGTCCTCAAAAACAAGATCTAACAATGTTTTCCAAGTGAATTATATGAACAGGTATTTTCGGACTCAGATTATGAACATGGAGTACGGTCAGGACGAAGCCTAAGCCAGACGAAGGGGGATTGAGATGAAGGACGGGCTGATTACCATGCTGTACGAAGGATGGTGCACAGCCAAAGCTATGCGCAGGAAAGCTTCGTCGCGATAGCAGAAAGGGGAACCGACCTAAAGATGAAAAGACTACTTAGGCCTTGATAGACTCCCATAAGTCATTAGCAAATGTAATGGGCATGAATGTAATTTTACATGGGCTGCTTCCCACGCCTATAAATAGATGAACAGTACTCCCGTACTGTTCACGCTGATTTGTACTCGCTCGTGCGTCACGCTTATATTTTTGCCTTCTATCAAGCCGAAGGTACAAATATAATTCAATATTGCTTTTATTCCTCCATGATTATATAATAAGGACATGTAATAATGCTATGTGATTATTCATGTTATTCTCTCATGTTTCATATGCTTCTCCTTTTATCAATATAAACTGTAATGATGAAGGTATGTCCTTCATGACCTTCGTCTGAAGACCGTTATATCCTAAGGGAAATAACGCTTCGGAGGACGAAGGGTATTTACCACTAACTTCTTTCTGTGTTGCCTTGTTCTTAATTCATAGCATTTGAGAACAAGTCCCCAACATTGGCGCCCACCTCCGGTGAACTCACTTCCACTCTTTGAGTTTTTGAACACCTTCAGAAGCCATAAACCTTCGCTATGGCGCCGAAGAAAGCTTCAGCAACTGGGGCTGCAGCCCTGCAACCGCTGGACCCCAATCAGGAGACTCTCTCTCTTCGGGAGGCCCGAAGCCAGAAGAGGAAGGCTGTCAGCCCGACGCCTCAAGAGGATGAGCTAGACCAAGAGATCAGAGATATGGAGATGCTTCATCAACAGGTGCAGAGGAAGAAGGAAAAGATGGCCAGGCTAGCTGAACTGCAAAGGCAGATAGACGAAGCTTCTGAAGAGGTTCGCCATCTTACTCACGATGAGCAGAACCGAAGGCCTCAACAAAAAGACCTTCATCAGGAGGGTTTCTTCAACGAAGATGACTGGTATGACAATTTCCATCATGGAAATTTTGTTTTCGGTGATGCTTCTCCTCTGTCCGCTGAGCTGCAGGATACACCTTGGCCTCCGTCCTACAAGCCGCCATAGCTTCCCATATTCGATGGCCATTCAGACCCGAAGCAATTTTTGATGAGCTACGAAGCAACAGTATCTTCGTATGGTGGCAATGCTGCAGTCATGGCAAAGTCTTTTGTTATGGCTGTCAGGAGTGTTGCTCAAACCTGGTATTCCTCCCTTCGACCAGGAACGATCACTTCATGGCAAAAACTGAAGGACATGTTGTTAACCAGCTTCCAAGGGTTTCAAACGAAGCCGGTCACTGCTCAGGCCCTGTTTCAGTGCACTCAGGATCACGAAGAATACCTTCAAGCGTATGTCAGAAGGTTCTTGCGTTTGAGGTCACAGGCACCAACGGTGCCCAACGAAATTGTCATTGAGGCCATGATCAAGGGACTTCGGCCTGGACCTTTAGCTCAGTACTTTGCTAGGAAGCCTCCTCAAACTTTGGAGAAGCTGCTCCAGAAGATGGACGAGTATATTCGTGCCGACAATGATTTTCGCCAAAGAAGGGAGGAGGCTTTCAGGTTTTCTGAAATGACCAGGGGCTTCGGAGGAAGATTCTATCCGAGGCATGTCAGGTCAATCCACAACTCTACTCAAAATGATGATAAGGGGAGTCAGCAGCACAGGCCGCAGTGCTCCTCACAGGCTTCGGGGCAACAGCAAAGCTTCTTCCGGCCACCAGCTCCAAGAGGCAGAGGCGCCAGGGGCTTCGGCAGAAGATTTGGAGATCAACCAAGGAGAATATTTTGCTTGTTCTGTGGTGAAAACAAGGGCCATACCACCAGGATGTGCCATGTTACCATCCAGAAGCAAAAGGAGATAGCCAAAGCTGCAGCACAACAAGCTCAGCCGAAGCAGGTCATGCATACTGCTTCGTACCATCCGCCTTACATCCCAGAATACGTAGGCAACCACCCTGCAGTTTCTGTTGCTTCGGCGAGTCAACCTCAAGCTTCCTGGCAACAGCCTCCGCCTCCACCACCGCTGCAACAAGGCCAACAGCCAGAAGGGAGCCAATATGCTCCACACCAAAGGGACTTCAGAGAACAATCCGAAGCTCGCACAGTCAATAGCACTGTGCCAGAGTCGAAGCACATCTATTGACAAATATCCTACCTTGATAGCAGTCTTTTCCATTCAGTTCTATTTTCTGTGTAATAAAGGACATCTTTTAGTTTTCATGTAATAGTTTCGTTGTTTGCCACAAGGAAAATATATTTTCTCCACAGGCTTAAGTTGCTGAAGCTTAAAGATTTGCGATAACAAGGAGGACCTTCGAATTATCAAAAATCCTTCGAAGTCACAAAAAGCCGTTCCAAAGGGAACGCAGTGTAAGTTTTCTGCTCCAAAGTCGTTCCAAAGGGAATGCAGAGCATACAGCGAAAAGTCAACGCTGATACCGCCTAAGTAAAAGGCGAAGAAGCTCCAAAGTCGTTCCTAAGGGAATGCAGAGCTTACAGCGAAAAGTCAACGCTGATACCGCCTAAGTAAAAGGCGAAGAAGCTCCAAAGTCGTTCCTAAGGGAATGCAGAGTTTACAGCGAAAAGTCAGCGCTGATACAAAAAGATTGTGTGTTTTACGGGGATATGTGTGTATCTTCGGAACAAATGTCATCTACATAACATAACATCATCACATCATTTTGCATAGCATAAGCATCATACATCATGTTGCATATGGCAAAAGAAGGGAACACAGTATCGACCTTCGGAAGGATGCTTTGAGAAAGTGAAAATCGTGCTAAGTCACAAGGAGATACAATAGTGATCTTCGGAATATAGCTTCGGAGAATGTTTTCACGAAGTTTGGATATTCTTCATCAGAGCACTATGGACGTTGTGATGCATAAAAGTTTTTCTATCTTCACGAAGCATGAAAAGAAGGGAAGGTGTTTTTTCGCCGAAGGCTCAAAAACGGTACGTATGTAGAGTTTCATGCATCGTAAAGAATCGAATCATTAAAAGCAAATATATTACAGGGTTACAAAATGTTACACATATTTCATTTCAGAAGTTTTTACAATAGTGCTTAATCTTCTCTCAAAACAACTTCTGCAGCTTCGTTCAGGAGTCGGTTAACAACTTCATCCATGATAGCTTCAGCCATCTTTTTAATTTCCTCGTCTCCTTTCGGGTGAGGGCCCGGAGACGCTTTAGTAGGATCTAAAGGAGGACAGGATACGGCCACATTGCTATTACAAATTGCGAACGAAGTTTAAAATCAAAAATTACAACACAATAAAAACCATTAGCTAATACCTATTTGCCCTTCGGGCTCTGAGCTTTTGTCAGCGGCCTTAGCTACTTCTCTAGCGTCGTGAATGCCCTTCTCACTTTTCTGAATAATTTCTCGGGCCATTTCTCGGCCACCATTGTCCCAGACGTCGGTGAAAAATTTTCCACCAGCCTGGCTAGCTTCGGCCGAGGGGTCTTTAATATCTTTAGGGGATAAGCTGGCTTCGGATTGTGCAAGAACCTTAACATGATCGCAGCCTTTTTTCTCCAGCATAGTAGCAATCCCCCTGGCACCCGAGAAGGCGCAAATGTCTCCACGACTGTTTAGAATTTCTTTGAAGGCTTCAGCTTCGTGGCTGATCCATTCGATCGGTCCTTCTGGGTTACCTCTCACGAAATCTTCTTCACTCGAAAATGCGCCAACACTAGCGAAGCTGGTTTTTATCTTCTTTACACATTCCATGGATTTTTCGTAGCACCTTTTCTTAGAAGACCGAAGCTCTTCAACAGTTCCTTCCAAATGATTGGCCCATTGGTCGCTACATTCTCGCCTCGTTTCTTCAAGTATGCGTTCTTCTTTAGCTCGGGCTAATTGCTTCCGAAGGTCGGCAATCTCGTGTTTTTGAGCTGCAGCTTGTGCTTTAGAGGCAGCTTCGTCCTCCTTTATTTTATCCACCAATGTAACTAGAATTTTGTCCTTTTCCATGGCTTCGTTCCTTAGTTTGATAACCTCTGATCGAAGGTTGTTGAAGGCAATTTCATAGCTCTCGTCTTCGGCATTCTTTTGCGCTCTCAGCGCGTTGCTTAGTATTAAACCCTATATGTAAAAAGTTAGTATAAGAATAAAACAATAGATTTCAAATCATAAAGTTTCCAAATGCGCAGATCTCGTACCTTCAGGCTATTATACGCAAGGCTGTCCGCAAGATCGTCCTTTGTCATCGCGCAGAGGCCAGCCTCCAGCTTCGGAAACCCCATGCTTCGGGCCATTTCCCGACAGACAAGTAGTTCTTTGTTATCCGGGAGGCAGTATAGGAAATCTTCTTCATTTGTACCATTGAACACTAGTGCCCCCTTCGGATATTTCAATTCTTTAGCATAATGATTAGCTTCAAAAATTTCTTCTTCTGATAACTTTTTCCCCGAAGCATGTCGAACAATATAATCAAGGACTTTGGCGGATGCTTCGGGGGCAACAGCACTGATTTCTTCAACAAGAATTGGCTCTGTCATTTTTTCTTCTTCGGTTTCCAAGGATTTTACCTTCGTGGGCTCTGAAGGCCCAGCTTCAGCTCCAGTTTCTTGCTCTGGAGCTTTAGTATCAAAAATCTCAGTTTTCGCTTCGGAGGTTTCAACAGTTTTCCTCGGAGTTGTGCTTGAGGACTTAATTGTTTCCAGAACATCTAGCACATTAGCCATTCTCTTTCTTTTCGGAGTCACTGCTGACACCTTTTGATTTTTTACTGTCTCAACATTTGCTGCAGGACTCAAAACTTCTGATGTTTTTTCCTCAGTTGGTTTTTTCGCTTCTTCCATTTTTTCTGTGGATGGCGCTTCGGCCATCTCTTTGGTTTCTGATAACAAAATCTTCGGTTCTTCCAATCCCATCTTTGTTGGCGCTTCGGCCATTTCTGCCACTTCTGGCAGCAAGGTTGGTTTGGTTGGCTTTTCAGCTTCGGTGGCCGAAGAAGTTTCTCCGGTGAACTTAGGCACCGAAGCTGGTTCAATATAGCGTGGCCGATGTGTGAGGACCTTTATCCTCTTTCTTTTCGGTTCTGGTTTGCTAGGAGCAGTTGCAGCTTCTTCTTTCGCAGAGGTTGTGTTTTTTCTTTTCTGCCCTCGAATGGGATAACGATAGTCAGGGTAGACGAACCCGATTGCATCAAACACCCGGTTTAGCCTTTTCTTTTTTCGACCTCCGAAGGCTGCTGACAGTGCAGTATCTTCGGCCTTCGAATAAGCCCCAAGCAGTTCATCACTTAAATTTTCAATACTCTTTAACCAGTCATCATCTGGCTCAACGAATTTATCTCCGAACTTGAAAGTATACTTCAGCCTGATAAGTCCACCTTCGTCGGCCTCCTTCATGGTTTCTTGCGGCATTTCCCATTTCTCCGTGAGCGGCCATACTCTGAAGGCAATATGTTCTTGTACCAAATCTCTCGTTCCAATAAAAGAACAAATAACTCCGAAGGCTCTCTGGCATTCTTCGGCAGCTTCACTCATCTCAACCTTCGGCTTTCGCAGGCCAAAACTTTGCCAAATAGGGCGCATAATTATACCTTTAATATCTTCCCATGCTTTCAGGTCATTTTTCACATAGAACCATTCTGTCATCCAGTCGCCGGGCCATCTCTTCCGAAATGTTGGCACGGGACAGCTTGACCCAGACCGAGAAACTAAACTATAGCAGCCAAAATTATTGTGATACTGTTCCTTACCCCAGGGTTTTGTCTCGTATGATAACTCGTGTATGTTGCAGAAACTTTTCGCATCAGGTTCCAGACCTTGGCTTCTTACGGCCCACACGAAGATATTCAGCCTTATAATTGCTTCGAGGGTAAGTTGATGAAGAAAGATTTCAAACATTTTCAGCACTTCTACGACGAAGCTGCTCAGGGGAAATCGCAGTCCAGCTTTCAAAAAGCTTCGGAACACTACAACTTCATTTTCTTCAGGGGTCGGACAAGTTTTCTCTCCTTCGTCGACCCTCACAATAGATAAATCCCGGAAGTATCTTCCCCTCATGTTGACAAGATGATTTTCTTTGATACCTGACTTGCCAAAGACTGAATGGCTTGGTCGCCAGGGGCGATCTTCGGAGTCTTCACCACCACTGTCCACATCATAACTGTCGCTATCACCAGTATCTTCAGACAAACCTTCCAGAATCTCCTTGGTGATTTTTTCCGTATTGGTCTTCGCCATCGCTATAAGAAACCCCAAGTTCTTCTCTTCGTCGAGACTCAGCTTCATCTCAGCAGCAGCCTTCTTATCTTCAGACATCTTCGGAAACACTAAAAAACTGTTTTCAAAGCCGAAGCTTCAAAACTAAAAGATCAGCAAATCTTAGTGCGCAAGAGCTAAAAATTCAGTGAGCGGGAGCAGATGGCAAGAGAGCGTATCAAATGAGTTTGCGGTATGATCTTATTTATACGCCCAGTGCGTTGAAAATTGAAAGACCCCGCTTGTCAGTGAATGTTGCTATTCTAGCAAAGGGAAGGTGTTTTTTCGGACCTTCGGCTTAAGGCCTTCGTCCATATCGCAATCTGAATTTATCACTAACAAATTAATATTGCGAGGGGCTACTGTTGGGGGCCTTCGTCCTCCGAAGGTCCTCAAAAACAAGATCTGACAATGTTTTCCAAGTGAATTATATGAACAGGTATTTTCGGACTCAGATTATGAACATGGAGTACGGTCAGGACGAAGCCTAAGCCAGACGAAGGGGGATTGAGATGAAGGACGGGCTGATTACCATGCTGTACGAAGGATGGTGCACAGCTGAAGCTATGCGCAGGAAAGCTTCGTCGCGATAGCAGAAAGGGGAACCGACCTAAAGATGAAAAGACTACTTAGGCCTTGATAGACTCCCATAAGTCATTAGCAAATGTAATGGGCATGAATGTAATTTTACATGGGCTGCGTCCCACGCCTATAAATAGATGAACAGTACTCCCGTACTGTTCACGCTGATTTGTACTCGCTCGTGCGTCACGCTTATATTTTTGCCTTCTATCAAGCCGAAGGTACAAATATAATTCAATATTGCTTTTATTCCTCCATGATTATATAATAAGGACATGTAATAATGCTATGTGATTATTCATGTTATTCTCTCATGTTTCATATGCTTCTCCTTTTATCAATATAAACTGTAATGATGAAGGTATGTCCTTCATGACCTTCGTCTGAAGACCGTTATATCCTAAGGGAAATAACGCTTCGGAGGACGAAGGGTATTTACCACTAACTTCTTTCTGTGTTGCCTTGTTCTTAATTCATAGCATTTGAGAACAAGTCCCCAACAGTAATATTTTATCTTTTTCGAGACCTTCATTCCTTAGTTCAATTACTTCGGAACGAAGGTTGTTCAAGGCTATGGTACACCCTTCATCTTCGGCATCTTTTTGTGCCCTGAGGGCATTGCTAAGTATAAGGCTCTGCAAAAAAATGTGCTAATAAGTTTAAGCAAATGAAAAGTTTTGGCTACAAAAAATAGTACAAAGATCTCATTTTCTCACCTTTAAACTATTGTATGCTAAACTGTCGGCCAGCTCGTCTTTTGACAACACCGAAAGCCCGTCTTCTAATGTCGGGAATCCGAAGCTCTTGCTCATCTCCCGGCAGACAGAAATCTCCTTGCTGTCAGGGAGACAATACAAGAAGTCTTCTTCTCCGCTGCCGTTGAATATCAGCGCCCCTTTTGGATATTTCAATTTTTGCGCATAAAACTGAGCTTCTCGCTTTTCTTTTTCAGTCAGATTTTTACCCGAAGCATGACGTAAGACATAGTTGGGAGCTTCGGAAGATGCTTCGGGAATAGGGATGGCGGTTTTTTCAGATAAAATTTCTTCTACAGATTCTTTTTCCGTTTCTTTTCCAATTTCCAAGAATTCCCTTTTGGCAGGCTCTGAAAGCCCAGTTTCGGTTTCCACTTGGTTTTTGGCAGCTTCGGCCTTAATTTGTGTTTTTGGAGCTTCGACAGCTATCCTCAAAGTAGAGCTTGAAGATTTTATTGTTTCCAGCACATCTAGCACGTTAACCATTCTCTTTCTCTTGGGAGTTGTTGTAAGGTCCTTTTGTGCCTTCGGCATTACTATTGGCACCTCAACTCTTGCTGAAGGACTTAAAACTTCCAATGTCTTTGTCTCTTCAGCCCTCGGTTCTTACATTTTTTCCATCTCCGGCATTGCAGCCGGCTCTTCAATATTCTGCAGAAGAGTAGGCTCTTTGGCTTCAGTAGCCGAAGAGGTCTCACCAACAAACTCAGGCACTGTGGCCGGCTCAATATAGCGTGGCCGGTGCATAAGAACTCTCATCTTTTTTCTCTTCGGCGCTGGCTCACTAGGAGCGGCCGAAGCAACTTCCTTCACAGAAGCTGTGCCTTTTCTTTTCTGACCCCGTAACGGGTATCGGTAGTTAGGATAGACAAACCCAATAGCATCAAACACTCGGTTGAATCTTTTCTTCTTACGGCCTCCGAAGGCCGTAGATAACGCATTATCTTCCGTCTTGGAGTACGCCCCAAGTAATTCATCACTTGTAGCTTCGACACTTTCTAGCCAATCATCGTCTGGCTCGACAAACTGGTCTACAAATCTGAACGTATACTTTAGTCGAACTAGACCACCTTCTAGGGGGTCACTGATAGTTTCCTTCGGCATCTCCCAGTTGGCTACTAGTGGCCATATCCTGTAGGCCACGTGTTCTTGCGCTAAGTCCCTTGTCCCGATGAAGGAGCAGACTATGCCGAAAGCCTTTCGGCATTCTTTGGCTGCTTCATCAATTTCCACCTTCGGCTTCCGGAGGCCAAAACGCTGCCAGATAGGACGCATGATAATATCCTTAATATCCTCTCGTACCTTTAAATCATTTTTCACATAGAACCATTCCTTCATCCAATCCCCAGGCCATCTCTTTCGAAATGTCGGCACAGGACAACTTGACCTAGAGCGGGCTCCGAAGCTATAACAACCAAAATTGTTGTGATACTGCTCTTTGCCCCAAGCTTTGGTCTCATATATCTGTTCGTGCATGCTGCAGAAACTTTTTGCATTTGGCTCCAAGCCCTGGCTCCTCACGGCCCAGACCAAGATTCCCATTCTCACGATTGCTTCGGGAGTAATTTGATGAAGGTAGATTTCATATGTCTTCAAAACTTCAACCACAAAACTGCTTAGGGGGAACCGAAGCCCAGCTTTGAAGAAACTTCGGAAGATCACTACTTCATTTTCTTCAGGAGTAGGAGAAGTCTTCTCTCCGTTGTCAGCCCTCACAATAGACACATCTCAAAAATATCTTCCCCTCATATTGTCAAGATGACTCTTCTTAATAGTTGATTTTCCGAAAATTGTATGGCTCGGTCGCCAGGGTCGATCTTCGGAGTCTTCTCCGCCGCTTTCCACATCATAGCTATCACTATCACCAGTGTCTTCAGATAAACCCTCCAGAATCTCCCTAGTAATCTTCTCCGTATTTGTCTTTGCTATTGACTCAAGAAAGCCAAGATTCATTTCCTCAGAAAGGCTCAGCTTCGATTCAACGACAACTTTTTTTTTATCTTGAGACATCTCCAGAAATACTAAAACTGCTCTCGAAGCCGAAGCTTAAAAACTTAAAAAGCCAAGCAAGTATTGGTGCGCAAAGAGCTAAAAATTAAGTAAGCAGGAGCAGATGGCAAAAAAGCATACCAAATGAGTTTGCGGTGTGCTCTTATTTATACGCCTGGTGCGTTGCATACTGGAGGGCCCGCTTGTCGGTGACTATTGCTATTCTAGAAAAGGGAAGGTGTTTTTTTGGACCTTCGGCTCAGGGCCTTCGTCCTTATTGCAATCTGAATTTATCATTCTAACAAATTAATATTGCAAGGGGCTACTGTTGGGGGCCTTCGGCTTCTGAAGGTCCTCAAAAACATGATTTAACAATGTTTCTGGAAGTATAATGCATGAATAGGTACCTTCGAACATGGACTCTTCGGACAAGTCAAAATCGCTGTATGAAGAAACACAAAGAGAACGAAGGATGGAACAGAACCGAAGCTGTGCGTAAGGAAGCTTCGGCATGATGGCAGAAAAGAGAAAACCGACTTAAAGAGGAAAAGACTATCTAGACCTCGATGGATTACTATAGAGTTATTATCAAAAGCAAAGGACCTGGATGTAATTTTACATGGGCTGCGACCCGTGCCTATAAATAGGTGAACAGTACTCCCGTACTGTTCACGCTGACTTGGCATTCACTTTTGCGTCACACTTGTATTTTTTCCTTCAAGCCGAAGGTATATTTGCAATCTGTTGTCATTTCTATAATAATAAAAATAAAAAGGAGCTAATAATATTTGAATATTTATTTATGTCATTTTTCATACTTTATATGAATCCCTTTTTCATCATTTGTTATACTGATGAAGGTACGTTCTTCATAACCTTCGTCCGAAACCCATTATATCCTAAGGGAAATAATGCTTTGAAGGACGAAGGACTTTAACGTTTAACGATTTCTGTGTTGCCTTGTTCTTAATTCATAGCATTTAAGGACAAGTCCCCAACACTAAACATCCAAGCAAAAGCATAGCATAAGGTACTATGAACAATCAAAAGAAGTTACCTCGTGAGCTCTCTTTTCTGAATCAAGCTAGGAATTCAAGGAAGAATTCATGGCACGAGCACCATCTAAGAATGCAGAAACCTGATTCAGATCAGCTTGACTCTGAGCACACCTCTCCTCAACATCAGAACACCATCGAATCAACGCTAGGAGGGCAAGAGAAAATAATCCATGGAGCAAACAAAGAAGCAACAAACACCAAAGAGAGTTATCAACCCAATAACCAACATTCGAAGCTTTCAGGTCATCTATCTGTTTCTAAAGCAGAAGAGGGTTCCACTGCAACAAAGATAAAACCTGATCAGGAACAGGGGCACCACACGCCCTCAGCTGAGTCAACAACGAGCTCAGAACATTATGCAAATATAAGAATTAGCAAGGGAATCATCTATCGACGAAGATAAAGCATGGTAAGGATCAACTCACCTAAAGGTTAGAAATGAACAAAGGAAATCCCAAGGCCGGAGGTGTTGAGATACCATCAAACGACGAGACGTTGGTAGAGGCAATATCGAGAGCAGGTTTGAGCACTAGAGAAGGATTGAAACTCATGCTCAGGGCAACGTCTAGTGGAATATCGGCTCCAACAGCATGCAGTAGATCCTTAACACCTAGATTACTAACCTCTAAAGTAGTCGGGCCAGAAAGAGCAGTAGGAAGATCAAGACTCGTCACCGCAGCTTCCTCAGACTGAACTGGTGGTGACCCAACATGAACAACCATAGAAGCAGCCGAAGAAGAGCCAAGTTCAGGACCCTCGGGGGATAGGTCACCCTCAGCAACACCCATGGGGCCTGGACCACCTTTAGTAACACCCTCAGGGGCTAGGTTATCCTCAATCGTACCCTCGGGGGCTAGATAACCCTCGCGTGTAACATTAGTAACTGAAGTGTCCTCGTGAATCAGATCGTTCTCAAAGGTCAAAGATGCCTGGGTTATTTCTTGTCTAGCAAGAAGGCTAGCTCAAGGAACATCATTCGGGACCTCTACATGGATGCCAGCACCCCCAGCTTTAGGAAGTTCCAATAAGAGACCTTCTGGAATGATCACTTCCAGTGCATGACCAATAGCGAACATCGTCATCCTCTGGAGGCTAACCAGCCCTGATAGAGCCTGAATTGAGATATCGTTGCTGCCTTTGCTACGATGATTCCTGCGAACCAAAGGAGGAACATCCTCCTCATCCTCATCCACTTCCTCCTCCTCTGAAACGCACCCACCAGCTCTAATGCCACCACAACTCTCAATGTCATCTTCGAGATCGGCACTCATCGGGTCACCACCAAGGTCTAGATCGCTGGAGTCAGCCTCTAGCTCTAAGCTAGATGAGTGCTAAAGCTTTCTTTTCCTCCTCTTTGTCTCGATAGACATAGCCAGATAACCTGCTCGGCGTGTCCGCTTGCGACGAACACCGCCGAGGCTACAAACTCTCTCCTCCCCGTCAAATGCATGCCTAGTGTTGGGGGCCTTCAGCTTCCGAAGGTCCTCAAAAACATGATTTAACAATGTTTCTGGAAGTATAATGCATAAACAGGTACCTTCGGACTTAAGTTGAAACCACAGCGTGAAGAAGCACGAGAAGGAGTACGAAGGATAGCGCGAAGCCGAAGTTGTGCGCAGGAGAGCTTCGGCATGATAGCAGAAAAGGGAAACCGACTTAAAGATGAAAAGGCTATTTAGACCTCGATGGACTACTATAGAGTTATTAACAAATGTTAAGGACATGAGTGTAATTTTACATGGGCTGCGTCCCATGCCTATAAATAGATGAACAATAACTCCGTCTGTTCACGTTGACTTGGCATTGATCCTTGCGTCACGTTGGTACTTTTTACCTTCTTTCAAGTCGAAGGTACACTTGTAACTCGATATTGTTTCTATTTTTCCATAGTAATAAAATAAAAATGAGATAATGATGATATATGACCGCTTATATTATTTTTTATGCTTTATATGATTCTTTCTTCATCCTTATATGTTATGTTGATGAAGGTATGTCCTTCATTACCTTCGTCCAAAAATCATTATATCCTAAGGAAAATAATGCTTCAAAGGATGAAGGGCTTTAACGTTTAACATTTTCTATGTTGCCTTGTTCTTAGCTCATAGCACTTGAGAACAAGTCTCCAACATTGGCGCCCACCTCCGGTGAACCCTTTTTTCGACCACCTTCAGCAAGCATCGACCTTCGTTATGCCACCAAAGAAAGCTTCGGCAACAGGGGCTACCGTTCTATAGCATCTAGACCCGAATAGGAGACCCTTTCTCTTTGGGAAGCCCGAAACCAGAAGAGGAAGGCCACTAGTCCAACACCACAAGAGGATGAGTTGGACCAGGAAATCAGGAATATGGAGATGCTCCATCAGCAGGTCCAAAAGAAGAAGGAGAAGATGGCTCAGTTAGCTGACTTGCAAAGGCAGATTGACGAAGCTACCAAAGAAGTGCGTCATCTTGCTCAAGATGAGCAGAATCGAAGGCCATACCATAGAGAATTGCACCAAGAGGGCTTCTTCAACGAGGATGACTGGTATGAGGATTTCCATCATGGAAATTTTGCTTTTGATGATGCTTCTCCTCTGTCAGCAGAATTGCAGGCTACGCCCTGGCCCCCGTCCTACAAGCCATCCCAGCTCCCTATGTATGACGGACACTCAGATCTGAAGCAGTTTCTGATGAGCTACGAAGCAACTATATCTTCGTATGGTGGCAACACTGCTGTCATGGAAAAATCCTTCATCATGGCAGTCAAAAATGTTGCACAAACTTGGTACTCCTCTCTTCGGCCAGGAACAATCACATCATGGCAGAAGCTGAAGGACATGCTGATCACCAGTTTTCAAGGGTTTCAGACGAAGCCGGTTACCGCTCAAGCCTTGTTCCAGTGCACGCAAGACCAAGAGGAATACCTCCAGGCGTATGTCTGAAGGTTCTTGTGTCTGAGGGCACAAGCGCCAATAGTGCCCAATGAAATTGTCATTGAGGCCATGATTAAGGGGCTTCGTCCAGGACCTTCAGCCCAGTACTTCGCCAGGAAACCCCCTCAAACCCTGGAGAAACTGCTTCAGAAAATGGATGAATACATCCGTGTTGACAATGATTTTCGACAGAGAAGGGAGGAAGCTTACAGGTTCTCCGAAATGGCCAGGGGCTTCGGAGGGAGGATCCACCCTAGGCACGTCAGATCAATTCATTCCACTCAGAATGATGACAGGGGAAGTCAACAACAGAGGCTGCAATATTCTTCCCAGGCTTCGGGGCAGCAACAGAGCTATCCTCGGCCCCCAGCTCTAAGGGGTAGAGGCACCAGGGGCTTCGGAGGAAGGTTTGGGGATCAGCCTAGGAAAATTTATTGTCTATTCTGCGGTGAGGGCAAGGGCCACACTACCAGGATGTGCCACATCACCATCCAGAAATAGAAAGAGATAGCAGAAGCTGCAGCCCAACAGAGTCAGCCGAAGCAAGTCATGCATACTGCTTCGTACCACTTGCCGTACATTCCAGACTACGTGGGTAACCATCCTGCAGCCTCTGTTGCTTCGGCAAGCCAACCTCAGGCATCTTGGCAACAACCTCCACCCCCACCACCATTGCAACAAGGCCAGCAGCCAGAAGGGAGCCAGCACATTCATCAGCAACGAGACTTCAGAGAGGAGTCCGAAGCTCGCACAGTCAACAACACTATGCCAGAATCGAAGCACATCTACTAGAAGATATCCTACTTCTGAAATAGTTCTGGCATTCGTTATCATTTTTCTTTTTTAATAGAGAACAATCGTTAAAGGCTTAAATTTTTTCCTGTCGTTTTCAATTCCTTATAATAGCTTCGTTTTGGTCATAGTGGAAATATATCTCTTTTACAGACTCACGAAATCCAAAAAATTGGTGAAGCACGAAAGTTGCTCTCAAGAGGGAGCGGGGTTCATAATCACATTACAAGTTTTGCCAAAGCAATACAAAGTCGTTCTAATGAACGCAGTGTAAGTCTCCCGAAGCAACAAAAAGTTGTTCCTAAGGGAGTGCAGTGTAAGTTTTCTGCTCAAAAGTTGTTCCAAAGGGAATGCAGAGCTAACAGCGAAAAATAAACGCTGATTCCGCTGAAGTAAAAGGCGAAGCGCGAAAAGTCAACGCGAATACCGCTGAAGTAAAAGGTGAAGAAGCTCCTAAGGGAGGCTTACAGCGAAAAATAAACGCTGATTCCGCTGAAGTAAAAGGCGAAGAAGCTCCTAAGGGAGGCTTACAGCGAAAAGGTAGCGCTGATACACCGAAAAATAAGTGGTGAAGCCGAAAATTAAACGGCAAAAAGATTGTGTACTTCATTGAGTGAATGGGTGTGTATTTTCGGCAAAAATACCATTTTGCATAGCATAACATCATTACATCATTTTGCATAGCATAACATCATACATCATCTTGCATCAATGGTGCGAGAAGGGGATTCAATGTTGATCTTCGGGGATTGATTCGAAAAAGCAGTGCCAAGGCACAACATAAGTATTGAAGAAGTATAGCTTCGTCAAACTATAAAATAAAAAGGTGATCTATCGCTTACGAAGCATAATGATTTTACGAAGATCGGATGTTTTTACGAAATATGGATGTTCTTCACAACGCATGAAAAGAAGGGAAGGTGTTTTTTCGCCGAAGGCTCAAAAACGGTTTGTATGTAAGGTTTCATGCGTCGTAAAGAATTCAGTTACAAGCAGCTTAAATATTGCATTCAAAATTATAAAAAAAATATGCACTTTGTTCAGCAAATATTATATTACAAATGTTTTTACAATAGGAGCTATTCTTCTTTTAAAACTGCTTCTGCAGCTTCGTTCAACAGTCGATTAACAGCTTCGTCCAGAATAGCTTCGGCCACTTTAGTAACTTCATCTTCTTTTTTTGCTTCGGGGTTGGCCGTCAACTCGAGGGGCTCTGGAGGAGGAGATAGTTCAGCTGCGATATAAAACGTAAATAAGTCCGAAGTTGCAAAATTAGTAAATAAAGTCAAAAAGTTATTAAATAATACCTATTCGCCTCTCAAGTTCTGCCGCTTTCTCAGTTGCCTTCGTCGCTTCTTTTGAATCATGGGAATCTTTTTCACTCTTTTTTATCATCTCATGTGCCATCCCTCGGCCGCCATTCTCCTAGATGTCAGTAAAGAATTTTCCGCCAATTAAGCTTGCTTCGTCCGAGGGATCTTTTGTATCTTCAATAGATAAAGTAGCTTCGGCTTGAGCCAAAGCTTTCACATGGTCGCAGCCTGATTTCTCTAAAATAGCTGCGATTCCCCTGGCACCCGAGAAAGCGCAGATATCCCCGCGACCACTCAAAACTTCTTCGAAAGCTTCAGCTTCGTTATTGATCCAATCAATTCGTCCTTCAGGATCACCCCTTACAAAGTTGTCTTCGTTAGAAAATGCGCCAACATTGGCGAAACTAGTTTTTATTTTCTTGACACACTCTATAGACTTTTCATAGCATCTCTCCTTGGATGCACGAAGTTCATCAACTGTTTTTTGTAAGTGGTTCCTCCAATATACACTAATATCTCGTTCAGCCTCTGCAACACCGCATTTTTATTTAGCTTCGAATAGATGTTTCCGAAGATCTTCGATTTCGTATTTTTGAGCTTCAGCTTGGGCTTTGGAAGCAACTTCGTCTTCTCTTATTTTGTTCAACAATGAGTGTAATATTTTGTCTTTTTCAAGACCTTCGTTCCTTAGTTCAATCACTTCGGAACGAAGGTTGTTCAAGGCTATGGTATACCCTTCATCTTTGGCACCTTTTTGTGCCCTCAGGGCGTTGCTAAGAATAAGGCCCTGCAAAAAATGCGGTATTAAGTGTAAGCAAATGGAAAATTTTGTTTTTAAATACAAAAATCTAATTTTCTCACTTTTAAACTATTGTATGCTAAGCTGTCGGCCAACTCATCTTTTGATAACACTGAGAGCCCATCTTCTAGTGTAGGGAAACCGAAGCTCTTGCCCATCTCTCGGCAGACAGAAATCTCTTTACTGTCTGGGAGACAATACAAGAAGTCATCTTCCCCGCTGTCGTTGAATACCAGGGCCCCCTTTGGATATTTCAATCTTTGAGCATAGAATTGAGCCTCTTGCTTTTCTTTTTCAGATAATCTTTTTCCCGAAGCATGTCGTATAATATAATCATTAGCTTCAGATGATGCTTCGGGAATAGGAATGGCGGTTATTCCAGTCAGAATTACTTCTGCAGCTTCCTTCTCTGTCTTTTCTCCGATTTCCAAGGATTTCTCCTTGGCGGGCTCTGAAGGCCCAGCTTCGGTCTTGACTTGGACCTTGGCAGCTTCGGCCTCAACATGTGTTTCCGAAGCTTCGACAGCTTTCTTCGGAGTAGAGCTTGAAGTTTTTATTGTTTCTAGCACATCTAATACGTTGACCATTCTCTTCCTCTTGGGGGTCGTCGAGAGATCCTTTTGTGCCTTAGGCATTGTCACCTCTGCCGAAGGACTCATTACTTCCAATATTCTCGTTTTCTCAACCTTCATCTCTTCAATTTTAATAGCCTTTGGCTCATCTGATTTGGCTGATGATGCCTTCGGCGATACAGATGGTTCAATTTTCTGCATAACCGCAGGTTTCTTGCCTTCGGTCACCGAAGAGGTCTCACCGCCAAATTCAGGAACTATAGCCGGTTCAATATAGCGTGGTCGATGAGTAAGGACCTTTACCCTTTTCCTCTTTGGCACGGGCTCGCTCAGAGCAGCTGAAGCATCATCTCTCCCGGAACCTCCACTTTTTCTTTTTTGCCCCCGGGGCGGGTAACGGTAGTCAGGATACATGAACCCAATGGCATCAAAAACTCTGTTTAGTCTCTTCTTTTTCCGGTTCCCGAAGGCCGCAGATAATGTGTTATCTTCTGCTCTGGAGTATAGCCCAAGCAGATCATCGCTTGTAGCTTCGACGCTTTTCAGCCAGTCGTCGTCTGGCTCGATAAACTGGTCTCTAAACCTGAAGGTATATTTTAGTCGAACCAAACCACCTTCATGGGGATTGCAGATGGATTTTTTGGCATTTCCCAGTCGGCTAACAATGGCCATATCCTGTAGGCCTCGTGCTCTTGAACTAAGTCCCTTGTCCCGATGAAAGAGCAGACTAAGCCGAAGGCCTTGCGACATTCTTCGGCCGCTTCGTCAATTTCTACCTTCGGTTTCCGAAGCCCAAAGCATTGCCAGATAGGGCGCATGATTATATCTTTAATGTCTTCTCGTGCCTTTAAATCATTTTTTACATAAAACCATTCCTTCGTCCGGTCTCCGGGCCATCTCTTCCGAAAAGTCAGTACTGGGGAGCTTGAGCCAGAACGAGCAACGAAGATATAGCAGCCGAAATTATTATGATACTGTTCTTTACCCCAGGGCTTCGTCTCATATAACAGTTCATGCATACTGCAGAAACTTTTTGCATTTGGCTCCAAGCCCTGACTCCTTAAAGCCCACACGAAGATTCCCATTCTTATAATAGCTTCGGGGGTAATCTGGTGAAGGTAAATCTGAAATATCTTCAAAACCTCGACTACGAAGCTGCTCAGAGGAAGCCGAAGCCCAGCCTTCGAAAAGCTTCAGAAGATCACGACTTCATTCTCCTCTGGAGTAGGACAAGTCCTCTCTCCGTTGTCAGCCCTCACAACAGACATATCCCGAAAGTATCTCCCCCTCATGTTGTCAAGATGGCTTTGTTTAATAGTTGATTTTCCAAAAACTGCATGGCTCGGTCGCCAGGGTCGATCTTCAGAGTCTTCCCCGCCGCTCTCCACATCATAGCTGTCACTATCACTAGTGTCTTCAGACAAACCCTCCAAAGTTTCCCTAGCAATCTTCTATGCATTTGTCCTTGCTATCGATTCAATAAAGCCAAGATTCATCTCCTCAGAAAGGCTCAGCTTCGGTTCAGCGATAACTTTCTTATCCTCAGACATCTTCGAAAGTGCTGAGAAAACTGCTCTCAAAGCCGAAGCTTAAAAATTTAAAAAAGCTAAGCAAGTGTTGATGCGCAAGAGCTAAAAATTGAGTAAGTAAGAGCAGATGGCAAGAAAGCGTGCCAAATGAGCTCGTCGTGTGCTCTTATTTATACTCCTGGTGCGTTGCGTGCTGGAGGGCCTGCTTGTCAGTGGCTGTTGCTATTCTAGCAAAGGGAAGGTGTTTTTTTCGGACCTTCGGCTCAGAGCCTTCGTCCTTGTCGCAATCTGAGTTTATCATTCTAATAAATTAATATTGCGAGGGGCTACTGTTGGGGGCCTTCGGCTTCCGAAGGTCCTCAAAAACATGATTTAACAATGTTTCTGGAAGTATAATGCATAAACAGGTACCTTCGGACTTAAGTTGAAACCACAGCGTGAAGAAGCACGAGAAGGAGTACGAAGGATAGCGCGAAGCCGAAGTTGTGCGAAGGAGAGCTTCAGCATGATAGCAGAAAAGGGAAACCGACTTAAAGATGAAAAGGCTATTTAGACCTCGATGGACTACTATAGAGTTATTAGCAAATGTAAAGGACATGAGTGTAATTTTACATGGGCTGCGTCCCATGCCTATAAATAGATGAACAGTAACTCTGTACTGTTCACGTTGACTTGGCATTGATCCTTGTGTCACGCTGGTACTTTTTACCTTCTTTCAAGTCGAAGGTACACTTGTAACTCGATATTGTTTCTATTTTTCCATAGTAATAAAATAAAAATGAGATAATGATGATATATGACCGCTTATATTATTTTTTATGCTTTATATGATTCTTTCTTCATCCTTATATGTTATGTTGACGAAGGTATGTCCTTCATTACCTTCGTCCGAAAATCATTATATCCTAAGGGAAATAATGCTTCGAATGACGAAGGGCTTTAACGTTTAACGTTTTCTATGTTGCCTTGTTCTTAGCTCATAGCACTTGAGAACAAGTCTCCAACACCCAGCTGCGACACTCGTCGACTCATCGTGAACAGATTCGGATGACTCGTCAACCAGCATACTAAGAACAACGTTTGCTTCGGCTTCGTCAGCGATTACTTGCATCCGAAGATGAGTATGTTTTCCTCTTCAGGGAGACCCCGATACGCAGCAATGAAGGCTTCTATCTCCTTCGAAGAAGGTCATGCTCTATGGCCTGGACTGTCGTCTTGAATAGGCGGGTTGGATATGAACTCTGAAAAAAGACCTCTGCAGCGACGAAACGGCACCATAAGGACACCACGTTTGACAAATACAGGAACTCATATGCAATAGCTCTTACCACAGGGGGAAGGTTCTAGGCAGAATACGAAGTGGGAGCACCAGCATTTGAAGCTTTGCCCCTCAGCATTAAGTCAACCCGACTCAACACATCCTCCTTAGATATCCGCTTGTCGGTAATTCGAGAAGGGTCATTAACACTGATATACAGATAAGCAGGGTAGACTATATCTTTCAAAGGCTGAATGTTCTTGAAAACAATGTCAACAACAACAGCTTCAGCGGTCAGGCCCCTGTTCTTCAATGCGTATATCTCGGCAAGTAAGACCTTGGACTCAGCAAGCTCTGAGTCTGTCGGGACCTCTATCCAGCTAGGCGTTCGAACGTCGGGTTGTCTCCTTGAGTGAGTGGGAAGTGATTTGTTATGATTCTCCATGGTGAACCATTCAAAGCGCCAGCCCTTAATACTCTTTCAAAGGAATATCAAGGTATTCAGTCTTCCTGCCTCGACGAAGTTCCAAACTGGCACCTCCAACAAGCTGTTGCTACCCTCCAGCCATCCCGGGCTGATAATGGTAAAGGTACTTCCAAAGCCCAAAATGTGGAAGAATTCCAAGGAAAGCTTCCATAGGTGGACAAACACAACGACTTGAAGCACAAAATTGGGATTTAGATGCGTAAGGTTCAGAGAGTAAAAGTCAAGAAGGCCACGAAAGAAGGGAGAAACTGGCAAGGCTAGTCCTCAGGTGACAAAAGGCACGAAAATAACCGCCTCATGGGTATCCTCCGTCGGGATGGTAACTACCTGCCAGATCTGCCAGGAACATAAATCCTTAGGCGGCAAAACACCAATTTCAACAAGATGTAAGAGGTCAGCTTCAGAAACAACAGAGACATGGTTACCAGAGAAAGGAAGTTGGCTATCTAGATCAATCAGAGGGATGACTGGCGTGGCAACACTCTGTTTCCTCTTCCTGGGTGCCATCATGATCCTTCAGCCAGCGTGGCTCAAGAATAGAACGCGAGAAGACGTGGGAGCTCAGGAAGCTAGAAAGCGGCGAAGGAAAACAGCAACTAGAGTTCAAGGGCCAAGAAAACGTCAACAAAAATATAGGTTGGCACACTAAGTTGGGTGCAGCATGACAGGCTGGAGGCTCGGACGAGTTTTGGGCATAGTAGAGTAAAGGGGCTCGGTCAGTATCTCTAGAAATCTAAGACTCGTCAACCAGGTTCTCTGGGATCAGATTGTCAGGCAAAAGGATAGAGTGCACAACAATGAAATAGCATTGAACAAGCTCCATTCATTCATAGGTCGGGAATCATTACAAAAGGAAGAAGACTGACTCATTATGAGCCGACCAATTACCTCCTTGATTCACTACTACTAAACTACTTTACTACTACTACTAAACAACTACCACTAAACTACTACTACTAAACTACTACTACCACTACAACTACACTATACTACTATTTAAGCCGGTGGCACATTGCCACCGGCATCGTCGTCGTCGTCGCTGCCGCCGCCTTTGCTGTTGCTGCCGTCGGCGTTGCCGCCATCACCATCACCGCCACCCTCGTTGCTGTCGTCGCCGCCATCGCTGCTGCCGTCGCCCTCACCATCGCCGCCCACCTCGGAGTCCTCCTCCACATCCGAGGAAACATCCTCCTCCGAGTCATCCGACCCACAGAGACATGCGCGCTCGATGGACCGAATGTACGCTCGCTCCACGACGGATAGCCCCATGGAGTCATCCGAGTCATCAAACGACGCCATAGGGGACACCGGAGCGGGGGAGCGATCATACTCGGAGGAGAACTCCTCCTCCGAGTACTCCGAGCCCCAAAGTCCTCCGAGGGAGGACTTGGGGGGCGCTTGTGTTTCCCATCGACCGGGCGGTGCCCCTTCTTGCCTCCTTTTCCTCCGGCCATCACTCTTTTGGAAGGAGAGGAAGCAAGGAAGAAGAAAGCAACTGAATGAGAACAAGTGGGGAGAGCAACCAAAGCAAGCGGGCTATTTAAAGGGGCTAGGAGACGACCGTTCACTTCCTACCCGTTCATCGAACAGTCACAATAATTCAATAGCAGTTCAAGCCTCCAAGAAATGAGTCAGGCGTTGGGCACCGTTTCGCATAACACAACACCGGATGGAATCAAAGTAAACCGCTCAAACGCAGTATTACACCTCGCCGTCGCATCAAGTTACTATTTTAAGACTACATGATGGACATCTTTCACTGGACAGACACCCATTCGGCACACCCATTGGGTGTACCGCTCGAATTCTCTGAGATTTTTTGAAGCGGTGAGACTTGCAACATATACGCAATGAATATACTATGACAAGAGAGAAGATCGACTGAAACGAGAAGAAGTCCATATTCCACAAAGCACAAGGCCAATCTATAGAGGCATTGAAGTCCACGGCAACGTGGCGTCCAGCCAAGACCTCTCTGTTTTGACTGGCCGAACACCAGCTTGTCGCCGATCGAATTAACTCCAGACCAAACAGGATATGGACAGATGTCATCACCGAGCTACATTGAAAGACTATTTTGAAAAAAAGCACAAGATGAAGACCTTTGAGTTGACTATTTCAAAATCAAATCAAAGCTCGGGGGCTACACCCATTGGGTGCACCTTTGATGCACCCAAGGGAATGACAAAATTTCGAAGTCAAGTGCTGAATTCTAAAGCATAAGATGAAGACCTTTGAGTTGATTATTTCAAAATCAAATCAAAGCTCGGGGGCTACACCCATTGGGTGCACCTTCGGTGCCCCCAACAAAATCACAAAATTTCGAAGCCGAGTGCTGAATTCTAAAGCATAAGATGAAGACCTTTGAGTTGATTATTTTAAAATCAAATCAAAGCTCGAGGGCTACACCCAATGGGTGCACCTTCGGTGCACGCAACAGAATTAGTGTCTCAAAGCTAGACGATGAACTAAGAAGCAAGTGCCGAGGACCTTTGAATCGACTATTTCAAAATCAATTTAAAGATTAGGGGCTTGTGGGGGATGGATATCCCCTAGGTCCACCCAAGGGCAAAAATTTTGCTCGGGGCCACATGGCAGTTGCCCCTCTGAGTCATCCCATCATGGGCTAGGCGAACGGAGACGATGGAAGCAGGCCGACCCAAAGGCGAAAAAGGCCCACGTCTGAGCTAGCCGCGACATAGGCGTGAATGTGTCGGGCCTGTTTGTTCCCACGCCCGACATCCTAAAACGCCGGGGATAGCTCGGCATGAAGGCACCAGATTTTCCTCGAGATAGTGAAAGTTGTTTGCTACTAATTAGGAGGTAAGTAGGAGGATTGCGATCAACACTTGTATGGGAAGACCCCCCACGGTCGTGTATATAAGGCCAAGGGGACCCCCTCCATTTTCATCTCATTAGTATCCCCTCAGTTCAGTAGACACCACTGGTAATCTCATCCATAAAGAAAGCCATCCTAGGAAGTAGGGTATTACGCTCCTCAAAGCGGCTCGAACCTGCTGAAATATGCTTGTCTCTCTCTCTCTCTCATGCTAGAGCGCGAACCATCGAGCTACGATCTGTGACACCATCCTACCCAAAAGCACCACGAGGGTAACCTGGGTGTGCGGTCGGACACAAAACACCGACAGTCGTACAACTCATGTCTAACGTACGATGTGGGTAGATAGTTGAACATAAACTTATATCTGATGGCGGTTAGGGACAGACTATAGAACCTAGCATTATGTCCGATGTAGGCCGTCAGAAGTTATAGGATATATGGAACGACACACACACACACCATTTTCTTCCCTCTCTCTCCGCGCTCAATCGATCCGAGTATCCGATCCACGTATCTCTCTCTCCTGCCATGCCGTTCCAACCGTGCCCACCGCCGGCCATGGCCCCGCCCATGCCGGCCCACACGCCCACACCATCGTTGATCATGCCTGTCACCACCACCCTGCCCATAGCCCAATGTCGCTGTCCAGCGCACCCACGCCCCAATGCTGCCACCCTCATCCGTGTGTCATCGCCATTGCCCTAGTCCACGTGCCCTACGCTATTTGCGCACCACTGATGTCCGCATGTCATTGACATTGTCTACGCCGCCTGCGCGCCACTGCCACCGGTAAGTACATTATTTTTAGAATTGTATGTATATGTTGATTGACTGTAGTTAATTTGTGTACACATAATTGATTTATATGTTAAAAATTGTGCACCAGTTAACTCCTAATGCTACCATTAAACTTGGTGTTTTATATGGGTCGTGCGAAGTCAGGGAGTTCGCACTGAAGCTAATGCTTTCTATAGAGTGAATGAATTGCACTATCAGACGAAGGCTAGACCTTCAAAGAAGCTTCATAACAACTTCGGTTATTATAACTTCGTCTATCAGAGGGATTATGTTGCTCCTGTGCTCGCTTACCAAACCAAGTGGCAACGTTATTGGTTTTATGCTGAAGTAGATTCTAAGCAACGAGAAGATTTTGAGCATATGTTGATGAGCCCACTGAACATTAGCTTCGGTCTGAAGAGACAAAACTGCAGAATGAGTGGAGCTACTCAAGATGCTTACAAAGCTTACAACATTGTAGTCAAGAGGATAGGGACCTAGGATCTAATTCAAGAGTTTCTTGCATACAACGTGTGTAACACCCCTGGTGTTACTGTCACTAAAACTTGAGCATAACATCATGAGCATTAGCATATCATGTGATTGTTACACTTAGAATGCATTCACTAGGCAAAAATTTCAAACAAGTTGTATTGATGTGACTTGTCATGGGTGAAACCCTAGAGTAGGGTACTTAACCCTAAACTGGGCTTAGAAGTGTAAACAGAGCCTAAATGAGAGAAAACTTCAAAACTCATGAGAAATAATCATAAGATATCCCCATTAATGAACTTGAGTGGCATTCAAACCCTAGAAGTGCCAGAAACCCTAAATAGACCCTTGGAAAACCCTGGACTGAAACCCTAGGGGGTCATATGTAAATGTTGCACACTTTTGGACCAAAGTGCAAAAACCAAGGAATTAGGGTACCCTAAAGCATATGGTTCACACATGTGAGGATTTCCAAGTCAAAAGATGTGAAATGGACTTATTTGCAAAAGGCCACTCCATTCCTCTCATATGGCTGAGTCTGAAATTCAGTGCACAAGGCTGACTTTGGAGCTCTGTAGTTCTAAAAAAATTAGGAATTTGCCTAGGGTCAACACATCAAAAGTCTAGAGCTATAATAAGAGAACAACTTTGCTTAAGTAACTAAGCTTCGTTTACATACAAAATTTGGAGAAAAATAAGCTCAAAGTTGTGCTGTCAGTCAGCATTAAGTCTGAACTTTCAGTAACAGTGGAGTTGGATGAACTTAGAGCTTGATTTTGAGTAAGATCTATAGCTCGATTGAGGGTAGTTGCTATAGTAGAATTGTAGCTGGTATGAAGGGCTACAAGTTTGCTACAGATGTATTGGCAAGTTGTTGCACAAAAATTCGAGATCTAGGCATTGCAATTCGGTTTATCAAGCGCTCTGAATCGGGTTTCAATGGTACAATGACCAGATCAGAACGCCAGCGCAGAGAACTCACCGCCGGCGACCATGCGCCTAGATTCAGGCTCGCTGCGGTGATTCGTGCTCGACGCAGTTAGATAACACAGAGGGGTAAGGAAATATCGCGCCATGGATGAACTCCGACCACTATTCTACTCCAGCCGCCGTACCCGCCTGAGTCACAGCCGCTGTGGATAAGTTCACCGGAGTTAGCCGTCTGCCGCTCGGATGACACGTGCCTAGACATTGTACTTCGTCATAGTGACTCGCTCTAGCACGTCCGGTCATCGCCGGTGAGCCCGCCACGGTAAATGCCACCAATCGCTTATGCCAGTATTCTTCCCCCTCTCCGGCCGCCGCGCGTCTCCTTTAAATTCATGAGCCACTGCTCAAGAGTGCTATAAATTGAGCACACCCTTGGCTCCATTAGGTATTCTAGCATCCAATCCAACCGCTTATGCCTTCAATTACTCACCAGAGCCCACGAATTGCTCATTTCCCCCAAATCGGTTTCCTCCACCGTGAAAGAGTCCTCACCGTGGCTAGCTTGTTCTAGGTCTGTTCATGCTCTCTGCTCTCCCGTTTTAGTGTCCTTAGGTTCTCCTGATGCTCCTCGACCCATTCAATTGAGCTAGACTGCCCTAGATCACCGGGAACACTTCTGTTCATCTGTTGTCTGTGCTGTCTCCGTGGACTGGGTGATTTAGAGCTCGAACTATGCAATTGATCGAGGGAAACACTCGTTAGGTGTTGAATTAGGTTTCAGCCAAGTTAGGGCACCGGCCATTGCTTATCTTGGCCGGTACGAGTTCGCCGGAGCTTGGTTCTTCACTGTGCGACGTCGTGGACATCGGTTGGTGAAGAATTAGAACTTGGAGGGCTTCGGTGTAAATGTCAGTGACTGAAGCAACAATGTCGCAGGCTCTTTTGGGTTGTTTAAAAAGCCAGGGTCATCGGTGCAAAACTGTCATGCAGGCGCGTTCTGCCTTGGCTGGGCCGGCTCAGGCCGGATTCAGCCCAGAACTGTTGACTCTTTTCCTTTTTCTTTTTCTGCCAGGGTTAGAGAATTTCTAGAAACTTATAGAAAAATGCTAAAAATGCAAGAACAATTTTGCTAGGTTCCTAATTTTCTATAGTATTTAATAAAAATAGTTTCATAAATTTTGGTCCAAATAGGGAATTATGGAATATTTAAAATAGCCAAAACCCATACCCCTTGAATTTTAGAAATTAATTAATAATTCCAAAAATCACCAAACTTTTTAGATAAGCTTTAAATGTTATTTAGAAGCCTTGGGTAAAGTTTGGTATGATTTGGACCATGTTTGGTACCTAGAACCCAAAACCCTAGTCTTCCAGTAATACCTGCCCTAGGAACTTCACTAATGACTCCATACACCCTAGTTTCTTGGAGATCTGTGAAGGAAAATTATATTCAATACATTAGATAATATACTTTTATTATCTTTGCATTTTCATCAGCATTACATGAGCATTCATGATTATATATGGTTATATATAGAAAACGAAGAAGAAGTAGAAGTTGAAGAAGCAAGGGCTACACCACCACCACCTGAAGAACCTCCGACCGGGAACTGCTTTTATTTTGACATCTGTGGAGCAGAGCCCGACTCACCTATAACACAAGGCAAGCCTCGGTGCATTTGCCACCTCCTTGTTATTTTAAAATCTTTCTCACTTGCTTGATGCATTAGGTGATAGGAGTGGTGTGCTAAACAAGTTGCTGCATTTCCTTCCTTAAGTATTTGATTACCTTTCCCTGATCCACTGTTTTACAAAAAAAGGTTTTTCTTATGCTTAGTCTTGCTCTAGAAAAACAAAATGTTTTGTTTTGACAAAAAGATGATGCTTCAAGTGGGTGGAATGTTTTCGAAATAAAACTTGATGGTGGATCCATCATGGCCGTGATGGGTTCAACATCGGAAAAGATGTACCTCTGCCAGGTACCAAACTTTGGGTTTGAAATGATAAAGCTGAGACCGGGCGGTTGAATTGCACGAGAACGGTGTAGTGTCTCCGCAAGGGCAACTTCGAGACCATCCACGTGCTGCTTGGAGCTTTTTGCTATGTCTAGTTTTCTCCTATTTGTTGTACAGGAGAACATAGAATGGAATTCAACTTTGGTGGCCGCAAAAGTGTAGAGACTTGATTTTATATAAAGTTAGGCTTAACATTAGTGCAAACAGTTGTATTTTAGTTTAGATTTAGAGTACACTTATGTATGTGTTGTTTGACAATGCTTATTTATGATATATTGAATGGTACTTATTTATATTATATTAATTATAATGTTGTTCAATATATGTATATGTATATTTCTCTTTCAAATTATTATAACGTGATATCTGATACTGCCGTGTAAGTCATTTTGTTTAAATCTTAATAAGACGGTCACCAAAATGTCTAATATCAGTCTCCTAAATAAGACGGTTTCTAAAACGTCAATTATTAGTCACCTAAATAAGATGGGTTTTCTATTGTAATCATCTATTATTGTAGGATATTCGAGACATTTTGATAAATACTTTATGACTTATAACGTTTGTATTCTCTACGGTCCTTTAGAAGCAGTGTCTTAAACAAAACCTAATTCAAGACGGTTTATCGGATAAAATGACTTAAACAAATACCTTTTTCAGACGGTTATAAATTAAAAATTGTCTTATATAATATCTTTTAAGACGGTTTATAACCATCTTAAAAGTGGGACATCTTTTACGACTCCATCAAATTTGGACACTTAATAAGCGTCTTAAGAACTGAAAATTAATCGTCTCATATAACATGTTTTGTAGTAGTGCCCGTCTAAGTCGGTTAAGGACCTTGTCGATGTAGGCTTGATGATCGAGGACCCTTTAACTGGTCACATGCCTCATCATGGGTAAGCTTTGCCTTAGGCAGACTAATACCAGAATAAGATAACACGCAATAGGAGTGGAAAGATGGCGAGAGTAGCGTGTACCCTCCATGGCATGAGGCTGAACGGTAGTGTATCTGTGCTCTCGGTTGGCGTGAACCTGATCTGGTCTTAAGAACCCCTGTGGCGAGTTGACATATGCAAGGGTTAAGTGCTACATATGTCGTGTGATCGGAGATCCTCAGCTGAGTATTAATCGATTCGGATCACCGTTACTTCTCGGACATGAAGACTTGGTCACTGACCTACACATAGCAATCCAGTGAACAAGAAGGGTTGATAAGAAATTGGCTAGTATAGGTCAAGTGCTTGAACTAGGGTAGAAAGAACTCTAGAACTCAGGCAATGACTTAACTTGCTAATAAAACTAGACTTTTAAGGATCCACTATTAGTAAGCATTTTTGCAAACAAGAGTCTTGATTATTGATTAAGCCTTACCTTGACTCCCTTAAGGCAGCATATCCTTGAGAGTCTTTTATTTTGACAGGTAAGACTTGCGAAAGTACACTCCATACTCAGGGTTTTCGAACCCATGTTGTTGTAGGTGAGGAAGCAGCAAATTTTTTGTTGCTTTTGTTCCAAGGTGGTGCATAAGGAAGAAAACCAAGACTGAAGCCTCGGGAGGAAGTGTCCTCCTTTATAAACTGTTTACTGTTAATCGGGAGGGGTTTTTGCCTCCCAGGGTTGTAATAATATTACTCGAGCACTCTTATATTTTACTGGTCTGTAATAATACTACTCTTTCTATAGTTTAATATAAAATAAGTTGTTGTAACTACTTCCGCATACTCGTTCCTCCGATGTGTTGTAATATCTGCGTGACGGGTGAAACGCTCTTGGGCAAGGTAAAGAATACAGATACCGAACTTGTCAAGTGATCAGGTGCACCTGCAGGGTTGTCTGAGGTCCGATGGACAAGGACAACTGTAGGTGGGCCTAATAACTTGTGAGGTTCTGTCACAGCTGGTATCAGAGCGAAGCCCATCTTTGCAGATGTTATGAGGCATTTTCAAAAAGAATTTTCAAAGACTTATCTAAGAAAATTTCTTTCCTTCTTATCTAACTACCTTCTGAAGTACTTATTTTAAAGACCAGATAATAGAGTGCAATGTATAGAAGGTTGTGAATCAACTAAGGTTGATTCTGTAATTATGCATGCATCATGTTAAAAACTATACTAATAAGATTTTCCCCCTTATGGAGATATGCCGCCACGCACAAGGAAAACCGCGCGCAAGTCCAATGGACCAATTGGCGTGCCTCGCCATCAGCTGGCTCCAAGGCATGAGGATAGCAGCAGCATCAACAATGACCCCATTGGAGATCTAGAATCCCAGGTGGAGCAGCTTCGAACGGAGCTATGTCACAGAAACAGTGTGTGGGTTGAGGATGGTCAGCGCATAAATGAGTTAAGAACTGACATCTGACATCTGCAAGACGAGCTTGCCGAACGAGATTTGGCACTCGATTGGGCTGTCAACTCGCGTTCCATTGCTTAGGACCGAGAGGCCAAAGCTCGAGCCCGTGTGGAGGAGCTTAGCATGGACGTTGATAACTTGCAGGTGTACTGCAATACATTACATGAGGAAGTTCATGAATTGTATTCGCGACTGCACCCTGACGTACCTGTAGACCCTGTTGGAATGGGAGCTGGACCTTCTGGAACAGCAGGTGAAGCATTTGGTGGGGAACTGGACCTTTTTAAGCCCCCTCCTTCAATGAACCTGGCTGATGAATGGACCCCTACACCCGACAACGAAGCTGCTAAGGATAATAAATACTAGTAGTAGTATAGTTTAGAAATAATGTTAATGTAAAATAGGTAATGAAGTCATGTTGTACATTGAGTTTGTAGAATTACATCTTAAGTAATGTAAAATGATGGTATGTATCAACATGTGATATTTCCAAATATTTCTTTGCTTCAGATGTCATTTTGAACTCATGCACATGACAGCGCGGGAACATCCCGTGGTCAAGAAGATGCACCCAATCCACTGCCGGTACCGCCCACGCTGGCCGAGGCTATCGCCGCCTTGGTCACCGCGACCACTGATAACACCCGCTTCCTACGTGAAATGGTGGGACAGCAACTTCAACAACAAGGCGGGAGGGCTTATCCGCAAGGACCCTACGAAACATCGTACTTGGATTTCTCGGAAACCCGTCCCCCACTATTCGTCAAAGCTAAGGATCCTCTCGAAGCAGACGAATGGGTTCGGGTCATTGAGCAGAAGTTTGGACTCATCCGATGCACAGAGACCCAGAAGCCATTGTTTGCGGCTCAGCAGTTAAGAGGCCCTGCCAGCACCTAGTGGGGAAATTATGTGGCCATTCAGCCTGCCAGACATCAAGTCACCTGGGACGAATTTAAATTGGCATTTCGGGAGCACTACATTCCAGAAGGAGTGCTCCATATGAAGCAAGAAGAATTCATGAAACTCAAACAAGGTGTACACAGTATCTCAATAAATTCAATCATTTGTCCTAGTACGCAATTGACCAGGTCAATACTGACCTGAAAAAGATGAACTGTGTTATGAGAGGCCTTAATGACCAGCTACAACGAAAGATGGCCACCTGCCTCGACCTCTCCTACAGCAAGGCTGTCAGCACAGCGCTGGCAGTTGAAGCTAAGTATGCAGGCCCAGGGAAGTCAAAGGGCTTTGGAGGTGACAGGTCCAACTAGGGGCCTGAAAAGCGACAAAGGTTGGTAATCCGACCTTTCAATCAAAACCATTCTTCACCTTGTTCACCCTCCTACCCCTTTAAACAGCCTATATTCATCCGCCCTGCCACTGCCCCCACTTCAACAACTCAGTCGAGTGCCCCTGGTGCTCATTTCCCCGCACTCCCGAGTTCTTCAAGCGACTGCTTCAATTGTGGGAAGTCTGGACATTTCATCAAAGACTGCCCATATCCGAGGTGGAACAACTCCAATAATCAGCAGAACCGTGGGAGTTCCAGCCAAGGCAAGGGAAACACGACAAATAATGCAGCGGGCAAGAATATGAAGAAAACTGGGCGAATCTATTATACACAAGTGGCCACTACGCCGGAGGGAGAGCCAGTTATGATGGGTACGTTTCTCATGGCCAATCACCCTGCATTCATTCTCTTTGATTCTGGTGCTTCACATACATTCATAAGCAAGAAGTTTGTGGAGAAATATTGCATTCCTTGCATTGAATCAAGGGAAGGGTTTATTGTTTATTCGCTTGGGGGACAAATATTCACTAAAGAAGTGGCTTTCCATGTGCTCGTAACATTGGCTGAACGGGACTTTCCCACAAATATGATTGTTCTGAAAGGCCAAGATATAGATGTAATTCTGGGCACGAATTGGTTAGCCCAGCACAAAGCTATCCTCAACACTGATCTGAGAACCATCAGGTTGAGCTATGGCCAGGAAGAGGTTCTCTTGTCCATTCTCGTAGCTACTACAGCTAAACCATTTGGCAGAGTATATGAAGCCATCATACCGGGGATCCAAGATATTCTGGTAGTATGTGAATTCCCGGACGTCTTTCCGGAAGATCTGCCTAGATTGCCTCCAGAGAGAGATGTAGAATTTGTGATTGAAATGAAGCCCAATATGGCTCCTGTTTCTAGAAGGTCGTATCGAATGCCTCCGAATGAGTTGGTAGAGCTCAAGACACAATTACAAGATCTGCTAGAAAAGGGATTCATCCGACCAAGCTCATCACCTTGGGGTTGTCCAGCCATCTTTGTCAAGAAGAAGGATTAAATGCTTCGGATGTGCCTGGATTACAGACCCCTTAATGAGGTCACAATCAAGAATAAGTACCCTCTCCCCGGATTGATATCTTATTTGATCAGCTTACCAGAGCTTGAGTATTTTCCAAGATTGACCTCAGGTCGGGTTACCATTAGATCCGTATTTGACCCGAAGATATACCCAAGACCGCATTCACTACGCGGTATGGATTATTTGAATATCTTGTTATGTCTTTCGGATTAACAAATGCTCCCGCCCACTTCACATATATTATGAACTCAGTATTCATGCCCGAGTTGGATAAATTCATGGCAGTCTTCGTTGATGATATCTTGATATATTCCAAGAATGAAGAGGAGCATGCTCGGCATTTGCAGATCGTATTAACGCGCTTAAGGGAGCATCAATTATATGCTAAATTCAGCAAGTGTGCATTTTGGCTGGAGGAGATCCAATTTTTGGGACACGTATTGTCTGCCAAGGGGATTGCGGTTGATCCCAGCAAGGTCCAGGATATTTTGGAGTGGAAACCACCAACCACTGTACATCAAGTCCGAAGTTTCCTTGGACTGGCTGGTTATTACCGCCGATTTATTCCAGATTTTTCCAAGCTTGTGAAACCAATCACAAGTTTATTGAAGAACGATACCAAATTAACTGGTCTTCAAGATGCGATGAAGCCTTCGAGCAGCTAAAGATGTTATTGACCACTGCTCTGGTATTAGCTCAACCGGACATTGAAAAGCCTTTTGATGTGTATTGTGACACATCAGGCAGTGGCTTAGGTTGTGTCTTGATGCAAGAAGGCCAAGTTATAGCATATGCCTCAAGACAGTTGCGCCGGCATGAGGAACATTATCCAACTCATGACCTGGAATTAGCTATTGTGTTTCATGCCCTAAAAATATGGCATCATTATCTAATGGGGAATATCTGTCATATCTATACAGATCATAAAAGCTTGAAGTACATCTTTACTCAGCCAGAGCTGAATATGAGGCAGAGGAGATGGCTTGAGCTGATTAAGGATGAATTGGAAATTCACTATCACCTAGGCAAGGCCAATGTAGTGGCAGTTGCACTAAGTCGCAAGGCTTCCTGCCATTGTCTTACAATGAAGACTTCTGACATTATATTATGCCAAGAAATGGAGAAGTTGAACCTAGGAATGATTCAACATGGAACTTTAAACCACTTGAAGCTTGAGTCGGTTCTTCTGCAAAGAATAATTGATGCACAAAGAAATAATGAGGGTATGAAACACATTCATGAGAAAATAAAGACCGGTAAGGCAAACTATTTTAGAGAGGATGATCAAGGCATTATATGGTTTAACAACCGCTTAGTTGTGCCCAAGAATGATGAAGTCCGCCAGCAAATTTTAGATGAAGCACATCTTAGTCGCTATTCTATTCATCCCGGAAGCACTAAGATGTATCATGATCTAAAGCAGCATTATTGGTGGACGAAGATGAAGATTGAAATTGCACGCTATGTGGCGAGGTGCGACACTTGTAGACGTGTCAAGGCCATACATATGAAAACTGCTGGTCCATTGCAATCTTTACCGATCTCGACTTGGAAATGGGAGGACATAAGCATGGACTTTATTGTGGGATTACCCAGGACAGCAAAAGGATTTGACTCTATTTGGGTTATAATTGATCGGCTTATGAAAATTGCTCATTTTCTGCCAGTCAAGACATATTACCCGGTCATCACTTATGCCCAGATGTATATTGCTCGCATTTTCAGTTTGCACGGTGTTCCGAAGACAATAGTGTCGGATCGTGGACCTCAATTTGTATCCAAATTCTGGGAAGAACTTCACAAATCTTTGGATACTAAGTTGCTCCACAGTTCGGCCTATCATCCTCCAACTAGTGGGCAGACTGAGAGAGTGAATCAGATACTTGAAGATATGCTGCGAGCATGTGTTCTGGAATTCCCACAGAAATGGGATGACTGCTTACCATTAGCGGAGTTCTCATACAATAATAGCTATCAAGGGAGCATCAAAATGGCACCCTTTGAAGCTTTGTATGGACGACGATGTCGTACTTCGTTAAACTGGTCTGAACTAGGAGAAAGATGGTTTTTTAGGCCTGATATGGTAAAAGAAATGAAAGAGAAGGTTCAACGAATAATACATAATTTGAAAGAGGCCCAAGCTCGCCAAAAGAGTGTAACACCCAATTTGTAAATTGCTAGAAATAATACCAATAGAGAAACAATTCCTCTTTATGTGAGTTTGACCTTCATGCATCATCACATGTGAACACTAGATTCAAAAACAAATAAGTAATAAAAGGAAATATTATTAAAGTTTATGCATCATGCTGAGTTTTTATTTGGATGTGCATTTGTGCTTAATAAAATAAATATACCATTAATAGCATATCAATGGATCCATAGAATTTAAAGTTTGACTTGAAAATAAAACCATGAGAATATAGAAAAGAAAGGGAAAGAGTATAGAATTTATAGAAAATATATACATAAAAATAAGTATCTTCAAAGTCAGTACTTTAATGGCACAATATAAAATTGTAAGGAAGGGCCAAAAGGTTTGAATTAGATCTGAATTCAAATTGAATTTGAAAAGGGAGAAAAGGAAATAGGAAATAAAAAGAAAAAGGATATTGTACCCCTAACTGGGCCTCTGTACCAAATTCGGCCCACCAGAAACCTTCACCGCGCCAGCCCACACCGTTCCCGCGCGAGACTCGTGACCACTCGCTGCCAACTGGGGCCCGCTTGTCTGTCTTCGGCGCCGACGTGTGGGACCCGCCGGTCGGGGTTTCCCCTTTCCTCGCGGCGTCTGTTGCAACAGAGTTCGCGCGCGGCCGCTGACAACCCGACCCCCGTGTCAGCCCGTTCCTCTTCGCCTTAACAGACCCGCGCGAGATACTCGCCGCTGTTGCCGTGAATCGCGGACGACCCCCCCCCCAGCCCGAGCTGAGTCCATGGAGGATAAGTAGGCGAACTCCCCTGCTCCCTCCTTCCCTCCTCATCCGCTTGCGCCGCCGTGAATCGCACAGAGAAGGGGGGGAATTCGAGTGAGGGAGAGTGCCGCCGCGGGTTGGGAGTGAGAGCTGGTAGGCAAACCTCGAGCTCCTCGTTGCCACTGCCTTAACGTCGTGTCTGGGAGTTTCCACGGACCGCAAGGAAGGTGTCGGTGGCCTCGACGTGCACGTTTGGTCGACGGAGACCCCGAGATTCCTCACCGTCGTGTGCCATCTCCGCCGCGCCGTGGACAGGATAATTTGCCCTTCAACTGTCGGTATGCACCTCCATCCCAAGTCTGCCGTCGTGCCAATTTCGTTTTGCGGGTATCGGGAGTAGGGGCGGTGCACCGGAGGGGAGGAATTGGGTTCGCCGGCGCCTGCGCCACCGCGGTGGGAGCGCGCCGCCGCGCTGGAGCTTGGGGTGTTGGGGGAATGATGCTGGCCGTTGAAACCGCATCCAACAGTTCAGAATGATGGCGCCGGAGTAGGATTGGAGGGAGCAACCTGTGCCGTTGATCGCTCTCTGGACGGCTCAGGTTAGATCGGGTCTCATTAAACCGTGGCCGTGGATCTCGGATCCGGCGGCTAGTATCATGTACCGCTTCGGTTAAGCTAGATCTAATCTGTGCCCTAGAATTCTAATCGGACGGCCCACGTTAGTCCATACCCCTTCGCGGGTCAGTTTTATTAAAGAGCCCCTCACCTTTTAGCAAATCAACCCGCCATCCATACTCAACTGTGCACTGGGTCTCTGGATTTTTACCCCGAGCCCCCTGTGCTTCACATATATTGAGGCCCAGTCCAGTACTGGTTTAATCGATTTAAATGAATTAGAAATTGGATTTTAAATATGAAAATAAACCTTAGAACTTGTATAAATCATAGAAAATCCATTTTTAGTCCAAATTGAGCCATTCCAGTTCCTAAAATTTTGTAATTTTATTATCTATCACTTAGAATCTCTGTTTTATCATGACAACAGTAAGAAGATTAATCCCACACTTAATCCTATTTAAAACACATGAAACCTTTGAAAATTCATAACTTAAATTCTATAACTCCAAAAATTATGATTCATGTTCCTAGAATTTTATTTTAATGTGTAGATTATTACTGTGTATTTTGTTTATATGTTTGGTGTAATGTTAATTTCTCTATATGCACTGTGCTTGTTTGTATTGTGGCGAGTAGAAGAGCCCGTTGCTGAGGATCCTGGTGAGCAGCAGATTGAAGTAGCTGAGCAGGAGCTCATTGAAGGCAAGTTGTGCCCTTGACTACTTTTTACCCAATAATGTTCTTTAATATCACTTATTCATGCATAGGTTAATTTTGATGGGACCCGATAGGTCACCCTAGATTGTTTATCTCATTACCTTGTTTACCCCTGACTCACTTGGGTAGTTTGCTATTGCTTTACATGGTTTTGGGATAATCATTTATTACCTCTATGTTCCAATTCTTTTGTTATTCTAATTATGTTCATGTTATGATCATTAATGTTAATTGGAACATAGAGCTTAACTTGAGAACCACGTGCCACCACAAGGGTTTAATGGGACGCCCTTGGCTGACTAATTAGGAAAGCTAGTGGAAGACTACCTTACCCGAAAGGGGCAAGGGCAGTAGGGGAGTGGTCAGTGTAGGGAGGTCCTTGGTTGATTTTGCTGCGATGGCAGTCAGCCGAGAACCCTGCATTGGAACTTCCTATAAACTGTAGCGGGTTTTCGGAAGCTAGTGGAACTTTGTAAAGGCCTCGTAGTGTTGCCCTGCCGCGCTTCCTAGGTAGAGGTGTATGGGACTCGCGACCCCTTGGCAGATGGGTAGCATGACTTGTGGGTAAAGGGTACAACCTCTGCAGAGTGTAAAACTGGTATACTAGCCGTGCTCGCGGTCATGAGCAGCTCAGGACTCTCTGATGTTTAAATTATGGAATTTAAATTCAATTTTGTCATTTGCATTGCATGGGTTGTTATTAATTTTGTTCTATTACTTTATTTATGGTTTGGTATTTACTTACACTTAGTAATTGCTAATAAAATTTTGACCAACTACTTAAAAGCAATGCTCAGCCTTAAACCCCTGTCATTGATTAGCCTTACACATCACATGAACTCACACCTTTGTGAGTTCATGTCCACTGGTTCCCCACAACTTGTTGAGCTATGATCATGTGTGAGCTCACCCTTGCTGTCTCACACCCCCCCATAGGAGAAGAGCAGGTGGTTCAGGAGGAGCCACAAGGCGAGGAGTATGATCTGATCTAGGTGGCGTTTCTCAATTGACATTGGCGCCGACGATCCTTAGTTCGTTTTATATTTATTATTTTATTTTGTAATAAGTCTTCCGCTATGTAATAAATACTCTGATGTTTTATGACATTTATCTCTATACACTCTGTTATTATATATGTTGTCTCCTTGGCGCATGTATGAGATGCACCTGGCTTTGTTCCTTAAAGCCGGGTGTGACAGAAGTGGTATCAGAGGAAATGTTGACTGTAGGACGAAACCTAGATAGAAATGGACAAACCCTTACCTACTTATCTTACTCTGATTCATTCCATACTTACTTTATCTTGATCCTGTCTCACCTTTTGCTATCCTACTCTGATCATTCTTACCTTTTCTACTCTAAGACAAGATGGATTTCACACCTTGGAATCCCTACCCTTATGACATTTTTAAGAGATAGGGAACCTAAGATGAAAATAAAACTATTTTTTTCTATTTTAAAAATGTTGGTTGATTGTGCTGATGCTAAATGCCTGATTTGTTTCTTTGATTGATTGAATTATAGATGGACATCTTAGCATGTACCAACATAAGGTGTTGAATTAGCTTTAGTAGGTAAAATATTAATCTGTTTAGCTAATAAAAATTCCCTAAAGTAACCTGCTTTGTAAATACCTGCCTTGTCTACTGCTCTCTCTTACCATATGTATCTAACTCAGATGGTCAATACCAGGAGGGGTGGCGGAATTGATTTGCCTCCTAACCAACACGCTCGAAGGATATATAGACAACCTCAGCCACAGCCTGCAGAGATGAATCCTCCTAATCCTCCACCAGGCGGAGTTGACCCACTGGTTGCTGCTCAGATGGCGGTGATGCAGCAAATGGCGGACACTATGGCTGATATGCGTGCCCAGATGCAGCAAGAACGCCAGGAGATGCGTCAGGAAAGAGAAGATATACGACAGGAGTTGCGCCAGGAGCGAGATGAGATACGCCAGGAAAGGAGGGCACAACAACAGCAGCTGCAACAACAAATGCAACAGCAACAAGTACCACTGCCTCCACCACCACCACCAGTTCCACCTCGTGATAAGCACCGGGAGTTCATGAGTCATAAGCCACCTACATTCGCTAGCTCACCTGATCCACTGGACGCGGATGATTGGCTGAAGTCCGTTGAGAAGATGCTGAATATTGCACAGTGCACGGACCGGGAGAAAGTTCTTTATGCTTCTGGACGTCTGACAGGTCCTGCTGCTGACTGGTGGGATTCTTATACTGCTGCCCATGATGCTGCAGATACTATTACTAGGGCGGAGTTTAGTACACAGTTCAGGAACTACCATATTCCAGCTGGTATGATAAAGATCAAGAAGAAGGAGTTTCTGTCGCTGAAGCAAGGAAGTATGTCAGTCAGCGAGTACCGCGACAAGTTTATTCAGTTATCCAGATATGCCCCTGAAGAAGTTGCTGAAGACGAGAGGAAGCAGGAGCATTTCATTGAAGGACTTAATGGGCCACTGCAGTATGCTCTAGTGGCACACACATTTCCATCATTTCAGAGGCTGCTTGATAAGGCACTGGCTATTGAACACAAGCGTGTTCAGTTGGGAGATTTGAAGAGAAAGGCAATATCTCAAGGACAAGGAAGCAGCAGTGTTTGTCCTCGCTACAGTTCACCATAGGGTACACCGACTCTGTGGGGGATAGATATCCCCCGGGTCCACTGAAAGAGTAAAGGACCTCACGAAAGGCCCGAGGGCCCAATAAATCGTAAGGTTATTCTTTCGTGGGCCTGGGGGGAAACAACCAGCAAAGCAGAGCGACGTGAGGCCAGATTGGTGCAAACCCGGACGGCCCATAGCGTCGAGCGAGTGGCCACAACGGAGATCCGACTTTCCCACGCTGGAGCCTCCATGCAACGAAGCCACGTGAGGATAAGTCGGCGAGGGTTACGTAAAGGATAATCTCAAGAGGTTCACTATCTTTTAGCCACTTGTTGTTATCTTATCCATGTGTACTGCCCCACGGTCGAGTATATAAGGCCTAGGGGGCACCCCTTCAGAACGATCGACCCATTACGTAGCCACTTACACAAACTCTCTGTATTCTCGATCCGGAGAACCCTCTTGTAATCATATCCACCAAGCATACTCATCAGGACGTAGGGTGTTACGCATCACTAAGCGGCCCGAACCTGTAAACCTTGTCCACCGTCTCTCGTGCGATCGGCACGAACCATTTTGCTATAGTTGTCGACACCTTCCTACTCCTAAAACACCTTGAGGGGCAACCCCGGGTGTGCGGTCGGACCCAAAACACCGACAGCTGGCGCGCCAGGTAGGGGGTGTGTCGACAATCCAAGCTAGCTCAATGGCCATCTCCTTCTACAGCAAGATCACCCTACGCCCCGGATCTGTGTTCTGCTTCGGAACAATCTCATTCGTAGCGGACGAAGAAGGAATTCTGCACCGTATCACGGATCCGCCGGAAAAGGAATCTTCCCCAACAAACTCCGAAAATACCGGAGAAGCGCAACCTCCGGCTCTCCAAAAGAAGATCACTACGACGGCAGCACCATTCTACCCCGACGTCCTCTTCATCGGAAGAGCGGAATCGCCCGTCATCTCCGACGACGAGCCGACTGTACCCGGGGAGGAACCGCCTCAGCGAGAGTCCCGTCGACGGAGGAACCGGCGCAGGAACGTTCGACGACATCACGCAGCCGGAGAGCAGAATCCAGAACAACCTGTCTCGCGAGACGAGGTCTCGGAGGTAGGAGAAACCCCGGAAGAACGCGTCTTCAGAGAACGAAGGAACTCCCGACGACGTGATCGCCGACGAGCTCAGGAACAGGCTGAGCAGGATGCAAGGCAACGTCGAGAGAATCCATTCTTCGGGCGCAACCTGAACCCCGACTTCGCCCGAGCCATGAACACGCCGAGCGAAGTCGGAGGGGTGCTGGCTCGGATAGCTGAAGGACTTCCTCGGACAACTGACGCCGACGGCTACCGACGACTGTTCACCCAGGCGGCCAACCATCTTCTACCGCTTGCCCACCCGCCGAACGATCTACGACACGCCATCAACAGTCGCCGAGACGCGCGGAGCTCCATCAATGCTTCGCGAGAACGGCGGCATGAGAACGAGATTCGTCGTCGAGAGGAGTATGACAGGGATCATGGCATCCCGACTCAGAGCCAAGCTACCAGGACTGAGTCGGCAACGGCTTCAACTGGCGGAACCACCCGGGGACGGTCGAGGAATCACAATCACAACTCCCCTCCCCGGGACAGACATCGACCCCGACGACAGGAGGACACGTGCGGAGTGTCCGCCCTTACTCCGCGCCTTAGGGCCATCCAATGGCCTCCCAACTTCAAGGTATCCAATGTTGACAAATATGAACCTAAGCAGGATCCATGGGGTTGGCTAGCCGTCTACACCACCGCTGCTCGAGCTGCCGGGGCGTCCGAAGACGTGATGACCACGTACTTACCCATTGTCCTTGGGCAAGACGCGCTGCAATGGCTGCGACATCTACCCCGACACTGCATCGACGTCTGGGGAGACTTCAGTCGACGCTTCACCGCCAACTTCCAGTCCCTCTCCGACAAGCCGGCGCAACCGTGGGACCTCAAATCTATCAAGCGCCGGGGGGACGAGACTCTCCGGTCGTACCTCAAGAGGTTTCAAACCATGAGAAATCGTATCCCCGATGTCACGGAGGGGGCCGTGATCGAGGACTTCTACCGAGGATCCAATGATTCGGCTTTCGTCCGAGCCATACTACAGAAGGCGCCGACTACCTCCGAGGAGCTGTTCCGGGAAGCCGACCTCTACATCACCGCCGACGAGCGAGCCCAAGACCTCATCGAAGGAGCAAAGCCCGCACCGGCAGCACCACGACGCGACACGAACCAGCAACCTGACAAGTGGTGGGAGAAGAGGCCACACGAAGAAGTGCACGCTGCCGGACCACCTGCCTCTCGCGCTCGAGGAGGACCTCGTGGAGGCGAACGTACGTTGGATGACATCCTCGACGCCCAGTGCCCGTACCACAAGGACATGCGCCACACTCTTCGAAACTGCCGAGACTTCAAACACTCCGTCGGACACGGCCGACCCTTCCAACCTCTACCTCCTCCTCCGCCGAGGGGAGGACCAGATGAACCACGACAACCCCATCGGCAGGAGGAGGGAGGAGGAGGAGGAGCTTTTCCACACGTTGACAGGGAGGTCAACGTCATCTTCGGCGGACACGGATCGCAGGAGAGCAGAAGACAGCAAAAGCTCAATGATCGCCAGATACTGGTGGCGACCATCGGCCCTCCCGCCCCATACCGGTGGTCGGAGCACCCGATCACCTTCACTCGGGCAGATCAATGGCTCAACTTCGACCACCCGGGCAAATACCCGCTTCTCGTCGATCCGGTGATCCGAGAGAGCCGGGTGAAGAAGGTGTTAGTGGACGGGGGGAGCAGCATCAACGTCACCTTCCCCCGGACACTCCAAGGCTTGGGAGTTCATCTCAAAGAGCTCCACGAGTCGGACACTCCTTTCTTCGGCATCGTGCCGACGGAAGGGGAATACCCGCTGGGCCACATCTACATGCCAGTCACCTTTGGAACTCCGGAGAACTACAGAACCGAGTTCCTGAGGTTTGAAGTGGCGAACTTCGACTGCGGGTACAACGCCATCATTGGGAGGCCAGGATTGGCCAAGTTCATGGCCATTCCGCATTACACCTACATGATACTGAAGATGCCAGGACCGCAAGGGATCATAACTGTGCGCGCCGACTTCCAAGGCGCCGCAGAGTGTTTCCGGGTGGCTATTCAAGCAGCCCTCACCGCCAAACCATCGACGGCTCCCTCTACTTTGGCGAACTCTAAGCCTGAGGAGGACCTCGCAATACCGGCGAATGAAGCTCAGACCGCGACCTCTATGCGGCCGACTGAAGAAACCAAGAGAATCAACCTGGGGTTCGCTGATGAGCGCAAGACGGCCATCATCAGCTCCAGTTTGGATGACAAATAGGAAAGCGCGCTCGTCCGGTTTCTGCAAGATAACCGAGATGTATTCGCATGGCAACCTGCGGATATGCCGGGAGTCCCAAGAGAACTGGCCGAGCACAAACTGAAGGTTTTTCCCCAGGCGAGGCCGATTCGACAAAAATTACGTCGTTTCACGCCTGATAAGAGGGAAGCCATTCACGCCGAGTTAGCTCGCTTGGTCGCGGCTGGATTCATTAGAGAAGTATTACATCCCGAGTGGTTAGCCAATCCTGTTCTTGTACTCAAAAAGAATAAAGTGGACTGGCGCATGTGTGTTGATTATACTGATCTCAACAAACACTGTCCGAAGGATCCTTTCGGGCTCCCGAGGATAGATCAGGTGGTGGACTCCACCGCTGGATGTTCTATGCTATCTTTCCTGGACTGCTATTCTGGATACCATCAGATTAGTCTGGCAAAGGAAGATGAAGAAAAAACGGCATTCATTACTCCGTTCGGCGCTTTCTGTTATACCTCCATGCCGTTTGGCCTCAAAAACGCGGGAGCGACTTACCAGAGAGCCATTCAAACATGCTTAGCCGATCACTGGGGCAAGCGTGTGGAGGCTTATGTGGATGATGTGGTGATCAAAACACAGGACTCAAAAGACTTCATCGAAGACTTGCAACTGGTTTTCAACAGCCTGAGGCGGTATAGATGGAAGCTTAATCCCGAAAAATGTGTTTTTGGGGTACCAGCCAGAAAGTTACTCGGGTTTATTGTCAGCCACCGGGGAATTGAAGCTAATCCAGATAAGATTGAGGCTATCATGAAGATGGAAGCACCTCGATCGCAAAAGAAGGTTCAACGGCTTACTGGATGCATGGCGGCTCTAAGCAGATTTATATCCAGGCTGGGAGAAAAAGGTCTGCCATTTTACAAGTTACTCAAGAAGGTGGATAAATTCCAGTGGACTTCAGAAGCGCAAGAAGCTCTAGATGCTCTGAAAAAATTCTTGACAACACCACCAGTACTGAAACCACCTCGGCGAGCCACGTCAACTCAACCAGCCGAAGATTTGCTGCTATATATCTCTTGCACGACTCACGTGGTGAGCACCGCGTTAGTAGTCGAGCGAGTAGAAGAAGGACATGCCTATCCAATACAACATCCTGTCTACTTCATTAGTGAAGTCCTAGGCCCCTCAAAGAAAAAATACCCTCAAGTTCAGAAGCTATTGTATGCAGTACTTCTAACTGCCCGCAAGCTGCGTCACTACTTTGACGATCACAAAGTCACAGTAGTCACAAGTTTTCCAATAGGGGATATTCTTCACAACAAGGAAGCAATCGGTCGAATAGCCAAGTGGGCTTGTGAGCTGGGATCTCATGACATCGAGTTCCGGCCTCGCACTGCCATCAAAACCCAAGCACTGGTTGATTTCGTATCGGAGTGGACTGAACAACAAGTACCAGACAACCCGGAGACTGCAGAAGTATGGCGAATGTATTTTGATGGCTCACTAAAGCTGCAGGGAGCAGGAGCGGGGATTCTCTTCACTGCACCTGGAGGCGAACACCTCAAGTACGCCCTCCAGTTGCTATTCCCGGCCTCCAACAATGCAGCCGAATATGAAGCTTTGATCCATGGATTGAACATTGCCATATCATTGGGCGTCAAAAGATTAATGGTATATGGGGATTCTCTGGTAGTCATCAGCCAGATAAATAAGGAGTGGGATTGCTCAAACGATTCGATGGGAAGATACTGCACTGCCGTCCGAAAGTTGGAGGATAAATTCGAGGGTCTAGAATTTCATCATGTGGAAAGAGATCGGAACACGGCAGCCGATGTACTGTCCAAGCTAGGGTCCAGTCGAACTCAGGTCCCACCCGGGGTTTTTGTGCAAGAAATTCTGCAGCCAAGTATCTCAATGGATCAAATAGAAGAGTGCAACATCATAGATCAACCCGAGTCAGATCCCGATGACTGGAGAAGGCCAATCATTAAGTACATAAGGAATGAAGAAGAACCAGACGACAAGAATTCGGCAGAGCGCATTGCAAGACAGTCGGCTCACTATACACTTATTGGAGAGACATTATACAGAAGGGGTGCATCAGGTGTCCTCATGAAATGCATCCTCCCATCTACTGGAAGGCAACTCCTGGAGGAGGTCCACGCTGGACAATGTGGAATACATGCAGCCTCCAGAACACTGGTCGGGAAGGTCTTCAGGTCAGGATTCTATTGGCCAACAGCAAAGAACGATGCAGCCGAGTTAGTTCGAAGGTGCGGGGCCTGCCAGTACTTGTCAAAGCAACAACACATGCCAGCACAGCAACTGCAGACCATACCAGTAACTTGGCCTTTCGCATGTTGGGGACTGGATATGATTGGACCTTTCAAGAAAGCTCAAGGGGGATACACTCATGTATTGGTAGCAATTGACAAGTTCACTAAATGGATAGAATTCAAGCCCATTGCCTCCTTAACCTCTGCTAAGGCCGTGGAATTCATACAAGACATAATATTCAGATTCGGGATACCAAACAGCATCATAACTGATTTAGGATCCAACTTCACGAGTTCAGAATTCTTTGACTTCTGCGAGCAAAAGAGCATTCAGATCAAGTATGCATCTGTAGCCCATCCATGAGCCAACGGGCAAGTTGAGCGAGCCAACGGGATGATATTGGATGCACTCAGGAAAAAGATTTTCGATAAGAATGAAAAATTCGCAGGAAAGTGGATAAGGGAATTACCCTATGTTGTTTGGAGCCTAAGAACCCAACCTAGCCGAGCTTTGCATGGAAACACTCCTTTCTTCATGGTCTATGGGTCGGAGGCAGTGCTGCCCGCTGATCTCAAGTTTGGGGCGCCAAGGCTGATCTTTGAAAGCATAGCAGAAGCTGAGACCACCAGGCTGGAGGACATAGACGTACTCGAGGAAGAACGGTTAAACGCAGTAATCCAATCAGCAAGATACCAGCAGACTCTAAGGCGCTATCACGACAAGGCTGTGCGGCAACGATTCTTCTCAGTAGGGGAGCTCGTCCTTCGCCGAATTCTAACGGGAGAAGGACGACACAAGTTATCACCCTTATGGGAAGGACCCTTCGTAGTAGCAGAAGTCACTCGGCCCGGATCATATCGCCTCACTCAGATGGATGGCACAGAAGTTGGGAACTCCTGGAACATAGAACACCTGAGAAAGTTTTATCCCTAGCCGTACCTCAAAACTGCTGGGATAACGGTGATGTACTCTGTAAAGTGGAAATATGTCATCAATAAAGAAAAGGTCTCAAGGATACTCAATTTATTTACGATTGACTTGCATTCTTACTTAACTCAGGGTGACCACTATGCCCTGCTAACGGAGCAATCGACTTAAGTCGGCAACGACTTAAGGCGGTGCAACATGCTCACGCTTACTTAACTCAGGGTGACCACTATGCCCTGCTAACGGAGCAATCGACTTAAGTCGGCAACGACTTAAGGCGGTGCAACATGCTCACGCTTACTTAACTCAGGGTGACCACTATGCCCTGCTAACGGAGCAATCGACTTAAGTCAGCAGCGACTTAAGGCGATGTAACATGCTCGCGCTTACTTAACTCAGGGTGACCACTATACCCTACGAACGCAGCGATCGGCTTAAGTTGGCGGTAACTTAAGACCAGTACAACATGCTCGTGCCTATATAATTCAGGGGATGATTTCCATATCCCGCAAACAAATTTCATAATCATCATGCGTCATTATTGCTAACTCATTAACTAATTAATTCTGATACAGTGAAAGAGTAATTATGTCATTCGAATGGTAAATCGGTGTCCTCTAACAAACACTCGATCATGCGAACCGTGCGCTTGGAGCACGCGAAATGTTTTTTCTATTTTGCAATGTCTTTTCCAGGAGCAACCGACGAAGAAGGGCGACTCGAGGAATCAGGGGCAGCGTTCACGTCAGCCCTTATATCTTCGGGAACAACCACGCCGGGTCTCCTCATCAAAATTCGTCCCGCCCGAATAGCCTTGTCCAGGGCTTTGTCGCATTGGGCCTTGAGAGTAACAGAAGTTTCTTCAGCAGTTTTAACAGCCAGTCGAGCACTCTCTAACTCCTGGGCAATGGATTTTTTGGAAGCCCGGAGCCCTTTGATAGTAGCATCCTTCGCTGATATCAACTGCTTAAGCCGGGTTACCTCCTCCATGGATTCTTGCAGCTTACGACGATGAAGGTCTAATTCTTCCATGGTGAAGCGATGACTTCTTTCCAAAATGGTCAGCGAATTGCTAGAATCTCGATACAACCTGTCAAGATTGTCACGAGAAGCGGCAAGGATACGTTTTTCTTCCTGCAAGCACAAGTCAGTTCCTTCAAAAACCAGGCAAGTAATAGGAGCGCAGTAAGGCAAAGCACAGTTTCGTATATCACCTTTTCAGAGTCAAGCTGAGCATGCAGGGAAGAACTCAACGCATTGGCATCATCTAAGGCGGCAGAGACCTGACTCAGCTCAATCTGACTTTGAGAGTACTTTTCCTCAAGATCAGTGCATCGCTGAGCCAATTCAGCCTGATCTTGAGAATGTTTTTCCTCAAGAATTGCAATCTGTCGAGTCATTCCTAGCAAGAGGTAACCAAACAAAACGAGGTCAGAAGGTAAAACAGTCCACAACAAACGCGAAGAAAAGAAAAAGGGCACTAACCAGCGTTAGTTGCCTCCAACTCGGATACACGACGATGAAGTGACACTGGATTCCAACACGAAAGAGACGAAGCCACTTCTGGGACAGGAGCACCCTGCAATCTCAGCTGGCTGGTCATCCCATCCACCAAAACCTGATGAGAAGAACAGATGAGCATAATGGCAAAAGTTCATGCAATGTAAAAATCAAGCCAAAAAACAGCGCAGTACCTGGAGGTTGGAAAAGAATGAAGGGATCCCTAGATCAGGAGAAATCAGCTGATAACCAGGCGCAAGGTCACCACCCGAAGCAGTTTGCAACGGAACGGTGGGAATCAGTTCAGCGCCTTCAACAGAGCCGGACACCCGATCAGCGGGGACGCTGCCCTCTAAAGCGACGCCCTGGTCCAAAGTTTGGGCCACCACCATGTAGCCAGAGTGTGGAGGTGACCCCGCGTGAACGTCCATGGAAGTGCTGGAAGGAGACCCTGTCTGGGCACCCTCGGGGGCTGGGTCATAGTTGGCACTGCCCACTTGAGCTGGATCATCCCCGGCAGCACCCTCGGGGGCTGGGCAGTGGCTCGCACTCTTCGCCCGAGCTAAGTCATCCCCGACGACACCCTCGGGGGCTAGGCATGTGTCAGCACCATTCTTGAGGTCCAGACTCTCCGCAGTAACCACCTCTAAGGTTGACGGGCCCTCGGCTACTTCCATGGAATCAGGACAATCCAAGTTAGCATCCCGACCCTCGAGATCGCGCTCTAAGGTTGACGAGGCACGAGATGACCTCAACCCAGCATCCGGCACGGCACCACAAGCTTCCGTTACATCATCATCCACTGGCCCTGATAACAAGTCCTCTGGGACCATATCCTCAAGAGTTTGATCAAAGTCGGCCAGGGATATTTCTTGCAGACCAACGAGGGCAGATAAAGCAGGAGAAGGAACTCCACTACTTTCCCCACTGGCGAGGAATTGCCGACTGTTCTTCCGAGTCAGAGGGACCTCATTCTCTTCCTCTCTGTCGTCTTCATCAGCAACACAGGCAACACCCCCATTGGGATCAACGACGGATGGACTACACCCATTGGGATCAGCAACAGACATACCACACCCATTGGGATCAGCATCAGTAAATTCAGGCACAGGAACCTCCTCAGCAGCAGGAACCGAGGGACCAGCACCCTGATCCAAACTAGATACTCGCCGAATACGTCTCTTTTTCTTTTTCTGCTCATCAACAGAAAGATCAGTTTGATTGGTTCGGCAAGGACGCCTCGAGCGAACACGGACAGGTCTCTGAACATCCAAGGTTATACCGACCTCTGGGAGAGGCGCCACTGCCAATGTCTCAGCAGGAGTAGCGTCAGAAGAATCTTCAGCCAACATATCAAGCATGGCATTCATTTCTGCATCATTAGGATCCAAAGGCACCTCGAAATGGACTTGTCGTTCATCATCAGGAATTTTCCCAAGTGAGGCAACCAAAGCATTGACTTCTTCATCAGAGGGCCGCGTTCTAAGGCCCAAATTGCCATCAGTCGCAGGTGGATTTGACACGAAAAGAGTGAAGGCTTTGGCAGGAGGCAGATTCCAGGCCGAGTACGCCACCGGAGCACCAACATTGGATACTTTGCCCCTGAGAATCATCTCCAGTCGGCTCACCAAATCTGCAGAAGGGATTCTCTTGTTGATAACTCGAGTTGAGTCGGCTAGCCCTTGATACAGATAAGCCGGGTGGACCCTATCTTTCAGTGGCTGAATGTTTTTGAAAACGAAGTCAGCAACTACAGCTTCAGCAGTTAAACCTCTCTCTTTCAATAGTCCAACTTCAGCTAGCAGCACACTGGCTTCGGCTACCTCCTCGTCTGTGGGCGACTCGGTCCAGCTTGGGGTGCGAACGTCTGGCTATCTTCCCGACCGGGGGGGAGAGAATTTCCATAGTTATCAACTATAAACCACTCCAGACGCCATCCCTTAATGCTGTCTTTAAGGGGAATCTCAAGATATTCAGTCTTCCGTCCCCGGCGCATCTCCAAACTGGCACCTCCGACCAACTGATGTTGTCCCCCGGCCATCCCAGGGCGACAATGATACAGGTGTTTCCACAAGCCAAAATGCGGCAGCACGCCAAGAAAGGCTTCGCATAAGTGGACGAAGATGGAAATTTGCAGAATTGAGTTAGGGTTCAGATGGGTTAGGTTGATGTGGTAGAAATCAAGGAGACCACGGAAAAAGGGAGAAATAGGAAGGCCAAGGCCGCGGAGAAGAAAAGGAGCGTAAACCACGGACTCGTGGGTATCCTCTGTCGGGACCGTAGTCCCATGGCAAATCCGCCAAGAACAGAGTTCCCGTGGAGGAAGAACCCCGATGGACACGAGGTGGAGGAGTTCGGCTTCGGAGATGATAGACATGTGGTTACCTGCAAAAGGCAACTGGCTGTTGGGATCGATTGGAGGAATCACCACAGCGGACGAGCTTGCGATTTTCCTCTTGGGAGCCATCTCGATTCTACCAGTGAGCAGATTGGAGGCGAGCGCAGAGAGGATTCGGAAGCGAGAATGCAAGAACTAGGGCGCGGAAAGCAAAGGCGGCTAAAAGTGCAGCTCTTATGGGATATTCTCGGACCAGATACCGTTTCAAAAAGTGCCCAGTCATCACCCGGCAGTTATTTCCAAAATCCCAGCATGCCACGTGGTCATTCGGCAGTTATTTCCAAAAACTGGTGGGCCATCTCATCACTCGGGTGTTATCCTCAAAATAACTCGGCATTGCCTCTAAAATGCCGACGTCACCACTCAGTCACTCGGCGTTGCCTCTAAAACGCCGATCTCGAGCTCAATCGCTCGGCATTACTTCTAAAATGCCGACGGCGACCTTTAATCACTCGGCGTTGCCTCTAAAACGCTGATCTCGAGCTCAATCGCTCGGCATTACTTCTAAAATGCCGACAACGACCTTTAATCACTCGGCGTTGCCTCTAAAACGCTGATCTCGAGTTCAATCGCTCGGCGTTACTTCTAAAATGCCGACGACGACCTTTAATCACTCGGCGTTGCCTCTAAAACGCTGATCTCGAGCTCAATCGCTCGGCATTACTTCTAAAATGCCGACGGTGACCTTCAATCACTCGGCGTTGCCTCTAAAACACCGGTCTCATGTTCAATCGCACGACATTACTTCTAAAATGCCGACGTCGACCTTCAATCGCTCGGCATTGCCTCTAAGACGCTGGTATAGCGCTCAGTCGCTCGGCGTTACTTCTAAAAACGTCGATACAGACTGCAATATTGCTCGGCGGCTACTTCTGGAAGCGTCAGTATGATGATCAAGTTGTTCGTCTATTGTCTCAAAAGAATCAGATTTATAATCAAACAAAACGAGTCATCAAGAGGAAACCAAAGTCATTCTTCATTAAGGGAAGTGGCAATACTTACAAATCAACTCATTATGAGTTGATACTTCCCTACTGCTACTACTACTACTACGCTACACTATACTACTCTACATTACTAATACTACTACATTATTTCACTATACTATTTCTAATCTATACTAATATCTAAAAAGACCAGTGGCATCTAGCCACTGGCCCTGCCCCTTCCACCGCCGCCGCCCTTGGTGCTGCCCCTGCTGCCGCCGCCCTTGGTGCTGCCCCTGCTGCTGCCGCCCTTGGTGCTGCCCTTGCTGCTGCCGTTGCCGCCGCCCCTGCCACTGCCGCTGCCGTCGCCGTCGCCACCGTCGTCGTCGTCGTCGTCCTCGTCCTCGCCGCCGTCGTCCGAGTCCTCCTCATCCGAGGAGTACTCCGACTCATCCGAGCCCTCGAGCCCGGAGCGCTCGACGGCCCGGATGTACGTCCAGACCTCCGAGGCTATCCCCTGGGAGTCGTCCGAGTCATCGGACGACGCCGGGGGAGAGACGGGAGCCGGAGACCCCTCGGACTCGGAGGAGAACTCCTCCTCCGAGTATTCCGAGTCACCGAAATCCTCCGATGGAGGAGTCGGCTCGCGCTTGCGCTTGTTGTTTTTGCCCATGGTGGAAGCAAGCGGGAAAGAAGAGAAGGAAGCAGTAAGGAATAGCGAAGAGATGTGAAGAAACCAGAGGGGCAACATCGTTATTTATAGAAGAGAAAGGCAACCGCTCACCTCCAACCGCGGTCACTGAACAGTCGCAAAGCATTCAATATGCACTTCCACCCGTCCGAAGACACGTCAGGCGGCTGACGCCGTTTCATGCAGCACTACACCCATTGGGACTCCAGTCAACAGCGCAAAGGGTATGATTACACTCGCCGTCCCATCACATTACAACTCAGAAGCAGCCGGCTAAAACACTCAGCGTACCAAGCCGTCCCTTGCCCACACCCATTGGGGGGGGGACGCCCAGGAATTGTCAGTATATTTTTCAAAATGGTCACATCTGTGCAGAGCATGCAGTGAATGCCTCAAGACAAAAATGAGATATCAACAAGAGTTAGAGGGAAGCCAAGTATAGCCAGCAGAGTGCAAAATATGGTCGACAGACACGACTTGAAGACTAGACAGAGAACGTCCATCGAATGTCCAATCAGTCGCAGAGCAAATAAATTACGCTACCTAGCAAGATATGGAAGGATTGCAAACTCGGCTGCAAAAGACAAAATACATGCTGACCTCTGAAGCATAATATTGATGACATAGCACGGATGACATCATGCCAACTTTTTTATAAGCAGAAAGAGTAATCTTCAGCAAAAGGACATAAAAAGAAGACCTTCAAGCGAATTATCCTCAAAAAATCCACTTGAAGGTCGGGGGCTACACCCATTGGGTGCACCTTCGGTGCACCCCATGGATTATCATTCTAAGCCGAGATAGTGCCAATTTCTAAGAGCATGAGACAAGATTAAAAAGCCAATCCTCAACCGAAATGAAGGAACACAAATGGAAATAATCTCTACTGAAGACCTTCGAGTAGATTATTTTCTAAAATCTACTCGAAGCTCGGGGGCTACACCCATTGGGTGCACCTCCGGTGCACCCAATGAAGTTCAGAATCCTACAAATAGGAATGCCGATCTCTAAGGCACAGGCACGAAACTAGGTTTTGGTCAACAAGTGATCGAAGCAGGAGAGAACAACAGGAAGCCATCTTTCTTCAAATCACCTGCAAGCTGGACCTGAGATCTTCGGGTTGATTACCTCTAAATTAACCCAAAGATCGGGGGCTTGTGGGGGATAGATATCCCCCGGGTCCACTGAAAGAGTAAAGGACCTCACGAAAGGCCCGAGGGCCCAATAAATCGTAAGGTTATTCTTTCGTGGGCCTGGGGGGAAACAACCAGCAAAGCAGAGCGACGTGAGGCCGGATTGGTGCAAACCCGGACGGCCCATAGCGTCGAGCGAGTGGCCGCAACGGAGATCCGACTTTCCCGCGCTGGAGCCTCCATGCAACGAAGCCACGTGAGGATAAGTCGGCGAGGGTTACGTAAAGGATAATCTCAAGAGGTTCACTATCTTTTAGCCACTTGTTGTTATCTTATCCATGTGTACTGCCCCACGGTCGAGTATATAAGGCCTAGGGGGCACCCCTTCAGAACGATCGACCCATTACGTAGCCACTTACACAAACTCTCTGTATTCTCGATCCGGAGAACCCTCTTGTAATCATATCCACCAAGCATACTCATCAGGACGTAGGGTGTTACGCATCACTAAGCGGCCCGAACCTGTAAACCTTGTCCACCGTCTCTCGTGCGATCGGCACGAACCATTTTGCTACAGTTGTCGACACCTTCCTACTCCTAAAACACCTTGAGGGGCAACCCCGGGTGTGCGGTCGGACCCAAAACACCGACAGACTCGACCAGGAGGACCGCGCCTAGTTCAGCAATCACCACTGAGGACTCCACCTCCTCGGCAGGCTACCCCTATTGGCACCCCGACGAAGTTTTCAGGACAGAGTCCAGGCACTACTTGCTTCAAGTGTGGGAAGGCTGGTCACTATGCAAATGTCTGCCCACAGAGGATTGCTGCTACTCCAGTTCAGAACAGGCAGCAAACTCCAGGATCTGGCAAGGGATATTCTATTGCCAAAGTTAATCAAGTCAGCGTTGATGCTACCCCGGATGGTGGGGACCTCGTAATTGGTATGTTTTATGTTAATGCAATTCCTGCAACCATATTATTTGATTCTGGTGCTACACATTCATTCATGTCTGCTAGATATGCCAACACAAATGAAATACCACTGCTAAATATGAGAAAACCCATGATAGTAATTACACCTAGAGGGCCTGTTGAGGCGAATCAAATGACACGTAGATTGACATTGACCATTATGGGTAGAGAATTTGGAGCTACTGCTATAATATTAGAGTCAAGCAGTATAGATTTGATCCTTGGTATGTCATGGCTAAGAAAGGCAAAGGCCGTTATAGCATGTGGTAGAGGTACCGTAGAACTCACTACCCCTAAAGGAGAAAGATTTCAAGTTAATATTGCAGTAACCTCCTCATCCATGCGTGCAATGTTCTTTATACCTGAGGAGTTTGTTGGTGACAATATCCGGGTGGTTAGAGATTTTCCGGATGTCTTTCCAGAGGAGTTACTAGGGATGCCACCTGATAGAGAAGTTGAGTTCGTTATTGATCTCCTACCTGGAACCGCCCCTATTTCTAAACGGCCATATAGGATGTCCGTAGAGGAGTTGAAGGAACTTAAGAAGCAGTTAACTGAGTTACAAGAGGCTGGGTACATTCGTCCGAGTTCCTCACCTTGGGGAGCGCCGGTCTTGTTTGTACAGAAGAAGGATGGATCTCAGCGGATGTGTGTGGATTATAGATCTCTTAATGATGTTATGGTGAAGAACAAGTATCCGTTGCCCCATATTGAGGATTTATTTGATCAGATGAGAGGTGCTAGAGTATTCTCGAAGATTGATCTCCGATCCGGTTACCATCAGATGAGGATTAGACCATCGGATATTCCCAAGACGGCTTTCTCGACTCGATATGGATTATATGAGTTCACTGTTATGTCGTTTGGATTAACCAATGCACCAGCTTATTTTATGAATTTGATGAATAAGGTGTTTATGGAGTACTTGGACAGATTCGTCGTGGTGTTCATCGACGATATTCTTATTTATTCTAAGAGTGATAGTGATCATGAGGAACATCTGAGATTGGTGCTACAGAAGCTACGAGATAATCAACTCTATGCCAAGTTCAGCAAGTGCGACTTTTGGATTGGCGAGGTGCCATTTCTTGGTCATATTATTTCTAATGGAGGAATATCAGTGGATCCTGCTAAGGTTAAGGAGATAATGGAGTGGAGAGTACCCACTACAGCTACTGAGATTCGGAGTTTCTTGGGATTAGCAGGCTATTATCAGAGATTTATTGAAGGATTTTCTAAGATTGCTAAGCCTATGACTTCGCTTTTGGAGAAAGGAAAAGAATTTAAGTGGGACGAGAAGTGTCAAGACAGCTTTGATCTATTGAAGAAGAGGTTGATGTCGCCACCAGTATTGGTTATGCCAGACCTGCAGAAAGGATTTGATATTTATTGTGATGCATGTGGTCAAGGCTTAGGATGTGTGCTTATGCAAGAAGGACATGTGATCGCCTATGCATCTCGTCAGTTACGCAAACATGAATTGAACTACCCCACTCATGACTTGGAATTGGCAGCCGTTGTGCATGCACTTAAGATTTGGAGACATTACATTATGGGAACCAAGTGTCAAGTATATACGGATCATAAGAGTCTGAAGTATATATTCACTCAAAAGGATCTCAACCTTAGGCAACGCCGTTGGTTGGAGCTTATTAAGGATTATGATTTGGAGATTCACTATCACCCGGGCAAGGCAAATTTGGTTGCAGATGCCTTGAGTCGCAAGGAGCATGTTCATTTAGCTATTGTTGCCCAGCTACCCGATGAGATTGTTGAGGATTTCAGGAGACTTAACCTGGGGATAGTTGCTCATACTGAAGGAGTCACTATTGATGTGGAACCTACCTTGGAGCAAGAAATCCGCAAAGGTCAACTTGAGGATGCTAAAATAAAAGAGATTAAGGATCTGATTATTGAGGGTCGAGTTCCGGAATTTACGGAAGATGAGCAAGGCACTATATGGTTCAAGGACAGGATGTGTGTTCCTGATATTAAAAGCCTTCGAGAGACTATTTTAAAGGAGGCCCATGATTCAGATTATTCTATTCATCCTGGTAGTACTAAGATGTATCAGGATTTGAAACGGAAGTATTGGTGGTATGGATTGAAAAGAGATGTGGCTGCACATGTGGCTATGTGCGATGTATGTCAAAGAGTTAAGGCTGAACACCAGAGGCCAGCTGGGCTATTGCATCCACTGAAGATACCCGAGTGGAAATGGGAAGAGATTGGTATGGATTTCATTACTGGATTGCCTCGCACCCAGAAAGGATATGATGCTATATGGGTGATTGTGGATAGATTGACTAAAGTGGCTCACTTTATTCCGGTGAAGACTACTTATAAAGGCTCTCAGCTAGCAGAGTTATATATGGCTCGGATTGTGTGTTTACATGGAGTACCAAAGAAGATCGTGTCTGATCGAGGTTCACAGTTTACCTCAAGGTTTTGGAGAAGCTTTCATGAGAACATGAGTACAAAGTTGAACTTTAGTACAACTTATCACCCTCAGACGGATGGACAGACTGAAAGGACTAATCAAGTATTGGAAGATATGTTGAGAGCTTGTGCCCTTCAGCATGGAGGAAGTTGGGATAAAAGTCTACCTTATGCTGAGTTCTCATATAATAATAGTTATCAGGTCAGTCTGAAGATGTCACCTTTTGAAGCTTTATATGGGAGGAAGTGCAGGACTCCTCTATATTGGGATCAGACTGGAGAAAGACAGTTCTTTGGGCCTAAGTTGATTCAAGAAGTAGAAGAACAAGTCCGTATAATTCGAGAGAATTTGAGGGTGGCTCAAACCAGGCAAAAGAGCTATGCTGATAATAGAAGAAGACCACTGGAATTTGAAGAAGGAGATTATGTGTACCTCAAGGTGTCACCACTTCGTGGAATGAGGAGATTCAAAGTTAAGGGCAAATTGTCCCCTCGCTATATTGGACCATTCTTGATCTTTAGGAGAGTTGGAGAGATGGCATACCAACTCGAGTTACCTGATAGTCTATCGGATGTGCATAATGTGTTCCACGTGTCTCAGCTCAAGAAGTGTCTCCGTGTCCCTGAGGAACAGTTACCCATGGAAGAGCTTAGTGTTCAAGGTGATTTGACTTACACGGAGTACCCGATTAAGATTTTGGATACATTGACTAGAGTTACAAGAAATAAGGTGATAAAGATGTGCAAAGTCCAATGGAGTCACCACGGTGAAGATGAAGCAACTTGGGAAAGAGAAGAAGAACTTCGCATAGATTTTCCCCACCTTTTCCCTCGTTCTTCTTAAATCTCGAGGACGAGATTATTTTTAAGGGGGGTAGGATTTGTAACACCCAATTTGTAAATTGCTAGAAATAATACCAATAGAGAAACAATTCCTCTTTATGTGAGTTTGACCTTCATGCATCATCACATGTGAACACTAGATTCAAAAACAAATAAGTAATAAAAGGAAATATTATTAAAGTTTATGCATCATGCTGAGTTTTTATTTGGATGTGCATTTGTGCTTAATAAAATAAATATACCATTAATAGCATATCAATGGATCCATAGAATTTAAAGTTTGACTTGAAAATAAAACCATGAGAATATAGAAAAGAAAGGGAAAGAGTATAGAATTTATAGAAAATATATACATAAAAATAAGTATCTTCAAAGTCAGTACTTTAATGGCACAATATAAAATTGTAAGGAAGGGCCAAAAGGTTTGAATTAGATCTGAATTCAAATTGAATTTGAAAAGGGAGAAAAGGAAATAGGAAATAAAAAGAAAAAGGATATTGTACCCCTAACTGGGCCTCTGTACCAAATTCGGCCCACCAGAAACCTTCACCGCGCCAGCCCACACCGTTCCCGCGCGAGACTCGTGACCACTCGCTGCCAACTGGGGCCCGCTTGTCTGTCTTCGGCGCCGACGTGTGGGACCCGTCGGTCGGGGTTTCCCCTTTCCTCGCGGCGTCTGTTGCAACAGAGTTCGCGCGCGGCTGCTGACAACCCGACCCCCGTGTCAGCCGTTCCTCTTCGCCTTAACAGACCCGCGCGAGATACTCGCCGCTGTTGCCGTGAATCGCGGACGACCTCCCTCCAGCCCGAGCCGAGTCCACGGAGGATAAGTAGGCGAACTCCCCTGCTCCCTCCTTCCCTCCTCATCCGCTTGCGCCGCCGTGAATCGCACAGAGAAGGGGGGGAATTCGAGTGAGGGAGAGTGCCACCGCGGGTTGGGAGTGAGAGCCGGTAGGCAAACCTCGAGCTCCTCGTTGCCACTGCCTTAACGTCGTGTCTGGGAGTTTCCACGGACCGCAAGGAAGGTGTCGGTGGCCTCGACGTGCACGTTTGGTCGACGGAGACCCCAGGATTCCTCACCGTCGTGTGCCATCTCCGCCGCGCCATGGACAGGATAATTCGCCCTTCAACTGTCGGTATGCACCTCCATCCCAAGTCTGCCGTCGTGCCAATTTCGTTTTGCGGGTATCGGGAGTAGGGGCGGTGCACCGGAGGGGAGGAATTGGGTTCGCCGGCGCCTGCGCCACCGCGGTGGGAGCGCGCCGCCGTGCTGGAGCTTGGGGTGTTGGGGGAATGATGCTGGCCGTTGAAACCGCATCCAACGGTTCAGAATGATGGCGCCGGAGTAGGATTGGAGGGAGCAACCTGTGCCGTTGATCGCTCTCTGGACGGCTCAGGTTAGATCGGGTCTCATTAAACCGTGGCCGTGGATCTCGGATCCGGCGGCTAGTATCGTGTACCGCTTCGGTTAAGCTAGATCTAATTTGTGCCCTAGAATTCTAATCGGACGGCCCATGTTAGTCCATACCCCTTCGCGGGTCAGTTTTATTAAAGAGCCCCTCACCTTTTAGCAAATCAACCCGCCATCCATACTCAACTATGCACTGGGTCTCTGGATTTTTACCCCGAGCCCCCTGTGCTTCACAGATATTGAGGCCCAGTCCAGTACTGGTTTAATCGATTTAAATGAATTAGAAATTGGATTTTAAATATGAAAATAAACCTTAGAACTTGTATAAATCATAGAAAATCCATTTTTAGTCCAAATTGAGCCATTCCAGTTCCTAAAATTTTGTAATTTTATTATCTACCACTTAGAATCTCTGTTTTATCATGACAACAGTAAGAAGATTAATCCCACACTTAATCCTATTTAAAACACATGAAACCTTTGAAAATTCATAACTTAAATTATATAACTCCAAAAATTATGATTCCTGTTCCTAGAATTTTATTTTAATGTGTAGATTATTTCTGTGTATTTTGTTTATATGTTTGGTGTAATGTTAATTTCTCTATATGCACTGTGCTTGTTTGTATTGTGGCGAGTAGAAGAGCCCGTTGCTGAGGATCCTGGTGAGCAGCAGGTTGAAGTAGCTGAGCAGGAGCTCATTGAAGGCAAGTTGTGCCCTTGACTACTTTTTACCCAATAATGTTCTTTAATATCACTTATTCATGCATAGGTTAATTTTGATGGGACCCGATAGGTCACCCTAGATTGTTTATCTCATTACCTTGTTTACCCCTGACTCACTTGGGTAGTTTGCTATTGCTTTACATGGTTGTGGGATAATCATTTATTACCTCTATGTTCCAATTCTTTTGTTATTCTAATTATGTTCATGTTATGATCATTAATGTTAATTGGAACATAGAGCTTAACTTGAGAACCACGTGCCACCACAAGGGTTTAATGGGACGCCCTTGGCTGACTAATTAGGAAAGCTAGTGGAAGACTACCTTACCCGAAAGGGGCAAGGGCAGTAGGGGAGTGGTCAGTGTAGGGAGGTCCTTGGTTGATTTTGCTGCGATGGCAGTCAGTCGAGAACCCTGCATTGGAACTTCCTATAAACTGTAGCGGGTTTTCGGAAGCTAGTGGAACTTTGTAAAGGCCTCGTAGTGTTGCCCTGCCGCGCTTCCTAGGTAGAGGTGTATGGGACTCGCGACCCCTTGGCAGATGGGTAGCATGACTTGTGGGTAAAGGGTACAACCTCTGCAGAGTGTAAAACTGGTATACTAGCCGTGCTCGCGGTCATGAGCAGCTCAGGACTCTCTGATGTTTAAATTATGGAATTTAAATTCAATTTTGTCATTTGCATTGCATGGGTTGTTATTAATTTTGTTCTATTACTTTATTTATGGTTTGGTATTTACTTACACTTAGTAATTGCTAATAAAATTTTGACCAACTACTTAAAAGCAATGCTCAGCCTTAAACCCCTGTCATTGATTAGCCTTACACATCACATGAACTCACACCTTTGTGAGTTCATGTCCACTGGTTCCCCACAACTTGTTGAGCTATGATCATGTGTGAGCTCACCCTTGCTGTCTCACACCCCCCCACAGGAGAAGAGCAGGTGGTTCAAGAGGAGCCACAAGGCGAGGAGTATGATCTGATCTAGGTGGCGTTTCTCAGTTGACATTGGCGCCGACAATCCTTAGTTCGTTTTATATTTATTATTTTATTTTGTAATAAGTCTTCCTCTATGTAATAAATACTCTGATGTTTTATGACATTTATCTCTATACACTCTGTTATTATATATGTTGTCTCCTTGGCGCATGTATGAGATGCACCTGGCTTTGTTCCTTAAAGCCGGGTGTGACAAAGAGTTATGCAGACAAGCGACGCAAACCCTTGTACTTTCAAGTTGAAGATTATGTCTACCTGAAAGTCTCACCAATGAAGGGTGTATCACGTTTCGAGGTAAAAGGAAAGCTTGCACCCAGGTACATTGGTCCTTTTCCTATTCTTGAACAATATGGACCAGTGGCATACCGACTCCAATTACACGAAACATTGTCTGTGGTGCACAATGTGTTCCACGTATCCTAATTGAAGAAGTGTCTTCGGGTTCCAGATCGAACTGTTGAAGTGATGGATGTTGCCTTAGAACCAGACTTGACGTATTCAAAACATCCTATTCAAATCTTGGATCAAAAGGATAGGATTGCCCGAAGGAGAACTATCAAGTTTTATAAGATACAGTGGAACCAACACACGGAAGATGAAGCTACTTGGGAGACTCAAAATTTTTTAGAAAAAAATTTCCCAGGCTTTTTAGCTTCGTGTAAATTGTAAGATATGTATACTTGTTGTAATAGAGGAATAGACCCCATACCACCCCTACCTTGTACCAAAAATGAGGAAATAAAGATATGACGCGTTTCCTTTTCCATTACTTGCCCTAGGACTTTTAATCTCGGGACGAGATTCTTTTATGGGGGAAAGGATGTAACACCCCTGGTGTTACTGTCACTAAAACTTGAGCATAACATCATGAGCATTAGCATATCATGTGATTGTTACACTTAGAATGCATTCACTAGGCAAAAATTTCAAACAAGTTGTATTGATGTGACTTGTCATGGGTGAAACCCTAGAGTAGGGTACTTAACCCTAAACTGGGCTTAGAAGTGTAAACATAGCCTAAATGAGAGAAAACTTCAAAACTCATGAGAAATAATCATAAGATATCCCCATTAATGAACTTGAGTGGCATTCAAACCCTAGAAGTGCCAGAAACCCTAAATAGACCCCTGGAAAACCTTGGACTGAAACCCTTGGGGGTCATATGTAAATGTTGCACACTTTTGGACCTAAGTGCAAAAACCAAGGAATTAGGGTACCCTAAAGCATATGGTTCACACATGTGAGGATTTCCAAATCAAAAGATGTGAAATGGACTTATTTGCAAAAAGCCACTCCATTCCTCTCATATGGCTAAGTTTGAAATTTAGTGCACAAGGCTGACTTTGGAGCTCTGTAGTTTTAAAAATATTAGGAATTTGCCTAGGGTCAACACATCAAAAGTCTAGAGCTATAATAAGAGAACAACTTTGCTTAAGTAACTAAGCTTTGTTTACATACAAAGTTTGGAGAAAAATAAGCTCAAAGTTGTGATGTTAGTCAGCCTTAAGTCTGAACTTTCAGTAACAGTGGAGTTGGATGAACTTAGAGCTTGATTTTGAGTAAGATCTATTGCTCGATTGAGGGTAGTTGCTATAGCAGAATTGTAGTGGTATGAAGGGCTACAAGTTTGCTATAGATGTATTGGCAAGTTGTTGCACAAAAATTCGAGATCTAGGCATTGCAATTCGGTCTGTCAAGCGCTCCGAATCAGGTTTCAATGGTACAGTGACAAGATCAGAACGCCAGCGCAGAGAACTCACCGCCGGCGACCATGCGCCTGGATTCACGCTCGCCGCGGTGATTCATGCTCGACGCAGTTAGATAACGCAGAGGGGTAAGGAAATATCGCACCGTGGATGAACTCCAGCCACTATTCTACTCCAGCCGCCGTACCCGCCTGAGTCATAGCCGCTGTGGATAAGTTCACCGGAGTTAGCCGTCTGCCGCTCGGATGACACGTGCCTAGACGCTGTACCTCGTCATAGTGACTCGCTCTAGCACGTCCGGTCATCGCTGGTGAGCCAGCCACGGTAAATGCCACCAATCGCTTGCGCCAGTACTCTTCCCCCTCTCCGGCCACCGCGCGTCTCCTTTAAATTCACGAGCCACCGCTCAAGAGTGCTATAAATTGAGCACACCCTCGGCTCCGTTAGGTATTCCAGCATCCAATCCAACCACTTGTGCCTTCAATTACTCACCAGAGCCCACGAATTGGTCATTTCCCCCAAATCGGTTTCCGCCACCGTGAAAGAGTCCTCGCCGTGGCTAGCTTGTTCCAGGTCTGTTCATGCTCTCTGCTCTCCCATTTTAGTGTCCTTAGGTTCTCCTGATGCTCCTCGACCCATTCAATTGAGCTAGACTGCCCTAGATCACCGGGAACACTTCTGTTCATCTGTTGTCTACGCTGTTTTCGTGGACTGGGTGATTTAGAGGTCGAGCTATGCAATTGATCGAGGGGAAGCGCTCGTTAGGTGTTGAATTAGGTTTCAGCCATGTTAGGGCACCGACCATTGCTTATCTTGGCCGGTACGAGTTCGCCAGAGCTCGGTTCTTCGCCGTGCGACGTCGTGGACCTCAAGTGGTGAAGAATTAGAACTTGGAGGGCTTCGGTGCAAATGTCAGTGACTGAAGCAATAGTGTCGCGGGCTCTTTCAGGTTGTTTAAAAAGCTAGGGTCTTTGGTGCCAAACCGCCGTGCGGGCGCGCACGCAGGCACGTTCTGCCTTGGCTGGGTCGGCTCGCGCCAGATTCAGCCCAGAACTGTTGACTCTTTTCCTTTTTCTTTTTCTGCCAGGATTAGAGAATTTTTAGAAAATTATAGAAAAATGCTAAAAATGCAAGACCAATTTTGCTAGGTTCCTATTTTTCTATAGTATTTAATAAAAATAGTTTCATAAATTTTGGTCCAAATAGGGAATTATGGAGTATTTAAAATAGCCAAAACCCATACCCCTAGAATTTTAGAAATTAATTAATAATTCCAAAAATTACCAAACTTTTTAGATAAGCTTTAAATGTTATTTAGAAGCCTTGGGTAAAGTTTGGTATGATTTGGACCATGTTTGGTACCTAGAACCCAAAACCCCAGTCTTCTAGTAATACTTGCCCTAGGAACTTCACTAATGACTTCAAACACCCTAGTTTCTTGGAGATCCATGAAGGAAAATTATATTCAAGACATTAGATAATATACTTTTATTATCTTTGCATTTTCATCAACATTACATGAGCATTCATGATTATATATGGTTATATATAGAAAACGAAGAAGAAGTAGACGTTGAAGAAGCAAGGGCTACACCACCACCACCTGAAGAACCTCCGATCGGGAACTGCTTTTATTTTGACATATGTGGAGCAGAGCCTGACTCACCTATAACATAAGGCAAGCCCCAATGCATTTGCCACCTCCTTGTTATTTTAAAATCTTTCTCACTTGCTTGATGAATTAGGTGATAGGAGTTGTGTGCTAAACAAGTTGTTGCATTTCCTTCCTTAAGAATTTGATTACCTTTCACTGATCCACTGTTTTACAAAAAAGGTTTTTCTTATGCTTAGCCTTGCTCTAGAAAAACAAAATGTTTTGTTTTTGACAAAAAGATGATGCTTCAAGTGGGTGGAATGTTTTTGAAATAAAACTTGATGGTGGATCCATCATGGCCGTGATGGGTTCAACATCGAAAAAGATGTACCTCTACCAGGTACCAAACTTTGGGTTTGAAATGATAAAGCTGAGACTAGGCAGTTGACTTGCACGGGAAGGGAGTCTCGGTGTAGTGTCTCCGTCTGAGTCGGTTAAGGACCTTGTCGATGTAGGCTTGATGATCGAGGACCCTTTAACTGGTCACATGCCTCATCATGGGTAAGCATTACCTCGGGCAGACTAATACCAGAATAAGATAACACACAATGGGAGTGGAGAGATGGCGAGAGTAGCGTGTACCCTCCGTGGCAAGAGGCTGGACGGTGGTGTACCTATGCTCTCGGTTGGCGTGAACCTGATCTGGTCTTAAGAACCCCGATGGTGAGTTGACATATGCAAGGGTTAAGTGCTACATATGTCGTGTGATTGGAGATCCTTAGCTGAGTATTAATCGATTCGAATCGCTGTTACTTCTCGGACATGAAGACTTGGTCACTGACCTACACGTAGCAATCCAGTGAACAAGAAGGGTTGATAAGAAATTGGCTCGTATAGGTCAAGTGCTTGAACTAGGGTAGAAAGAACTCTAGAACTCAGGTAATGACTTAACTTGCTAATAAAACTGGACTTTTAAGGATCCACTATTAGTAAGCATTTTTGCAAACAAGAATCTTGATTATTGATTAAGCCTTATCTTGACTCCCTTAAGCCAGCATTTCCTTGGGAGTCTTTTATTTTGACGGGTAAGACTATAGTACACTCCGTACTCAGGGTTTTCGAACCCATGTTGTTGTAGGTGAGGAAGCAGAAAATTTTTGGTGCTTTTGTTCCAAGGTGGTGCCTAAGGAAGAAAACCATGACTGAAGCCTCAGGAGGAAGTGCCCTCCTTTAAAAACTATTTACTGTTAATCGGGAGGGGTTTTGGCCTCCCAGGGTTGTAATAATATTACTCCAGCACTCTTATATTTTACTGGTCTGTAATAATACTACTCTTTTTATACTTTAATATAAAATAAGTTGTTGTAACTGCTTCCACATACTCGTTCCTCCGATGTGTTGTAATATCTGCGTGATGGGTGAAAAACTCTTGGGCAAGGTAAAGAATATAGATACCGAACTTGTCAAGTGATCAGGTGCACCTGTAGGGTTGTCTGAGGTCCGATGGACAAGGACAACTGTAGGTGGGCCTAATAACTTGGGAGGTTCTATCACAACGTGTTTCCTACACAAACTAGGTGGAAAATTCTGAAGACGTCAAAATCTAAAGAGGGAGACAAGAAGGATGGGGATGACAAGCTTGTAACTTTAGCTTTTGTATTCAAGGAACAAGCTTTGTTCTGGGCTCCTTCTATAGGGTGGTTGAATTTTATAGAATCAAGGTGCAATGAGATTGTTGGGAATTGTCTTGTTAAGGAAAATTAAGCTATGACTTTAGCTTTTGGGACCCGAGGGAAGCAAAGGTTGAATAGAGTTGTCGGTGTTTCGTACCTCGCTCCGACAAGTAAATTTATTGTATGTGTTCTGGGCTCCGGAGGGTGTGCACGGAGGGCGCAAGGTTTATACTGATTCATGCAGAACATCCCTACTTCCATTCATCGGTGGCTTGTGCTACTGACACCATTGATGATCAAACTCGTAGTAGGGGTTCCAAGTGGTTGAGAGAGAGAGGAGAGGCTCCCAAGTCTCTTTATCAGGGTGGAAGTGGAGCTTAGAAGCTACACGGTGGAGTCCTAGCTAAGTCATGGCTCGGCAGGGCTTCAGCCTCCTAGTCCTCATTGGCGCTCCTCCTCCTCTCGTTCGTCCTTGTGGGCTCGTGTCCATTGGAATGCGTCTGGTTGCCCTAAGAGCTCTCTCCTTTCGACCCCCTTGCCCTGAGGCCAGTCTCTCCCTTTTATAGGCTAGGAGAGGGGTCGACTAACAATGGCTTCCCTGAGAATGAGCCATAAGGCAAGGGTAAAACTAGTGTTTTGCCCCGGGTGGAGCCACACATACTCGTGGGGCTCGGGGCTTCCTGTCTGTCTCGTATTTACCATGGCGGATGATGTGGGAGCGACGATGGTCCCAGGCGTCATCATTTTGGCTACACTGACCCTTGGCCTCCGTAGCCTAGGGCTCGGTGCAGCCCATCGTGTAGTGCCCTGCGGGAGGTCTACGCACTCAGGCCTAGTCCGATAGGCCATAAGTGTGTCATAGGTCGAGGGGTGCACGAACCATTAATGCGTCATAGTCTTAGGGGCTCGTAGGTCATGAGTGTTATGTGGCCTGAGGTGCTCGTAGGTCATGAATGGGAAGCAGACTGATGTCGCGCTGTGGCTCGGTGCCAGGCGTGGCTAAATGCGGCCAACTATTAATGGTGAATCAGTTTAGGGCCAGCGCAGGATCCACTCGAGTGGTTCCCTTCCGACATGCCCAACCTCCCTTGTCAGGTTTCGCCATGCCCGACCTCGAGCTCGGTGCTACAGGGTTTGACTAGGGGCAGGTCGTTTTGGGGTTGAAACATCTGCCTGTCTCAACTTACTAATGGGCCCCAGTGATCAGGGGCTCTTTTCTCAGCGCACTCTCTGATTGGCGGGTCCCAGTGATCTGGGGTCATTCCCCCGACAAGAGTCATGGATGCTCTAGACTTTGAATATTCAGACTATTCCAAACTAGTCACTGGTGCTGAAGTTGGAGAGAAAAGGAAAAGAAGTACAAATTTGACTGGCAAGAAGGCTGCTAAGAGAAAAGAATAGAATGAGTCTTATGATGATGAAGAACCGAAGGATATGTAGAAAGTGATAGTGACGAAGAGTCACCTTCGGATAGAGCTACTCATTTGAATAGAAAGAAAACTAAGACTACTGAGGCGAAGGTTAAAAAGATGATTGTGCAAGAGCAAGAGAGAGGAAGTGTGTCTACTTCAACCATAGAATGTACCCAAATTCTTGAGGTAATCACTCAATCTTTACCTTTTTCCACTCTGAGTCCACTGGGATCAGAGCTGACCAGCTTGTTGTTGATTGCAAAGGGTACGAGCGAAGAAGGTCATGCTTCGGCACCTATGATGATAGAGAGATCAATAGTGAAAGAGAAGTCTCCACGGATTGAATCTTTTACTGATGCAATTTTTGGTCCTTCCTCGCTAGAGGATGGAGAAGATGAAGCAAAAAGTGCCGACGCTGGCAAATCTTAGGGATATGAAAAAGGTCTAAAAAAGCAATGCTCTAGAACCAAATGTGGTTGGGCCCGCGCATTCTTTTGGCGAGGAAATAGATGAAGAAGTTGACTTTTATGTCAAACACCTTGCTAGCAGTGTCCTGAGCGAGAAATCTGCTTTGGAACTGAAAGAGCAAGCTTAAGTTATTGGTTACAACTTTAGGGCTACAATCTTCAGTGGAGGAAAAGATGTCTTGGTTTGCGTCCCCGACGCTGGGGAAACTAAGATTGTTAAAAATATTGCCCAAAGTGTTGGGTTTTCAGAGATTGAAACGACACTAAGCAAGCTAAAGAAGCATATTCTTTCCCAAAGATTGGCCTATACGAATATTAAGGTAAATGTTTTTCCTTACCGTGTAGCTTCAATAAGGCTACGAATGATTAATCTTTTTCCTTCGTGATTATTCTGTAGGGCTTGATGCTGAGCAAAGTTCTAAAACTTCAACAAGATAAAGAGGTTGTTGAAAACGAAGTAATTATGTCGGATCTTCAGGGTGAAGTTGAGAGGCTTCATGACTCTTTAAAAAAAGGATGATGAAATTGCATCTTTGAAGTGCGCTTTGGATGACGATGAAAAGAATGAAGAAGCAGGAGAAACACATGAACTAGATGTGATGAAGATTAGGGAGCAGAGTGAAACTATCAATGAGCTTCGTGAAAATCTTGAAAAGGCAAAAGAAGAAGTTAATGCTAATGGCAAAGAGAATATAAGGCTATGTGATTCCCAAAAGCTTCGAGAGTCCATACAAAGACTTTGTGATTCCCAAAAGGATTATATTGTTTGCTCTTTCAACCAATCCATTGGATTTCGGGTGCCTCACCGAAGCAAAGTTTATGTTGGTTCCCACTTCACTACAAAAATGATTTGATTGTTTTAGAGTCAAACTAGGTGCCATTATCAACAGTTAAAGACTTCAAGACTCCAAAGCGGCAAATCATATTTTGCCAATAGAACTTTTGGATTGTTGATGAAGTTATCGTGGTCAAGGGTTTTACTTCGATTCATTTTGAAAAATGTTCAACTGCCACCATAACATACTTCAAGTTTCCTTGAGCTGGGGGCATGGGACCAATTATCTCCATTCCCCATCTTTGTAGAGGCCAGGTTGGTTGGATTAATTGGGTTAGAGATGAAGGTTGCTTCTGATCTCCTGCACATCTTTGACAATTATGACATTTTACACCAATTATGGTGCATCCAATGCTGCCTTCGACCAGTGGAAGCCTTGACGAAATACCTTTCCTAGAAGAGCTCTAGGGCCAATATGTGACCCACAAATGTCAGAGTGAATGTCATTTATCAACTCTTGACCCTCGTCTCTAGATACGCAGTAGAGAAGAGGTAAATAAACACCCTCCTTATAAAGTCCCCCTTCTATTATCTTATAATGTCTTGTTCTGGCTTACATTCTTTTGACGTAAACTTTGCCATTGGTTGGATAATTTCCTTAAAGAAATGTTATTATATCTGTTCTCCAATCTTTGGTATGGGTGGGGGAGACTGTCAAGATAGCTCTCTGTATTAACTCTGTCGAATGTGCTTTTAGAACTTCGTAGAATAGTTCAGGAGTTAAGGGAAGTCCCTGGGCCACTAACTTAGCTAATATATCAGCATGTTCATTATCTGCCCTTGGGATGTTCCTTACAGAGAACCCTCTGAAGGAACTTTCTATCCTTTGGACCATATTGAAAGTCGCCTAGAGTGGGGTGAATAGGCGAAATCTGTAAATTATAAACTTTGAACACAAACTTCACTCGGGGTTAGGATTAGAAACAAATAATAATGAATACGGAGTGTGGAAGAGAGTTCTTCTTGCTATGAGTTGCTCAATCAATGCGGATAACTTTGGAAGCTAACTCAAAAGATTATGAGCAAGAGAACTTAGAGAGAGGGGAGAGGAGGAATCAAATCATAAGGTGAAGATCAACACAAATGAACACAACGATTTGTTTCCTGAGGTTCGGTTCCAATGAACCTATTCCCCGTTGAGGAGGCCACGGAGGCCGAGTCTTTTTCAACCCTTTCCCTCTCTCAAACGATCACTTAGACCGATTGAGTGCTTCTTCTTAATCTCAGGGATCACTAAGACCCCACAAGGACCACCACACACTTAGGTGTCTCTTGCTAGCTTTACAAGTCACTAGAGAGTTTAGAAAGAGATGAAGAAAGCACGATTAAAAGCCAAACAACAAGAGCAACAAATGAGACACAAATCACACTCTCTTAAGTCACTAATCACTAATGATCACTTGTCTTAATTATGGCACTTGGAGAGATTGGAAGCTTTGAATATGTCTTGGAATAGATTGCTAGCTCTTCTATTGAATGTGTATGAGTAGAGTGCTTTTGTGTATTGAATGGAGGTGGTTGGGGTTGTATTTATAGCCACCAACCACTTCCTAATCATTGCCTTTTCCTGCCAACCGTGGACGGTCCGCGTCCCTGGTCCGGACGGTCCGCCCCTGCACATCAACGACTAAAATCGTAACGGTCAGTAGTAACGGCTATATCAACGGCTATAGTGCATTTAATGCATCATCATATGTTAGATAAAGCAGTCACGGACTGTCCGGCCGTGCACCCCGGATGGTCAATGAGGACGCTAAAAATGCATTTTACCGAACCCGTCACCTTCGGGTTTTTCTAGTTTTTCATCGACCTGGCGGTTCGCGCCTGAGGCTGGATGGTCCGAGCTTGGTTTCGGATGTTGCTCGCTTCTCCTTCGGACAGTCTGTAGTGTTAACTCGTGTTTTTGCAGTGTTCCTGTCTGAGGCTCACCCTGGTGTCGCGAACGATCCACCGCAAGCGCCTAGACGGTCTGCGCATAGGTGAATTTTCTAAAAGCTTCTCCTATCCAGAATAATCTATGGTATTCCAGACAGTCAACTTAGAATAGATGAATATGAACTTTATGCACATGAGAAATGATCAACTAGGTAAACTAGTTAGTCTATGAGATTTGTGATGGGCGTCAAACACCAAAATCGATTTATAGGAAATGGTTGAGGCCATTTCCCTTTCACATTTCAAGATACATCTCTAGTGCCAGGCTCTTTCCATTATTTGTTTTATCAACATGACAAGTGATGATCTGAAAATCAGATTTAAGGATTGCTCTTTTTACACACATTGCCTTAAGGTTCCTCAAACCTAACAGTAGGGCTTCGTACTATGCAATGTTGTTTGTGCACTTAATTGTAACTTGGTTGCATCTGATGTCTTTACTTTTGAGGGCGAGATGATGACAACACTAGCCCCGAAGGATCCCCATGATCCATCACAAAAAATTGTCCATACAACTTCTTTTGGGCACTAGCTTCGTCCTATGGGCAAGGTGTCTAATCAGTAGTAAAATCTGCTAATGCTTGATATTGGATGGATGATCTGTGAACAAAATCAATGAAAAATTTGTTGAGTTTGGTAGCCCAATTTTCAATTCGGCCAATAGCTTTTTTATTTCTTATGATGTCTTTCAAAGGCTGGGACAAGGGCACTATAATGTTGTAAGACTGAAAATAATGCTAAAGCTTTCTGGATGCCATTAAAACTGCATAGAGAACATTCTCTATTTTGGAATAGTTCTTTTTGGATGGGCTGAGTAATTCGATGACGGAGTATATTGGTGTTTGATTTTTAATTCAGTCTTATGTCTTTTCTTGAACAAGAGCTGCACTCATAGTGGACTGTGAAGTAGAAACATAGAGCAATAGCGGAGCCCCTGACGAAGGTGGGGAGAGGGTTTTTAAGTGAATCAAATATTGTTCCAGCTCTTCTAGGGACTGTTGTTGAGATGGCCCCCCATTGAAATACTTATGCTGACTTTAATACCTAAAAGAAAGGTAGGTTTCGTTCTGCAGACCTTGAAATAAATCTGATCGGAGAAGCAAGTCTTCCAGCTAGCCTTTGAGCTCCTTTCCTCGACTTTGGTGGTTCCATCCGAAGTATTAAATCTATCTTGTTTGCGTTAGCTTTGATTCCTTTTGTGGATACAAGACAACCAAGGAATTTACCCTTCTTCACTCCAAACACGCACTTCTTAGGGTTAAGCTTTAGATCAGCTCTTTGGAAGTTAGCGAAGGTTTCTTGCAGGTTCAAAATGTGATTTTCCTGTTTCGTACTTCTAACAATGATATCATCGACATAAGTCAAAACATTTCTGCCTAGTTGTGAACTCAACACCTTAGCTGTCATTTTGTTGAAGCTTCCACTAGCGTTCTTGAGCCCCTCAGGCATCTAAAGATAACAATAAGTGACACTAGGAGTTACGAAACTAGTCTTTGGTCTGTCCTCCTTCCTCATCCAATTCTGATGGTAACCTAAATAACATTCCAACAAACTTATGAGGTCCGAAGTAGCTGCTGCATCCACGAGGGAGTCAATCCTTGGTAGTGGGAATTCATCCTTCGGGCATGTTTTGTTGAGATCTGTGAAGTCAAAACATATCCTTGCCATTTGTTTTTTTTCCATGACTATGTTGGCAAAGCCATTCTGGGTATCCAACCTCTCTTATCACACTAGCACTACTTCGCACCTTCGACTTTATCTTTAGACATCTTTCAAAGCTTCTGTTTTCTTGGCTTGATACTTGGGTCAACATTGAGTGCGTGTTCTATGATACTTCTATCAACTCCACATAGATCATTTGTTGACCAAGCAAAGTCATTCTTATTATGAAAGAGGAATCTTTTGAGATTTGTCTCTTGTTCTGAAGATAACTGCGAACCAAAGAGCACCCTTTGGTCAGCCACATCTTCACAGAGCATGATTGACTTTGGTTGATCTGTCGAAGATGCTTTTTCTTTGTCTTGTTTCTCTGATGCTTGGGTTTGTGCTTTGGCCTCATCAATAATGTAGACAATCTTGGGATCTTGTAAGGTTCCTTCTACCCTTCTTGTGGCTTCCTGACTTCCATACACTGATATGATACCCTGATTGCTTGGTATCTTCATACAAAGATAAGATGAATGTAAGACTGATTCAAAAGCGTTGAGTGTTCCTCTTCCAATGATTGCATTATATGGGAATTCCATATCAACTATCTCAAACACAACCTCTTCTATTCTGTGTTGTTAACATAACGAAGGTGATGGGCATAGCTAACTCCCCAAGGGTCAACACTTGTTGCCCTCTAAAGATGCAAAGAGGGTAGATTGATTCTTGAATTTTGTCCCCTGACTCCTGCATCTGCTTGAAGGCTTTCGCAAAATAATGTCTGCTGCAGTGCCTATGTCGACCAGGACATTATGGAATATGAAGCCATTTATGAGACATGTTATCACCATAGCATATCTATGTCGGTAGGTGAAGGTCTTCTTGAGAAAATGTTATTGGGATATGAGACCGTTTGATTTTGATGTAAGGCCCCTGAACACCCACATGTTGTACCCTTCTCTAGGCTTCTTTCCTCTGTTTTGTTGCTTAGTTCAAAGAATGAGCCCCTAGTGATGGGGAGCACAAGCTTTTTCGAGTTTGATGACGAAGCTTGAGGGCTTGCCATGCTCTTTGTTGTGGTCATGAATTCACCGGAGGTGTGCGCCAATGTTGGTCACTGATTTTTTATTCCTAAGGGATGTCAAAAACAAGGCAACACAAGTTGTTAAATTAGAGGCTTCTCTCTTTAGTTAACTCTTCTTCGAAGGTTAATTCAAGAGAGAAGATAGAAAGTGTGAAAATACATTAATAAAAGCAGCATGCAACCACTAGTACACAGGAGCTCTATAGTGGCGGTCCTAGAGCTATTTGCACTGGCATTTTCAGTGCCGCCAGTGCTAGGGGCCAGTGGAAATCGGCCTTTTCACTGGCGGTTGCAAATGTAAATATATCCTTTCCACTGGCGGTTCAGTTAAGTGAATCGCCAGGCGGTTCCTTAAGGCAGGCCCACCTGTTTATTTTCACTAGCGCGCGGTAACTGAAATTGCCAGTATAAATTTTTACGTGCCGCCAACTTAGAGCTCTTTTCTACTAGTGAACTTTTGATAGATAAAATGGATTACTCATCTGAACGTGTAAGCGCGTTATTTCGTTCCTTACAACACATCAAATGATTACAAATATACATTTGGCTATACAATCAAAGGCACGAAGGTGAAGAAAATACACAACTCCATAGTCGGGGCGATTCGATGCACTCTGATAAAAAAAAAGTGTCCTTATATATATCATTGTTCATCTATTTATAGTCGTGAGTTATATCTTCATATGAAACTAGATATGTGCCCGTGCGTTGCCACGAGAGTTAAAATTTCTAAGACATTAATAACCGCACGCAGATAGTTAAATTTCTAACCTGTTATATTGCACAAGCTGAAGCACATATTTATGCACAAATCATATATCATTTTATCTCCCGCCGTACCTTCAGCCTTCAACTCCATCTAGTTGAACAATTTGGTCGTGGCTGTGGTCGTGTTCTACGACCGCGCCGGGGCGGGGAACGCGCATAGGCAGAGGAGCAGCAGCAGCGCGCAACTTCAGTGCATGCACAGGCAGCCGCCGCATCGTGTCTTTCACTGTGGATAGACGACGGAGAAGGCGGCGGCAACGGACACGTACGTGTCCTCGGGCTGCATGACGTAGGTGACGAGCGTCGTGGCGTTGTCGGCGGCGGACGGGCACTGGCAGAAGACGGGGAACGTGACCATGGTGCCGACGTCGAGGACGGTGGGCACCAGTGTGGGGTTCACGCGCTCCACGGCCTAGTACTGCGTGAGGTTCTGCAGCTTGGTAGTGGAGACGATCCAGTAGGTGTCCTCCGAGCCGATCTGGTACTGTATCGGCGCGTACGAACTGGGGTACCGGGAGGGGCAGCCGCACTGGAGCGGCACAAGCAGCGGCTGCCCGTTGGCCAGCGCGGCCGTCATGGAGAGGTTGTTGGCATGCGCGACCATGAAGCGGCTGACAGCGAAGAGGTCACCGATGGCCGCGAGATCGAGCGGCACGCCCGCGAAGCCGGCGCGGTAGAGCACGTACGCCTGGCATGGGTACGTGCGGTTGGCGGTGCAGTTGAACCCCTCGACGGACGCGCGGCGCGGCCGTGGCCATTGTCGTGTTCTACGACCGCGCCGGGGCGGGGAACGCGCACAGGCAGAGGAGCAGCAGCAGCACGTTCAGCCTCAGTGCATGCAACAAGACAACGACGATCGTAGAGCCTCAGAGGAAACACGATGGGTGGCGCCTCGCTAGGTTCCTCCCGCCCAGCCCCGTCAGTGCTTGCATAGTGTTCCTTAGTGCATAGTGGTTGATGACCTAAATTAAAAAGTATATATGGCTAATTGTTTTTGTGCGAGTACATATTAGATTTTGTTGGATTTGTGGTTTTTATCTAGCTGATTTTATTCTCGAACTGGAAATTGTAGATTGTACGATGCTACCAGCGGCTGTGGCCAGCGGGTAAGAGTAAGATTGCGAACCGGGCCTCGAGTCCATAGGGCTAGCCGGCTAGCGCTGCCCGGGTAGGGAAATCGATCGAGCCGACAACAGCTGAGCAGCACTGCAGGCTTGCAGCAGAGGGACAGGTGGACAGCAGCCAGCCACGACGCTTCATGAGTGGAGGAAGACACGATGCTTGTATCAGCTTATCGGCTTGCATGCAGGTTCTGTAGCAGCTTGTGCGGCTTGCATGTGGTTTGCATGTGGTTTGCATGCGGCTTGCATGCAGTGGAGGTTGAGCAGCTTGTGCCGCTTGCATGCGGCTTGCATGCAGGGAGGTTGGTGCATGCGAAGCGCGAGCGGGGGCACGGCAGTGGTCTACATTTGAGTCTTAATAGTTGTAGAGATTATAAACATGTTCTCAAACCCTATACCTGTCAACTACAAATATTATGAGGGTGATATTATACTTTTCCATGCAAATATCTTCCTGGTCAAGGCTTTCACGTTCTTTACATTCTTCTTCGCTTCGTAATTCGTCACACATCACCCGGAGCTTCCTGCTTCGGCTTCGTTTAGCTTAACGCTCCCATGGACTTAAATCTCCTTGACTTCGTCCCTTTTATCTGCTTCGGTTCGACGAGGAAGATGGACGTGAAGCTTGCTCTCTTTTTGACAAAGCTGATATATATCTCGGAGACCTTCGTTGACAAAGGTCGATCCTCTCCCCCCCAACATACCAGCAATGCTTCTATGATTAATTTGGTTGGTCCTTGGGCTGCGTTTTGGGTGGTTTTGGCTCACACCAGATGCCCTGCCCCTGCGATCAATAATAGTGTAAAACCGAATCAGAGAAATGTTGCAGAAGCTTATAACGATGCTGTAGCTCGAAGTTCACCAACAACTGCAAACGTTCACCAAGTCCACGATAGAAATGTGTCGTCCAGGGATTAACAACGCGGTTTGCAAGCATATGAGAGCGTGTTTTTAAATTACTCACAGACAATCCATTTCAGTTAACACACGCCGAGAGCGATGACAATGTTGTGAGTAGGCTAGCTATCAGTGTCAAAGTATAATGCTCCGTATATTACGTCTAGCCGCTACTGCCTTTTCTCAGCTCTCATCGGGTGGTATTTTTATGGCCGGCAGAAAGAAAAAATAGCATATAGGAGTACTACATAACCAACCATTAAACCAACCATTGGTCGTCATTTGTAAGAGAGACAAAGTTCAACTATCGGTTGGTATAAATGTGTTAGCGTGGATATGACTGACTTTTTCAACTTTTACGACGTCTAATTAATAATGTACTCGCGCGCGCGGTCGATAAACAATTTGTACTGATCGATGGCGGATCCTCCTCCATCGCTGGAGTTGCTGTAAGATGTGGTGTGTGTGTGTGTAGGCGAGGATTGTCCACCGTGAAAATGCCATATATTGTTGTTACTCTGGCCACAAGTGGTGCTTTGCTTCCGTATCCGACGAAAGGCGTACGTATCTTGTATATTACAGTATAACTCCACACGTTGATCTCAGCAAAGACAAGATGAGTACGTGCATACAGATAGCCGAGGGATAGCAAGGACAAGATGGAGTACGTACAAGTACAACACCGCGTTAGCCAATAGGTGAAACCGATAGCCGAGAGAGGGATGTTCAGTGCCGCGGTAGTACCAACTACCAAACCCGAACACCGGCCTCGCGGGTTGAGGCGTTGACTGACTTGTTCTCCTCTCCTACTCCTACATGGGCGGGCCCCAACAAGTGGCTGCTGATGTACGTCAGCTGTGCCCTACTGCTACTAAGGCTTTGTTCGGTTATTTTCAATCCATATGGATCAGAGGGAATTGATACAGATTGGAAAAGATTTTGACTTATTAGGGATTGAAACCCCCTCAATCCCCCTCAATCCATATGGATTGGGAGAGAACCGAACAAGCCCTAAGGGGGTGTTTGGTTACACCCCGCTAAAATTTAGCCCCTGTCCTATCGAATGTTTGAACCTCCGTTCCGGGTATTAAATGTAGTCGGATTATAAAACTAATTTGTCAGCTGAAGATTAAAAGACGAGACGAATCTAGTCCAGTTGGTTGGGTATATATTTCATACTCCTATTTAAAAGTCAAACGCTTAATGTGACTCGGACTAAACTTTAGCAGGAGCAACCAAACACCCCCTAATTATTCTGAACTATGGTGAACTCTGACCCTTTCCTGACGCCGTCTATATATTTTTTTTTTGGTACGGATCAGAAGCAACGAAGCGTACGTTGGCTGTTTCCTAAGATTTCAGTGGCTATATTTTCTTACTACACCAGATTGCTGATTTTATCGTCGTAGTTGGAAAACACAATGTACGTATGTCTATACAAGGAAGTGAACTAGTACCTAGGTTTCGAATACTGTTGCCACTATATAAAATATAGCTCAAGGCGTTTTTTAGTCACCATATATATATATATATATATATATATATATATATATATATATATAGTTTGTATATTTGGAGCTTTGGGTTTCCAATATTTAAAGAAAGTCCTGGCCTAACGGTGTTATTCTGTTCAGCCGCACCAGGTGCAGACATAAAAAGACCCCAGACCGCCAGGGATTAGGTTTTAGCGGGGTGGTGGTTCCATCGGGCGAGCGAGCGGCGACGGCGGTTTCCTTGGGCGTGCGAGCGGCGACGATCCCAGGGGCTAGCGGCTGTGGTGCGCCGAGGCGGCGACCGGCGGCGACGCTCCTAGGACGGACGGGCAAGCACCGACGGTGTTCCCGAACTGGACGAGCGGCGGCGGTTTCTCGGGCGTGCGAGCGGTGGCGATCCTGGGGCTAGCGGTTGTGGCGCGCCGAGGCGGTCGACCGGCGAAGACGCTCCTATGGCGGGCGGGCAAGTACCAACGGCGCTCCCGAATCGGACGAGCGGCGGCGGCACACCCTAGGCCCGGTGGTGACGGTGGACCCGGTGGTTGCGCGAGGCGTGGTAGGCTTCGGCAGCAGCGACGATGTTTGGTTAAGAAGAGCAAATTGATGACCAATTGAAAACAAATAAGATCATTGTAGGATTTGGCATATTTGGATCACTTTTCCACCACTTGGTTTATTTTCGCAAAACAAATTCATTTTCCTTTCTCTATGTCAAAAATACTTTTTTTGGCAAATCAAAATATATCTTTCAAGACTAGTTTTAATCAATGCCAAAAACTCCCCCATTTTCCCATAATCAAATTTCTCCATCATAAGAGAGCAATTTTTGCAATAAAGTATTCTTACAGTAAAAACTTTTGAAAAATTCACAAGTGTTTGTTTGATCCAATTGCTTTGGCCTTAAATTATCCCCTTTTGGCATTAAGCCCCAAAACAGAAGAACTATTTGGTCCTTTTAACCTCATTGCCTCACAAAAATTCCAAGTAGAACCAAGGGCAATGAGAAAAACACAGATAGTGGCTTGGAACAAGATACATTGATACCAGAATGCAGTGGAAGCCTCTTCTTTGTCCAAATCCACTATTTCCTTTTCAATCCATCTTTGAGACTATATCCAAATCACTCAAGCAAACATATTAGTCTCAAAGGGTCAAGTCTTCCCCCTAAACATATGCATCTTTTGCACAAGGATTTGTGAGGTCTGGAGATGACTTGTACAACTTGAGTACGAAAATATAAGCGAGGAAGGATAGTGATGCTTAAAGTAACATGATCAAAGGCATAAAACACATGTATGCTATAGATTAATCCAAGTTCCGTGAATCTAAGAAATATAGATCACTACGCAACCTACAAAACCTTTTCTCATCTAAATGCTTGGTGAAGATATTGGCTAGATGGTTTTCGGTGCTAATGTGGCAATAATCAATATCTCCCCTTTGCTGGTGGTCTCTCAAAAAGTGATGCTGGATGTCTACATGCTTAGTGCGCCTATGTTCAATAGGATTATCCGCCAAGCGGATTGCACTCTTATTATCACATAGGAGTGGGACTTTGCTCAGATTGTAGCCAAAGTCCCGCAGGGTTTGCCTCATCCAAAGTAGTTGCGCGCAACACTGGCCTGCGACAACATACTTGGCCTCAGCGGTGGATAGGGCAATAGATGTTTGTTTCTTTGAGGTCCAAGACACCAGGGACCTTCCTAGAAATTGACAAGTCCCTGATGTGCTCTTCCTATCAACCTTGCACCCTGTATAGCCGGAATCTGAATATACGATTAAGTCAAAGGTAGACCCCTTTGGATACCAGATCCCGAAGCAAGGTGTATGAACTAAATATATAAGAATTCACTTCACGGCCACAAGATGACATTCCTTGGGTTGGATTGAAATCTAGCACACATGCATAAGCTAATCATTATATCTGGTCTACTAGCACAAAGATAAAGTGAAGAACCTATCATAGACTGGTATGCCTTTTGATCAACTGACTTACCTCCCTTGTCGAGGTCCAAGTGTCTGTTGGTTCCCATTGGCGTCTTAGCAAGTTTTGCGTCCTTCATCCCAAACCTTTTGAGTAAATCCTAAGTATACTTTGTTTGGGAGATGAAGGTTCCTTCCTTGAGTTTATTCACTTGGAATCCAAGGAAGTAGTTCATCTCGCCCGTCACCGATATCTCGAATTTGTGCATCATTACCTTACTAAACTCTTCACAAGACTTTTGATTAGTAGAACCAAATATTATGTCATCGACATATATTTGGCACACAAACAAATCACCATTACAAGTCTTAGTAAAAAGAGTAGGATCAGCTTTCCCAACCTTGAAAGCATTAGAAATAAGAAAACCTCTAAGGCATTCATACCATGCTCTTGAAGCTTGCTTAAGTCCATAGAGCGCCTTAGAGAGCATGTAGACATGGTCGGGATACCTATCATCCTTGAAGTTAGGGGGTTGTTCCACGTACACTTCCTCCTTGATTGGTACATTAAGGAAGGCGCTCTTCACATCCATTTGAAACAACTTAAACGAATGGTGAGCAGCATAGGCCAATAATATGAGTATTTACTCGAGCATAGCTACAGGAGCAAATGTCTCCTCAAAATCCAAACCTTCGACTTGGGCATAACCTTTTGCCACAAGTCGAGCCTTGTTTCTTGTCACCACACCGTGCTCATCTTGCTTGTTGCGGAACACCCACTAGGTTCCCACAACATTTTGCTTCGGACGTGGCACCAAGCTCCATACTTCATTTCTCTTGAAGTTGTTGAGCTCTTCCTGCATGGCCAACACCCAGTCCGGATCCTACAAGGCTTCTTCTTCCCTGACAGGCTCAATAGAAGAAACAAAAGAGTAATGCTCACAAAAATTAGCTAAACGTGAACGAGTCATTACTCCCCTACTAATGTCACCCAGAATCTGATCCACTGGATGATTCCTTTGGATAGTGGCCCGGACTTGAGTTGGAGGTGCTTGTTGTATTTCTTCCTCTTTATTCTTTTCTTCATGTGCCCCCCTTGATTTATGCCTACATCTTGAGGTACCTATTCCTTATCTTGAGTTGGGGGATGCACCAATGTTGAAGAAGATGTTTGATCTTGATCTTGTTGTTCCTGCGGTCACACATCACCTATTGCCATAGTTCTCATTGCCACCGTTGGAACTTCATCCTCATCTACATCATCAAGATCAACTTGGTCTCTTGGAGAGCCATTAGTCTCATCAAATACAACGTCACTAGAGACTTCAACTAAAACCAATGATTTGTTGAAGACTCTATATGCCTTTGTATTTGAATCATAACCTAGTAAAAACCCTTCTATAGCTTTGGGAGCAAATTTCGAATGCATACCTTTCTTTACCAAGATGTAGCATTTGCTCACAAATACACAAAAGTATGTAACATTGGGTTTGTTATCGATTAGAAGCTCATAAGACGTTTTCTTGAGGAGGTGATGAAGATAGAGCTGGTTTATGGCATGGCAAGCTGTATTTATAGCTTCCGACCAAAACCGCTTAGGCGTCTTGTATTCTCCAAGCATTGTCCTTGCCATGTCGATGAGCGTTCTGTTCTTCCTCTCTACTATACCATTTTGCTATGGTGTGTAGGGAGCAGAGAACTCATGCTTGATGCCTTCTACCTCAAGAAACTCTTCTACTTGAAGATTCTTAAATTCAGATCCATTGTTGCTCCTGATCTTCTTCTCCTTGAGCTCAAACTCATTTTGAGCTCTCCTTAGGAAGCACTTTAGAGTACCTTGGGTTTCTGTTTTATCCTGCAAAAAGAATACCCAAGTGAACCAGGAAAAATCATCAACACTAACAAGACCATACTTACTTCCCCCAATGCTAAGATAAGCAACGGGCCCGAAGAGATCCAGATGGAGGAGTTCTAGTGGTCTTGACGTTGTCATCACATTTTTGCCTAGATGAGTAGTTCCCACCTGCTTCCCTGCTTGGCATGCTGCATAAGGTCTGTCTTTCTCAAAATAGACATCGGTTAGTCCTAACACATGTTCTCCCTTTAGAAGCTTATGAAGATTCTTTATTCCAACATGTGCTAGACGGCGATGCCAGAGCCAGCCCATATTAGTCTTAGCTATTAAGCATGCATCTCTTTAGAGAAATCAACTAAATAGAGCTTGCCATCTAATACACCATTAAAAGCTAATGAACCATTACTTCTTATAAAGACAGATACATCAATATTTATAAATAAACAATTATATCTCATATGACATAATTGACTTACAGAGAGTAAATTGTAACCAAGCGATTCGACTAAGAACACATTAGAAATTGAATGCTTCATAGTGATGGCTATTTTACCCAAACCTTTGACCTTGCCCTGATTTCCATCTCCAAATATGATCGTGTCGTGGGAATCCTTGTTCTTGACGTAGGAGGTGAACATCTTCTTCTCCCTCGTCATGTGGTTTGTGCATCCGTTGTCAATAATCCAGCTTGTGCCCCGGATGCATAAACCTACAAGGTAATTTAAGCTTGGGTTTTAGGTACCCAACTCTTGTTGGGTCCTGCAAGGTTAGTTACATAAGACTTTGGAACCCAAATTCAAGTTTTGCCTCTCTTGCACTTAGGCCCCAAATTTCTAGCAACTACTTTATCATTTTTACACATAAGCACAAATGAAGCATTATAAGTATGATAAAGCATAGTTAGGCCATTAGATGCATTCCTAGGCGTATGGGAATCAATATGATGAGCATGGTGCCTAGGTTTATTCCTACCATGAGCATACGCAGAGCTAGATGATGCAAACATGGCATGTGAATCAAAAACAACATCATGACGAGTAGGAAAAATAGCATGATTATGATGAATAACACTAGAAGCATTCTTAACATGAGCATACAGATAGGCATGGTTCTTTTTGTCATGTGAAGAATGAGAGCTACTAGCCATAGGAGCCTTCCCTTTCTACTTGATGAGATTGGAGGCCCTTTGGCTTGTTAAGTTCTTGGTTCCCTTTTGGAAGCCAAGTCCATCCTTAATAGAGGGGTGTCTACCAATGGTGTAGGCACCCCTGGCAAATTTTATCTTTTCATAATCATTCTTGCAAATATTAAGTTGACCATTAAGATTTGCAACCGTATCATTCAACTTAAGAATAGTGGCAGCATGAGCATTGTAAGCATCAATATCGACATCTTTACATCTATTGCAAATAGAAACATGCTCCACATATGAAATAACAACATTTACTTTTTCTAGCTTAGCATTTAAATCAGCATTTTAATTCTTAAGACTAGAAATAGAATCATGGCAAGAAGATAGCTCAGAAGATAATATTTCATTTTTCTTAGTTCCTAGAGGAAGAGATTTTTGAACATTAACAAATTTATCATGTTCTTCATAAAGAATATCTTCTTGGTTTACTAGGCATCAATTAATTCATTGATTTTATCTACCTTAGATCTATCTAAACCCTTAAAGAGATCACTATAGTCTATATCATCATCAGATTCCTCATCACTAGAAGAAGTGTACTTAGGAGTATCTCGAGTACATACCTTCTTTTCCTTAGCCATGGGGCATGTGTGATGCTCGTTGGGGAAGAGGGAGGACTTGTCGAAGGCGGAGGCAGCCAGTCCTTCATCGTCAAATTTGGATGAAGAACATTTGGTATCCCATTCCTTGCCAATGTGCGCCTCGCCCTTCTCCTTCCTGTAGTTTTTCTTCCTCTCCTTCTTCCCTTTCTTTTCTTATGCCTGGTCATTATCATTATCGGAATATTGTGCTATAAAATGACTAGACTTATCGCATTTGAAGCAGGAGCGCTTTTCCCTTGATTTATTCTTGTTGGGATACTCCTTGCGTCCCTTCAAAGCGGTCTTGAAGCGCTTGATTACAAGTGTTATTTCCTCCTCATTGAGTCTAGCAGCCTCTACTTGTGCCACCCTATTAGGTAGCGCCTTCTTGCTACTTGTTGCCTTGAGGGCAACGAGCTGCGACTCGTAGAGTGGGAGTGGTCCGTTGGCGATGTCATCAATGTACCTAGCCTCGTTTACCATCATGCGCCCGCTTACAAATTTTCTGAGAATTTCCTCGGGCGTAATTTTGGAGTACCTGGGATTTTCACGAATAAGGTTTACAAGATGAGGATCAATAACGGTGAATGCCCTTAGCATGAGTCGAACGATGTCATGATCCGTCCATCTTGTACTCACCAGGGTCTTGAGCCTGTTGTACGTTTCGGTCGGCTCCTCTCCCCCTTTTTATGGCAAACCTCCCAAGCTCACCTTCCACCAGTTCCATCTTGGTAATCATGGTGGCATCATTACCCTTGTGAGAGATTTTGAGGGTATCCCATATTTGCTTGGCATTGCCCAAGCCGTTGACTTTATTGTACTCATCCCTGCATAGAGATGGTAACAACACAGTAGTAGCCTGGGCATTCTTATGAATTTGCTCGTTAATAAATACATGATTATCGCTACTATCAAACTACATTCCATTTCTACTACTCCCCAAATGCTAGGATGGAGAAAAATAAATGATTACGCATTTTATGACTCCAGAAAGAATAGCCTTCTCCATCAAAGTGAGGGGGTTTTCCAAGTGGAATAGACAATAAATGTGCATTTGAATTCTACGGAATGTGAGAGTAATCAAATGAATAATTTTGATTAACCGTTATCTTTTTTGACGAGTCTTTGTCGTCATCGTCGTCATCCCTTGGTGAAGAAGAGGAGGCATCGTTGTCGTAGTAGATGATCTTCTTGATGTGCCTCTTCTTCTTTCCATCTTTCTTCTTGTTGTTTGAGCCTGAGTCAGTGGGCTTGTCACCTTTTGGCTCATCAACATAGAGAGTCTCCTCTCCTAGTGGTTGATCACCATCCCCTTGCCTCTAGGATCCTTCTCTTCAGGTGGTTAGTCCCTTGATGAAGATAATGACTCCAATACCAATTGAGAGCACCTAGAGGGAGGTAAATAGGTGATCCTGTAAAAATCAACTCTAAACAACACAAACTTGGTTTATAAATGTTAGTGAAATAAAAACCAAGTTGTTATGAATAGAGAGAGAGAGAGGAAGAGTACTCTTCACTTGATTGTTCCTTTGAGATATGTATTAAACTTTGGAACAATAATGCAAGTGAACATGTGAGAACTTTATGGAAGATAAACAATCACACTAAGGAAATGCACAAGTGACACGATGATTTTATCCCGTGGTTCGGCCAATGCCTACTCCACGTTGTGGTGACCTCCTTCGGTCAAGGATTGCACTCAGTCCCTCTCAAGTGATCCAAAGATTGAGTACCACAATTTTCTTCCTTTTCTCAAGTATTCCCTTTGTGAGGAATCTCCACAAGTTGGAGTCTCTCACCCTTACAAAATTGATCACAAGAACACCACAAGATTAAGGGAGGGCATAGAAACACACACAATAACTAGAGTCACAGCAACAACAAACACACAAGACAAGAAACGAGCACACGAAACAATGCAGCGGAGTTACAGCTCAAAGAAGTGCTTAAATCTCTATCACAATGAAACGAATGTGTGCTTGCGAAGTCTAGGCGTTGTAGGATGTTCAATAGATGCTTGGTGTTCTGCTCCATGCGCCTAGGGGTCCCTTTTATAGCCCCAAGGCAGCTAGGAGCCATTGCAGCTCCATTTGGTTGGCTTTGGTTGCCTTCTGTCCATGGGTGCATCGGACAGTCCGGTGCACCACCAGACAGTGAATAGTGATTGATTTCCTTCCTTCTTTGGCGAAGCCGACCGTTGCCAGCCACTGGTCTCTTGGCACACCAGACAGTCCGGTGCTACCTTCTGACCGTTGGCTAGGTGCGTGGCTGGCACACCGGACAGTCCGGTGAATTATAGCCGTGACGCCCCCAACTTTTCCCGAGAGCAGCCAGTTCGCCGGGGCGCCAGCCTGGGCACCGGACAATGTCCGGTGCACACCAGACAATCCAATGCAGCGCAGGCTGGTGCAAGTCTGGCTTGCTTCAGCTACACTTCTTTTTCTTCTTTTGGACTTGGCTTAGCTGAGTCCCTGGTGCTTAGACAAACATGATTAGCACACAAATCAATTGACTAAGTGTCTAGAGCATACCTTTTTTCTTTAATCATATAGATTTGCACTAAGTCCTCTTCTGAGCTCATATACCTTTGCTCAACATCATGTTAGTTCAAACATAAAGTGTTTTGCATCTAATCACCAAAACAATATAGAAATAGCTCAATGGCGCATTTCCCTTTCAATCTCCCCCTTTTTGGTGATTTATGCCAACACATCAAAAAGCAACTCAAATTGAACTAACATATCCAAAAGAGCTAAGAAGAGCAAATTGATGACAAATTGAAGACAAATAAGATCATTGTAGGATTTGGCATATTTGGATCACTTTTGCCACCACTTGGTTTATTTTCGCAAAACAAATTTATTTTCATTTCTCTATGTAAAAAATACTTGTTTTGGCAAATCAATATATCTTTCAAGACTAGTTTTGGTCAAATGCCAAAACTCCCCCCTTTTCCCATAATCAAATTTCTCCCCCATAAGAGAGAAGTTATTTCAATAAAGTATTGTTACACTAAAACCTTTTGAAAAATTCACATGTGGTTAGCTGATCCAGTTGCTTTGGCCTTAAATTCTCCCTCTTTGGCATTAAGCACCAAAACAGAAGAACTATTTGGCCCTTTTAACCTCATTGCCTCACAAAAATTCCAAGTAGAACCAAGGGCAATGAGAAAACATAGATATTGGCTTGGAACAAGATACATTGATACCGGAATGCAGTAGGAGCCTCTTCTTTGTCCAAATCCACTATTTCCCTTTCAATCCATCTTTGAGACTATATCAAAATCACTCAAGCAAACATATTAGTCTCAAAGGGTCAAGTTGTAGTACGTCCTCCCCCTAAACATATGTGTTGGGGGGCCTTCCTCTTCCGAAGGTCCTAAAAACATGACTGACCATATGTTTTCAGTTTGACATGGATTATTACAGGGGGCTTCGGCTTCGGGATGAAGGTCTTCTCTCATGACAGGATGAAGATGTAGCCCGAAGGTGATAAGAATGAACGACGAAGCTATAGCCAAAGAGCTTCGACTTGATGTGATTAAGAAGACCAAGTGTGATGATGACCGAAAGGGGAGAAAGACTACTCAGACCTTAATGATTCGTGTTGTGATTATAGATGAATATCAGGGGCATAAATGTATTTTTACTCGGGCTATGTCCTATGCCTATAAATAGATGAACAATAGCACCGTACTATTCACGCTGTATTGTAATCACTCTCTCGCGTCTTCACCTTCGAGCAAGCCGAAGGTATCAATGTAATATTAATACTGTCAGTATTCATACATGTTTTATGAAATGCAAATACATATGAATTAATGAAATGCAGTTACTGTCTTCATTCTTTTACACTCCCAATCACATATTAAATGACGAAGGTAAGTCCTTCTTGACCTTCGTCTGATGAGCATTATTCCCATGTGAAGATAATGCTTCAAAAGACGAAGGTCCATAATAATTGACAATTGTGTTGCCTTGTTCTCAATCTTCAACATTTGAGAACAAGTGGAAAACATTGGCGCCCACCTCCGGTGAACTCAAACGACCACCTTCGGCAAGCATACACCTTCACCATGTCGCCGAAGAAGACAATAGCACCAGGGGCTACCCTGCAGCCATTGGACACAAACCAGGAGACACTCTCTCTGCGAGAAGCTAGGAGCCAAAAGAGAAGGGCTACTAGCCCAATACCTCAGGAGGAGGAGCTGGACCAGGAGATCAGGGACTTGGAGACCATCCATCAACAGGTGCAAATGAAAAAGGAAAAGATGCTTCGGCTCGTCAATCTTTAGAGAAAGATTGACGAAGCTGCTGAAGAAATGTGTCACCTCACTCAGGATGACCAGGACCGAAGGCCCCAACATAGGGAGCTTCGTCAAGAAAGCCCAATCAATGATGATGAATGGTACGATGACTTTCGTCATAGTAACTTTGCTTTTGATGATGCTTCTTCTTTGGCAGCAGAGTTGTAGGCTACCCCGTGGCCACCATCTTACAAGCCACCTCAGTTCCCCATGTATGATGGGCACTCAGATCCGAAGCAGTTCCTGATGAGCTATGAGGCAACCATATCCTCGTATGGGGGCAATACTGCTGCCATGGCGAAGTCCTTCGTCATGGCAGTCAGAAGTGTGGCTCAAACATGGTACTCTTCTCTTCGGCCAGGGACAATTACGTCGTGGCAGAAGTTAAAGGATATGCTAGTCACCAGCTTCCAAGGCTTCTAGACAAAGCCAGTCACTGCCCAAGGCCTTTTCTAGTGCATGCAGGACCATGAGGAGTACCTGCAGGCGTACGTCCGAAGGTTCTTGCGAATGAGAGCTCAGGCGCCTACAGTGCCCAATGAGATTGTGATTGAGGCCATGATCAAGGGGCTCCGACTAGGACCCACAGCACAATATTTTGCAAGGAAGCCACCATAGACCTTGGAGAAGTTCCTCCAGAACATGGATGGATATATCCGAGCTGACAACGATTTTCGCCAAAGAAGGGAGGAAGCGTATAGGTATTCTGAGATGACTAGGGGCTTCGGAGGAAGACTCCACCCTAGGCATGTCAGAACAATCCACAATCCCAACACAAATGAGGACATGGCCAATCATACTCAGAGCAGCCAGCACAACTCACAGTCTTCAGGAATGAAACAAACTTCCTACAGGCCACCATCCCTGAGAGGCAGAGGGGGGAGAAGCTTCAGAGGAAGGTATGGTAATCAACCCAGGAAACTGTTCTGCCTATTCTGTGGTGAAGACAAGGGAAACACCACAAGGACGTGCCAAGTCACGATCTAGAAGCAGAAGGAAATCGCTGAAGCCAAAGTACGGCAGAACCAGCCGAAGCAGGTCTTTCATACTGCTTCGTGCTACTCTCCATATATCCCAGAGTATGTGGCCAATCAACAGCCTATGGCTTCTATTGCTTTAGCAAGTCATTCCCAAGCTTCCTAGGCTCAGTTACCACCACCACCACCACTAGCGCCTGCCCTGATTCATAATCAACAGCCAGAAGGGCATCATCAGGTTCAGCAACAACGTGACCTTCGGGACGAGTCCGAAGCTCGCACAGTCAACAACACTATGCCCGAGTCGAGGCATATCTACTGAAGGTGGCAGAACGCTTCCGCCAAAGAGTGCTTTGATCCAATGTATTTTTATTCTTTTTTTGTCTTTACAATTACCTCTAAAAAGACAATACAAGAAGGTTTAACATTCAGTTTGACGTAATAAGACTGTGGTTACACCATTGGGTGTAACAAGAACGATTCACAAACCTCCAAAGTCGTTCCTAAAGGAATGCAGAGTAAGTCACGAAGCTCCAAAGTCGTTCATAAGGGAATGCAGAGCTAAAATATCACCTAAATCAAAGGTGAAGAAGCTCCAAAGTCGTTCCTAAGGGAATGCAGAGCTTAAATGCCACCTAAATAAAAGGTGAAGAAGCTCCAAAGTTGTTCCTAAGGGGATGCAGAGCTTAGCTCCAAAGTCGTTCCTAAGGGAATGCATAGCTGAAATACCACCTAAGTAAAAGGTGAAGAGACTCCAAAGTTGTTCCTAAGAGGATGTAGAGTCTGGGTGTGTATTCACGTGGGTTTTTATCTTTGGCATAAACATCATTTTGCATCATACCATCATATTGCATAGCATCGCATCATACATCATTTTGCATCAGCAAAAAGCCGAGGAGAAGAAGCAAAATTGCTCCTTCAAAAATACATGTCGGATCATGAAAGAATGTGATGTAGCACAAGATATGCCTTCGGCAGATACATTTTTACACAGGAGGGGAATCTTGATCAGCAGTATTACTACACAACAACTGTGGCATAATACTCAGTATAGAATCGACAGAAGGGGAGTCTTTTTCTTTGTGAAGCATGAAAAGAAGGAAAGGTGTTTTTCGCCAGCAGCTCAAAAACGGTATGTACGAAGGTTTCATGCATCACAAAGAAATATATTACATTAACACACATGCAAATAGTTGATACTTGGTTCTTACAAAGGCAAAAGCTATGTACAAAAACTAAACTCTCAAATATACAAGGCTTCAATCTTCTTTCAACACTTTTTCGGTGGCTTCGTTTAGCAATCTGTTGACAGCTTTGTCAACAGCTTCATTAGCAATTTTAATCATCTCGAGCGCTTCCTTCAGAGCTGGGTCAGCTTCGGGGTTGTATGGCTCCGGTGGGGGAGAAAGTTCAGCTGCATCATAAAATATGATTGTTAGTTTCGAAGCTAAAAACGGATTACGAAGCTAAACCTCAATAAAGGTACCTATAAGCCTCATGCGCTCAACAGCTTCTTCAACTCTTTTGGCTTCTTCTTGAGCATTGTGAGATTCTTTTTCATTCTTCCTAATAGCTTCATGAACTATCTCATGGCCGCCCTTCATCCATACCTCGAAGTAAAATTTCTCGCCTAATGTAGAAGCTTCGGCTGAAGGGTTTTTAATGTCGTCGGCTGAGAAAACAAATTCTGACTGAACTACAGCCTTGGCATGTTCGCAACCACCCTTCTCCAAGATGGACGCGGCTCCCCGTGCACCAGTAAAGCCGCAGAAATCTCCTTGGTCGCTTAGAATTTCATCAAAAGCTTCGGCTTCCCCACTGATCCACTGGACAACTCCATCAGGGTCGCCGCGAATGAATCTCTGCTCAAAGGAATATGCCCCAACCCTATAAAATATGTCCTTTAATTTCTTGGCGCATCCCAAGGATATTTCATAACACCTTTCTTTGGAAGCACGAAGCTCATCGGCATTCTTTTGTGCTCTTGATCTTTCGATCTCGCAAATCTCATACTTCACTACCTCAACTTCAAATTTTTCAGTTGCTTCAGCAACCTTCCTTTTTAGTTCTTCCACTTCGGCTTTATGAGCTTCAGCTTGTGTAGCAAGTTTAGCCTTATTAGACCTCAGCCTATCCACTAAGGAAAGTAATATCTTATCCTTTTCAAGAGCTTCGTTCCTTAGTATGATGACTTCTGAGCGAAGATTCCCAAGAGCTATTCGGTAGCTCTCATCTTCTGCTTCCTTCTGGGCCTTTTGAGCCTTGTTTAGAATTAAGCCCTAGAAAATGAAGAGTGAGCACATAACGATAGCAAGAAAAGCCATAAAAATAATTTACTTTACACAAGTCAAATTATACACACCTTCAGACTATTGTAAGCAAGACTGTCTGCAAGCTGATCTTTTGACATTGCAGATAGGCCAAGTTCAAGCTTCGGATATCCTATATTGTCCATCATTTCCTCGCAGACATGTATCTCTTTGCTGTCTGTGAGATAGTAAAGGAAGTCATCTTCGTCACTGCCACCATATACCAAGGACCCTTGGGGGTAGTTCAGATCCCTGGCATAGTATTGCACTTCGGCAACCTGCTCTTCTAACAGCCGCTTTCCCAAAGCATGTCGAACGATATAGTCCAAGTTACCCTGGGAAGGTGCTTCGGGAGTAGGCATCGAAGGTTTATCTAGAAGGCTCTCTTTCGCAAGTTTTTCTAGTATGGCTTCGGAAGAACCCGCTTCGGCGTGGGCAGAAGTGTTGGCAGCAATTATCTTTAGAACTTCTTCAGTTTTACTCCCAAAAGCTTCGACAGAGGAACAAGATGGCGTCTTCACAGATTCTAGAATAGCTTCCAAAACGCTTGCCATCCTCCTTTTCCTTGGAGTGCCTGTGGTAGTTGACAACTTCAGCAATATTGTTACTTTCATCTTCGACTGCTCTAGAACTTTTTCTGTTACTGGCCCCGGCTCTCTAGCCAGGTCTACAATAATCCCAGTAGGCACAACAAGATTAGCTCTTATGGTCGAGGGGTTGTTTCCACCCTATCACTTAGCTTCGACACGTCGGGCGTCTCAATGCGTCTAGGTCGGCGCGTCAAAACTTTGATCTTCTTTGACCTTGACACACCAGAAGATGTCGAGCTAGCGGTTTTCCTTTTCTTCCCTTGCTTCCATGGGGGATAGCAGTAGTCTGGATATATGAACCCAATAACATCAAATACCCTGTTCAATCTCTTCTTGCCGCGAGCGCCGAAGGCAGTTGTCATAGCTTCGTCTTCTATCTTCGAATACGCTCCAAATACCTCATCACTTGTTGCTTCTATGGCATCCAACCAATCATCATTTGGCTCATCAAATTGATTCCTGAACCGAAATGTGTACTTCAGATAAATCAGGACACCCTAGCTGGAACCAGCGGCGGCCTCCTTCGGCATTTCCCACTTGCTCGCAAGAGGCCATACTTTGTATGCAATATGTTCCTGAACCAAGTCTCTTGTGCCAATATAGGTGCACACTATGTTGAAAGCCGCCTGACACGCTTGAACATCATTCCCAAATGCAGTGGGTGGCCTCCTAATGCTGAACGATACCATATAGGGCGTTGAATAATCCCTTCCACATCCTCCCTTTGACTCAGGTCATTTTTCACATAAAACCATTCTTGCATCCAAGAGCCTGGCCACCTATTCCAAAACGTGGGCACAGGATAACTCGCCTTAGATAGAGGCACGAAGCTGTAACAACCAAAATTATTGTGGTACTGTTCCTTTCCAGTCACCTTCGTCTCATAAGACAACTCATGAACATTGCTGTTGGTCACTTGTTCTCAAATGCTATAGATCATGAACAAGGCAACACAATTGTTAATGATTAAAACCTTCGTCCTTCGAAACATTATTTCCTCTCGGATATAATGATCTTTAGACGAAGGTCATGAAGGACATACCTTCATCATTTCAACATATAAATATAAATAAGAAAGTAAAGGAATATAAAGGAATAAAAGTAATTATGTATCAATAAGCTATTTATATTTGTATTAGTATTCAACGAACATGAATAAACATCGATAATATTTATATTACATTGATACCTTCGGCTTGCTAGAAGGTGTGGATGCGAGAATGACGCGAGAGTAATTAGTGTGAACAGTATGGGGATCTATTTATAGGCACGGGACGCAGCCCGAACAAAATTACATTCATGTCCCTGATATTTAATTGTAATTACAATACAAACTACTAAGGACTAGATAGACTTTTCCTCCTTAAGTCGGTATCATCCTTCGTCTTCGTCACAATACTAAGCCGAAGCTCCTTCAGTCATAGCTTCGGCTTCTATCGGTCATCATCTTTGGGTTGTATCTCCATGTTGCACCTGCCTTCGTATAATCTTGTCAAAGGTGTTTTTGCCTTGAGGACCTTCAGCGAAGAAGAAGACCCCCAACAATTGCAAAAGCATCTTGCATCCGGTTCTAGTCCTTGGCTCCTCATGACCCAGATAAAAACCCCCACTTTAATAGGAGCTTCGGGGGTAATTTGATGAAAGTATATCTCAAATGTTTTGAAAACATCGACTAGCATCTTATGAAGCGGGAAACGAAGCCCATCTTTCATGAAGCTCGTGAAGACTACCACTTCATCGCTTTCTGGTAGCGGAATGGTTTCCTCTCCTCCAGCCTTCACTATAGACACATCATGAAAATATTTCCCCTTCATCGATTCAATTTGTCCTTGCTTGATAGTGGATTTCCCAAAAACAACGTGGCTAGGTCTCCACGCTGATCTTCGGCATTCTCATCTTCACTCTCAATATCAAAACTTTCACTATCGCTAGAATTCTCAGACAACCCAGCCAGCATCTCATTGGTAATTTTTTCTGCATTGGTCTTCTCTATAGCTTTGTAGAAACCAGCCAATGCAGGGTCAGTGATCTTCTTCTCCTCTACCGTCTAGATGATGGTTGTGTGGATGCTGAAGCTCAAAAGTTATTCAAGCTCAAGAAAGCAAAGAAAGCTAAATGGCAAACACCGCACAATCAACTAGATAGCACGAAAAATACTCACGACACAGGCTCCTATATATATACTCAGAACACCATAGCTCGATGGGTCCCGCAATTCAGAATGATTTGCTATTCTAGCAAAGGGAAGGTGTTTTTTTGGACCTTCGGCTAAAGGCCTTCGTTCACGTCGCAGTCTAAATTTTTTACAAAGAAAACAAATTAATACTGCGAGGGGCTACTGTTGGGGGCGTTCCTCTTCCGAAGGTCCTCAAAAACATGACTGACCATATGTTTTCAGTTTGACATGGATTATTACAGGGGGCTTCAGCTTTAGGATGAAGGTCTTCTTTCATGACAGGATGAAGATGTTGCCCGAAGGTGATAAGAATGAAGGACGAAACTATAGCCGAAGAGCTTCAGCTTGATGTGATGAAGAAGACCAAGTGATATGATGACCGAAAGGGGACAAAGACTACTCAGTCCTTAATGATTTGTGTTGTGATTATAGATGAATGTTAGGGGCATAAATGTATTTTTACTCGGGCTGTCTCCCGTACCTATAAATAGATGAACAGTAGCACCGTACTGTTCACGCTGAATTGTAATCACTCTCTCGCGTCTTCACCTTCGAGCAAGCCGAACTTATCAATGTAATATTAATACTGTCAATACTCATACATGTTTTGTGAAATGCAAATACATATGAATTAATGAAATGCAGTTACTGTCTTCATTCTTTTACATTCCCAATCACATATTAAATGATGAAGGTAAGTCCTTCTTGACCTTCGTCTGATGAGCATTATTCCCATGTGAAGATAATGCTTCGGAAGACGAAGGTCCATAATAATTGACAATTGTGTTGCCTTGTTCTCGATCTTCAACATTTGAGAACAAGTGGACAACAATATGCATCTTTTAGACAAGGACTTGTGAGGTCTGGAATGACTTGTACAACCAAAATATAAGCAAGGAAGGATAGTGATGCCTAAAGTAACATGATCAAAGGCATAAAACACATGTATGCTATAGATCAATCCATGTTCTACGAATCTAAGACATTTAGTGTGGTAGAACCTCCCAAGTTATTAGGCCCACATGTACTTGTCTTTGTCCTAAGGACCTCAAACGGCTATGCATGTGTACCAAATAACTTAAAAGAATCTGTCCGAGTGTCCCAAGGACCTTGGATAAACCACTCATAACCAAGGTCACAAGATTAAGTAAACACAAATCACACACCAATATTTGCAGCGGAATCCTTATTACAAAATTTCACAAGTTTACATTGTACATGATCGAAGTGGTTACAAAAGTGAATTAGAAGGATTACATTTTGAATGATGTAAAATTTTCAGAAGTTTGAAATACATGCTAGCTTAAGTGACAATCCTCATACAGAAGATAAAGACGGGATATACTTATATAAGAAGGCCGAGCCCACCGGCACTTAGCACCATCCACAACAGAACAAAACTATAACCTAAAAACAATAGGGAATAAAACCCTGAGTAGGCAATTACTTAGCAAGACTTACCCGACTAAGGAAAAGACTCTCAAGGGTATGCTGGCTTTTGGGAATCAAGGTGAAGCTCATCAAAGTTCAAGGACTCTTTTTGCAGAAAAGCTTACTAGAGTGGGTCCTTAAGCCAAGTTTTATTTCAAAAGTTAGTTTATTACCTGAATCTTCTAGCCTGAATCTAGCATTTTCCTAATCTAGATCATTCACTTGACCTACACTAGGTTGCTTTTAATGAAAACTTTGTTATACTTGTTAACTATGCTGCAGGTCGAAGATCTAGTCTTCATAACCGAGAAGTAACGGCGATCCAAATCGATTAATACCCAGCTGGGGATCTCCAACCACACGATAATGCTTCCCTTAACTCTTTTGCACATGTCTACCATTCCCATAGATCCTCCATCACATGAACAGGTTCGCGCCACCCGAGAGCATGGTACTCCACCATCCAGCCGTGTGCCAGGTAGGTACACGCCACTCTCACCATCTCTCCACTCCCAGTGCACGATTGTCTTTTCATGTATGGAATAGCTAGGTTCAGGCTTACCAATGATGAGGTATGTGGCCAGATAAAAGGTCCTAGATTAGTAGGCCAACAATCGGTATGGTCCTTAATCGACACAGACGAGCGACCTTTCCTGCTCAGCGTCTAGTCTTATTTTAAACTATTTCAAAACTTTGGCGCCTGAGAGAGGGGCCATGCTTGGATAATGAATTTATCAACATCTTGATACCTTCATTATCCCAAGCCCATTTTCTTTTTTATAAAAACAAGAGTCATAGATCAAAAACATTTTTCTTAATCTATCAGCGTGACTAAGCATCACTAGCTTTTATTAAACAGGTAACAAGGTATGGTAATCAATCTTTCAAGGATGGTAATGCATCAAGAGTTTAATCAACCAACTTCTATCACCTAATGCAGCATATAAGTGATAAAATTTTGTAAACACAAGGAAGCTGGCAAATGCACCGGGGCTTGCCTAGGATAACACTACGTTAGTGTTGTTAAATAACGACCACTTGGTGAGCATCTCCCATCCTAGTACTTCATCAGATCATCCATTCTTCAGGTTCATTCATCAGCATCACCTTGAGATTAATCCATCCTTTATCCTCCACATTACGTGATCAATTATTGTACCTATATGATATGCATAATGCATATGAGCATGAATAGCATGAGATAGATAATTTACACTAAAGAGGATAAAACACTTAAGGTAAGACATTACAACTCCTAGGTGAAACCATTAGATACCTCTGATTCTACACAAACATGATGTGCAAGTTAAAAGGACCTAAACCAATTATCAAGCAATTATAAGGCTGCACATAAATCTTAACTTCATGGGCTAGAGTACCCTACCAAACATCACTCACGAAGGGCTAATTTAATTTTACTTCGTATTACTGATTTCACTATACTTACACAAACCTAAATAATCACAATTCATTTACATTCACAAAAGTGTTTACCTCCTTCTTAATTCATTCAAGTCTAAAGCAAGTATTAAGAAAGAAAATAAACAACCATATGCAACTACAAGACTTCATTAATCAAGACAAGAACTAACCAAATCTATTTACCCACACAAAAGAAACTCCAAGCAATCATTTTTTAATACTTGCTGATTTTGGATAGCAGAACAACAACTATTTGTTTAGCTCATAACTCATAAGATATTCATCTAAAAATAGTAAACTAGGACTTTCTGGAAAGCTTATGAAGTCCTCTATAACTTCGGTAATATCATCCCAACGAGATTAATCGTTTAGAAGGGTCAAACAGTGCTAAACGTAAATTCTGTCCAGATTTGGACAGAATTCAACTACTCACTTCAAAAATCAGGTGATCCTAGACTTTTTTAGAAAGCTAATAGAATTATCTACAATTCATTTATAAATATCTCAGGTTAATTCAATGCATATCATGGTCAAAAGACATGAGAAAGGCTCTACTGTCCAAATTTGGATAGATTCAGAGATCACATTTCAAACAGTTGTAACTTAACTTATAGATCACCAAAAAGGGTGATCCAAAATTTATTGGTGTCACACACAGATTTAAGGAATAAAGTCGGGTGCATCTCATATGTGCGCCAAAGAAGAACAACACATATAATTACAGAGTGCATAGAGATAAATGTTATAAATATCATAAATGTACTTATTACATAGCAGAAGTCTTACAAAATAAATAATAAAATAAAGCGAACTAAATATTATTTCCCTGGTACCACAAAGCTGACTAGGAGACGCCACCTAGATTAAGTCGAACTCCTCGCTGGGCGGCTCCTCTTGAACCACATGTTCTTCTCATGTGGGGGTGTGTGAGACAGCAAGGGTGAGCTCACGTATGTTCATCGCTCAACAAGTTGTGGGGAATAATTTGCATGAACTCATCAAAAGTGGGAGTTCATGTGAAGCGTAAGGCTGATCAATAAAATAAAGGTTGAAGCTGAGCATTGCTTTTATAAGTTGGTCAAAATTTTATTAGCAGTTACAAAGTGTAAGTAAATACCAAACCATAATAATAATAAATAAAAGTAATAATGAAAAAATTCCAATGCGATGCAAACGATAAATTGAATTTAATTCCATAAGTTAATCATGTGAGGGTCCGAGCTGCTCATGACCGTGAGCACGGCTAGTATACCAGTTTTACACTTTGCAGAGGTTGCGCATCTTTACCCACAAGTCATGTTACCCATCTGCCAAGGAAAGGCCAATCCCATACACCTCTACCGAGGAGGCGAGGCAGGGTAACACTATGAGACCTTTACAAAGTTGCACTAGCTTCAGAAAACCCGCTACAGTTTATAGGAAGCTCTAGTGCAGGGATCCCTCGCCTGACCGCCATTGCAGCAAAATCAACCCAAGGACCTCCCTACACTGACCGCTCCCCTACTGCCCTTGCCCCTTTCGGGTAAGGTAGTCATCCACTAGCTTTCCTAATTAATCAGCCAAGGGCGTCCCATTAAACCCTTGTGGTAGCACTGTTTTCCCGGGTGGTCGCTCCATGTTCCAATTAACATAATGATCTTAACATGAATAGTAAATAAAATAACAGGATAATTGGAACATGGATATAATGAAATGTTATCCCAAAACCATATAAAGCAATAGCAGAACTACCTAAATGATTCAGAGGTAAATAAGGTAAAAGATAAGCAGACTAGGGCAACCTATTGGGTCCCATCAAAATTAAACCTATGCATGAATACATGATATTAAAGACATTATTGGGTGATAAAAGTGGTCAAGGGCACAACTTGCCTTAAATGAGCTCCTGCTCAGCAGTCTCCTCCTGCTGAACCCCTGGATCCTTAGTGGCTGGCTCGTCTACTCACATCAATACAAAATACATATTAATAATCTACATATTAAAATAAGATCATAGGAGAAAAGAATCATTAAATTTGGAGTTATAGATTTTAAGTTATGAATTTCTGAAGTTATTAAGTACTTGGAGTAGCATAACTCATGTGAATAATTTTAGTTCAAGTTTCATGGCTAAACAAAGTTACTAAGTGATAAATAATATTAAAACAAAATTATTGCCACTGGAATGGATCAATTTGGAGTTAAAATAAATTTAATCTGAATTATACAAATTTCTAGAATTATTTTTGTATTAAAAATCAATTTCTATAATTATTTATCCATTTCTTTGGTGCTCTCGTCGACGCATCAAATTTTGGAAAGCATAGGGTCTCTGGCATAAAAGAACCTAAGACACAGACAACTCAGGTTGTGGACTGCGGGTTAGTTCTCTAAAACCATAAGGGTTTTTCTGCAAACCACACAAACCGAAGGGGTATGGCCTGCACTGACTGTTGGATCATCCGCAGACGGCGTGGATTAGATCTGATCTAATAACCATCCCAGGATTAACCGTGATCGTGCGATACGCGATCGATGGTCGACAATCACCCACAGCGAATCGGTATCCTACATCTAATCCGAGCCTTCTTCCCCAAGTCCACTGTCCGCGCACGGCGGCGCACAGGCCTCACGGCGGTCCGCCCGCTAGAGCTCCCACACCTCGCACCCAGGTGCCCCATAACCCAATCCGAGACGTGTAATCCAAGTAGGACAACTTAGCGATCACAAGAAGGGGATTCATACGGGCGCGTTCGCGGTGTAGTGCTCAGACCACAGAGAGGATGCGGTCTACGGCAGAATGATCACGATGGTGAGAAATTCCCGGGGCGCAGACGAGCAATTCTGAGAGATGCGACAGCGATCACCACCCAACCAAACCTGTGAAGCCCTAGTGCGCCACTGCTCAGCACCGGTCGACTAGATGCGGATTCACCGCCTTCCCTCTCCCTCATTAGTTCAACGGTGGTCGTGAAGATAGGAAACAGAGGGGGAACAGGCAAACCCAATCGTGGCCCCCCTATATGGACGCGACGTGGCCAGGGCGCCACAACGGATTCCGCGAAGTCCGTGGCTCCGCGCGCTCCGCCATGCTCGACACTTCCGTTGACAAGGGCGAGGGCTGACTCGCCAAGTCCGCACGCCAGAGAAGGGGAGGAAGAGCAAGCGCGAGCGGTGACTGACCGGTGGGTCGCATAGATTGGCGACTGATTATGAGCGGAGCGCATACGTTGAGAGATTGACGGGCGGGGCCTGGTTGTCAGTAGGCGGGGGCGCGCGTGCGGAAGATGGTAGCGTGCGATCGCAGAGGGGTTGCTCGGTGGGCCCCGCAGAGCAGCCACACAGTGAGAGTGCGTCTGCCAAGGGGCCCCGCCTGTCCGCACGGGGAGATGAAGCTGGTCCCTCGCGCTTGAGAAAAAGAAGAATGGGCCGGGCGGTACGGATTCAGCCCGGGCGCGAGTTTCCCATTTTCCTCCCTTTTTCTTTTTATTTTCCTATTTTGTTTTCTCTTTTTCATTTCCAAATCTAAAATTTGAATTCAAATCTTGTAGCATAATTTGTGCTCAGATTAGTTATTCATCTTGAACATACTAGTGTGGTATTTATTTATTTATGAATTTATTTTGTATTTTATAATATTCTTTCTCCTTTTCCAAATTCAAAATTTTGTTTTAATCCAAATCTTCAACCCACTATTATATTTTTATCCATGTTTCTAATTTATTAAATGCACAAACAAAACTCCGATATGATGCATGGCTTTTCTTTTTGTGTTTTAGTAAAGAATTATCCTCTTTTAATTGTGTTTGGTCACATGTCTCAAGAAGTAGATGACTAATCACCGAAGGAGATCAACTCTTTTATAAGCTTTATAATTTGGGTATTACAGTTGGAAAGCTTAAGCAAAGTACTACAACTTTTTTATAATTCATAAGAACTGATTCTAAGTTTAACTTGGGCAAACAAGGTCATTTTCGAAATCTGTACAGAATCTGGACAGATTCAGATACTGAACTTTAGAGAAGCATAACTTCTAAACTGCTAAGCTTATTGTCATGAAATTTTTACACAAGTGAGATAAAGAGATTATCTACAAGTTTTATATATAACACTTCGACAGAAAAACACGGGTTACTTTACTTAGCTAGCCGCGTAATAAAATTGGACATGCAGTCCAAACAGCAAACATTCCAATTTAGTTCCTGTTTAGTTTCTACAATTGTCATGTTCTTGACACATCCTAAGACAAGGCATTCATGTCATCATACAACGCTAAAATTAATAAGCATATTCTTGGCACTAATAACTCTCATCAGCAAAGTGCTAAAATTAATAAGCATATTCTTGGCACTACTAATTTAACCATACCACACCAATTCATCTCCCAAAGTACTCTTTTTCTAAGCAAACATCATCTCCGCATACATAGAAACTAATTAACCATATATAGACTATGTCTATTTCATAATCGTGAACACATACACTTCACATAACTTGCAATCCAAACCTAAAAATCATATCGCAACGAAGAACCTCTTTCATGTCACTATATGCACATTTCATTTAGCACAAATATTGACTCCATACAAATCAACCATTTATTTGATTAATGAAAAACAACGGATCGACTTACCATGACTAAACTCGAAGCGACGTCCACGAACACGACGATGAGAAGGAGAGCTTACTGGCCCCGACGCGGCCACCATAGCTGCGCCATGCAAACTGCTACAGATGCCCGAGCACGAGCATCCAGGCACTCGGCTGACGGCTAGAGCCCACGTTGGGTCGAGCAGAGAGAAGCACGGCGCGTGACGCCGTGGACAGGAGCTGGGCGCTGGCGAGCAGTTGGGCGTGATGGGGAGGACATGAACAGGGAGGTCGACGGTGAAGTTCCAGCACTGGCGAGCTTCGCGACATGGCGCAGCCGATTGTGTTGCCGAGCTAGGGCTGCCGCTGCTCTATGGAGTCCGTAGCCAGAGGAGTGAGAGAGCAGGGACGTGCACTGCGCGTAGTGGAGACCGAGCTGTGCTTCAGGCGGCCGGCTTGGCAAGGAGGAAGCGGTAGAGGTGATGGTTAGGCCGAGCAGGTTCTCGCCTGCGGCCATGGAGGCCCGACACAGCGATAGTGCACGACGGAGAGAAGCACGAGTAGGCAAGGTGTAGCTAGCTCGCACGGCAGGTCGACGGCACAGTACCAGGAGCACCCGACGGTGTAGTGGACGTGGCTGCTAGCGCGACAAAGGTAAGGACCAGAGCACGTCGCATGATATAGTGAAGAAGCTACGTGAGCACAAATATCAGCAGATGAGCGGTGGTTGGAATAAAAATCCAGAGAGCGCTATTGGATGAGAGCAGTGACGGTGGGGGATATTCCAGTGATGATCGTATTCTGGATAAAGGGAGATGATATCCTAGACTTAGAGCGTGGATAAGGAGAAGGGAAGGAGAGCTACACGAACGATTGCCAGCACCTGCTTACAAGTGCCATGTTGAACTGCTACGTGGAAAATTTTGCTAAGGAGCTGAGTGTTTTCCAGACAGGAGGGATACGGGAGAAATCCAATAAGCAGTTGTGACTTATCTAATTGAAGAATTACGGCAAGGATAAGGCCGGCTAGGATAAGACCGGCCAGCAAACAAAACAAAACAAAAATGATTTGTACTTCTCTCATTCTTATCAAAGCGCATATGACCAAATCCTCGAGTTCTAGGATTAGAGTTTAGATGAGATATAAACGGACCGGACCAAAACACTATCGGAATACGATACTTGAGACGCCATTAATTTAGTTGAACTCGTATAAAAATTTATTTGTTATCTGATCCCATTTGATTTCTCTGATGTGAATAATATACTGAAAGAACAATCCCAAATATAAACCTCCCACATGAATTTTCTCCTATAACGTGCGCGGTCGGATTATAAAGTTTAGACACTCTCTAAATTTATTTTCACTCACTCGAGTGATTCACGTAGTACATAACTCGTCGTCTCAAGAGATTCTTAAATTTTAAACTTCATAAAATATTTAGAATAGTCCAAATGGATAGAAATGCAGGCGATACATGAGATAGTGTTTTAGACGAGATGTCGATGGATCAATCCAAACGACATCAGAGTCGATATATTAAAACTGTGCTTAATTTGATTCGATTCGGAACCCAAAAAATTTTATCCACAGTCTGAACAGGAAAACTGATTAATTATGAATACTCAATATCAACTCTAATTATCTCGGATTTTTAAATATGAAAGCGAATCGGCTAACCGTTGTTCTGGTTTCATTTAGTTCAAGTTTGATTTATTCTAAACAGTCCACCCTTAATATTATCGCTATAGAGTTCGTAGAGATCGCTCGAACAAGAGCAAAATAATTAGGTGACGTTTCCAATTCACCTTAATCGATTAATTTTTAAACCCAAAAACTTTAGTCGTCGACTTCTATTTAATTTGTTTGGAATAAAATTGGAGGGTTGAACTAAATTTCTAAATTCGTATGTGCGCGATCAATTAATTTTAAATAATCACCAGACTCGTCTATTTCCATAACAAATACGTTCTGACTTCACGAAGTAGTTAGAACATGCCGGATAGACAGAGATGAAAAAGATATCAAAATTTTGATAGGTGAATATTAGAACATAGAGACCGTTATTATTGCCGATATCCTGTGCTTACGTCCATAGTCATGGTCGAACAGGAGATAAACACCAGGGGTGTTATATTTAGCTCACTACGCAATCTGCAAAACCTTTTTTCATCTAAAGGCTTGGTGAAGATATCGGCTAGTTGGTTTTCGATGCTAATGTGGCAAACATAGATATCTCCCCATAGCTGGTGGTCTCTCAAAAAGTGATGCCGGATGTCTATGGGCTTAGTGCAGCTGTGTTCAATAGGATTATTCGCCAAGCGGGTTGCACTCTCATTATCACATAGGAGTGGGACTTTGCTCAGATTGTAGCCAAAGTCTCACAGGGTTTGCCACATCCAAAGTAGTTGCGCGCAACACTGGCCTACGACAACATACTCGGCCTCAGCAGTGGATAGGGCAACGAATATTTGTTTCTTTAAGCTCCAAGATTCCAAGGACCTTCCTAAAAATTGACAAGTCTCTGATGTGCTCTTCCTATCAACCTTCCACTCGGTATAGTCGGAATCTGAATATCCGATTAAGTCAAAGGTAGACCCCTTTGGATACCAGATCCCAGAATCTGATCCACTGGATGATTCCTTTGGATAGTGGCCCAGACATGAGTTGGTGGTGCTTGTTGTATTTCTTCCTCTTTATCCTTGTCTTCATGTGCTCCCAGTTGATTTATGCCTACATCTTGAGGTACCTATTCCTTATCTTGAGTTGGGGGATGCACCAATGTTGAAGAAGATGGTTGATCTTGATCTTGTTGTTCCTGCAGTTGCACATCACCTATTGACATAGTTTTTATTGCGGCTGTTGGAATTTTATCCTCATCTACATCATCAAGATCAACTTGGTCTCTTGGAGAGCCATTAGTCTCATCAAATACAACATCACTAGAGATTTCAACTAAAACCGACGATTTGTTGTAGACCCTATATGCCTTTGTATTTGAATCATAACCTAGTAAAAACCCTTCTACAACTTTGGGAGCAAATTTCGAATGCTTACCTTTCTTTACCAAGATGTAGCATTTGCTCCCAAATACACGGAAGTATGAAACATTGGGTTTGTTACCTGTTAGAAGCTCATAAGACGTTTTCTTGAGGAGGTGATGAAGATAGAGCCGGTTTATGGCATGGCGAGCTATATTTACAGCTTCCGACCAAAACCGCTCAGGCGTCTTGTATTCCCCAAGCACTGTCCTCGCCATGTCGATGAGCGTCTTGTCCTTCCTCTCTACTGCACCATTTTGCTATGATGTGTAGGGAGCGGAGAACTCATGCTTGATGCCTTCTTCCTCAAGAAACTCTTCTACTTGAAGATTCTTAAATTCAGATCCATTGTCAATCCTGATCTTCTTCACCTTGAGCTCAAACTCATTTTGAGCTCTCCTTAGGAAGCGCTTTAGAGTACCTTGGGTTTCTGTTTTATCCTGCAAAGAGAATACCCAAGTGAAGCAGGAAAATTATCAACAATAACAACACCATACTTACTTCCCCCGATGCTAAGATAAGCAACAGGTCCGAAGAGATCCAAATGGAGGAGTTCTAGTGGTTTTGACGTTGTCATCACATTTTTGCTTGGATGAGTAGTTCCCACCTGCTTCCCTGCTTGGCATGCTGCACAAGGTCTGTCTTTCTCAAAACAGACATCGATTAGTCCTAACACGTGTTCTCCCTTTAGAAGCTTATGAAGATTCTTCATTCCAACATGTGCTAGACGACGATGCCAGAGCAAGCCCATATTAGTCTTAGCTATTAAGCATGCATCTAGATCGACATTTTCTTTAGAGAAATCAACTAAATAGAACTTGCCGTCTAATACACCCAAAAAAGCTAATGAACCATCAGTCCTTCTAAAGATAGATACATCAATATTTGTAAATAAACAATTATATCCCATATGACATAATTGACTTACAGAGAGTAAATTGTAACCAAGCGATTCTACTAAGAACACATTAGAAATTGAATGCTCGGTAGTGATGGCTATTTTACCCAAACCTTTGACCATGTCTTGATTTCCATTTCCAAATATGATCGTGTCGTGGGAATCCTTGTTCTTGACGTAGGAGGTGAACATCTTCTTCTGCCTCGTCATGTGGTTTGTGCATCCACTGTCAATAATCCAGCTTGTGCCCCCAGATGCATAAACCTACAAGGTAATTTAAGCTTGAATTTTAGGTACCCAACTCTTGTTGGGTCCTGCAAGGTTAGTCACATAAGACTTTGGAACCCAAATGCAAATTTTGCTTCCCTTGCACTTAGGCCCTAAATTTCTAGCAACTACTTTATCATTTTTACACATAAGCACAAATGAAGCATCATAAGTATGATAAAGCATAGTTAGGCCATTATATGCATTCCTTGGCGTATGGGAAGCAATATGATGAGCATGGCGCCTAGGTCTATTCCTACCATGAGCATACGGAGAGCTAGATGATGCAAACATGGCATGTGAATCAAAAGCAGCATTATGAAGAGTAGGAAAAATAGCTTGATTATGATGAATAACACTAGAAGCATTCTTAACATGAGCATAAAGATAGGCATGGTTCTTTTTGTCAAGTGAAGAATGAGAGCTACTAGCCATAGGAGCCTTCCCTTTCTCCTTGATGAGATTGGAGGCCCTTTGGCTTGTTATGTTGTTGGTTCCTTTTTGGAAGCCAAGTCCCTCCTTAAATGGAGGAGTATCTACCAACGGTGTAGGTATCCCTGGCAAATTTTATCTTTTCATAATCATTCTTGTAAATTTTAAGTTGACCATTAAGATTTGCAACCTCATCATTTAACTTAAGAATAGTGGTAGCATGAGCATTGTAAGCATCAATATCGACATCTTTACATCTATTGCAAATATAAACATGCTCCACAGATGAAATAGCAACACTTACTTTTTCTAGCTTAGCATTTAAATCAGCATTTAAATTCTTAAGACTAGAAATAGAATCATGGCAAGAAGATAGCTCAGAAGGCAATATTTCATTTTTCTTAGTTTCTAAAGCAAGAGATTTTTGAACATTAACAAATTTATCATGTTCTTCATAAAGAATATCTTCTTGTTTTTCTAACAACCTATCTTTCTCATTAAGGGCGCCAATTAATTCATTGATTTTATCTACCTTAGATCTATCTAAACCCTTAAAGAGATCGCTATAGTCTACATCATCATCAGATTCCTCATCACTAGAAGTGTACTTAGGAGTATCTCGAGTATGTACCTTCTTTTCTGTAGCCATGAGGCATGTGTGATGCTCGTTGGGGAAGTGGGAGGACTTGTCGAAGGCGGAGGCCACCAGTCCTTCATCATCGGAGTCGGATGAAGAACAGTCGGAGTCCCATTCATTGCCAATGTGCGCCTCGTCCTTCACCTTCATGTAGTTTTTCTTCCTCTCCTTCTTCCCTTTCTTTTCTTCTGCCTATATCATTATTGGGACATTGTGCTATAAAATGACCAAACTTACTGCATTTGAGCCATAATCTGGCGAGCACCACCTCCAGGCAACTTCATATGGGTCCATCCCTGGAGACCATGTTCCACTCCAGCGGATGCTGTCACTAGGCAACTCCGTATGGGTCTGTCCCTGGAGACCATGTTCCATTCTGGCAAGTGCTGCCTCCGTGCAACTCTAGGTGGGACCGTCCCTGGGGACTACCCTATGCTCCAGCAACCAACCCAAAGGGCCAAATTAGAAGCCACAACACAAAAGAGGCGTGTATCCGTTAGAGCCAGAAGATCAGAAGAGGTTAGCAAAAGGCGAGTCTAAGGCTTCACCAAGAACAAAGTAACCCCAAGTAATCCTCCCAGATTAATCAGGGGTTGTAACACCCTAAATTTTGGGTATAAAACTTTCTTTGCTCTATACTCAAAATTCATGTGTTACCCTCTCTTCCCCTTGCTTTTATTTTCATTTTTCTAAACGGTGAAGAGTTATTTTATATATAAGTGTCAAGCATAGTAAACCAAAACCCTAGTGGAGTTATGAATGTTGCATTTCATGCTGCTACATCCTCTTTTGGTTCTCCATTTGATTGATTGTGCATCCAAATACAAAATTTCAAAGGAAAAACAAAGAAAGAAAATAAAAGAAAAGAGAAGAAAGACATCAACCCTCCCTCCCCATCTTTTCCTCGCTGGCCTAGCCCCGCCCACGCTCCCCTTGTGCATGCGCATGTGCTGCACGGTAGCCAAACCCCCTGGCCCACGCGTCAGGCGCCCCCTTCCTCTAACCACCTCCCCCTCCATTTCCTCTGTTTGCATAACACTCAGCCACCCACGACCTTCCAAACAGGAACCACCCCACTCACCCCCTCCATCCACCCCCCCATGTAGAGCCGCCTTTGCCAAGCCGCCCCACCATGTCGGCATCATCATGCCGTGACCGGAACCTCCCTCGCCTCATTAGAGCATCACCTCGTCGTCCCTACGCTCGTCCTCATCGTGTTCATCTACGCCGTTGTGAGCTTTAATTTACCTCCCTCCTCTCCTCTTCCTCCAAGGCGACCCCCCTCGCCCTGACCGGCCAGCTCAGAGTGGCCCCTACTCCTACGCACTCCAGCGCCCTGCATGAAGTAGCCTAGTTAGGCGGCCAGCCAGCCTTGGCATGTAGTGCCCCTGCGCCAAGGCAGCCATGCACCCCTAGCCCCCTTCCTCCAGTCTAGCCCTCGCTCCCCATGACCGACATGCTAGCAGGGCCCAAGCGCTTCGGCATAGCTGCCTCCCCTTCGCGCCCCTCCTTTGGCCTCGTGCGGCCACCGGCCGGCGAGTCATGCCCTAGCCCTGCCATAGATCCAACGAGTCGCACTCCCCAGCTCAAGTGCTGGTCAGCCATCCTATCACACCTGATTTTGGAAGGCAAACTGAATGCGAACCATGTACGTGCCAGGATCAGAACTCACGTACACAGCGATTACATAATTGGACATCATCACACAATGCTTAAAGTAAATAGGGGAAAGGGTACTTAGTTACATCAAGATGTCTGGGACATCCACAGAGTCTAATACATATCCGTAGTGTTCAACAATAATATCAAAGTGCGGAGTAACAAAACGTAGGAGATAAGCCTACACAGGCAGCTGACTGGGGGTTTGCCACTAAAGTAAACTAGAACTCGTCGTAGTCTTGAAACTCCTCAAAGCCCTCCATGTTACCAACATCTCCTCCTGAGCACTGAGTACAGTGGGGACAACCTAGGGTGGGGTGGTTTCTAAAGCAAGGGTGAGTACACATCAACGTACTCAGCAAATGTCCTGTTTGGCATAAAGTTGACTAGCTATATGTCGAGTTAAGGTTTAGCAATTGCTTTTAGTTGGTCAAGTTTTATTAATATAAGTAGAGCCAGATTTTAGTAATAAACCCAGTTATTACCCAGAAGTACTCCCTCCAAGAGGAAATACCATATATCAGAATTATAAACAACATTATTAACCATCATCATAAAAGTAACCAAAGTTCTTCTAATCAAAGAGGATCCCAAGGCTACTCTTAACCATGAGCATGGCTGATATACCAGTTTCTAACACTCTGCAGAGGTCGCACACTTTACCCACAAGCCGTGATTCCCATTCTGCCCGGGGTTCTAGCCTCCCCATTGATCACTACCAAGGTGACCTAGCAGGGTCTCACTACGTAGCCTTTACAAAGATTTCCCAGAGGCCATAGTCGCCCGTTAGGTTTCTCCAGTTTGATAAACACATTACATCTCCCCAAAGGAAGGGTGAGTAACCAAACCAAATCAAAGAACCTCTGTAACTAGCCTTGGCAGAGCAAGTACTATGCCCGGACCCCATTGATGGCCCTACGGTGAAGCCAACTACTCCTATGGTTCCTCTAATTAATCAGCTAAGGGCATCCCATTCCACTCTCATGGTTGCACTGTTATCCCAGGTTGTCACTCCCCAAACAGGTCCTTACGGAGAGGTACTCAGGAAACAGCCTGAGCCCCCCTAAAGTAATCACAAGAACCTCATCGGGATAACATCATTGTATCATAAATAATTACATCATGTTCATTGATTAAGTTAAAGCAATAGCATAAGCTAACCATGATTAACCTAAAAAGCTAAACAAGGGTAAGGTAAATACAGACTAGTCAATCCTTAAGTTTCAATAATGTAATGCGGGACAGTGAATTATGAAGTAAAGTAGGACATGATGGGTCTGAGGACACTTGCCTTCACCAGGTTGTTGCTCAGAGGGATCTTCGGCAACACACTCAGGAACCACGAGCTGCTCGTTGTCTAAATAAAGCGATCATACATTCAATACATTTGGAAAGTACAAATGAACATCACATCAAGCATAGACCAACATTGGAAAACATCTCAAAAGGTATAGTATTAAATAAAAGAGAATGAGATCAACTTATAAAATGGTCTAATCTTAATTGGGGATTGATTACTCTCTAAGTGTTGGAACATAGCTCAAAAAGGTAAAGTAGTAATTAAACAAAGAAAATATTAAATTATAAGGTGAACTACTCTCATTTAGGAATTTGATTATCCTTTAAGTGTTATCCATAATTACATAACATAATTCTATTCATTTCATTAAGACCTAAAAGTTAAACCAAAGGTGAATTCATGCAGTACATATTATTAATCTCACAAGATTAAATATACTTTAACTCCTAGGATTCTCCTTTTATTTATTTCATTAAATGAATAAATCAACATATACTTTAATCCTATATTCTAAGTGTAAAATTAAAGTATATAGATTATGTTTGGTCATATTTTATTTGAACAGAGAATAATTTTATGATCATTTTGCAATTTGAACCACTAAATTTGGAGTTCATATGAAAAAGATATGAGATAAACAAGTTTTGAAGTTTGAAATATGAAATTAGGGCTAAATCTGCGATTAAAAAAATACAGTGGGCTATTCAAAAGAAGCCAGGGGCCTACACGCTAAAATAGAGGACGACGGGTTGATTTCTTAAAACCAGGGGGTTTCTTAAGCAAAACTTACACACGAAGGGGTACGGGGTAACCTTGGCCATCGGATCAGAGATCAATGGCAAGGATTAGATCGCGCGGGCGCGGGCGCATGGACACTGCTGACAGGCGAGGCCAGGGCATCAGCGAGCCAGGGAGGGCTGACCAGCCGGGCCTAGGGGCAGGGGCACGGGTGAGGGGGAGAGAGAGGGGCGGTCAGATCTAGATCGGAGGGCTGGGATTAGATCCGCTTGGGTTAAGTCTAAACCGCCCGATCTCGGACGGATGCTCGAGATCTAACGGTCAGGGGCGGACACAAGCGCGGTGGCGCCGCTCGGTCCCGCGGCGAGGGATCGTCGGAGACGAGGAGGCTGGCCACGGTGGGGCTCCAGAGGCTTGGGGGCTAGCTCGGGCGCATTCAGGGTGGTCTGGCGGACTCGGCCATGGCCCTCACACTGATGCGGGAGCACCAGAGGGCGCTGCACACAGCGAGGTGGGCCAACGGCGGCGCGGGACAACTTCGGTGAGCAATCGTGCGAGCAACAGAGCGATAATGACCAAATTAAGGGTACAGGCGGGTTGCTCACCTTGAGGGGAAGCGCTGGAGTCACGGAGCAATGGCGGAGGTGCAAGGATATGATGGGGCGACGGCGGTAGGGCTTCGGCTGCGCAAGAATCGCTCCGGTGAGCGTGGACTGGACAAAACAGAGAGGGGAAGGGCACACCGAAGGGTGTCCCGAGCATCTGACGGCGAGGCGGAACTCACTGTGGCACGGGACAGGGCATAGATGCGACGGTGATCGCAGAACGGGCAGCAGTCGACGGTGAGCGGTGGCGGAGCTCTCGGCTCGGGTGGACAGAGCGAGAGAGAGGACGAGGGGGTTGGGTAGAGGGCACAAATGAGCGAGGGGAGGTGGGCAAGTAGGGCGCGGGGCTTAAAATGGGCACAGGCGCGAGGACGTGGCCGGAGAACGTACAGACGTGGGCGCGTCCACGGCGGGGAGATCGTGGGCGAGAGGTTAGGGACGGCTGACAGGTGGGGACGGCGGGACAGAGAGAGAGAGAGAGAGAGAGAGTGGGCACGGGGGGAAAGAATGGCGCCGAGAGCTAGGCCCCAAAGAGCAGCGAGAGAGAGAGAGAGTGAGCGCGCTCGGGTTGGCGCCGACAGGCGGGGCCCGCCTGTCAGGCACCGAGGGCGCACGGGTTGGGCTTAGTGGGCTGGTTTGGGCCGAATTGGCCTTTTCCTTTTTCCTGGAATTTCTATTGCCTTTTCTATTTATTTTCTCTAGGGTTTTCAATTCAAATTCAAATCAAGTTTCAAATTCAAACCAAATCAAATATGTGCAACAATTCAAAGAATATTTAGGCTCAATATGATGCAACATTCCATGACTCATATGTTTTGGGCAAAATAAAATAAAGGGCAAAATAAAATAAATAATCCTTCACTAACTCAACTAACCTAATTAAAGGAAAAAGAGAGGGAGAAAACTAGAGAGAGAGTGAAACTAGAGTGAGATAGAGAAGAGTAACACCTGAATTTGGATAATCATAAGAAAGAAATTTTATACCCCCAAATTCAGGGTGTTACAGACCTATCCCCCTTAAAAGAATCTCGCCCTCGAAATTCAGGGCTGGCTAGCAAAGAGTTCAGGGTACTTGGCTCTCAGATCATCTTCTCTTTCCCAGGTTGCTTTCTCTTTTAAGTGATGGCCCCATTTGACTTTGCACATTCTGATGGTGTTCCTCCGAGTGACCCGATCTGCTATCTCTAGAATTTGCTTTGGCTTCTCAATGTATGTCAGATCCTCTTGAACTTCAAGGTCTTCCGTTGGCAACTGCTCTTCTGGTATTCACAAGCATTTCTTGAACTGAGACACGTGAAACACATCATGCACCGCAGATAGATTCTCTGCTAAGTTGAGTTGATAAGCCACTTCTCCATGTCTTGCTTGAATCTGATACGGTCCGATATAGCGAGGTGCTAGCTTGCCTTTGACTCCAAACCTTTTGGTTTCTCTGATGGGTGACACTTTCAAGTAAACATAGTCTCCCACTTCAAAACTGAGTTCTGTTCTTCTAGTATCAGCATAGCTTCGCTGTCTGGACTGTGCTGCCTTCAGATTTTCCCGGACCATCCTGATATTCTCTTCGGCTTCAAGCAAAATCTCTGGACCAAAGACTTGTCTTTCGCCGGGTTGGTCCCAATGCAATGGGGTTCAACAATTCCTTCCATAGAGCGCTTCAAATGGTGACATCTTCAGACTGGCTTGATAGCTGTTGTTGTAGGAGAATTCTGCATACGGTAGCCTCTTGTCCCAACCTAACTTGTCTTGCAAAGCACAAGCTCTCAACATATCCTCAAGAATCTGATTGGTTCTCTCAGTCTAACCATCTGTCTGTGGGTGATAAGCTGAACTAAATTTCAAGTGTGTACCCAAAGCTTCATGTAGCTGCTGCCAAAAGTGAGAGGTAAACTGGGTGCCTCTATCCGATATTATCTTCTTTGGAATGCCATGCAAGCACACAATCCGAGACATGTATAACTCTGCTAACACTGCACTGTTATAGGTGGTCTTGATGGGTGTTGGCGGTCTGCTTCGTCATCGAAGGTCCTGCAAGAAGAAACACCTTCGGAAGATCAACACAGAAGCAACGCCGAAGCTACCATCTGGGGTGCTTCGGCATAATAACACACTTTGAGACGAAGGGTAGCACCGACTTAAAGGTGAAAATACCGATAGGCCCATGATAATATGTGTCATGATTGTAACTATTTATAAAGGGCATGAATGTAAATCCACATAGGCTGCGCTTTGTGCCTATAAATAGATGAGCAGTACCCCCGTACTGTTCATGGGTACTGGTACATGCTCGTGTGTCACGCTTGTACTTTCACCATTTGTCAGGCTGAAGGTATGAATGTAGTCCTGTGCTATTTTTATTCATTCACAATTATATAATAAAGGATATATTGTGATGTCATATAATTATCTATATCATCTCTCATGTTTTCATATACTTCGTCTTTCATTAATATATGTTGTGATGATGAAGGTATGTCCTTCATGACCTTTGTCCGAAGATCGTTATATCCTTAGGGGATTAATGCTTCGGAGGACGAAGGACATTAACCATTAACCTAATTTGTGTTGCCTTGTTCTTAATTCATAGCATTTGAGAACAAGTCCCCAACATTGGCGCCCACCTCCGGTGAACCCACTTCCACTTTTGAGCTAATGGCTTCGTTCAGCAACCAAGTTGTAGCATCTTCAGCTACAAAGCTAGTGCTCCCGATAACAGGCATTTCAAGCTCAAAACCAGCCAACAAGAAGCAGAAGAAAGAAGCGCAGAGAAGGGTGCAGCATGTTGGGGTACAGGGACCCTTCATCAAGTCTAAATGGTCCCACATCCCAATCACCTTCTCTCAGGAGGATCTTCAACTCAAGGATTACCCCCACAATGATGCTATGGTCATATCTTGTGTCATCAAGGGGTTTCTGGTTCATAATGTTCTGGTTGACATAGGCAGTGCAGCAGATATCATATTTGCTAAGGCCTTCAAACAAATGCAAGAGCCAGAGGATAAGATCCATGATGCTACACACCCTCTTTGTGGCTTCGGAGGAAGGCAGATTGTAGCACTCGGCAAAATCACAATGCCAGTAACCTTCGGCTTCGTTCATAACACAAGGACTGAACAAGTTGTTTTTGATATTGTTGACATGGAGTACCCATATAATGCAATCATTGGCCGAGGGACACTCAATGCTTTCGAAGCTATACTTCATCCAGCATACTTATGTATGAAGATACCTTCAGAGCAAGGGCCCATTGCTATTCATGGAAGTCAAGAGGCTGCCAGAAAAGCTGAAGGAAATTGGATAGATTCAAAGGCGATCCATAACATAGATGGAGCTGAAGCCTGTGAGCAGTATAAATACAAAAGAGAAGGCTGCTTTGGCGGATCAGCTGAAGCCTATGCTCCTATGTGAAGACATAGCAGAACAAAGGGTATTGCTGGGTCTCAGCTATCTGAAGAACAAGAGAAGACTTTGCTAAGATTCTTATTCAACAATAAAGATGTCTTTGCTTGGTCCGCCAATGATTTCTGTGGTGTCAACAGAGATGTCATTGAACATTCGCTCAACGTGGATCCATCCTTCAGGCCAAGAAAACAAAGGCTTCGGAAAATGTCTGAAGACAAAGCTGAAGGTGCTCGGAACGAAGTGAAGAGACTTCTTAGTGCTGGTGTTATCAGAGAGGTGAAATACCCAGGATGGATAACAAACACTGTTATGGTAATGAAGGCCAATGGCAAATGGAGAATGTGCATTGATTTTACAGATCTTAACAAGGCTTGTCTGAAGGACGAGTTCCCATTGCCAAGAATAGACTCCATAGTGGATGCAGCAGCTTCTTCGGAGCTCATGAGTTTATTGGATTGTTACTCTGGCTATCATCAAATATGGATGAAGAAGGAAGATGAGCTGAAGACTAGCTTCATAACCTCCAGTGGCACATATTGTTATCTTCGGATGCCTGAGGGGCTCAAGAATGCTGGAGGAAGCTTCAGCAGAATGACAGCCAAGGTCCTCCATTCTCAAATAGGCAGAAATGTACTGACCTATGTTGATGATATCATGGTGAAAAGCACGAAGCAAGAAAATCATATTGCTGATTTGCAAGAGACATTTGCCAATTTTAGGCAAGCTGGCCTGAAATTAAATCCAAAAAAGTGTGTTTTTGGGGTGAAGAAGGGCAAGTTCCTTGGCTGTTTAGTGTCAACGAAGGGAATTGAAGCTAACCCAAGCAAGATCGAAGCTATTCTTCGGATGGAGCCACCAAGCACAAAGAAGGGAGCCCAACGTCTGGCAAGAAGACTCGCATCATTAAATAGATTCATATCTAGATCAGCAGAAAGAAATCTGCTATTCTTTGAAATACTAAAGTCAGCCGAAGTTTTCCAATGGGGACTGGTTCAACAAAAAGCCTTCGAAGAGCTGAAGCAGTATTTGATTGATTTAACAACATTAACTCCACCTGCGCCAGGGGCTCCGCTGCTCTTATACGTGGCGGCTTCGCACTCTACAGTGAGTGCGGCGCTGGTACAGGAGAAGCTAGATGGCCAAGTCAAAAAGCAAGCTCCAGTGTACTTTGTCTCTGAAGTTTTAAGTCTATCAAAGAAAAATTATATAGAATCGGAGAAGGTGTTGTATGCTGTGTTAATGGCCTCAAGGAAGCTTCGACATTATTTTCAAGCATATCACATATTTGTTCCTTCGTCACAGCCCCTGAAGGACATAATGAGGAACAGAGAAGCTACTGGAAGGATTGGAAAATGGGCTGCAGAGCTTAATGAATTCACCATTGACTATGTACATAGATCCTCAATTTAGTCCCAGGCGTTAGCAGACTTCATCGCCGATTGGACGCCAGGGGCTCAGGAAGAAGAAATAAATAAAGACACCGAAGCTTGGACAGTGTTCTGTGATGGTTCTTGGGGAACCTTCGGTGCAGGAGCGGCTGCTGTCCTAGTAGCACCTTTGAAAGTCAGAACATGTTATGCAGTCAAGCTTGATTTTAGTTGTACAAATAATATTGTTGAATACGAAGCACTCCTCTTGGGGCTTCGGAAGTTCAGGGCAATGGGAATAAGAAGGGTCATTCTAAAAACTGATTCTCAAGTCATTTCTGGCCATGTGGACAAAAGTAGCAAGGCAAGAGATCCGAAGCTTGAAAAATATCTGGATACAGTTCGAAGGTTGGAGGCTTCCTTCGAAGGTTTTTTTGTCAAGAATATTCCAAGAGGCGAAAATGAGCATGCAGATATGCTAGCCAAATCAGCGGCTCAGGGGCTCCCTATACCTTTGGAAGTATTTTTTGAAACAATAAAAGCACCTTCGGTTGAACTCATGGAGAGAGCAGTGCTTGCCATTTCTCCGGTACATAGTGAAGATTGGAGGACTGAAATCATATCCTTCCTCCAAGGTAATTGTCTTTCGGATGACGAAGCTTATAATAAGAGAATGGAAGCAAGGAAAAGACCGTATGTGATAATAGAAGGGGAATTATATAAACATGGAGTTTGTTCCCCACTCCTCAAGTGTTTATCAAGAGTTGAAGGTATTGAATTAATGAAGGAGATACATGCAGGTCTATGTGGATCTCATATTGGGTCTAGACCCTTGCTGGGAAAAGTGTTTAGACAAGGATTTTACTAGCCGAAGGCAGCTTCGGATGCAGCAGAGCTAGTTCAAAAATGTGAAAGCTGTCAAAAATGTGCAAAAGACCGAAAACAACCTTCATCTCTTACTCAACTAATACAGCCCACCTAGGCGTTGCAAAGATGGGGCCTGGATTTGTTAGGCCCACTTCCACCAGCGCAAGACAATTTGAGATATGTTGTGGTGGTTGTAGAATATTTTTCTAAGTGGATTGAAGCAAAGCCTTTGGCTACAATAACTTTGGTTATAGTCCAGAAATTCTTCTAGCAAAATATTGTTTGTCGCTTTGGCGTACCGAAGGCAATAACTATGGACAATGGAACACAGTTTGATGCCGAAACTTTCAAGGAATTTTGTGATCAGATTGGCACGAAGATTCATTTTGCATCAGTTAGGCATCCAGAGTCAAACGGACTGGTCGAAAGAGCAAATGGCATTATAATGACGGGAATAATGAAGCTAATCTTCAATCAGCCCAGAGGAAAGTGGCCAGATGAGTTGATTAAAGTGGTGTGGAGCCACAATACAACCATATCAAGATCAACAGGATTTACACCGTTCAAATTATTATTTGGTGACGAAGTTATAACCCCATAAGGAGCTAAAGCGGGGTCAATAAGAACAGCAGCTTCGGCAGAGGATGAAGCTGATTATCACGTAGCAAAAGATACTATAGAAGGGAATAGACTTCAGGCTGTGGAGAATATCAATAAATATCAAGCCGAAACAATAAAATGACGTGACAGAAAAGTTCGGCTGAAAAATATTAAGCTAGGGCATTTGGTGCTTCGAAGAGTGGCCAATCCGGACACAGTAGGCAAACTACAGCTGCAGTGGGAAGGACCTTTTCTGGTGATATCTTCGTCAAGGCCCGGTTCTTACAGATTGAAGGATATGGACTGTTGGGGGCCTTCGTCCTCTGAAGGTCCTCAAAAACGTGACTTAACAATATCTTCCAAGTGTGACATATGAACAGGAACCTTCGGAATTGGAATGAACCTGGCCACAATATGAAAAAGCATGGTTGGGACAAAGGTCGAACTAGTTCCAAAGCTATGCGCAAGGAAGCTTCGGCGTAGCGGCAGAAAGAGGAACCGACTTAAAAGGGAAAAGGCTATATGGACCTCAATGGATTATCCTAAAGTCAATAGTAAATGTAAAGGGCATGAGTGTAATTTTACACAGGCTGCATCCTGTGCCTATAAATAGATGAACAGTGCCCCCGTACTGTTCACGCTGTCTTGTACTTGCTCGTGCCTCACATTTGCTGTCAAGCCGAAAGTACAAATGTAATTCAATATTGTTCTTACTCACTCATGACTATATAATAAAGATATATACATGATATCATATGATTATTCATGCTATTTCTCATGTTTTATATGTTTCATCTTTCATTAATATATACTGTGATGATGAAGGTACTTCCTTCATGACCTTCGTCCGAAGATCGTTATATCCTTAGGGAAATAATGCTTCGAAGGACGAAGGGCATTAACTTTTAATATATCCTTTGTGTTGCCTTGTTCTTAATTCATAGCATTTGAGAACAAGTCCCCAACATTGGCGCCCACCTCCGGTTAACTCTTTTGACCACCTTTGGCAAGCACTGACCTTCGTCATGCCGCCGAAAGAAAGCTTCAGCGCCAGGGACTGCTGCACTGCAGCCGCTGGACCCAAACCAGGAAACTCTTTCTCTCTGAGAGGCTCTAAGCCAGAAGAGGAAAGCCACCAGTCCAACACTCCAGGAGGACGAGTTGGACCAAGAGATCAGGGACATGGAAATAATCCATCAGCAAGTACAAAGGAAGAAGGAGAAGATGGCACGACTGGCTGATCTTCAAAGGAAGATCGACAAAGCTACTGAAGAAGTGTGTCATCTTGTTCAAGATGAATAAGATCGAAGGCCTCAACACAGGGAGCTTCGTCAAGAAGGCTTGTTCAACAAAGATGGATGGTATGATGATTTTAATCATAATACATTTACTTTTGATGATGCTTCTCCCTTGGCAGCAGAACTGTAGGCTACCCCATGGCCCCCATCATACAAGCCACCTCAACTTCCCATGTATGATGGGCACTCAGATCCAAAGTAGTTTCTAATGAGCTATGAAGCAACTATATCTTCGTATGGGGGCAATACTGCAGTTATGGCGAAGTCCTTCGTCATGGCAGTCCGGAATGTAGCCCAAACATGGTATTCTTCTCTTCGGCCATGGACTATCACATCATGGCAGAAGCTTAAGGACATGTTGGTGACCATTTTCCATGGTTTTCAAACGAAACCAGTCATAGCTCAGGCCCTGTTCCAATGCACGCAAGATCATGAGGAATACCTCCAGGCGTATGTTCGAAGGTTCTTGCGATTGAGGGCACAAGCTCCCACAGTGCCCAATGAAATTGTCATTGAGGCCATGATTAAGGGCCTTCGACCAGGACCTACGGCTCAGTACTTCGCCAGGAAGCCCCCACAAACTCTGGAAAGCTGCTCCAGAAAATGGATGAGTACATCCAGGCTGACAACGACTTCCGCCAAAGAAGGGAGGAAGCTTACAGATTCTCGGAAATGACCAGGGGCTTCGGAGGAAGAATCCACCCGAGGCATGTCAGGTCAATCCATAATTCCACTCAGAGTGATGACAAAGGGAGTCAGCCTCAGAGGTCGCAATACACCTCGCAATCTTTGGGGCAACAGCAAAGCTCTTTCAGGCCACCAGCTCCAAGGGGCAGAGGCGCCAGGGACTTCGAGGGAAGATTTGGGGATCAGCCTAGAAAGATCTACTGCTTATTCTATGGTGAGGACAAGGGCCATACTTCAAGAATGTGCCAAATCACCATTCAGAAGCAAAAGGAGATAGCAGAAGCCGAAGCTCGACAGAATCAGCCAAAGCAGGTCTTGCACACTGCTTCGTGCCATTCTCCCTACATACCAGAGTATGTGGGCAATCATCCTGCAGCTTTTGTTGCTTCGGCTAGCCATTCACAGGCTTCTTGGCCACAACTCCCACCCCCACCACCACTACAACCGACCTATTCCCGAAGCCAGCAGCCAGAAGGGCACCAGCACTCTCAACAGCAATGGGAATTCAGGGAGGATCCGAAGCTCGCACAGTTAATAGTACTGTGCCGGAATCAAAACACATTTATTGAGAGATATCCTACCTCTGAAAAATTTCTTACATTCTATGTCATTTTTGTTTTTCAATAAAGAACAAGTAATGTAAATCTAGTTTTAATCCCTTGTAATAGTTTCATTTCTATTAAAATGAAATATATCCTCTTCACAGATTTACGAAGCTCAAAAATTACCGAAGCTCAAAAGTCGTTCCAAAGGGAATACAGTGCTAGATAAATACCGAAGCTATAAGAAAAAGACGTTCCTAAGGGAGCGCAGTGTAAGTTTTGACGAAGCTACAAAAAAGTCGTTCCTAAGGGAGCGCAGTGTAAGTTTTGACGAAGCTACAAAAAAGTTGTTCCTAAGGGAGCACAGTGTAAGTTTTCTGCTCAAAAGTCGTTCCAAAGGGAATGCAGAGCCAAATACCACCGAAATATAAGGCGAAGAAGTTCAAAAGACGTTCCTAAGGGAATGCAGAACTTACACCGAAAAGTCAACGGTGATACCGCCGAAATAGAAGGCGAAGAAGTTCAAAAGACGTTCCTAAGGGGATGTAGAACTTTTACCAAAAAATAAGCGGTGAAGCCGAAAAATAAATAGCAAAGAGATTCCAATATTTCCTAAGGGGACGCAGAGATGGTGTGTTCCAGTGTGGGCGTGTGGGTGCGTATCTTCGGCATTAGCATCATCCTTCGCATCATATCAACGAATTGCTTTATAAAAAATGAAAATGTGCTAAGGCACAAAGTAAGCTGAGAAATACAGCTTCGTTAGCTCTTTTGCAAAAGAAGGGATCCTTTGTTTACGAAGCTGGGATGTTTTTACAAAGCATGGATATTTTCACGAAGCACGGGTTTTCTTCTTTACGAAGCATGAAAAGAAGGGAAGGTGTTTTTTCGCCGAAGGCTCAAAAACGGTATGTATATAAAGTTTCATGCATCGCAAAGAACTGAATTACAAATAATTTATATATTAGATTCAAATATATGCACATCGAATATTACAGTCTTGATACAGGAAAGCTACATTGATCATCTAAAAATGTTTTTACAATAAGTACTAGTCCTCTTTTAGGACCTTCTCCGCAATTTCATTTAACAACTTGTTAACAACTTCGTCAATAATAGATTCGGTCGTATTGATGATCTCTATTGCTTTCTTCATTTCTGGGTCGGCCAGGGGGTCGAACGGTTCCGGTGGAGGAGATAGTTCAGCTGCAGTAGAAAAAAATAATCATTTCGAAGTCACGAAAACAAATGCCGAAGCTAGATGCCGCAAAACAATACCTATGCGCCTCTCGCGCTCTGTAGCTTCTTCAGCTTGCTTAGCCTGTACTCGGGCGTCATGGATGTCTTTTTCACTCTTCTTCATAATTTCGTGAGCTATTTCTCGGCCACCATTTGCCCAGATGTCAGTGAAAAATTTTCCACCCATTAAGCTTGCTTCAGCTGAAGGATCCTTTGTGTCATCCATGGAGAAGGCAGCTTCGGCTTGGGCCAGGGTCTTGACATAATCGCAACCTGCCTTCTCTAGGATGGCTGAAATTCCTCTTGCACCGGAGAACACGCAGACATCCCCGTGATCACTTAAAATTTCTTCAAAAGCTTCGGCCTCTCCGCTTATCCATTCGATAACACCTTCAGGGTCGCCTCGTATAAAGTTATCTTCATTGGAATAGGCGCCCACGTAGGCGAAGCTAGCCTTTATCTTCTCCATGCAGCCCAGGGATTTTTCGAAGCATCTTTCTTTGGATGCGCGTAGTTCTTCAACTGTTTTTTTCTAAATAGTTTTTCCAATATTCATTAATATCTCGGTTGGCCTCTGCGAGCCCACATTTTTCTTTGGTTTCGGCCAGCTGTTTCCGAAGGTCTTCGATCTCATTCTTTTGAATTTCAACTTGAGCCTTGAAACTTGCTTCATCTTCTTTTACTTTATCCACCAATGAAAGTAGAATTTTGTCTTTTTCTGTGGCTTCATTTCTCAACCTGATAACCTCTGTTCGAAGGTTGTTGAGAGCTATAGTGCAGCTCTCGTCTTCAGCATTCTTTTGCGCCCTTAGGGCGTTGCTAAGTATTAAGCCCTGCAAGAAAGAATAAAAGGATTAACATGAGAGTAAAAGACTTCATTCCAGAGTTCATAAGCTTCAAAATTCACAATTTCTGTACCTTCAGATTGTTGTATGCAAGACTATCTGCGAGATCGGCCTTCGTCATGGCGCAAAGGCCAGCTTTGAGCTTTAGGAAGCCCATACTTCTGGCCATCTCCCGGTAGACGGATAATTCTTTATTATCCGGGAGACAGTACAAGAAATCATCTTTGTCCGTACCGTTGAACACTAAGGCCCCCCTCAGGTACTTCAGTTCCCAGGCATAGTGTTTGGCTTTAAAAATTTCTTCTTCGGACAATCTTTTCTCGCAGCATGTCGAATGACATAATCAAAATCTTCAGAGAATGCTTCGGGAGTAAGGGATTTGGCTTCTTTGGCCACACTTTTCTCAAAAGCTATATTAGTATCTGGAGTTATTCTTTCGACCCTCTGCTCAGTAGTGGCAAGCTTCGTCTCAGCAGGCACTGTGGGCCCTACCTCGGTTTCAGCCTGGGTTTTTGTAGCTTCAACTTCTATTTGCTTAGTATCAGCTTTGGGTTGCGTTTTGTCAGCTTCGGCAACCTTCCCTATGGGAGCAAGACTTGTGGAGTCGGTCGTTTCCAATACATCTAGTACATTTACCATCCTCCTTCTCTTAGGAGTTGTGGCAGAACTCTTTTGTGCCTTCAGCGATGTTGTTTCTGTTGAGGGACTTAAAATCCCTGGCATCTTTGTTACTTCTTCAGTTTTTGACCTTTCAACCTTATCTTTGTCAACCTTCATTTCAACTAGCTCAACCGAAGGTACCTTCGGCATTGTAGCCGGCTTTTCAGTAATCTGTGTAGTTGAAGCAGTTTTCTTTCTTTCGGCAGCAGAAGATGTCCCTGCACCAAACTCAGGAACCACGGCCGGTTCAATGTAACGCGGCCGGTGGGTAAGAACCTTCAATTTTTTGCCTTTCGGCACAGGCTTATCTGGGTTGTCCGAAGCAGAAGTTTTCCTTTTTTCCCTTCTTCTCGTAGCGGGTAGCGGTAGTCAGGGTATACGAAGCCGATCGCATCGAAAACTCTGTTTAATCTTTTCTTTCTCTGGCCACCGAAGGTTGCGGACAAGGCATTGTCCTCGGTTTTGGAGTACGCCCCAAGTAACTCATCGCTAGTAGTTTCAATACACTTCAGCCAATCATCATTTGGTTCATCAAACTTATCTCCAAACCTGAAGGTGTATTTTAGCCGAACCAGATCACCTTCGCTAGAATCATTGATGGTTTCCTTCGGCATTTCCCAGCCTTCCGCAAGCGGCCACACCCTGAAGGCTATGTGCTTTTGAACCAAATCTCTTGTGCCGACGAAGGAGCAGACAGTACTGAAGGCCTTCTGACACGCTTCGGCGACATCATCAATTTCGACCTTCGGCCTTCAGAGGCCAAAGCGGGACCAAATGGGGCGCATAATGACTCCCTTAATATCTTCCCTCGCTGACAAATCATTCTTCACATAGAACCATTCTTCCATCCAAGCCCTGGGCCATCTCTTCCGAAATGTTGGCACTGGGTGGCTTGCGTTGGGGCGAGCGATAAATCCATAACAACCAAAGTTGTTGTGGTACTGTTCTTTACCCATGGCCTTCGTCTCATACAGAAGTTCGTGCATACTGTAGAAGCACTTCGCACTTGGCTCTATCCCTTGGCTTCTTACTACCCCGACGAAGATTCCCATCCTCAATATGGCTTTGGGGGTCATCTGATGAAGGAAGATTTGGTAAGTTTTCAACACTTCAACTACAAACCTGCTCAGTGGGAACCGAAGCCTAGCTTTGAAGAAGCTTCGGTAAATCACAACTTCGTTTTCCTCGGGGGCAAGGACGTTGCTGTCTCCACCAGCTCTTACAATAGACATATCTCGAAAGTATCTTCCTCTCATATTATCAAGATGACTCTGTTTAATTGTTGATTTCCCAAAGATTGTATGACTTGGCCTCCAGGGCCGATCCTCAGAATCTTTGCCCCCGCTTTCTAGATCATAACTGTCACTATCACCAGTATCTTCAGACAGGCCTTCCAATATCTCCTTAGTAATCTTCTTTGTATTTGTTTTTGCCATTGACTCGATAAATCCAGCAACGTAGGGATTCACAGCCTTCTTCTCCTCAAAAAGCTTCTCCTCTTCAGTTAGCTTCGTCTCAGCAGCAACCTTCTTGTCCTGAGACATTTTTCCTTCTGGAAGGACAAAAATGTGTCTTTTTAGCCGAAGCTCAGAAGGCTTGAAAAACTAGCAAGCGTTAGTGAGCAAGTGCTGCGAAATTGAGGAAGTAAAACAAATGGCACAAGCGGCGTATCAAATATAGCTGGTGTGAGTTCTTATTTATATGCTCAGCACGCTCCATATTGGGGGGCCCTGTTTGTCATTGACTGTTGCTATTCTAGCAAAGGGAAGGTGTTTTTTCGGACCTTCGGCTTAAGGCCTTCGTCCATGTCGCAGTCTGAATTTGTTATCTTAAACAAATTAATACTGCGAGGGGCTACTATTGGGGGCCTTCGTCCTCCGAAGGTCCTCAAAAACGTGATTTAATAATATCTTCCAAGTGTGACATATGAACAAGAACCTTCGGAATCGGAATGAAGCTGGCCACAATATGGAAAGCATGGTTGGGACGAAGGTCAAACCAGTTCCTAAGCTATGCGCAAGGAAGCTTCGGCGTAGCGGCAGAAAGAGGAACCGACTTAAAGGGGAAAAGGCTATATGGACCTCAATGGATTATCCTAAAGTCAATAGTAAATGTAAAGGGCATGAGTGTAATTTTAAACAGGCTGCGTCTTGTGCCTATAAATAGATGAACAGCGCACCCGTACTGTTCACGCTGTCTTGTACTTGCTCGTGCCTCATGTTTGCTGTCAAGCCGAAGGTACAAATGTAATTCAATATTGTTCTTACTCATGACTATATAATAAAGATATATACATGATATCATATGATTATTCATGTTATTTCTCATGTTTTATATGTTTCATCTTTCATTAATATATACTGTGATGATGAAGGTACTTCTTTCATGACCTTCGTCTGAAGATCGTTATATCCTTAGGGAAATAATGCTTCAAAGGACAAAGGGCATTAACCGTTAATATATCCTTTGTGTTGCCTTGTTCTTAATTCATAGCATTTGAGAACAAGTCCCCAACATGGACGGCAACGACATTCCTAGATTTTGGAATGCGGATGAGCTTCGATGATATTATGTGTAATTTGATGTAATCTTTTTCCATTTTTTTCCTATGGCACCCTTTTCCTTTCCAAAGGGGGAGAAAGGTTTTTAATGGAGCCATGGCTTGTAATTTTCCTTTTCTTATTTGGCTCTATAAGAGCAAAATCCCCTAAAAAGAATGTAAAATCTGAGCATGCACCATCGAGTGCAGTGAAGAAAAAAGCAGGGAGAAGCTCAAAAGTCGTCCCCAAGGGGATGCAGAGCATGACGAAGCTACAAAAAGTCGTTCCTAAGGGAGTGCAGAGTAAGTTTTCTGCTCAAAAGTCGTTTCTAAGGGAATGCAGACCCAAATACCGCCGAAATATAAGCGAAGAAGTTCAAAAGATGTTCCTAAGGGGATGCAGAACTTATACCGCTGAAATAGAAGGCGAAGAAGTTCAAAAGACGTTCCTAAGGGGATGCAGAACTTACACCAGAAAAAGCGGTGAACACCGAAAAATAAACGTTGAAGAAGACTCCAAAGTCGTTCCTAAGGGGATGCAGAGTCTGGGTGCGGCTTTGTAAGCGTGTGTTTGGACATTCATTTGCACATTACATCACATCATTCATTGCATTCATACACATTCATTTAGACATTCGTAGGATCATCATTATCATATTATAAGCATACAGACAGTCGCTTCGTCTCTAATGACAACGCTTCGGTAAGTACAAAAGAAGCAAATTTACACTTCGTTGTGCACAAAAAGAAGGGAAGGTGTTTTTTGCCTTCGGCTCAAACAATACAAGTTTTGTCCACATCGAAGCAGTTCATACATGGATGGAAAGGTAAAAATACATTACAAGGTATGGACAAGTTTACAAAGCAGTGTTTGATTCCTAAATTACAATATCTTTTACAAGGTTAATTCAAAATTTTTTCTATAGCTTTTTTGCAGCAGCTTCATCAATACCCGTCAAGCTTCGAATCATTCATCTTCGGCTTCGTTATCCTGTACATAACAAAGCAATATAAGGTAAATAGAAATATCAGCAAAAGATAACCAACAGGTACAGGTTTAGTACCGGCTTGAGATGACTTCGAGCTTCATCACCAGCTAAATTCTGCCCACCCTTCGTCGAAATTTGAGTTATGAATCTATTTCTAATGCTTCGGGTCAGGCTAGGATTGTCAGTTAAATCCGCTGGTGATAGGTTGAAGTTTGGTCTGTTCACGATTTTCCCATGCGTGCAACCAGTCTTCATGAAAGCAACAGCTGTGCCACGAGAAGCTAGCAGGGCATAGAAGTCGTCGTGCCCAGCTATAACTTTGTCAAGTGCATCAACCTCGCCCTCAATATGTTCGAAGGTGCCTGGTAGGTCTTCAACTGAAGGTTCAAATTTTTCAGAACTGGCTCCAACTGAGTTGAAGACCTGCTTTAGCCGTTGCACGCACCTGTTGCCGAAGTCTAGACATTTATCCTGAAGTTCCTTCAATGATTTCTGCAAATTCGAATTCTTTTTGACTTCAGCTTTAAGCTTCACATCAAAAATCTTCTTTTCTTGTTCGAAGCTTTCTGACTTCGTGGAGAGTTCACTGTTTAATCTAGCAATTTCGGCTTGGGCTTCTGCCAGTGAACTCTCCATTGTTTGAAGAACAAAATCTTTCTTTTCAAGAGCAGCTTCATGATCTTTGATTTTGCTTTCCAAGCCTTCAATTATAACCTCATTTTTCTTATCTTCGAGGTCCTATTGCATCCTCAAGGCTTTACTTAGTAGCATACTCTGTGTAAAATAATCTTCGTCAGTAATCACCTTCATCGTAAAACAATGAAAAAAGCCGAAGGAGAAATTTTACCTTGAAATTAGAATAGAATAAGCTACCGACGATATGCTGCCATCGGAAGCGACTGAAGTCAGCTTCAAGCTTCGGGAAGCCAACACTCTTTGATAGAGTGCTGATAACCTTCGCTCCAGTCCGACCTCTGATGCATCCTAAGCTTTCTTCGTTAATTCCATCGAAGAGCAAAGCTCCTGGTTGGTAGCCACAGGATATAGCGTACTCCTTCAGCTCCTCTCTTTCAGTCTTAGATAATTCTTGACCAATTATATTTTGAAAATTAAAGCCTTTTTCCTCCGAAGTATCTTCGGCGACTGCCTTCCCCTTTTCAGGCACTGTGGCCACGGTTCTTCGGCGGCTGCAGCAGCTTCTTCTGCGGCCATATCCGAGAGTATTCTATCAATATCAGATAATGTGCTCTCCAGGTTCGCGGTTTCGACCGTTGTAGCTTCGCCAGGTGTAGCTTCGGTAGTTGCGACAGCTTCGACAGCTGGTGTTATTTTTGACGTTGAAGCTAGCGGTGGCGTTTCTTCAATTGCTTGCATAACAGTAACAATCCTTCGTTTCTTTGGCCCAGCCACCTTCTTCGTTGCCGAAGCCTCGTCTTTCTTCTGTAAAAGCTTTGTCAGTTGCGGCCCAGTTGACTTAGCAACTTGATAGGTAGGGGTTCGGTCATTACCTTTAAAATCTCTTCTACTTCGGCAGCAGAAGGTGTCGAAGGAGCTCCCTCTTCTATTTCAGCCATCTTCGGCTCTGGAGTTGGTGTTTTTCTTTTCTTTGAAGTAGCCACCTTCGGCTCGGGACTGGATTTTCTCTTTTTCAGAGCTTTTTCATCCTACTTTACCATCCTAGGTGCTTGTCTGCTCATAACACTAGCAATCCTCTTTCTTTTTGGCCCTTCGGCACCATTGTTTAATCGTTCATAATCAGGATATTCGAAGTTTAAAGCATCCATTACCCGATTCAGCCTACGTTTTGTTCGGGTGCCGAAGGCCGCAGTAATCAGTTGATCTTCTTTCTTCGTATAATTGCCCAAAATTTCGTTGCACATAGTTTCAATCATTTCTAACCATTCTTGCCAGGGTTCTTTGAATTGCTTCTCAAACTTGAAGCGATAGGGCAATCGAACAAGTTCACCCATCTTCTTTAATCCTTTCAGCTTTGGCATGCTCCAATTACTCAATGTTGGAGATACCCTGTTCGCTAGGTATTCTTGCACTAGATCTCTGGTACTAATATGCTCAGCCACCACTCTAAATTCTGCCACGGCTAGTTGGCATGGTAACCCTGGTTTCATGTTGCACAGGGGTCGGGTCATCCCGAAGCTTAGGCTTAGTGGGCTCATGACCAGCTTCTTCAGCTTCTCCCTTTTCTTCTCGTTAGCTTTAACATAAAACCACTCACTTTTCCATCCAGTTGGCCATTTGGACCGATAGCTTAGGACTGGGGCCTTTGTATCCTTGCGATATGCGGAGTTATAGCAGCCAAAATTTTCATGGAGCCCATCTTCTCTAGCCTTCGTCTGGTAATGTAGCTCATGCACTCGGCAAAAAGCTTCGGCATTCGAGTCCATCCCCTGACTTCGAAGGGCCCAGATGAAAATACTGAGCCTAACAATGGCGTTAGGGGTCAGCTGATGGAGAAATATTTCGTAATTAGCTAAAATTTCTCCAATAATCTCGTTCAGCGGAAATCGTAATCCTGCTCTAAAAAAACTTTTGAAAACCACCAGTTCATCAACTTTCGGTGTCGGAGTGGTCTCTTCTCCAGCAAGACGAATCAGCTTTTTCTCGGCTTCTCCGAAGTAGCCCAGCTTCATCGTCATGGGTATATCAGCTTCAGAAACAGTAGATTTTTCAAAATCCAAATGACTAGGTTTTGACGGGATCAAGATACTATAATCCTCTTCTTCTTCGTCAGCAATTTCTTCCTCGACGTCTTGTTCAGTTTCGACAACAAGTGTGCCTTCTTCAATGGCTCCCTCTATCACAACTAGTCCTGATTGTCTCATCACTTCGGAGATCGGAGCAGTCTCAGTAGCTTCGGCCTCCTCTCCATCACGGGTCACTCTCGCAGTTGAACGTACTATGGCCGTTTGATGATTTTCTTGCAGTTCTTACAAAGTTTATTGTTTTTTCGCAGTTTTTTTATGAAGCTCCCTCTTTTGACGAAGCTAATCTAGAACAGTGGCTTGCTCGGAAATGCGGTGAAAAAGCTTCAGCTATGGTTAAAATTTTCAACAGCACAACAGTGCAATAGCAATGAATGCTATGATAACTTCACATCTACCCGTCTATTTATATAATGCTGCAGGTGGGAAGGTGAATCGCCAAGGTGACCGCACCCGCTAAACAGTTACTCGCACCCGCTGAACGGTGGACCAACCAGCGCTTGGGAGGAGAACCGCCAGATCGTGCATACCCGCTGCATGGTGGGCCATCTCTCGCGCTTGGAATATTTTAATCGTTTCTCGTCAACGAGCTCAGGGAAGGTGTTTTTCGGACCTTCGGCATTCCGAAGCTTCGGAGATGTTTTCACGGATCAAGCTCGTTACGAAAAACGATCTAACACCGCGAAGGGGCTACTGTTGGGGGTCTGCTTCGTCGTCGAAGGTCCTGCAAGAAGAAACACCTTCGGAAGATCAACACAGAAGAAACACCAAAGCTACCATCTGGGGAGCTTTGGCATAATAACATGCTTTGAGACGAAGGGTAGCACCGACTTAAAGGTGAAAAGACCGATCAGCCCATGATAATATGTGTCATGATTGTAACTATTTATAAAGGGCATGAATGTAAATCCACACAGGCTATGCCCTATGCCTATAAATAGATGAACAATACCCCTGTACTGTTCACGGGTACTGGTACACGCTCGTGCGTCACGCTTGTACTTTCACCATTTGTCAGGATGAAGGTATGAATGCAGTCATGTGCTATTTTTATTCATTCACAATTATATAATAAAGGATATATTGTGATGTCATATAATTATCTATGTCATCTCTCATGTTTTCATATACTTCATCTTTCATTAATATATGCTGTGATGATGAAGGTATGTCTTCATGACCTTTGTCCGAAGATCGTTATATCCTTAGGGGAATAATGCTTCGGAGGACGAAGGACATTAACCATTAACCTATTTTTGTGTTGCCTTGTTCTTAATTCATAGCATTTGAGAACAAGTCCCCAAAATGGGGTATGAAATGGAATGCCTTTGTTAAACGGTCCACTACTACCCAGATGGAGTCGTAACCAGCTCGAGTGCGGGGCAGACCGACTATAAAGTCCATCCCGATCTCATCCCATTTCCATTGCGAAATCTGCAACAGCTGCAACAAACTTGCGGGTCTCTGATGTTTGGCCTTGATCCTCTGACAACTGTCGCATCTGGCCACATACTCTACTATCTCTTCTTCAAGTCTTGGTACATTTTCTCGCTACCAGGGTGTATAGAATCATGAGCTTCCTTGAGAATCAGTTCCCGGATCGATTTGATGTCGGGAACGCATGGCCTATCCTTGAACCATACCACTCCTTCTGCATCTTCACGGAAATCTGGACCTTTCCCATCGATGATTAGCTGCTGGATTTCGTTGATCTTCTCATCATCCTTCTAACCTTTCCTGATGTCTTACTCTAGAGTGGGCTCTAGCTCAATTGCCACTCCTTGAGTGTTGTTCAGAAATCTGAGACTCAACGTGTCAAGTTCCTTTGCTAGCTCGAACGGCATCGGTTGAGCGGCCAACATATTGACTTGACTCTTCCTGCTAAGAGCATCTGCAACCACATTTGCTTTGCCTGGGTGATAATGGATCTCCAGCTCATAGTCTTTGATCAATTCTAGCCATCTTCGCTGCCTGTTGGGGCCATGCTTCGTTGCGCCGAAGGTCTTACACGAAGAAGCAGCTTCGGCTGAAGTCGTCCCCAGGAGATGGCCGAAGGTTCCTTTTCATGGAGCTTCGGCATCACAAACCGACATAGAGATACAATGACCTTTTTATCCACAGAGGTCTGAGTCAATGTTGTAAACTTTTGTAAGGGGCATAATTGTAATTCGTCACAGGCTGTGTCCTGTGTCTATAAATAGATGAACAGTACCCCTGTACTGTTCACGCGTACTTGACATTTGCCTTCGCATCACACCTGTACTTTTGCTTTCCTCAGGACCGAAGGTACATTTGTAATTTAAAGTCATTTATATTCGTTCATGATAATAAAAATGGAGATGATTCTATGATAATATTTAAATGTTTATTTTATATCTCATGATTTGCATGAATACTTTGTCCCTTGTTATTATGCTCACGAAGGTACGTCCTTCGTAACCTTCGTCCGAAATTCTTTATATCCCGAAGGGATATAATGTTTTGGAGGACGAAGGACTTTAACACTTAACATTCTCTATGTTGCCTTGTTCTTAATTCTTAGCATTTGAGAACAAGCCCCCAACACTGCCTCATGTTTAACTCTGACTGAGTGAATATGTACTTGAGGCTCTTGTGGTCCGTGTAGATATCACACTTCTGCCCATAAAGATATTGTCTCTAGGTCTTCAGTGCATGAACCACTGCTACTAGCTCCAAATCATGAGTAGGGTAATTCTTCTCATGAACTTTCAATTGTCGGGACGAGTATGCCACTACTTTCCCTTCCTGCATTAACACACATCCCAGTCCGGTGTACGAAGCATCACAATATACCGAGAATGGCTTGTGAACATCTGGCAGAACCAACACCGGTGCTATTGTTAACTTCTGCTTCAACATCTCAAATGATTCTTGGCACGCTGGGGTCCACTTGAACTCAACCTTCTTTGCTAGCAAGGCTGTCATTGGTCTAGCAATCTTGGAGAAACCTTTAATCAAACACCAATAGTAACCGGCCATTCCAATAAAACTCTTGATTCCCCGAACATCTTTTGGTGCTTTCCAGTCCAGAATCGCTGCTACCTTCTTTAGATCTACAGCTAGTCCATCTCGGTTTATAATATGACCCAAGATTAGAACTTCGCTGATCCAGAACTCACACTTGCTAAGCTTGGCATACAACTGACAATCTCATAGCCTCTAAAGTACCTTCCTCAAATGTTCTTCATGCTCTTGCTCATTCTCGGAATATACGAGAATATCATCAATGAACACCACTACGAACTTGTCGAGGTAGTCCAAGAACACACTGTTCATCAGGTACATGAAGTAAGCTAGCGTGTTCGTCAATCCGAAAGACATAACCATGAACTCATATAATTCATACTTGGTGATGAATGTTCTCTTTGGTTTATCTGCAGGTCGGATTCTGAGCTGATGGTAACCTGACCACAGATCTATCTTTGATAACACATTGGCTCCTCTCAACTGATCAAATAGGTCTTCAATTCGAGGCAGAGGGTACTTGTTCTTGACAGTGACTTCATTCAAAGCTCTGTAATCAATGCACATCCTCTTCGTGCCATCCTTCTTCTCCACAAATAGTACTGGGGCTGCCCAAGGCGAGGTACTTGGTCTGATATAACCTTTCTCCAACAACTCATCAATCTGCTTCTTGAGTTCCACCAACTCTGGTCCGGACACTCGATAAGCTCTCTTGGAAATAGGGGTGGTGCCTGGGATAAGCTCTATGGCAAATTCAACTTTCCTTTCAGGTGGCATGCCTGGTTACTCCTCAGGGAATACATTGGGGAATTCTGACACAATCCTAATTGCCTCAATTGGATTGGACTCCTTGCCATCTACTGATAAATGGTGATAGGCTCCTTCTTCTAGTTTAGGTAAGTACAGTTTAGTTACTACTTCCTTTCCAAATGGGGACACCAACTTAACTGTTCTCTTGTCACAACTGATAGTGGCTTGATTTCTATGTAGCCAATTCATCCCTAGGATGACATCTAACCCTTGAGTTCCATTACTACTAGGCTAGCAGGGAAATCTATCCCCTTTATTTCAATCCTTAGATTTGGACAAATCCTATCAGACAGAACTTTTCCCCCAACTAAATTAACTCTTAAAGGTGGGATCATTGGTTCTATGGGGATGTTTTGTGATTCTACCCAAGATGTAGAAACAAAAGAATGTGTGGCACCAGTATCAAATAGTACTTTTGCTGGATAGGATTCGACTGGAAACATACCTACCGCCACGTCCTGAGCATCCTTGATTGCTTTGGCCTCCAGGTGATTCACCTTTCCATGGTTGTAGGCCTGACCATGGCCTCCTGGAGCTTGCTGTGGCGCTCCTTGTCTTGTTAGGGCATTGACTGCTGGCAGCTGCTGAGCTACTTTCTTTGGATAGTTCTTCGCCCAGTGATTTTGTTCTCCATAGTAGAAGCATGAATGACCTCCTACTTGTGCTGAGGCTGCTTGGCAATTCTGGTTGGTTGCTAGGGTAGGAAGACGAGCTGCCTGGTTGTTCTGACACTAGTACTGATTTCCTCTAGACTGGGTGTTCTGACGGTACTGCTGCTGTTCTGAGGAAACTGCCTCTGGTACTGGTGCTGATGCTGGTGCTGGTGCTGGTGACCTTGCTTGAATTGTTGTGGTGGGTTGCCTGAGTAGCGGGGACGACTGCTATTCCTGGCCTGAGATCCTCCGATCTTGCGCTTCCTATCCTCCATCTCCCGGTGCTTCCTTTCAGTTATGATTGCCCTATCAATCAAATGCTGGAAGGTGGGGAAAGTGTGATTCATCAGCTGATAATGGAGGGGATCAACCAATCCTCTCAGAAAGCGGTACTACCTCTTAGCATCCATGTTAACATCTTGTGGGGCGTAGCGTGACAGCTGCAAAAACTTATCCATGTACTCACTAACGGACAGGGGACCTTGCTTCAGGGCAAGAAACTCCTCATTCCTCACTATCATCAGTCCGTTGGGCACATGGTAGCGACGGAAGTTGTCCTTGAACTCCTCCCAAGTAATGGCTTTAGGGTTGACATGGGTGGCGAGGTAAGACTTCCACCAAGACTGTGTTGCTCCCCTCAGCTGTCGGAGACCATACAACACCTTCTCACGATCGTTGCACTGAGCAGTGTGCAACTCATGCTCCACGGTACGCAGCCAATCTTCCGCGTCCATGGGATCAGCAGAGTGGGCAAAGATAGGGGGATGGCCCCTCATGAACTCTACCCGCTTGTTTCTGGGCACTTGTGGCATCTAGACTTGCACTGGAGGCTGTGGTGGGGGTGGCTGCTGCTGCACCTGCTGCATCGCTGCTAAGGTTTCACCAATTGCCTAAACTGCCTGAGTTTGCATCATGAACATCTGCTCAACTATCATCGGGGGTGGCGGTGGCAACTGCTGCTGTTGGGTTGCATCCTCCTGGGGTGCCTGCTGTTCTGGCTGAGCATGCCTCGCACCTCTACGCCTGTTCTCAGACATCTGTAGAAACCACACACATATCAGATCTGACTCTGTAGTCTTTCAGCATAAGAAAAGATTTATGGAAATCTTCATAGCACTGAACAATTGATCCTCTTCACTGGCAACTTCTCAGATAAAGAGGAAAGTGAAAATAAATGGATTACCCAACTAAATAACTGACTTTATTAATAACTACACCAAGTTGCAGGAGATACCCACACCTTGGTGACGATCATTACAAAGATCCAACTTCATTACATGTTCATCATGACAAGCATCCAACATAAGATAAACAAACTAACTCTAACTAAGACTGACTAGACTAAGACGCTAAATTAAGCATTATTACAGACTCCGACTCCATCAATCTATGGATCTAAATCTATCCGGGTCCTGCCGTCTGGGGTACCATAGTCGAAGCGACCACGGGGCGGTGAACGGTAAGGGTGCTGAATCCCGACAGGGGCAGGAGAACCACCATCAAGATAGTGGCGTGCAGCGCACTCAGCATGCAATTCCGCAACCTTTGCCCGAACCTTGCCCAATTCGTCAAGGGCGTGGTCCAACTCTATGTTGAGCACGGCGGCCAGGTTGACCATGCTGTTTAGCCTAGGATTGCTCTCACCGACGGGTGAGACAATCACACCTTCAGCATTGCCGGTAGAACGACGAGGGTAGTACTTCAGGTCAAGGCCGCCAGCTACCCCACTGAACAACGAGTAATACTGAGAAAGTGTCCGTCGTGCTGCATCCTGCATGGCTGCCTCGGCAGTGTCTCTCTCAGTGATAGAATAGTGCTCTGAGAAGGCCTCTACACCTCGGAGATCATCGTCCGAACGGCGCACCAAGCAAGTAGCCTCCCACTGGTCCGGGTATAACCCGCGACGATGCTGGTAGACTACACAACGGTACTCGATGGACCAAGTGTGTCGGTCGAAGGCCCGACGCAGCAGGGTGTCGAGAGCGTCGTGGAAGTGACAGCCGCGAGCGACGTCACGAGTGATGGGTCTAGCGATCCACCCCTCAGGCTCCGGCTCCTCCGAGCGCTCCATGCTGTGGCTCGAACTGCCACCGGCGTCGTCGTCGTCTCCATCTCCGTCAGGGTCTCCTCTAGCAACCGAGATGCCCTGTGGCGGTGCAGGGGGCATCTCTGGCTGAGGTGCAGGGGAAGGCGGCCTCTCAGACTCCACCTCCCGCTGAGCGAGGGGGAAGAGTCTTGCTGCTCCTGCTCCTGCTCTTGGTGTCGGCGCTCCTGCTCCTCGTGTAGGCGACGATGCAGTCTCTCCAGGTAACTAGACTGACCTAACACCGTGCGACGTAGTGGACGCTCCCCCGGACGAGAAGGCAAAAAGGGGATCATAGACTTATGTGCAGTGCACCTAATACGATCCATCTACAAAAGACATCGTAAGCACAAGAGTGAGAGTAGAACTATAAGACTAGAAAGTAAACAGAAAGAAAAGTGAGATAAAACTTTTGAGATAGGTAAATAACATAGAGTTGGTGAAGATGACCAACCTTTGAAATGACACTTAGGTCAAGGTAAGAGAAGGGTTTTATAGTCCTTAGGGCGACCATTCTAGTCTAGGTTAGCGGTCCTACAGTCAGCAAGGCTTTGATACCACTTATGTCACACCCGGTTTTGGAAGGCAAACCGAATGCGAACCATGTACGTGCCAGGATCAGAACTCACGTACACAGTGATTACATAATTGGACATCATCACACAATGCTTAAAGTAAATAGCAGAAAGGGTACTTAGTTACATCAAGATGTCTAAGACATCCATAGAGTCTAATACATATCCATAGTGTTCAACAATAATATCAAAGTGCGGAGTAACGAAACGTAGAAGATAAGCCTACACAGGCAGCTGACTAGAGATTTGCCACTAAAGTAAACTAGAACTCGTCGTAGTCCTAGAACTCCTCAAAGTCCTCCATGTTACCAACATCTCCTCCTGAGCACTGAGTACAGTGGGGACAACCTAGGGTGGGGTGGTTTGTAAAGCAAGGGTGAGTACACATCAACGTACTCAGCAAATGTCCCTTTGGCATAAAGTGGACTAGCTGTATGTGGAGTTAAGGTTTAGCAATTGCTTTTAGTTGGTCAAGTTTTATTGATATAAGTAGAGCCAGATTTTAGTAATAAACCCGGTTAGTACCCAGAAGTACTCCCTCCAAGAGGAAATACCATAGATCAGAATTATAAACAACATTATTAACCATCATCATAAAAGTAACCAAAGTTCTTCTAATCAAAGAGGATCCCAAGGCTGCTCTTAACCGTGAGCACAACTAATATACCAGTTTCTAACACTCTATAGAGGACGCACACTTTACCCACAAGCCGTGATTCCCATTCTGCCAAGGGTTCTAGCCTCCCCATTGATCACTACCAAGGTGACCTAGCAGGGTCTCACTACGTAGCCTTTACAAATATTTCCCAGAGGCCATAGTCGCCCGTTAGGTTTCTCCAGTTTGATAAACACAGTATATCTCCACAAAGGAAGGGTGACTAACAAAACCAAATCAAAGAACCTCTGCATCCAGCCTCGGCAGAGCAAGTACTGTGCCTAGACCCCATTGACGGCCCTACGACGAAGCCAACTACTCCTCTGGTTCCCCTAATTAATCAGCTAAGGGCGTCCCATTCCACCCTCTTGGTTGCACTGTTATCCCGAGTTGTCACTTCCCAAACAGGTCCTTACGGAGAGGTACTCAGGAAATAGCCTGAGCCCCCCTAAAGTAATCACAAGAACCTCATCGGGATAACATCATCGTATCATAAATAATCACATCATGTTCATTGATTAAGTTAAAGCAATAGCATAATCTAACCATGATTAACCCAAAAAGGTAAACAAGGGTAAGGTAAATACAGACTAGTCAATCCTTAAGTTTCAATAATGTAATGCAGGACAGTGAATTATGAAGTAAAGTAGGACATGATGGGTCTGAGGACACTTTCCTTCACCAGGTTGTTGCTCAGAGGGATCTTCGGCAACACACTCAGGAACCACGAGCTGCTCGTTGTCTAAATAAAGCGATCATACATTCAATACATTTGGAAAGTACAAATGAACATCACATCAAGCATAGACCAACATTGGAAAACATCTCAAAAGGTATAGTATTAAATAAAAGAGAATGAGATCAACTTATAAAATGGACTAATCTTAATTGGGGATTGATTACTCTCTAAGTATTGGAACATAGCTCAAAAAGGTAAAGTAGTAATTAAACAAAGAGAAGATTAAATTATAAGGTGAACTACTCTCATTTAGGAATTTGATTATCCTTTAAGTGTTATCCATAATTACATAACCTAATTCTATTTATTTCATTAAGACCTAAAAGTTAAACCAAAGGTGAATTCATGCAGTACATATTATTAATCTCACAAGATTAAATATACTTTAACTCCTAGGATTCTCCTTTTATTTATTTCATTAAATGAATAAATCAACATATACTTTAATCCTATATTCTAAGTGTAAAATTAAAGTATACAGATTATGGTTGGTCATATTTTATTTGAATAGAGAATAATTTTATGAAGATTTTGCAATTTGAACCACTAAATTTGGAGTTCATATGAAAAAGATATGAAATAAACAAGTTTTGAAGTTTGAAATATGAAATTAGGGCTAAATCTGTGATTAAATAAAAATACAGGGGGCTATTCAAAAGAAGCCAAGGGCCTGCGCGCTAAAATAGAGGATGGGGGTTGATTTCTTAAAACCAGGGGGTTTCTTAAACAAAACTTACACCCGAAGGGTACGGGGTAACCTTGGCTGTCGGATCAGAGATCAACGACAAGGATTAGATCGCGCAGGCGCGCGCCCAGGCGTGGACGCGCGGACGCGGCTGACAGGCGGGGCCAGGGCATCAGCGAGCCTGGGAGGGTTGACCAGCCAGGCCAAGAGGCGGGGGCACGGGTGAGGGGGGAGAGAGAGAGAGGGGTGGTCAGATCTAGATCGGAGGGCTGGGATTAGATCCACTCGAGTTAAGTCTAAACCACCCGATCTCGGACGGACACCCGAGATCTAACGGCCAGGGGCGGACACAGGTGCAGTGGCGCCGCTCGGTCCCACGGCGAGGGCTTGTCGGAGACGAGGAGGCTAGCCACGGTGGGGCTTCAGAGGCTTGGGGGCTAGCTCGGGCGCATTCAGGGCGGTCTGGCGGACTCGGCCATGGCCCTCACACTGGGGCGGGAGCACCAGAGGGCGCTGCACACGGCGAGGCAGGCCAACGGCGGCGCAGGATAGCTCTCACGAGCAATCGTGCGAGCAACAGAGAGGGAATGACCAAATTAAGGGTACGGGTGTTGCTCACCTTGAGGGGAAGCGCTGGAGTCACGGAGGAACGGCGGAGGCGCAAGGATACGACAGGACGATGGTGGCAGGGCTCCAGCTACGCAAGAATCGCTCCGGTGAGCGCAGACTGGACGAAATAGAGAGGGGAAGGGCACACCGAAGGGTGTCTTGAGTAGCTGATGGCGAGGCGGAACTCACCGTGGCACGGGACAGGGCACAGACGCGACGGTGACCGCAGAACAGGCAGCAGTCGACGGCGGGCGGTGGCGGAGCTCTCTGCTCGCGTGGGCAGAGCGAGAGAGAGGGTGAGGGGGTTGGGCAGAGGGCACAAATGAGCGAGGGGAGGTGGGCGAGCAGGGCGCGGGGCTCAAAAGGGGTACGGGCGCGAGGACGTGGCCGGAGAACGTGCGGACGTGGGCGCGTCCACAGCGGGGAGATCGTGGGCGAGAGGTTAGGGACAGCTGACAGGTGGGGACGGCGGGACAGAGAGAGAGTGAGCGCGGGGGGAAAGAACGGCGCTGACAACTCGGCCCCATAGAGCAGCGAGAGAGAGAGGGAGTGAGCGCGCTCGGGTTGGCGCCGACAGGCGGGGCCCGCCTGTCAGGCACCGAGAGCGCGCGGGCGCGGGCACGCGCACGCAGGCTGGTCTTAGTGAACTGGTTTGGGCTGAATTGGCCTTTTCCTTTTTCCTGGAATTTCTTTTGCCTTTTCTATTTATTTTCTCTAGGGTTTTCAATTAAAATTCAAATCAAGTTTCAAATTCAAACCAAATCAAATATGTGCAACAATTCAAAGAATATTTAGGCTCAATATGGTGCAACTTCCATGACTCATATGTTTTGGGCAAAATAAAATAAATAATCCTTCACTAACTCAACTAACCCTAATTAAAAGAAAAAGAGAGGGAGAAAACTAGAGAGAGTGAAACTAGAGTGAGATAGAGAAGAGTAACACGTGAATTTGGATAATCATAAGAAAGAAATTTTATACCCCCAAATTCAGGGTGTTACACATCCCCCCTCCAGTCGTTCTGCGTTCCTCTACAGTTACAGGGAAGAAGAAAGTCATTTTGCAAAACCCCTACCCCTATTCCATTAGCGCACTGTTTTAGGAGTCTTGCGAAGACTCTCAGGTAGTCCCTGGAGTCTACGGTTAATCACGAACAGGTCCCTACTTTGTTAACTACATGGTACCGCTCGCGGTGAATACCCGTGTCGACCCGTTCAAGTTGCGTAAGCTTCATAAAAAAGTTGTCTACATGATTAATAATACCATTTCATCATTTCATTTGTTTTAAATAATTGTTAGTTATTTGCTCAACTAATGTTAATTGATTAGGCCTTCTAATTAAATATAAATTATTGTTTTAAGATTAACCTTTTATAAATAAATGATGATATGATTAATACTAATGCGATTGGTTGAAATTAATACTCGCTTATTATAAACATGATATCGTTTAGCGAATCTCGTGTGCCACGCTTGCTCTAAAATTAATTATTCCATGAAACGTTTTATAAATGTAGTTTGTCGAATTCTAAAATATGTTTTCAATTAAACTATAATTCGAACTAAATCTAAGTTAGATATTCCTTCGAAATATCTTACGCAAATGATTTATACTAACTAAAATTAAGTTAGAAATATACTCTACGCACATTAACCATGTGAATCCTTCGAATGATAGATCGTCTCGACCGTAGCTATGACTTTCATGTTTCTTTTCCTCGTATGACCATAGAAGCGAGCTCTATTTTGCATGGCATGTTTCTATGATGTTTTCTCTTGTATGGTGCAATGTTCTTATGCATATATATGTTTGTTTGTTGGTGTCTATTCGTGTTTGTTGTGTGTCGTGAATAGGTTGTGATCTATTCTCAAGCTTTGAGGAATCAACGATCAAACTTCGGTGAACGAGATCAAACTCTTTGAGTTCTACAAGGTTGAAGACCCTGAGCATCTGTTTGGAGAAGGCAATTGTCCTCTGACCTATTTATATCCTATTCACATGATAATTCATTTCCCCGCATTACATAATTGAAACCTAAGGATTGACTAGCTTTGTGTTTAACTTGTCCTTGATTACCTTTTGGGTTATTATGGTTAGCTTTATGCTAGTGCTCTACTTTAATCAATGAACATGATGAGATACAATTATGATACGATGCTTTATATTCTGATTATGATGATGCACTTGTGACACTAAAGGTGGCTCGGGCTGTTTCCTGAGTAGTTCTCCGTAAGGACTTGTTCGTTGGATGACCACCCAGGGAAACAATGCAGCCATGAGGGTGGTATGAGATGCCCTTGGCCAAGTAATTAGGGAAATCTTATGTTGGGTGCTGGTTTTAGTCATTGCGAATGGAGGCATCTATTATGCTCTTATATTCTCGCTCGGGGATCTAGGTACGGGTGTAATACCTAAATTATAAAACTTATGAAAGGGTTGATTTCCTTAAGTGATTTACCATCTACTTCTTGAGACATGTATCAAAAGAGAATTCTTTAATAAAAACACATAAAGAATGGACATGCATCATATTGGAGTTTTATTTGTGCATTGAATAAAAATGATGATGACACTAATAAAATATGATGGTAAATTGAGAATTTAAATTTAACACACTTTAGGAATTGGAAACAATATAAAGAAAGTAAGAGGGAAATATTATACAACACAAAATAAATATATAAATAAATAAATTCATCCCACTGGTGTGTTCAAGTTGAATATTTAATTTGAGTACAAATTTTGATGTGAAATTAGAATTCAAATCCTAGATTTGAAAATAAAAGGAAAACAAAAGGAAACAAAATAGAAAATAAAATAAAAAGAAAAAGAGAGAGAGAGCTCCCGCATTGGGCCAAATTCGCGGAACCAGCCCACTTCTTACTCCGCGCGCGGCCCACTCTAGCTCAGCTGAATCCGTGGGGTCTGTACCGTGACTCTGACATGCGGACCAGGGGTGTCGGCGCCCCGCAGCTAAAACACGCCCATGTCCGGGATCGTTGACCATTGGGGCCCGCTTGTCAGCCACACAGTTGTGTCGTTCGCCACCTTCGCCATGTCATTGCTGATAGTCGTCTAGAGGGGGGGTGAATAGGGCGAAACTGAAATTCTCAAAAATAAACACAACTACAAGCCGGGTTAGCGTTAGAAATATAAACGAGTCCGCGAGAGAGGGCGCAAAACAAATCACAAGCGAATAAGAGTGTGACACGAGGATTTGTTTTACCGAGGTTCGGTTCTCTCAAACCTACTCCCCGTTGAGGAGGCCACAAAGGCCGGGTCTCTTTCAACCCTTCCCTCTCTCAAACGATCCCACGGATCGAGTGAGCTTTCTCTTCTTCTCAATCAACCGGGAACAAAACTTCCCCGCAAGGGCCACCACACAATTGGTGCCTCTTGCCTTGGTTACAATTGAGTGTTGATCTCAAGAACAAGTGAGAAAGAAAAGAATGCGATCCAAGCGCAAGAGCTCGAAAGAACACAAGCAAATCACTCTCTCTAGTCACTATGGAGTTGGGTGGAATTTGGAGAGGACTTGATCTATTTGGTGTGTCTAGAATTGAATGCTAGAGCTCTTGTAGTAGTTGAGAAGTGGAAAACTTGGATGGCAATGAATGTGGGGTGGTTGGGGTATTTATAGCCCCAACCACCAAAAGTGACCGTTGCTGGAAGCAGTCTGTTCGATGGCGCACCGGACAGTCCGGTGCACACCGGACAGTCCGGTGCCCCTGCCACGTCACCATTGCCGTTGGATTCTGACCGTTGGAGCTTCTGACTTCTGGGTCCTCCTGGATGTCCGGTGCACACCGGACATGTACTGTTTGATGTCCGGTGCACCGGTATGGGCGATCCTGGCGTCTGCGCGCGCTGCGCGCGCATTAAATGCACCGCAGGGAGCCGTTGGCGCCGCAGAGAGCTGTTGCTCCGCTGGCACACCGGACAGTCCGGTGCACACCGGACAGTCCGGTGAATTTTAGCGGAGCGGCTGCCGCGCGAACCCGAGGCTGGCGAGTTCCGGAGACGGCGTTTCCTTGGAGCACCGGACATGTCCGGTGCACACCGGACAGTCCGGTGAATTATAGCGCGCCGGCGTCCGAGAAATCCCGAGGGCGAAGAGTTTGAAGTTGAAGTCCTCTGGGTGCACCGGACAGTCCGGTGCACACCGGACAGTCCGGTGCCTCCAGCCAGAGGTGCCCTCGGTTGCCTTGCTGCTCCTTTGCTGAATCCAACACTTGGTCTTTTTATTGACTGAACGTGAACCTTTTGCACCTGTATAACTTATGCACTAGAGCAAACTAGTTAGTCCAATGTTTGTGTTGGGCAATTCAACCACCAAAATTATTTAGGAACTAGGTGTAAGCCTAATTCCCTTTCAATCTCCCCCTTTTTGGTGATTGATGCCAACACAAACCAAAGCAAATATAGAAGTGCATAATTGAACTAGTTTGCATAATGTAAGTGCAAAGGTTGCTTGGAATTGAGTCAATAAATATTTATATGATGCGCATGGATTGTTTTCTTTTGTTTTTGACATATTGGACCACATTTGCACCAAGAGTTTTGTTTTTGCAAATTCTTTTGTAAATTCTTTTCAAAGTCCTTTTGCAAGATAGTCAAAGGTAAATGAATAAGATTTGCAAAGCATTTTTAAGTTTTGAAAATTTCTTCCTTTGTTCCAAAATGCTTTTCCTTTGACTAAACAAAACTCCCCCTCAAATAAGGTCTCCTCTTAGTGTTCAAGAGGGTTTTAAGACATCAATTTTGAAAATACTAGTTGCTCCCCCTTTAGAACACAAAGAGATACCAATTTTGAAATTTACCAATATCAAATCATCAAATTTATAAAATTAGGTGGTGGTGTGGTCCTTTTGCTTTGGGCTCATATTTTCTCCCCCTTTGGCATGAATCGCCAAAAACGGAATCGTTAGAGCCCAATGAAGTGCTTTCTCCCCCTTTGGCCATGAAATGAATGAGTAAAGATTATACCAAAGTTGGAGAGATGATGCGAAGCGACGGCGAAGGAAGAGTAGTCGAGTGGAAGCCTTTTGTCTTCGCCGAAGACTCCAATTCCCTTTCAATATACCTATGACTTGGTTTGGAATACACTTGAAAACACATTAGTCATAGCATATATAAAAGAGACATGATCAAAGGTATATTTATGAGCTATGTGTGCAAGTTTAGCAAAAGAAATTCCTAGAATCAAGAATATTGAGCTCATGCCTAAGTCGGGTAAAAGATTGTTCATCAAGTGGCTTGGTAAAGATATCGGCTAATTGATCTTTAGTGTTAATGTAAGAAATCTCGATATCCCCTTTTTGTTGGTGATCCCGAAGAAAATGATACCGAATGGCTATGTGCTTAGTGCGGCTATGCTCGACGGGGTTGTCGGCCATTTTGATTGCACTCTCATTATCACATAGCAAAGGGACTTTGGTTAATTTGTAACCGTAGTCCCGCAGGGTTTGCCTCATCCAAAGCAATTGCGCGCAACAGTGGCCTGCGGCAATATACTCGGCTTCGGCAGTAGAAAGAGCGACCGAATTTTGCTTCTTTGAAGCCCAAGACACCAAGGATCTTCCCAAGAACTGGCAAGTCCCCGATGTGCTCTTTCTATTAATCCTACACCCCGCCCAATCGGCATCCGAATAACCAATCAAATCAAATGTGGATCCCCGAGGGTACCAAAGCCCAAACTTAGGAGTATAAGCCAAATATCTCAAGATTCGTTTTACGGCCGTAAGGTGTGATTCCTTAGGGTCGGCTTGGAATCTTGCACACATGCATACGGAAAGCATAATGTCCGGTCGAGATGCACACAAATAAAGCAATGAACCAATCATCGACCGGTATACCTTTTGATCCACGGACTTACCTCCCGTGTCGAGGTCGAGATGCCCATTTGTTCCCATGGGTGTCTTGATGGGCTTGGCATCCTTCATTCCAAACTTGGTTAGGATATCTTGAGTATACTTCGTTTGGCTAAGGAAGGTGCCTTCTTGGAGTTGCTTGACTTGAAATCCTAAGAAATATTTCAACTCCCCCATCATCGACATCTCGAATTTCTGTGTCATGATCCTACTAAATTCTTCACATGTAGATTTGTTAGTAGACCCAAATATAATATCATCAACATAAATTTGGCATACAAACAAATCATTGTCAAGAGTTTTAGTGAACAAAGTAGGGTCGGCCTTGCCGACTTTGAAGCCATTAGCAATAAGGAAATCTCTAAGGCATTCATACCATGCTCTTGGGGCTTGTTTGAGCCCATAAAGCGCCTTAGAGAGCCTATAAACATGGTTAGGGTACTCACTGTCTTCAAAGCCGGGAGGTTGCTCAACATAGACCTCCTCCTTGATCGGTCCATTGAGGAAGGCACTCTTCACGTCCATTTGATAAAGCTTGAAGCCATGGTAAGTAGCATAGGCCAATAATATGCGAATTGACTCAAGCCTAGCTACGGGTGCATAGGTTTCACCAAAATCCAAACCTTCGACTTGTGAATACCCCTTGGCCATGAGTCGAGCTTTGTTCCTTGTCACCACACCATGCTCGTCTTGCTTGTTGCGGAAGACCCACTTGGTTCCTACAACATTTTGGTTAGGACGTGGAACTAAGTGCCATACCTCGTTCCTCGTGAAATTGTTGAGCTCCTCTTGCATCGCCATCACCCAATCCGAATCTTGAAGTGCTTCCTCTACCCTGTGTGGCTCAATAGAGGAAACAAACGAGTAATGTTCACAAAAATGAGCAACACGAGATCGAGTAGTTACCCCCTTGTGAATATCGCCGAGGATGGTGTCGACGGGGTGATCTCGTTGTATTGCTTGGTGGACTCTTGGGTGTGGCGGCCTTGGTTCTTCATCCTCCTTGTCTTCATTATTTGCATCTCCCCCTTGATCGTTGCCGTCATTTTGAGGTGGCTCATTTTCTTGATCTTCTTGTTCGACCTCTTGAGCCTCATCCTCAACTTGAGTTGGTGGAGATGCTTGCATTGAGGAGGATGGATGATCTTGTGCATTTGAAGGCTCTTCGGATTCCTTAGGACACACATCCCCAATAGACATGTTCCTTAGCGCTATGTATGGAGCCTGTTCTTCACCTGTTTCATCAAGATCAACTTGCTCTACTTGAGAGCCATTAGTCTCATCAAACACAACGTCACAAGAAACTTCAACAAGTCCTGAGGACTTATTAAAGACTCTATATGCCCTTGTGTTTGAGTCATATCCTAGTAAAAAGCCTTCTACAGTTTTAGGAGCAAATTTAGATTTTCTACCTCTCTTAACAAGAATAAAGCATTTGCTACCAAAAACTCTAAAATATGAAATGTTTGGCTTTTTACCGGTTAGGAGTTCATAAGATGTCTTCTTGAGGATTCGGTGAAGATATAACCGGTTGATGGCGTAGCAGGCGGTGTTGACCGCCTCGGCCCAAAACCGATCCGGTGTCTTGTACTCATCAAGCATGGTCCTTGCCATGTCCAATAGAGTTCGATTCTTCCTCTCCACTACACCATTTTGTTGTGGAGTGTAGGGAGAAGAGAACTCATGCTTGATGCCCTCATCCTCAAGAAAGCCTTCAATTTGAGAGTTCTTGAACTCCGTCCCATTGTCGCTTCTAATTTTCTTGATCCTTAAGCCGAACTCATTTTGAGCCCGTCTCAAGAATCCCTTTAAGGTCTCTTGGGTATAGGATTTGTCCTGTAAAAAGAATACCCAAGTGAAGCGAGAATAATCATCCACAATTACAAGACAATACTTACTACCGCCGATGCTTATGTAAGCGATCGGGCCGAATAAATCCATGTGTAGGAGCTCCAGTGGCCTATCGGTAGTCATGATGTTTTTGTGTGGATGATGGACCCCAACTTGCTTCCCGGCTTGACATGCGCTACAAATCCTGTCTTTCTCAAAATGAACATTTGTTAGTCCTAAAATGTGTTCTCTCTTTAGAAGCTTATGAAGATTCTTCATCCCAACATGGGCTAGTCGGCGATGCCATAGCCAACCCATATTAGTCTTAGCAATTAAGCAAGTGTCGAGTTCAGCTCTATTAAAGTCTACCAAGTATAGCTGACCCTCTAACACTCCCTTAAATGCTATTGAATCATCACTTCTTCTAAAGACAGTAACACCTGTATCAGTAAAAAGACAGTTGTAGCCCATTTGACATAATTGGGATACGGAAAGCAAATTGTAATCTAAGGAATCTACAAGAAAAACATTGGAAATAGAATGGTCAGGAGATATAGCAATTTTACCCAAACCTTTGACCAAACCTTGATTTCCATCCCCGAATGTGATAGCTCGTTGGGGATCTTGGTTTTTCTCATAGGAGGAGAACATCCTTTTCTCCCCTGTCATATGGTTTGTGCACCCGCTGTTGAGTATCCAACTTGAGCCCCCGGATGCATAAACCTACAAAACAAGTTTAGTTCTTTGTTTTAGGTACCCAAACGGTTTTGGGTCCTTTGGCATTAGATACAAGAACTTTGGGTATCCAAACACAAGTCTTGGAGCCCTTGTGTTTGCCCCCAACAATTTTGGCAACTACCTTGCCGGATTTGCTAGTCAAAACATAAGATGCATCAAAAGTTTTAAATGAAATGGCATGATCATTTGATGCATTAGTAGTTTTCTTTCTAGGCAACTTGGCATGGGTTGGTTGCCTAGATCTAGATGTCTCACCCTTATACATAAAAGCATAATTAGGGCCAGAGTGAGACTTCCTAGAATGAATTTTCTTAATTTTACTCTCAGGATACCCGGCAGGGTACAAAATGTAACCCTCGTTATCCTGAGGCATGGGAGCCTTGCCCTTAACAAAGTTAGACAAGTTCTTAGGAGGGGCATTAATTTTGACATTGTCTCCCCTTTGGAAGCCAATGCCGTCCTTAATGCCCGGGCGTCTCCCATTATAGAGCATGCTTCTAGCCAATTTAAATTTTTCATTTTCTAAGTCATGCTCTCTAATTTTAGCATTAAGTTGTGCTATGTGATCATTTTGTTTTTTAATTAAGGCAAGGTGATCATGGATAGCATCAACATTAATGTCTCTACATCTAGTACAAATAGAAACATGTTCAACATTAGATGTAGAGGATTTGCAAGATTTTAGTTCAATGACCTTAGCATGCAACAAATCATTCTTAGTTCTAAGGTCCGAGATAGTAGCATTGCAAACATCAAAATCTTTAGCCTTAGCAATTAATTTCTCATTCTCATTTCTAAGGCTAGCAAGAGAAATGTTCAATTTTTCAATCCTAGCAAGCAAATCATTATTATCATTTCTAGGAATTGAAACATTGCAAGTGTGAGAATCAACCTTAGCTAGCAAATTGGCATTTTCATTTCTAAGGTTGTCTAAAGTCTCATGGCAAATACTTAGCTCACTAGACAATTTTTCACATTTTTCTCTTTCTAGAGCATAAGCATTTTTAACCTTAACATGCTTCTTATTTTCTTTAATAAGGAAGTCCTCTTGGGAATCTAAGAGTTCATCCTTCTCATGTATAGCACTAATTAATTCATTTAATTTCTCCTTTTGTTGCATGTTGAGGTTAGCAAAAAGAATACGCAAATTATCCTCTTCATTTTTATCATCATCCTCATCACTAGATGTTTCATATTTAGTGGAGGACTTTGATTTTACCTTCTTTTTGCCGTCTTTGGCCATGAGACACTTGTGGCCGACGTTGGGGAAGAGGAGGCCTTTGGTGACGGCGATGTTGGCGGCATCCTCGTCGTCGGAGGAGTCGCTTGAGCTTTCGTCGGAGTCCCACTCCCGACAAACATGGGCATCGCCGCCCTTCTTCTTGTAGTATTTCTTCTTCTCCTTCCTCTTGCCCTTCTTGTCGTCGCCCCTGTCACTATCACTAGACATAGGACATTTTGCAATAAAATGACCGGGCTTACCACACTTGTAGCAAACCTTCTTGGAACGGGATTTGTAATCTTTTCCCTTCCGTTGCTTGAGGATTTGCCGGAAGCTTTTGATGATTAGGGCCATCTCCTCGTTGTCGAGCTTGGAGGCGTCAATCGGTTGTCTACTTGATGTAGACTCCTCCTTCTTCTCCTCCGTTGCCTTGAAGGCCACCGGTTGCGCCTCGGATGTGGAAGGCTCGTCAAGCTTGTTGATCTTCTTGGAGCCCTTAATCATGCATTCAAAACTCACAAAATTCCCGATAACTTCCTCGGGGGTCATTAGTGGATATCTAGGATTACCACGAATTAATTGAACTTGAGTAGGGTTAAGGAAAATAAGTGCTCTTAAAATAACCTTAACCACCTCGTGGTCATCCCATTTTGCGCTCCCGAGGTTGCGCACTTGGTTCACCAAGGTCTTGAGCCGGTTGTACATATCTTGTGGCTCCTCCCCTTGGCGAAGACGAAAACGACCGAGCTCCCCCTCGATCGTTTCCCGCTTGGTGATCTTGGTGAGTTCATCACCTTCGTGCGCCGTTTTGAGTAGGTCCCAAATCTCCTTGGCGTTCTTCAACCCTTGTACTTTATTGTATTCCTCCTTGCTTAGAGAGGCAAGAAGGATGGTTGTGGCTTGGGAGTTGAAGTGCTCGATTTGGGCCACTTCGTCCGTGTCATAGTCCTCATCCCCTACGGATGGTACCTGTACACCATACTCAACAACATCCCATAATCTTTTGTGGAGAGAGGTTAGATGAAATCGCATCAAATTACTCCACATAGCATAATCTTCACCATTAAAAGTTGGTGGTTTGCCTAATGGGACGGAAAGTAAAGGTGTATGTTTAGGAATGCGAGGGTAGCGTAGGGGAATCTTACTATACTTCTTACGCTCTTGGCGTTTAGAAGTGACGGACGCCGCGTCGGAGCCGGAGGTAGATGTCGATGAAGTGTCGGTCTCATAGTAGACCACTTTCCTCATCCTTTTATGCTTGTCCCCACTCCGATGCGGCTTGTGAGAAGAAGATCTTTCCTTCTTCTCCTTGTGGTGAGAAGAGGAAGATCGTTTCTCCTTCCGCTTGGAGGAGCTCTTCTTCTTCTCCCTTCTCTTGGTGCGGGACTCTTTCGATGAAGATGAAGTGCTCCCTTGGCTTGTAGTGGGCTTGTCGCCGGTCTCCATCTCCTTCTTGGCGTGATCTCCCGACATCACTTCGAGCGGTTAGGCTCTAATGAAGCACCGGGCTCTGATACCAATTGATAGTCGCCTAGAGGGGGGGTGAATAGGGCGAAACTGAAATTCTCAAAAATAAACACAACTACAAGCCGGGTTAGCGTTAGAAATATAAACGAGTCCGCGAGAGAGGGCGCAAAACAAATCACAAGCGAATAAGAGTGTGACACGAGGATTTGTTTTACCGAGGTTCGGTTCTCTCAAACCTACTCCCCGTTGAGGAGGCCACAAAGGCCGGGTCTCTTTCAACCCTTCCCTCTCTCAAACGATCCCACGGATCGAGTGAGCTTTCTCTTCTTCTCAATCAACCGGGAACAAAACTTCCCCGCAAGGGCCACCACACAATTGGTGCCTCTTGCCTTGGTTACAATTGAGTGTTGATCTCAAGAACAAGTGAGAAAGAAAAGAATGCGATCCAAGCGCAAGAGCTCGAAAGAACACAAGCAAATCACTCTCTCTAGTCACTATGGAGTTGGGTGGAATTTGGAGAGGACTTGATCTATTTGGTGTGTCTAGAATTGAATGCTAGAGCTCTTGTAGTAGTTGAGAAGTGGAAAACTTGGATGGCAATGAATGTGGGGTGGTTGGGGTATTTATAGCCCCAACCACCAAAAGTGACCGTTGCTGGAAGCAGTCTGTTCGATGGCGCACCGGACAGTCCGGTGCACACCGGACAGTCCGGTGCCCCTGCCACGTCACCATTGCCGTTGGATTCTGACCGTTGGAGCTTCTGACTTCTGGGTCCTCCTGGGTGTCCGGTGCACACCGGACATGTACTGTTTGATGTCCGGTGCACCGGTATGGGCGATCCTGGCGTCTGCGCGCGCTGCGCGCGCATTAAATGCACCGCAGGGAGCCGTTGGCGCCGCAGAGAGCCGTTGCTCCGCTGGCACACCGGACAGTCCGGTGCACACCGGACAGTCCGGTGAATTTTAGCGGAGCGGCTGCCGCGCGAACCCGAGGCTGGCGAGTTCCGGAGACGGCGTTTCCTTGGAGCACCGGACATGTCCGGTGCACACCGGACAGTCCGGTGAATTATAGCGCGCCGGCCTCCGAGAAATCCCGAGGGCGAAGAGTTTGAAGTTGAAGTCCTCTGGGTGCACCGGACAGTCCGGTGCACACCGGACAGTCCGGTGCCTCCAGCCAGAGGTGCCCTCGGTTGCCTTGCTGCTCCTTTGCTGAATCCAACACTTGGTCTTTTTATTGACTGAACGTGAACCTTTTGCACCTGTATAACTTATGCACTAGAGCAAACTAGTTAGTCCAATGTTTGTGTTAGGCAATTCAACCCCCAAAATTATTTAGGAACTAGGTGTAAGCCTAATTCCCTTTCAATTGCGCCGCGCCCACCACCATGGATCTCGGTGCGTGGGTTAGCTCGTTTCCACTGCGACTGTGGAAACGTCCTGGGTATAAAGCCATCCCAAGCTGCACCCTCGTGACCTATTGACATGTAGAGCATAACCACCGCCGTGTGAGATCGGGAGTTGTGGTATTTGGGGTCACCACCGTCACCTCGCCTCCGTTCGTGCCTCTGGTCGGCCGGTGAGTCATCATGGGAGCTCTAAGGAAGTAATTAGAGAATCGGGATGGTACCGCCGTGGCAATTGCTCGCCATAGCATTGCCATCCACCGCTCTTCTATGACCGGTACTCTGCGCAACGAATTGCTCTGGTACGATTGCTCGATCATGTTCGTTGTCATCCCTGTATCGCGTAGAAGCGAGCGGATTGGAAGCTAGGGCATTTGTTCTCGGGTTTTGGGCCTCTCCGACGAGTTTCACCACGACCCGAGGGCAGCGCCGCCGTGGATGGCCGGGATGGGGAAGATGAAACCCAAGCCGTTGATCTAGCAGTGTGTGGTCGATATTAGAAATAGTATACCGGTTCGTGGGTTTGATCTGAGTCATTCATCCGTGATGACGAACGGATCAGGATTTGACTTCGGTTCATAGTATCGTGGCAGTTAATCTTGTGGTGAATGGCTGGGGCCAAGGGGAGGTGTGTAGCTGCTTCGTAGAAGTAATTTGGATCGTTGATCGTGCGCCCAACGGTTGGGGATTGGTCTATGTCGTGGGTTCTTGGGGACCGTGGATCTCTAATCCCACGGGTGGAATTAGATACCGGTTTGAGGGGAGCACGATCTAATCTGGGCCGCAAGTTTGTAATCGGACGGTTAGATCTTCACGATACCCCTTCGTCGAGTCTGTTTTGTAAAAGAGTCCCGGGTTTACTAGCTTTTAACCCGCCGTCCACCGTAGCTGTAGCCGGTGTCTCAGAATTCTTGCGCAGTAAACCCTGAACTTTCTGATTATAGAAGCGCAGTCCAGACAGTTAATAAAACCAATAAAATTATTTAGAAAATGAATTTTTAATATAAAAACAATTGCAAAAAATTATTTAATTCCTAGAAAATTCATATTAAGTCCAAATTGATACATTCCAGTTTCTATAATTTTGTAATATTATTTTTTATCATTTAGTGCCACTGTTTTGACATGAAAGCCACATTAAAATTGATCTCCTAATTAATCTTGTACCAAACACATAAAACCTTTAGAAATTCATAACTTAAAATCCATAACTCCGAATTTAGTGATTCTTTTCCTATGATCTTATTTTAATATGTAGATTATTAATATGCATTTTGTATACATGTTTGGTGTGATGTTATTTTTTCCTTTGTACTATGCATGTTTGTATTATGGCGAGTACAAGAGCCAGTGGTAGAGGAGTCACGTGTTCAGCAGGTAGAAGTTGCTGAGCAGGAGCTCATTGAAGGCAAGTTGTGCCCTTGACCACTTCTATTACCCAATAATGTTCTTTACTATCACATATTCATGCATAGGCTTAGCTTTGATGGGACCCAATAGGTCACCCTAGTCTGGTTATCTTTTTACCTTGTTCACCCCTGAATTACTTGGGTTGTTTTGCTATTGCTATATATGGTTTTGGGTTTAATATTACATTATGTTCATGTTCCAATTATAATGTTATTCTATACATGTCAAGATCATTAATTTTAATTGAAACATGGAGCTTAACTTGAGAAACATGTGCCACCACAAGGGTGGTATGGGACGCCCTTGGCTGACTAACTAGGAAAGCTAGTGGAGGACTACTTTACCCAATAGGGGCAAGGGCAGTAGGGGAGTAGGCGTGTAGGGAGATTCCCGGGTTGATTTTGCTACGATGGCGATCAGACGGGGGATTCCTGCATTGCTCTTCCTAGAAACTGTAACGGGTTTTATGAAGCTAGTGGAACTTTGTGAAGGTCTCGTAGTGTTATCCTACCTCGCTTCCTTGGTAGAGGTGTATGGGAGTCGCGATCCCTTGGCAGATGGGTAACATGACTTATGGGTACAGGGTACAACCTCTACAGAGTGTAAAACTGGTGTACTAGTCGTGCTCGCGGTCATGAGCAGCTCAGGACTCTCGCATGATTAAACTATGGAACTAAATTAAATTTGTCATTTGCACTCTTGGGATTTATTATTAATTTTGTTCTAATCTTATTATGGTTTAGTATTCACTTACATTTAGTAACTGCTAATAAAATTTGACCAACTACTAAAAGCAATGCTCAGCTTTAACTCCTATTATTGATCAGCCTTACACTTCACATGAACTGCCACCTTTGATGAGTTAATGCACATTATTCCCCACGACTTGTTGAGCTATGATCTTTTGTGAGCTCACACTTGCGATATATAAACCCCCCACAGGAGAAAAATAGGTGGCCCAGGAGGAGCCGCATAATGAGGAGTACGACTTGATCTAGGTGGCGTCTCCCAAACGACTTTATGGCGCCAAGGATGGACATTAGTTCGTTTTATGTTTATCTTTTATTTTCATAAGACTTCCACTATGTAATAATTACTTTTATGATATTGTGACATTTATCTCTATACATTCTATTATTATATGTGTTGTTCTTCTTTGGCGCACATATGAGATGCACCCAGCTTTATCCCTTAAATCCGAGTGTGACAACGGGCATCGTTCCCACGGTTTCTTCCTGAGGGTGGAGGGTATAAGCTTGGGTATGTCATATGGTCTATATGCAGTGGTCATTTCCAACATTTGCATACTAAGGCTCTAGGGAAAAGACACGTAGTGAGAACCTGTAGTTCACCTTAGAAGTGATAAATGGGGAGTCGTGATCCTCGGGCAGAAAGGGAATCACGACTCATGGGTAAAGTGTGCAACATCTGAAGAGTGTTATGAAACTGATGTATCAGTCGTGCTCAAGGTTAAGAGTGGCCTTGGGAGCTTCATTGATTAGAGATACAGATGGTTTGAGATTCTATGGTTCTATTCATGGATTTGGTTATGATAATGATAATGATGTTCCTCGATGAGGAAATGATACACGGGTTCGTTGTTGCTAAAACTTGGCTTTTACTAATAATAAAAATAACTGATGAACTAAAAGAAACTACTTTGAGCCTAACCCCACATAAACCTAGTCCACCTCAGCCAAGCGGGACATTTTCTGAGTACGTTGATGTGTACTCACCCTTGCTTTCACAAAACACCAGGTTGCCTTTGGTGCAACCTATGCTCGGATAAATAAGAAGAAGAAGAAGGCATCGAGGGGGATCTCCAGGAGTTCCATGACTTTGATGAGTTCGAGGAATAGGCTAGCGACCTCCTCCAGTCACCTGCTTGTGGTGGGTTTATTTACATTGGCTACGTTTCTATTATGTGCACTTTGATATATATTATTGTTGGTCACTTGTTCTCAAATGCTATAGATCAAGAACAAGGCAACACAATTGTTAAAGATTAGGGACCTTTGTCTTCTGAATCATTATCTTCACATGAGGATAATACCCATCAGACGAAGGTCACAAGAGACATACCTTCATTATTTAATACGTGAATAGGAATACGAAAGGATAAAGGTGAAGACTGGATCTTATTAATCTATTTATATTCGTATTCCACAAAACATAAATGAATATTCAACATTATTAATATTAAATTGATACCTTTGGCTTGCTCGAAGGCGTGAATGCGAGAGAGTGATTACAATCCAGCGTGAACAGTATGGTGCTACTGTTCATCTATTTATAGGCACAGGACATGGCCCAGATAAAATTACATTCATGTCCCTGACACTCATCTATTTACAAAACATCAAGTACTAAGTAGTATTTGTCCCTTTTCGGTCATCATCATACTTGGCCTTCATCATTACATCAAAGCCGAAGCTCCTTGGTTACAGCTTCGTCGTTCATTCTTATTACCTTCGGGCTTCATCTTCACCTTGCTATATAAAAGAAACCTTCATCCCGAAGCCGAAGCCCCTGTAACAATCCATGTCATACTAAAAACATATGGTCAGTTATGTTTTTGAGGACCTTCGGAGGAAGAAGTCCCCCAACAGTAGCCCCTCGCAGTATTGATTTGTTTCTTTGTAACAAATTTAGACTATGACGTGAGAAAAGGCCTTTAGCCGAAGGTCCAAAAAAACACCTTCCCTTCGCTAGAATAGCGAATTACACTGACCTACGGGACCCACCAAACTGTGGGGCTCTGACCATATAAATAGGAGCCTGCATTGTGAGTATTTTTCGTGCTATTTCAGTTGCTTACATTGCGTTTATCATTTTAACCTTTCTTGCTTCGTCGAGTTCAATTGGGTTTTGAGCTTCGGCATTCTAGCAACCATCGACTAAATGGCTAATGAGAAGCAGATTGTTGATCCAGCGCTGGTCGGATTTTATGAAGCTATGGAGAAAACTAACACAGAGAAGATTGCAAATGAGATGTTGGCTGGAATATCTGAAAACTCCAGCGATAGTGAGAGTTTCGATGTAGAAAGTGGAAATGAAGATGCTGAAGATCAGCCCTGGAGACCCAGCCATGTTGTCTTCGGAAAATCGACTATTAAACAAGGGCATATCAAAGCAATGCGAGGGAGATACTTTTGTGATATTTCAATTATGAGAGCCAGAGGAGAGAATAATGTTCCTCTTCCCAAAGCTGACAAAGTGGTGGTTTTCAGAAGCTTCATGAAAGCCAGGCTTCGGTTCCCCCTGGACAAATTGTTGGTCGAAGTTCTGAAAACCTTTGAAATTTACCTTCGTCAACTTACTCCTGAAGCTATCATTAAAGTGGGGATCTTTATATGGGCCATGAGGAACCAAGGACTGGAACCAGATGCAAGATGCTTTTGCAACATTCATGAGTTGTCTTATGAGACGAAGGCTACCGAAAAGGAGCAGTATCACAACAACTTTGGTTGCTACAGCTTCGTGCCTCGATCTGAGGCAAGCTACCTAGTTATGGATGGCAATTTGACCCGTGGATTTGGATATCCGTCGGATATTCGACCCGATAGAGCTGGGTATGGATACATATTTTGACTCGTGGGTTAGACCCGAATCCGATCCAAAGTCGGGCGGGCACGGATTAGGATATTATCTTCTACGAGCGGGTTATCCGTTGGATATCTGAAATCGACCCATAGTGTATTTTTTGGCCTAGCCCATATTGCATAGCAAATAACAAATCCTAACACCATAAACCCTGCCTAACGCTCCCAATTTCCCACTGTTGGCTACCCCTTATAGCATTGCTCTGCGCTGTGCCCCGTGGCCCCTTCCAAATCTCATAGACCAAGGCCTGTCCCTTCCAAGCTCTAGTACTCCTAACCAAGGCCTGCATGTCTATAATAGTTCTTTTATTGAGTTTTAATTGTGTATGATAGTGAATTGGGAAGAAATTTGACTAATTATGCTATTGAATTGTTGAATAAATGATTGTGTCTGTCATATCCGACGAATATCCGAAACCTGTCCGAAATCCGATGGGCACGGGCATGGATATAAATTTCTACCCGCGGGTACGGTCACGGACAGATATTGGTTGCAACTGCGGATATGGTTGCGGACGGATATTTGCAATATCCGATCCGAATCCGATCCGTTGCCATCCCTATACCTAGTGGATATGTTTCGGAAGAGGTGGCTGGGCTCCTGGATGCAGGAATGGTTTTACGTAAAGAATGACCTAAGTCAGAGGGAGGATGTGATAGGTATTATTCAACGCCCTATATGGTCTTGCTTCAGGATTAGGAGGCCAGCCACTACACTTGGGAATGATGTGCAAGCATGCCAGGTAGCTTTCAACACAGTGTGCACCTACATTGGCTCAAGAGACTTGGTTCAAGAGCACATTGCTTACAGAGTGTGGCCACTTGCAAGTGGGTGGGAAATGCTGAAGGAGACTGCTATTGGCTCTAGCCAAGGTGGTTTAGTCTACCTAAAGTACACCTTCAGGTACCGAAGCCAATTTGATGAACTGAATGATGACTGGCTAAATGCCATAGAAGCGACTAGTGATGAGCTGCTTGGACCATATTCAAAGGCCGAAGATGAAGCCATGACAACTGCCTTCGGGGCTCGTGGAAAAAAGAGATCAAAAAGAGTGTTCGAAGTTATCGAGTTTGTGTACCCGGACTACTGTTATCCTTTGCGGAAACAAGGGAAAAAAGGAAAGCTGCTACCTCAGGGACTTCTACTGCGTCGGGGTCAAAAAAGGTTAAAGTTTTGACACGTCGGCCCAGGCGCATTAAAACGGCCGATGTGCCGAAGCTAATTGAGGGGGCGCTCCTATTGCAGAGCCAAGTCACTCTGTGTCAGTTGAAGCTAGAACAAAACCGGCTGAAGAGCCAAAACTAGAGAAGGCGGCAGAGCAGTTAAAAGCACCGAGTCCACCATGCACAACAGAACTGCCGAAGCCATCAAGCATCCCCGCAACAACTCCAAGAAAAAGAAGAATGGCCAGCATGCTAGATGTTGTTATGGAATCTGTGAAGTCATCAACTCCTGCTTCTGCTGAAGTGCCTAGCACAGAGGGTAAAGTTTCAAAGAAATCTGTCGAGGCCAGCATGGTGCAAACTATTTCTGAAACTGGGCCCTTAGAAGTTCTCACCGAAGCAAGACCTTCGGAAAGCGCACCGATGATCCTACAAAAAGGGGGCGCTTCTACAAAATCCAAATCTCCTACTCCTGAAGCACCTGCTGAAGAGTTGGAATTCATTGTGCGACATGCTTCGGGGAAGCAATTATCAGAGGAGCAGATTGCCAAAGCAAAACAATATGCCAAGGATCTGAAGTACCCCTGAGGGTCCTTGGTGTACGGTGGCGATGACGAAGATGATTTTCTTTATTGTCTGCCAAACAATAAAGAGATCCATGTTTGCCGAGAAATGATGAAAAATATGGGGTACCCGAAGCTTGAACTTGGCCTATCTGCAATGTCGAAGGATGATCTTGCAGATAGCCTTGCTTATAATAGCTTGAAGGTGCATTTACTTTTTCTTGTAAAATAAATCATTTTGTAGCTTTTCTTGCTATCGTTATGTTCTCATTCTTCGTTCTTTTAGGGCTTGATTCTAGGCAAGGCTTTAAAGGCCCAAAAGGAAGTAGAAGATGAGAGTTGTCAAATAGGTCTTGGGAATCTTCGATCAGAAGTCATTACACTAAGGAACGAAGCTCTTGAAAAAGATAAGATATTGCTTTCTTTAGTGGACAGGCTGAGATCTAGCGAAGCCAAACTTACTGCACAAACCTAAGCTCACAAAGTCAAAGTTGAAGACTTAAAGAAGAAGATTGCAGAAACGAGCGAAAACTTTGAAGTTGCAATGGCAAAGCACGAGATAAGCGAAATTGAAAAATCAAGGGCACAAAAGAATGTCGAAGAGCTCTGTGACTCCAAAGAGAAATGCTATGAAATATCCTTGGAATGCGCCAAGAATCTAAAGAATAGTTTTGCAAAGGTGGGAGCGTATCTTCCGAGCAGAAGTTCATCCGCGGTGACCCCGATGGGGTTATCCAGTGGATCAACGGGGAGGCCGAAGCTTTTGACGAGATACTCCGTGATCGAGAGGATTTCTGTGCTTTTGCTGGTGCCCGTGGGGCTGTAGCAATTTTAGAAAAGGTCGGCTATGACCATGCAAAGGCTGTTGTTCAGCTAGAATTTGTTATCTCAGCCGACGATATTAAGAATCCTTCAGTCGAAGCGTCTTCGTTAAGCGGTAAATTTTACTCCGAAGTATGGATGAAAGGCGGACGTGAGCTAGCTGACGAAGCTATTAGGAAAAACAAAAAAGAATCTCATGACGCTCAAGAAGAGGCCAAAAGAGCTGAAGAAGCTGCAGAGCGCGCCAGACTTAGAGGTACCTTAACTGAGGTTTATCTTCGGGATTCGTTTTTAGCTTCAGATTTAACAAACATTTTTTATGATGTAGCTGAACTTTCACCTCCACTGGAGCCATATGACCCCAAAGCTGACTCGGTCATGAAGGAAGCGTTAGATATAATAAAAATCGCTAATAAAGTTGTTGACGAAGCTGTCAACAGACTACTGAGCAAAGCCGCTGAGAAAGTGCTAAAAGAAGATTAAAACTTTGTATATTTAGGGGTTTAATGTTTGTATATGGCCTTTGTCTCTTTGTAAGAACCAAACATTAAGTATTTGTATACGCGTTAATGTAATATATTTCTTTGTGATGCATGAAACCTTGGCACGTACCGTTTTTTGAGCCGTTGGCGAAAAAACACCTTCCCTTCTTTTCATGCTTCACGAAGAAAAAATTCCCTCTCTATCGAATCAATACTGAGTATGTTGCCACAGTTGTCACATAGTAAAACTGCTGTTGAAGATTCCCTTCCTATATAAAAGTATATTTGACGAAAGTATACATTGTGCTACAACACCTTCTTTCATGGTGATATATATTTTTCGAAGGAGCAACTTTCCTTCTCCGTGGCTTTTTGCTGATGCAAAATGATGTATGATGCGATGATATGCAATATGATGCGGTGGTATGATGCAAAATGATGTTTATGCCAAAGATATAAACCCACTTGAATACGCACCCAGACTCTGCATCCCCTTAGGAACGACGTTTGAGCCTCTTCACCCTTTACTTAGGTGGACTTTTTAGCTCTACATTCCCTTAGGAATGACTTTGGAGCTAAGCTCTACATCCCCTTAGGAACGACTTTGGAGCTTCTTCACCTTTGATTTAGGTGGCATTTAAGCTCTGCATCCCCTTAGGAACGACTTTGGAGCTTCTTCACCTTTGATTTAGGTGGTATCTTAGCTCTGCATCCCCTTAGGAACGACTTTGGAGCTTCGGAACTTACTCTGTGCTCCCTTAGGAACGACTTTTGAGCTTCGAAACTTACTCTGCGCTCCCTTAGGAACGACTTTGAAGCTTCTTAGCTTATTCTTGTCACACTCAATGGTGTAACCACAGGTTTATTACATCAAGCTGAAGGTTAAACCTTCCTGTGTTGTCTTTTTAGAAGGAAATACAAAAGCAAAAAGAGTAAAAATATAATGCATCGGAGCTCTCTTTCATCCGAAACGTCGTGCCACCTTCAGTAGATATGTCTTGACTCGGGCACAGTACTGTTAACCGTGCAAGCTTCGGACTGCTCCCGAAGGTCACGTTGTTGCTGAGGTCGAAGATGCCCTTCTGGCTGCTGATCATGACTTGGGGCAGGCGCCAGTGGTGGTGGTAACTGGGCCCAGGAAGCTTGAGAGTGACTTGCCGAAGCGGTAGAATCCGTAGGTTGTTGATTGCCTACAGTCTCCAAGATATACGGAGAGTAGAACGAAGCAGTATGCAGGACCTGCTTCAGCTGATTCTGTCGTGCTTCGGCTTTAGCAATTTCCTTCTACTTCTGGATCGTGACTTGGCACGTCCTTGTCGTGTGTCCCTTGACCTCGCCACAGAATAGGCAGAACAATTTCCTAGGCTGATTACCGTACCTTCCTCCGCTAAAACTTCTCCCCCTCTGCCTCTCGGGGCTGGTGGTCTGTAGGAAGTTTGTTGCATGCCCGAAGACTATGAGTTGTGCTGACTGCTCTGAGCGTTATTGGCCCTATCATCGTTAGCATTGGGATTATGGATTGTCCTGACATGCTTGGGATGGAGTCTTCCTCTGAAGCCCCTAGTCATCTCAGAATACCTATATGTTTCCTCCCTTCTTTGGCGGAAATCATTGTCAGCTCGGATGTATTTGTCCAGCTTCTGGAGAAGTTTCTCCAAAGTCTGTGGTGGCTTCCTTGCAAAATATTGAGCTGTGGGTCCTGGTCGGAGCCCCTTGATCATGGCCTCAATGACAATCTCATTGGGCACTGTAGGCGCTTGAGCTCTCAAACGCAAGAACCTTTGGACGTACGCCTGCATGTACTCCTCATGGTCCTGCGTGCATTGGAACATGGCCTGGACAGTGACTGGCTTCGTCTAGAAGCCCTGAAAGCTGGTGACTAGCATGTCCTTCAGCTTCTGCCACGACGTAATTGTTCCTGGCCGAAGAGAGGAATACCATGTCTGAGCCACACTTCTAACTACCATGACGAAGGACTTCGCCATGACGGCAATATTACCCCCATACGAGGATATTGTTTCCTCGTAGCTCATCAGGAACTGATTTGGATCCGAATGCCCATCATACATGGGTAGCTAAGGTGGCTTGTAGGATGGTGGCCACGGGGTAGCCTGCAATTCTGCTGCCAAAGGAGAAGCATCATCGAAAGCAAAGTTACCATGGTGAAAATCATCGTACCATTCATCTTCATTGATTGGGCTTATGTCACACCCGGTTTTAGAAGGCAAACCGAATGCGAACCATGTACGTGCCAGGATCAGTTATTCACGTACACAGCAGTTACATAACATGGACATCATCACACAGTGCTCAGATAGTATTAAAAAGGGAAATAATAGTCGATTACATCATACGTCTGAGACGTCCATATAGTTCTTACAATAAATCAAAGTGCGGAAAAGAAACGTAGACAGCGCGGCCTTCACAGGCAGCCGACTGGGTGTTGCCGCTAACCCACGCCTAGAACTCGTCGTAGTCTTGGAACTCCTGGAAGTCTCCTTCCACAGCTTCATCTTCTCCTGAGCAGTGGTTGCAATGCTGACAACCTGGGGGGGGTTTGGTGTGTAGAGCAAGAGTGAGTACACATCAACATACTCAGCAAGTATCCTGTTTGGCTGTAGTGGACTAGCTTTATGTGGGGATAAGTCAAGCAGTTGCTTTTAGTTGGTCAGGTTATTACTTACTAGTAGAGAGCCAGGTTTTAACATTAACCCAAGTTATTAGCCCAATGTATCCTTTCCAAACGGAAAGAATACCACTTACCAGCACCATAATCATAATCAGAACCATCAATCTCATTGTCACCTGTACCAAAATATCTCTGATCAAGTATCACTAATCTCTGGAGCTCCCTTGGCCGCTCATAACCGCGAGCACGGCTGATATATCAGTTTCATAACACTCTGCAGAGGTTGCGCACTTTACCCACAAGCCGTGATTCCCTCTTGCCTCGGGCTGATCAAACCCTTAAACACTACCAAGGTGAATAGGCAGGGTCTCACTACGTAGCCTTTACAAAGATTCCCCGGGGCTGTAGCCACCCGTTAGGTTTCCTAAATGTACCGCACTCCTCCCCAAGGGACAAATCAACCTTGGCAGAGCGAGCCGCATACACCGAGCCCCATTGACGGCACAACGGCTAAGCGAACTACACCCCGGTTCCTCTAATTATTCAGCTAAGGGCGTCCCATTCCACCCTCATGGTTGCACTGTTTTCCCGGGCGGTCATCCATTGAACAGGTCCTTACGGAGAGGCACTCGAGAAACCGCTCGAGTCCCCTTAAATGCCACAAGTATGATCATAAATAAGAAGGGAAAACAGCGTATCATAGATAATCACATCATGTTCATTGATTAGAGTTGAGCAATAGCATCAAACTAAGCAGTAATAATCCGACCCAAATAGGTAAACAAGGACATGGATAACAAAAGCTAGTAAATCCTTAGGTATAAATGTGTAATGCGGGAGGTGAATTTATGAATGATTAGGACAGAGATAGGTCAAAGGACACTTGCCTCCACCAACCGACTGCTGCTCAGGGGCTTCTCCTGCGAATTCCTCGGGCTCTTCGACCGGATCGTTCTCTATGCGATTGCAAACATACATACATCCATCCACATATTTAATACAAAAGAACAGTACACCATACAAGGGAACAAGTAAAGTAAATATGCATCAAGTATGACATTCGATATTGCATTTGTTATGGTTAGAAAGAAACGGGGAAAGGGTCTCGCAGGGGGTTAAATCTTATGTACTAATGATCAATTACAATTGGTTCTTAACAAAAGAATTCTGTTATATGCACTAATGGAAACCTAATCATTTTAAGTTGATCAACATTGCACGGGATAAACAATTAACTAAATGAATCAACTAGCGCAACGAAATTTTAAATTAAACTTCCTATGTCAATAGCATAAACAATGATTAGCCTACCTAAAATAAAGTAAGTATGATCACAGAAAGTAAACTAAAATAAAATAAAAAAAATAAAAAAAAACAGAGGGGGGGCGGTTGAACCGGCCCTAGGGCGGTTGAACCGGCCCTAGGCTGGGCGGCCGAGCTGGGCGGGCGCGCGGGGGAGGGCGGCCGAGCTGGGGGCCGGGGCGGCTGAGCCGGCCGGTTGAACCAGCGGCCAGGCGGGCGCGGGGGGGGGGGTCGGGCTGGGCGGCCAGCGGCCGGCTGGGGCGGCCAGCGGCCGGCTGGGGCCGAGCAGGGGGCGGGCCAGGGCGCGGCTGGGCGCGGCCGGGGCCGGCCAGGGCGCGGCCAGGCGGCCGGCGGCGCGGCCAGGCGGCCGGGCGCGGCCAGGGCAGCCGGGCGGGGGAAAGAGGAGGGGAGGGAGAGATGGGGAAAGGGGAGAGGGAGGGAGGAGAGAGGAGGGGGGGGGCGGCTCACCGGTGTTGGAGAACGACGGCGAGGGGCGGCCGGCGGCAGGGGGCGGGTAGGGGCGGCGCTAGGGAGAGAGAGAGAGAAAATGAGAGGGAGAGGGAGAGGGTTAGGGGAAAAAGGGGAGGATGGGGGGGGCGGCTGGGCCTCTTTGGGCCCAAGAGGGGGGCGCGCAGGGGCTTGGGCCGGCCGGGGTCGGCCCACGGCGCGGGAGAGAGAGAAAAAGAGGAGAGAGAAAGAGAGAGAAAGAAAAAAGAAAAGATTATTTCCCTGTTTTTCCGAAATCCGATCTTTCTAGATGAATGCGTTTGCACTTTCAAACAATCAAAAAATGCAAGGTTCGGCATGGTGCGTCAAACAACACAAAGTATTTTTAGAGTTTTTCTTACACGGGAAATCCAAACCGAATCCCGCTAAAACTTTGGAAAAGGTCAAGGTTTAGCGAGGGAAAAAGAAAAGGAAAAGGTAACGCCCGAATTTTGGCGAGTAAAGAAAAGAAAAAATTCAACTGCAAAATTCGGGGCGTTACAAACCTATCCCCCTTAAAAGAATCTCGCCCTCGAGATTCAGGGTTGGCTAGCAAAGAGTTCTGGGTACTTGGCCATCAAATCATCTTCACGCTCCCAGGTTGCTTCTTCCTCAGAGTGGTGACTCCATCTGACTTTGCACATTCTGATGGTCTTCCTTCGGGTGACTCTATCTGCAACCTCAAGGATCTGAGCTGGCTTCTCAACATAGGTCAAGTCCTCCTGGACTTCCAGACCTTCCACTAGCAACTGCTCTTCTGGCACACGCAAGCACTTCTTCAACTGAGACACGTGAAAGACATCATGCACAGCTGACAAATTCTCTGGCAGACTGAGCTGATAGGCCACTTCTCCACGCTTTGAGAGGATCTGGTACGGACCAATGTAGCGGGGTGCTAGCTTGCCTTTCACTCCGAACCTTCTGACTCCTCTGATCGGTGACACTTTCAGATAGACAAAATCTCCGACTTCGAAACTCAGCTCTCTTCTTCTTGTGTCTGCATAGCTTCGCTGCCTTGATTGCGCTATCTTCAGATTCTCTCGGACCATCTTGATGTTCTCTTCGGCTTCAAGCAGAATGTCTGGCCCAAACACTTGCTTCTCTCCAGGCTGATCCCATTGCAACGGAGTTCTGCAACTTCTTCCATAGAGCGCTTGAAATGGTGACATCTTCAAACTGGCCTGGTAACTGTTGTTATAAGAAAACTCTGCATAAGGCAATCGCTTGTCCCATCCGGACTGATCTTGCAACGCACAGGCTCTCAACATATCTTCAAGAATTTGATTGGTTCTTTCGGTCTGACCATCTGTCTGCGGGTGATAAGCCGAACTGAAATTCAGATGCGTGCCCAAGGCTTCATGCAACTGCTGCCAGAAATGAGAGGTGAATTGCGTTCCTCTGTCTGACACTATCTTCTTTGGCACGCCATGAAGACAAACGATCCGAGACATATACAACTCTGCCAATACTGCACTGCTGTAGGTGGTCTTGACAGGTATGAAGTGGGCTGACTTGGTCAAACGGTCCACTACTACCCAAATGGAATCGTAGCCGGCTCGAGTGCGAGGCAATCCGACTATGAAATCCATACCGATTTCATCCCATTTCCACTGAGGGATCTGCAACGGTTGCAACAATCCAGCTGGTCTCTGGTGTTCGGCCTTGATTCGCCGACAACTATCGCACTTAGCCACATGCTCTGCGATTTCCCTCTTCATTCCATACCACCAGAATTTCTTCTTCAGATCCTGATACATCTTCTCACTGCCAGGGTGAATCGAATAAGCTGTCTCATGAGCTTCCTTAAGAATCAACTCCCGAATAGACTGGACATTGGGAACACACAAGCGGTCTTTGAACCATATCACGCCTTCTGCATCTTCTCGAAAATCTTTGCCTCTGCCGTCTAGAATCAGTCGCCGAATCTCACTGATCTTCTCATCATTCTTCTGCGCTTCTTTGATTTCTCGCTCCAAGGTAGGTTCCAATTCAACTGTGACTCCTCGCGAATTGTTCAGAAATCCGAGACTCAACCTGTCGAACTCCTTGGCCAACTCGTAAGGCATCGGACGAGCGACCATCAGATTGACTTGACTCTTTCTGCTCAAAGCATCTGCCACTACGTTTGCTTTGCCTGGATGGTAATGAATCTCCAACTCATAGTCTTTGATCAATTCTAACCATCTCCTTTGCCTCATGTTCAACTCTGACTGAGTGAATATGTACTTCAGACTCTTGTGGTCTGTGTAAACATCGCATTTCTGTCCATACAGATAGTGTCTCCATGACTTCAGTGCGTGAACCACTGCTGCCAACTCTAGATCATGGATTGGGTAGTTCTTCTCATGAACCTTCAGCTGTCGGGACGAGTAAGCCACAACTCTTCCCTCTTGCATCAACACGCATCCCAAACCTGTGTAACAAGCATCACAGTACACAGAGAAGGGCTTGTGCACATCAGGCAAGACTAGGACAGGCGCTGTTGTCAACTTCTCTTTCAGCGCTTCAAAGGCCTCTTGACATTTCTGGGTCCACTTGAACTCAACCTTGTTGCCTAGCAACGCTGTCATTGGTTTCGCAATCTTCGAAAACCCTTCAATGAATCGCCGATAATATCCGGCCATTCCAATGAAGCTCTTGATTCCTCGAGCATCCGTTGGCGCTTTCCAGTTCAAAATGTCTGCCACTTTCTTCGGATCCACAGCCAATCCTTCCTTGTTGATTATGTGACCCAAGAACAGGACTTCACTGATCCAGAACTCACACTTGCTCAACTTTGCATACAACTGGTGCTCTCGCAATCTCTGCAATACCATCCTCAAATGATCTGCATGTTCTTCTTTGCTTTGAGAATAAACCAGAATGTCATCAATGAATACCACCACAAACTTATCAAGATAATCCATGAATACACTGTTCATCAAGTTCATGAAAAACGCTGGTGCATTGGTCAAACCAAAAGACATCACTGTGAACTCATATAAACCATACTTGGTAATGAATGCCGTCTTCGGAATGTCCGAAGGCCGGATCCTGAGCTGATGATAACCTGACCTCAGATCAATCTTGGAGAACACACTGGCTCCTCTCAACTGGTCGAACAGATCTTCTATTCTGGGCAAGGGATACTTGTTCTTGATCGTGACTTCATTCAAAGCTCGATAATCGATACACATCCTCTTTGTGCCATCTTTCTTCTCCACAAACAAGACAGGGGCGGCCCAAGGCGAGGTGCTTGGCCGGATGTAACCTTTCTCTGACAGCTCATCAATCTGCTTCTTAAGCTCAACCAACTCTGGTCCAGATATTCTGTAAGCTCTCTTAAAGATAGGGGCGGTTCCAGGAAGAAGCTCTATGGCAAACTCAACTTTCCGCTCTGGTGGCATACCCGGTAAATCCTTTGGAAACACATCTGGGAATTCAGACACAACCTTGATACTCTCAATCGGGTCTGCTTCACTGCTATCGACAGCCATCTGATAACAACTTCCTCTCTTCGGCTCAGGCGGGACTAACTCGGTCACCACTTCCTCTCCTAGTGGGGACACCAACTTGATTGTCCTTTTATCACAACTGATAACTGCCTGATACTTATCTAGCCAATTCATCCCTAGGATGACATCTATTCCCTGAGTACCCATTACTATAAGGTTAGCGGGAAACGCTATCCCCCTTATTTCCACACTTATATTCAAACATATGCTATCAGCTCGAATTCTACCACCAGCTGAGTCAATTTGAACGGGGGTTGACATGGTAGTAATTGGAAGATTATGTGCTTCTACCCATGATGCAGTAATAAAAGAATGTGTTGCTCCAGTATCAAATAACACTTCTGCAATATGGGAGTCGACTGGGAACATACCTACTGTCATGCCGGGGGTCTCCTGAACTGCTTCAGCCTCCAAGTGATTCAATCTTCCATGATTATAACGCTGCTGAGGGCGGTTGCCTGCTCCAGACTGAGACGCATTCTGCTTCGCTGGGGCATTGGGGCCTGACTGCTGCTGGGCTGCCTTCTTCGGACATTGCATCACCCAATGGCCTTGCTCTCCACAGTGGAAACATGCTCTGTTTCCAACCTGAGCTGGTGCTGCCTGATTGCTCTGCTGGTTTGCTGGGACAGGAAGACGAGGTGTCTGCTGATTCTGCCTCTGAAACTGACCTCCTGACTGGTTGCTCTGACGGTTCTGGTACTGATGCTGAGGATACTGCCTTTGGAACTGCTGATACTGCTGACGCTGCTGATGCTGCTGAGGTGGACGCTGGTTCTGCCTGAACTGCTGAGGTTGATTGCCTGAGAAACGAGGACGGCTGTTGCTTCCAGGCTGGGGTCCACTGATCTTGCGCTTACGATCCTCCATCTCCTTACGCTTCCTTTCTGTCATGATTGCTCTGTCAATCAGGTGCTGGAATGTCGGGAAGGTATGGTTCATCAACTGATACTGCAGGGGATCAACCAAGCCTCTTAGAAAACGGTATTGCCGCTTGGCGTCGGTGTTGACATCTTCAGGAGCATAGCGAGACAACTGCAGAAACCTGTCTCGATACTCACTGACAGACGATGACCCTTGCTTAAGGGCCAGGAACTCCTCCTTCTTTACTGTCATCAGACCTGCAGGCACATGGTACTGACGAAAGCTACCTCTGAATTCTTCCCAGGTGATGGCATCGGGGTTGGCATGGGTGGCGAGGTAAGACTCCCACCATGATTGGGCTGCTCCTCTCAACAGACGGGGACCATACAAGACTTTCTCCCTGTCATCACACTGAGTGGTATGCAACTCCCGCTCCACAGTGCGCAGCCAATCTTCAGCATCCATGGGGTCAGAAGAGTGAGCGAACGTTGGTGGATGACCTCTCATGAATTCAGCACGCTTGTCTCTAGGCATCTGAGGCATCTGAGGCTGAGGTGGTGCTTGCTGCTGCTGCTGAATGGCGGCCAGAGTCTGACCAATGGCTTGAACTGCCTGAGTCTACATCAGAAACATCTGCTCGATCGACATCGGGGGCGGGGGTGGCAGGTGCTGCTGCTGAGGCACCTCATCCTGCGGAGCGGCTTGCTCCTGCTGAGCACGCCTTCCTCCTCTGCGCCTATTCTCTGACATCTGCAGAACGCAACCACACATCAGAACTGGTCTGGCAAATCTTGCAGCATAAGAAAAGAGTATAGAATTCTCCAACAGCACTGAACAGATGAGCATCTTCACTGATCTCCAACACAAACCACACAGCTTCTCAGATAAAGAGGAAAGTAGAATAAAGGGTTTCCCAACTATATAACTAACTCCATTAACATATAACAGGTAAACCATAATGCAGGGGATACCCACACTCTGGTGACAATCATTACAAAGATCCAAACCAAACATAGTTCATCATGACGAACATAAATGCACAGGATATAGCAAACTACCCTGTCTAACTAAGATTAACTAAGACCGAGACTAACGCTAAGACTGAAGCTTCTATGTATATATATTTCGTATTAATTACAAGATCCAACTCTAGCGATCTATGGTTCTAGATTGATCTTGGTCTTGCAGTCGGGATTGCCATAAGACTGGAGTCCACGCCGAGGTGAGCGGTACGGGTGCTGAGTCCCAACGGGAGCGGGGGAACCATCATCCAAGTGACGACGTTCCGCGCGCTCAGCCCGCAGCAGGGCGATCTCAGCACGAGCCCTACTCAGCTCGTCTAATGCATGGTCCAGCTCCGTGTTTAGCACGGCGGCTAGGTTGACTGTGCTGCTCAACCTAGGATTGTCCTCACCAGCAGGTGAAACAATCACGCCTCCTGTGCTGCCAGATGGACGGCGGGGGTAATACTTCAGGTCGAGGCCGTCAGCTACCCCACCGAGAACCGAGCAGTAGTGCGAAAGTGCACGCCGTGCAGCATCCTGCATGGCTGCCTCAGCTGAGTCCCGCTCAGAGATAGAATAGTGCTCTGAGCAAGCCTCCGCGCCCTGGAGACTGTTCTCCGGACGGCGCACCAAGCAGGTCGCCTCCCAGCGGTCCGGGTAGACCCCGCGACTATGCTGGTAGACCACACAGCGATACTCGATGGACCAGGTACGCCGGTCAAGTGCCCGACGTAGCAGGGTGTCGAGCGCGTCGTGGAAGTGACACCCGCGAGCAGCGTCGCGAGTGATGGGTCGAGCAACCCATCCTTCCGGCTCATGGTTAGAGAGGTCGAGGTCGTGGCTCGAGCTGTCGTCGCCACCTCCGTCGTCTGGGTCTCCTCCAGCAGCTACTCCAGAAGCTGGGACGCCCAGTGGTGGTGCAGGGGGCGCCTCCAGGGGAAGCACAGGAGAGCAGCTCCTCACAGACTCTATCTCCTGCTGGAGCGAGAAGGAAGAGCCCCGCTGCTCCTGTCGTCGACGTTCCTGCTCCTCATGCAGGCGGTGGTGCAGTCTCTCCAAGTGGCTGGACTGTCCGGCCACGGGACGGCGAAGCGGACGCTCAGCAAGGCGGGAGGGTAAGAAGGGGATGACGGACTTTCGTGCAGTGTGTCTAAGTCGAGCCATCTACAAAAGACATCGCAAGCAAAAGGGTGAGAACAGAATTAATATGACCAGCAAATAATGAATCATAAATAAATGAAGGATCAGAATAAAACAAAATTTTCAGCAAGGTATAATATATAGTAGAACATAGGTTTGGTCAGTAGGACCAACTTTTGAAGGGGTACCAAAGTCAAGGCAGGGACAGAGGTCTATAGTCCTTAGAACGACCATTCTACTCTAGGTTAGCGGTCCTACAGTCAGCACGGCTTTGATACCACTTATGTCACACCCGGTTTTAGAAGGCAAACCGAATGCGAACCATGTACGTGTCAGGATCAGTTATTCACGTACACAGCAGTTACATAACATGGACATCATCACACAGTGCTCAGATAGTATTAAAAAGGGAAATAATAGTCGATTACATCATACGTCTGAGACGTCCATATAGTTCTTACAATAAATCAAAGTGCGGAAAAGAAACGTAGACAGCGCGGCCTTCACAGGCAGCCGACTGGGGGTTGCCGCTAACCCACGCCTAGAACTCGTCGTAGTCTTGGAACTCCTGGAAGTCTCCTTCCACAGCTTCATCTTCTCCTGAGCAGTGGTTGCAATGCTGACAACCTGGGGGGGGTTTGGTGTGTAGAGCAAGAGTGAGTACACATCAACATACTCAGCAAGTATCCTGTTTGGCTGTAGTGGACTAGCTTTATGTGGGGATAAGTCAAGCAGTTGCTTTTAGTTGGTCAGGTTATTACTTACTAGTAGAGAGCCAGGTTTTAACATTAACCCAAGTTATTAGCCCAATGTATCCTTTCCAAACGGAAAGAATACCACTTACCAGCACCATAATCATAATCAGAACCATCAATCTCATTGTCACCTGTACCAAAATATCTCTGATCAAGTATCACTAATCTCTGGAGCTCCCTTGGCCGCTCATAACCGCGAGCACGGCTGATATATCAGTTTCATAACACTCTGCAGAGGTTGCGCACTTTACCCACAAGCCGTGATTCCCTCTTGCCTCGGGCTGATCAAACCCTTAAACACTACCAAGGTGAATAGGCAGGGTCTCACTACGTAGCCTTTACAAAGATTCCCCGGGGCTGTAGCCACCCGTTAGGTTTCCTAAATGTACCGCACTCCTCCCCAAGGGACAAATCAACCTTGGCAGAGCGAGCCGCATACACCGAGCCCCATTGACGGCACAACGGCTAAGCGAACTACACCCCGGTTCCTCTAATTATTCAGCTAAGGGCGTCCCATTCCACCCTCATGGTTGCACTGTTTTCCCGGGCGGTCATCCATTGAACAGGTCCTTACGGAGAGGCACTCGAGAAACCGCTCGAGTCCCCTTAAATGCCACAAGTATGATCATAATTAAGAAGGGAAAACAGCGTATCATAGATAATCACATCATGTTCATTGATTAGAGTTGAGCAATAGCATCAAACTAAGCAGTAATAATCCGACCCAAATAGGTAAACAAGGACATGGATAACAAAAGCTAGTAAATCCTTAGGTATAAATGTGTAATGCGGGAGGTGAATTTATGAATGATTAGGACAGAGATAGGTCAAAGGACACTTGCCTCCACCAACCGACTGCTGCTCAGGGGCTTCTCCTGCGAATTCCTCGGGCTCTTCGACCGGATCGTTCTCTATGCGATTGCAAACATACATACATCCATCCACATATTTAATACAAAAGAACAGTACACCATACAAGGGAACAAGTAAAGTAAATATGCATCAAGTATGACATTCGATATTGCATTTGTTATGGTTAGAAAGAAACGGGGAAAGGGTCTCGCAGGGGGTTAAATCTTATGTACTAATGATCAATTACAATTGGTTCTTAACAAAAGAATTCTGTTATATGCACTAATGGAAACCTAATCATTTTAAGTTGATCAACATTGCACGGGATAAACAATTAACTAAATGAATCAACTAGCGCAACGAAATTTTAAATTAAACTTCCTATGTCAATAGCATAAACAATGATTAGCCTACCTAAAATAAAGTAAGTATGATCACAGAAAGTAAACTAAAATAAAATAAAAAAAATAAAAAAAAACAGAGGGGGGCGGTTGAACCGGCCCTAGGGCGGTTGAACCGGCCCTAGGCTGGGCGGCCGAGCTGGGCGGGCGCGCGGGGGAGGGCGGCCGAGCTGGGGGCCGGGGCGGCTGAGCCGGCCGGTTGAACCGGCGGCCAGGCGGGCGCGGGGGGGGGGTCGGGCTGGGCGGCCAGCGGCCGGCTGGGGCCGAGCAGGGGGCGGGCCAGGGCGCGGCTGGGCGCGGCCGGGGCCGGCCAGGGCGCGGCCAGGCGGCCGGCGGCGTGGCCAGGCGGCCGGGCGCGGCCAGGGCAGCCGGGCGGGGGAAAGAGGAGGGGAGGGAGAGAAGGGGAAAGGGGAGAGGGAGGGAGGAGAGAGGAGGGGGGCGGCTCACCGGCGTTGGAGAACGACGGCGAGGGGCGGCCGGCGGCAGGGGGCGGGTAGGGGCGGCGCTAGGGAGAGAGAGAGAGAAAATGAGAGGGAGAGGGAGAGGGTTAGGGGAAAAAGGGGAGGATGGGGGGGCGGCTGGGCCTCTTTGGGCCCAAGAGGGGGGCGCGCAGGGGCTTGGGCCGGCCGGGGTCGGCCCACGGCGCGGGAGAGAGAGAAAAAGAGGAGAGAGAAAGAGAGAGAAAGAAAAAAGAAAAGATTATTTCCCTGTTTTTCCGAAATCCGATCTTTCTAGATGAATGCGTTTGCACTTTCAAACAATCAAAAAATGCAAGGTTCGGCATGGTGCGTCAAATAACACAAAGTATTTTTAGAGTTTTTCTTACACGGGAAATCCAAACCGAATCCCGCTAAAACTTTGGAAAAGGTCAAGGTTTAGCGAGGGAAAAAGAAAAGGAAAAGGTAACGCCCGAATTTTGGCGAGTAAAGAAAAGAAAAAATTCAACTGCAAAATTCGGGGCGTTACAGCTTTCTTGACGAAGCTCCTTGTGTTGGGGCCTTCGATCTTGGTCATCCTAGGTGAGATGACGCATTTTCTCAGCTGCTTCGTCAATCTTCCTCTGAAGGTCGGCCAGCCGAAGCATTTTTTCCTTCTTCCTCTGTACTTGCTGGTGAATCACTTCTAAGTCCCTGATCTCCTGGTCTAGTTCCTCCTTATGAAGTGTTGGGCTAGTGGCCTTTCTCTTCTGGCTCCTAGCTTCTCACAGGGAGAGTGTGTCCTGATTTGTGTCCAGTGGCTGCAAAGCAGCCCCTGGCGCTGTTGTCTTCTCCGGCGGCATGACAAAGGTGGTCGTTCAGGTTGACCGGAGGTGGGCGCCAATGTTGGTCACTTGTTCTCAAATGCTATAGATCAAGAACAAGGCAACACAATTGTTAAAGATTAGGGACCTTTGTCTTCCGAAGCATTATCTTCACATGAGGACAATACCCATCAGACAAAGGTCACAAGAGGCATACCTTCATTATTTAATACGTGAATAGGAATATGAAAGGATAAAGGTGAAGGCTAAACATAAATGAATATTCAACAGTATTAATATTACATTGATACCCTCGACTTGCTCAAAGGCGTGAATGCGAGAGAGTGGTTACAATCCAGCATGAATAGTACGGTGCTACTGTTCATCTATTTATAGGCACGGGAAGTGACCTAGATAAAATTACATTCATGTCCCTGACACTCATCTATTTTTATAATACAAAACACCAAGGACTAAGTAGTCTTTGTCCCTTTTCGGTCATCATCATACTTGGCCTTCATCATTACATCAAAGTCGAAGCTCCTTGGTTACAGCTTCGTCGTTCATTCTTATTACCTTCGGGCTTCATCTTCACCTTGCTATATAAAAGAAACCTTCATCCCAAAGCCGAAGCCCCCTGTAACAATCCATGTCATACTAAAAACATATGGTCAGTTATGTTTTTGAGGACCTTTAGAGGAAGAAGGCCCCCAACAATTATGTTTATGACTCATGTCTGTAATAATATTACTTACTCTTTATGATTATTTGATGCATTGTGCTATGGTGAGTCATTTATGTGTTCGTTGTGTACGTGAGTTCTGATCCAGGCACGTACATGGTTCCCACTCGGTTTGCCTTCTTAAACAGGGTGTGACAGGGGCTCATGGGCTACATCATACTGATGTGCTTGCATGCACTCAGGGCTTTGATCCCCAGCGAGAAAGCCTCTGCCCGACTCCAAGAAGTCGCACGAAGGCTCGGGAGGCTACTGTCGGGTACCTAGGAATGGGGTACCCCAAGTGAGGCCCATAACCTCTTTCCAGCCCATTTGACAAGCAAGTCTGTGAGCCGGGGCAAACGAGCAAGTCCCCTCCAAGTGAGTGTAAGAGGTGGGGCCAACGACCAAGTCCCCCCGAGCAAGTCTGTGAAGCGGGGTGAGCGACCAAGTCTCTGTCGAGCAAGTCTGCGAGGTAGGGAGAAGGACCAAATTCCCACCGAGCAAGTCCGTGAGTCAGGGCAAACGACCAAGTTCTCGCCAAGCGGACCCATAAGGAAGGATCCTAGGCCGATGCTGCTGGCCCACATCGGCCGCAACAAGACGTACCATCACCAAACCATGTCTAGACCATACTTATAGTAACAAAAGGCCTCTGACAAACATGATGGTACACCCCTGCATGCACTCTATAGTGACCCTACACCAGAAAGGATAGGACAATACCCCATACCTGGTGTATGCCTATGAGTGTTGGAAGGTGACGCAAGGGGTGTGACAGAAGATGAAGTTGTACTGAACACAACCCTAAAACTCACTGTAAGCCCACTTTGCGGGATTCGCTAGGTACCACAACTTTGACACTGAACAAGCTACAGGCATTCGTATGGAGAGCGAACGGGGCAGAACGTTGTATCGGGAGTTCGGCAACGCATGTCCCCATGAACAACACCAGGAGGGCTAGAGCAACCTAGGGGCAAGAAGCCAAGTACCCCCGAGTAGAATATAAGTCCCAACTATAAAGGACACCCTTGAGCTATAAAAGGGCTAGACAACCATCTTTCTTGAGACAAGCACACTTGATATAACACACTCCTAAGTAATACATCAATCAGCACTACACTGGACTAGGGCCTCGACCTGAACTAGTATAACCCCTCGAGTCTTAGATCTCTTGTTGAATACTAGCGATTCACCATTCAGAGTGAGTCCTCGCTAGCATCCCCACCGAACATAAATCTTATTATCCCCTAGTTTCTGAAACCACAACATATAGAATCAATGCCCAAGCAAAATAACTAAGAGAGAGGGAGAGGAAGAAACAAACCACAAAGTAATCAACATAAAGAACATCGGTGATTTGTGTCCTGAGCTCGGCTCTGAAGAACCTATGTCCCCATTGAGGAGTCCACTAAGAACAATTATGAATGAGAATAGAAGTGAGAAAGACGACTCAAGAACAAAAGAACCAAATGTAACACTCTCAAATAAATCTCTCTACAAGGCACAACTATTTCTCTAGCTCAATCTTGATGAATTTGGCGCTTGGGAGGAATTGGGAGGCTTGGAGTTGTTGCAAGTATTGAATGTGAGTTTGGTGTAGCTATTGTGTGCCTTGAATGCTAGTTGGGGGTATTTATATCCCTCAACTTCTCATGAAGCCGTTGGAGTGTTTGAGCAAAATCTGCATAGTTGGGTGGTGCATCGGACCACCAACAGTGTCGGTCTTGTGCACCACCGGACCCTCTGTCCTCTACTATAGCATGACCCTCTAACCTCCGCTATAATAGGTTATCATTCTGATAGTTCAGACCAACAGAGCTAGAAACGAGTCGATCTGAGCTCGGCACGGTGGGTGACCAAGCTCAGCTTGGCTGGGCTCGCCCCCACTGCATGAGCTCAATTATGAGGCTCGGCTCAAAGTTGGCTCGCAAGCTGGCTCGGCTCACCTCGTGAGCCATACCTTGGTAAATATAATTGCATTATATATCAAATTAATATCATTTAAATAAGAAATATAGAATCATTATTCAATATTGAGTAATCTAAAATTTGAATTGTCATATATCCATCATTAAACATAAGAAATGAACCAATGATCCATTATGATTCTACAAATTGATTAATTCAACATTGTTGGTGCAACTCGTGAGCTAGAACAAGCCAGCTCGCGAGCTTCGAGATTGTGACACCCCAGGTGTCACTTTCGCGTTATGTTGGGAGATTTGTCCTAATCACGGACGCTCAGTGAAATTTTCTATTTCTCGATCATGTTTATCTCCATTTATCAAGTTACTTGTGAAGGTTTCACCGATTTCAGATTTTACTCGATCTCCAGAAGGCCAAATTTGGAGTCTGTTAAAACTTTTATTTCTCGGCACGAATGTGAACTCGAAAATCATTCTCGATTTATAAATCTCATCTGAAGCTCATTTAATCAAGACTCTCGACTATTGTTAGTTGATCTGTGCCCGAGTCCAATTCCTCGGACCTTGATCCATGTCTGATTATTTTATTCGAGTCCGTACTCTCAAACAGAATGCTCAATATGTCGTCCTCTAATCAATTTTATCCGACTCGGCTTAATACCTCTGTGTTCGATCCGAATTCAAAAATCAACATCGGCGAAGATTTTTAAATGTCGCAATTTGTCTCTTTCAATCATAGATCCAAAAGCTAGTCAGTCTCAAGTCATTTTGATTTCCTAATCGTACACAGACGAATTTTCCGAGCGACACTGAAAAATTAAATTCTTGGACTAACTTTTTTTCTCTTTCCTCGGACTCTCGTTCGCCAGACGCCGGTTCTCCCTGTTCTCCACATCGGCAAATCCCGCGGGAGATTTTTCTCCCTTTAAATAGTTTACTTAGCCTAGAAGGAACCCCTTGCTTCTCCTCTAAGCAACATATTTTGCTTCTCATCTAAGCAACCTTTGCTTCATTCCTAAGTAACCTTTGCTTCTCTTGTAAGCAACAACTTGCTTCACTCCTAAGCAAGCAAACCAGCCCCTTCCCTCTCCTATAAATCTCACGCCACCTCCCTAACCAGCCACTTCCTCTCCCTCCCTCTCCCCACGCCACTCTCCCTACTCCCTTCCTCTCTCTCTCTCTCTCTCTATCTCTCTCTCTCTAGCTCCCCATGCAGCAGCAGCCCCCTCCCATAGAGCTGGCAACCGAGCTCTCCCATGGCGTCTCCCTCTCCTCTACGGCAGCAGGGTGTAGGTGAGCTCCGGGTCAAGAACTTGTGTGCTGAAATTTCAGATTCTTGCACTTTCTTCTAAAATCTATAACTCGAGTTTGGGAGCTCCTAAAATAGTAGGACTTGTTTTGTTAGCTTCCATATGAAATGCCCTACCTATTAGATCTATAATATGACCTGTTTTAGTAGACGTTCTTGTCTGTGCAAATTAAATCTAAAAACAGGTTTAGAGAATAAACGAACTTGTTTCTCTCCATAGTTTTATTTATAAAAATCCAAAAATGATGAAACTTGTTTTGTTAGTTACATGTTGTCATACTCCATTTAAGAAAAATATAAAACTTATATGTTGTTCACTGTTTTCTTGGTGTGTTAATTAAAACAAGTTAATTAGAGAAAAGAAGATGTATTTGCTTGTTATTTTTGGATCTGTAGCTCTATTACTCCAAATGGATTGAAATTTTTACAGTAGCCTCTTGGTGTGATGCTTAGTGACTGGTAAAAATTTCATGAATTGTTGCGCATGTATGTTTAAGTTAGTGATTTAACTTGTTTAATGCACCTTAAGTAGTTTTAAATGATTTAAAAATAATGTATAGATGCAAAAATAGAAAATGATGTTCCACTATCCTTGCATGATATTATAGTAGCCTGAGGAAACTTAATAAGGTCATGCATCCACAGAAAATAATTAGTTTTAGATTTAACTTGCTCTCACATGCTTTATTGCATTAACAATTTGTTATTTTTGTAGTAAATAAAATATAAAACCTGAGCATGTAAAATTTATACATTAATCATTATTTATCATCACCTATGCCTCATAAAAATGCCAGTCCCAAATTAGATAGTTTCATATGGTAAGCTAAAATTCTTACTATGGCTATTTGTCGTGATGAATGGATTGGATAAAAATATCTAATAGCTGCGATGACTCGTATTTTTAGGAAGTGCGTCATGTGATGGTCGTTAGTTTCATTGTTGTGCTTAGGTTTGTAAGTAGGTATGTGCACGAGTATGTTTCGGCGTAGATTAAAGGTTCATAGAGGAGAAATTGGTACGCATGTGTGTGTCGTGGTGTATTGTAGTGGTGGTGGCGTAAGATAATTAATTGAGGTGTGCGGGTATATGCCGTAATATGGTTATACTCGCAACGAAGAAAGATGTATGTCTTGTGTAACACAACGTTTAGATTGCTGTCGTATAATCATGTGAAGGATGCTCATGATGGTCGTGTGATTTAGGAGTGATGTAATGGCAAGCGAGAAGGAAGTTGAGTTTTCAAACGGCTAGTGGATAGTGTCTGTCGGTGTTGTCATGATTTTTGTTGTATGGCAATGTGATGCTTGCTTTGTCAAAAATTGCATTCCATTCCCATTGGATAAATAAATGTCTTGTTGATCGATTAGAGGTCTTATATGATCATTATCTCAGCCCAATGATTATTGGAAGCGAGTAGCGTTCATAAGTCAGTCCTTGTTAAAAATTAAAGAACAATCTGATAAGATGTGCACATAAGTGCTTTAGGTCCTTCAGTTGCAAATGTAAGTCTCATGGAGTTTTATGTTAGGTGTTAATGCCTCTATGTTAGGCCTCTTAAAACATGGTGTTTTAAGTGACTTGTGTGTTGTCCAGCTTAAGTTGAGAAATGGTTAAGAAACACTGATTAATCGGCTCCAACCCATGTTTTTGAGTTACGATGTCTAAAATGGTTCGCTAAGTCTTCTATTGTGATTAGCCAACTCATGTTAAATAGGAGTTGATTTCGTTAAGTGTTTGTTGTATATGGGTTGTCTCGAATGGCGATAATAAGAGGCAAGCCGACGTGTAGGATGTATAGCGACCTATGTTGTTGCGCTAGTTAACCGAATTAATAGATGGGTTTGGGTAAGCTCGTAGTCACGGTGATTTGTTTGTTGTAGTCTAAATACGTATGTTTATGGTCGCGGATGAAAAGTAGTAGTGCTCATGTGATGTATAAGTTAAAAATACAAACTATTGGGTGAAAAGCGCTTCGATATTGATTGTCATGGAGAATGCGTTGTTAATTGATTGTAGTAATTTTAGTGCACTAAATGACTTGAATAAAATTTGCAAGTCGAATTATTGGTTCTAATTTGATTGTCTTAACTCGAACAAATAGTAAAGTATTAGAGTAATTCAAGTCTCTCGAACGTGGCGATTCTTGAATTATATAGGAGCTGAAATTTATTGATTGATGTTTTGAACTGCACGCACTATTTTAGTTGTGCTGTAGGTTTGATGAACTAAATTGTGTTTTCTGTAGATATGTGCTATAGAAAAGTGGTAGATAACTTTATTATCTTGCTGGTGTTAAAATTTGACAGCCATAGGTCTGACAGTTTAGGAGTTATGCTTTTTACAAATTCAGTAACTGAATCTGTCCAATTTCTGTGCAGATTTCAGAAACTGCACTGTTTGCTTAAGTTAATATTTGAATCAGTCCTTGTAGATTATAAGAAAGTTGTAGAAGCTTTTCTTATCTTGCTTGTGTTAAAATTTCATAACTAAAGGCCTGACGGTTTAAGAGTTATGAATTTTACAACTTGGTTGCTGTGTTCTGTCCACTGACAGAACAGATTTCGAAAACTGAATTGTTTGATTCAGTTCAACATAGAATCAATTCTTGGTGATTATAAAAGTTATGTAGTGCTTTTGCTGAGCTTTCTGAAAAGTCTTAGATCACTCTTTTTGGTGGTCTGAAGATTAAGTTACATGTGTTTGAAGTGTGAAGATTGAATCTGCCCAGTTTTGGACAGCAAAGTCTTCTAGTGTCTTTTATCCTTAGTTAAATATTGAATCACCTTGAGATGTTTATAAATGATATGTAGACAATTTCATTATCATTCCAGAAAGTCTAGGATCAATTTGTTTGGATGTCTGAATCTTCAGTTATGAATTTTTAAAGTCACAAGTCTGAATCTGTCCAAATCTGGACAGCGTTGTTGTGTTAACACCTTTTGACCTTGCTAAGTGTTTAATCATGCTGTGATGACAATACTAAAGTTGTAAAGAACTTTTCAAGCTTTCTATAAAGTCCTAGTTTACTATTTTTGAGTAAATATCTTATGAGTTATGACTGAAACAATGACTGCTGTATTGCTGTCCAAAAATTCTGCTAGTGCGCTTTTGATTGTTTAGTTCACCCTTCTCGCTAAAAATGTTTGGTTTGCTCTTAAGTAATGTAGACTTACCATGGTTAAGCTAGAGATAACATGTGTGTCTTGTTTTATATGTTCCTTTCTCTAGAGATTGCGATATAGGAGTTCCATAGATATTGACGCTTAGGTCCTCTATTGAATTTGTGTTGTCGGTGATGCTTGTGTGCGATCAATAGGAGAACTAATGAAAAGCCGTATCCAAGCAAACAAAATTCGCGTACTTGTGATGTCGTAGTTGTGTCGCGTAAATAAATAAAATGTTGTTGTCTTCTCATTGATGTTAATGTTGGAAGCATGATGAAGTGTAGATAGCTAATACTAGCGTGTGGTCGTTTACGGTGTCTTACAACTTAATGTTAGTTCGATGTCATGTACTTGCAATATCTTGTGATATTTTTCATTATGTTTATACATATGCATCTTGCATCTCATTTAGGACCGAGAGATGAAGATCGTGCACGTAAGGTGGTGCCAACCACAAGATGCAGTTGGTGGACGACCTGAAGAATGGACATAACCAGTGGATGCTCGCCAAGCGAGTCTCCCCTAGCAAACACTATCTAAGTGTTAAATTAAAGGCAAGCCCCAGTTTTATGCATAACCTGTTCTATATGATATTTCACTACACTTAATGTTTGTAGGATTGTATTGTGCACTTAAGTGTAGGAGTTGATTTAAACCCTAGTTGCATGATCTCAGGAATCCTATTGAGATGAATACTAGTATGCTAGGTCGAGTAGCTGCTTTATTAATTAGGATCTTGGTAGAAGTCGAGTGATTTTTCTAGCACTCGTGCGAGGTCAGGATTTGGTTGTATCCACTTTGATAACAGAATGGTGATGGTCTGTGGACACGGGTCCATGGGGACGCGTGGTCTACGAGATGAAAATTGGAATAAGGATTAACGTGCGGATACCTGTGTCAAGCGTTTGAACGTACTAAACACATACCGAGAAATATGGTAAATCAGTAAGCCTAGTACCTGAGTGAACCTGCCCGCAGACATATCCCCTCACGCGACCTGAGACGTGGTCTCCCATTCCGGTTATGGTGGGTACAAGTGCGGTCACTGCACGACGACAGTCGGGGTCAGTGAGGCATTGTACGCGAAGGCGGTGAGCCCTGATCTGCTACCAGGGAATCGATGGGGACGGTTGATGTGTGTGGGGACGGAGTGCCTCGCCATGTCGTGTGTTTAGGTTTACCTTGCAAGGATAAAAACTCGATTCGAATCGTCTGCTTCTCGCAGCTAATGAGACTGCTTGATCCATTGTACTGCATTGAGTAATAAGTGGAAATGAGGTGACTGGCAAAATATGTTGGTTGATATAATGTTTGATACCATGTATGATTAGCTAGGTACACATCTAGTTAAAAGGATCATACTAAAACTTGGAAAGCTAAAACTTGATTTTAGACTCAGCTAGTGCTTTTGGCAAACCAAACCCCTCAGCCAAACAGCTGTATGTCTAGAGGTAGAGGAGTAGACTCCTCACACCGGGTAAGTCTAGCTGAGTATTAGTATAATCAGCCTTGCTTGTGGCACAATTTTTGCAGGTACTCCTTAGGATGATTAGTTGCTGGTGTGACTTGGCCTTCATCCCTGCCACCAAGATAGACGGTCGAGTGGGTTATTGCTTCCGCGGGAGAGGACCAGGAGGAGTAGCGTGGCCAGGCTTTGCCATGTTACTCGGTTTTCTCCGTTAGTTATTTCCGCTGCATTAAAATTTATGGTTATTATTTCTGAAACTCCGATAATGTAATCACTAATGATACTCCTTAAATTTGTGGTATTATGCTTTATTGTATTTCTCTGTACCTCACCTTCGTGTGAGCTAGTGGTATTCGATCCTGGTAAGTGGCTTTATCGGACTAGATCCGAGGGACTGACGGGTTATTCCTGTTTAAGTGTGTTGCTGCCCTTAAGGGTGCGACTTGGGCACTTAAGCTGGAATAATTCGGCCGGTTCCGCCACAGCTGGTATCGGAGCGAATACCACCACAGAGGAATCAATAAGTCGTGAATACCAACTTTTGTAAAGTAAAACTTGCTTAGACGTGAAGCCTTAGGAAATAGATGGGTAGCTAGGTGGCTAATTATATAGGCCATAAAGGCTAGTACTATCATTAGTAAGGATGCTGTAGAAGCACCCGAAAAATTAGTTAAGTCTGAGAAGACGATTAGAATGAGCATGCATGCATCATGATTGTTGCATTATAATTGTCTCTTGTGCATCAACATGCTTCTCTCACCTTTATTCCCATAAAAAAATGTGAATAATGTGATGTATTGCTATGAACTGCAAAAAAATGTCTTATCATGTGTGTCATGATAGTCTTGACTAGGTTGTGTATGTGCTTCTCTTGTCTGGCTATCTATGAAATGTTTTAGTTGTTCAACCCTTTTTGCCCCCAACCATCAAAAATAAATAAAATAAAATGTTGTTTGTTTCGCTCATGAAAAGACCCCCCGTCCAAACAACCTTGGGTTTAGGAAGTGAAACCTCTTTTAAAAAAAGTTTCCTACTTGTGTTGGTATTTTATAACCCTTGTGTGTTATACCCTTAAAGTTGCACCTGCACAGCTTATAGAACCTCGTAGCTTGACCGCTAGACCAACCCAAGTCTCTTGTGCACTTGTTGTGTCAAAAAAAAATTTTGTTGGTGTCTAGTTGCGCAAACCCTATCAAGGCCACGTTTCTTTCCATAAATCCTTGCCCCTAAAACTTCGTAGCATTTCTGTTGATCATCCTAGCTGATCCTGTTTGCCTACCTCTCCTTTCGCATGGACCTAGTAATCTTTTTCCTTGTGAATTATGTTGTGCCTTCATCATCCAAATCTTTGGATCCTTTAATGATCCTGCCCCATTATCTGGTTATCTGCTATAACCTATTCTCAAGTATCGGATGTTGATCTTGCCTAAATCTCTTAATTCTGGTCATTCTCATACCCCCTTTCTCTGAGGATCATGACGCTTGTTTTATCAACTTATTTCTAAACGGCATATCCATGTGGATTAATGGATGTTGCTGTTATCTTTGGATCTCTCATGTCTCTAAAAGCTTATTAATCTCGATCTCATGGTTGGTTCCTCCTCATATTAAATATCGTATCAATCTTTGGCTGATAATCCCCGTGATGATCATAAAATAGTTCTCTAAGTTGAAGAAAATTCTCCTATGATGTTCTTTTGCCAATAATCTCTGCTTCAACTTCGGTTACCTTCTTATTTTTCGAGACATGCTCTCAGGGCTCCATCTATCAGTGCTATGTGAATTTCTTATTGGTTGCGTTTGGTAATGATGTCATGACTAATGACTGATGGTGCCGCGACGAAACCGAGAGTCTACTATGGTGCACACATGGTTGAGCTGCTCGGCACGCGCTGGTATCGTGGTCAATAGTCGTGATCCATTACGAGACTATACTGATGTGCTATCTTTTGTGAACGTTCTCTCATAGTGATCGCTGCATTTTGTCTCAACATGCCACGATATTCTACCCAAATCTATCTCCAGTATCTTGTCAGATACCCCCTCATGAATTTGCATCTATCTTCAGTCTGGGAGTTACATGCTTCTCCACCCTTAAGATCCTCAATCGAATCTCGGGACAAGATTCTTTTAAGGGGGGAAGCCTGTGACACCCCAGGTGTCACTTTCGCGTTATGTCGGGAGATTTGTCCTAATCACGGACGCTCAGTGAAATTTTCTATTTCTCGATCATGTTTATCTCCATTTATCAAGTTACTTGTGAAGGTTTCACCGATTTCGGATTTTACTCGATCTCCAGAAGGCCAAATTTGGAGCTTGTTAAAACTTTTATTTCTCGGCACGAATGTGAACTCGAAAATCATTCTCGATTTATAAATCTCATCTGAAGCTCATTTAATCAAGACTCTCGACTATTGTTAGTTGATCTGTGCCCGAGTCCAATTCCTCGGACCTTGATCCATGTCTGATTATTTTATTCGAGTCCGTACTCTCAAACGGAATTCTCAATATGTCGTCCTCTAATCAATTTTATCTGACTCGGCTTAATACCTCTGTGTTCGATCCGAATTCAAAAATCAACATCGGCGAAGATTTTTAAATGTCGCAATTTGTCTCTTTCAATCATAGATCCAAAAGCTAGTCAGTCTCAAGTCATTTTGATTTCCTAATCGTACACAGACGAATTTTCCGAGCGACACTGAAAAATTAAATTCTTGGACTAACTTTTTTTCTCTTTCCTCGGACTCTCGTTCGCCAGACGCCGGTTCTCCCTGTTCTCCACATCGGCAAATCCCGCAGGAGATTTTTCTCCCTTTAAATAGTTTACTTAGCCTAGAAGGAACCCCTTGCTTCTCCTCTAAGCAACATATTTTGCTTCTCATCTAAGCAACCTTTGCTTCATTCCTATGTAACCTTTGCTTCTCTTGTAAGCAACCACTTGCTTCACTCCTAAGCAAGCAAACCAGCCCCTTCCCTCTCCTATAAATCCCACGCCACCTCCACAACCAGCCACTTCCTCTCCCTCCCTCTCCCCACGCCACTCTCCCTACTCCCTTCCTCTCTCTCTCTCTATCTCTCTCTTTCTAGCTCCCCATGCAGCAGCAGCCCCCTCCATGGAGCTGGCAACCGAGCTCTCCTATGGCGTCTCCCTCTCCTCTACGGCAGCAGGGTGTAGGTGAGCTCCGGGTCAAGAACTTGTGTGCTGAAATTTCAGATTCTTGCACTTTCTTCTAAAATCTATAACTCGAGTTTGGGAGCTCCTAAAATAGTACGACTTGTTTTGTTAGCTTCCATATGAAATGCCCTACCTATTAGATCTATAATATGACCTGTTTTAGTAGACGTTCTTGTCTGTGCAAATTAAATCTAAAAACAGGTTTAGAGAATAAACGAACTTGTTTCTCTCCATAGTTTTATTTATAAAAATCCAAAAATGATGAAACTTGTTTTGTTAGTTACATGTTGTCATACTCCATTTAAGAAAAATATAAAACTTATATGTTGTTCACTGTTTTCTTGGTGTGTTAATTAAAACAAGTTAATTAGAGAAAAGAAGATGTATTTGCTTGTTATTTTTGGATCTGTAGCTCTATTACTCCAAATGGATTGAAAATTTTACAGTAGCCTCTTGGTGTGATGCTTAGTGACTGGTAAAAATTTCATGAATTGTTGCGCATGTATGTTTAAGTTAGTGATTTAACTTGTTTAATGCACCTTAAGTAGTTTTAAATGATTTAAAAATAATGTATAGATGCAAAAATAGAAAATGATGTTCCACTATCCTTGCATGATATTATAGTAGCCTGAGAAAACTTAATAAGGTCATGCATCCGCAGGAAATAATTAGTTTTAGATTTAACTTGCTCTCACATGCTTTATTGCATTAACAATTTGTTATTTTTGTAGTAAATAAAATATAAAACCTGAGCATGTAAAATTTATACATTAGTCATTATTTATCATCACCTATGCCTCATAAAAATGCCAGCCCCAAATTAGATAGTTTCATATGGTAAGCTAAAATTCTTACTATGGCTATTTGTCGTGATGAATGGATTGGATAAAAATATCTAATAGCTGCGATGACTCGTATTTTTAGGAAGTGCGTCATGTGATGGTCGTTAGTTTCATTGTTGTGCTTAGGTTTGTAAGTAGGTATGTGCACGAGTATGTTTTGGCGTAGATTAAAGGTTCATAGAGGAGAAATTGGTACGCATGTGTGTGTCGTGGTGTATTGTAGTGGTGGTGGCGTAAGATAATTAATTGAGGTGTGCGGGTATATGCCGTAATATGGTTATACTCGCAACGAAGAAAGATGTATGTCTTGTGTAACACAACGTTTAGATTGCTGTCGTATAATCATGTGAAGGATGCTCATGATGGTCGTGTGATTTAGGAGTGATGTAATGGCAAGCGAGAAGGAAGTTGAGTTTTCAAACGGCTAGTGGATAGTGTCTGTCGGTGTTGTCATGATTTTTGTTGTATGGCAATGTGATGCTTGCTTTGTCAAAAATTGCATTCCATTCCCATTGGATAAATAAATGTCTTGTTGATCGATTAGAGGTCTTATATGATCGTTATCTCAGCCCAATGATTATTGGAAGCGAGTAGCGTTCATAAGTCAGTCCTTGTTAAAAATTAAAGAACAATCTGATAAGATGTGCACATAAGTGCTTTAGGTCCTTCAGTCGCAAATGTAAGTCTCATGGAGTTTTATGTTAGGTGTTAATGCCTCTATGTTAGGCCTCCTAAAACATGGTGTTTTAAGTGACTTGTGTGTTGTCCAGCTTAAGTTGAGAAATGGTTAAGAAACACCGATTAATCGGCTCCAACCCATGTTTTTGAGTTACGATGTCTAAAATGGTTCGCTAAGTCTTCTATTGTGATTAGCCAACTCATGTTAAATAGGAGTTGATTTCGTTAAGTGTTTGTTATATATGGGTTGTCTCGAATGGCGATAATAAGAGGCAAGCCGACGTGTAGGATGTATAGCGACCTATGTTGTTGCGCTAGTTAACCGAATTAATAGATGGGTTTGGGTAAGCTCGTAGTCACGGTGATTTGTTTGTTGTAGTCTAAATACGTATGTTTATGGTCGCGGATGAAAAGTAGTAGTGCTCATGTGATATATAAGTTAAAAATACAAACTATTGGGTGAAAAGCGCTTCGATATTGATTGTCATGGAGAATGCGTTGTTAATTGATTGTAGTAATTTTAGTGCACTAAATGACTTGAATAAAATTTGCAAGTCGAATTGTTGGTTCTAATTTGATTGTCTTAACTCGAACAAATAGTAAAGCATTAGAGTAATTCAAGTCTCTCGAACGTGGCGATTCTTGAATTATATAGGAGCTGAAATTTATTGATTGCTGTTTTGAACTGCACGCACTGTTTTAGTTGTGCTGTAGGTTTGATGAACTAAATTGTGTTTTCTGTAGATATGTGCTATAGAAAAGTGGTAGATAACTTTATTATCTTGCTGGTGTTAAAATTTGACAGCCATAGGTCTGACAGTTTAGGAGTTATGCTTTTTACAAATTCAGCAACTGAATCTGTCCAATTTCTGTGCAGATTTCAGAAACTGCACTGTTTGCTTAAGTTAATATTTGAATCAGTCCTTGTAGATTATAAGAAAGTTGTAGATGCTTTTCTTATCTTGCTTGTGTTAAAATTTCATAACTAAAGGCCTGACGGTTTAAGAGTTATGAATTTTACAACTTGGTTGCTGTGTTCTGTCCACTGACAGAACAGATTTCGAAAACTGAATTGTTTGATTCAGTTCAACATAGAATCAATTCTTGGTGATTATAAAAGTTATGTAGTGCTTTTTCTGAGCTTTCTGAAAAGTCTTAGATCACTCTTTTTGGTGGTCTGAAGATTAAGTTACATGTGTTTGAAGTGTGAAGATTGAATCTGCCCAGTTTTGGACAGCAAAGTCTTTTAGTGTCTTTTATCCTTAGTTAAATATTGAATCACCTTGAGATGTTTATAAATGATATGTAGACAATTTCATTATCATTCCAGAAAGTCTAGGATCAATTTGTTTGGATGTCTGAATCTTCAGTTATGAATTTTTAAAGTCACAAGTCTGAATCTGTCCAAATCTGGACAGCGCTGTTGTGTTAACACCTTTTGACCTTGCTAAGTGTTTAATCATGCTGTGATGACAATACTAAAGTTGTAAAGCACTTTTCAAGCTTTCTATAAAGTCCTAGTTTACTATTTTTGAGTAAATATCTTATGAGTTATGACTGAAACAATGACTGCTGTATTGCTGTCCAAAAATTCTGCTAGTGCGCTTTTGATTGTTTAGTTCACCCTTCTCGCTAAAAATGTTTGGTTTGCTCTTAAGTAATGTAGACTTACCATGGTTAAGCTAGAGATAACATGTGTGTCTTGTTTTATATGTTCCTTTCTCTAGAGATTGCGATATAGGAGTTCCATAGATATTGACGCTTAGGTCCTCTATTGAATTTGTGTTGTCGGTGATGCTTGTGTGCGATCAATAGGAGAACTAATGAAAAGCCGTATCCAAGCAAACAAAATACGCGTACTTGTGATGTCGTAGTTGTGTCGCGTAAATAAATAAAATGTTGTTGTCTTTTCATTGATGTTAATGTTGGAAGCATGATGAAGTGTAGATAGCTAATACTAGCGTGTGGTCGTTTACGGTGTCTTACAACTTAATGTTAGTTCGATGTCATGTACTTGCAATATCTTGTGATATTTTTCATTATGTTCATACATATGCATCTTGCATCTCATTTAGGACCGAGAGATGAAGATCGTGCACGTGAGGTGGTGCCAACCACAAGATGCAGTTGGTGGACGACCTGAAGAATGGACATAACCAGTGGATGCTCGCCAAGCGAGTCTCCCCTAGCAAACACTATCTAAGTGTTAAATTAAAGGCAAGCCCCAGTTTTATGCATAACCTGTTCTATATGATATTTCACTACACTTAATGTTTGTAGGATTGTATTGTGCACTTAAGTGTAGGAGTTGATTTAAACCCTAGTTGCATGATCTCAGGAATCCTATTGAGATGAATACTAGTATGCTAGGTCGAGTAGCTGCTTTATTAATTAGGATCTTGGTAGAAGTCGAGTGATTTTTCTAGCACTCGTGCGAGGTCAGGATTTGGTTGTATCCACTTTGATAACAGAATGGTGATGGTCTGTGGACACGGGTCCATGGGGACGCGTGGTCTACGAGATGAAAATTGGAATAAGGATTAACGTGCGGATACCTGTGTCAAGCGTTTGAACGTACTAAACACATACCGAGAAATATGGTAAATCAGTAAGCCTAGTACCTGAGTGAACCTGCCCGCAGACATATCCCCTCACGCGACCTGAGACGTGGTCTCCCATTCCGGTTATGGTGGGTACAAGTGCGGTCACTGCACGACGGCAGTCGGGGTCAGTGAGGCATTGTACGCCAAGGCGGTGAGCCCTGATCTGCTGCCAGGGAATCGATGGGGACGGTTGATGTGTGTGGGGACGGAGTGCCTCGCCATGTCGTGTGTTTAGGTTTACCTTGCAAGGATAAAAACTCGATTCGAATCGTCTGCTTCTCGCAGCTAATGAGACTGCTTGATCCATTGTACTGCATTGAGTAATAAGTGGAAATGAGGTGACTGGCAAAATATGTTGGTTGATATAATGTTTGATACCATGTATGATTAGCTAGGTACACATCTAGTTAAAAGGATCATACTAAAACTTGGAAAGCTAAAACTTGATTTTAGACTCAGCTAGTGCTTTTGGCAAACCAAACCCCTCAGCCAAACAGCTGCATGTCTAGAGGTAGAGGAGTAGACTCCTCACACCGGGTAAGTCTAGCTGAGTATTAATATACTCAGCCTTGCTTGTGGCACAATTTTTGCAGGTACTCCTTAGGATGATTGGTTGCTGGTGTGACTTGGCCTTCATCCCTGCCACCAAGATAGACGGTCGAGTGGGTTATTGCTTCCGCGGGAGAGGACCAGGAGGAGTAGCGTGGCCAGGCTTCGCCATGTTACTCGGTTTTCTCCGTTAGTTATTTCCGCTGCATTAAAATTTATGGTTATTATTTCTGAAACTCCGATAATGTAATCACTAATGATACTCCTTAAATTTGTGGTATTATGCTTTATTGTATTTCTTTGTACCTCACCTTCGTGTGAGCTAGTGGTATTCGATCCTGGTAAGTGGCTTTATCGGACTAGATCCGAGGGACTGACGGGTTATTCCTGTTTAAGTGTGTTGCTGCCCTTAAGGGTGCGACTTGGGCACTTAAGCTGGAATAATTCGGCCGGTTCCGCCACAGAGATTATTTTCTAGCCCTACATCGGACCCTCCACGTCAACAAATGACCGTTGGAATTAGAAGAGAGTCATTGGAACCTAAAGGTCTGGTGCGCCACTAGACCAGTCCAGATCACTGCTGCTAAAAGTATTAGCCCTCTCTGCATAAGCGGTCTGGTGTGCCATTGGACCGGTTCGGATAGCCAGGCACCATTTGGACAAGTTCAACCTTCCCTGCATGAGAGGTCCAGTGCTCCCAGACACAAACCATTTTTAGCAAACTTGTCCATTTCTTCTTCAATTTGAATTGGCTAACTTTAAGGGTGTTCTTAAGACTTAGACAAACATGTTTAGTGGTAATCCAACTAGTCTAAGTTAGAAAACTTGGACAATCCAATTTCTTTAACTCAAATTCTTGTTTCTGTTCAAACTAGCTCCAAAAGAGTGATTTGTTGAATCTAATCTTTCCAACCTCTCTAGATATATTAAATAGGTTTCTAGGGTATTTAGAACTTATCTTAAATATAGAACTACTCCTAGTTCATCTATTCCAAGTTTTACCCCTTCTTGGCTGGATTTGAGCTAATTCTGACTTAGAAACTCTGAAGTTAATCTTATGAACCTATGAATCAAAGACATGGCAAACTAGTTAGTCCGTTTGATTGTGATGGTCATCAAGCAACAAAATCAATATAGAAAATAGTTTAAGGTCATTTCTCTTTTACTAAGCTTTAGGCACATAATACTTAAACACATACAAACAATCTAACATATGTATGTAGCAAATCATCGTTCAAGATCTTAATCCTAGTTTTATATTAATTTCCATGTGCCTGGCTTTTGTTATCGATATCGATCTTATCATTGATCATGGTCGGTTGGCCTTATATCTAGGTTTGCTTTGCATCAATTTAAACACTAATGGAGCTTAGGGGTCTATTTGGTTGGGTTGTAGCTATGAAAAAAGCTATTGTGGGTTGTAAGCTATGAAAAAAGCTGTTGTCACCTATGAGCTATGAAAAACTAGAAGTTGTTTAGTAGAAACTGCCAAAAGTTCTTCCATATATAATTGCAAAGTTCTTCCATTCGAAAGATGCTAAAAGCGGGTTCAGATCTGCTTTCAATTTTACACTGCGAGCAAGCTAGCTTTTGGAAAAAAAACTTCTGGCTAGATTTGGCCCTTTGGTTGGTTTTTGACTTTTGGGGACAAAAGCCACTGCAAAAGCCAAACCAAACACACCCTTAGTACTGCTGCGATTTCTAATGTTATGTTATGTGATTTGAATTTGTACATAGTGTAGTAATTGATACTTCCACCATAGAGTTGTTTTTACATCTGTTGAACACCAAATCTAGCAGCAATGGTACTGCCGGACGGTGCTTGTTAGCCCAGACTATCCGAGACTATATCAGTTCGAGCTAGAGTCCTAATTTGTTGCAAGATCTTCCCCGTTTCTTGTGGTATCTTGTTGAATTTTGCTTAGGGCTAGGTCCAGATATCCTCCCCATAAATATGAAGGGGTATGATCGATGAAGACACACACAATCAACAAGGGTACTGTCGCAAAGTCCGCAGGAAAGCCCGAATAGTCCGGCTCCCGGATCGTCTAGCTTGTTAGCCCAAACCATCTGAGATTATATCAATTCGAGCGAGAGTCCTAATTTGTTGCAAGATCTTCCCTGTTTCTTGTGGTATCTTGTTGGACTTCACTTAGGATAAGGTCCAGATCTCCTCCCCATAAATATGAAGGGTATGATTGATTGAGACACACACAATCCAATCGAACCAATCTATTTACATTACTTATCTTCCTACCTTATGTCTTGCTGGGGGCCTTCCTCTTCTGAAGGTCCTCAAAAACACGGCTAACCATTTGCTTTCAGTATACTACTGAATATTACAGGAGCTTCGTCACCAGAAAAGCTTCGGTATAACACAAGAGGAGCGAAGCAAGCTTCGTCCAACAGGCTTCATCACGGTGAAGCGGCAATATGACCTCGGTATGACAAAAAGAAAGTACAACGAAGCACGCTTCATCAAGCAGGCTTCATCACGATGAAACAATGAAACGATGCAAGGAGAAGGTGTTGCTCAAGTTATTAAATACAAATGGCAATGCTGCCCTTGTGACATCTTGTAAACTCTGTATGTAATTATTGAGGGCATGAATGTCATAGCATACGAACCCTTATGGTTGCCTATAAATAGATGAACAGTACCCCTGTACTATACACACTGGATTGTAATTGCTCTCGCATCAACACCTTCAAACAAGTCGAAGGTATCAATGTAATATAAATTCTGTTAATGTTTATATGTTTATCATGAAATAAATATATGAATGAATAACACATGTGTCTATAAACTCTTATTTTCATGAATGATGAAGGCATGTCCATGACCTTCGTCTGAAGATCGTTATATCTGAAAGGAGATAATGCTTCGAAGGACGAAGGTCCTTAATGCTTAACAATTGTGTTGCCTTGTTCTTGATTCACAGCATTTGAGAACAAGTGACCAACATTGGCGCCCACCTCTAGTGAACTCAAACGACCACCTCGACACCAAGAACTCGGACAACCACCTTCACCATGCCGCCAAAGAAGGCAATAGCGCTAGGGGTTGTCCTTGCACCGCTGGACATCAACAAGAGGGGCTCCCTCTGAGAGAGGCCCAAAACCAGAAAAGGAAGGCCATTAGCCCAACACCACAGGAAGAGCAGCTGGATCAAGAGTTCAGAGATCTAGAGGCCATCCACCAACAAGTGGAGAGAAGAAGGGAGAAAATGCTTCGGCTGTCTGAACTCCAGAAGAAGATTGATGAAGCTTGAAAGGGAAATGTGCCCTTGGGCCATTTCTAAGTATTTTGGTGATTGAGTGCCAACACATGTGTTTAATTGTGAAGTTATATTCATGGATGAACAAGGTGCAAATCATGAAGTAAAGGTATGTTTCTAAGCCTTAGTACATTGGTTTTATGGACTAACATATTTGTCTAAGTGTTAGAAACAGAAAGAAGAAAAAGAGAAAAGGGGAGAGAATGACTTGGCTGTGTGCAGTCAAGTCTCAGCTCGGTCTGGAGCACCGGACTGTCCGGTGTGCACCGGACAGTGTCCGGTGCGCCAGGCTGACTCGACTCGAACTGGCCGCTCTCGGGAATTCGCCGACGGCGTACGGCTAAAATTCACCGGACTGTCCGGTGTGCACCGGACTGTCCGGTGAGCCAACGGTCGGCCAGGGCCAACGGTCGGCCGCGCAATCCGCGCGGGACACGTGGCCGAGCCAACGGTCGGAAGACGGCACCGGACTGTCCGGTGTGCACCGGACTGTCCGGTGCGCCAACTGCGCCAGATCTTCCAACGGTCGGCAACGGTCGTCTTCGCCGTTTAAGGAAACAAATCGGGCACCGGACAGTGTCCGGTGTGCACCGGACTGTCCGGTGCCCCCGACGACAGAAGGCAAGGATGGCCTTCCAGATTTGTTCTCAACGGCTCCTAGCTGCCTTGGGGCTATAAAAGGAGCCCCTAGGCGCATGGAGGAGAAACACAAGCAACTCTTGAGCATTCTTGATCATCCACACTAAGTCTCTGCGCATTCGTTTTGTGTTTCTAAGTGATTCGAGCTCTGTTCTAAGTGAGAACTCTGAGATAGTCTTGTGAGCTCGATTCTTGGCCGTGTGTGTGCGCTTTTGTTGTGGATTCGTGTGTGTTGCTTCCCTCCCTTACTCTGAGCTTTCTTTGTGATCATATACTTGTAAGGGCAAGAGACTCCAATTTGTGGAGATTCCTTGCAAACGGGATAGTGAAAGGAAAAGCAAAACACCGTGGTATTCAAGTGGGTCTTTGGACCGCTTGAGAGGGGTTGATTGCAACCCTCGTCCGTCGGGACGCCACAACGTGGAAGTAGGCAAGCATTGGCTTGGCCGAACCACGGGATAAACCACCGTGTCACCTCTGTCTTGATCTCTTGTGGTATTGTGTTTTGTTGAGACTTCACCTTAGCCACTTGGCAATAATCGTGCTAACACATAACAAGTTTTTGTGGCTTAAGTTTGAAGTTTTTACAGGATCACCTATTCACCCCCCCCCCTCTAGGTGCTCTCAATTGGTATCGGAGCCGTTCTCTTCTCAAAGGGACTAACCGCCCGAAGAGATGGATCCTAAGGGGAAGGGTATAGTGATCAACGATAAAGAGAAGGAGACCTTCGTCAACGAGCCGAAGGATGACAGGCCTACCGACTCCGGCTCGGGCCAAAGACGGAAGGAAGGGAAGAAGAAGAAGACCAGGCGCATCAAGGAGATTGTCTACTACGACAGCGACGAGTCTACTTCTTCCCAAAAGGACGAGGACCACAACGACTACAAACAAAAGACGGTTAACTCAAACTTTTCTTTTGATTATTCGCGTATTCCGCATAGCTCAAATACTCATTTGCTTCCCATTCCACTTGGCAAACCTCCTCACTTTGATGGAGAGGATTACGGATTTTGGAGCCACAAAATGCGTACTCACCTGTTTTCTCTCCATCCAAGCATTTGGGAGATTGTGGAAAGTGGAATGAAATTTGATAGCTCGGATAGCCCTATGTTTATTAATGAACAGATTCATAAAAATGCACAAGCTACTACTGTGTTGCTAGCCTCTTTGTGCAGGGACGAGTATCACAAGGTGAGCGGCTTGGACAATGCCAAGCAGATCTGGGACACCCTCAAGATTTCTCATGAGGGGAACGACGTCACCTTGCTCACCAAGATGGAGTTGGTGGAGGGAGAGCTTGGACGGTTCGCCATGATAAGGGGCGAGGAGCCGACGCAAACATACAACCGGCTCAAGACCCTCATCAACAAGATAAGGAGCTACGGGAGCACGCGATGGACGGACCACGACGTCGTCCGCCTAATGCTCAGGTCCTTTACCGTACTTGATCCTCATCTCGTGAACAATATTCGTGAGAATCCCAGGTACACGATGATGACGCCCGAGGAAGTACTTGGAAAATTCGTGAGCGGGCGGATGATGATCAAGGAGGCAAGATACGTCGACGACGCGTTGAACGGACCACTCCACGAGCCTCAACCCATTGCTCTAAAAGCAACGAGGAGCAAGGAGTCGCTACCTAGCAAGGTGGCGCAAGTCGAGGCGGCCGGGCTCAATGATGAAGAGATGGCTCTCATCATCAAGAGATTCAAGACGGCGCTAAATGGTCGCAAGGGGCAGCCAAGCAAGACCAAGACCAAGGGGAAGCGCTCATGCTTCAAATGCGGTAAGCTTGGTCATTTTATCGCTAACTGTCCCGATAATGAAAGTGACCAGGAAAAGGGGAACAAAAGAGAGAAGAAGAAGCAATACAAGAAGGCAAAGGGCGAGGCGCATCTAGGAAAGGAGTGGGACTCGGATTGCTCCTCCTCCGACTCCGACAACGAAGGACTCGCCGCCACTGCCTTCAACAAATCGGCTCTCTTCCCCAACGAGCGTCTTACTTGTCTTATGGCAAGGGAGAAGAAGGTAAGTACTCAAGACTCCACTTATGCTTCTTCGAGTGATAGTGAGTCTAGTGATGATGACATAGATTATTCATGTTTGTTCAAGGGCTTAGATAGATCTAAAATAGATAAAATCAATGAATTGATTGATGCTTTGAATGAAAAGGATAGGCTTTTAGAAAAGCAAGAGGATTTATTGTATGATGAACATGATAAGTTTGTAGAGGCACAAAAATCATATGCTTTAGAAGTGAAAAGAAATGAAGTACTTTCTAGTGAAATATCTTCTTGTCATGAAACCATTGCTACTTTACAAAGTGTTAACCATGATTTAAATGCTAAATTAGAAGTAACAAATAAATCTAAGTCTTGTGTTGAAAATGTTACAATTTGCACTAGGTATAAGGATTTTGATGTTAACACTTGTAGCAAACATTTAGTTTCAATTTCAAAACTAAAAGATGAAGTGGCTAGTCTTAATGCCCAACTTAAGACTAGCAAGAGTGAAGTTGAAAAGATAAAATTTGCAAGGGATGCCTATACAATTGGAAGACATCCCTCAATTAAGGATGGGCTTGGCTTCAAGAGGGAAGCCAAGAACTTAACAAGCCATAAGGCTCCCATCTTCGTCAAGGAGAAGGGGAAGGCCCCTATGGCTAGTAATGCTAAAAAGAATCATGCTTTTATGTATTATGATAGGAGACATGCTAGAAATGCTTATAATCATTTTGATTCACATGTTTATGATTCTCATGCCATGTTTGCTTCTAGTTCTTCTTATAAGCATGATAGAGATATGTGTAGGAGAAATGTTGTACATATGCCTAGGAGAGATATTGCTCATGTACCTAGAAGGAATGTTATTCATGCTCCTAGGAAAGTAGTGAATGAACCTTCTACCATTTATTATGCTTGTAATGCTCCTTTTGCTATTTGTAGAAAGGGTAAGAAGGTAGTTGCTAGGAAATTAGGGGCTAGATGCAAGGGAGATAAATCTTGCATTTGGGTCCCTAAGGATATTTGTACTAACCTTGCAGGACCCAACATGAGTTGGGTACCTAAGACCCAAGCCTAAATTTGCCTTGCAGGTTTATGCATCCGGGGGTTCAAGCTGGATTATCGACAGCGGATGCACAAACCATATGACGGGGGAGAAGAAGATGTTCACCTCCTACGTCAAAAATAAGGATTCCCAAGATTCAATTATATTCGGTGATGGGAATCAAGGCAAGGTAAAAGGGTTAGGTAAAATTGCAATTTCTAATGAGCATTCTATATCAAATGTATTCCTAGTGGAGAGTCTTGGATATAATTTGCTATCTGTTAGTCAATTATGTCAAATGGGATATAATTGTTTATTTACAAATGTAGATGTGTCTGTCTTTAGAAGATGTGATGGTTCACTAGCTTTTAAGGGTGTACTAGACGGCAAGCTTTACTTAGTTGATTTTGCAAAAGAAGAGGCCGGTCTAGATGCATGCTTAATGGCTAAGACTTGCATGGGCTGGCTGTGGCATCGCCGCTTAGCACATGTGGGGATGAAGAATCTCCACAAGCTTCTAAAGGGAGAACACGTGATAGGTCTAACCAATGTTTATTTCGAAAAAGATAGACCTTGTGCAGCTTGTCAGGCAGGTAAACAAGTTGGAGGAGCACATCACAGCAAGAATGTGATGACCACGTCAAGACCTCTGGAGCTGCTGCATATGGACCTCTTCGGACCCGTCGCCTATCTAAGCATAGGAGGAAGTAAGTATGGTTTAGTTATTGTTGATGACTTTTCCCGCTTCACTTGGGTGTTCTTTTTGCAGGATAAGTCTGAAACCCAAGGGACCCTCAAGCGCTTCCTCAGGAGAGCTCAAAATGAGTTTGAGCTCAAGGTGAAGAAGATTAGGAGCGACAACGGGTCCGAGTTCAAGAACCTTCAAGTGGAGGAGTTTCTTGAGGAGGAAGGGATCAAGCACGAGTTCTCCGCTCCCTACACACCACAACAAAATGGTGTGGTAGAGAGGAAGAACAGGACGCTAATCGATATGGCAAGGACGATGCTTGGAGAGTTCAAGACCCCCGAGTGCTTTTGGTCGGAAGCCGTGAACACGGCTTGCCACGCCATCAACAGGGTCTACCTTCACCGCCTCCTCAAGAAGACGTCATATGAGCTACTAACCGGTAACAAACCCAATGTATCTTACTTTCGTGTTTTTGGGAGCAAGTGCTACATTCTAGTGAAGAAGGGTAGAAATTCTAAGTTTGCTCCCAAAGCTGTAGAAGGGTTTTTATTAGGTTATGATTCAAATACAAAGGCGTATAGGGTCTTCAACAAATCATCGGGTTTGGTTGAAGTCTCTAGCGACGTTGTATTTGATGAGACTAATGGCTCTCCAAGAGAGCAAGTTGTTGATTGTGATGATGTAGATGAAGAAGATGTTCCAACGGCCGCTATACGAACCATGGCGATTGGAGACGTTCGGCCACAGGAACAAGATGAACGAGATCAACCTTCTTCCTCAACGACGGTGCATCCCCCAACTCAAAATGATGAACAGGTTCATCAAAAGGAGGCGTGTGATCAAGGGGGAGCACAAGATGATCATGTGATGGAGGAAGAAGCGCAACCGGCACCTCCAACCCAAGTTCGAGCGATGATCCAAAGGGATCATCCCGTCGACCAAATTCTGGGTGACATTAGCAAGGGAGTAACTACTCGGTCTCGATTAGTTAATTTTTGTGAACATTACTCTTTTGTCTCCTCTATTGAGCCTTTCAGGGTAGAGGAGGCCTTGCTAGATCCGGACTGGGTGTTGGCCATGCAGGAGGAACTTAACAACTTCAAGCGCAATGAAGTTTGGACGCTGGTGCCTCGTCCCAAGCAAAATGTTGTGGGAACCAAGTGGGTGTTCCGCAACAAACAAGACGAGCACGGAGTGGTGACAAGGAACAAGGCTCGACTTGTGGCAAAAGGTTATGCCCAAGTCGCAGGTTTGGACTTTGAGGAGACTTTTGCTCCTGTGGCTAGGCTAGAGTCCATTCGTATCTTGCTAGCATATGCCGCTCACCATTCTTTCAGGTTGTACCAAATGGATGTGAAGAGCGCTTTCCTCAACGGGCCAATAAAGGAGGAGGTGTACGTGGAGCAACCCCCTGGCTTCGAGGATGAGCGGTACCCCGACCATGTGTGTAAGCTCTCTAAGGCGCTCTATGGACTTAAACAAGCCCCAAGAGCATGGTATGAATGCCTTAGAGATTTCTTACTTGCTAATGCTTTCAAGGTTGGGAAAGCCGATCCAACTCTTTTTACAAAGACATGTGATGGTGATTTGTTTGTATGCCAAATTTATGTCGATGACATAATATTTGGTTCTACTAATCAAAAGTCTTGTGAAGAGTTTAGCAGGGTGATGACGCAGAAATTCGAGATGTCGATGATGGGCGAGTTGAACTACTTCCTTGGGTTCCAAGTGAAGCAACTCAAGGACGGCACCTTCATCTCCCAAACGAAGTACACGCAAGATCTGCTAAAGCGGTTTGGGATGAAGGACGCAAAGCCCACAAAGACGCCGATGGGAACCGACGGACACACCGACCTCAACAAAGGAGGTAAGTCCGTTGATCAAAAAGCATACCGGTCAATGATAGGGTCTTTACTTTATTTATGTGCTAGTAGACCGGATATTATGCTTAGCGTATGCATGTGTGCTAGATTTCAATCCGATCCTAAGGAGTGTCACTTGGTGGCGGTGAAGCGAATTCTTAGATATTTAGTCGCTACGCCTTGCTTCGGGATCTGGTATCCAAAGGGGTCTAACTTTGACTTGATTGGGTACTCAGATTCCGACTATGCTGGATGTAAGGTCGATAGGAAGAGTACATCGGGGACGTGCCAATTCTTAGGAAGGTCCCTGGTGTCATGGAACTCTAAGAAACAAACCTCCGTTGCCCTATCCACCGCTGAGGCCGAGTATGTTGCCGCAGGACAGTGTTGCGCGCAACTACTTTGGATGAGGCAAACCCTCCGGGACTTTGGCTACAATCTGAGCAAAGTCCCACTCCTATGTGACAATGAGAGTGCTATCCGAATAGCGGAAAATCCTGTTGAGCACAGCCGCACAAAGCACATTGACATCCGGCATCACTTTTTGAGAGACCACCAGCAAAAGGGAGATATCGAAGTGTTTTATGTTAGCACCGAGAACCAGCTAGCCGATATCTTTACCAAGCCTTTAGATGAGAAGACCTTTTGCAGGCTGCGTAGTGAGCTAAATGTCTTAGATTCGCGGAACTTGGATTGAATTGTAGCATACATGTATTTATGCCTTTGATCATGTTCATTCTGCAATTTCGTTGCTTATTATGGTGCTCAAGTTGTACAAACACTCCCTGGACCTCACAAGTCCGTTGCAAAGTGATGCACATGTTTAGGGGGAGACATGTTACAACTTGACCCTTTGAGACTAACCATATGCTTGAGTTTGTTTGATTTAGTCTCAAAGGAGAATTGAAAGGGAACAGGTGGACTTGGACCATGAAAGACTTCCACTACACTCCGATGAGAGGGTAACTTATTCCAAGTCCATCTCATGAACTCTTATTGCCTATTTGCTCTTAATTGAAGATTTTGGTGAGGCAATGGGGTTAAAGGGCCAAGATTGATCCCGTTTTGGTGCTTGATGCCAAAGGGGGAGAAAATAAAGGCCAAAGCAATAAATGGATCAGCTACCACTTGAGAGATTTTGAAAATAATAGAATAGAGTTTTTGGTTTGTCAAAATTCTTATGTTGTCTCTCTTGTCAAAAGTTGGCTTCTTGTGGGGAGAAGTATTGTTTATGGGAAAAAGGGGGAGTTTTTGAAATCTTTGATCAATCTCTTTTGGAATGACTCTCTTTTTGCTTAAACATGTGTGTTTAACTTAGAGATAGAGATTTGAGTTTGATTTGCAAAAACAAACCAAGTGGTGGCAAAGGATGATCCATATATGCCAAAATTGAATAAAACTTAAATTTATTTGAAGTGAGTTTGCACTTGTTCTAGTTGCTTTATGTTGTGTTGGCATAAATCACCAAAAAGGGGGAGATTGAAAGGGAAATGTGCCCTTGGGCCATTTCTAAGTATTTTGGTGATTGAGTGCCAACACATGTGTTTAATTGTGAAGTTATATTCATGGATGAACAAGGTGCAAATCATGAAGTAAAGGTATGTTTCTAAGCCTTAGTACATTGGTTTTATGGACTAACATATTTGTCTAAGTGTTAGAAACAGAAAGAAGAAAAAGAGAAAAGGGGAGAGAATGACTTGGCTGTGTGCAGTCAAGTCTCAGCTCGGTCTGGAGCACCGGACTGTCCGGTGTGCACCGGACAGTGTCCGGTGCGCCAGGCTGACTCGACTCGAACTGGCCGCTCTCGGGAATTCGCCGACGGCGTACGGCTAAAATTCACCGGACTGTCCGGTGTGCACCGGACTGTCCGGTGAGCCAACGGTCGGCCAGGGCCAACGGTCGGCCGCGCAATCCGCGCGGGACACGTGGCCGAGCCAACGGTCGGAAGACGGCACCGGACTGTCCGGTGTGCACCGGACTGTCCGGTGCGCCAACTGCGCCAGATCTTCCAACGGTCGGCAACGGTCGTCTTCGCCGTTTAAGGAAACAAATCGGGCACCGGACAGTGTCCGGTGTGCACCGGACTGTCCGGTGCCCCCGACGACAGAAGGCAAGGATGGCCTTCCAGATTTGTTCTCAACGGCTCCTAGCTGCCTTGGGGCTATAAAAGGAGCCCCTAGGCGCATGGAGGAGAAACACAAGCCACTCTTGAGCATTCTTGATCATCCACACTAAGTCTCTGCGCATTCGTTTTGTGTTTCTAAGTGATTCGAGCTCTGTTCTAAGTGAGAACTCTGAGATAGTCTTGTGAGCTCGATTCTTGGCCGTGTGTGTGCGCTTTTGTTGTGGATTCGTGTGTGTTGCTTCCCTCCCTTACTCTGAGCTTTCTTTGTGATCATATACTTGTAAGGGCAAGAGACTCCAATTTGTGGAGATTCCTTGCAAACGGGATAGTGAAAGGAAAAGCAAAACACCGTGGTATTCAAGTGGGTCTTTGGACCGCTTGAGAGGGGTTGATTGCAACCCTCGTCCGTCGGGACGCCACAACGTGGAAGTAGGCAAGCATTGGCTTGGCCGAACCACGGGATAAACCACCGTGTCACCTCTGTCTTGATCTCTTGTGGTATTGTGTTTTGTTGAGACTTCACCTTAGCCACTTGGCAATAATCGTGCTAACACATAACAAGTTTTTGTGGCTTAAGTTTGAAGTTTTTACAGGATCACCTATTCACCCCCCCCTCTAGGTGCTCTCAAAGCTGCCGAAGAGATGTGCCATATCACACAAGACAACGAGCAAGGACGAAGGCCACAATAGAGAGAGCTTCGTCAGGAAAGCCCAAGTTATGATGATGCATGGTATGATGATTTCAATCATGATAAGTTTGCTTTTGATGATGCTTCCCCCCTAGCAGCAGAACTGCAGGCTACCCCATGGCCGCCTTCGTACAAACCGCCACAACTCCCCATGTATGACGGGCATTCTGACCCGAAGCAGTTCCTCATGAGTTACGAAGCAACAATATCATCATATGGTGGCAACACCGCTGTCATGGTGAAGTCCTTCGTCATGGCAGTCAGAAGTGTGGCTCAAACATGGTATTCTTCTCTTCGGCCGGGAACAACAATGTCATGGTAGAAGCTGAAGGATATGCTAGTCACCAGCTTCTAGGGTTTCTAGACGAAGCCAATGACTGCTCAAGCTCTATTCCAATGCACACTGGACCACAAGGAATACTTGCAGGCGTATGTCCGAAGGTTTCTACATCTCAGAGCTCAGGCGCCAATGGTGCCAAATGAGATTGCTATTGAAGCCATGATTAAGGGACTTCGACTAGGACCAACAGTGCAGTATTTCGCTAGGAAGGCCCCACAAACTCTAGAGAAGCTTCTACAGAAGATGGACGAGTACATCAGAGCCGACAATGACTTCCGGCAAAGAAGGGAAGAAGCCTACAGATACTCTAAGATGACCAGGGACTTCGGAGGAAGACTCCACCCGAGGCATGTCAGGACGATCCATAATCCCAGCTCAAGCGAAGACAGGGGAAACCATACTCAAGGGCATCAACATAGCTCCCAATCATCAGGAACACAGCAAAGCTCCTTCAGGCCACTAGCCCCAAGAGGCAAAGGAGGAAGATTCAGCTCGCAACCAAGAAGGTTGTTTTGCTTGTTCCGTGGAGAAGATAAGGGGCATACAACTAGGACATGCCAAGTCACGATACAGAAGCAAAAGGAAATCGTTGAGGCCGAAGCACGGCAGAATCAGCCGAAATAGGTCCTGCATACTGCTTCATGCTATTCCCTGTACATTCCTGAGTATGCGGGCAATCAACAACCCACAGTATCAGTAGCTTCGGCAAGCCACTCCCCAGCTGCATGGGCCCTGCCACCACCACCACCATTCATGGCTCCAACTTTGTCTCACAATCAACAACCAGAAGGGCATCGCCAAGTTCAACAACAACACGACGTACACGAAGAGTCCGAAGCTCGGACAGTCAACAGCACTGTACCAGAATCAAGACACATTTACAAAAGCAATAGAGGGGCTCAATCAAAAAACTTTCATACACACTCAATGTAATTTTTATTTTTCTTAGTTTTATGTCTCTACCCCAAAGATAATTTGAGAAGGTACAACCTTCGGTCTGTTGTAATAAATCTGAAGTTACACCATCGAGTGTAACAAAAAAAGTGAAGAAGCTCCAAAGTCGTTCCTACGGGGATGTAGAGCTAAAATGACACCTAAGGAAAAGGTGAAGAAGCTCTAAAGTCGTTCCTAAGGGGATACAGAGCTTAGCTCCAAAGTCGTTCCTATAGGGATGCAGAGCTAAAATACCACCTAAGTAAAAGGTGAAAAAGCTCTAAAGTCGTTCCTAAGGGGATGCAGAGCTTAGCTCCAAAGTAGTTCCTATGAGGATGCAAAGCTAAAATACCACCTAAGTAAAAGGTGAAGAGACTCTGAAGTCATTCCTAAGGGGATGCAGGGTCTTACCTTTACGAAGTGTCTATGCATTAACATTTGTTGCATCATATCATTGCATCATGTTGCATAGCATCGCATCATTCATCATCTCGCATCATCCGAAACAGTAAAAAAAGAAGGGAAATTGCTCCTTCAAACATGTTGGCTAATTCATGAGGTTAAGCTTATCCTTGATAAAGAAGTATGAAAGGATGTTTCAACAATGCAAGATCCATGCCTTCGGTGACGGTATTCTTATGCAAAGATCTACGACTTCGGCAATGGTATTTCTTATGCAAAATCTACGGCAAGGCCTTTAAGTCTAATAATGTCGCTTCGGTCGAAAAGGGGCATTTTTCATTATGAAGCGTGAAAAGAAGGGAAGGTGTTTTTTGTTTGTGGCTCAAAAATGGTACGTACGAAGATTTCATGCTCCAAAAATAAATATATTACATCATCAGATATATATAGTTGACAATTGTTTCTTACATAAGAGAGCAGCATACAAAAATTCTACAAGTGTTTTAATATACAAGGTCTAATCATCCTCTTTTAAGATTTTATCAGCAGCTTCGTTCAGGAGCCTATTCACAGCTTCGTCAATAGCTTCATTAGCTATTCTGATCACATCAAGAGCGCCCTTCAGGGCTGGATCGACCTCAGGGTCGTACGGCTCCGGAGGAGGAGAAAGTTCTGCTGCACCAAAGTATAAGTTTTCATTAATTACGAAGCTAAATCACGACAAATATACCTATAAGCCTTTCACGTTCTGTGGCTTCTTTAGCTTTCCTCGCTTCTTCTAAAGTAGTATGAGATTCTTCCTCATTTTGTCTAATAGCCTCGTCTGCCAATTCTCGACCACCATTCAACCAAACTTCAGAGTAAAAGTTTCCGCTAAGGGTAATAGCTTCGGCTGAGGATCCTTGATGTCATTTGCTGAGACAAAGAATTCTGGCTAAATTACATCCTTTTCATGCTCGCAGCCAGCTTTTTCAAGCAATGAGATGGCTCATCGAGCGCCGATGCAGGCATAAAAATCTCCTCTGTCGCTAAGGATTTTATCAAAACCTTCGTCTTTGCCACTGATCCATCTAATAACCTCGTTAGGATCACCACGAATAAAGTTCTGCTCAGTAGAGAATGCACCAACTTTAGCAAAACTACTTTTCAGCTTGTTGCAGCAATGTTGTAGCACTCCTCCTTTGCCTGACGAAGCTCCTCAACATTCTTTTGAAATCTCAATCGTTCAGTATTAGATATCTCACGGTTTGCTTGTTTGACGTTGAAGTTTCAAGCTTCTTCTCCAGTCCTTCTACTTCGGATCTATGCAATCCCACTTGAGTAGATAGAGCATATTCTAAATCAGCAATACGCTTCACATCTGCTTATTTCTTCTTTTCAAATTTCTCCATTTTTGTTTCCACTTCAGAAAGGCTAGCCAATCTAGCTTCGCTTGACTTTAACCTCTCAACTAAAGAAAGCAGGATTTTGTCCTTCTCAAGGGCCTCATTCCGAAGTGTTATGACTTCTGAGCGTAGGTTTTCAAAGGCTATCCGAGTGCTTTCGTCTTCAGCATCTTTCTGGGCCTTCAAAGCCTTGCTAAGGATAATATCCTGGCAAACAAAAAATATACAAATAATAATAATAAGTATTACCACAAACCGATTACCGCAAACCCGCCTAACAAAATCAACAAATACAAAAATAAAAATATGTAAACCTTCAAGCTATTATAAGCAAGGCTGTCTGTAAGTTGATCCTTCGGCATTGCAGATAGACCAAGTTCAAACTTCAGATAACCCATGTTATCCATTATTTCTTGGCAAACATTTATCTCCTTGTTGTTTAGTAGACAGTAAAGAAAATCATCTTCGTCATTTCCTCCGTATACTAAAGATCCTCTGGGATATTTTAGGTCCTTTGCATAGTGTTGCACTTTGGCAATTTGCTCTTCCGATAATTGTTTCCCTGAAGCATGGCGAACAATGTATCTAAAATCATCTTGAGAAGATGCTTCGAATATAGGCGATGTTAGCTTCTTTGGAAGATCTTCCTTTTCTTGCTCCACTGGCTTAATCCCCAAAGGTCTGGCTTTAGCGTAGGCAGGAGAAGCACTTCCAGCAACTGCTCCTCCCAACTCTTCAATTTTGTCCTTAGAAACCTTATTAAAAGCAGGAGTTGACACCTTCAAAGATTTCAGAACAGCGTCTAAAACGCTGGCTATTCTCCACCCTTTCCTAGGAGTTGATGCTAGAGCAGATGCTAACTTTGACAACCCTGTCATGGTTGAGGGACTCTGCAGCTTCGGTTGCTGCTCTGTCTTTGAGCCCTTTGGTTTTGCTTCTTCTACCTGAGTGACAGTAGCTTCAACAGTCATAGCAGGTGTTATCTCCGAAGCCGAGAGGGTAGCTTCGGCATATCAATAACTTCCATCTTCTCTGTAGCAGGCACTGCAGCAGTCTTGTCTAAAGAGTGCAGCTTCGGCCGATGAGTCAAAACTTTAGCCCTCTTTGGCTTTGCCGCGGTGGAAGAGGTCGTAGTTGCGATTTTCCTCTTCGTTCCTTGTTTTCGAGCGGGAAAGTAGTAGTCAGGATAAATAAATCCAATCATATCAAAAACTCTATTTAGTCTCCTTTTGCCTCGAGCACCGAAGGCAGTGTTCATGGCTTCGACCTCTGCCTTCGAATAAGTCTCCAGCAGCTCATCACTGGTCGCCTCAACGGCTTCAAGCCATTCGTCATTTGACTCGCCAAATTGACTTTTGTAGCGATAGCTGTACTTCAGGTAAACCAGGCCACTTTCACTGGAACCAGCAGCGTTTTCCTTCGACATCTCCCAAGAGGCCATACCTTATAAGCAATGTGCTCCTGAACCAAATCTCTAGTGCCAATATAAATGCACACTGTGTTGAAGGCCATCAAACATGCTTGTGCTTTGTTTCCACCTACGATCAAAGGCCTCCTGATGCCAAAGCGTGAACGTATAAGGCGCTGGATTATGCCCTTCACATCCTCCCTCTCACTCAAATCATTTTTAACATAAAACCATTGCTTCATCCATGAGCTCGACCATTTTTTCCGAAACGTTGGCACAGGACACCTCACATCAGACCGGTACACAAAGCTATAGCATCTGAAGTTGTTATGATATTGCTCTTTTCCAACTGCCTTCGTCTGGTAGGACAACTCATGAATATTGCAGAAGCAGTTGGCATCTGGCTCCAGCCCTTGGATCCTCATAGCCCAAATGAAAACTCCAACTTTAATCAAAGCTTCTGGAGTAAACTGATGAAGGTATATTTCAAATATTTTCAGCACTTTGACTAGCATCTTATGCAAGGGAAAGCGAAGCCCAACCTTCATAAAACTTTTGAATACCACCACTTCGTCTGCCTCACGAAGAGGAAAAGTATTCTCTCCTCCAGCCCTCACTACGGATATATCATGAAAATACTTGCCCTTCATCGCTTCAATATGCCCTTGCTTAACAGTGGATTTCCCAAAAACAACATGACTTGGCCTCCATGGCTGATCTTCGGCATCTTCGTTCTAACTCTCAACATCAAACTCTTGCTGTCGCTTGAGTCTCTAGACAGCCCAGCTAACATTTCATCAATGATTTTCTCGACATTGATCCTCTCTATGGCTTCTAGAAACCAGCAAGCGCGGGGTCCACGCTTTTCTTCTCTTCAGCCATTTCAGCGATGATTACAACAAAAAACCGAAGCTCAAAAAACAATTATGGTCACAGAGGTAAAAGCTAAAACGACAAAAACAGAACAAAGCTTGATAGCACGAAAAATATTTTCAGCGCAAGCCCTTGTATATATACTCAAAGCACCACGGAGCGGTGGGGCCCACAATGCAGAATGTTTCGCTATTCTAGCGAAGGGAAGGTGTTTGTTTGGACCTTTAACTAAAGGCCTTCGTTCTTTTCGCAGTCTGAATTTGTTACAAAGAAACAAACTAATACTGTGAGGGGCTACTGTTGGGGCCTTCCTCTTCCGAAGGTCCTCAAAAACACGGCTAACCATTTGCTTTCAGTATACTACTGAATATTACAGGAGCTTCGTCCAATAGGCTTCATCACGGTGAAACGGCAACGTGACCTCGGTATAACGAAAAGAAAGTACAACGAAGCACGCTTCATCAAGCAGGCTTCGTCACGACGAAACAATGAAACGATGCAAGGAGAAGGTGTTGCTCAAGTTATTAAATACAATTGGCGATGTTGCCCTTGTGATATCTTGTAAACTTTGTATGTAATTATTGAGAGCATGAATGTAATAGCGTACGAACCTTTACGGTTGCCTATAAATAGATGAACAGTACCCCTTACTATTCACGCTGGATTGTAATTACTCTCGCGTCAATACATTCAAGCAAGCCGAAGGTATCAATATAATATAAATTCTGTTAATGTTTATATGTTTATCATGAAATAAATATATGAATGAATAACATATATGGTGTCTATAAACTCTTATTTTCATGAATGGTGATAATGCTTCGAAGGACAAAGGTCCTTAATACTTAACAATTATGTTGTCTTGTTTTTTATTCACAACATTTGAGAACAAGTGACCAACATTGTCTAGACGTAGCGTAGCTCTAGTTGTAGTTCCCCAATTTCAATCTTCTTGACCTCGTTTTGGCTCTACGTCGTCTTAATGTGCGTTAAGTGACTGGTCGATTCTAAACCAACTCCAAGATCATGTCTCCCTGAGGACTTGTTTAGTTATACCCCAATCCATACGGATCGAGGGGGATTGAGAGGGTTTTAATCCCTGGTAAGTCAAAATCCTTCTTAATTTATATCAATCTCCTTCAATTCATATGGATTAAAAATAACCGAACAAGCTCTGATGGGGTTGTTCCTGAGGGATCTGGGTTATTCCCGGAGCTCCCTGCACTATCGGTCCAGTGACATATCACGAACAGTCCATCAACCGAACCGCAGAGAAGTCTTCAAGGTCCTGATGCACGCCACGTGCAAGCCTAGAGCTAGTTAGTATTTGACCATAAAAAAGCCAACAACATCAAACTTGCATAATAAATGTACTTAAGAAATCTCAGCTGCTGGCAGGTCATGTTTTTGTCGTCCTGAATTTCTCTTCATTCTTCACTGGAATTCTTATTGTTCTAACATTGTCACTTTTTTCAGCTGAGGTCAGAGAAGAAGCTGGCTTTCAAGACGGACTAAAACACTTGAAATCCAAGTGTAGTTCATCATTTGAATCCAGTCTTTGTTAGCAGGGTACCGGTATTAGAGCGTACTTTATAATCTGTGTTGTAGTTTTGTTCATGATGGAATACTTATCTGAAGCGGCAGAGCAGTACCATTCCTCCTGGGAAACTTCTAGTTGAAAATCCCTGCATGAACCTTCGTCGTTAATTTTCAATGCAAGTGAAGATGAGAGCATGAATGTTATTTTTGGTGTAGAATGGCTGGAGATCGAACCCATGGATTCTTCTTTTTAGAGGGGCTTGTTTTGGATGCCGACTTGCTACTCGCACGAAGTGGCCTCTGGCACGGACGAGTGAACGGCTCCAGCCTCCAGCCATGGCGATGCTCGCTCGCTTTTTCCTAAAAATGGAGCAGGCCACGGGATGAGCACGCACTGATGATTCACTGAAACCCGGGAGGGAGAATCGGGGCAATCAGCTAAAGTTAGCTGCCAACCAGGCATCATTAACCACCGATCATCTCGCAGCCTCTCCCCACTTCGGAGACCTCGGTAGGCGCGCAAGATGAGCATGATCGCCGTGATCACGCGGGTGGACGCCATCTGCAAGAAGTACGAGCGGTACGACACCGACAGGCACGGCGACCCCTTCTCGCGCCTCTACGCTGCCGTGGACGCCGGGATCGACGCCGCCATCGAGGTCTCCGGTCTCCCCTCCCGTGGTCTTCCCTTGGCTGCCTTAAAGACGGTTTGCCGCCACTGGTGAAACCGTGGCCGCTCATGCACGGTGACTCCGTACGTCAGAAATCGGCGAGGGCCGCGAAGGAGAAGAAGAACCGGGCGGCCTCGGTGACCCTGGAGGCCGACGTGCGGCGGACCAAGGCGCGGCTCCTGGAGGAGGTGGTCGAGCTCCAGAAGGTAGCCGCCAGGAAGGTGAACGGGCTCTCGCCGGAGGAGAAGGTGTCGCGGGCTGGTCTGGTGGCCGCGCTGCCCCACAGGATCCACGCCATCCCCGATAGCCACGGCGGCGGCGCCACAGACCAGGACGCCGGCTGGAATGCTCGGCCGGGGATCAAGCTGGACGATTATTCAGGTCTCAATTCATCTTGTGAACTTGGGCATTTGACCATAGCGAATCGACAGCTCAATTCATCTTGTGAACTTGGACATTTGGTTCTGTAACAAGCAGGCTCAGACTGGCATTCTTCTTCTTCTTCTTCTTCTTCTTCTTCTTCTTCTTCTTCTTCTTCTTCTTCTTCTTCTTCTTCTTCTTCTTCTTCTCTGAATTCAGCTGAAAGATTAGAAGAGGGGTACTTCCAGACAAGTGAGTCAGAGCAGTTCAGACGAGAGTACGAGATGCCGCGAATGAAGCAGGCAGGTCTTCCTTTCCCTGCCGCGGAGACTGCTATTTCTCCTTCTGAGTTCTGACCATGAAAATTCGTACCAGCTTGTCATCAGAGTTCAGATGGGATGTGCAGGATGAAGGGCTGGACTTCGTCTCGCAAGGTCTGGACACGCTCAAGAATCTGGCCGAGGACATGAACCAGGTTAGCTCTGTCGGTCGTAAATGCGCGCTGCTTCTGTTCTGTGTGACCTGATCCAAATTCATTCCCTGGTTGCATTTGGTTACCCCATGTACCTCTGCAGGAACTGGATAGGCAGGTCCCTCTCATGGATGAGATTGATACCAAGGTTTGAGTCTAGAGTTTCTGCTCAGCACATGTCCCAAAGAAACAAAATAAATGTTGAGCTTTTGTTTACCACAATGTTTGAGGTTAAATGATGTGCATGATTTTTGTGCAGGTGGATAAAGCTAGTTTAGAGATCAGGAGGACTAATGTGAGACTAAGACAAACTGTCAACCAGGTGGCTTTGCTTATTATTATGTTGTTGAATTCGTAAACAGTTTTTTTTTCACATTTCTGGGGAGATGTTCTTGGTTCTACTGACGAATGTGGGTGTTTTGTTTTGAGCAGTTTCGGTCAACCAGGAACTTCGCAATTGATATCATCTTGATCTGCATTATTCTTGGCATTGCAACATACCTCTACAAGTAACTTCGTCAGCTTTACTGAAAACCGTATTTTTTTCATTCGTTTATTTATTTGCCCGGTACTGAATCCTGATCGATTTGAGTGTTTCACGTTATGGTGCAGTATTCTCTCCCAGTGAAGTGAATCTTGGCCGATCTAAATGATGCGCTCGGTAAATGCATCTTCAAACTGTATAGCTATGGCAACATCAGCATCGCCGGCGCAAAAATGATTTAGGGCAGCTGCATTTTTTTGCAGAGCCCTTAGCATGCCTCCAGGATAACCTATGTCAGCATTTGCTGTAAAGAAAAGGAACCTCACAAAAATAGAGGCCAGACAACAGTCAAACAACTTGTATTGCTGTCACAAGAACCATACGCAAAGGAAAGTTTGACTGTCCAAGCAATTGAAACAATGAGCACATACACACAAAAATCTAAGGCAAGGATTAATGGTGGAATGCGTAAAGCAATAATTTGCAACCGACTTCAAATGCATACAACCACCAACGGCCTTGTGGCAATATGACAGTTTTGCACTACATCAATCTCATATCAGCAGACCAGTTTAATCTACTCCCTACTTTTGCTAGATTCCAAAGAATTTAATATTTGATGCATAATAGTACATGAACAATAAGAATAGCACAATTTCTGTCAAACAAGATACTCGTTAAACAAAATTTAATGAGCTTTGAAGCAACTCGTGTTTGTTCCATTGTCACCGCATCTTGTAGAACTGTGTTCTTGATACCTGACACCTATGCCCATTTATGGAGTACTTGAGCTTAATGTCGATATCTCGAGGGTTACTCTTATTGGGTGTGACTGTCATGGAACCAGTCAGGCTTTCCCCCTGACAGATAGTTATAACATCCTCCAGGTAGAGAACAGTTTGCTTCCAGTGAGTGGCTTTCGATCTCGGGCCTGCAAGGAGTAATTTGGAAATGAGTTGTGTTAGCCAAATTTGCTCCTAAATCACAATACCTTGCAGGTGGAAGCTAGGAAACAAGACCTGTTGAGAAGCCCATCAGCTTATGGCATTTGGTGAACGACACGTCGAAGTATGCGACAAGAGCATGAATGTAATCATTCCGCTCTGCTACCAGCTTGAATGGTACAGTAAAGGACGCATCACCTGGGGTCATTTTGGAGATATCCATTGTCTGAAATACATAGGATTTGAGATCAAATGTCACCCCACGAAAAATGAGGAAGCTATTGCCTTGGTTAGGGATGCAAATACCTTCAGTAACTGGCAGTTAGTGACAATCTGATTTGCATCCACTGTATCTACCAGTGGCTCCATCATCGCCTGTTTCTTTATGCAGCTCATATCAAATCCATATACATTATTCCAAACTGCAAAAAGGGTAACAGAGAACCCAAATAGAACTTCATTATAAATAAATACCCAGTGAAAATGCTGATACCAAAGGTTTTAGAAGGAAATAAGACTCGTGTTGACAGGTTTAACGAACCATAAACCCAAGGAACTTACATTCAATTTTGTCTTCCTTATATTCTGCGTCTTCAATCGCAGTAAGACGCAAAGAAGTCTTATCTGGCAGGACCACACCACCATCAGCCTACAGAAAAGTAGCACAACCTAAGCTGCCCTCAGAAAGTTCAAATATTTTACAGAACGACAGATAAGGATATTCATAAATAATCAAATTGTATTTTGTAAAAATAAATGCTAAAAAGAGAATAAACACAATGAATCAAACAGGTAACATCAATAGTGAAGAACAGAATCTGAAAATTGTACTGATGATTTTATAAAGGATCGCTTACAAGCCATTTATCACGTGCATATAGGACAGTGTTCAACATATTCTCGAACAGGAGGAAATAACCCATCCACTCTGAGATGATGACATCTACTTTTGGGACTGGAAGTTCTATTTCTTCCACTTTCCCTTTTATTACAGTTATGACTGCACAGATGAAAATAATTGTAAGAATACATCATAGCCAAATAAGCATTATACGTAGGTACAGAACAGAGGGTAATATGATGACAGGAATTCACCATCTGAATATCCATTTGATTTTACAATTTCCTGTGCCATGTCTGCCATCTGGGAACATTCAATCTGTAAAAGAACAGATCATTATATATTAGTAAAAGAACAGGTACTAAAGTTAAAAGCATGTTCATAAGATGTCAAGATGACAGAAGAACAGTGGCAAAGAATAGATCAAAAATGGCAGCAAAATAGAAGGATTGAAGTAAAAAAACGCAGTCACAAGATGACAAGATAACAGACAAATGGTGTCCAACAAGAAAGCAAAATACATACCCTAAACTATAGAACTTCATATACTAAACTACATGTTGTCAATATTGCAAGCCCTCCATTTGTAGACAATGAACATATTCCACATATGAAAATGGCCATCCAATTTTTTAACAGAAAAGGAGGAAAACAAACACTTTTTCAGCAGATAAGTGTTGCGGAAATGCGTATGTTGCGTTGGATTTGTGGCCACACAAGGGAAATTGAAAACATGAACAAAAGTCAACCGACTAACCGCATAGACATGTTTAGCTCCTGCTTTTGCACAGAAAAGAGAAAGAATTCCAGTTCCAGCACCAACATCAAGGACTACTTTGTTCTTGATAAGAAAGCTACTCTGGGTGATAACATTTTGATATGTTTTTGTCCGAACGACATCTTTTAGCATTTCCTGCAGTCAGCACATGCAAATAATTGGCATCTCCACTGCATAGGCATACTGACTTCAAATATTTCAAATTAATGAGATATTAGATGCTTGTCAAACGTGGTGCTAATAAGCTACTACCACATGTAAGGTTTCTTGAAGAACCACTTACTTCATGAATACCTGCAAAACAAAGAACGTGGGAAACCTTAATAAGCATCAACTTCATTGAACAGTGAAGCATGATTAGTTGAGTAAATAATTGAACTTACTGTATAGAAACAGAACACAGCAGGTAAATTTAAAAAATGGTAGCATATACGGTTATGGTGGGAAAAAACTAGTACAAGAGATAGGATATATGGACACGTGCTACATGAATCAGGTGATGACAAAAACAGAAATTCCAATAATTCAGTTCTAATGTTTCTCTTCCTCAAAACAGCACTAAAGTAGCCTAAAGTATACCAAAGATGAAAAAGAGGCTAGCGGAAGAGTACACGACACTTCAACAACAACATTCATAGAATTAATTACATTCCTTACAACAATTCAAAAGAACAAGAATACATCTTTGGCGCCTTTATTTTCCACCACATCACACTGACCACCAAACATTTAACTACACATTGGCTGAATAATAGCCACATCAAAGTATGGAGCCACTGAAGCTATGACTAACTGCCCTGTGCCAGATGTAAAACTAGATTGTAAGTAGTAGCTAATGATCAGAACTTCAGGAAAGATCAATTTTCAGCCGAGAAACAACTTCAGGAAAGATCAATTTTCAGTCAAACATTTATCATCTGGTGGAGCACTGAAAAGCCACACGCAGTACAGAACCAACAAAACAACAATCTTTTGGTTCCTCCGCAGAGACCAATGATTAATGAAAGCTCTGGTTGATGATCAATCACATCAATACTCGATTATATAATATATACAATGATAAACTATCAGAAGTGCCAACATACAGGCAACAAAATACACAAGAAAATATTTTTGCTGCTTGGCCATCAGCACCATCTAATAAATTCTTCACTCGAACTAATACTGAAATGAATACTGACTCCTACAAATAGTTAATGCACACTAAACAGGCTCCAAATTCGTGCAGGCAAAGGCCCATCCTTTTCCCCACTTACAACCATACGAGAAACTATGTCACTCCCTTGGACCCATAAGCAAACCAGGATCGAAGCTTTCGATACACAAAAACATACAAATCTGCGGGAAAATAGCGCGAAATGAACAGAAGGGGCGCGCGTACCGAAGTGGGAGTAGGAGTCGAAGTAGTAGTCGGCGCTGGTCTTTTCGCTTCCAATCACCTCCGCCGCCGCCTGCTCGTCTTCCACCCCCGCGTCGAAGCTCTCTTCCACCTCCATCCCCACCTCTTCCGCCTCCTCGTCGGATTCGACCCTCAGCCGCGACGCCGTGGCCTCGACCAGGCTGCCGTTGGCGTCGCGGTTGCCGCCCTTGCGCCGATCCATGGATCTCTCGAGAGCGTCGCGAGTTCGTGGTGCGCCGCAAAACAGGGGAGGAGGGAAAGCTAGGGTTTTGTGAGAGGGAGAAGGATTTGGTCAAAAGAGGTTTTATAGCCACGGTGGCGCAAATATCTGCCCATCCTGGATTCAGCAGACAACAGTCACACGCTCACAACCTGACAGGCCACAACGGAGCGTCCATCATATAAATCAGTTGGAGCCTTCTACTCCCACACAAAATGTAGCTGTTTTATTAACAGAAGCTAAAGCTAGTATTATGTTCTTATATTGTGATGACACATAAATTATTCAATATCGATTCAGTTTTGAATACAAACTAAGTCTGTTAAAACAAGCATAAACTTTAAAAATGGACATCATTAGAAGCAACTAACACGTGAGATAGAAGAAACACTTCACCTTTCACTCCTCACCCCACTATAGGGAGGTCGAGGAACACTTCACCGTTCACTACTCACTCTACTTCTGATATTGGCACTCGCCTCAATCATACTCAGAAACTTAGTACTCACTCCCTCTCTCGACTTGCTTGTATCCCCTACTATGAGCACTTAGGTGCAAGATAATACAAGTCTCTTTCCCTCGCTGGATGTAGAACCTTCTCTTGTCCGAACTAGGATAAACCTTATGTGTCTTCTTGCATCAACCATCCGAGACAAAGGGCATGCAGCACAAATTTACTAGTTGGTTAGGACTCGCGTGTTCAAAGCACCGACATGTTTCAAAGGGGGGTATAGTTGTTACTGTGTACGGCGGACCGTTCGGCCTGAGGGCATGAACCGTCTGCGTGTGCGCAAAATGTGTGATGCTAGCACATACACTATACCACAACCTAGCTATAACGACTTACTTAGAGTCGGTATAAACTGTTATATCAACGTACTATCAGTCGCTATAGAGTTATACCGACTAACTCTTTCTGACGCGGTAAGCGGCGTCGGCATAAACATATAGCGATAGACATGTTTATACCGACGGACGGTTAGACGTTAAAAATATATAGCGACTAACATATTTATCCCGACGGACAGTCTGTTAGAACTTATACCGACACACTGTCTGATGTGATATATGTATTTTTACCGACTAACAATCAAACGCTACGGCTATATGAGCCTAGAAAAATATATTACTAGCAGTTTCCAATTATACTGCATTCATACATAAAGTTCATACATACATAAAGTTCACAAGTTATACTGCATTCATACATAAAGTTTCCAATTATACTGCATTCATACATAAAGTTCATACATAAAAGTTCATACATACATAAAGTTCATACATATGACAATAACAATTGTACTGCATTCATACATAAAGTTCATAAGTTTGCTTTTGTTGTAATAAAGATCAAAATAAGCAGCAGCAACACTAAGTTTGGCTTGTGAAAGCTCAAAGATACTAGCTAGTACAACCACATGTTGGTTTCACAATTTTAAGTTCACTTGCAAATTTCTCTTTTGGAAAAAAATACAAAACAAAATATCTAGCTGCATCCATCCAAAAGAACTTTTGATCTTTCTTGTTGTAGCATCCATAGGCACCACCACGATCTGCTTGCTATTGTCATTATGGAGTAAACAAGTGACTTACTACCTCTAGGGCCTCCCTCCTGATAAAATTAAAACCCAAATCATTAGTAGACTACTTAGAAATCCATTCCAAAATAAACTATAGAATAGATACCACCATTGCTCCATGATTAAGCTAAATATACAATAGTTGAACGCAACAGAACTGCATGATCACAACACCTTGCTGCTGCTTATTGAGCTGCATGAATTTTAGAGAGCAGCTATTTAAATGTCCTTGCTAGGGTCTGTGCTATGTTGATCAAGCAAGTGTCCTTGCTGCTACTCAAGGACACCTTGCTGCTACTCAAAATATCAAACTAGATAGCATCAACTTCTATCAATGATCCATGCAAACAACCCTTGAGTTTTTAAGGAACAAACTAGCATGCCATGGAGATCATTTGCTAGCTTAAGTTTTCAGTGACTAGTAGAGTGTTGGTCACTTGTTCTCAAATGCTATGAATTAAGAACAAGGCAACACAAAATGTTAAAGGTTAAGGCCCTTCATTCTTCGAAGCATTATCTCTCTTAGGATATAATGATCTTCAGACGAAGGTTATGAATGATATACCTTCATCATCACAGTATAGATTAATGGAAGAAGAAGCATATGAAACATAAAACATGACATATATAATTATATGATTTTATTTATATATCTTTTATATATTAAAGTGAATGAACATAAATAATATTGAATTACATTTATACCTTCAGCTTGACAGAAGGTGAAAATCCAAGCATAATGCAACAGGGAATACAAGTCAACGTGAACAGTACGGGGTACTGTTCACCTATTTATAGACATAGGACGCAGCCTGCGTAAAATTACATTCATGCCCTTCATATTCACTATTGACTTAATAACAATTTTTCGAGGACTAGATAGCCTTTTCCTCCTTAAGTCGGTTCCTCTTTCTGCTATTAAGCCGAAGCTCCCTTGCGCGTAGCTTTGGCGCTAGTTCGACCTTCGTTTTGATCCTGCTTTTCATATTGTGTACAACTTCATCCTGAATCCGAAGGTTCCTGTACATACATAATACTTTGGAAAACATTGTTAATCATGTTTTTGAGGACCTTCGGAAGACAAAGGCCCTAACAGTAGCCCCTCGCAGTATTAATTTGTTTAAATAACGAATTTAGACTGCGACGTGAACGAAGGCCTTAAGCCGAAGGTCCGAAAAAACACCTTCCCTTTGCTAGAATAGCAGCAGTCGATGACAAACGGGGCCCACCAAGCTGCAAGGCCCTGGGCGTATAAATACGAACTCGCACTGGTATCGTTTGATACACTGTTTCTGCCATTTGGATTATTTTTCTCAAGCTTTTAGCTCTTGCTTACTAGCCTTCACTAGATTTTCGAGGTTTTTGAGCTTCGGTTTAAAGTTGTGTTTTCGCCATGTCTGAGGAAAAAATGACCAAGGAGAAGAAGGTTGTTGCGGAGACGAAAGTGACTGAAGAGTCGAAGCTATTTGAAAAGAAGAAGGATGTGGATCCTTATATTGCTGGATTTATTGAATCGATGGCAAAGACAAACACAGAGAAGATTGTTAAGGAGACACTGAAAGGTTTATCTAAAGATACTAGTGACAGCGATAGTTATGATGTGGAAAGTGGAGATGAAGATTCTGAAGATCGGCCCTACGGTCAAGCCATACCATCTTTGGGAAGTCGACTATTAAACAGAGTCATGTTGATGCTATGAGAGGAAGATACTTCCGCGACATGACTATTGTGAGGGTTGGAGGGGACAGCACTGCTCCTGCTCCTGAAGCAAATGAGGTGGTTATCTACCGAAGCTTTTTGAAAGTAGGGCTTCGGTTTCCATTGAGTAGGTTCTTAGTTGAAGTGCTAAAAATATTTCAAATTTTTCTTCATCAACTTACGCCTGAAGCTATAATCATGATGGGTTTGTTTGTCTGGGCACGAGCTTCTGTACAAGACGAAGGCCACCGGGAAGGAGCAATATCACAATAACTTCGGTTGCTACGGATTCATTGCTCGATCCAATGCAAGCCATCCAGTTCCCACATTTCGAAAGAGATGGCCTGGAGCCTGGATGGAAGAGTGGTTTTATGTTAAGAGTGATTTGATTGAAAGGGAAGATATTAAGGAGATCATCCAATGCCCTATTTGGTCCCGCTTCGGCCTTCGCAGGCCAAAGGTAGAAATCGATCAGAATGACGAAGCCTGCCAGAAAGCTTTTAGCAGGGTCTGCGCCTTCATTGGCACGAGGGATATTGTTCAAGAGCACATAGCCTATAGAGTATGGCCGCTTGTGGAAACTGGGATATGCCGAAGGAAACTACTACTGAATCAACTGAAGGTGGGTTAGTTCGATTAAAATATATTTTCAGGTTTAGAGACCGGTTTGATGAGCCAAATGATGATTGGCTAAAAAGTATCGAGGCTATCAGCGACGAGCTACTTGGAACATATAGCAAAGCCGAAAGATAATGCTATGTTCGCAGCCTTCGGAGGTCGGGGGAAGAAAAGACTGAATAGAGTCTTTGATGCTATTGGCTTTATGTACCCCGACTACCGCTACCCACCGCGGGGACAGGAGAAAAAGAGGAAGGTTGCTATTTCGGACATCCAAATTGATCCTGCGTCGAAGAGCAAAAAGATGAAGGTTTTGACCCACTGGCCGCGTTACATTGAACCGGCCGTGGTCCCTGACTTTGGTGCAGGGTCTTCTTCAGCAGTCGAAGCAACACAGACTGCTCCGATTGTTCAGAGCACCGTAGAACCAACTGTAATGTCAAAGATGCATACAATTGAAACAATCAAAGATAAGGTTGAAAAGGCTGAAGAGCCGAAAGTTGAAGTAAAAATGCCAAAAATTCTTAGCCCTCTGACAGAGGCAAGTCTGCCGAAGGTGCAAAAATCTTCTGCGGCGACCCCCAAGAGGAGATGGATGGCCAATGTGCTAGAAGTTGTACTGGAGACTACAAAGGCGCTGAGCCCTTCCCCTGCGAAGAAAATTGTTCAAGCTAAAGCCAAAGCTACTGAATCTCAAGCTGAAGCCGAAGCTGGGCCTTTAGTGCCCATTGAGACGGAGCCTGTCGTGTCTAAAGAAAAATCGGCAGAACAAATTGCTCCTGAAAAAATTGGGGCCTTTACTTCCGAAGCTTTGAATGAAAATATTGACTACATTATTCGACATGCTTCGGGGAAAAAGCTGTCCGAAGAGGAAATTCTAGAAGCCAGGCACTATGCTCGAAGTTTGAAATATCCAAAAGGAGTCTTGGTTTTCACGGGAGTAATGAAGATGATTTCTTATACTGTCTCCCGGACAACAAAGAAATATCTGTTTGTCGGGAGATAGGTACAAGCATGGATTCCCAAAGCTGGAAGACGGCCTTTCACTCTTGTCGAATGATGAACTTGCTGGCAGCCTAGCATACAATAGCATAAAGGTATAAAAATTAACTTTGAATTTGAAAATGAGGTATTTTATTTGTCATACCCAATTCTTTCCTCCTCTTGTAGGGCTTGATTCTTAGCAATGCCCTTAGGGCACAGAAAAATAACGAAGACGAAGGCTATACAATGGCTCTGAACAACCTTCGTACAGAGGTGATCGAATTGAGAAACGAAGGTCTTGAAAAAGACAAAATCTTGATTTCTCTGGTTAACAAAGTGAAAGAAGATGAAGCTAGTTTCAAGGCTCAAACTGAAGCCCAAAAAATTGAAATTGAAGACCTTTGGAGGCAACTAGCCGAAGCCAAAGAAAAATGTGCACTCGCGGAAGCTAACCAAGAAATCAACGAGTATTGGAAAAATCATTTAGAGAAAAATGTTGAAGAACTCGCACTTCCAAGGAAAGATGTTTTGAAAAATCCTTGGACTGTGTGAAGAAAATAAAAAGTAGTTTCGCCAACGTGGGCGCCTACTCCACCGAAGAAAACTTCATACGAGGCGACCCCGAAGGCGTTATTGAATGGATAAGTGGAGAGGCTGAATCTTTCAAAGAGATTTTAAGCGATCGCAGGGATGTTACGCGTTTTCCGGTGCGCGGGGGATTTCAGCTATCTTAGAGAAAGCAGGATGTGATCACGTCAAGGCCATGGCCGAAGCCGAAGCTGCCCTCTCCGTAGATGACACGAAGGATCCTTCAGCTGAAGCGACCTTGATGGGCGGAAATTCTATAATGATGTCTGGGTAAATGGTGGCCGAGAGATGGCCCATAAAATTATAAAGAAAAGTGAAAAAGACACCCATGACGCCTAGATAGAAGCGAGACAGGCTGAAGAAGCTACGGAACGTGAAAGACGTATAGGTATTGTTTATTGGCTATTAGCTTCGTCATTGTTTTTCTGGCTTTGGACTGATTAACTTTTTCCTACTTCAGCTGAATTATCTCCGCCGCCAGAACCGTTCAATCCCCTAGCGGATCCAGAAATGAAGAAAGCGTTGGACATTATAAACATAGCTGAATCCATTGTTGATGAAGTTGTTGACAAATTGCTGCACGAAGTTGCTGAGAAAGTTCTTAAAGAGGAATAGCACTTTTTGTAAAAACATTTTGAGATGGTCAATGTACCTTTATTGTAACAAGACTAATATTTGTTATGTATGGATTTAAGTCAAATATGTAAATTATTGTAATTCATTTCTTTACGATGCATGAAACTTTACATACATACCGTTTTTGAGCCTTCGGCGAAAAAACACATTCCCTTCTTTTCATGCTTCGGAAATAAAAAGATCCATACTTCGTAAAAATACCCATGCTTTGAAAAAATATCCACGCTTCGGAAAAAGATCCCTTCTTTTGTGACAGGGCTGATGAAGAAGGCTGTATTTCTCAAAGCTTATTTTGTGCCTTAGCACATTTTCATTTCTACGAAGCATTTTCCGAAGATCAACTCCGTGTTCGATTCTCATGTTACTGATGCGATATGATGTATGATGTGATGCTATGTGGAATGATGTGATGAGTTGATGCAAAAATGATGCTAATGCCGCACACACACACCCACACACCCACAGTGAAACACACAAGCTCTGCATCCCCTTAGGGACGTCTGGAATCTCTTTGTCGTTTATTTTTCGGCTTCACCACTTATTTTTCGATGTAAGTTCTGCATCCCCTTAGGAACGTCTTTTGAACTTCTTTGCCTTCTATTTCGGCGGTATAAGTTCTGCATCCCCTTAGGAACGTCTTTTGAACTTCTTCGCCTTATATTTCGGCGGTATTTGGCTCTGCATTCCCTTTAGAACGACTTTTGAGCAGGAAACTTACATTGTGCTCCCTTAGGAACGACTTTTGAGCTTCGGCAAAACTTACACTGCATTCCCTTAGGAACGACTTTTGAACTTCGGCAGAACTTATGCTGCATTCCCTTAGGAACAGCTTTTGAGCTTCGGCAATTTTCAGTTTCCATAAGTCTGTAAAGAAGATATATTCCATCTTGATAAAAGCAAAGAGTATTACAAGAATTTAAAACTAGATTTACATTGTTTATTCGTTACTAAAAAACAAAATGACATAGAACATAAAAGTATTTCAGAGGGAGGATATTGCTCAATAAATGTGCTTTGACTCTGGCATAATGTTGTTGATTGTACGAGCTTTGGATTCCTCCCTGAATTTGTGTTGTTGTTAAGAGTGCTGGCGCCCTTCTAGCTACAGGCTTCGGGAATGTGTAGGTTGTAGTGGTGGTGGCGGTGGAAGCTGAGGCCAAGAAGCCTGAGAATGGCTAGCCGAAGCAACAGAGGCTGCAAGATGATTGCCCACATACTCTGGTATGTAGGGAGAATGGCACGAAGCAGTGTGCAAGACCTGCTTCGGCTAATTCTATCAAGCTTCAGCTTCAGCTATCTCCTTTTGCTTCTGGATAGTAATTTGGCACATTCTTGTAGTATGGCCCTTGTCCTCACCATAGAATAGGCAATAGATTTTCTTGGGATGATCCCCATATCTTCCTCCGAAGCCCCTGGCGCCTCTGCCCCTTGGAGCTGGTGGCCTAAAGGAACTTTGCTGCTGCCCCGAAGACTGTGAGGTATGCTGTGGCCTCTGAAGTTGGCTTGTTTTGTCGTCACTCTGACTAGAGCTGTGGATCGATCTGACATGCCTGGGTTGGATTCTTCCTTCGAAGCCCCTGGTCATCTCAGAGAATCTGTAAGCTTCCTCCCTTCTTTGGTGGAAGTCATTGTCAGCCTAGATATATTCATCTATCTTCTGAAGTAGCTTCTCCAAAGTTTGTGGAGGCTTCCTAGCGAAGTATTGAGATATAGGTCCTGGCCGAAGACCCTTGATCATGGCCTCAATGACAATTTCATTAGGCACTGTGGGCGCTTGCGCCCTTAGTCGCAAGAACCTTCGGACATAGGCCTGAAGGTATTCCTCATGGTCCTGCGTGCACTGGAACAAGGCCTGAGCTGTGACTGGCTTCGTTTGAAAGCCTTGAAAACTAGTAATCAGCATATCCTTGAGCTTCTACCACGACGTGATTGTCCCTAGCCGAAGAGAAGAATACCATGTTTGGGCTACGTTCCGGACTACCATGACGAAGGACTTTGCCATGACAGTCGCATTGCCTCTGTATGAGGATATTGTTGCCTCATAGCTCATCAAAAATTGCTTTGGGTCCGAGTGTCCATCGTACATGGGTAGCTGGGGTGGCTTGTAGGATTGTGGCTATGGGATAGCCTGCAATTCTGCCGCCAAGGGAGAAGCATCATCAAAAGCAAAGGTATCATGATTAAAATCATCATACCATCCATCTTCGTTGAATAAGCCCTCTTGACGAAGCTCCCTGTATTGAGGCCTTCGGTCTTGGTCATCTTGAGTAAGATGACGGACTTCCTCAGTAGCTTCATCAATCTTCCTTTGAAGATCGGCCAGTCGAGCCATCTTCTCTTTTTTTCCTTTGTACTTGTTGATGAATGATTTCCATATCCCTGATCTCTTGATCCAACTCTTCCTCCTGGAATGTCAGACTAGTGGTCTTTCTCTTCTGGCTTCGAGCCTCTTGGAGAGAGAGAGTCTCCTGGTTTGTGTCCAGTGGCTGCAGTGCAGCAGCCCCTGGCGCTGTTGTCTTCTCCGGCGGCATAACAAAGGCTTCGGCTTGCCGAAGTTTGTGGAAGTGAGTACATCAAAGGTGGGTGCCAATGTTGGTCATTTGTTCTCAAATGCTATGAATTAAGAATAAGGCAACACAAAACGTTAAAAGTTAAGGCCCTTCGTCCTTCGAAGCATTATCTCCCTTAGGATATAATGATCTTCAGACGAAGGTCATGAAGGATATACCTTCATCATCACAGTATAGATCAATGGAAGAAGAAGCATATGAAACATAAAACATGACATAAATAATTATATGATTTTATTTATATATCTTTTATATATTAAAGTGAATGAACATAAATAATATTGAATTACATTTATACCTTCAGCTTGACAGAAGGTGAAAATCCAAGCGTAATGCAACAGGGAATATAAGTCAACATGAATAGTATGGGGGTACTGTTCACCTACTTATAGGCATAGGACACAGCCTGCGTAAAATTACATTCATGCCCTTCATATTCACTATTGACTTAATAATAATTTTTTGAGGACTAGATAGCCTTTTCCTCCTTAAGTCGGTTCCTCTTTCTGCTATTGAGCTGAAGCTCCCTTGCGCGTAGCTTCGGCACTAGTTCGACCTTCGTTTCGATCCTGCTTTTTCATATTGTGTATAGCTTCATCTTGAATCCGAAGGTTCCTGTACACACATAATACTTTGGAAAACATTGTTAATCATGTTTTGAAGGACCTTCGGAAGACAAAGGCCCCCAACATAGAGCTCGACTAATAGAGATATATCCATTCAATCATAACTAGTAGCAACCACATACCTACTAAAAATCAAGAATATCTACTGAAATCAGCCACATAGCCAGAAGCAGTCATAACCAAGAATATCTACAGAAATCAGTGGTAGATGCCACAAAATAGAATTGTGGTACAATGTCAATCATATATATACCTGTAGCACTCTAGGATGGTTTTGATGTCTTGCTCACCTTTAGCTATATAATCATAGAAACCATTAGTTAGAAAATATGCAATCACCATATATGAAAAAACAACAGTCAAATTGCTTCAATACCATTTCATGGCCAGAGCGAGCCTAGTTCCTTAGACTGTAAATTGTTTTAATATTAAAAATTGAAAATGAAAAATCATAATGTAAATTCAACAGTCAAATTGCTTCAATACCATTTCATGGCCAGAGCAAGCAAAGCTCTTGCTACCAGATGTATGAACTACCCCAACCTTTGAATGACTAAATTTGGCTTTTTTGTCTTTCCTTCACATTCAGGAGACACCCAATATTCAGAAAGAAACTTCCAATCCTCATCACTAACCCTTCCACTATGTTTGTTCTTCATGTCCTCTTCTGTTAAATTCTCATTAAAATACTCATGTCTGATTAGGGATTGTTTCAATGCACTCCAATCCACGTGTGTTGAGAGGGATTTGGAATTTGGGATGGATGATTAATGGATCGGAGTGCATCCAAACAAGGGCTTATTGGGTTTATAGGCCATGGGGAAAGCAGAGGAATGATAACGCACCGATATAGAAATCAGACACTATAAGTAGAATACGGTAATGTATATGTTTGTGTTGGAAATTTATGCATAGTTAACTCCAAGGACCAAGCTCCTTGGCTCAATTAGGGTCCACAACATTATGCCATTCACACACAGCTATAGAAGTAGGCCAAAATCCCCCATTCTAAATCCCCTCTGGTGTAAAAAAACGTCCTATGGAAGTAAACCCATAGTCCACATTAACTCATGATCTGAACATTCCATGTTCTTGAGAACTAAACCCTGCAAAACGTACTTGAGTGTTCCACAAATCCCCATCCATTTTGTTCAGTAGACAGAGGACTAGAGGACCCCATCCCAACCCCATTGCATCAGGACTAGTTTGGCATCTAAAGTTTCATCTGGGACTTGCCTTACAGGTTTGCAGCAACTTGAAAGCTAGAGTGTAGAGTCCACACAACAATGCAATTTCCACATGCAGATTAGATAGCTCTATGCCGCTTGATGTCAAGTGGACAACGATGCTACGGTACCTTGTCGGCGTCGGCGGGCTTCACCTTGTCGGAGTCGGCCTTCTCCTGCTCGAGCCTCTTCTTGAGCTTCTCCTGTCGCTCCCTCTCCATCTTCTACTCCCCGTCCGCCGTGGGGAAAGTAATATACAGACATATTCACTCCATCAGTCCATCAACATAGCCGTAACAATTGGATCGGGTAAATGGTCAACGAGAGGGGTTCAGGGTTTGGACCTGGATGTAGACGCTCTCCTTGGCGCGCTCCTCCTCGCTGAGCACGTGCCCCTTCGTGTCACTGAGGAGGCGCCGGCCGCCCATCGCCGCGGGGGCGCAGGGGCGTGCAGGCGCGCGGGGAGGGAGGTCAGCGCGGTCCGCATCGCCATCTCGTGCTCTCATCGTGAACTCGGGTCGAATCTGGCTGGGATGCGCTTGCCCTTCCACTATGTTGGCCTGCTTTGGGCGCGTGGCTGGGAATGGGACGGCAAACTGCACGCGCGCGGTTGGTGGATTGGAGGAGACGACGGCGCGCGACTGGGGAGGAGACAGCGCGCGGTTGGCGGCCGGCTGGCTAGGGCGCTCGGCTAGTGACGACGGTTGGCGGCGGCGGCTGGATGCTTTGGGCGACGGCGGCTCGGGAAAGGAAGATAGGGCTTTGGCCGGCTGGTATTTGGGTCATCATTTTTGCGTGCCAACAGGCCCGATAAATAGCACATGTTTTTTATGGCAACTGACAGCGCGATGCTATAGGTATGAATTGCCGACTGACAAAGCGACACTATTCACATATAAATATAACGACTAATACTCAGTTGGAATATAGACATATGTCGACTCACCATCTGTGGCCATGTATACCGACTAACAATTTGATGCTAATTCTCTATTTATAGCGACGGTCATCAGACACTAATATGGTGTTGTGGTATAGTGATAACAGCTAGAAATGTTTGGGGGCATATAAATAGAAGTGGTGCTCATGTGTGAGACCTCTCTTGGCCATTCCTAGCACACATTGAGCACATTTGTGATCCTCCAACTCACTCTCTCACACTCTTTGCTTGGGATTGAATTCTAGTGAGAGATTGATTGTTCCTAGTGCATTTGCATCAATTGGTGATTCTTGAGGCACTAGGTGATACCCTGGCAAGCGTCATCGACTTATTACTCTTGGAGGTTGCCGCCTCCTAGACGACTTGGTGGTGTCTCTGTCAAGCTCTCCCTGAAGGTTGTGGAGGAGCCGCAGTGGTGATTGTGAGGGTTTGCGCCTACCTCGTCGGAGCGGCAAGGGAGACGCTAGTGGAACTGAGGTATTGAGTGATTCCTTGTTTACTTGGCTCAAAAATCAAATTGTGTCTTGTGAAAGGGGAAATGTGCCCTTGGGCCATTTCTAAGTGTTTTGGTGATTAAGTGCCTAACACATCACTTTAATTTAACATATAATTGTGAGTATGAGCTCAGAGTAAAATAAGAAGCAAATTGAGAATTGTAAGGATAGATTGCAAACTCTACAATACTGGAGAAACAAAGGTATGATTGTAGCACTTAGTAAATTGTTTTTTGGTACTAACTATGTTCTACTAAGTGCTAGGGAAATTTTCAAAATGAGAGAGATTCAATTGGAGAAGTTTGGCTAAGGGTAGCCAAACTTGAACCAGCCTATGGTGCACCGGACTGTCCGGTGTGCACCGGACTGTGTTCGGTGCTAGGCTGGTGCACCCGGTGAACAGGGCGCTCACGAGAAAAAGCCAGGGCGCCGCGGTTATAATTCACCGGACTGTCTAGAGTGCTAGTTGTGCGCCAGGCCAATGGTCTGCAGCGGGATCAGCAGGCACCACGTGTGCCCGCCCAATGGTCACTAGGCAACACAGACTGCTCGTTATGTCATGGGACCAGAGGCTAGCAATGGTCGGCTTCACCAAACAAGGAAGGGAATCGCGCACTGTTCACTGTCCGGTGGTGCACCGTACTGTCCGGTGCGCCCATAAGCAGAAGGCAATCAGGGCCTTCCTAATGAAGGAGCAAGGGCTCCTTTGGCCCTTGGGGCTATATAAGAGGCCCCTAGGTGCCTCCATCAGTACACCAAGCATCCTTTGAATATCCTACGACACCGAGACACTGCGACCACGCTAGAGCTTTGATAGTTTGAGATTCAAGCAAGTGTTTGAGCTGTAATTCCGCCGTGCTGTTCTTGTGCTCTTCTCTCTCGACCTGTGTGCGTGAGTTGCTACAAGTTTGTCTTGTGTGTTTGCTTCTACTTCCCCCTTTTGTGGTGTATTTTGAGATCAACTGTGTAAGGGTGAGAGACTCCGATTTGTGGAGATTCCTCACAACGGGAAAAATTTGAGATAAGAAAGAGAACTGTGGTACTCAAGTTGATCAGTGGATCACTTGAGAGGGGTTGAATGCAACCCTCATCCATTGGGACACCACAACGTGGATTAGGTAAGCATTTTATGCTTGACCGAACCACAGGATAAAAATTGTCGTGTAACTTGTCTCTTTACCTTATAGCAATTCTACTCTTTCTAGTAGTTCACTTCACTTCAAAATTGCTATAAGTTTAATACTCACCTTGTGAGAGCAATTAAGTGAAGTTTTCTCCTCTCATCCTCTTCATTCGGACTTGGCTTTTGATTTCACTAATCCAATATTAGTCCGAGTTTGTTTTATTGAGCTATTTTCATAAGATCACCTATTCACCCCCCTCTATGTGCTATCAATTGGTATTGGAGTCATTCTCTTCATCAAGGGACTAATCGCCTGAAGAGATGGATCCTAAGGGTAAGGGGACTGTGGTCAACGACAAGGAGAAGGAAATCCTCAACGTCGACGAACCAAAAGGTGACAAGATCACTGACTCAGGCTCGAATAATAAGAAAAGGACAAGAAGAAGAAAAGGCGCATCAAGAAAGTCATCTACTACGACAACAATGCTTCCTCTTCTTCACCAAGGGACGACGACGACGAAGATTCCTTGTCGAAAAAGAAAACGGTTAATCAAAACTATTCTTTTGATTGCTCTCGTATCCCTTACAATTCAAATGCACATTTGTTGTCTATTCCACTTGGAAAAACCCCTCACTTTGATGGAGAAGACTATTCTTTTTGGAGTCATAAAATGCGTAGTCATTTATTTTCTCTCCATCCTAGTATTTGGGAAATAGTGGAAAATGGAATGCATTTTGATAGTAGTAATAATGTTGTATTTATTAATGAGAAAATTCATAAGAATGCCTAGGCTACTACTGTGTTGTTAGCATCTCTATGCAGGGATGAGTACAACAAAGTCAGCGACTTGGACAATGCCAAGCAAATATGGGACACCCTCAAGATTTCTCATGAGGGAAATGATGCCACGATGATAACAAAGATGGAACTGGTGGAAGGAGAGATAGAAAGGTTTGCCATGAAACAGGGAGAGGAGCCAACTGAAACCTACAACTGGCTCAAGACCCTAGTGAACATGATTCGAAGCTACAGAAGTACAAGATGGACAGATCATGATGTCGTTCGACTCATGCTAAGGTCAATTACTATTATTGATCCTCAACTTGTAAACCTTATTCATGAGAATCCTAGGTACACCAAGATGATGCCTGAGGAAATTCTCGGAAAATTCGTAAGCGGACGCATGATTATGAAGGAGGCGAGGTACGTTGATGACATTGCCAATGGACCGCTTCCTCTCTACGAGCCACATCCCGTTGCACTCAAGGCAACGACCAGCAAGGAGGTGCTACCTAACAAGGTGGCACAAGTGGAGGTTGCTAGACTCAACGAGGAAGAAATGGCGCTGGTCATTAAGTTCAAGACTGCATTGAAGGGACACAAAGAGTACCCCAACAAGAACAAATCTAAGGGAAAGCATTCTTGCTTCAAGTGTGGTAAGTCTAGTCATTTTATTGCACAATGGAAGAAGGAGAAGAAAAAGAACTACCGAAAGGAAAAGGGCGAGGCTCACATTGGCAAGGAGTGGGACCCTGACTGCTCTTCATCCGACTTTGGCGATGAGGGACTTGCTGCCTCTACCTTCGACAAGTCCTCCCTCTTCCCCAACGAGCGACATACTTGCCTCATGGCTAAGGAGAAGAAGGTACGTTCACAAGATACTCCTAAGTACACTTCTTCTAGTGATGAGAATTCTGATGATGATGATGTAGACTATAGCGATCTCTTTAAGGGTTTAGATAGATCAAAAATAGACAAAATTAATGAATTAATTGAAGCCCTTAATGGGAAGGATAGGTTGTTGGAAAAAAAGCTATTCTTTATGAAGAACATGATAAACTTGTTAATGTTGAAAAATCTCTTGCTTTAGAGGTTAATAAAAATGAAATTCTTTCTTCTGAATTGTCTTCTTGCCATGAGTCTATTTCTAGCCTTAAGAGTTTAAATGCTGATCTAAATGCTAGAATAGTAAAATCAAATATTGCTAGTTCATATGTGGAGCATGGTTCTATTTGCAATAGATGTAAAGATTTTGATGTTGGTGCGTGCAATGATCATGTTTCTACTATTATTAAGTTGAATGATGAAGTTGCCAATCTTAATGCTCAACTTAAAATTTGCAAAAATGAATGTGAGAAGATAAAATTTGCCAGGGATGCCTACACCATTGGTAGACATCCCTCCATTAAGGATGGACTTGGTTTCCAAAAGGGGACAAAGAACTTAACAAGCCAAAAGGCCTCCAATCTCATCAAGGAGAAAGGGAAGGCACCTTTGGATAGTAGTTCACATTTTTTATATAACAAGAAGAATCATGCTTATTTATATGCTCATGTTAAGATTGCCTCCAATGTTGCTCATCATGATGGTTGCTATGATCATAATGTCTTACCTATGCATCATGATGTTGTTTTTGATTCTCATGCCATGTTTGCATCGTCTAGCTCTTCATTTGCTCATGGTAGGAGTAGATCTAGGCACCATGTTCATAATGTTGTCTCTAATGCGCCTAGGAATGCATCTAATTGTCAAACCATGCTTTATCATACTTATGATGCTTCATATGTGTTATACTATAAAAATGATAAAGTTGTTGCTAGAAATGTGGGGCCTAAATGCAAGAAAGGCAAGACTTGCATTTGGATTCCAAAATCTTATGTGACTAACCTTGTAGGACCCAACAAGAGTTGGGTACCTAAATCCCAAGCCTTAACTACCTTGTAGGTTTATACATCCGAGGCACAAGCTAGATTATTGATAGCGTACGCACAAACCATATGACGGGGGAGAAGAAGATGTTCACCTCCTACGTCAGAAACAAGGATTCTCAAGACACAATTATCTTTGGAGATGGGAATCATGGCAAGGTCAAAGGTTTGGGAAAAATAGCCATCACTACCGAGCATTCAATTTCTAATGTATTCTTAGTGGAATCGCTTGGTTATAATTTGCTTTCTTTAAGTCAATTATGCCATATGAGTTATAATTGCTTATTTACAAACATTGATGTATTTGTCTTTAGAAGAAGTGATGGTTCATTAGCTTTTAATGGTGTATTGGATGGCAAGCTTTATTTAGTTGATTTTACTAAAGAGAATGCCGATCTAGATGCATGTTTAATTGCTAAGACTAACTTGGGCTGGCTCTAGCACCACCGTCTAGCACATGTTGGAATGAAGAACCTTCATAAGAGCAACTCCAAAAGTCTAGCTAAATCAACTAGTATCGGCAAAAATAGAAAAATGGCATCTAAAACTTGATCCAACAGACACTCTTTCTTCCTCGCTTCTCTATCCTACTAGGTATCCCGTCAAGGCCACTGGTCATCTTTAACGAGCGCGCTCGCCATCTCTTCCCGTTCTCATGCACGTGCCTGCAGATACAATGAGCATGAATAGACACGTACAGTACAATCCGGTCTAGTTCAAAAGCCAAAGAATAAAATGGGTTTGCTAGGTCCATCGTGTGATACATCTCCCCAGGCTGCTTGAAGTATGTGCAGTACCTTGTCTCGTCGGCCGATGATGTGGACAGTCAATTTTGGGTACCTTGGCACAGCAGGGGGTTTTAGGTGATTTGAATATGGATACACAATATTTATAGAGAGTTTGTTGGTTTACCTCATCGTTTAAGAAGTTGTCTATTTTTGGAGTTATCATAAAACTCTAAATTTAGTTAGAATTATAGCTAGACTCTTAGAGTTGCTCTAAGTTTCTAAATGGAGAACATGTGTTAGGACTAACAGATTTCTGTTTTGAGAAATACAGACCTTGTGCAACATGCCAAGCAGGGAAGCAGGTGGGAACAAATCATCCAAGCAAGAATGTGATGACGACATCAAAACCAGTGGAACTTCTTCATATGGATCTCTTCAAACCCGTTGCTTACCTTAGCATCGGGGGAAGTAAGTATGGTCTTGTAATTGTTGATGATTTGCTCGCTTCACAGGATAAATCAAAAACTTAAGAAACATTAAAGTGCTTCCTAAGGAGAGCTCAAAATGAATTTGAGCTCAAGGTGAAAAAGATCAGGAGCAACAATGGATCTGAATTTAAGAATCTTCAAGTGGAAGAATATCTTGAGGAGGAAGGCATCAAGCATGAGTTCTCCGTTCCCTACACACCACAGCAAAATGGTGTGGTAGAGAGGAAGAATCGGACGTTCATCGACATGGTAAGGACGATGCTTGGAGAATACAAGACACTGGAATGGTTTTGGTCGGAAGCCGTGAATACGGTTTGCCATGCCATAAACCGCCTCTACCTTCATCGCCTACTCAAGAAGACAACATATGAGCTCCTAACCGATAACAAACTCAATGTTTCAGACTTTCGTGTATTTGGAAGCAAATGCTACATCTTGGTTAAGAGAGGTAGACATTCAAAGTTTGCTCCCAAAGCTATAGAAGGGTTTTTATTAGGCTATGATTCAAATACAAAGGCATATAGGGTGTTCAACAAATCGTTGGGATTGGATGAAGTCACTAGTGGCGTTGTATTTGATGACACTAATGGCTCTCCAAGAGAGCAAGTTGATCTTCATGATATAGATGAAGATGAAGTTCCAACGGTTGCAATGAGAACCCTAGCAATAGGTGATGTGCGACCACAGGAACAATAAGAATAGGATCAACCATCTTCCTCAACAATGGTGCAATCCCAACTCAAGATGAGGAACAGGTACCTCAAGATGAAGGCATGGATCAAGGGGGTGCACATGAAGAAAAGGACAAGGAGAAAGACATACAACAGATGCCTCCAACTCAAGTCCGGGCCACCATTCAAAGGAATCATCCGGTGGATTAGATTCTTGGTGACATCAGCAAGGGAGTAATTACCCATTCACGATTAGCTAATTTTTATGAGCATTACTTGTTTGTTTCTTCTATTGAGCCTTTCAGGGTAGAAGAATCCTTACAGGATCCAGACTGGGTGTTGGCCATGCAGGAGGAACTCAACAACTTCAAGAGAAATAAAGTGTGGAGCCTGGTGCCACATAGGAAGCAAAATGTTGTGAGAACGAAGTGGGTGTTTGAAAGGGAAATGTGCCCTTGGGCCATTTCTATATTGTTTTGGTGATTAGATGCACAACACATTATGCTTGAACTAACATGATGTTGAGCAAAAGTGTTTGAGGCAAAATGAGTTCGGAAGAGGACTTAGTGCAAATCTCTATGGATCAAGCAAAAATGTATGCTCTGGACATTGAGTCAATTGATTTGTGTGCTAATCATGTTTGTCTAAGTGCTAGGGACTCAACTAAATCAAGTCCAAAAGAAACAAAGGAAGACAAAGGAAGAAACATAGAAAAGGTGCTGGACTGCACAGCACCGGACAGCCTGGTGCACGGTCTAGCCAACTGGGCGCTCTTAGGAATTCTGGCCTGCATCAGCTATAATTCATCGGACCGTTCGCACGAGGCACCGGATAGTCCGGTGAGCCAGATATCAGGCCATGTCAGCACCAGGCCAACGATCAACAGGAGCACTGGACAGTCTGGTGCCCCCAAGAAGCGAAAACCAGCCTATTAGCGAATTCTCTGCCGTGTCCAACACGCGTACTGTTCACTGTCCGGTGTGGACTGGACAGTCCGGTGCACCCGGGGATAGAAAGTAACTAGGGCCTTCCAAATGGAGCTAAAAATGGCTCCTAGCTCCCTTGGGGCTATAAAAGGGACCCCTAGGCGATGGAGTAGAACACCAAGCACCCATTGAACATTCTACAACATCGAGACTTCGCAAACACGCACTTGGTTCATCGTGATAGAGATTCGAGCACTTCTTTAAGTTGTAACTCCACTGTGCTATTTTGTGTGCTCGTTCTTGTCTTGTGTGCGTGTTGTTGCTACAACTCTCGCTCTTGTGTGTGTTGCTATTTCCCACTTACCCTTGTGTTCATTTGAGACCATTTTGTGTAAGGCGTGAGAGACTCTAAATTATGGAGATTCCTCACAACGCGATATTGTTGAGATAAAGAGAACCATGGTATTCAAGTTGATCTTTGGATTACTTGAAAGGGGTTAAGTGCAACACTCGTCCATTGGGACGCCACAACGTGGAGTAGGCAAGTATTCTACTTGACCGAACCATGGGATAAGAATCGTTGTCTCACGTGTCTTTAATCCTGTGCGATTCTCTCTATCTCCATTCACTACACTTGCATAATTGCTCAGTTTAATACTCACCTTGTGAAGAGCAATTAAGTGAAGAAGTTTACTCCGCTCATACTCCTCACTTGAACTTGGCCTTAGCTTTCACTAATCCAATATTAATCCAAGTTTATTTTGTTGAGTTGTTTTTATAGGATCACCTATTCACCCCCCCTCTAGGTGCTCTCTGTGTTTCGTAACAAGCAAGATGAGCATGGACTGGTGACAAGAAACAAGGCTCGAGTTGTGGCAAAAGGATATGCCCAAGTCGCAGGTTTAGATTTTGAGGAGACTTTCGCTCCTATAGCTAGGCTTGAGTCGATTCGCATTTTATTGGCCTATGTTGCTCACCATTCTTTTAAGTTGTTTCAAATGGACGTGAAGAGCGCCTTCCTTAACGAACCAATCAAGAAGGAGGTGTACGTGGAACAACTGTAATGACCAAATTATAAAACTTATAAAAGAGTTGATCTCATTGTGTGATTTGCCATCTACTTCTTGAGACATGTGACTAAACATAATTAAAAGAGATTAATTCTTTACTAAAACACAAAAAGAAAGGCCACACATCATATTGGAGTTTTGTTTGTGCATTGAATAATAATAGTGACACTAATAAAAATATAGTAATAATTTGAGAATTTAGATTTATCCCAAAGGCATAATTTAGGAAATTGGAAATGATATAGAAAAGAAAAGAGAAATACTATATAGAACAAAGTAAATTCATAAATAAATTAAATTATCCCATACCATGTTCAATATACACATTTTAATGTGAAGGCAAATTTGCCACAAAGATTTGGATTTAAATTGGAATTGAAGGTTTGAATTTGGAAAAGATGAAAAGGGAACCAGAAAATAAAAAGAACAAAAGGAAAAGGAACTCCAGCGCTTGGGCCCAAAGCAAGTCCTCAACCCAACTTGATCTCCTACGTCGCTCGGCCCACTTTGTCCCGCGGTTGCGCCCTCGCTCCCTGCCATGTGGGCGAGCACCATCAGCCGCTCAGCATCGCTTAGCGCATACCCTTGCATTCACCGACCAGTGGGCCCTACCGTTCAGAGCCGTCAACTACCTCCGGTTGAGGCGTGGCGTGGGCGGACCGGCTTGGACACTGCGAAAGTCGCCGCTGACCGAAACCAACTAGGGGTTAAAACCCTGTCGGGCCTCACTTTCCCCTCCACCCTTTCTGCGCCACCATAGAGGAAGCTCAACGTAGCACGAGAGAGGGAGTTTGGCGTGAGAGAGGGGAAGACTTCTACCGCCGCCGGCTAGACCCATACCACGGGGGTGGCCGGCCGTAGTAAAGCATCCGGGGTGATCGCGGGCAACCACCAAAGCTAACCGTTGTTGGGGCGAAGGCAAATACGCCACCCTTCGCTCGAGGCCTTCGCTGTAGTCGCCGGTCCGACGGAGACAAAACGGTCAGGGACACCCTTCGCTTGATACGGCATCAGACGAAGGCCCGCTACGAGGTCTCCCCACCGAGCGGCCTCATCCAGCTCGGAGGCCCACGTATGCTCCGGCCCATCGCAACGGGCCTTGCGTGGCCGCTGTGCGTTACGGGCCTAATTTGTAAAGGCGTTCCTGTAATTACAGTCTATAACCCTGCTTTATGGGAATATTCTGGGGATAACCTAGGTAACTGAGGGCACATGCGTCCTTAACACAAGGCGCTGGGCGCTCAGGTACCTATAAATACCCCCGCACAGTGCCCGTGAGAGGCCAGATTAACAGAGCTATTGCCATCTAGCGCGAGAACCCTGTTGACGTCACTGTTCACCCTTGTTGGATCCCCTTGCAACTGAGAGCAAGTTCCAACATTTGGCGCCCACCGTTCGTGCTACGAGAAAACCACCCGCGATGGCACCCAAAAGAGCTAACCCGAAGGCTGACGAGGCTGCGAAGGCAGCACTGCTCGCCGCAAGAAAGGGCAAGGCCCTCGCCCTCACCCAATCCACCCACCAAGAGGCCACTGAAGACGAGGTTCCCCGCACCTGCGAAGACGACACTCTCCGCACCTGCGGCCCTGAGGGACAACCGCAGCCACCCTCAGGCTTCGCACCACTGGAGGGCGCGGACCTCACCGAGGACGGTGAAGTCCTCGGCGTCTCAGCAGAAGAACAGCTATAGCTACGCGCCCTGCGCCTCAAGAACCGCAATCTCCAGAGGCAGAAGGAGATACTGGAGGCCAAGCGCCAGCGCATGTCCACACTAGCCAAAGTGCGGCAAATGATACGCGACGAAGAGCAGAAGGCCCAGGAACTCGAGCGGGAGATTGCGCTGATGCAGCGTGAAGGCCACCTCGGTCTGCAGCACGAGCCACCCCTCCAGCAGCGCGCACAACTCGAAGACACGCGCGAAGGCCACCTCGGCCTGCAGCATGGGCCACCCCTGCAACACCGCGCGCAATCGGAGGACCCGCGTTTCCCCCAGCGCGACCACACCTTCCCGCACGCCGCGCCATTCCAAGGGGTCAACTATCTCGACGAGCGAAGTCCCCTAGCGCCACACCTGCAAGTGACGCCTTGGCCAGCTAACTTCTGGGCAGGGACCTATCCTAAGTACAACGGCAGCACCGACCCGGCACAATACATAATGAGTTATCAGGTCGCCATTGCATCTTCCGGAGGGGACGACGCCACAATGGCGAAGTCTTTCATCATTGCCCTCGAGGGCCCAGCACTCACCTGGTTCACCAGGTTGCCTCCGCTGTCCATTGATTCCTGGAGAAGTCTCCGGGACAAGTTCCTGCTCAACTTCCAAGGGTACCGCCCAGATACCGACGCCCTGGCCGAACTCTCGCTTTGCAAGCAGCTGGAAAAGGAGACTCTGAGGGAGTATTACCGCAAATTTTTGACACTCAAGTCACAGCTGCCCTCAGTTGATGACCAGATCGCCATCCACTACGCTATCAGTGGTCTTCGTGCCGGCGTCCTTTACAGCCACTGCATCAGAGATCCGCCGAAGAACCTCCAGGAGTTATATCAGCTGTTTGAAAAGTACGCCAAATTCGAAGAGCTCCACCAGCGCAAGATTGAGTCCCAAAGGAAGCCAAAAGACGCTCCACAGTCCAGCCGCACGTGGACAAGGACTCCGCAGCCGGATTCTGGTCGCGACGGTCGCAGTCAACAGCAAGTACACAACATCGCCAACTAGCATCCCGCTGCTGACCCCCCTCGTCGCCAGGAATATCCCCCCCAGGGCCGCGGAAATGGAACTCGTGGTAGGGGCCGAGGGCGTGCGCAGCAGCCGCGCCGATTCTACTGCCTCTTCCATGGCGAACATTGCGCCCACCAAACCAAAGACTGCCCCGAGACGAAGGCCACCAGAGACAGAATGGCACGGGCGCAGCCAGCCGACAACCCCAGAATTGTCGCGCACAATTACCAGCAACCCCCCACCATATATCCACGCTCCCGCCCCGCATCCACCGTGTGAGGAAAATGGACCCCGGGCCTTTTGGCTAATTGAGTTTTGGTGTTTGATGAACAACACAATCTGTGAACTAATAAGTTTTCTAGTGTTTGTGTTTGTAGTTCACAGGATGCGAAGAGAATTGGACCAAGGCAATGAGGATGCAACACCTCAAAAGAAGACATAAAAAGATACATAGGAGTCCAATACTCAAGAACAAAGAAGCCCGAAGAAATTAGCAAAGAAATCCAAGATAAGGGCTGTCAGCCAGCGCCTGGTGGCGCACCGGACATTGGTGTCCGGTGTGCACCGGACTGTCCGGTGAGGCACCGGACAGTCTGCGCAGAGAGGCCGCAGACAGGCGCTCTCTGGCTGTAGCACCGGACTGTCCGGTGTGCCAACGGGCAGACGACAACGGTTGGATCCAATGGTCGACTGCTACAGGCGCCAACGGTCGGCTGACGTGGCGTGCACCGGACATCTACTGTGCAGTGTCCGGTGGTGCACCGGACTGTCCGGTGCACCCGACGGCAGAAAGCTGCTGCTTTCTGTCCAACGGCTAGTTGGGGGTGTGGAGGCTATAAATACCACCCCAACCGGCCATTCTCAAGTGTGAGAGCCCAAGCAACATACTAAGGCATATAGTGCACATTTCCAAGAGCTCAAACACCCAAGTGCTTAATAGAATCACTCGGTGATTAGCGTAGGTGCTTTGCGAAGTGCTTAGGTTAGGTAGACCGCTTTAGCGCTTGCTCTAGGTGAACCCTAGTTAGTTGAGTGAGTTTTGTAAAACCACATAACCCTCAGCTCTTGCGTGAGTCGTTGTAATTGTACCGAGTGGGGCGAGAGTCTTGCGAGACCGTGACAACCGCGTTTGTGTCACGGCCGCCACCGTGTACCAGAGGGAACGAGGCCCACGGCGTTTCGGCCGGAAGCTCGATAGTGGAGACGGCGGGGAGCGTCCGAGAGGAGCCGGAAGCGGAGCACCACTTGCGCGTGGAGAAGGCCCGCGGCTCTCTACGGAGTTACTCGACCGTGGTGCTTGGCCCTCGCGTGGGCTTCCCTTTGCGTAGGGGCACCAACGAGGATTAGTCGGGACCTTGCGCGGTTCCGGATACCTCGGTAAAAATACCGGCGTCATCCACGAGAGTTTGCTTCTCTACTTAGCTCTTTATATTCCGCATTTATATTAAGCATTTAAGTTTCAATCTTGTTGTCATACTTATTTAGTGTAGATTGAAACTTAGTCTTTGCAGTAGAGATAGCAACACTTAGACAAAACCTAGTTTGCACATTCTAGTTTTGATTATTTGCATAGGTTTTGCTCTAGGGATTTAATTGTGGCCTAGTTAAGTAAAAGTTTTAGAAGTCCTAATTCACCCCCCTCTTAGGCGTCACCCGTTTCCTTCAAGTGGTATCAGAGGCCGGTTTGGCTCATTTGAAACGCTTTAGCTTCACCGCTAAAAGAGCCGACGCTTTTTAGAGGAAGGGATGGATACCCGTAGGCCACCACACTTCGACGGCACTAACTTCCCATATTATAGTGCTAGAATGGCTTGTTACCTAGAGGCCGTTGATCTAGGTGTTTGGAGAGTCACTCGTGACGGGATGAAACCCCTCAAGAATCCCGAGAAACCCACCACGAGTGAAGAAAAAGAAATTCATTTAAATGCTAGAGCCAAAAATTGCTTGTATGAATCTCTTAGCATGGATATTTTTAATCAAGTATTTACCTTGAAAACTGCTAATGAGATTTGGCTAAAATTGCATGAGCTCCATGACGGCACATCCAATGTCCGTGAGCAAAAACATTGCCTAGTCTTAAATGAGTATAATTCTTTTGCCATGAAAGATGATGAGCTTGTTAGAGACATGTATTCTCGTTTGAATCTAATTATCAATGAGCTCAATTCTATTGGCATTAATAAGCTAGGTGATGCGGACATTGTGAGGAAGATTATCTCCCTGCTACCACAACAAAGATATGGGAGCATCATCACCATCCTTCACAACATGGAGGATTTGAGCAACATGACCCCGACCATTGTGATTGGGAAAATCGCGGCCTTTGAGATGTCACGAAAAATGAGTCGGGGAGAGGAGCCAACTTCCTCAAGACCATATGCTTTTGCATGTGATGAAAGGAAGGGCAAAAAGAAGGCTCCCACTCCAAGTTCCTCAAGTGAAGAAGAGGAAGAAGAAGAAGAAAGTGATGATGATGAAGATAATCAACCATGCACATCATCCTCCGAGGACGAAGAAACAATCCGACGCGTCGGAAAGGTAATGAGGATGATCCGCAAGATTAATCTAATGGGTGTGCCCCTGCAGGTCGAGGATCTTCTCTTTAACATTGACAGGAAAAAGCAAAGGAAGAGAGGATGCTTCGCATGTGGGGAGAAGGGCCACTTCAGGGACAACTGTCCAAATATGGCCAAACCCAAAAAGGAGAAGAGCAAAGGCAAGGCGCTCACAAGTGTTAGAACTTGGGATGATTCTTCAAGTGAAGATGAACCTCCAAGGACGCGCAACCACCGGTCCTCGTCACGATCATCACGGTCATCACACAAATGCCTTATGGCAAGAGGTAACAAAAGCATTCCATCCTCTAGTGATGAAAGTAGTAGTGATGATGAAGGTGAGGGAAAGGCCTCTCTAGAAGAACTTGCGGAAGCCGTCAATTTTTTCCAGGATGTTTGCACTAAGAAAAAGGCTCAACTTAAAACTTTGAAAAATAAGTTGGTTAGCTCTCAAAATGATTACAAAGGTTTGCTAGAAAAATTTGAAACTTTTGCAAACTTAAATAGTGAGCTATCAACTAAAATTGAGCTATTAGAATCTAGTGCTCCATCCACTGCTACCGATGATAGCCTTATTAAAAAGAATGAAAAACTTAAGGCTAAGTTAGCTAGCTCCCAAGAAGCTATTGAAAATTTGCTAGAGAAAATGGAAATTCTTAGCATACACAACAATGAGCTAACTACTAAGCTAGAAAACATTGGTAGCACCCCAGCAGCATCTTTAGTTGAAATACCTGAAATAATTAAGAAAGATGCTTCTACTTCCTGCTTTGATTTAATTGATGATTCTAACCCCTGCAACAAAGTCGTTGTTGAGAATATTGTTGTAGAGACATGTACGGATGAGGTTGCAAAGGAAAATGAACAATTAAAGCAAGAAGTGGCTCGCCTTGGCAAGGCTTTGTATGACAAGAAAGGCAAAGCCAAACAAATCCGACCTCCACAGGATAACACCACTGCGGGAGTGAACAAGCCTGTAGAGGGAGAAACTGTGATTTGTAGGCTATGCCACAAGGAAGGCCACAAGTCTTTCCAATGCAAGGCGATGACCGGGGATAAACAAAGGCAAAAGCTCAAGCAAAAGCCATCAAGCAAAATCTCCAACACCTACATCAAAAAGGTGAACAAAAAGGATGCTACACCATATTTGATCAAGAAGAAAAAGAACGGAAAGGTGATAGCAATCAAGGCCAACAAGCAAGCCAACAAAGGAAAAGGGGCCAAACGCATTTGGGTGCCAAAAGAGATAATTTCAACCATGAAAAGCACCAAGAAGGTTTGGATCCCGAAAGGGAAGTGAGTGGACCAAAGGTCTTCGGGAAATTTGGAGACTTGGCAAAATTGGGATGTATATCATGGGATACATCATATTGGATCAAGGTTATTGCCAAGTGGGTTAGTGAAAATTTTGGACCCAAATTTCCCACCCATGACTAAGGTAACTAGTTTTATTGTATTTCTCGTTTTTAGATATGCGTATCTATTTACCTTGTATCTAGTTTACCTTTCTTGCCTAGTATTACATGTGTTATGTACTTTTGCTTAAAATCATGCATACTAGGTAAATCATATGGTAGGATTGCTTGCTTTTAATTCATATACCTAAGCAAACCTACATGGCTTAAAATGTTTATTTAAGCACGGCACATAGCTTTAATATCACTCCATAGTAAATGATGCATCAATTGAAAATTTTGATTTCTACAAAGTGTATCATTTAACTTATATGTGCCAAAGTTTGGATTATAGATAATTTGCCCCTCTTGATATCAAATCAAAGTGCATGTCTCCTACAAGTATTCAAAACTTGTTTGCACACCTTTAGGGGGAGGTTACTCTATAATCTAACACTTTGAGACTAACATCTTTTCAAGTCTATTTCATGTGATAGTCTCATTGTAAGGAAAATAAGGTCCCCGGAGAAAGACAACAATCTTCCACTGCAAAATCTCCAAGAACTCTCATGTCTCTCAAGCTCGCCATTGATCTTCAATTGGTATCTTTTGAGATTACATTCAGTATCATTTACATGTCTTCTCCAATATTTGATTAGACTATATTTCATATCATATGCTTCCATGTTGCTAAAAATGCATAAGTAGTTAACTCATATTCTGTTACCTATGCATAAGGGAAGTTAGTCTTTTCAAATCATGTCTTGCACCTCTAATTTTCACATGCTTTTTCCTAAGTAGAGGATCTCTGTCAGGGGGAGTATTTCTTCATCTCTAAAGGGGGATAAAAACTCTTTCTAAAGGAGAATACTCATTTAGGGGGAGTAATCTTTTGAGGACTCCTTCAAATGGTATCATTCACATAATTTAATTTAATATCCTTCTAGTGATATCATTTGATACAATTCTTGATGAGGGCAAGCTTTTATTTACTTCCTACATGCTTTTAATGTCTTCCTTTTCGGTGGTTGATGCCAAAGGGGGAGAAGTTTAGGGACCAAAGCAATGAAAACTATATCAAACACCAAACACCACCAATTTAAAATTTTATATCTACAAATGGCTTTTCAAGTGGTTTTGGTTATTTGGTCCAAAAATAGGAAGTAAATGAATTATGGAGTTAGGGGGAGGCTTAAGTCCATAATATCACATTGTGGGGACAATCATGCATCTTAGCAAGTAGATCACATATTTTCACTCAAATACTTGTATTATTTGCTTGCTTTGGTTGTGTTGTCATCAATCACCAAAAAGGGGGAGATTGTGAGGAAAATGGACCCCAGGCCTTTTGGCTAATTGAGTTTTGGTGTTTGATGAACAACACAATCCATGAACTAATAAGTTTTCTAGTGTTTGTGTTTGTAGTTCACAGGATGCAAAGAGAATTGGACCAAGGCAATGAGGATGCAACACCTCAAAAGAAGACATAAAAAGATACATAGGAGTCCAATACTCAAGAACAAAGAAGCCCGAAGAAATCAGCGAAGAAATCCAAGATAAGGGCTGTCAGCCAGCGCCTGGTGGCGCACCGGACATTGGTGTCCGGTGTGCACCGGACTGTCCGGTGAGGCACCGGACAGTCTGCGCAGAGAGGCCGCAGACAGGCGCTCTCTGGCTGTAGCACCGGACTGTCCGGTGTGCCAACGGGCAGACGGCAATGGTCGGATCCAACGGTCGACTGCTATAGGCGCCAACGGTCGGCTAACGTGGCGTGCACCGGACATCTACTGTGCAGTGTCCGGTGGTGCACCGGACTGTCCGGTGCACCCGACGACAGAAAGCTGCTGCTTTCTGTCCAACGGCTAGTTGGGGGTGTGGAGGCTATAAATACCACCCCAACCGGCCATTCTCAAGTGTGAGAGCCCAAGCAACATACTAAGGCATATAGTGCACATTTCCAAGAGCTCAAACACCCAAGTGCTTAATAGAATCACTCGGTGATTAGCGTAGGTGCTTTGCGAAGTGCTTAGGTTAGTTAGACCGCTTTAGCGCTTGCTCTAGGTGAACCCTAGTTAGTTGAGTGAGTTTTGTAAAACCACATAACCCCTCGGCTCTTGCGTGAGTCGTTGTAATTGTACCGAGTGGGGCGAGAGTCTTGCGAGACCGTGACAACCGCGTTTGTGTCACGGCCGCCACCGTGTACCGGAGGGAACGAGGCCCGCGGCGTTTCGGCCGGAAGCTCCATAGTGGAGACAGCGGGGAGCGTCCGAGAGGAGCCGGAAGCGGAGCACCACTTGCGCGTGGAGAAGGCCCACGGCTCTCTACGGAGTTACTCGACCGTGGTGCTTGGCCCTCGCGTGGGCTTCCCTTTGCGTAGGGGCACCAACGAGGATTAGTCGGGACCTTGCGTGGTTCCGGATACCTCGGTAAAAATACCGGCGTCATCCACGAGTTTGCTTCTCTACTTAGCTCTTTATATTCTGCATTTATATTAAGCATTTAAGTTTCAATCTTGTTGTCATACTTATTTAGTGTAGATTGAAACTTAGTCTTTGCGGTAGAGATAGCAACACTTAGACAAAACCTAGTTTGCACATTCTAGTTCTGATTATTTGCATAGGTTTTGCTCTAGGGATTTAATTGTGGCCTAGTTAAGTAAAAGTTTTAGAAGTCTAATTCACCCCCCCCTCTTAGGCGTCACCCGTTTCCTTCACACCGCACCACGCTTACCAACACCATCAGGAAGTACAAATCGTACCTCCTCCACCCCCACCACCACACCAGCAACATCAAAACATCCCCCATGCCCCAAAGCAGGAAGACTTCGCCGATCAACCATATCGCGGAGTCATCCACATGATAACTGGTGGGTCCAGCACTGACTTCGACACCAAGCGGCAGAAGCGGGACCACTACCGCAGCATCAACCATGTCGCCGTCACTGGCCCAGTCGTGTAGACAAAGTGGTCCCACATACCGCTAACCTTCGACGCACGAGACGTCGACCTGCGCAGCGCCCCCCACTGCGACGCCATGGTTATCAATTGCAGCGTGGCAGGCTGGGACCTGCACAAAGTCCTAGTTGACAACGGCAGTCAGGCGGACATCATCTTCCTCCACGCCTTCGATCGCATGGGCATAAGCCACAGCCTGCTAAAGCCTTCGGACAACCCGTTGTATGGCTTCGGCGGCAAGGGCACCTTCCCCGTCGGCAAAATAGAGCTGCCTCTCCCCTTCGGTGTAGCACCCAATGCCCGAAGTGAGCAAATAACCTTTGACATTGTGGACATGGTATATCCTTACAATGCCATCATGGGCCGGGGCTCCATCAATAAGTTCGAAGCAGCCATTCACGGACTGTACCTATGCATGAAGATACCAGGTCCGTTAGGCGTCATCACAGTCTTCGGCAATCAACAGACTGCGCGCAACATAGAGCGGGACTTCGTGCCCGGTCAAAGAAACGTGCACTGCCTCACGGCCCAACGCGAGGTCCCCACGCCCACCAGCCCAACCAATAAGCAGCACGACAAGGCACAGCTGCAGAGCAACGATGGGACCAAGACTGTCCCCCTCGACCAGGCCACGCCCAGGCAGACAGTCATTATCAGCGAAGACCTTACTTCGCATGAAGAAGAGAAGCTCCTCTGCTGCCTGTCCAAGAACAAAGATGTCTTCGCCTGGTCGGCCCTCGATCTGGTCGGGGTTAGCCGTTCAATAATTGAACACAGTCTGGGAGTCGACCCTTCGGTAAGGCCGAAAAAGCAGCGGCTTCGCAAGATGTCCGACGAGAAGACGGAGGCCGCCAAGGCAGAAGTGCACCGCCTCCTGGAAGCCAAATTCATCGAGCCGGTGGCTTACCCCACATGGCTCTCCAATGTCATGATGGTGCAGAAAAAGAGCGGGAAGTGGCGAATGTGCATCGACTTCACCAGTCTCAATAAAGCCTGCCCAAAGGACAATTTCCCGTTGCCGCGGATCGACAAAATAGTCGATAGCGCGGCCGGATGCGAAGTCATGTCCCTCCTCGACTGCTTCTCCGGTTACCACCAGATATACATGAAGGAAGAAGACAAGGCTAGCACCAGCTTTATAACACCCTTCGGCACATATTGCTTCATCAGAATGCCGGAGGGACTCAAGAACGCCGGGTCCACCTTCTCCAGGCTTACCAAAACAGTGCTCGAAGGGCAAGTTGGCAGAAACATATTCACATATGTGGACGACATTGTCGTCGCCAGCAAGAGCAAGGAGGACCACCTCGCCGACCTCGCCGAAACATTCGCGAACATGCGAGACGCACAACTCCGCCTAAACCCGGAAAAGTGCGTCTTCGGCGTTCGCCAAGGCAAAATATTGGGCTACCTGGTATCACACCGCGGCATCGAGGCCAACCCAACCAAGATTCAGTCCATCATAGACATGACGCCTCCGCAGTCCGTCAGGGACGTCCAGCGCCTGATAGGCAGATTGGCCGCTCTCAACAGATTCATCTCCAGGTCCGCCGAGCGAAGTCTCCCTTTCCTCAAGACACTCCGTGGTGCAAAAGACTTCGCCTGGGGACCAGAGCAGGCGGCGGCCTTCGCCTCATTAAAACAGAACCTGACAGAGTTGGCCGTCCTTACCAGCCCCGACCCCTCGCTCCCCCTGCTACTCTACGTCGCGGCTTCGCCACATGCGGTCAGCGCGGCACTAGTGCAGGAGCAGGCTGTCGAGGGCTTGGTCCGGCAGTGCCCCGTGTACTATGTCTCCGAAGTGCTGACACCGTCCAAGTGCAACATGACAGAGCTGGAGAAGATTGCCTACGCAGTCGTCATGTCGTCGCGCAAACTGCGCCATTACTTCGAAGCATTCAAGGTCCGAGTCACCTCAAACAGGGGACTCGGCGAATTATTCAGAAACCCGGAGGCATCGATGAGGATTGCCAAGTGGGCGGCCGAACTCTCCGGCTACCACATCTGCTTCGAGCCCAGGACAGCCATCAAGTCTCAAGTCCTGGCAGACTTCATCGTCGACTGGACTGGGCCAACAACACAGCCAGACCCGTCCGCAGAGAAGATTTGGACGATCCATTGCGACGGCGCATGGTGCCATGCGGGGGCAGGCGTCGCTGCAGTCATCACCTCACCAGTCGGGGTCAAGCACAGATATGCAGCACGCCTCAGCTTCAATCTGGAATCCGACAGATGCACAAATAATATAGCGGAATACGAAGCAGTCATCCTCGGCCTCCGCAAGCTAAGGGCCCTCGGAGTCACCACCTACATCATCAAAACAGACTCCAAGGTGGTTGCCGGCCAAGTCGAGAAAGACTATGCAGCAAAGGACCCCGCGCTCATGCAGTACCTCGCGGCCATCCGAAGTCTCGAGAGGCAATTCAAAGGGTTCACCTTGCAGCATGTGGATCGGGCCAAGAATGAAGAGGCCGACGCATTGGCCAAGGTTGCCGCCAGGGGCGAAACTCTGCCCTCCGACGTGTTCTTTCATGTCATCGGCACGCCAGCCGTCCGGAGCCCCGAAGGGCTCCAAATAACCAATGACAGCGAGGGCCACCGCATAGTCAACCTTATCATGACCGAAGACTGGCGGGCACCAATAACCCTGTTCCTACAGGGGTATTATCATCCAGCCGACATCAGTGAGGCCAAGCGCCTCAGACATCGAAGCCGAGACTTCGCACTGATTGCAGGCCAACTCTACAAAAAAGGGGTCAGTCAGCCAATGCTTAAGTGCGTCACCGAAGCCGAAGGCATCCAGATCCTACGCGAAGTCCACAGTGGCACGTGCGGCTCACAGGCAGGTCCAAGGGCCCTGGCTGCCAAGGTGATCCGCCAAGGCTTTTACTGGCCCGCAATAATCTGCGCCGCAAATCAGGTCACAAGGTCCTGCGAAGCCTGCCAGAAGTTTTCTCCTCGGTCAGGCAGCCCCTCGCAGTATACAAAGCTGATCGCCCACACGTGGCCTCTCCAACGCTGGGGCCTGGACATCGTCGGGCCCCTGCCCACCGCTCAGGGGAACCTTAAGTTCGCCTTCGTCGCTGTCGAGTACTTCACCAAATGGATCGAGGCAAGGGCTGTTTCTACAATAACATCAAAGACCGCCCAAAAATTCTTCTGACAGAACATTGTTTGCCGCTTCGGAGTACCGTCCGAACTAACAGTTGACAACGGCAAGCAGTTTGACAACCAAGACTTCAAGGATTTTTGTTTCTCCATTGGCACCAAGCTTGCCTTCGCCTCAGTCTATCATCCGCAGTCCAACGGGGTCGTGGAACGCGCCAACGGGAAAATCTTCACAGCTGTCAAGAAGATGCTCCTTGATGAAAAAAAGGGCAGATGGACCGATTTGTTACCTGAGGCAGTCTGGGCACTAAACACGACTGAGTGCAGGGCGACCGGGTTTACTCCCTTCCGCCTTCTATACGGATCGGAGGCCATGACCCCGCAAGAAATAAAGCACGGGTCCCCACGAACAGTTCCGTCAGCCGTCCCCGACGTGGACGAGCCAACTTCAAAGGATCTCATTGACGGAGACCGAGTCTTCGCCCTACATGCCCTAAACAAATACCAAGCCCAGACCAAAGCATGGCGCGACCACAGTGTCATCCCGAGGGAGTTCAGCGAGGGGGACCTCGTACTTGTCCGAACAGCTCGGACGGAGTCCAAGGGCAAGCTGGAGCCCAAGTGGGAGGGCCCCTTTATAGTCAAGACAAAAGCTTCCCCCAGCGCTTACAGGCTCACAACGCCAAACGGCGAGGACCTGGAGCACTCCTGGAACATCGACAACCTCCGCAAATTTTTTTGTTTGACTCCTCAGGGCTGATTTCGCCCTTGTAATTCGCAAAAACAATCTTGTACCGGCCCACACTCTTTTCCTCCCGGGGGTGAGGTTTTTAACGAGGCGGAGCCATGTAATATATGTGTGAAAATCCCCCGCAAAAACATGCGTCGAAAAAAGACTGCGACGACGGTCTTCGACATTCGACCAATACGAGGTCTACCGCGAAGACTATCCGCGCAGAAGTCGCCTAAGGGTGCAGCCGGACTAGCACAACAAGTGCGAAAAACCGAAGTCTACCGCGAAGACTATCCGCGTAGAAGTCGCCTAAGGGTGCAGCCGGACTAGCACAACAAGTGCGAAAAAACCGAAGTCTACCGCGAAGACTATCCGCGCAGAAGTCGCCTAAGGGTGCAGCCGGACTAGCACAACAAGTGCGAAAAAACCGAAGTCTACCGCGAAGACTATCCGCGCAGAAGTCGCCTGTAACACCCAAATTCTGAATTTGGAATTGGTAGAGGAAATCTGAACAAAGTATCATTGGGAAATAAGAAAAATGAGGAGAAGAAGAATTTTTCTTTTAAAGGAAACCATTTATACATCTCATGAAATAAATAAACAAGGAGAATAAAACTTAAACTAGTAATAATAAAATAGTATGGTTTATATTCACCCTTGGATTTCAATTGATACATTTGAAAAAAAATCTGAAAACTAAAATAGAAGTATAAACTTGAAATTGGAATAGAGAATAGAAAATAAAAGAGGAGGGAAGAACTAAAGAAAATACTACATAAAATAAAATAAAAATCAGAATAAACATCCTTCCCACTTAAATTATTAAATTATACCTTTCAAACTGAGGACAAGTTATTCACAAAGTTTGAATTTAAACTTAAACTCAAATTGGATTTGAAAATGGAGAAAAGAAAATAGAAAATAAAAAGAAAAAGAATAAAAATCCTACATGGGCCGCTTCCCTGCTATTCGGCCCAACAACCGAATTAATCCCGCGCCAGCCCAACTACTCGCCTCACCTCCCTCACGCGCGCGCTGACACCCTTACCCCACCCGTCAGTCTCCCTTACGCCGCGCTTCGCTCTCTCGCTGGCGCGCGGGACCCGCCCGTCAGCCTCTGCACACGCGCGCCCAGCTTTCTCGCTCTCGCTGGCTGGCCGGGGCCCGCTTGTCGGTCATTCACGGCACGCACGCTCGCTCCTTCCCTCCCCTCCTCTGGTCCGCGGGCCCAGTCGTCAGCCGCTGCCGCACTCGTCTCTTCTCCTGTATCGCTGCAGGTGGGACCGCTTTGTCGGATCCTTCTTCAACGGATCGCGCGAGCTCGCCGCCGAGTATCGCGCTCCTACCGGTCACCGCCTCCCCCTCGCTCGGACTTTGCTCCGGGTATAAAAGCTTACCAAGCTCGCCTCCCCTCCCGTATCCGCCTACGACGGCAGCCACTGCCGTAACACCGAGAGAGAGAGAAACCGGAGAGGAGCGCCGCCGCCGCCGGCTAAAACCACACTGCGTGGGTGACCGACCGTAGCAAGGTATCCGGAGTGTTCGCGGGTGACCACGGAAGCGTTCTGCGGCACATTTTGGCGGAATAGCCCATCGGACCGCCACGAATTGCTCGTCGTCGAGCAAGCTCCACCGTGAATCCGCTCTTCTCCGTGGGCGGGTCTGCAACCCCATCAATCGCCGGTGAGACCCCTCTCTGTAGATTCACTATCTTCCCCTCTTGATTTGGCACCGATTAATTTCTAGTTCGGGGTGGTTTGGCACCGGATTGCGCGCTCGCCGGCGAAGCTCCGCCGTGAGAGCGTCACCGCCGCCGCTCGGGATGCTGGAAATTGGGGGAAGTGCTCGCGACCGTGGGATTGCAAACGGACGGTGGTGATTAAACATGGGAATACCTGTTGGGAGGATAGACCAGTACCGTAGATCTCTGATCCCTCGGCCCGGATTGGATCGGTGATTCGTTAAATCCTGACCGTAGGATCGGGATCTGAGGGTCCTGGGCAGCGTACCGGTTCACTTAGGTCAGGATTTAATCTGGGCCGCTCGGTTCAGATCGTGCGGCCGAGATCGGCCCGTACCCCTTCGTCGAGCCTATTTTGTAAAAGAGCCCCTCGGTTTTACTTAAATCAACCCGCCGTCCAGGGACCCTGTTCCCTGTGTCTCGGGATTCTCACGCCGAGCCCCCTGGACTTTCCTGTAATTGAGGCCCAGTCCAGAACTCGTTTAAATTGAATAAATAAAATAGAAAATAGATTTTTAATATGAAAATAATTGCTAAAACTTAGATAATTCATAGAAAATTCATTTTTGCTCCAAATTGAGTCATTCCAATTCCTAAAATTTTGTAATAATATTCTCTACCATTTAGAACCACTGTTTTGACATGAACTCTGTCAGAAAATTTATTTATCATTTAATCATATTATAATCACATTAAACCTTAGGAAAATCATAACTTGAATTCTACAACTCCAAAAATTAATAATTCTTTTTCCTGTGATCTTATTTTAATATGTAGATTATTAATATGTATTTTGCATATATGTTTGGTGTAATGTTAATTCTGCCTATACCATGTATGTTTGTATTGCTACGACTAGCAGTGAGGTCACGAGGATCTGAAGAATCATCCTGGTACCTGGATTCTCAAGGCCCAGGCAAGTTGTGCCCTTGATCACTTCTTTTCACCTACTCATGTTCTAATTAATCATAATGATCTGCATAGGTTAATTTTGATGGGACCCAATAGGTTACCCTAGTTTGTCTATCTTTATACCTTGTTTACCACTGAACCTTTTGGGTAGTACTTGCTAGTGCTATATATGGTTTTGGGTATGAAGATTACACTATTCATGATTATACTTTTGTTGTCAGTTGTTATTTATGGTTCATGTTAAGATCATTATGTTAATTGGAACATGGAGAACCACCCGGGAAAACAGTGCTACCACAAGGGTAGTATGGGATGCCCTTGGCTGATTAATTAGGAAAGCTAGTGGAAGACTACCTTACCCGAAAGGGGCAAGGGCAGTAGGGGAGAGGTCAGTGCGGGGAGGCCCTCGGGAGGATTTTGCTGCGATGGCGGTCCTGCAAGGGATTCCTGTACTGGATCTTCCTATAAACTGTAGCGGGTTTTCGGAAGCTAGTGGAACTTTGTAAAGGCCTCGTAGTGCTACCCTGCCTCACTTCCTTGGTAGAGGTGTATGGGATTCATGACCCCTTGGCAGATGGGTAACACGACTTGTGGGTAAAGATGCGCAACCTCTGCAGAGTGTAAAACTGGTATACTAGCCGTGCTCACGGTCATGAGCAGCTCGGACACTCACATGATTAAATTATGGAACTAAATTCAATTTGTCATATGCATTGCATCGCAGGTGATGTTGTTACTCTTGTTCTACTATTTAATTGGGCTGGTATTTACTTATACTTAGTAACTGCTAATAAAATTTTGACCAACTTTAAAAGCAATGCTCAGCTCTAACCATCTTCTTTGGTAAGCCTTACACTTCACGTGAGCTCCCACCTTTGGCGAGTTCATGCACATTATTCCCCACAACTTGTTGAGCGATGAACGTATGTGAGCTCACTCTTGCTGTCTCACATACACCACAGGTCAAGACCAGGTACTGCAGGATGATGCTCATGGAGGATGCTGTGATGAGTTCGTGAGAGGTCTAGGTCGTCGTCTCCCAGTCAACTTTGGGTTGCTGGACCGTTGTCTCCTTATAATGTAATTATTTATTTTGTATAGAACTCCTGTTATATGTAAAGATGTGACATTCGATCCTGTGCCACTATACATCATATGTGTGAGACTTGGTCCCAGCATACCTGGTGTTTATGTTAACCCCGGGTTTTGGACCCCTAAAATCCGGGTGTTACAGAAGTGGTATCAGAGGAATGTTGACTGTAGGACGAAACCTAGATAGAACTGGACAACCATTCTTTACTTACCTTACTCTGATTCTTTTCTAAAACTTTCCTTAATCTTTTCTCATCTATTTCCGCTTTACTCTGATTATTCTTACCTCTTCTTTTCTAAAGACAAAAATGGATTTCACACTTTGAAATCCGTACCTAAAGTGACTTTAGGAATAGGAGACCTAATCCTAGGAACAAAAACAAAACTATTTTTATAAATGTTTAGGTATTTGAATGTTTGTTCTTATGATACTTGCCTGATTTGGATTTTTGATTGAGTGTGATGGGTTGTGGAGTAATGTCCACAATTGCATCTGCATATACACATAGGTATAAAAAAATATAATTATAAAATAACTAGACAACCTAGATTTTTCCCCATTGGAACATATCTAGCTTAAGAGATTTATCTTATCCTAAAAGATCTCATTCTAACCACTTCATCCTATCTTAAAAGGATTCCCCCTTATCTTAATAGATCCATCTCATCTTAAAAGATACCCATCTTATCTTGAAAAGATTTTATCTCATCTTAATAGACCTAACCGACCTCGAAAGATTCTATCTTATCTTTATGGATCCATCTTATCCTAATAAACAAACTTATCCACCCTAGTTTAACAACCATGATCTAATGCAAATTAATTAGATCTTATCTAGTCACACCAATCTGACCCAGATCTGATCAAATCTAAAGTGACTTATCAAACATGTTAGATAATACTGATGAAATAATCTAGACTCTACCCCTATAGAACAGGTCTTAACTTAGTTCACCCTGCACTAAATTAAGAATGACAGATTGACTTGGTCATATGCAACTACCTTAACCATCTGATAGTTGCATAACCTCTCAATTATAAACCAGCAAGAGACTCTATCTTATCATAACATACTAATCTCCAAACACCCTAACATATTCTACCCTGTTGGACCTATCTAACCTAAACTAGTCTAATCTAGTCATATCCAATCTTACCTAATGTGACCTAATCCAGCGTGGTCTAATGTTATATAACTTAATGTGGTCCACTTAAATAGATTAATGACACTAGTAGAAGAGATTAGACCCCACTAGCCATGTATTAACTTATCTTAGCACATTGGATCAATTCAACCATGAGCTAACCCAACCCATAGAACCAAGATGAATGGTATAACCTTACTATTCCCACCTAATAACAAACAAACTTTTAACCTACACCTTGTAGTCTATCTCACCAATATATACCTCTCATCTTGACAGATTCCATCTTACCCTTGGAGACTCACCTTATACAACTGGTTACCCCAATCTGGACATAAAACAAAGATTAAGTCCTACCAAAGAATCTTTAGAGTATAACCAGCTACTAGCTTATTCATTCCGCTTATTGAATAATTTCCTTTGCAAAACTATTACCATATACCTCTAACTTTCATGGTCAATACCAGGAAAAGAAAGATTATCACGTAACAGCAAACAGAAATGAATCCTCCAAATCCTCCACCTGTTGACATCAATCAAGTGGTTGCTACCCAAAGACTGGTAATACAACAGTTAACAGACATGGTGACCGAGATGCAGAATCAGATAAGACAACAACGCGAGGAAATACGTCAGGCCCGCCAAGAAATAAGGCAAGCACGGTTGGAGAGACAACAACAACAACCTCCACCACCACCACCAGCATCACCAAGCTACATAGATATAAATTATGATGATTTGTAAGGTCTAGATGTTACTTTAGTTAGTAGATGATATGATATTATTCTAGAAGGAACAATAAGGTCTATTGACCCTATGTTTTGTTAAAGAATTATACCTCATGCTGAGATTTCTTTGTTTGTGCATATGTTCCTTTTTCCTTACAAATCTCGAGGACGAGATTATTTTTAAGGGGGGTAGGATTTGTAACACCCAAATTCTGAATTTGGAATTGGTAGAGGAAATCTGAACAAAGTAACATTGGGAAATAAGAAAAATGAGGAGAAGAAGAATTTTTCTTTTAAAGGAAACCATTTATACATCTCATGAAATAAATAAACAAGGAGAATAAAACTTAAACTAGTAATAATAAAATAGTATGGTTTATATTCACCCTTGGATTTCAATTGATACATTTGAAAAAAAATCTGAAAACTAAAATAGAAGTATAAACTTGAAATTGGAATAGAGAATAGAAAATAAAAGAGGAGGGAAGAACTAAAGAAAATACTACATAAAATAAAATAAAAATCAGAATAAACATCCTTCCCACTTAAATTATTAAATTATACCTTTCAAACTGAGGACAAGTTATTCACAAAGTTTGAATTTAAACTTAAACTCAAATTGGATTTGAAAATGGAGAAAAGAAAATAGAAAATAAAAAGAAAAAGAATAAAAATCCTACATGGGCCGCTTCCCTGCTATTCGGCCCAACAACCGAATTAATCCCGCGCCAGCCCAACTACTCGCCTCACCTCCCTCACGCGCGCGCTGACACCCTTACCCCACCCGTCAGTCTCCCTTACGCCGCGCTTCGCTCTCTCGCTGGCGCGCGGGACCCGCCCGTCAGCCTCTGCACACGCGCGCCCAGCTTTCTCGCTCTCGCTGGCTGGCCGGGGCCCGCTTGTCGGTCATTCACGGCACGCACGCTCGCTCCTTCCCTCCCCTCCTCTGGTCCGCGGGCCCAGTCGTCAGCCGCTGCCGCACTCGTCTCTTCTCCTGTATCGCTGCAGGTGGGACCGCTTTGTCGGATCCTTCTTCAACGGATCGCGCGAGCTCGCCGCCGAGTATCGCGCTCCTACCGGTCACCGCCTCCCCCTCGCTCGGACTTTGCTCCGGGTATAAAAGCTTACCAAGCTCGCCTCCCCTCCCGTATCCGCCTACGACGGCAGCCACTGCCGTAACACCGAGAGAGAGAGAAACCGGAGAGGAGCGCCGCCGCCGCCGGCTAAAACCACACTGCGTGGGTGACCGACCGTAGCAAGGTATCCGGAGTGTTCGCGGGTGACCACGGAAGCGTTCTGCGGCACATTTTGGCGGAATAGCCCATCGGACCGCCACGAATTGCTCGTCGTCGAGCAAGCTCCACCGTGAATCCGCTCTTCTCCGTGGGCGGGTCTGCAACCCCATCAATCGCCGGTGAGACCCCTCTCTGTAGATTCACTATCTTCCCCTCTTGATTTGGCACCGATTAATTTCTAGTTCGGGGTGGTTTGGCACCGGATTGCGCGCTCGCCGGCGAAGCTCCGCCGTGAGAGCGTCACCGCCGCCGCTCGGGATGCTGGAAATTGGGGGAAGTGCTCGCGACCGTGGGATTGCAAACGGACGGTGGTGATTAAACATGGGAATACCTGTTGGGAGGATAGACCAGTACCGTAGATCTCTGATCCCTCGGCCCGGATTGGATCGGTGATTCGTTAAATCCTGACCGTAGGATCGGGATCTGAGGGTCCTGGGCAGCGTACCGGTTCACTTAGGTCAGGATTTAATCTGGGCCGCTCGGTTCAGATCGTGCGGCCGAGATCGGCCCGTACCCCTTCGTCGAGCCTATTTTGTAAAAGAGCCCCTCGGTTTTACTTAAATCAACCCGCCGTCCAGGGACCCTGTTCCCTGTGTCTCGGGATTCTCACGCCGAGCCCCCTGGACTTTCCTGTAATTGAGGCCCAGTCCAGAACTCGTTTAAATTGAATAAATAAAATAGAAAATAGATTTTTAATATGAAAATAATTGCTAAAACTTAGATAATTCATAGAAAATTCATTTTTGCTCCAAATTGAGTCATTCCAATTCCTAAAATTTTGTAATAATATTCTCTACCATTTAGAACCACTGTTTTGACATGAACTCTGTCAGAAAATTTATTTATCATTTAATCATATTATAATCACATTAAACCTTAGGAAAATCATAACTTGAATTCTACAACTCCAAAATTAATAATTCTTTTTCCTGTGATCTTATTTTAATATGTAGATTATTAATATGTATTTTGCATATATGTTTGGTGTAATGTTAATTCTGCCTATACCATGTATGTTTGTATTGCTACGACTAGCAGTGAGGTCACGAGGATCTGAAGAATCATCCTGGTACCTGGATTCTCAAGGCCCAGGCAAGTTGTGCCCTTGATCACTTCTTTTCACCTACTCATGTTCTAATTAATCATAATGATCTGCATAGGTTAATTTTGATGGGACCCAATAGGTTACCCTAGTTTGTCTATCTTTATACCTTGTTTACCACTGAACCTTTTGGGTAGTACTTGCTAGTGCTATATATGGTTTTGGGTATGAAGATTACACTATTCATGATTATACTTTTGTTGTCAGTTGTTATTTATGGTTCATGTTAAGATCATTATGTTAATTGGAACATGGAGAACCACCCGGGAAAACAGTGCTACCACAAGGGTAGTATGGGATGCCCTTGGCTGATTAATTAGGAAAGCTAGTGGAAGACTACCTTACCCGAAAGGGGCAAGGGCAGTAGGGGAGAGGTCAGTGCGGGGAGGCCCTCGGGAGGATTTTGCTGCGATGGCGGTCCTGCAAGGGATTCCTGTACTGGATCTTCCTATAAACTGTAGCGGGTTTTCGGAAGCTAGTGGAACTTTGTAAAGGCCTCGTAGTGCTACCCTGCCTCACTTCCTTGGTAGAGGTGTATGGGATTCATGACCCCTTGGCAGATGGGTAACACGACTTGTGGGTAAAGATGCGCAACCTCTGCAGAGTGTAAAACTGGTATACTAGCCGTGCTCACGGTCATGAGTAGCTCGGACACTCACATGATTAAATTATGGAACTAAATTCAATTTGTCATATGCATTGCATCGCAGGTGATGTTGTTACTCTTGTTCTACTATTTAATTGGGCTGGTATTTACTTATACTTAGTAACTGCTAATAAAATTTTGACCAACTTTAAAAGCAATGCTCAGCTCTAACCATCTTCTTTGGTAAGCCTTACACTTCACGTGAGCTCCCACCTTTGGCGAGTTCATGCACATTATTCCCCACAACTTGTTGAGCGATGAACGTATGTGAGCTCACTCTTGCTGTCTCACATACACCACAGGTCAAGACCAGGTACTGCAGGATGATGCTCATGGAGGATGCTGTGATGAGTTCGTGAGAGGTCTAGGTCGTCGTCTCCCAGTCAACTTTGGGTTGCTGGACCGTTGTCTCCTTATAATGTAATTATTTATTTTGTATAGAACTCCTGTTATATGTAAAGATGTGACATTCGATCCTGTGCCACTATACATCATATGTGTGAGACTTGGTCCCAGCATACCTGGTGTTTATGTTAACCCCGGGTTTTGGACCCCTAAAATCCGGGTGTTACATCGCCTAAGGGTGCAGCTGGACTAGCACAACAAGTGCGAAAAAACCGAAGTCTACCGCAAAGACTATCCGCGCAGAAGTCGCCTAAGGGTGCAGCCGGACTAGCACAACAAGTGCGAAAAAACCGAAGTCTACCGCGAAGACTATCCGCGCAGAAGTCGCCTAAGGGTGCAGCCGGACTACCACAACAAGTGCGAAAAAACCGAAGTCTACCGCGAAGACTATCCGCGCAGAAGTCGCCTAAGGGTGCAGCCGGACTAGCACAACAAGTGCGAAAAACCGAAGTCTACCGCGAAGACTATCCGCGTAGAAGTCGCCTAAGGGTGCAGCCGGACTAGCACAACAAGTGCGAAAAAACCGAAGTCTACCGCGAAGACTATCCGCGCAGAAGTCGCCTAAGGGTGCAGCCGGACTAGCACAACAAGTGCGAAAAAACCAAAGTCTACCGCGAAGACTATCCGCGCAGAAGTCGCCTAAGGGTGCAGCTGGACTAGCACAACAAGTGCGAAAAAACCGAAGTCTACCGCAAAGACTATCCGCGCAGAAGTCGCCTAAGGGTGCAGCCGGACTAGCACAACAAGTGCGAAAAAACCGAAGCCTACCACAAAGACTGTCCGTGCAGAAGACACCTAAGGGTGCAACCGGACTAGCAAAACAAAAGCAGAAACGACTACATCAAATCGTCCGCGCCAAGACCAACTATAATCGCACCAGCACAGCACAACAAAACACACCAGACAAAGTACACAACGCCTTCGCAGGCATAGACAAGCGAGGGCACACAACTTCATCATACAAGCCTTTACACATATACAAGCGAGGGCACCACACTCTACATCGGCTCAACCTTAGGAATAATTCCCATCTCCCTATAATTAAATAACATTATCCTAAGCTCCTCACCCGCAAAAAGACTTCGCAGTTCCCCTTCACCTATATTCACGGCGGCCGGCAAAGACAACAGTTCCTGCCGGCCAGCCCTACTCACACGAAGCCGAGCCCCCTCCGCCCCACTAACTCTACGCTTCGCAACCGCCCTTCGTCGTCGTCGCCCGGTGCTAGGACCTGGCACATCTCCCGCGTCCGCGGCGTGCGGCGAAGCCTCCGCCGCAGCCACATCCAAGGCCGCAAAGTAGTCCAAATCCTCCGACGACGACTCCTCAGTGCACTCAACCGAGCTCCCAGAGTCAGCAAAATCAAAAAACTCAGATGCAGATCCACCACATTCATTACCACCTTCCGCGGTCGAAGCCGCCAAAAATTTAGTAGTAGCGGTTGCGTGCGCAGGCCCAAAATCTTGAACCTGCGCAGCAACCAAAATTCAGCAACATATACAAATTTCCCCAACCCTCTACACCCACTACGCCACCTGCGAAGGCCCTGACATTGCGGGAGCCTCCGCCGTTGGCTCCGCCGTTGCTTCCGCTGTTGTTTCCACCGCCACCGCTGCGGGATCTTCAGCACTCGGCGCAGCAGCTGCGGGGGCATCAGGCGCGCCTTCGGCGACCTCTGGGGGCAGGTCTTCGCCGGCCGCAGTGGATGCGGGGGCATCCGGTGCGTCTTCCGCAGTCTCCGGGGTCGGCTCCAGGGCGACCCCAGACACGGCCTCCGCCGGGGTTGGCTCCGGGTCAGACAGCGCGCTGTTCAACGCCCCGAAGTCGTCCACCCTCTCGCCACGCGCTGCCTAAGACAAAACACACAAAATTCAGCACACACACACAGCCTACATCCAACAAACACCAAACAAACGAAAACGTTACCTGAGCCCTCGCCGTCTCGGCCCGCTCCCTGACCACCTCGCGACCGTGCGGACCCCACATCCGGTCGTAGATGGCTCCGGCGGATTCCTTCACTACGGGGTCCTCAACCTTAAAGATATCTCGCTCAAAATCTTCATCGACTTGGTCGAAGACCTCGAAGTGCCGGCACCCTTCGCGGGAGAGCGCGTTCATCGCCCCCTCGCAAGTGACCAGGGAGGCATACGCCATAAACCCCTCCACGACAGTGGGGAGTGCCTGCAACTCCTCCTGCACCCACTCCAGGCAGCGAAGTCCGGGCTCTCGGTCCGGCACTTCGAAATCACCGGTCCCCGCGCCCAGCCCACGGTATGTATCTATAAGCAGCTGGTGCGTCCGCTCTGCCTCCGCGCGTGACATGGCCTCGGCCCTCTCCACGCGGCTCTCCAGGGCGGTGAGCCGCTCCTGCAGCTGCTCAGCGCGCTCCCTGGCAAGATTGCCCTCCGCCCGTGCCAGGTTAGCCTCCGCCTGCGCAGCCTGCGCCTTGACAAGGGCCTCGTTGGTCTCCCTCCTCTCCCCCGCCAACTGGCGCTGGAGGTCAGCCTTCTCTCCCTCCAGCATGGCCACCTTGTCCGCCAGCTTGCGACACTTGCTGTCGGCGGCTGATTTCTCACGGACGACGTCAGCGTGTTGTGTCCGAAGTCTCTCGACTTCGGCAGCCACAACTGCCGTGAGGGCCCCCGACGCTGTGCGGCTGGCGAAGTCAGCCACCTGCAGAGCAATCGTAAGACCGCGGCCCCAGCAAGCCGATATATATATATATATATATATATATAAACGAAGTCTAGCTCAGCGGACCTGATTTAGCGCCTCCGTCACCTCCTTCAGCTGGCGGGACGCAGCGCCCGCCTCATCCCTGACAACCGCGAGGGCTGACACCTCGCCTCCAGCGCTAAGAGCCCCTCCCTTCGCCTTCGGCACTGCGGCAACCGTCGTGGTCGCCGCGGCAGGCGCAACCATAGCAAGTTGGCCTTCGCCCGACCCTACGACGTACCAACGAATAAATTAAAAAAAACGAAAAAGAAAAAAAAAGAAAAAAGCCAACGACTTACCACCAAGATAGTTTACTCCGCTCATTAAGTGAAGAAGTTTACTCCGCTCATACTCCTCACTTGAACTTGGCCTTAGCTTTCACTAATCCAATATTAATCCAAGTTTATTTTGATGAGTTGTTTTTATGGGATCACCTATTCACCCCCCCTCTAGGTGCTCTCTGTGTTCCGTAACAAGCAAGATGAGCATGGACTGGTGACAAGAAACAAGGCTCGAGTTGTGGCAAAAGGATATGCCCAAGTCGCAGGTTTAGATTTTGAGGAGACTTTCGCTCCTATAGCTAGGCTTGAGTCGATTCGCATTTTATTGGCCTATGTTGCTCACCATTCTTTTAAGTTGTTTCAAATGGACGTGAAGAGCGCCTTCCTTAACGAACCAATCAAGAAGGAGGTGTACGTGGAACAACTGTAATGACCAAATTATAAAACTTATAAAAGAGTTGATCTCATTGTGTGATTTGCCATCTACTTCTTGAGACATGTGACTAAACATAATTAAAAGAGATTAATTCTTTACTAAAACACAAAAAGAAAGGCCACGCATCATATTGGAGTTTTGTTTGTGCATTGAATAATAATAGTGACACTAATAAAAATACAGTAATAATTTGAGAATTTAGATTTATCCCAAAGGCATAATTTAGGAAATTGGAAATGATATAGAAAAGAAAAGAGAAATACTATATAGAACAAAGTAAATTCATAAATAAATTAAATTATCCCATACCATGTTCAATATACACATTTTAATGTGAAGGCAAATTTGCCACAAAGATTTGGATTTAAATTGGAATTGAAGGTTTGAATTTGGAAAAGATGAAAAGGGAACCAGAAAATAAAAAGAACAAAAGGAAAAGGAACTCCAGCGCCTGGGCCCAAAGCAAGTCCTCAACCCAACTTGATCTCCTACGTCGCTCGGCCCACTTTGTCCCGCGGTTGCGCCCTCGCTCCCTGCCATGTGGGCGAGCACCATCAGCCGCTCAGCATCGCTTAGCGCATACCCTTGCATTCACCGACCAGTGGGCCCTACCGTTCAGAGCCGTCAACTACCTCCGGTTGAGGCGTGGCGTGGGCGGACCGGCTTGGACACTGCGAAAGTCGCCGCTGACCGAAACCAACTAGGGGTTAAAACCCTGTCGGGCCTCACTTTCCCCTCCACCCTTTCTGCGCCACCATAGAGGAAGCTCAACGTAGCACGAGAGAGGGAGTTTGGCGTGAGAGAGGGGAAGACTTCTACCGCCGCCGGCTAGACCCATACCACGGGGGTGGCCGGCCGTAGTAAAGCATCCGGGGTGATCGCGGGCAACCACCAAAGCTAACCGTTGTTGGGGCGAAGGCAAAGACGCCACCCTTCGCTCGAGGCCTTCGCTATAATCGCCGGTCCGACGGAGACAAAACGGTCAGGGACACCCTTCACTTGATACGGCATCAGACGAAGGCCCGCTACGAGGTCTCCCCACCGAGCGGCCTCATCCAGCTCGGAGGCCCACGTATGCTCCGGCCCATCGCAACGGGCCCTGCGTGGCCGCTGTGCATTACGGGCCTAATTTGTAAAGGCGTTCCTGTAATTACAGTCTATAACCCTGCTTTATGGGAATATTCTGGGGATAACCTAGGTAACTGAGGGCACATGCGTCCTTAACACAAGGCGCTGGGCGCTCAGGTACCTATAAATACCCCCGCACAGTGCCCGTGAGAGGCCAGATTAACAGAGCTATTGCCATCTAGCGCGAGAACCCTGTTGACGTCACTGTTCACCCTTGTTGGATCCCCTTGCAACTGAGAGCAAGTTCCAACATTTGGCACCCACCGTTCGTGCTACGAGAAAACCACCCGCGATGGCACCCAAAAGAGCTAACCCGAAGGCTGACGAGGCTGCGAAGGTAGCACTGCTCGCCGCAAGAAAGGGCAAGGCCCTCGCCCTCACCCAATCCACCCACCAAGAGGCCACTGAAGACGAGGTTCCCCGCACCTGCGAAGACGACACTCTCCGCACCTGCGGCCCTGAGGGACAACCGCAGCCACCCTCAGGCTTCGCACCACTGGAGGGCGCGGACCTCACAGAGGACGGTGAAGTCCTCGGCGTCTCAGCAGAAGAACAGCTACAGCTGCGCGCCCTGCGCCTCAAGAACCACAATCTCCAGAGGCAGAAGGAGATACTGGAGGCCAAGCGCCAGCGCGTGTTCGCACTAGCCAAAGTGCGGCAAATGATACACGACGAAGAGCAGAAGGCCCAGGAACTCGAGCGGGAGATTGCGCTGATGCAGCGTGAAGGCCACCTCGGTCTGCAGCACGAGCCACCCCTCCAGCAGCGCGCACAACTCGAAGACACGCACGAAGGCCACCTCGGCCTGCAGCATGGGCCACCCCTGCAACACCACGCGCAACCGGAGGACCCGCGTTTCCCCCAGCGCGACCACACCTTCCCGCACGCCGCGCCATTCCAAGGGGTCAACTATCTCAACGAGCGAAGTCCCCTGGCGCCACACCTACAAGTGACGCCTTGGCCAGCTAACTTCCGGGCAGGGACCTATCCCAAGTACAACGGCAGCACCGACCCAGCACAATACATAATGAGTTATCAGGTCGCCATTGCATCTTCCGGAGGGGACGACGCCACAATGGCGAAGTCTTTCATCATTGCCCTCGAGGGCCCAGCACTCACCTAGTTCACCAGGTTGCCTCCGCTGTCCATTGATTCCTGGAAAAGTCTCCGGGACAAGTTCCTGCTCAACTTCCAAGGGTACCGCCCAGATACCGATGCCCTGGCCGAACTCTCGCTCTGCAAGCAGCTGGAAAAGGAGACTCTGAGGGAGTATTACTGCAAATTTTTGACACTCAAGTCACAGCTGCCCTCAGTTGATGACCAGATCGCCATCCACTATGCTATCAGTGGTCTTCGCGCCGGCGTCCTTTACAGCCACTGCATCAAAGATCCGTCGAAGAACCTTCAGGAGTTACATCAGCTATTTGAAAAGTACGCCAAATCCGAAGAGCTCCACCAGCGCAAGATTGAGTCCCAAAGGAAGCCAAAAGATGCTCCACAGTCCAGCCGCACGTGGACAAGGACTCCGCAGCCGGATTCCGGTCGCGACGGTCGCAGTCAACAGCAAGTACACAACATCGCCAACCAGCATCCCGCTGCTGACCCCCTCGTCGCCAGGAATATCCCCCCCAGGGCCACGGAAATGGAACTCGTGGTAGGGGCCGAGGGCGTGCGCAGCAGCCGCGCCGATTCTACTGCCTCTTCCATGGCGAAGATTGCGCCCAACAAACCAAAGACTGCCCCAAGACGAAGGCCACCAGAGACAGAATGGCACGGGCGCAGCCAGCCGACAACCCCAGAATTGTCGCGCACAATTACCAGCAACCCCCCCACCATATATCCACGCTCCCGCCCCGCATCCACCGCACCACGCTTACCAACACCATCAGGAAGTACAAATCGTACCTCCTCCACCCCCACCACCACACCAGCAACATCAAAACATCCCCCATGCCCCAAAGTAGGAAGACTTCGCCGATCAACCATATCGCGGAGTCATCCACATGATAACTGGTGGGTCCAGCACTGACTTCGACACCAAGCGGCAGAAGCGGGACCACTACCGCAACATCAACCATGTCGCCGTCACTAGCCCAGTCGTGCAGACAAAGTGGTCCCACATACCGCTAACCTTCGACGCACGAGACGTCGACCTGCGTAGCGCCCCCCACTGCGACGCCATGGTTATCAATTGCAGCGTGGCAGGCTGGGACCTGCACAAAGTCCTAGTTGACAACGGCAGTCAGGCGGACATCATCTTCCTCCACGCCTTCGATCGCATGGGGATAAGCCACAGCCTGCTAAAGCCTTCGGACAACCCGTTGTATGGCTTCGGTGGCAAGGGCACCTTCCCCGTCGGCAAAATAGAGCTGCCTCTCTCCTTCAGTGTAGCACCCAATGCCCGAAGTGAGCAAATAACCTTTGACATTATGGACATGGTATATCCTTACAATGCCATCATGGGCCGGGGCTCCATCAATAAGTTCGAAGCAGCCATTCACGGACTGTACCTATGCATGAAGATACCAGGTCCGTTAGGCGTCATCACAGTCTTTGGCAATCAACAGACTGCGCGCAACATAGAGCGGGACTTCGTGCCCAGTCAAAGAAACGTGCACTGCCTCATGGCCCAACGCGAGGTCCCCGCGCCCGCCAGCCCAACCAATAAGCAGCACGACAAGGCACAGCTGCAGAGCAACGACGGGACCAAGACTGTCCCCCTCGACCAGGCCACGCCCAGACAGACAGTCATTATCAGCGAAGACCTTACTTCGCATGAAGAAGAGAAGCTCCTCTACTGCCTGTCCAAGAACAAAGATGTCTTCGCCTGGTCGGCCCTCGATCTGGTCGGGGTTAGCCATTCAATAATTGAACACAGTCTGGGAATCGACCCTTCGGTAAGGCCGAAAAAGCAGCGGCTTCGCAAGATGTCCGACGAGAAGACGGAGGCCGCCAAGGCAGAAGTGCACCGCCTCCTGGAAGCCAAATTCATCGAGCCGGTGGCTTACCCCACATGGCTCTCCAATGTCGTGATGGTGCAGAAAAAGAGCGGGAAGTGGCGAATGTGCATCGACTTCACCAGTCTCAATAAAGCCTGCACAAAGGACAATTTCCCGTTGCCGCGGATTGACAAAATAGTCGATAGCGCGGCCGGATGCGAAGTTATGTCCCTCCTCGACTGCTTCTCCAGTTACCACCAGATATACATGAAGGAAGAAGACAAGGCTAGCACCAGCTTTATAACACCCTTCGGCACATATTGCTTCATTAGAATGCCGGAGGGACTCAAGAACGTCGGGTCCACCTTCTCCAGGCTTACCAAAACAGTGCTCGAAGGGCAAGTTGGCAGAAACATATTCACATATGTGGACGACATTGTCGTCGCCAGCAAGAGCAAGGAGGACCACCTCGCCGACCTCACCGAAACATTCGCGAACATGCGAGACGCACAACTCCGCGTAAACCCGGAAAAGTGCGTCTTCGGCGTTCGCCATGGCAAAATATTGGGCTACCTGGTATCACACCGCGGCATCGAGGCCAACCCAACCAAGATTCAGGCCATCATAGACATGACGCCTCCGCAGTCCGTCAGGGACGTCCAGCGCCTGACAGGCAGATTGGCCGCTCTCAACAGATCCATCTCCAGGTCCACCGAGCGAAGTCTCCCTTTCCTCAAGACACTCCGTGGTGAAAAAGACTTCGCCTGGGGACCAGAGCAGGCGGCGGCCTTCGCCTCATTAAAACAGTACCTGACAGAGTTGGCCGTCCTTACCAGCCCCGACCCCTCGCTCCCCCTGCTACTCTACGTCGCGGCTTCGCCACATGCGGTCAGCGCGGCACTAGTGCAGGAGCAGGCTGTCGAGGGCGTGGTCCGGCAGTGCCCCGTGTACTATGTCTTCGAAGTGCTGACACCGTCCAAGTGCAACATGACAGAGTTGGAGAAGATTGCCTACGCAGTCGTCATGTCGTCGCGCAAACTGCGCCATTACTTCGAAGCATTCAAGGTCCGAGTCACCTCAAACCGGGGACTCAGCGAATTATTCAGAAACCCGGAGGCATCGGTGAGGATTGCCAAGTGGGCGGCCGAACTCTCCGGCTACCACATCTGCTTCGAGCCTAGGACAGCCATCAAGTCTCAAGTCCTGGCAGACTTTGTCGTCGACTGGACTGGGCCAACAACACAGCCAGACCCGTCCGCAGAGAAGATTTGGACGATCCATTGCGACGGCGCATGGTGCCATGCGGGGGTAGGCGTCGCTGCAGTCATCACCTCACCAGTCGGGGTCAAGCACAGATATGCAGCACGCCTCAGCTTCAATCTGGAATCTGACAGATGCACAAATAATATAGCGGAATACGAAGCAGTCATCCTCGGCCTCCGCAAGCTAAGGGCCCTCGGAGTCACCACCTACATCATCAAAACAGACTCCAAGGTGGTTGCCGGCCAAGTCGAGAAAGACTATGCAGCAAAGGACCCCGCGCTCATGCAGTACCTCGCGGCCATCCGAAGTCTCGAGAGGCAATTCAAAGGGTTCACCTTGCAGCATGTGGATCGGGCCAAGAATGAAGAGGCCGACGCATTGGCCAAGGCTGCCGCCAGGGGCGAAACTCTGCCCTTCGACGTGTTCTTTCATGTCATCGGCACGCCAGCCGTCCGGAGCCCCGAAGGGCTCCAAATAACCAATGACAGCGAGGGCCACCGCATAGTCAACCTTATCATGACCGAAGACTGGCGGGCACCAATAACCCTGTTCCTACAGGGGTATTATCATCCAGCCGACATCAGTGAGGCCAAGCGCCTTAGACATCGAAGCCGAGACTTCGCACTGATTGCAGGCCAACTCTACAAAAAAGGGGTCAGTCAGCCAATGCTTAAGTGCGTCACCGAAGCCGAAGGCATCCAAATCCTACGCGAAGTCCACAGTGGCACGTGCGGCTCACACGCAAGTCCAAGGGCACTGGCTGCCAAGGTGATCCGCCAAGGCTTTTACTGGCCCGCAATAATCTGCGCCGCAAATCGGGTCACAAGGTCCTGCGAAGCCTGCCAGAAGTTTTCTCCTCGGTCAGGCAGCCCCTCGCAGTATACAAAGCTGATTGCCCACACGTGGCCTCTCCAACGCTGGGGCCTGGACATCGTCGGGCCCCTGCCCACCGCTCAGGGGAACCTTAAGTTCGCCTTCGTCGCTGTCGAGTACTTCACCAAATGGATCGAGGCAAGGGCTGTTTCTACAATAACATCAAAGACTGCCCAAAAATTCTTCCGGCAGAACATTGTTTGCCGCTTCGGAGTACCGTCCGAACTAACAGTTGACAACGGCAAGCAGTTTGACAACCAAGACTTCAAGGATTTTTGTTTCTCCATTGGCACCAAGCTTGCCTTCGCCTCAGTCTATCATCCGCAGTCCAATGGGGTCGTGGAACGCGCCAACGGGAAAATCTTCACAACTGTCAAGAAGATGCTCCTTGATGAAAAAAGGGCAGATGGACCAATTTGTTACCTGAGGCAGTCTGGGCACTAAACACGACTGTGTGCAGGGCGACCGGGTTTACTCCCTTCCGCCTTCTATACGGATCGGAGGCCATGACCCCGCAAGAAATAAAGCACGGGTCCCCGCGAACAGTTCCGTCAGCCGTCCCCGACGTGGACGAGCCAACTTCAAAGGATCTCATTGACGGAGACCGAGTCTTCGCCCTATAGGCCCTAAACAAATACCAAGCCCAGACCAAAGCATGGCGCGACCACAGTGTCATCCCGAGGGAGTTCAGCGAGGGGGACCTCGTACTTGTCCGAACAGCTCGGACGGAGTCCAAGGGCAAGCTGGAGCCCAAGTGGGAGGGCCCCTTTATAGTCAAGACAAAAGCTTCCCCCAGCGCTTACAGGCTCACAACGCCAAACGGCGAGGACCTGGAGCACTCCTGGAACATCGACAACCTCCGCAAATTTTTTGTTTGACTCCTCAGGGCTGATTTCGCCCTTGTAATTCGCAAAAACAATCTTGTACCGGCCCGCACTCTTTTCCTCCCGGGGGGTGAGGTTTTTAACGAGGCGGAGCCATGTAATATATGTGTGAAAATCCCCTGCAAAAACATGCGTCGAAAAAAGACCGCGACGATGGTCTTCGACATTCGACCAATACGAGGTCACCGCAAGGCTAAGCGCTAGCCACCCTCGCGTGCGACAAATCCGCGCAGAAGTCGCCTAAGGGTGCAGCCGGACTAGCACAACAAGTGCAAAAAAACCGAAGTCTACCGCGAAGACTATCTGCGCAGAAGTCGCCTAAGGGTGCAGCCGGACTAGCACAACAAGTGCGAAAAAACCGAAGTCTACCGCGAAGACTATCCGCGCAGAAGTCGCCTAAGGGTGCAGCCGGACTAGCACAACAAGTGCGAAAAAACCGAAGTCTACCGCGAAGACTATCCGCGTAGAAGTCGCCTAAGGGTGCAGCCGGACTAGCACAACAAGTGCGAAAAAACCGAAGTCTACCGCGAAGACTATCCGCGCAGAAGTCACCTAAGGGTGCAGCCGGACTAGCACAACAAGTGCGAAAAAACCGAAGTCTACCGCGAAGACTATCCGCGCACAAGTCGCCTAAGGGTGCTGCCGGACTAGCACAACAAGTGCGAAAAAACCGAAGTCTACCGCAAAGACTATCCGCGCAGAAGTCGCCTAAGGGTGCAGCCGGACTAGCACAACAAGTGCGAAAAAACCGAAGCCTACCACAAAGACTGTCCGTGCAGAAGACACCTAAGGGTGCAACCGGACTAGCAAAACAAAAGCAGAAACGACTACATCAAACCGTCCGCGCCAAGACCAACTATAATCGCACCAGCACAGCACAACAAAACACACCAGACAAAGTACACAACGCCTTCGCAGGCATAGACAAGCGAGGGCACACAACTTCATCATACAAGCCTTTACACATATACAAGCGAGGGCAACACACTCTACATCGGCTCAACCTTAGGAATAATTCCCATCTCCCTATAATTAAATAACATTATCCTAAGCTCCTCACCCGCAAAAAGACTTCGCAGTTCCCCTTCACCTATATTCACGGCGGCCGGCAAAGACAACAGTTCCTGCCGGCTAGCCCTACTCACACGAAGCCGAGCCCCCTCCGCCCCACTAACTCTACGCTTCGCAACCGCCCTTCGTCGTCGTCGCCCGGTGCTAGGACCTGGCACATCTCCTGCGTCCGTGGCGTGCGGCGAAGCCTCCGCCGCAGCCACATCCAAGGCCGCAAAGTAGTCCAAATCCTCCGACGACGACTCCTCAGTGCACTCAACCGAGCTCCCAGAGTCAGCAAAATCAAAAAACTCAGATGCAGATCCACCACATTCATTACCACCTTCCGCGGTCGAAGCCGCCAAAAATTTAGTAGTAGCGGTTGCGTGCGCAGGCCCAAAATCTTGAACCTGCGCAGCAACCAAAATTCAGCAACATATACAAATTTCCCCAACCCTCTACACCCACTACGCCACCTGCGAAGGCCCTGACGTTGCGGGAGCCTCCGCCGTTGGCTCCGCCGTTGCTTCCGCTGTTGTTTCCACCGCCACCGCTGCGGGATCTTCAGCACTCGGCGTAGCAGCTGCGGGGGCATCAGGCGCGCCTTCGGCGACCTCTGGGGGCAGGTCTTCGCCGGCCGCAGCGGATGCGGGGGCATCCGGTGCGTCTTCCGCAGTCTCCGGGGTCGGCTCCAGGGCGACCCCAGACACGGCCTCCGCCGGGGTCGGCTCCGGGTCAGGCAGCGCGCTGTTCAACGCCCCGAAGTCGTCCACCCTCTCGCCACGCGCCGCCTAAGACAAAACACACAAAATTCAGCACACACACACAGCCTACATCCAACAAACACCAAACAAACGAAAACGTTACCTGAGCCCTCGCCGTCTCGGCCCGCTCCCTGACCACCTCGCGACCGTGCGGACCCCACATCCGGTCGTAGATGGCTCCGGCGGATTCCTTCACTACGGGGTCCTCAACCTTAAAGATATCTCGCTCAAAATCTTCATCGACTTGGTCGAAGACCTCGAAGTGCCGGCACCCTTCGCGGGAGAGCGCGTTCATCGCCCCCTCGCAAGTGACCAGGGAGGCATACGCCATAAACCCCTCCACGACAGTGGGGAGTGCCTGCAACTCCTCCTGCACCCACTCCAGGCAGCGAAGTCCGGGCTCTCGGTCCGGCACTTCGAAATCACCGGTCCCCGCACCCAGCCCACGGTATGTATCTATAAGCAGCTGGCGCGTCCGCTCTGCCTCCGCGCGTGACATGGCCTCGGCCCTCTCCACGCGGCTCTCCAGGGCGGTGAGCCGCTCCTGCAGCTGCTCGGCGCGCTCCCTGGCAAGATTGCCCTCCGCCCATGCCAGGTTAGCCTCCGCCTGCGCAGCCTGCGCCTTGACAAGGGCCTCGTTGGTCTCCCTCCTCTCCCCCGCCAACTGGCGCCGGAGGTCAGCCTTCTCTCCCTCCAGCGTGGCCACCTTGTCCGCCAGCTTACGACACTTGCTGTCGGCGGCTGATTTCTCACGGACGACGTCAGCGTGTTGTGTCCGAAGTCTCTCGACTTCGGCAGCCACATCTGCCGTGAGGGCCCCCGACGCTGTGCGGCTGGCGAAGTCAGCCACCTGCAGAGCAATCGTAAGACCACGGCCCTAGCAAGCCGATATATATATATATATATATATATATAAAAAAACAAAGTCCAGCTCAGCGGACCTGATTTAGCGCCTCCGTCACCTCCTTTAGCCGGCGGGACGCAGCGCCCGCCTCATCCCTGACAACCGCGAGGGCCGACACCTCGCCTCCGGCGCTAAGAGCCCCGCCCTTTGCCTTCGGCACTGCGGCAACCGTCATGGTCGCCACGGCAGGCGCAACCATAGCAAGTTGGCCTTCGCCCGACCCTGCGACGTAACAACGAATAAATTAAAAAAAAACGAAAAAGAAAAAAAAAGAAAGAAAAAAGCCAACGACTTACCACCAAGATAGTCGTCCACAGTAATATCGGTGGCGAAGTCGGCGACACGTTTGCCCAACAACGGCAACGCTCGGGCCGCCTTCGCGACCTCCGCCACTCCACTGGACGGCGGCACCGCCTTCGCCAATTTGGAGCCTCCGGCGCCTGCCATTGCCTCCGGCGCCTTGCTAGATGCAGGGACGCCCGACTTCGCCGCCAGCAGCGGCCTGCCTCCGCCGGGGGCCGCAGCCTTCGCAGCCCCCCGCTGCCTCTTCGGCCTGGCTTCAACGAGCCTGACAGCCGCCTGGCGCTTTTGTGCAGCTCCCTGGCGATCCTTGTCCATCACTGCCGACACAACAGCAGCAATATTCCGCCCATAAGGAAAAACCCTCCATTCACGAACCATGCGAGATGTAAAATAGTCCTCGCCAGCCGCGTGGGGGATAGGAACATTTCTAGGCCAACAACCCCCGGTAAACCTCAGCATCCGAGCCGAAGACTCCCGGAGCTCGGGCGAAGACATCCTTCCCCCCGGGGCCGCGCACGTCCTCATCAACTCTCTAGCAAAACCATCAAAAACCCCAAGTCCTCCCATAGCAGTACCTAATTTTCTCTTTTTAGAGGATGGGGCGGCCGCCGGCGAAGGGTCGTCTCCAATCTCCACCACCGGCTTCTTCCCACGGCGGTCCACATCGTCTTGACCAGGATAGCCATCATACGGCAATTGATTTAATTCAAAAACCCTGTTCAAGCGGTCATTCGACCCTGGCCCTCTGTCCTCGGCACATAACGTCCAACGAGCCGCACCGCCCCATCCTCTGCCTCATGCACAAAGGCGGCCAGATCGCGGTTTTGCAGATTCAGCGTGAAGGCGGGACTCCGCACCACCTTTCCGCCATGGAAAGGCATCTGGCGAGGGCATACTTCGCCCAACGCCCAGCCATACGCCAAGGGCCATACCTCGTACGCCACAAATTCTTCAACCAAGTCACGCTCACTGCTCAGGCCGGCGACGCACCGTAGGGCCCCTTCGTCCGCATCCTCCTCCGCCACTTCAAAGGGCGGGTACACTGAGTAAAAATGAGAACACATCTCAGACACGGGGAGTCCCTCATGGCCTTCGACGGCACCCTCAGCAACGTAAAACCAAAACTCATTCCAGTTGCCCCACTTGTTGCGGGCGCAAGGAACCAACTCGACTACCTGCATCGTGGTCTTGCCGGTCTTCGGTGTGAACGTGCAGGACCCAAACTGAGCAACTTCGCCTCCAATCATCCTCTTCTGCCAGTGCAGACAATAATACTTCACAAAAACTTCGACCGATGGCTGTCCGCCGTACGAAGTCGTCGCCCAGACATACTTCGACAGAGCCACCACGGCATTCGGTGCCAGCTGATGTATCTGAACGTTGAACCTGCGCAGGACTTCGCTAACAAATCGGTGCGCAGGCAGGCGGAGACCGGCGGCGAAGAACACCTCGAACACAACCAACTCGCCCTCCGGCTCGGGGACTTCCTCCGTTCCCGGCACACGAGCAACTCCGCCGCCGAAGTAACCCAACCGCTGCATATCTTGCACGCGGACCGACGACATCCGCGACACGCCAAAATCAACAGAATCGCCGGCGCGCAACTCCTCCACCATCAAGCTACTCAGCGTCTCCTCAGACGAGGCGTCGGCCGTCGGCGAGCCGTCAGCCGGCGGCGAAGCGGCAGCGGAAGAAGAGGAGGTCGGCATCGCTACGTACCGTCGGCGGCGGCGGGCGGTCTGCTTCACTCGAGCCAGATCTCCGGCGAACAAGAGCACGGCGGGCAGACGAGCAACAGGACGGTGAAAAGAGGCGGCTAGGGTTTTCACGGAGCGCGGAAAGTGAAGTTCAAAAAGCACCGACCCCCGCCCCCTTTTATAGGTAGGGCGCGGCTCTTCGGGGAACCCGCACTCCAACAAGGCGCGGCGCTTCGGGAAACCCGCAATCCAACAGTACGCTGTCAATCAACGGTCACGTCAGAAACCCCCGCGGAACCACTTCGAGCGAGGGCAGCGTCTCCGCCATCTAGCGACGTCTTCGACACCAGGTGACTTTGTCGAACTGGTCCCTCGGAGGGCAAATGTTGGGGCGAAGGCAAAGACGCCACCCTTCGCTCGAGGCCTTCGCTGTAGTCGCCGGTCCGACGGAGACAAAACGGTCAGGGACACCCTTCGCTTGATATGGCATCAGACGAAGGCCCGCTATGAGGTCTCCCCACCGAGCGGCCTCATCCAGCTCGGAGGCCCACGTATGCTTCGGCCCATCGCAACGGGCCCTGCGTGGCCGCTGTGCGTTACGGGCCTAATTTGTAAAGGCGTTCCTGTAATTACAGTCTGTAACCCTGCTTTATGGGAATATTCTGGGGATAACCTAGGTAACTGAGGGCACATGCGTCCTTAACACAAGGCGCTGGGCGCTCAGGTACCTATAAATACCCCCGCACAGTGCCCGTGAGAGGCCAGATTAACAGAGCTATTGCCATCTAGCGTGAGAACCCTGTTGACGTCACTGTTCACCCTTGTTGGATCCCCTTGCAACTGAGAGCAAGTTCCAACAACCGTGACACTTCCTGGTGGAATAATCCAACAGAGCGCCGCCAATTTCTCGACAACGTTCAACCTCCGTCGAGGGTGCCGGAACCACCGTGGGCACGGGTCTGCGTGAACCAAATCTCGGTAAGGTTCCATTATCCGCAATTTCTCCCATCTTCGTATCACATAGAGCTATTTGGATTAGGAGCTGGAGCGCTAGAACCGTGGACATGCCCCGCCAGGGAGTCCTCTGTCGTGTGCTGTGACCGCACCGCTGCCGCCGTTCACGAAGAGGGATGCGAGTGGCTGGCATCCGTTCATCGAATCGTGTGTGGCAGAACCACCCGAATTATTCCAGCTTAAGTGCCTAAGTCATGCCTCAAGGGCCGTGACACACTTAAATCGGAATAACCCGTCAGTCCTTCAGATCTAGTCTGATAGAGCCACTTAACCAGGATCAAATTCCACAATCTCACTCGAAGGTGAGTCACAGAAGAAATACAATAAAACAGGAAACCTCAAATTAAGTACTGAATTATTACATAAATCGGAGTTCTGGAGTAGCAAATAAAGTTCGTAAAGTAAAGTGCAGCGGATAATCGATGTCGTCGGTAATGAGGAAATGGGCAAGGCCTAGCCCACTACTCCTCATGCTCCTCTCTAGCCGGAGCAACATCCCACTCGACCGTCCAACCCGGTGGCAGGGTGGTAGGCCAAGTCACACCATCAACCAACTCCTGCATGGTACCTGCAAAAATGGTGCCACAAGCAAGGCTGAGTATACTAATACTCAGCTAGACTTACCCGGTGTGAGGAGTCTACTCCTCTACCTCTAGACTATGCAGCTGTTTGGCTGAGGGGTTTGGTTTGCCAAAAGCACTAGCTGTTACTAAAATCAATTTTTAGCTTTTCCAAATTTTACCATCATTAACTTAGCTAGATTTGCTCCTTCTAAGCATACATGGTAACAATCAATTAGTTCAATCAACAAGTTATCTCATGTAACCACATTTCACTTCTTACTCGATGCAGTACAAGGAATCAAGCAGTCTCATTAGCTGCGAGAAGCAGACGATTCGAATCGAGTTTTAACCTTGCAAGGTAAACCTAAACACACGGCATGTCAGGGCACTCCGACCCTACACATGACAACCGTCCCCATTGATTCCCCGTTCGCGTCCAGGCCTCACCGCCTTGGCATACAATGCTCCACTGACCCCGGCTGCCGCCGTGCAGTGACCGCACTTGTACCCACCATAGCTAGCATGGGAGAACCAGTCTCAGGTCGCATGAGGGATAAAGTCCGCGCCCGGCTTCACTCAGGTACTAGGTTTACAAGTTACCATTTTTCCCGGCATGTGCTTAGTATGTTCAAAAGCTTGACTCAGGTATCCACACATTAATCCTTAATTCATTTTCCCGTCTCATGGACAAGGCATCCTCCCTGGATCCAAGTCCATAGACCAACATATATCCCATTATCAAGATGAATACAATCAATTCCTGACCTCGCGCGAGTGCTAGAAAAATCACTCGACTTCTACCGAGATCCTGATTAGCAAGCAGCTACTCGACCTAGCATACTAGTATTCATCTCAAAAAGGAGTCCTAAGTTCATGCATCTAGAGGTTTCAAGCAACTCCTACACTTAAGTGCACATTACAAACCTACAAGCATTAAGTGTAGTAAAGTAGCATATAATAACATGGTTATGCATAAACCGGGGCTTGCCTTCAATTGCTGGGGCTGCGGGGAGATCCTCAATAGCAGTCTCTGAAGCCTGCTCCTGGTCCTCCTCTTGGACAGGTCCTTGCTCGGGGATGAGCACGTACTCTCCGTCGGCAAGATTACAATCTAATGAATGCAATGCATAAGATATATGCATGATATGATATGTGCTTTTAGAAATCACAACTTAAAAGGTGTATGATCTTTCTTGAGTTAAACAAAGTTAACTTAACTTATGCAAGACCCTTGGGTGGTACACTTGGTAAACTGGTTCAAATTTAGCTAAGGTAAAAGGTAGGTTTACTTTTGGGGTTCCTCTGAATTCTTTTTAAGTCTTTAGGGACAAATGATAAGTACTCAAGTTGGACTTATTGAGGTGGGGTTTATTTCTTCTTTCCTTTTCCTTTATTCTCTTTAATGCTTTGAAGTAGGTTTGAACTACAAGTTGCTTTTATAAAATTCTAAAAATTCTGTAAAAATTACAGTGGCTTGCTACTGGTGTGTGTTTATCTGCCTTAAAATTTGGGGATCAGAAAGTGAATAGTTTTCTCTGCACAAAATTACTAAACTCTAAGGTAGAAGGGGTGCTTTGAACTACAACTACTATTTAACAGTGGGTAATTCTTCAGAACTTATTTTTGCTGGTTTTTAGGTGTTATAACATGACTTGATACAAATTTCTAGTCATTAATACCTTTTAATTATTTTTCTATGGTTTTCTCAAGTTTCTAGCCAAATGGGTGCTTTCTACTACCACTATACTTGAAAAATATCAAACAACAGAGTTCTTATTTTTCTTGGTTATTATTTTGTGCAAGAGCAATCATTCTGAAGTTTGGCATCTTTTTGCTTAAGGGAAGGGGTGGTATGCATTATTTGAATTAAATGGCTTTTCTCTTAAATTATTAACAATTGGCAAGAGTTTGCCTCCTTTTCATGGGTTTGTATTTTTCTCTGGTAGCTTACCTTATCATAGACTTAGCTAATTTTTGGTTGCCCTTTATCACATTATTTGAGGTTGTTCATGATTTAATTGGAAAATGCCTTATTATCACCTTGTATTTATTTCCCTTACCTAAATGGTTGGACTGAGGTGCTCTGTATTTTTGTAGTGGGGCTCTGGTGGTTATAAGATCACTGGATTTTTGTTAAGCATTTTGGTTATAGTTTTGCCTCTTTAATAATTGATTTTCAGTCTTATTTAGGCTAAACAAATCATTTTAATTTAAAACTGATCCACATTAATGGTCTCTGTATTTTTCCTAAGCTCTCTGTTACATAAGTAAACTAGGAAAAATATTATTAATCACTGTTCATTAATTTCTAATATCTTTCTGATTTTCTCTAAGTTTTGGACAAAACATCTTTAAATGAGAAACTACATCATAATTTCTAATGCTGGGGTTCCTACTATTTTTAAACAGTGTCTAAAAGAGGTTTGAATACCCACAATTTTTCTTAAGTCTAGCACAGAAGGAAAACTAATTTTCCTTAATTAAATAAGGTTTAGTGGGTTTCTGTTTTTAATTTTAAACTCTAAAATTTTGAACAGAAAGCATAGGGTTTACTATTTTTAAATGATAGATTATAATATACAGAGGCTAGCAAAATTGGTTTGACATTTTTTGATTAAGAATTCATCAAGTTATGAATTTTACAAGTTCTCTGGTTATTTAAAAAGAATAACAGAATCGATTTAAATGAAAAACTACTTTGCACTGGGGTCCCTGGCGGTTTTCCAAGTTTTTCCTTGCGAATCAGTCCTCAGGCTACTATTCACATGAGTCGCTGACATTACAGAAAACCCCTCGGGTTCTACAAAACCTAACCCGAGGTCCTTCTTCTACCTCAAACAGTAGCCGCAGCGGAGAAAAGGGCGGAGGGGCTTACCGGCGGCGAGACTGTTCCGGTGAAGAGGTCGAGGATGAAGGGGAGGTCTCGGGGATCACAACGGTGTGCGGAACGCCGTCGGAGATGGCCGGAGTCGGTCGGTCCACGCGCGCAGGCGGGGATGCTCGTCGGCGGCGAGGAGACCGGCCTGGTCACGGCGAGATAGTCCAATCAAATGGGTCAGGGAGATTCACGGGATGCCAGAGAAGACTTGAGCGCAAGGAATTGGGCGGAGACTCACTGGATAACTCGGTCCACGCGCGGCGGCGGAAGACCGAAGTCCGGTGAGGTCGATCTCGGGCCTCCGGTGAAGTCCGGCTGGGTCCGAGGGCTTGGCAAGCTTCACGGGCTGCTGGTGGAGCTGGCCGAAACACTGGCTTGACTTGAGGGTGGCTGGAGGGAGCTGGCCACGGTGGCCGAAGCTCGGGTGGCAATGGCGGGCGGAAATTAAGCTCGCCGGAGCTAAGGAAAGCGGCTGGCCGAAGAGGGTGAGTGCGGGGTGAAGTGAGGCGCGCCTGGGGAGGCTTTATAGGCGCGGGCGGGCACGGCCGAGGGCGTGAGCGCGCGGCGGACTTGACTGGACGCCAGGGAGCGCGCGCGCGCGGGTTGGGCGAGCTCTGGCGTGCCGGCCAGGGTCGAACACGTGTGAGCGCGCGTTCTGCCCAAGTTCTGGCGCGTGTAGTCACTCATCCGAGCCTGCTCTCGCCTTGGTCAATGCACAAAACCTCTTCTCCTCCCTACAAGCTACCAATCTTGTGTGGGGGTCATAGGATTTTGCCTACTGGTTGCAGAGATATGGAGCCAGGAAATCTGGTCTGTCTCCCTGCGCAAATCCGAGGCAAATCCAAGGTTTAGTCGTGTCTAGGGCTCGCGTCCCAATGCCATCTTCTGGCACACGACAGAGGGGTTAGTTAGACACGTTTTTGTCAATGGGGCCATTAGGATTCGAGTTAGGGATCAAGGTGAACATCCCTGATCTTTGGCTCAAGGTCTGAATTTCAGAAATCTGAATTTCAGAATTTTCATTAAGTCCACACATGGAAAGCTTGATTTGGGGTTTTATTTGAGTTATTTTGGCTAAGCTTTCTCAACCTTTCTTGTTGCCCATTAACTATACTTCAATTTTTATAATTGGCTCAACTCAAAATTTTAAACTTTTCACTCCCTTTTTCTTACTTTTTTGAATTTTGCTCATGGGGCTTATTTAGGGTTTTTAAACTAGGGTTGCATAATCTGATCTTTTAAGGGACTCAATTGCTTTGATCATGACACTTTTAAGTATATACTTGGTGACTTCATTATTACTTAAGTTATTTTGATGCTCATGCTTACTTTGGTTCACACAAAATAATGGCTCTTGGTTTGGCTTTTGAGAAAAACCCTGAGTGACACTGGGGTGTCACAGCCTTCCCCCCTTAAAGGAATCTCGTCCCGAGATTCGGGCCAGAGTCCTCCCGGGGTAAAGCGAAGGGTGAGACTGATAGGAAAAAGGGTGATGATTGCCATTATTAGGATAAACTGCTCTTCGAATGTCATTCTCTTTGCAACTTCAGAAGGAAGTCCTTTTAAGTTTTACTTTATAGTTACTTCATTCTGAATTAAGATCATATTTTTGGAAATTAGATTCGAAAGGCAGGAGGAGGGGTTGGGGGTGATTACGTACCAGCTTCCTTAGGTAGGCAATCGGAAAAGTTGGATCTCAGGAATTCCTCGGTTTCCCAAGTAGCTTCCTCCTCTGAGTGATTACTCCACTGGACCTTGAACATATTGATCGATTTAGCCCGAGTTGATCTTTCCTTGCAATCCAGAATCTTGGAGGGGTACTCTTGGTACGATAGATCTGGCTCTATCTCCAATTCTGGCTCTGCTAAGATTTCAGTCGGTAATCGAACACACTTCTTCAGTTGAGATACATGAAAAACATTGTGAATGGCAGACATCTTTGAAGGTAACTTCAGCTTGTATGCCACGGGTCCACATGCTTCTATGATCTCATAAGGTCCAATGTAACGAGGTGCTAGCTTGCCTTTGATCCCAAACCTCTGCATTCCCTTGGTGGGTGATACCTTGAGGTATACAAAACTTCCCACCTCGAACTGGAGAGGTTTCCTTCTTCTATCATGATAACTCTTCTGTCTGGCCTGAGCAGCTTCTAGATTCTTCCTGATTAGCTTGACCTTCCTTTCGGCTTCAGTCACTAAATCAGGTCCAAAAACTTCTCTTTCCCCAGACTGAGACCAATTGAGTGGTGTCCTGCACCTTCTTCCATAGAGAGCCTCAAAAGGTGCCATCTTTAGGCTGGATTGATAACTATTGTTATAAGCAAACTCTGCCAAGGAGAGGTGCTTATCCCAGTTCTTGCCACAATCGATCGCACAAGCTCTCAGCATATCTTCCAGGATTTGGTTTACCCTTTCCGTCTGACCGTCAGTCTGTGGGTGCTAAGCTGAACTCCTGATTAGCTTGGTTCCCAAAGACTTTTGCAATTGTTCCCAAAATCTGGCAACAAATTGGGCTCCTCGGTCAGAAACAATGGTCCGAGGTAATCCGTGCAAACACACGATCCGGTCAATATACAATTCTGCATATCTCTGAGCCTTATCAGTGGTGTGCACAGGAAGAAAATGTGCCACTTTCGTCAATCGGTCCACAATAACCCAAATTGAATCATGATGACGAGAGGTGTTGGGCAGACCCACAATGAAATCCATGCTGATGTCGTCCCACTTCCACGAAGGTACGGGTAGTGGTTGCAAAGCTCCAGCGGACTTCAAGTGGCTTGCCTTTACCCTCTGACAGGTGTCACACTCTGATACATACTGGGCTATCTCCCTCTTCATTTTGGTCCACCAGTACAAAGGCTTCAAATCATGGTACATCTTGGTGCTTCCCGGATGCATAGAGAATTTGGAGAGATGAGCTTCATCCAAAATTTTTCTCTTGAGATCCTGGTCTTTAGGAATCACCAATCTGCTTTTGAACCATAACACACCCTTCTCATCCTGGCGAAAACAACTATACTTCTCAACCTTCTGATGGAGATTCTTCTTGCACCTTCTGCTTTCTTCCCTTGTCTTGATTCGGTGCTGGCATCTGCCTCTGCTGGTTCCTGGGACAATTCTTGGCATAGTGGCCCACATTGCCACAAGTGAAACACTTGTTCTCATTGCCCTGGCGGAACTGCTGCTGCTGCGGAGGCTGATTGTTCCTTGGGGCGGGAGCTGGGTAGCGGTTGGGTGCCGGCTGCTGCTGCTGCTGAGGTGGCCTGGTCACCCATCTGCCTGCCTGCTGCTGAAAACCCCTGCTCTGATTGTGAGAAACAATCCGGAACCTCTGAGCCTGAGCAGATGGTGCTGCCATTGGTGCCTTTCTCTTCTTCTCTGCCCGGTGAGCAACAATGCAATCCTCCTGGGAGATGGCCATATTGACCAACTCATTGAAGCTATCAGCCCGGACAGTATTGAGTCGTTCCCGCAGCTTGGTATTGAGACCTCTGCGGAAGCGATCCCTCTTTTTCTCATCAGAATCAGCATGATACCCTGCATACTGGCATAAGTCGTTGAAGGCTTGCGCATACTGCAGTACCGTGCGGGTTCCTTGATTGAGGGCCAGAAATTCATTCAACTTCCGATCAAGAATGCTAGCTGGAATGTGGTGTCCTCTGAAGGCAGTCTTGAATTCCTCCCAAGATACCTCACGATCATCAGGGAGCATAGCACGGAAGTGATCCCACCAAGTCCGAGCAGATCCGCGAAGCTGCTGCGCGGCGAAGCGGGTCTTGGTAGCATCAGGGCAGTCTCCCGTGAGGAGGGGAAACTTGGACTCGACGACGCGAAGCCATACGTCGGCGTCCAACGGATCCTCTGCCTTGGCGAACAAGGGCGGCTGCGTGCTCAGAAACTCCTAGTATGTTGCCATAGCCGGAGGTCGCTGAGGCTGGCCTCCACCATGCTGCTGGGGGTGGGGCTGGCGCTGCAAGAGCTGTCGCAGAATCTCATTCTGCTGGGCCATCAGCTCTTGTACTGTGGGTGCTGGAGGAGGTGGCGGGGGAACTTGCTCGTTCTGCCCGCGACGCTGCCTAGCTGCCATCTGAAAACAGAGATTGTTGCCATTGTTATCCCAACTCACAGTTTCGAACGGCAAGATATCATTTCATATGGAAAAAAATGCCATAGTCATAATATTAAGTTCGAAATGAAGGTAACATGGTGACAAAGATCCCACAGATTCCAAAAGTTTACAGGGTTACATTAATCAGGGGAAAGTACCCACAAGCCTAGTCCAAAATGTGATACTACTAAGCTCGCATAGGTTTCTATCCACCTAAAAATGTCAAAGCGACTGCTTAACCCTGAGCGGTGGAAGCGACACTGGATACGGGTGAAGGGGGCATCGCGGAGGTAGTCCCATTGGCACCAGGGGCTGGTCCTAGCTCCTCGGGATCCTCTTCTCCCTCGCTTCCTGCTTCATTGGCCTCCATCTCCAGGTGGTGCATGTCCAAGTGGTCATTTGCTTCCTCGAGTTCCCTCTGCACATCGTGAAGCTGGTTCTCCAAGACATCAATAGTGTTGTCTCGGATCTCCACCTGCTGCTCCAGGGTAGCGATACGCTGGCTCAGCCTCTCCACCTGCAGATCCTTCTCCACCAACTCTGTGGATAGGTCGACCACAAAATCTTCCCGACTGTCGAGAGTGAGCTTGGCAGTCCGAGCGGTGTTAGCAAGAAGTGTCATAGCATCGCTCTGAAGGGCCTGAAGGCGGTACAGCGCACTCATGCACTGAACGGTGACCCTCCCAACCAAGTCAGGATACATGGCCCACACGTCCTTCACATGGCTCACGCGGTTACACCACATGGGATCATCCTTCTTCTCAGCAGGGAAGAGTCCCAAGGGGTGCATCACCATCTCCAGGGGATGGTAGCCACAGAAAGTCGTCAGAGCCTTCATGGCTGCTGCCTCAACGGTGTCGTCCGTCCTGAGTCCAATCGTCTCAGAGTCAAGAGAACGCCAACCCGGCTGAAGGGGATGAGCCTCCAAAGTCAGGCAGACCCAACAACGAGGTACCCGATGCTCCTCATACAACTGCACCGTGTACAAAGGGGGCGTAGGGTAACCGGCGGAGTTAAGCACTTTCCACAAGATGGAAGGAAAGCCATCGCGAGAAAGGAAGTCAGAACTGAAACGAGAGTCTCCTCCACTGGCGGGGGTGGGTGAATTCATCTGCGGAAGGGAGTCAAGGATAAAGATTATGGTGGAAGGAAAAAAAGAGAGCCTGGATGGTTTTAAAGAAAAAGGGGTTAGCTCAAATTTTAATTCCTCTGTGTTTTATAATGCATGCATGCTGGAAGAAACGTTGCCTCTCAAAAAGAAAATAGGGTGCCTTTTTAGGGCATCCTAAAATATAAGTATTGGCCAACGGGGCCTAATTAATTAGCCACCTATTTCCCTCTATGCCTAAGGCCTTTCGTCCTAGGTCTAGCGGTCTAGTCCTGACGATCTATAGAAATTTCTAAGCAAGTTTTAGATTTTGAAAATTGGTATTCATGGTTTATTGTCCTTCTCTGTGGTGGAATTTGCTCCGATACCAGCTGTGGCAGAACCACCCGAATTATTCCAGCTTAAGTGCCTAAGTCATGCCTCAAGGGCCGTGACACACTTAAATCGGAATAACCCGTCAGTCCTTCAGATCTAGTCTGATAGAGCCACTTAACCAGGATCAAATTCCACAATCTCACTCGAAGGTGAGTCACAGAAGAAATACAATAAAACAGGAAACCTCAAATTAAGTACTGAATTATTACATAAATCGGAGTTCTGGAGTAGCAAATAAAGTTCGTAAAGTAAAGTGCAGTGGATAATCGATGTCGTCGGTAATGAGGAAATGGGCAAGGCCTAGCCCACTACTCCTCATGCTCCTCTCTAGCCGGAGCAACATCCCACTCGACCGTCCAACCCGGTGGCAGGGTGGTAGGCCAAGTCACACCATCAACCAACTCCTGCATGGTACCTGCAAAAATGGTGCCACAAGCAAGGCTGAGTATACTAATACTCAGCTAGACTTACCCGGTGTGAGGAGTCTACTCCTCTACCTCTAGACTATGCAGCTGTTTGGCTGAGGGGTTTGGTTTGCCAAAAGCACTAGCTGTTACTAAAATCAATTTTTAGCTTTTCCAAATTTTACCATCATTAACTTAGCTAGATTTGCTCCTTCTAAGCATACATGGTAACAATCAATTAGTTCAATCAACAAGTTATCTCATGTAACCACATTTCACTTCTTACTCGATGCAGTACAAGGAATCAAGCAGTCTCATTAGCTGCGAGAAGCAGACGATTCGAATCGAGTTTTAACCTTGCAAGGTAAACCTAAACACACGGCATGTCAGGGCACTCCGACCCTACACATGACAACCGTCCCCATTGATTCCCCGTTCGCGTCCAGGCCTCACCGCCTTGGCATACAATGCTCCACTGACCCCGGCTGCCGCCGTGCAGTGACCGCACTTGTACCCACCATAGCTAGCATGGGAGAACCAGTCTAAGGTCGCATGAGGGATAAAGTCCGCGCCCGGCTTCACTCAGGTACTAGGTTTACCGGTTACCATTTTTCCCGGCATGTGCTTAGTACGTTCAAAAGCTTGACTCAGGTATCCACACATTAATCCTTAATTCATTTTCCCGTCTCATGGACAAGGCATCCTCCCTGGATCCAAGTCCATAGACCAACATATATCCCATTATCAAGATGAATACAATCAATTCCTGACCTCGCGCGAGTGCTAGAAAAATCACTCGACTTCTACCGAGATCCTGATTAGCATGCAACTACTCGACCTAGCATACTAGTATTCATCTCAAAAAGGAGTCCTAAGTTCATGCATCTAGAGGTTTCAAGCAACTCCTACACTTAAGTGCACATTACAAACCTACAAGCATTAAGTGTAGTAAAGTAGCATATAATAACATGGTTATGCATAAACCGGGGCTTGCCTTCAATTGCTGGGGCTGCGGGGAGATCCTCAATAGCAGTCTCTGAAGCCTGCTCCTGGTCCTCCTCTTGGACAGGTCCTTGCTCGGGGATGAGCACGTACTCTCCGTCGGCAAGATTACAATCTAATGAATGCAATGCGTAAGATATATGCATGATATGATATGTGCTTTTAGAAATCACAACTTAAAAGGTGTATGATCTTTCTTGAGTTAAACAAAGTTAACTTAACTTATGCAAGACCCTTGGGTGGTACACTTGGTAAACTGGTTCAAATTTAGCTAAGGTAAAAGGTAGGTTTACTTTTGGGGTTCCTCTGAATTCTTTTTAAGTCTTTAGGGACAAATGATAAGTACTCAAGTTGGACTTATTGAGGTGGGGTTTATTTCTTCTTTCCTTTTCCTTTATTCTCTTTAATGCTTTGAAGTAGGTTTGAACTACAAGTTGCTTTTATAAAATTCTAAAAATTCTGTAAAAATTACAGTGGCTTGCTACTGGTGTGTGTTTATCTGCCTTAAAATTTGGGGATCAGAAAGTGAATAGTTTTCTCTGCACAAAATTACTAAACTCTAAGGTAGAAGGGGTGCTTTGAACTACAACTACTATTTAACAGTGGGTAATTCTTCAGAACTTATTTTTGCTGGTTTTTAGGTGTTATAACATGACTTGATACAAATTTCTAGTCATTAATACCTTTTAATTATTTTTCTATGGTTTTCTCAAGTTTCTAGCCAAATGGGTGCTTTCTACTACCACTATACTTGAAAAATATCAAACAACAGAGTTCTTATTTTTCTTGGTTATTATTTTGTGCAAGAGCAATCATTCTGAAGTTTGGCATCTTTTTGCTTAAGGGAAGGGGTGGTATGCATTATTTGAATTAAATGGCTTTTCTCTTAAATTATTAACAATTGGCAAGAGTTTGCCTCCTTTTCATGGGTTTGTATTTTTCTCTGGTAGCTTACCTTATCATAGACTTAGCTAATTTTTGGTTGCCCTTTATCACATTATTTGAGGTTGTTCATGATTTAATTGGAAAATGCCTTATTATCACCTTGTATTTATTTCCCTTACCTAAATGGTTGGACTGAGGTGCTCTGTATTTTTGTAGTGGGGCTCTGGTGGTTATAAGATCACTGGATTTTTGTTAAGCATTTTGGTTATAGTTTTGCCTCTTTAATAATTGATTTTCAGTCTTATTTAGGCTAAACAAATCATTTTAATTTAAAACTGATCCACATTAATGGTCTCTGTATTTTTCCTAAGCTCTCTGTTACATAAGTAAACTAGGAAAAATATTATTAATCACTGTTCATTAATTTCTAATATCTTTCTGATTTTCTCTAAGTTTTGGACAAAACATCTTTAAATGAGAAACTACATCATAATTTCTAATGCTGGGGTTCCTACTATTTTTAAACAGTGTCTAAAAGAGGTTTGAATACCCACAATTTTTCTTAAGTCTAGCACAGAAGGAAAACTAATTTTCCTTAATTAAATAAGGTTTAGTGGGTTTCTGTTTTTAATTTTAAACTCTAAAATTTTGAACAGAAAGCATAGGGTTTACTATTTTTAAATGATAGATTATAATATACAGAGGCTAGCAAAATTGGTTTGACATTTTTTGATTAAGAATTCATCAAGTTATGAATTTTACAAGTTCTCTGGTTATTTAAAAAGAATAACAGAATCGATTTAAATGAAAAACTACTTTGCACTGGGGTCCCTGGCGGTTTTCCAAGTTTTTCCTCGCGAATCAGTCCTCAGGCTACTATTCACATGAGTCGCTGACATTACAGAAAACCCCTCGGGTTCTACAAAACCTAACCCGAGGTCCTTCTTCTACCTCAAACAGTAGCCGCGGCGGAGAAAAGGGCGGAGGGGCTTACCGGCGGCGAGACTGTTCCGGTGAAGAGGTCGAGGATGAAGGGGAGGTCTCGGGGATCACAACGGTGTGCGGAACGCCGTCGGAGATGGCCGGAGTCGGTCGGTCCACGCGCGCAGGCGGGGATGCTCGTCGGCGGCGAGGAGACCGGCCTGGTCACGGCGAGATAGTCCAATCAAATGGGTCAGGGAGATTCACGGGATGCTAGAGAAGACTTGAGCGCAAGGAATTGGGCGGAGACTCACTGGATAACTCGGTCCACGCGCGGCGGTGGAAGACCGAAGTCCGGTGAGGTCGATCTCGGGCCTCCGGTGAAGTCCGGCTGGGTCCGAGGGCTTGGCAAGCTTCACGGGCTGCTGGTGGAGCTGGCCGAAACACTGGCTTGACTTGAGGGTGGCTGGAGGGAGCTGGCCACGGTGGCCGAAGCTCGGGTGGCAATGGCGGGCGGAAATTAAGCTCGCCGGAGCTAAGGAAAGCGGCTGGCCGAAGAGGGTGAGTGCGGGGTGAAGTGAGGCGCGCCTGGGGAGGCTTTATAGGCGCGGGCGGGCACGGCCGAGGGCGTGAGCGCGCGGCGGACTTGACTGGACGCCGGGGAGCGCGCGCGCGCGGGTTGGGCGAGCTCTGGCGTGCCGGCCAGGGTCGAACACGTGTGAGCGCGCGTTCTGCCCAAGTTCTGGCGCGTGTAGTCACTCATCCGAGCCTGCTCTCGCCTTGGTCAATGCACAAAACCTCTTCTCCTCCCTACAAGCTACCAATCTTGTGTGGGGGTCATAGGATTTTGCCTACTGGTTGCAGAGATATGGAGCCAGGAAATCTGGTCTGTCTCCCTGCGCAAATCCGAGGCAAATCCAAGGTTTAGTCGTGTCTAGGGCTCGTGTCCCAATGCCATCTTCTGGCACACGACAGAGGGGTTAGTTAGACACGTTTTTGTCAATGGGGCCATTAGGATTCGAGTTAGGGATCAAGGTGAACATCCCTGATCTTTGGCTCAAGGTCTGAATTTCAGAAATCTGAATTTCAGAATTTTCATTAAGTCCACACATGGAAAGCTTGATTTGGGGTTTTATTTGAGTTATTTTGGCTAAGCTTTCTCAACCTTTCTTGTTGCCCATTAACTATACTTCAATTTTTATAATTGGCTCAACTCAAAATTTTAAACTTTTCACTCCCTTTTTCTTACTTTTTTGAATTTTGCTCATGGGGCTTATTTAGGGTTTTTAAACTAGGGTTGCATAATCTGATCTTTTAAGGGACTCAATTGCTTTGATCATGACACTTTTAAGTATATACTTGGTGACTTCATTATTACTTAAGTTATTTTGATGCTCATGCTTACTTTGGTTCACATAAAATAATGGCTCTTGGTTTGGCTTTTGAGAAAAACCCTGAGTGACACTGGGGTGTCACATCGTGGACGGCCAGGATTAGAGCCTAGGGTCTAATCGGTATGATTGAATCTTAACCATTGGTTCTGTTGCCGAAATATCCGATTAGATCGGGTAAATTTAAATCAGGATCGTAGATGGGAGATCGGACGACCGGTGCGTGCATCGGACTCCATTAAATCGTAAACGTAGATCTAGGATCTGAGGGCCCAGAGTGAATACTGGTTCGTTTGAACGGACTTCTAATCCTAGCCGTCGGTGGTCAATCGGCCGGTCAGTTTTAGCAGATAACCTTTCGCTCAGGCATATTGGCATAAGAACCCCCGGGATTTTCTGAATTAAACCCGTTGTCCACCCGTGTGTACCTGAGTCTTGGGAAGTTTGCAGTTTAGCCCCTGGCCTTTTATGTATTAATGAGCGTAGTCCAGGGATCAGTAAAACAGTGAAAAAGAAATTAGAAAATAGATTTTTAGCTCAAAAATAATTCCAGAAATTGTGAAATTCATATTTAATTCATTCTAGCTCCAAATTGATTCATTCTAGTTGCAATAATTTTGTTTTAGTATTATCTATCACTTAGTACCTCTGTTTAGCTATAAAAATTGGATTAAAATTTTGCACTTGAATTATTCTATTCCAGGCACTAAATAACTTCAGAAATTCATAACTTAATAACCATAATTCTGAATTTAGTGATTCTTGTTCCTATGATCTCGTTACATAGTGTAGAATATTATCATGCATTCTGATGTTTGGTGTGATGTTAATTTTTGCTATACATGTTTGTTTGTATTGTTGAGAGTAGACGAGCAAGCCATAGAGGATCCAGGGGTTCAACAGGTGGAGACTGTTGAGCAGGAGCTCATTGAAGGCAAGTTGTGCCCTTGATCATTTCTTTTTACCCAATCATGTTCTTATTAATCATAATGATCTGCATAGATTAATTTTGATGGGACCCTTTAGGTTACCCTAGATTGACTATCTTCATATACCACTGAAACTTTTTGGGTAGTACTTGCTATTGCTTTATGTGGTTTTGGGTATGGAGATACACATTATTCATGATCATACTTTTATTATCAGTTTGTTATTTACTGTTCATGATAAGATCATTATGTTAATTGGAACATGGAGCGACCACCCGGGAAAACAGTGCTACCACAAGGGTGGTATGGGACGCCCTTGGCTGACTAAATAGGAAAGCTAGTGGAGGACTACCTTACCCGATAGGGGCAAGGGCAGTAGGGGAGTGGTCAGTGTGGGGAGGCCCTTGGGTTGATTTTGCTGCGATGGCGGTCAGGCGAGGGGTCCCTACATTGGAGCTTCCTAGAAACTGTAGCGGGTTTTATGAAGCCAGTGGAACTTTGTAAAGGCCTCGTAGTGTTACCCTACCTCGCTTCCTTGGTAGAGGTGTATGAGAGTGGCTATCCCTTGGCAGATGAGTAACATGACTTGTGGGTAAAGATGCGCGACCTCTGCAGAGTGTAAAACTGGTATATCAGTCATGCTCACAGTCATGAGTGGCTCGGACCCTCACATGATTAATTTATGGAATTAATTCAATTTGTCATTTGCATCGCATTGGAATTTATTATTACTTTGATTTACTATTACTATGGTTTGGTATTTACTTACACTTAGTAGGGCTGGGCATTTGGTTTTTTTTCTAAACTTCAGTTCGGTTTTTCGGTTTTAAAAAACTTTGGTTTTTCAGACATTAGAAATCGATCGGTTTTCTAGAAAATGAAAAACCGAGTAGTTCAGTTTCGGTTTTTTACTTTGGTTTTTCGGTAAAAACCGAATACCAAACTTATACTCAAGACAATACATACAATAAGTTTACATGATACATTAAACATAATTTTAAAAAGTAAAAATTATATAGGTACAAATATTTAGAGATACATCATACATCACATACAAAACAAGGGAATAACAATTTAATTGCATCACACATTTAGTTCACATAATCGAATAGTCAAATTTGATAATTGATAAAATTTGTTATTCGGTTTTTTGGTATTTCGGTTCGGTATACGGTGAAAACCGATTACGATACCGAAATATGAACTTCTTAGATAAAAAACCGAAACTGAACTACAGAGAAAACCGAAATTTCGGTTCGGTTCGGTACGGTTTGGTTCGGTTTTAGGTTTATGGTAAAAAAGTGCCTACCTCTAACACTTAGTAACTTCTAATAAAATTTTGACCAACTTATAAAAGCAATGCTCAGCTTGAGCCTTTATTTTGTTGATCAGCCTTACACTTCACATGAACTCCCACATTTGGTAAGTTCATGCACATTATTCCCCACAACTTGTTGAGCTATGATTTTTTGTGAGCTCACTCTTGCGATATATAACTCCCCCATGGGTGAAGAGCAGGTGGTTGAAGAGGAGCCGCCCTACAATGAAGCTTACGAGTTGATCTAGGTGGCGTCTCCCAGTCAGCTTTGTGACGCTAGTGAAATAATATTTAGTTCGTTTTTACTATTATTTATTTTCTTGTAAGACTTTCGTTATGTAATAATGACATTTATGATATTTATGACATTTTTCTCTATACACTTTATCATTATATGTGATGTTCCTCCTTGGCACACATATGAGACGCACCTTGCTTTATCCTTTAAATCCGGGTGTGACAACAACCCCTTGGCTTCGAGGATGACACGTATCCCGACCATGTCTATAAGCTCTCTAAGGCGCTTTATGGGCTTAAGCAAGCTCCAATAGCATGGTATGAATGCCTTAGAGATTTTCTTATTTCTAATGCTTTCAAGGTCGGGAAAGCAGATCCTACTCTTTTTACTAAGACTTGTAATGGTGATTTATTTGTATGCCAAATATATGTCGACGACATAATATTTTGTTCTACTAACCAAAAGACTTGTGAGGAGTTTAGCAGGATAATGATGCAGAAATCTGAGATGTCAATGATGGGCGAATTGAACTACTTCATTGGATTTCAAGTGAAGCAACTCAAGGAAGGTACATTCATCTCACAAACAAAGTACACTCAAGACTTGCTCAAAAGGTTTGGAATGAAGGACACAAAGCTCGCTAAGACGCTAATGCGAACCGACGGACACTTTGACCTTGACAAAGGAGGTAAGTTCATTGATCAAAAGGCATACCGGTCTATGATAGGTTCATTACTTTATCTTTGTGCTAGTAGACTGGATATAATGCTTAGCGTATGCATGTGTGCTAGATTTCAATCCGACCCTAAGGAATGTCACCTTGTGGCTATGAAGCGAATACTTCGATATTTTGTTCATACGCCTTGCTTTGGGATCTAGTATCCAAAGGGGTCTACCTTTGACTTAATCGGATATTTAGATTCCGACTATGTCGGGTGCAAGGTTGATAGGAAGAGTGTTAGAATTATGCCGTAGAGATAATCATAGAGATGAGCATATTTCTTTTATCCATGATATATACATATATATATATATATATATATATATATATATATATATATATATTGCTTAATTGAATATCCATGAAAGGCACCTTGTATTGATTAGCAATTATGTGAATTGTTTGTGAGATTCTTTAATTGTATGGTTATTCTAAATGATGTCCTTGGTCAGAGTCGATGGCCAACACATATATTAGTTGATGACTACATTTCACAAGTCATGGACATGGAGATGTCGAACTAATAATGTGGGCGCATGTATGACATGAGGCTGGACTGACCCAATGTGAGATATTGTAATATAGTTCTCTTTTTGCAACATGTATACTGTGTCCTTAGACCTAAGATTGTCGCATGTTCTCAAGATGTGGATTGACCTACTTAGGGACTACCAAACACTACTCCGTAACTAGGTAGTTATAAAGGTAGTTTTGGGTTTGTCAGGAAGCATGCTGTGAGGCATGGCCAGTCAAGATGGAATTTGTCCCTCTCTTCTTGAGAGAGATATCTCTGGGCCCCTCGAGTGATTGGATCAAGAAATGCATGGCCATGCTAGGGTTAAGAGTTAACCATTGAAAGGATTCCAATTCACAGTATCGAGAAAGAGAGGTCAGCTTAGAGCCAGACAAAATATCGTGAGACAAAGGGAACAACATATACGTAATGTTGCAATGGTTCATCTGATATGACCTTTACGTGCGCATAGGAGTTGACATGTTTTGCTAGAGGCCGCTGTCAATTATTGGGCCAAGTAAGAGTACTCGGGCCATGTCTATTTGTACGTGAACCTATAGGGTCACACACTTAAGGGGAAGGAAACCTAACTCGGATTAGATCCGAAATTAGACTGGGCTTTAGGGTTATTGATGGGCCTTGGAGTCAGAAGCCCACCATAACGCCTATATAATGAGGCCCAGGGGCGCGGTTAGGCTAACCCTAATTCGCCACCAGCAAACGAGCAGCTGCTCGCCTCTCGCCCTCACGAAGCCGCCGTCGCGAACCTAGCAGTTTGGTACGTGGCGCTTCCTACCTGTACATGTGGATACCTCGGAGGTGCTGCATCTGAAGCACTAGGACAAACCACATGAGGACGTGAAGAACACCGGCGACTGCACGACACTGCAAGACGCGTTCGTCTACATCGAGACATCTTCTGCTGCCCTGCGCGTCTAGTGGTAATTCCGTGACCTATAACCGCAGTAGTTCTTGGTTTTATGGGGTCAAAAATTTTGTTTTTCTCTAGCATAGCCTCCCCATAATCCTACAGAGAGTACATTGGGGACTTGTCAGTTTCTAGGAAGGTCCCTGGTGTCTTGGAGCTTGAAGAAACAAACATCCATTGCCCTATCTACTGCTGAGGCCGAGTATGTTGCTGCAGGCCAGTGTTGTGCACAACTACTTTGGATGAGGCAAACCCTCAGGGACTTTGGCTACAATCTGAGCAAAGTCCCACTCCTATGTGACAATGAGAGTGCAATCCGCTTGGCGGATAATCCTATTGAACACAACTGCACTAAGCACATAGACATCCGGCATCATTTTTTCAGCGACCACCAAAATTCATTTTCCTATCTCTATGTCAAAAACACTTTGCTTTGGCAAATCAAAATAACTTTCAAGACTAGTTTTGGTCAAGAGTCAAAAAACTCTCCCTTTTCCCATAATCAAATTTCTCCCCCATAAGAGAGCAGTTTTTGAAATAAAAGGGTTTTGATAAAAAACCAAGTATACTTACACTAAAATTTTGAAATTCACAAGTGGTAGCTGACCCAGTTGCTTTGGCCTTAACTTCTCCCCTTTTGGCATTAAGCACCAAAACATAAGAACTATTTGGCCTTTTAACCCCATTGCCTCACAAATATTTCAAGTAAAACCGAAGGCAATGAGAAAAACATAGATAGTGACTTGGAACAAGATACATTGATACCAGAATGCAGTGGAAGCCTCTTCTTTGTCCAAGTCCACCTTTTCCCTTTTAATCCATCTTTGAGACTATCAAAATCACTCAAGCAAACACATTAGTCTCATAGGGTCAAGTTGTAGTACATCCTCCCCCTAAACATGTGCATCATTTGCATAAGGACTTGTGAGGTCCGGGGATGACTTGTACAAACTGAGCACCAAAATACGTAAAGACAGAAATGCTTATAAGAACATGATCAAAGGCATAAAACACATGTATGCTATAGATCAATCTAAGTTCCGCGAATCTAAGACATTTAGCTCACTACGCAACCTGCAAATCCTTTTCTCATCTAAAGGCTTTATGAAGATATTGGCTAGCTGGTTCTCGGTACTAATGTGGCAAACATCAATATCTCCCCTTTGCTGGTGGTCTCTCAAAAAGTGATGCCAGATGTCTATGTGCTTAGTGCAGCTGTGTTCAACAGGATTATCCGCCAAGCGGATTGCACTCTCATTATCACATAGGAATGGGACTTTGCTCAAATTGTAGGCAAAGTCCTGGAGGTTTTGCCTCATCCAAAGTAGTTGCGCGCAACACTGTCCTGCGGCAACATACTTGGCCTCAGTGGTGGATAGGGCAACAGAAGTTTGTTTCTTAGAGCTCCAAGACACCAGGGACCTTCCCAAAAACTGACAAGTCCCTGATGTGCTCTTCCTATCAACCTTGCACCCGACATAGTCGAAGTTTGAATATCCAATTAAATCAAAGGTAGACCCCTTTGGATATCAGATCCCAAAGTAAGGCATAGAAACTAAATATCTAAGAATTCGCTTAACAACCACAAGGTGCCATTCTTGGGGTTAGATTGAAATCTAGCACACATTCATATGCTTAGCATAATATCTGGTCTACTAGCACAAAGATAAAGTAAAGAACCTATCATAGACCGGTATGCCTTTTGATCAACGGACTTACCTCCTTTGTTGAGGTCCAAGTGTCCGTCTGTTCCCATCGATGTCTTTGCGGGCTTTGCATCCTTCATCCCAAACCTCTTGAGTAAGTCTTGAGTGTACTTTGTTTGGGAGATGAAGGTCCCTTCCTTGAGTTGCTTCACTTGGAATTCAAGGAAGTAGTTCAACTCGCCCATCATAGACATCTCAAATTTTTGCATCATCACCCTGCTAAACTCCTCACAAGACTTTTGATTAGTAGAACCAAATATTATGTCATCGACATATATTTGGCATACAAATAGGTCACCATTACAAGTCTTAGTAAAGAGAGTAGGATCAGCTTTCCCAACCTTGAAAGCGTTAGAAACAAGAAAATCTCTAAGGCATTCATACCATACTCTTGGGGCTTGCTTAAGTCCATAGAGCGCCTTAGAGAGCCTGTAGACATGGTCGGGATACCTGTCATCCTCGAAGCCAGGGGGCTGTTCCACTTATACTTCCTCCTTGATTGGTCCATTGAGGAAGGCGCTCTTCACGTCCATTTGAAACAACTTAAAAGAATGGTGAGCAGCATAGGCTAATACTATGCGTATTGATTCAAGCGTAGCTACAGGAGCAAAAGTCTCCTCAATGTTTTGCTTTTTGCGGAACACCCACTTGCTTCCCACAACGTTTTGCTTCGGATGTGGCACCAGACTCCTCACTTCATTTCACTTGAAGTTGTTGAGCTCTTCCTGCATGGCCAACACCCAGTCCGGATCCAGTAATGCTTCTTCTACCCTGAAAGGCTCAATAGAAGAAACAAACGAGTAATGCTCACAAAAGTTAGCTAAACATGAGCGAGTGGTTTCTCCCTTGCTGATGTCACCTAGAATCTGATCCACTAGTGATTCCATTGGATTGTGGCCCAGACTTGAATTGGAGGTGCCTGTGGTACTTTTTCCTATTTATCCTTTTCTTCATGTGCTCCCCCTTGATTCATGCCTTCATCTTGAGGTACCTGTTCCTCATTGCGGTCGTTGGAACTTCATCATCATCTATATCATCAAGATAAACTTGCTCTCTTAGAGAGCCATTAGTTTCATCAAATACAACATCACTAGTGACTTCAACCAAACCCAAAGATTTGTTGAAGACCCTATATGCCTTTGTATTTGCATCATAACCAAGTAAAAACCCTTCTACAACTTTGGGATCAAACTTTGAATGTCTACCTCTTTTAACTAAGATGTAGCATTTACTTCTGAAGACTTGAAAGTATGACACATTGGGTTTGTTACCGGTTAGAAGCTCGTAAGACGTCTTCTTGAGGAGGCGATGAAGATAGAGCCGGTTTATGATAAGGCAAGCCATATTTACAGCTTCCAACCAAAACCGCTCCGGCGTCTTGTACTCCCCAATCATTGTCCTTGCCATGTCGATGAGAATCATGTTCTTCCTCTCTACTACACCATTTTGCTGTGGCGTGTAGGGAGCGAAGAACTCATGCTTGATGCCTTCCTCCTCAAGATACTCTTCCACTTGAAGATTCTTGAACTTAGATCCATTGTCGCTTCTAATCTTCTTCACCTTGAGCTCAAACTCATTTTGGGCTCTCCTTAGGAAGTGCTTTAGTGTACTTTGGGTTTCTGATTTATCCTGCAAAAAGAATACCCAAGTCAAGCGGGAAAAATCATCAACAATTACAAGACCATACTTACTTCCCCCCGATGCTAAGATAAGCAACGGGCCCGAAGAGATCCATATGTAGGAGTTCTAGTGGTCTTGATGTTGTCATCATGTTTTTGCTTGGATGAGTTGTTCCCACATGTTTTCCTACCCAAACCCTTGACCTTGCCTTGGTTCCTATCTCCAAAGATGATAGTGTCCTGGGAATCCTTGTTCTTGACGTAGGAGGTGAACATTTTCTTCTCCCCTGTCATGTGGTTTGTGCATCCGCTATCAATGATCCAGCTTGAGCCCCGGATGCATAAACCTGCAAGGTAACTAAGCTTGGGTTTTAGGTATCCAACTCTTGTTGGGTCCTACAAGGTTGGTCACAACAGACTTTGGAACCCAGATGCAAGTTTTGTCTCTCTTGCACTTAGGTCCCGAACTTCTAGCAACTACTTTATCATTTTTGCATATAAGAACAAATGAAGCATCACATGTTTGATAAAGCATAGTTGGTCCAGTTGATGCCTTCCTAGGCGCATGAGAAGCAACATGATGGCGCCTAGGTCTATTCCCACCATGAGCATATGAAGAACTAGATGCAAACATGGCATGAGAGTTAAATGCAACATCATGACGGGTAGGTAAGGAAGCATGATTATAACACCTATCATGATGAGCAACACTAGAAACATTCTTGAAATGAGCATAGAGATAAGCATGGTTTTTTGGTCATGTGAAGAATAAGATCTACTAGCCATAGGAGCCTTTCCTTTCTCCTTGTTGAGATTGGAAGTCTTTTGGCTTGTTAAGTTCTTGGTTCCCTTTTGGAAACCAAGTCCAACCTTAATAGAGAGGTGTCTACAAATGGTGTGGGCATCCCTGGCAAATTTTAATTTCCCATAATCATCCTTGCAAGTCTTAAGTTGAGCATTAATACTTCCAACATCATTATTCAACTTAAAAATGATGGAGGCATGTTCATTGCAAGCATCAATATCAAAATTCTTACACCTATTAAAATAACAACATGCTCTACAGATGAACTAGCAATATTCACTTTTCTAACTTAGCATTCAAATCAGTATTTAAATTCTTAAGATTAGAAATTGAATCATTGCAAGCAGATAGCTCAGAAGACAATAGTTCATTTTTCTTAGTTTCTAGAGCAAGATATTTTTGAACATTAATAAATGTATCATGTTCTTCATAAAGAATATCTTCTTACTTCTCTAGCAGCCTATCCTTTTCATTAAGAGCATCAATTAATTCATTTATTTTATCTACTTGAGATCTATCTGATCCCTTAAATAGATCACTATAATCTACCTCATCATTAGAAGATTCCACATCACTAGAAGAAGTGTACTTAGGTGTATCTCGTGTACGTACCTTCTTCTCCTTAGCCATGAGGCACGTGTGGCGTTCGTTGGGGAAGAGGGAGGACTTGTCGAAGGCGGAGGCAGCTAGTCCTTCATTGTCAGAGTCAGATGAAGAACAGTCACAGTCCCATTCTTTGCCAATGTGCGCCTCGCCCTTCGTCTTCCTATAGTTTTTCTTCCTTTCCTTCTTCCCTTTCTTTTCTTGTGCCTGATAATTGTCATTATCGGGACATTGTGCTATAAAATGACCAGACTTACCGCACTTGAAGCAGGAGCGCTTTCCCTTTGACTTGTTCTTATTGGGATACTCCTTGCGTCCCTTCAAAGTAATCTTGAAGCGCTTGATTACAAGCGCCATTTCATCCTCGTTGAGCCCGACAGCCTCTATTTGTGCTACCTTGCTAGGTAACGCCTCCTTGCTACTTGTTGCTTTGAGAGCAACGGGCTACGTCTCATAGAGAGGAAGCAGTCCTTTTGCAACATCGTCCACATACCTTGCTTCCTTCACCATCATGCGCCTGCTCACAAATTTTCCAAGGATTTCCTTGGGTGTCATCTTTGTGTATCTGGGATTCTCACGGATAAGATTTACAAGACGAGGATCAATGACAGTAAATGACCTTAGCATGAGTCGGATGATGTCATGATCCGTCCATCTTGTACTTCCATAGCTTCAAATCTTGTTCACTAGGGCCTTGAGCTTGTTGTAAGTTTGGGTTGGCTCCTCTCCCCTTATCATGGCGAATCTCCTAAGATCGCCTTCCACCAGTTCCATCTTGGTAATCATGGTGGTGTCATTTCCCTCGTGAGAGATCTTGAGGGTATCCCATATTTTATTGGCATTGTCCAAGCCACTGACTTTGTTGTATTCATCCCTGCATAGAGATGCTAACAAAACAGTAGTAGCTTGGGCATTTTTATGTATTTTCTCATTAATCAATACATGATTATCAGTGCTATTGAAATGCATTCCATTTTCAACAATTTCCCAAATGCTAGGATGGAGAGAAAATAAGTGACTACGCATTTTATAACTCCAAAAAGAATAGTCTTCTCCATCAAAGTGTGAGGGTTTACTGAGTGGAATAGACAATAAGTGAGCATTCAAATTATAAGGGATGCAAGAATAATCAAAAGAGTATTTCTGATTAACCGTTTTCTTTTTCGACGAAGAGTCTTCGTCGTCGTCATCCCTTGGTGAAGAGGAGGAGGCATCACTGTCGTAGTAGATGATCTTCTTTATGCGCCTCTTCTTCTTCCCATCCCTTTTCTTGTGACTCAAGCCTGAGTCAGTGGGCTTGTCGCCTTTTGGCTCATCAACGTAGAGGGTCTCCTTTTCCTTATCATTGATCACCATCCCCTTACCTTTAGGATCCATCTCTTCGAGTGGTTAGTCCCTAAATGAAGAGTATGGCTCCGATACCAATTGAGAGCACCTAAAGGGGGGGGGGGTTAATAGGTGATCTTGTAAAAATCAAGATTAAACAACACAAACTTGGTTTATGAAATGTTAGTGAAGTCAAAACTAAGGTGCTATGACTAGAGAGGGAGAGAACTCCTTCACTTAATTGCTCTTCACAAGATGAGTATTAAACTTAGAGCAATTATAAAGCGAGTAGAAGTAGAGAAAATCACAAAAGAATAAAGACAATTGACATAACGATTTTTATCCTGTGGTTCGGCTAAGTGGAACACTTGCCTAGTCCACGTTGTGGCGTCTCAACGGATGAGGGTTGCACTCAACCTCTTTTAAGTGATCCAATGATCCACTTGAATACCACGGTTCTCTTTACCTCAAGTTTATCCCCTTTGTGAGGAATCTCCACAAGTTGGAGCCTCTCACCCTTACAAGATTGATCACAATGAAACCACAAGAGTAAGGTGGGAGTAGCAACACACACAAAAGCGAGAGTCGCTAGACTAACACGCACACAAGGCGAGGGCGAGCACAAGAAAGCAGCACAACAGAGTTACAGCTCAGAAAAGTGCTCAAATCTCTAACACAGTGAATCAAATGCATGAATGTGATGTCTCAGCATCTTACAATGTTCAGGAGATGCTTGTTGTACTGCTCCATGCGCCTAGGGGTCCTTTTTATAGCCCCAAGGCATCTAGGAGCTCCATTTGGTAGGCAATAGTTGCCTTCTGTCCGTCGACGCACCGGACAGTCCGGTGCCCACTGGACAGTGAATAGTCGTGATTTCTTTCCTTCTTTGGCAAAGCTGACCGTTGTAGCCATGACCCCCATGGCACACCGGACAGTTCGGTGCGGCTTGCGCGGGCACTGCTGGCTCACCGGACAGTCTGGTGAATTTTAGCCGCACCGACCCCAACTTTTCCCGAGAGCAGTGAGTTCGTCGAGCACGCCAGCCTGGGCATCGAACACTACCGGTGCACACCAGATAGTCTGGTGCATCGCAGGCTGGTGCAAGTCTAGCTTGTTTCAGCTAAACTTCTTTTGCTCCTTTTTGGACTTGACTTTACTGAGTTCCTGGCACTTAGACAAACACGTTTAGCACATAAAACAATTGACTAAGTGTCTAGAACTTACCTTCATACTTGATTCATCTAGATTTGTATTATGTCCTCATCGGAACTCAATTTGCTTCATATACATTTGCTCAACATCATGTTAGTTCTTACATAGTGTGTTGTGCATCTAATCACCAAAACCATATAGAAATGGCCCAAGGACACATTTCCCTTTCTTAAACATAACGTGATGTGCATCTAATCACAAAAACAATATAGAAATGTCCCAAGGGCACATTTCCCTTTCAGCTAGTAATTGTTGAATTGTCATTCATTTCTAGCTTTGATATTGTTGTTTCTCATTAGTTGCATACTTCTAGTAGCTAGGAAATTTATATCTCTTGTCGTATTGATTAAATTTCTCTAGTGCCTTTGTAACGCCATGAATTTGGGGGTAAAAAATTTCTTCTCCAATATTCACCAAATTTAGGCGTTACCTTCTTTCTCTCTCTTTCTTTTTTGCTCCTGCCTCCTATTTTCAAAGTAATGTAGAGATTGGTGTTGGTGCCACGCGTAAGCAAAACCCTAAGGTGATATTGTTGTTGCATCAAGCCAGAGCATATTTATTTCTGTCTGATGTCATGCCTAGGCATGCATTCATTTAATTTAGGATTTCTATTCGAGGAATGAATTTGATTACAATGTAACAAGGTCGATTAGAGGAGAAGCAGCCTCGGCCCATCCCGACCCTGCACGCGGCCTAGCCCGACCCTTGGCGCGCGGCCCAGTGTCACACCCGGTTTTGGAAGGCAAACCGAATGTGAACCATGTACGTGCCAGGATCAGAACTCACATACACAGCGATTACATAATTGGACATCATGACACAATGCTCAAAGTAAATAGCGAAAAGGTACTTTAATTACACCAAGATGTCCAAGACATCCATAGAGTCCAATACATAGCCATAGTATTCAACATTAATATCAAAGTGCGGAGAAACAAAATGTAGAAGATAAGCCTACACAGGCAGCTGACTGGGGGTTTGCCACTAAGATAAACTAGAACTCATCGTAGTCCTGGAACTCCTCAAAGTCCTCCATGTTGCCAACATCTCCTCCTGAGCACTGAGTACAGTGGGAACAACCTGGGGTGGGGTGGTTTGTAAAGCAAGGGTGAGTACACATCAACGTACTCAACAAATGTCCCGTTTGGCTAAAGTGGACTAGATGTATGTGGAGTTAAGGTTAAGCAGTTGCTTTTAGTTAGTCATGTTTTTATTACTATAAGTAGAGCCAAATTTTAGTAATAATCCCATTTATTACCCAGAAGCACTCCCTCCAAGAGGAAATACCAGAGATCAAAATTATAACCATCATTGTTAACCATCATCATAAAAGTAACCAAAGTTCATCTAATCAAAGAGGATCCAAAGGTCGCTCATAATCGTGAGCACGACTGATATACTAGTTTCTAACACTCTGCAGAGGTCGCACACTTTACCCACAAGTCGTGATTCCCTTTCTGCCCGGGGTTCTAGCCTCCCCATTGATCACTACCAAGGTGACCTAGCAGGGTCTCACTACATAGCTTTTACAAAGATTCCCCAGAGGTCATAGTCACCCATTAGGTTTCTCTAGTTTGATAAACACAGTACATCTCCCCAAAGGAAGGGTGACTAACAAAACCAAATCAAGAACCTCTGCAACTAGCCTCGGCTGAGCAAGTACTGTGCTCCGACCCCATTGACGGCCCTACAGCGAAGCCAACTACTCCTCTGGTTCCTCTAATTAATCAGCTAAGGGCGTCCCATTCCACCCTCATGGTTGCACTGTTATCCCGGGTTGTCACTCCCCAAACAGGTCCTTACAGATAGGTACTCAGAAAAATGTCCTGAGTCCCCTAAAATATCACTAGATCATTATCATGATAACATCATCGTATCATAAATAATCACATCATGTTCATTGATTAAGTTAAAACAATAGCATAAGCTAATCATGATTAACCCAGAAAGGTAAACAAGGATAAGGTAAATACAGACTAGTCAATCCTTAAGTTTCAATAATGTAATACGGGAAAGTGAATTATAAAGTAAAGTAGGACATGATAGGTCTGAGGGCACTTTCCTTCACCAAGTTGCTGCTCAGGGAGATCTTCGGCAACACACTCAGGAACCACGGGCTGCTCATTGTCTAAATAAAGCGATCATACATTCAATACATTTGGAAATTACAAATGAACAGCACATCAAACATATACAAACATTGGAACACATCTCAGAAGGCATAGCATTAATTAAAGAAGAAGGAAATCAAATTATAAAATGAACTAATCTTAATTAGGAGTTGATTACTCTTTAAGTGTTGTCTATGATTACATAATCTCATACTATTCATTTTATTGAGACCTAAAGGTTAAACAAGGGATTAATTCTTATATCACACATTATCAAACTCACAAGGTTAAACATCCATTTCCCCTATAGTTTTCCTTTTTATTTATTTTATTAAAGGAATAATTCAACATATACATTAATCTTATATTCTAGGTACAAAATTGAAGTGTACAGACTATAGATGAACATAATTTATTTGGATAGAGAATAATCTTATGAGCATTTTGCAATTTGAACCACTAAATTTGGAGTTCATATGAAAAAGATATGAAATAAACAAGTTTTGATGTTTGAAATATGAAATTAGGTCTAATTCTGTAAGTATTTAAAAGCACAGGGGCCTGTTTAAAAGAAACCAGGGGTCTGCGCGCTAAAACTTAGGATGACAGGATAATTCCCTAAAACCCGGGGGTCTCTTTAGCTAAAGTTACACGCAAAGGGGTACGGGGTGATCTCAGCTATCGGATCAACGAGCAACGGCCAGGATTAGATCTGGCCGAGCGGACACGCGTGCGCGAATGCGGGCACGTGCTGACCAGCGGGCCAAGGGTGTCAGCGGCCTGGGGCGAAGCGGTCTGACTGGCCGGTCCCAGTTGTAGGGCGCGGGTGAGGGGGAAGTGGAGAACGGTTAGATCCAGATCGGGCAGTCAGGATTAGTTCTGGCCTAACTGAAGTCGGACCGTCTGATCGGATTTGGGCAGGCTGGATGCGCGCCAGGGGGTTTTGTCTCTGCCAAAAAGCCAGGGGCGGCGCTCCCCGCGGGCGTGGCGACGTCATCGCCGGAGGCGAGGCAGACTGGCCCCTCCTAGGGCGTGAAAGGTCAGTTCAGGTAGCTAGAGAGGTCGGGGAGGGTTGTACAAACTCTATGACGGGGTCGGTTTTGTGTGAACGGGGGTGAGGCGGCCAGACGGCAGAAGGGAGTTCTTAGCAGGCCAGGGGATACTCCAGTGAGCTATCGCGGGTAGGTTAATGCGAGACAGGGGGAAATAAGGGCAGGGCTAGAACGATTACCTTGAGGGAAGTCCCCGGAACGCACGAACAGAAGATGGGGCGCGACGAGGACGCGGGTTGACGGCGACGACTCTCCGGCTGTGCAAGAAGTGCTCCGGTGAGCACGGGCCGAGCAAATCAGAGAGGGAGAGGGCAAACCGAAGGGTGTCCCGAGTAGCTGACGGCGAGGCAGAACTCACCGAGGCCAGAGACGGTGCGTGGGCTCGACGGCGGGCGCAGAACGGACGGCGGCCTTCGGTGAGCGGCGGCGGAGCTACCTGGTCGCGTGTGCAGAGCGAGAGAGGGGGCGAGAGGGTTCGGCTGAGGGCACAAGTGAGTGGGGGAAATGGGCGAGCGGGGCATGGAGCTCAAAAGGGGCGAGGACATGCGGAGGTGGCTGGAGAACGCGCGGTCGTGGGCGCGTCCACGGCGGGGGAACGTGGGCGAGAGGTTAGGGACGCTGAAGGGGTTGATGGGTGGGGTCCGCGAGACACACAGAGAGCGCGCGCGTGTGGAGAAGAAACGGCGCCAACAGGTCGGCCCCATGAAGCAGCGAGAGAGAGAGAGGGTGCGCGGGCGAGGCTGACTGAGAGGCAGGGATTGCCTGTCAGCGCGAGTGGGTGCGCGGGCACGCGCGCGAGCTGGGCCGACTTGGGCTAACTGGGCCAGATTGGCTTTTTCTATTTTCAGGGAATTTCCAATGCCTTTTCTATTTATTTTATCTAGGGTTTTCAATTCAAATTCAAACCAAGTTTCAATTTCAAACCAAATCAAACATGTGCAACAATTCAAAGAATATTTGGAGCTCAACATGATGCAACATTTCATGACCCATAATGTTTTGGACAAAATAAAATAAATAAACCCTCCCTAATTAAGCTAACCCTAACCAAAAAGAAAGAGAGAGAGAAACTAGAGAGAGAGAGAGAGAGAAGAGTAACACCTGAATTTGGTTGGTAATTTAGAAAGAAATTTTATACCCCCTAATTCAGGGTGTTACAGACCTATCCCCCTTAAAGGAATCTCGCCCTCGAGATTCAGGACTGGCTAGCAAAGGGTTCAGGGTACTTGGCTCTCAGATCGTCTTCTCTTTCCCAGGTTGCTTCTTCTTCTCAGTGGTGGCTCCATTTGACTTTGCACATCCGGATAGTGCTCCTCCGAGTGACCCGATCTGCTCTCTCCAGAATTTGAGTTGGCTTCTCAATATACGTCAGATCTTCTTGAACTTCAAGGTCTTCCATTGGCAACTACTCTTCTGATACTCGCAAGCATTTCTTCAACTGAGACACATGGAACACATCGTGCACAGCAGATAGATTCTCTGGTAAGCTGAGTTGATATGCCACTTCTCCACGCCTGGCTTGGATCTGATATGGCCCGATATATCGAGGTGCTAGCTTGCCTTTGACTCCAAACCTTTTGGTTCCTCTGATGGGTGACACTTTCAAGTAGACATAGTCTCCCACTTCAAAACTGAGTTCTCTTCTTCTGGTGTCAGCATAGCTTCGCTGTCTGGACTGCGCTGCCTTCAGATTCTCCTGGACCATCCTGATATTCTCTTCAGCTTCAAGCAAAATATCCGGACCGAACACCTGCTTTTCGTCGGGTTGGTCCTAGTGCAACGGGGTTCTGCAATTCCTCCCATAGAGTGCTTGGAATGGTGACATTTTCAGGCTGGCCTGATAGCTTTTGTTGTAAGACAATCTGCATATGGTAGACTCTTGTCCCAACCTAACTTGTCTTGCAAAGCACAAGCTCTCAACATATCTTTAAGAATCTGGCTGGTTCTCTCAATTTGACCATCCATCTGTGGGTGATAAGCTGAACTGAACTTCAAGTGTGTGCCCAAATTTTCATGCAACTGCTGCAAAAAATGAGAAGTAAACTGGGTACCTCTGTCTTATACTATCTTCTTTGGAATGCCATGTAAGCACACAATCCGAGACATGTATAATTCTGCCAACACTGCGCTGTTATAGGTGGTCTTGACTGGTATGAAATGGGCTGCTTTTGTCAAACGGTCCACTACTACCTAGATGGAGTCATAACCAGCTCGAGTGCGGAGCAGGCCGACTATAAAGTCCATCCCAATCTCATCCCATTTACACTGAGGAATTTGCAACGGCTACAACAAACCTGCAGGCCTCTGATGTTCTGCCTTGATTCTCTGACAACTATCGCATCTGGCCACATACTCTGCTATCTCTCTTTTCATATCGTACCACCAGAATCTCTTCTTCAGGTCTTGGTACATTTTCTCGCTACTAGGGTGTATAGAATATGCTGTCTCATGAGCTTCCTTGAGAATCAGTTCCCGGATTGATTTGATGTCGGGAACGCACAACCTATCCTTGAACCATACCACTCCTTCTGCGTCTTCTCGAAAATCTGGACCTTTCCCATCTATGATCAGCTACCAGATCTCGTTGATCTTCTCATCATCCTTTTGGCCCTTCCTGATATCTTGCTCTAGGGTGGGTTCTAGCTCGACTGTCACTCCTTGAGTGTTGTTCAGAAATCCGAGACTTAGCCTGTCGAATTCCTTTGCTAGCTCGAACGGCATCGGGTGAGCGGCCAACATATTAACTCTTTTTGCTCAGAGCATCTGCAACCACATTTGCTTTGCCTAGGTGATAATGAATCTCTAGCTCATAATCTTTGATCAATTCTAGCCATCTGCGCTGCCTCATGTTTAACTCTGACTAAGTGATCCGTGTAGATATCACACTTCTGCCCATAAAGATAATGTCTCCAGGTCTTCAGTGCATGAACCACTACTGCTAGCTCCAGATCATGAGTGGGGTAATTCTTCTCATGAACCTTCAACTGTCGGGATGAGTATGCCACTACTTTCCCTTCCTGCATTAACACACATCCCAGTCTGGTGTATGAAGCATCACAATATACTGAGAATGGCTTGTGAACATCTGGCAGAACCAATATCGGCGCTATTGTCAACTTCTGCTTCAGCATCAAAAATGATTCTTGGCACGCTGGGGTCCACTTGAACTCAACCTTCTTTGCTAGCAAGGCTGTCATTGGCCTAGCAATCTTGGACCTTTAATGAAACGCCGATAGTAACTGGCCATTCCAATGAAACTCTTGATTCCTCGGACATCCTTTGGTGCTTTCCAGTCCAGAATTGCTGCTACCTTCTTTGGATCTATAGCTAGTCCATCTCGGGTTATAATATGACCCAAGAACAAAACTTCACTGATCCAGAACTCGCACTTACTAAGCTTGGCATATAGCTAACAATCTCATAGCCTCCGAAGTACCTTCCTCAAATGTTCCTCATGCTCTTGCTCATTCTAGGAATATACAAGGATATCATCAATGAACACCACTACAAACTTGTCGAGGTAATCCGTGAACACACTATTCATCAGATACATGAAGTAGGCTGGCGCATTCGTCAAACCGAATGACATAACCATGAACTCATATAGTCTATACTTGGTGATGAATGTTGTCTTCAGTATATCCGAAGGTCGGATTCTGAGCTGATGGTAACCTAACCTCAGATCTATCTTTGAGAACACACTGGCTCCTCTCAACTGATCAAATAGGTCCTTGATTCGAGGCAGGGGTACTTATTCTTGACAACGACTTCATTCAAAGCTCTATAATCAATGCACATCCTCTTCGTGCCATCCTTCTTCTCCACAAATAGCACTGGGGCTGCCCAAGGTGAGGTACTTGGTCTGATGTAGCCTTTCTCTAACAACTCATCAATCTGCTTCTTGAGTTCCATTAACTCTAGTCCAGACACTTGATAAGCTCTCTTGGAAATAGGGGCGGTGCCTGAGATAAGCTCAATGGCAAATTCAACTTTCCTTTCAGGTGGCATACCTGGTAACTCTTTAGGGAATACATCAGGGAATTCTGACACAATTTTGATTGCCTCATTTGGATTGTACTCTTTGTCATCTACTGATCAATGGTGACAGGCTCCTTCTTCTAGTTCAGACAAGTACAACTTAGTTACTACTTCCTTTCCATATGGGGACACCAACTTAACTGTTCTCTTGTCACAACTGATAGTGGCTTGATTTCTGTGCAACCAATTCATCCCTAGGATGACATCTAACCCTTGAGTTCCCATTACTACAAGGTTAGCGAGGAAGTCTATCCCCCTTATTTCAATCCTTAGATTCGGACAAATCCTATTGGACTGAACTTTTCCCCCAACTGAATTAACTCTTAAAGGTGGAATCATTGGTTCTATGGGGATATTATGTGCTTCTACCCAAGATGTAGAAACAAAAGAATGCGTGGCACTAGTATCAAATAATACTTCTGCTGGATAGGATTTGACTGGAAAAATACCTACTGCCACGTCCTGAGCATCCTGGATTGCTTCGGCCTCCAGGTGGTTCACCTTTCCACGGTTGTAGGCCTGACCACGGCCTCCTGGTGCTTGCTGTGGCGTTCCTTGTCTTGCTGGGGCATTGACTGCTGGCGGCTGCTGGGCTGCTTTCTCTGGACAGTTCTTCGCCCAGTGGTTTTTTTCTCCACAATATAAGCACGCGTGACCTCCTACTTACGCTTGAGCTGCTTGGCCATTCTGGTTAGTTGTTGAGGCAGGAAGACGGACTGCCTGATTGTTCTGATGCTGGTACTGATTTCCTCCAGGTTGGGTGTTCTGACAGTACTACTGCTGCTGAGGAAACTGCCTCTGATACTGGTGCTGCTGGTTCTGACGCTGGTGCTAGTGACCTTGAGGGTGACCTTGCTTGAATTGCTGGGGTGCGTTACCTGAGTAGCTAGGACGACTACTACTCCCGGCGTGAGATCCACCAAACTTGCGTTTCCTGTCCTTCATCTCCCGACGCTTCCTTTCAGTCATGATTGCTCTATTGATCAAGTGCTGGAAGGTAGGGAAGGTGTGGTTCATCAGCTGGTAGTGGAGGGGATCAACCAATCCTCTTAGGAAATGGTACTGCCTCTTAGCATCCGTGTTGACATCTTCTGGGGCATAACGTGACAGCTGCAGAAACTTGTCCCTATACTCACTGACGGATAGGGGACCTTGCTTCACAGCGAGAAACTCCTCCTTCCTCACTATCATCTGTCCCTCGGGCACATGGTAGCAATGGAAGTTATCCCTGAACTCCTCCTAGGTGATGGCTTCAAGGTCGGCATGAGTGGTGAGGTAGGACTCCCACCAAGACTGTGTTGCTCCCCTCAGCTGTTGGGGACCATACAACACCATCTCACGATTGTTGCACTGGGCAGTGTGCAACTCGCGCTCCATAGTACGCAACCAATCTTCAGCGTCTATGGGATCAGCAGAGTGGGCGAATACAGGGGGATGGCCCCTCATGAATTCTGTCCGCTTGTCTCTGGGCACTTGTGGCATCTGAACTTGCACTTGAGGCAGAGGTGGGGGTGGCTGCTGCTGCACCTGCTGCATTACTGCCAGGGTCTGACCAATCGCTTGGACTGCTTGTGTCTGCATCAGGAACATCTGCTCAATGGTCATCGGGGGTGGTGGTGGCAACTGCTGCTGAGCTGCATTTTCCTAGGCTTCCTGCTGTTCTGGCTGAGCACGCCTTGCACCTCTGCGCCTGTTCTCAGACATCTGTAGAAAGCACACACACATCGGATCTGACTCTGCAGTCTTTCAGCATAAGAAACAATTTAGAAACCTTCATAGCACTGAACAAATGATCACCTTCATTGACAACTTCTCATATAAAGAGGAAAGTGGAAATAAATGGATTACCCAACTAAATAACTGACTTTATTAATAACTACACCAAGTTGCAGGGGATACCCACACCTTGATGACAATCATTACAAAGATCCAACTTCATTACATGTTCATCACAACAAGCATTCCAACATATGATAAGCAAACTAACTCTAACTAAGACTGACTAGACTAAGACACTGAACTAAGCATTATTACAGACTTCGACTCTGTTGATCTATGAATCCAAATCTATCTAGGTCCTCCTGCAGTCTGGGGTACCATAGTCGAAGCGACCACGGGGCGGTGAGCGGTAAGGGTGTTGAATCCTGACAGGGGCGAAGAACCACCATCCAGATAGTGGCGTGCCGCGCACTCAGCACGCAATTCCACAACCTCCGCCTGAACCTTGGACAACTCGTCAAGGGCGTGGTTCAGCTCGGTGTTGAGCACGGCGGCCAGGTTGACCATGCTGTTCAGCCTAGGATTGCCTTCACCAACTAGTGAGACAATCACACCTCTAGCACTGTCGGTCGAACGACGAGGGTAATACTTCAGGTCAAGGCCATCAGCTACCCCGCTGAACAACGAGCAATACTACGAAAGAGCATGTCGTGCTGCATCTTGCATGGCTGCCTCAGTAGTATCCCTCTCAGTAATAGAATAGTGCTCTAAGAAGGCCTCTACACCCTAGAGATCATCGTCTGGATGGTGCACCACGCAAGTAGCCACCCACTGGTCTGGGTATAACCTGCGACGATGCTGGTAGACTACACAACGATACTCGATGGACCAAGTGTGTCGGTTGAAGGCCCAATGTAGCAAGGTGTCGAGAGCGTCATGGAAGTGACACCCGCGAGTGGCGTCGCGAGTGATGGGTCTAGCGATCCATCCCTCCGGCTCCATCTCCTCTGAGAGCTCCATGCCGTGGCTCGAACTGCCACCAGCGTCATCGTCGTCTCCGTATCCATTAGGGTCTCCTCCAGCAGCCGGGATGCCCTGTGGTGGTGCAGGGGGCATCTCTGGCTGAGGTGTAGGGGAAGGCTGCCTCCGAGACTCCACCTCCTGCTGAGGCGAGGGGGAAGATTCCTGCTGCTCCTACTCCTGCTCCTAGCGTCGGTGCTCCTGCTCCTCATGCAGGCGACGATGCAGTCTCTCTAGGTGACTGGACTGACCTAGCACCGTGCAACACAGTGGACGCTCCGCCTGGCGAGAAGGCAAAAAGCGGATCACAGACTTACGTGCAGTGCATCTAAGACGAGCCATCTACAAAAACATCATAAGCACAAGAGTGAGAGTGGAACTATAAGACCAGGAAGTAAACATAAAGAAAAGTGAGACAAAACTTTGTGAGATGAGTAGATAACATAGAATTGGTCAAGATGACAAACTTTTGAAAGGACACTAAGGTCAAGGTAAGGGTAGAGGTCTATAGTCCTTAGGGCGACCATTCTAGTCTAGGTTAGCGATCCTATAGTCAGCAAGGCTTTGATACCACTTATGTCACACTTGGTTTTGGAAGACAAACTGAATGCAAACCATGTACGTGCCAGGATCAGAACTCACGTACACAGCGATTACATAATTGGACGTCATCACACAATGCTCAAAGTAAATAGCGGAAAGGTACTTTAGTTACATCAAGATGTCCAAGACATCCACAGTGTCTAATACATAGCCATAGTATTCAACATTAATATCAAAGTGCGGAGAAACGAAACGTAGAAGATAAACCTACATAGGCAGCTGACTAGGGGTTTGCCACTAAGATAAACTAGAACTCATCGTAGTCCTAGAACTCCTCAAAGTCCTCCATGTTTCCAACATCTCCTCCTGAGCACTGAGTACAGTGGGGACAACCTGGGGTGGGGTGGTTTGTAAAGCAAGGGTGAGTACACATTAACATACTCAGCAAATGTCCCGTTTGGCTAAAGTTGACTAGCTATATGTGGAGTTAAGGTTAAGCAGTTACTTTTAGTTTGTCATGTTTTTATTACTATAAGTAGAGCCAAATTTTAGTAATAAACCCAGTTATTACCCAGAAGCACTCCCTCCAAGAGGAAATACCAGAGATCAAAATTATAACCATCATTGTTAACCATCATCATAAAAGTAACCAAAGTTCTTCTATTCAAAGAGGATCCCAAGGTCGCTCATAACCATGAGCACGACCTGTATACCAGTTTCTAACACTCTGCAGAGGTCGCACACTTTACCCACAAGTTGTGATTCCCTTTCTGCCCAGGGTTCTAGCCTCCCCATTGATCACTACCAAGGTGACCTAGCAGGGTTTCACTACGTAGCTTTTACAAAGATTCCGCAGAGGTCATAGTCTCCCATTAGGTTTCTCCAGTTTGATAAACACAGTACATCTCCCCAAAGGAAGGGTGACTAACAAAACCAAATCAAGAACCTCTGCAACTAGCCTCGGCTGAGCAAGTACTGTGCCCGGACCCCATTGACGACCCTACAGCGAAGCCAACTACTCCTCTGGTTCCTCTAATTAATCAGCTAAGGACATCCCATTCCACCCTCATGGTTGCACTGTTATCCCGGGTTGTCACTCCCTAAACAGGCCCTTACAGAGAGGTACTTAGGAAAATGGCCTGAGTCCCCTAAAATATCACTAGATCATTATCGGGATAACATCATCGTATCATAAATAATCACATCATATTCATTGATTAAGTTAAAACAATAGCATAAGCTAACCATGATTAACCCAAAAAGGTAAACAAGGATAAGGTAAATACAGACTAGTCAATCCTTGAGTTTCAATAATGTAATGCGGGACAGTGAATTATAAAGTAAAGTAGGACATGATAGGTCTGAGGACACTTGCCTTCACCAAGTTGTTGCTCAAGGAGATCTTCGGCAACACACTCAGGAACCACGGGCTGCTCGGTGTCTAAATAAAGCGATCATACATTCAATACATTTGGAAAGTACAAATGAACAGCACATCAAACATATACAAACATTGGAACACATCTCAGAAGGCATAACGTTAATTAAAGAAGAAGGAAATCAAATTATAAAATGAACTAATCTTAATTAGGAGTTGATTACTCTTTAAGTGTTGTCCATGATTACATAATCTCATACTATTCATTTTACTGAGACCTAAAGGTTAAACAAGGGATTAATTCTTATATCACACATTATCAAACTCACAAGGTTAAACATCCATTTCCCCTATAGTTTTCCTTTTTATTTATTTTATTAAAGGAATAATTCAACATATACATTAATCTTATATTCTAGGTACAAAATTAAAGTGTACAGACTATAGATGAACATAATTTATTTGGACAGAGAATAATCTTATGAGCATTTTGCAATTTGAACCACTAAATTTGGAGTTCATATGAAAAAGATATGAAATAAACAAGTTTTGAAGTTTGAAATATGAAATTAGGTCTAATTCTGTAATTATTTAAAAGCACAAGGGTCTGTTTAAAAGAAACCAGGGGTCTATGCGCTAAAACTCAGGACGACGGGTTAATTCCCTAAAACTCGGGGGTCTCTTTTGCTAAAGTTACACACGAAGGGGTACGGGTTGATCTCGGCCATCGGATCAGCGAGCAACGGCCAGGATTAGATCTAGCAGAGCGGACACGGCGCGCGAACGCGGGCGCGGGCTGACCAGCGTGCCAAGGGTGTCAGCAGCCTAGGGCAAAGCGGTCTAACCGGCCAGTCTCAGTCGCAGGGCGCGGGTGAGGGGGAAGTGGAGAACGGTTAGATCCAGATCGGGCGGTCAGGATTAGTTCTGGCCTAACAGAAGTCGGACCGTCCGATTGGATTTGGGCGGGCTGGATGCACGCTAGGGGGTTTTGTCTCCGCCGGGAAGCTAGGGGCGGTGCTCCCCGCATGCAAAGTGGTGCCATTGCCGGAGGTGAGGCAGACTGGGCCCCTAGGGCACGAAAGGTCGGTTTAGGTAGCTAGAGAGGTTGGGGAGGGTCATATGAACTCTATGACAGGGTCAGTTTTGTGTGAACGGGGGTGAGGCGGCCAGACGGCGGAAGGGAGTTCTCGGCCAGGGGATACTCCGATGAGCAATCGCGGGCAGGTAAATGCGAGATAGGGGGAAATAGGGGCGGGCTAGAACGGTTACCTTAAGGGAATTCCCCGGAACGCACGAACGGAAGCTGGGGCACGATGAGGACGCGGGTTGACAGTGACGGCTCTCTGGCTGCGCAAGAAGTGCTCCGGTGGGCGTGGGCCGAGCAAATCAGAGAGGGAGAGGGCAAACCGAAGGGTGTCCTGAGTAGCTGACGGCGAGGCGGAACTCACCGAGGCCAGAGACGGGGCGCGGGCTCGATGACGGGCACAGAACAGACGGCGGCCTTCGGTGAGCGGCAACAGAGCTACGTGGTCGCGTGCGTAGAGCAAGAGAGGGGGCAAGAGGGTTCGACTGAGGGTGCAAGTGAGCGGGGGAAATGGGCGAGCGGGACGCGGGGCTCAAAAGGGGCGAGGACATGTGGAGGTGGCCAGAGAACGCGCGGTCGTGGGCACGTCCACTGCAGGGGAACGTGGGCGAGAGGTTAGGGACACTGAAGGGGCTGACGGGTGGGGTCCGCGAGACAGAGAGAGAGCACATGTGTGCGGAGAAGAAACGGTGCCGACAGGTCGGCCCCACGAAGCAGCGAGAGAGAGAGAGAGAGGGGAGAGAGCGGGCGCGCGGGCGAGGCTGACTGACAGGCGGGGACCGCCTGTCAGCGTGAGGAGGTGCGCGGGCACGCGCGTGAGCTAGGCCGACTTGGGCTAACTGGGCCAGATTGGCTTTTTCTATTTTCAGGGAATTTCCAATGCCTTTTCTATTTATTTTCTCTAGGGTTTTCAATTCAAATTCAAAGCAAGTTTCAATTTCAAACTAAATCAAACATGTGCAACAATTCAAAGAATATTTGGAGCTCAACATGATGCAACATTTCATGACCCATAATGTTTTGGACAAAATAAAATAAATGAACCCTCCCTAATTAAGCTAACCCTAACCAAAAGAGAAAGAGAGAGAGAAACTAGAGAGAGAGAAGAGTAACACCTGAATTTGGTTGGTAATTTAGAAAGAAATTTTATACCCCCAAATTCAGGGTGTTACACCCAGCCGCCCTTCCCCCCATGCGTGCCCAAACCGTCCCCACTCCCCTCTCCCGCGCACCCATGATCTAGGAAGAGAGAAACCACCCCTCTCCCTCTTCCTCCTCTCTCCCACTCTCTCCCTACCCTCGCTTGGGATCACTGGAGCTGCGATTGCTGTCGTTCGTCGTGTTCGTGGTAAGCCCCCTCCCTTTCCTCCCCTCTCCCTTCACGCGCAGCCCTCCCCAGTAGCCCCGGCAGCCCTGGCGCCCTGCGCGGCGTGCCCTTCCTGCGGCAGCACCCTCCCTCGGTGGAGCCCTCCCCCCATGCGGCCCCGGCCCCCGGCGGCGGCCGTCCCCCCGGTGCAGCGTGCCCTCCCTGTGGGGTGCGGCCCCGGCCACCAGCGCGGCGGCCCCTGCCCGCGCGCGTGCCTCGCCCGACGCAACCCCTGCCCCGTGTGCGCAGCCCCTGCTCGGCCCGGCCCCCAACGCACAGCCTCTTCGCTGCTGTGGCACGGCCACGGCGCGTAGCCCCATCGCGCGTGCCTTCGGCATGCTTCACGCGCGTCGTAGCGCTTTAAATTTCGCTTGTGTCATGTGTCATGTCGCATGATTTCCTGTGCGATGACGTTTTAATTCACCTAGGATTGTGTATAATAATTAAAGTGCATAGTGTAATGACGATTACTTGAGTACCGACCTAATCAGGACCTAGTGCCAATTTTATTTACGCGTCGCATGAATATCAATTAATATAATTATGCCAACCTTCTTCATGAATCTGATGAATAGTGTGTTCATGGATTAACTAGACAAGTTTGTGGTGGTGTTTATCGACGACATTCTCATATATTCTCAAAGTGAGGAAGAGCATGTGGATCATCTGAAGATGGTATTACAGAGGCTACAAGAGCACCAACTATATGCGAAGTTGAGCAAGTGCGAGTTCTGGATTGATGAAGTCATGTTCTTGGGTCACATTATAAACAGAGATGGGTTGGCTGTGGATCCAAAGAAAGTAGCAGGCATTCTAAATTGGAAAGCACTGATAGATGTTCGAGGAATCAAGAGCTTCATTGGAATGGCCGGATACTATTGGCGATTCATTGAAGGTTTTTTAAAGATTGCGAGACCAATGACAACTCTGTTAGCAAATAAAGATGAGTTCAAGTGGACCCAAAAGTGCTAAGAGGCCTTTGAAACGCTGAAAGAGAAGTTGACTACATCACCTATCTTAATTCTGCCTGATGTTCACAAGCCATTCTTGGTGTATTGTGATGCTTCTTACACCGGCTTGGGATGTTTATTGATGCAAGAGGGAAGAGTTGTGGCATATTCGTATTGACAGCTGAAGGTTCATTAGAAGAATTATACAATCCATGACCTAAAATTAGCAGTAGTGGTTCATGCACTAAAGACTTGGAGGCACTGTCTGTATGGGCAGAAGTGTGATGTTTATACAGACCACAAGAGTTTGAAGTATATATTCACCCAGTCGGAGCTGAATATGCGGCAACGAAGATGGCTAGAGATGATCAAAGACTATGAATTAGAAATTCACTACCATCCAGGCAAAACAAACGTGGTGGCAGATGCTTTAAGCAGAAAAAGTCAAGTCAACATGATAGCCGTTCACTTGATGCCCTACGAGTTTGCTAAAGAATTTGATAGACTAAGCCTCGAATTTTTAAACAACACGCAAGGAGTAATAGTTGAATTAGAGCCCACCTTAGAGCGGGAAATCAAAGAAGTGCAAAAGAACAATGAGAAGATGAATGAAATCCGATAGCTAATTCTAGAAGGAAGAGGCACAAATTTTTTGGGAAGACGCAGAAGGTGTGGTATGGTTCAAAGATCGCCCGTGTGTTCCCAATGTCAAATCCATTCGGGAGCTAATCCTTAAGGAAGCTCATGAGATAGCATATTCCATACATCTTGGAAGTGAGAAGATGTATCAGGATCTAAAGAAGAAATTCTAGTGGTATGGAATGAAAAGGGAGATTGCAGAGCACGTGGCTATGTGTGAAAGTTGTCAGAGAATCAAGGCAGAGCATCAGAGGCTAGCTGGCCTATTGCAATCGCTACAAATTCCTTAATGGAAATGGGATGAGATCGGAATGGACTTCATAGTCGGGTTACCCCGCACTCGAGCCGACTATGGTTCCATTTGGGTAGTAGTGGACTGCTTGACCAAGTCAGCCCACTTCATACCTATCAAGACCAGCTACAACAATGCAGTATTAGCAGAGTTGTACATGTCCGAGACTATTTGTCTCCATGGTGTGCCAAAGAAGATAGTGTTAGATCGAGGAACATAGTTCACCTCTCATTTCTGGCAGTAGTTGCATGAAGCTTTGGGTACACATTTAAATTTTTGTTCAGCTTATCATCCACAGACAATAGTTGCATGAGCCTGCACGTTGCAAGATAAGTCCGAATGGGATAAAAAATTACCCTATGCCGAATTCTCCTACAACAATAGTTACTAGGCCAGTTTGAAGATGTCACCATTTCAGGCACTTTATGGAAGGAGTTGCAGAACTTCGTTGCAATGGGATCAGCCTGGAGAGAAGCATGTGTTTGGGCCCGACATTTTGCTTGAAGTCGAAGAGAATATCAAGATGGTTTGGGAGAATCTAAAGATAGTGCAGTAAAGGCAACAAAGTTATGCAGACACAAGAAGAAGAGAGCTAAGTTTCGAAGTGGGAGATTTTGTCTACCTGAAGGTATCGCCCATCAGAGGAGTCAGAAGGTTCGGAGTCAAATGCAAGCTAGCACCTCGATATGTTGGCCCGTACCAAATTCTCGCCAAGCATGGAGAAGTGGCATATCAGCTCAGCTTACTAGAAGGTTTGTCAACAGTGCATGATGTCTTCCATGTGTCCCAATTGAAAAAGTGTCTGCGTGTGCCAGAAGAGCAGTTGCCATTGGAAGACCTAGAGGTCCAAGAAGACCTGACCTACATAGAGAAGCCAATGCAGATTCTGGAGACCGTAGATAGGGTCACCCGGAGGAACACTATCAGAATGTGCAAAGTCAGATGGGGTCACCACTCTGAGGAAGAAGCAACATGGGAGCGCGAAGATGATTTGATGAACAAGTATCCCGAGCTCTTTGCTGGCCAACCCTAAATCTCAAGGGTTAGATTCTTTTAAGGGGGATAGGTTTGTAACCCCCTGAATTTGGGGGTATAAAATTTCTTCTCCAGTATTCACTAAATTCAGGCATTACCTTCTTTCGCTCTCTTTCTTTTTAGCTCATGCCTCCTATTTCCAAAGTAATGTAGAGATTGGTGTCCATGTCATGTGTAAGCAAAACCATAAGGTGATATTATTGTTGCATCATGCCGGAGCATATTTATTTATGTCTGATGTCATGACTAGGCGTGCATTCATTTAATTTAGGATTTATATTCGAGGAATGAATTTGATTAGAAAGTAACGAGGTTGATTAGATGAGAAGCAGCCCCGGCCCCTGGCACGTGGCCCAGCCGCCCCCTCTCCCCATGTGCACCTAAACCGCCCCCACTCCCCTCTCCCACGCACCCATGATATAGGAAGAGAGAAACCACCCCTCTCCCACTCTCTCCCTACCCTTGCTTGGATCACCGGAGCTGCGGTTGCTGTTGTTCATTGTGCTCATGTAAGCCTCCTCCCTCCCCTCCCTCTCCCCTATGCGCGCAACCCTCCCCAACATCCCCGAAGCCCTACGCGGCCCCAGCCCAGGCGTGGTGCGCCCTCCCCGCGGCGGTGCCCTCCCCCAGCGCACCCTCCCCCGGCGCGATGCCCTCCCCTGGCGACGCCCTCCCCCCCTGCGCGGCGCCGACCCCCGGCGGTGGCCCTCCCCACGGCAGCCTCGGCCCCCAGCGCGCCCTCCCTACGCGGTGCGGCCCCAGCACACAGCGCGCAGCCTCGGCCCCTGCCCTGTGTGCGTAGCCCCTGCTCGGCCCAGCCCACTACATGCAGCCTCGTCGCTGCTGTGGCACGGCCGTGGCACGGCCACGACGCGCAACCCTAGCGTGCATGCCTTCGGCGCGCTTCGCGCTCGCTGTTTGCCGCTTCGCGTGCGTCGTAGCACTTTAAATTTTGCTTGAGTCATGCGTCGTGTCGCGTGCTTTGCCGCGCGACGACCTTTTAATTCACCTAGGATCGCGTATAATAATTAAAGTGCGTAGTGTAACAACGATTAATCGAGCACCGAACTAATCAGGACCTAGTGCCAATTTTATTTACGTGTCGCATGAATATCAATTAATATAATTATGCAGAGATAAATATTTCAGTCTATAGCCGCTTGACGTAATCGCTACGTCTCTCGGCCATAGCTTTGGTCATTGTAGTTTCTTTTCTCGCATAGTCGTGAATGCGAGCTCTGCGCCATGTGTATGTTTAGTTGTCCTGTTTTATTGTGTGCTGTATTGTTCCTTTCTATATTAAGAATGTGGAATGTATGTTTGAACTCATATAGATAAGTCTGTTGGCGGAGTCTGAGAAAGTTGCAGGAGAAGACCCCGAGCAGCAGTTAGTTGGTGAAGGCAAGTGTCCTCTGACCTATTTATGTCCTACTCTTTTTATAATTCATCTCCTCACATTTACATAATTTATACCTAAGGATTTATTAGTCTTTGTTTATCCTGTCCTTGTTTACCTATTTGGGTTGGATTATTTCTGGATTAGCTTTATGCTAGAGCTTCACGTTAACCAATGAACATGATGAGATTATTTATGATATGATGTTTACCTTTGGATATGATGATGGCATTGTGATATTTAAGGGGGCTGGAGCGGTTTCTCGAGTGCCTCTCCGCAAGGACTAGTTTGTTGGATGACCACCTAGGATAACAGTACAACCATGAGGGTGGAATGGACACCCTTAGCTAATTAATTAGAGGAACTGAGGTGTAGTTTGCTTCGCCGTCGTGCCGTCAATAGGGCTCGGTGTATGTGGCTCGCTCTGCCGAGGGTGGTTTGCCCCTTGGGGAGTAGTGTGGTACATTTAGGAAACCTAACGGTCGGCTACATTTTCAAGGAATCTTTGTAAAGGCTTCATAGTGAATCCCTAGCCATTCACCTCGGTAGTGAAGATCGAGTCTGTACAACCTAGGCTAGAGAGGGAATCACGGCTTGTGGGTGAAGTGTGCAACTTCTGCAGAGTATTATGAAACTGATATATCAGCCGTGCTCACGGTTATGAGTAGTCTTAGGAGCTCCTTTGATTAGAGATACTATGATTACAGATGATGATGAGGATAATAATGATTTTAATGGTGATGTTTATGATTATGGATTTCGGTATTCTTTCCTTTTGGAAGGAGTACCTTTGGCTTAATAACTTGGGTTTAATGCTAAAACCTGGCTCTCTACTAGTAATAATTACCTGACCAACTAAAAGCAATTGCTCTGAGCTTCACCCCACATACAGCTAGTCCACTTTAGCCAAACGGGACATTTGTTGAGTACGTTGATGTGTACTCACCCTTGCTTAAAACACCACAACACCAGGTTGTCCACATTGCAACCCCTGCTCAGGAGAAGATGAGGTTGTGGCGGGGGATTTCCAGAAGTTCCATGACTATGATGAGTTCTAGGCATGGGTTAGCGGCAAACCCCCAGTCGGCTGCTTGTGAAGGCCGTGTTTTACTATCACTACAAGAAACTGATAAATGTTCGTGAGTTTTGTTAAGAACATGGGCACCGACGTTCTTACATTAGTCAAGTTCATGGGTTTATTTAAGAACGTGGGTACCCACGTTCTTACATTAAGTTCATGGGCCCTAGCCAAAACCGTCGAACTTAACCTTTTAGGAACGTGGGTACCCATGTTCTTAAATTAAATACGTGGGCCACGTGGACACCATCGAACTTAAGCCAACCTAAATCCCTAACCCCGATCCATGCGTCTCTCTTCCTATCTCCTTTCCCGCTTCCCACCAGAGCTCACACCCGCAGCCGCCGGCCGCCACCCCGCGCGCCCCGCGCCGCCACCCTACGCGCCGCCCGCCCCACACGCCGCCACCCCACGCGCCTACTGCTCGCACGCCAGCCACCCCGCGCCACCACCCCACGTGCCTACAGCTCGCGCGCCGCCCCGCGCGCCAGCCGCGCCGCCAGCCAGCGCCGCCCGCTCGCCAGCCCCACGCCGCCTGGCCGCCCACGCTGCCAAATCAAATAGCCGTCATTTTCTTCTCCAGACACACCTGGATGCTTGGGAACGAACATCGCCTCTGAAACAAATCTACCAGGTCCTAGGTCATATATGCCTTGTACATTTCCTCCCACTTCAAGTTCTTTCATACCACTTTCTGGTTCATCATGCAGATCAAACTTTATGATGCCAGTCACCTTCGCAATGCTGTCAAGTATAGTGCAGTAGACATACCGCTGCTTTCTATTTTCAACAAAGTGGCGAATTAGAAAGCCTCAGAGCTTCAACGAAGTGGTTAGCTAGTGTTAGAGGTGTAGTGCTAGCTAGGATTGTGTGCATATATATGCTAACTTTGCATTACTTAACCAGTTAAGCTTTGCTTTGCCATCTCTCTCTCGCTCTCTCTATCACACACACAAACACACTCTATCTATTGCTGGTTGTTGCCTGCAAAGTGTAGAGTTTAAAATATGGTACCGAGCGCACGCCTCCATGTGGGAGCCAAAAAACATAGCTGATGCTGATTGCTGGTAGCTTTAGTGCAGTCAACTGTAGTGGTGTGAACATTGAGGTGTATTTAGTATGTTTTATTTTTCTTGCAAGAGCATATTAGGTTACATATCTAAGTAGTGTTGTCTTGTATCTCTTTTCGTCTGATCTGAAATTTGTGTTGCATACCTTAGTGTTTGTTCTTCCGCCGTTCCACGTAAACACCATACACTGTCCTTGAGTTGTATTTCCCGTTGTTGAGAACCCACATGTTGTACAGAAGATCTATCTATGGGACTTGTACCATTTAAACCTAGGGATCGCAGATAAATTACAGTAGGAATAACAAAACACGTCCCCTTTGCAAAGCTTCGACTGTGATATTGGGTGCATTAACACCATGTATGACTGGAAGTTCTTCAACTGATGATGACTGTTGCATTTTTTATGAAACCTAAAGTCATGTTTCCATCTAATTGTAGGCCCATTTGACTCTAGTCTCCGGTCTCTCTCTCCACTCTAACTACGGGCCGGCCCGCGTCTCCTCGACCATCACCACCTTGACGATCTCCGTGAAGGTATTTTTCTTCTTTCTTTGATGCATATTATTAGAATTAGTTTGTTAGTTAAAATTTGATGCATGATTTCTTTGATGTCTAGTGATCCTTCCTAATAGAAGAAGAGCTTAATGATGTTTATTTACACATTTTTTTATTTATGTTTGTATGCTTAATGATGTTTGTTTACACATTTTTTATTTATGTTTGTATGCTTAATGATGTTTATTTACATATTTTTTATACATTGAGTTATTTAGTTTTGGAAATGGATGACAATAGAAGAATGGCGATGTATGATGGATTCAATAGCGTGACTCTAGGTCACTCAAAGGAATGGGTTAGGGTTGCAAAACAATTCATGGATCTCGCATTTTCCAGTGGACCTCGTGTGGTGAAGTGTCCGTGTACCAAGTGTCGGAATTTTAAGTATGTGAGAAAGATCGAAGAACTGGAGCATCACCTTTGCAAGAATGGGTTTATGCCTAACTATCTTGTGTGGTGCTCACATGGAGAAGTAGAGCAGAATATCACAGAGTCAGAAAGAATTGATGATGATGAGGAGGATCAGATGGATGACTTGGTGGCTGATATTAGTAGAGAGTATCCAACATTGGCCTCAGAACAGGCTACACCAGATGAAGTGCAGGAGTTTTATAAGGTTCTTCACGCGTCAGAGAAAAAAGTGCATGATGACACCACTGTGACCGTGTTGCAGGTGGTTACACGTCTTATGGCAATGAAGGCAAAGTATAATGTCTTGAATAATTGCTATAACGATATAATCAATCTGATTATTGATCTCATCCCGTCGAACCATAAGATGCCAAAAGACTTATACCAGTCTAAAAAGATTGTGTCCGGTCTTGGGATGAAGTATAAGAAGATTGATGTGTGCGAAGATAATTGCATGTTGTTCTGGAAGGAATATGAAGCGGCCACCCATTGTCAGAAATGCGGTAAATCAAGATATGCGGAGGTACTAAAAGAGGATGGAGCTACTTTTGCTACAAAAGTGGCAGTTAAACAACTTCGATATATGTCCATCACTCCAAGGCTTAAACGTCTGTTTTAACCCCAGAAACTGCGAAGCTAATGTTGTGGCATAAGGAAGGAGAACGTGAGATCCAAGACCCAGACATTATGATGCATCTATCATATGGCGATGCTTGGAAGGCTCTGGATCGTTTTGACCCAGAATTTGCAAGAGACACTAGGAGTGTTCGTCTAGGCTTGTCCACTGATGGTTTCACTCCTTATGACAACAGTTCAACTTCATACTCTTGTTGGCCGGTTTTCATCATGCCCTACAACCCCCTCCCAACAAATGCATGAAAGAAGGGTTCATATTTCTTGCCCTTATTATTCTAGGGCCTAAACATCCTGTAAAGAAGATCAATGTATTCATGCAACCGTTGATTGAAGAGTTCAAAGAGCTATGGGTAGGGGTAAAGGCTTATGATGGTCATCTAAAACGTGAATTTACCTTACGTGCTGTATATTTGTGGTCAATTCATGATTTGCCTGCATATGGTATTTGGTCGGCTGGTGTGTCCACGGTCGACTGTGTTGTCTCATATGCATGGGGGACACACAAGCATATCGATTGGAGCATGGTAAAAAGGTCTCATTCTTTGATTGTCATCGATGGTTTCTTCCATCCAATCACCTGTTTCGAAATGATACAAAGTCATTTAGAGGAGGCATAAAAGTTAAAGATGGTCCACCAAAACGTTTAATGGGTGAAGATATCATGATACAACATCGTGCCCTTCAAAGGGCTGCAGAAGGTCATGAGTTTGAAGGCTTTGGTCAAGATCACAACTGGACTCATATTTCTTTTCTCTCGGAACTTCCGTATGCAAAGGTATTGATTTTACCACACAACATAGATTTGATGCACCAAGAGCACAATGTTGATGAAAGCATCATAAGCATGTGTCTAAACATTAAGGGTAAAACAAAAGACAACATCAATGCTAGGAAAGATTTAGCTAATCTTTGCGATCGCCCTAGCCTTGAGGTCAAATTAAATCCTAATGGAAAGGAGAGGACACCACGAGCTCCATACTGTCTAAAGCCGGAAGAGCAAAAAGAAGTATTTCGATGGTTGAAAATGTTGAAGTTTCCAGACCGCTATGCAGCTAACATAAAACGTACTATTAACCTCGACACTAATAAATTAAATGGTTTGAAGGCTCACGATTACCATATTTTGATGGAAAGACTTATGCCGGTAATGTTCCGTGGCTATTTGAAGCCTCCTCTGTGGAAGATGATTGCTGAACTTAGTTACATATATAGACATATATGTGCTAAGCATATCTCAAAGAAATTGATGATTCAATTTGAGAAACAAATCGAAGTGCTTGTATGCAAGATGGAAAAAGTATTTCCGCCTGGATTTATGAATGTGATGCAACATTTGCTAGTGCACTTACCTTATGAAGCATTGGTAGGAGGACCAGTGTAGTTCCGATGGATGTATAGTTAAGAAAGAGAATTGAAAAAACTTAGAGCTACTGTGCGGAACAAAGCAAGGGTTGAGGGGTGTATCGCAGAGGCCTTTACAGCTAAAGAGATCACAATCTTCTCAAGTCAGTATTTATCACACACTAACAACGTGAATGCTCAGTCAACACGGTATAATACTGAAGAAGAAGGTCCTTCGACCGACCTTAGTGTTTTTCTCTAGAAGGGGAAAGGGGTCGGGGCTTCTACTGCACATTATGTTCATAACTTGTGATGTTTCTAGGTTGGGGATCGGTGATGGGGTTGTGAGTCGCGATAGCTTTGGTCGTCGGTCTGTTTCCTCGGTGGGGAGTAGATCTCGAACTTCAACTTCGAGGGAATCAGAGCTTGATGAGCAACTAAGACAACAACAACAACAAGTTCAACAACTATCTCAACAAGTTCAGATGATGCAGGGAATGCTGATGCAGGTAATAATTTTAGTAATCTGCTCAGAATCTGCCCAATCTCAGAATCTGCCCATATTCTATACTGATTTCGAAAATAACCTTGTTTGCCCAAGTTAAACTTAGAATCCGCTCTTAATAATTATAGGAGAATTGTAGTACTTTTCTTAAGATTTCCAACAAATTTTGGAGCACCCTTTTTGGTGGTCTAGAAGTCAAGTTACGGCAGTTTGAAATGTGATGTGTTTGAATCTGTCAAAAGTCTGGACAACAATGTTTGTTTGTATTATCTAACTTTGATACACATTGAATCATCTTGAGATTATTATAAATGAGCTGTAGACAACTTTATTATCTTTCTAAAAAGTCTAGGATCACTTGATTTGGATGCCTGAGACTCTAGTTATAGATTTTTGAAGTGAGTAGTCGAATTCTGTCCAAATCTGGACATAATTTAAGTTTAGCACTGTTTGACCTTTCTAAAGGTCGAATCTTGTTATGATGATAATACAAAAGTTATAGAGGACTTTATAAGCTTTCTAGAAAGTCCTAGTTTACTATTTTTGGATGCATATCTTGTGAGTTATGAGCTAAACAAATAGTTGCTGTCCTGCTGTCCAAAAATCAGCAAATATTAAAATGATTGCTTGGAGTCTCTTTTGTGTGGGTAACTAGATTTGGTTAGTTCTTGTCTTGATTAATGAAGTATTGTGATATGAACATACATACTATGGTGGCGCGAGTGCTTTTTAGCTCTGTCTTTCTTCTGTATCTATCAACCACTCTAATCCTACACGTTCCAATGCACTTTATGTTTTCCATCGGATTCAGAATTCAGTTGTTTAGTATAAACTCTATATATACATTAGTTTAAAATAAAACTTAAGCTTATTGTATTTGCAGATGTATAGTGCTCAGATGGGATCTCAAATGGGACCCCAGTTCACCCGTCCGTCACAATTTGGACGGACCCCAAACACCAATGAAACACAGGTATAGTTTTGTAGTATATTTACTTTCATTTACAATTATAATCATGCATCGTTTTATTTGGTCATAGGGTTCTGAGACCGGACAAGGAAACCCACAGATGGACATACAGTGGTTGATGCCCCCTAGAGGACAGATTCTTCCTCCTCCACAACCAGGTATGGGATATTGGCCGCCACCACCATGGGGATATCCTACACATCCAATGGGGCCTTGGGGACGCGCCCCATGGCCAACACAGCCACTTCCATCACCAGCGGTACGTTCCTGATTCATGTTGCTTGCTACTTTTATTTGCTACAAATTGGACTTTTTTGGGACTACTCCACTACTGCTTGTACATCTGGTGTTTGATCAAGCTCTTAGTGGACATACTTGCAAGTCTGGATATTGTACAACATATTACAGCGTGAGCTACAGCGTGCTGAAAATTTCAGATTGTGAATAATGACTGAATCTGGAATTTAGTGTTGTGAGAGCTGTTTTAGAGTTCTTTTGTGGCTGATCTAGGAAGTTTTAAGCTGAGGTGTTGGTAGAGTAACTCTCTGTCAGGTTAGTTTGGTGCTCAGTTCAACACTAAATTCTGAATTTTGTCAGGTAAACTAACCTGAACATGCTTTAGTGAATCTGGAATTTAGTGTTGTGAGAGCTGTTTTGTTGTGACATGCTTTGGACTGTTAGGTGGCTGAATTCTGAATTTTTAGATTTAGAATAGCGTCTAAGTCTGAATTTCCAAAGTAGTTTCTTGGACAGTTAACATCGCGGATCCTTTGCATGATGCATCATTTTAAATAACACGGTGCTGCGTCTTGAAATGAAGTCTGTTTTCACTCTCATGTTCATGTTCATGCACAAATATGGAAGCCACATTTTGTGTTTATCATGCTTTCCTATATCTTTGTGTACATGTGATTTAATGTCAGTTGTGTATTTATGAGAATTTTGGTTTATTTTGTAGGATTCCGGCTCTCATCAAGTGACTCCTCCCCCTCACGTTGACTTTGCGGACAGATGTCTCAATTCTAGTGGTGGAGCTACGAACAACAATCCGATGTCCTGATCGAGAGCGATGAAGCTAATGTTTGAACTTGTGTGTTTGAACTTGTGAACTAAAAATATGAACTATGGATGTGAACTTGTGTGAATTTGTGAACTTATATATTTGGACTTTTATATATTTGGACTTGTGTGAATGTGTGATATGAACATATATCAATGTGTTTTAAGTCTGTATTGTATGTGATATATTGTATTGCATGTGATATTATGTGTGTCTAATTTTTCATTTTCGTATTTTTATTTTTTTCTGGAAAAAGGTTAAGAACGTGGGTACCCACGTTCTTAAGGTTAAGAACGTGGATACCGTCGAACTTATTGTGCAGTCCTCACAGACCCACACAGGGTTAAAAATGTAGGTACCCACGTTCTTAAGGTTAAGAACGTGGGTACCGTCGAACTTATTGTGTAGTCCACGCAAACCCCCGCAGGACACATAAGTTCGACGGCTATGTGACCCCGTCGAACTTAACCTTAAGAACGTGGGTGCCGTCGAGCTTATGGGAAAAAATTCGACGGCCCCCGTCGAACTTAAAAACGCACGTTCTTAATGTTAAGTTCGACGGTACCCACGTTCTTAATGTTAAGTTCGACGGTACCCACGTTCTTAATGTTAAGTTCGACGGGGCCGTCGAACTTACTTCTCTAAGTTCGTCCAAAAATCGCCTTCGGTAAACCCACGTTCTTACGGTAAGTTCGATGACTTATTACATTAAGTTCGACGGTTTTTTACCCACGTTTTTTAACTAGTTTTCTGTAGTGTATGTTTCGTTTTCGCACTTTGATCTATGTTAAGACTATGTGGATGTCTCAGATATCATAATGTAATCATATTAATACCTTCTTTACGTTATTATTTGAGCACCGTGTGATGATTTCTAACTATATAATCGCTGTGTACGTGAATTTCTGATCCTGCCACGTATATGGTTCGCCTTCGGTTTGGCTTCCAAAACCGGGTGAGACAGCCTTCAGCTTGCTACTGTTTCAGCGAGTGTGCCCGCGTCATGCTCGGTCTTGTTGCTAGGGCCTGTGGCATGCTCGCCCAGCCGTTGTGACATGCTCACTTGCACGGCTACGGCATGGCCACGCCGAACGTGCCACCTGTTGAGGTTATCAGAGGTTGCGTAGGCAGATCTCCGGTGGGTGCTGCTCGGGGAAGATGAGCACATGACGAAGTGTTGGCCGTCGATCGGGTTGCGGGTGGTCGATGCTAGTGAGGAAGTTTGCTCGGCTTGCTCTACCTGGGGAAGATCTCCGATAGGGCGTCAACCGTGGATCTAGTGGCCTGCTCTGTTTCGTTTGATTTGGGGAAGAAAGGAATGGGTCCCACATGTCAGGGCGTCGGGTCCTACATCCATGCGTATGCATCTAATGGACGAAACGAGTCTGTAGTGTTATTTCTGAGCAAATCGCATATGGCGGGAGGAGAAAAGTGAGGGGTGAATTGAGATAGGGGTAGGGTGAATTGAGGTATGGTTAGAACTGAGTAAATTGTGCAAACTAGTGGGGAGATGTGTAAAAACCCAATTTATTTACCCTAACATTGCTGCCAGAGTTATGCTTGGTTTTGTTTGATCTGTTTTAAGACATTGTAATTGCTTTATCTCTTTTTGTTTATTTGAACAACAGGTTTGAAGACACAAATTGGGAAGCTGAAAAGAAACAATACATATCTCACAATTAATAAATTGTCCACACAGCTCGCACACCATTCGGTAGGGCGCTGGTTTTTTCTAGTAGCTTTATCTCCAGCAGGTGACTTAAAGTAGCGCCTCAAAATTTAAAATACTGCATTTAAAATGTTTAGGGCACTAAAAACAATTTGTGTTCCAAAAATCATGTATTTCAAGAAGTAAACTATATTATTAGAAAATAAAATATAAAGAATGATATAGAATATAAAGAATGATGTAGAAAATAAGAATAGAATATTAGTTCGAGGTATAGTATATTTAGGTCAAGTGTATCTATATTTTTTATAAAAAAATGTAAAATAAGTGACTGTTGGAGGTGTTTTATGCGTTGAACCTATATACTTGTGCCACGCTGTCGACGACATCCTCCCCTCCGCCTTCAAGGTTCACCCTCGCTGCCAAGTGACCTTTCCCCGTCCGACCTTCCCGCTGCCTCGCTAGACGCCATCTCTTGCATCCGTCGTGATTCCCGAAACCTTTAAGGCTGATTTGGTGATCTGGGATCACGAGGGGATTGAAAGGGATTGAGGGGAAATAAGAGGATTGGAGGGGATTAAGGGGAAATGAGATTGGAGTGGATTAAGGGGAAATGAGTACGCCTGTGATGTAATAGTATCACAAGCGGTTTTTGTTTAGGACCGCCTGTGGTGCTCTATCCTTTTCACAAACGGACCCTAAGAAAAAACCGCTTGTGATTGTAAAAATATGAAAATACAATTTAAATATGAAAATAATTTTAATTTTTAACAGAAATATGCAAATACAATTTAAATGAATTAATATTTAATTTTTAACAGAAATATGCAAATACAATTTAAATGAATTAATATTTAATTTTTAACAATAATATGCAAATACAATTTAAATGAATTATAATAGCACACATAGATAACTAGAGAGATTTTAAATTAATTGGCAACCACAATTCATAGTCGATCATACATGATAACAAATACAATTTGATTCATACAATTTTTCATGAACTACCATTTTTCCGCATGTATGGCTTTAAGTTCTTATCAATTTTCTTTTCCACACGCTTGATTCTCTCTGGACCGTTAAAGACGAACATCTCTTCATACTTATTGTATTCCTCATCTTGGTCTCCCACATTCTCAACTCCAACAATTTTTTGCTTTCCAGAAATAACTACATGCATCTTCTCATCTGCTGGATCGAGTACATAGAACACTTGTGCAACACATTCGGCGAGAACCCACGGGTCATCTTTATATCCTACTTTCTTTAAGTCTACCAGTGTGAGTCCGTAGTTATCCACTATCACCCCCACGGGATGTTGTACCCATTGGCACTTAAATAAGGGTATTTTCATGCTTGGGCCATAATCAAGTTCCTATATTTCCTCTATGAATCCAAAATATGTGGTCTTCTGTCCATGTAGGTCAAAAGCATCGATACGAACACCGCTATTTTGTGCAACACTTTTCATGTCTTTTGATTTAGTGTAGAATGTGTACCCATTGATGTCATATGCTTGCCATGATGTCACAAAACACGATGGCCCAGAAGCCAAATTCTTCATTGTTTTCTCTTCCAAAGAGTCTCCGAATGGGATGTTTTTGTCCATTAACCATTCACTGAAACGATGTTTGTGCTCCCTCATGATCCAATCCTCTGTGCGGTTCTGATTTTCTTTACGAAGCTCATCCAGGTGTTCCTCTATGTAAGGCTCGGCTATCATGAGATGTTGTAGTACACTACCATGAGCACAATGTACTAGCTTGTAATTCTCAACGCGAAAAGTTTTCTTGCCCATTCTCCCTCTCCCACATAGTTTACCCTCATGTTTAGGTACAGGCACACCTATCATTGTTCCGTCACTGATGTAATCTATACAGCTCTCAATCACTTCTTCTGTACTGTATCCCTCCATGATTGAACCCTCTAGGTGAGCGTGATTTCGCACATAACCTTTTAATACTCCCAGGTATCGCTCCAACTGAAACATATGATGTAAATATAGTGGCCCTAATATTTTTATCTGATCCACGAGATGTATGATTAGGTGTACTTGCATATCAAAAAATGATGGAGGAAAACACATTTCAAGCTTGCACATAGTCTCGATGATGTATGCCTTTAGATAGTCCAAGTCTTCTAAAGCTATTACTTTTTGTGAAACCACATTGAAAAAGTAACACAAGCGTGTGATGACAACTTTGACATGCTCTGTTTCGAGGGCTCTTACCGCAATTGGGAGGAACACCGTCATCATCACATGGCAGTCATGAGAGCTGTAGCCAAATAGAGACAAGTCCTTCATCCTGACTAGTCTGCTGATATTGGATGAGAAACCTGTGGGCACTTTGACCCCACGCAAACATTTGCAAATCTTTGTTCTCTCCTCAACTGACAAGTTGTAGCTAGCTGGGGGGAGGTAAGGCTTCCCTTTGCCACTATCCACTGGATGAAGTTCCGGTCTGATTTGAAGATCTACTAGATCATTGCGTGATTTGAGTCCGTCTTTTGTCTTACTCGGCATGCCAGCAAGGTTCCAATGACGCTGTCAAAAACATTTTTTGTTACATGCATCAAATCAATGCTGTGGCAAATTTCCATATCCTTCCAGTATGGGAGGTACTTGAAAAAAATTGATTGCTTCTTGAAAGTTGTGTAAGTTGAAGGGCCAGTTCTCTTTCTCTTTTCTCCTTTGTTTTTTCCCTTTCCGAATACAACATGAATGTTCTTTACAATTTCAAAAACAAGTTTCCCACTATAAGGCTTTGGTGCACCTTCACTTTCCAGTTGATTGTTAAATTCCGCTTTCATCTTTCGATACTTATGCTGCTTCATCAAGAACCGTCTGTGTCCCATGAACACCAACTTCTTGGATGATTTAAGGTACATGGAAGCAGTTCCATCGACTCACACTACACAACCATTCTTTCCTTTAGTCTTTTGCCCTGATAGTGTGGCGCCACTGGGAGAATCATGGATGGTAACAAATATAATTGCTCTTAAGTTGAAATACTCATGGCAATACTCATCCCATATTCTAACTCCTTCATTCCAGAGCTTTGTCATATCTTCCATAAGAGGTTCTAGGAACACATCAATATCAACACCAGCTGATTTCGGACCTTGAATAAGAATAGTCAACATAATGTACTTTCTTTTGTGACACAGCCATGATGGAAGGTTGTACATCGTTAAAGTCACGGGCCAGGTGCTATGTACACTTCTTTTTTCACCAAATGGATTCATTCCGTCTGTACCCAAAGCAAATCTTACATTTCTGGTTTCTTTGGCAAACTTAGGATACATAAGATCGAAATTTTTCCATTTTGATGCATCAGCAGGGTGTCGAATCTGTTTGTTATTCTGCTTGCGATTTTCAGCATGCCAACGCATAAGCTCAGCCTCCCTAGGATTTGAGAACAAACGTTTTAAGCGATCAATTACTGGAAGATACCACATCACCAAAGCTGGGTTCTTTGACTTCTTTTTCCCATCCATGTCAGCAAAAGTGTCATCGTCACTTTCAGGGATTTCTTGTTTTTATTTTTCTTCGGGAATTTTTTTACACAGTCTTGATTGTAGCTCTTCTTGTATCGACTGACATTGCAAACTGGGCATCTTGATGCGTTCTCAAAATCGCCACGATATAGAATACAATGGTTCGGACATGCATGAATTTTTTGCACACCCAGAGCTATGGGAGATATAAGCTTCTTCGCTTTATAAGTGCTTGTTGGTAGTTTGTTGGGTTTTGGTAGTAATTGGGACAGAAAATTTAAAAGATCTGTGAAGCTAGTATCAGACCATCCGGCGCTAGCCTTCAACTTCAGAAGTTCTAGAACTGTACGCAGTGTAGTAAACTCTTTGTCACAACCCTTTGATTCATCATATAAAGGTTCTTTTGAAGCACTTTCTAGTCCCTCCATTTTAGATAGCCCTTTCTGCGATCCCACAGAACTCAACATTTCTGGTTCCATATGGCGCAACATCTCTTCGCAATCAAATTCTTCAAAATCTTGATTAGCATCCACATTATCCACTTTACCATCAACTTTAAGATCTAAAATTTCGACAACTCTCTCGTCATTACCAGGCACTTCACACGGATCCAACTCACCATGTTCTGACCATATCGTGTAATTGTTTTTAAACCCTCTTTTTAGTAGATGTGATTGGATTACTCCTGTATCTCTCCAAGCTATCTTATTATCACAGTCGATGCGCGGACATAATATCTCCTTGCTCTTTCGCAAATTCGCGTGCTTTTTGGCCGCTTCAATAAAGCTTCTCAAATTTCGAATATACAACGGATGTGGTCTTGGCACATTGTACATCCAACCTTAGTCCATTACCTATCCTTATATTGATTAACATTAATAAAATCATTAATTAATTGAATTCATCCATAAAACATGAAACGAATTGATATGTATGAAAATAAAACAAACATTGCAACAATAGATACCTTGAGGTGAGACAATTGTGTTTTTAAAGAATCTTTAAACTAGATCAACTATTATAAGTCCAAATCTTGAATTCCAAAGCTTTTCTTCAAATCCGTTCTATATTACAAAATTGAGGCAAAAAATCGCATCAAAATGAGAAAGAAAACAAATGGAGATCATATATATGCATAAACTATTGAAATCAATCAATAAACTCAAAAACAAAACCTTCTCCCTGTAGATCTCAAAAAAAACCCGCCGCCGCTACAGTGCTGTGAATTAGGGTTCTGCGAGTTAGGGTTCTGGAACCCGTCGGGGGCTAGCCCTTTTATAGTGTACACACATCACAGGCGGATATTTAGCAAAACCGCTTGTGATAGATAACATCACAGGCGGTTTTTTACGTCGACCGCCTGTGAAGTTAATTTATCACAGGCGGTCGGAATTAACAACCGCCTGTGATGTTGTCTATCACAGGCGGTTTTGCTAAATATCCGTCTGGGATTCTTTACAATATAAAAGGCTCGTTGGTCGGCAGGAACCCTAACTCTTCCCGCCCGAGCTGACACAGTGCGTCGCCAGGCTGCCGCCGTGTCCCCGTCCCCGAGCACGAACCCGAGCGCCGCCGTCCCTGTCCCCGAGCTCGAGCGCCGCCGTCCCCGTCCCCGAGCCCGAGCGCCGCCGTCCCCATCCCCGAGCCCGAGCGCCGCCGTCCCCGAGCATCTGAGCAACGCCGTCCCCTTCACCGAGCCCGAGCGCCGCCGTCCCCTTCACCGAGATCGAGCCCCGCCGTCCTCGTCCCCGAGCCTGAGCGCCGCCGTCCCCGAGCGCCCGAGCAATGTTGTCCCCGAGACCGAGCCCGAGCGCCGCCGTCCCCTTCACCGAGCCCGAGCGCCCGCCGTCCCCGAGCCCGAGCGCTGAGTCCCCGAGCCCAAGCGCCGCCGTCACGGTCCCCAAGCCCGAAGCGCCGCCATCCACGAGCTCTGTCTTCTTCCTCTCGATAAGGTCGAAGTTCAGGTTCCATTTCTTCTTCCCCGAGCTCTTAATTCAGTTCAGGTTCCATTGGCTACAAGCAAGCAATGTTCTACAAATTGTGTATATGCATTCTTATTGTGTATTTCATTGTGTATATTCTACAAGCAAGCAATGTTCTACAAATTGTGTATATGCCAAGCAGAATTGTGTATTTCATTGTGTATATTTCAGTTCAAGTACTTGGAGTATTTCATTGTGTATATTTCATAAGTGCATATTGACAAAATGTGTATATGCATTCTGCCCAATCGATGGCTATCCCTGATTATCAGTGCTTAGATTAAATGTTTGTCAATATGCTTATTGCTTATTGTTTGGTTATTGCTTATTGCTTATTGTTTGCATATTCATAAGTGCATATTTTCACTTACATATATTGTCAATATGCTTATTGCTTATTGTTTGGTTGTCAATTACTTCTTATATGAAGTCTATTTTTAGTGTTTTTTGACTACCTATCTTTGTTTGATAATCATTAGGCCAAATGTGCTTATGGCCACATACATCATGGAAGTACATAGCCATGACAATGTTATTATCTCCCTATGTGATAAGACTTGTTCTTATCTCCCTTCTAAGTTTTTTGAATACCTATCTTTGCTTCCCAACCCTATGTTATAAGACTTGTTCTTATCTCCCATCTTTGACTTGTTCATAGCCATGACAATGTTATTTGGACCCTTCTTTTTGCCCTATAAGCCACATCCTTGTTTTCCCTCTGATCCCTGCCTTTGTTGCCTTTGTTCTTTTGATTGTGAGACTTGGTCATTTTCAGTTTCAGAGATGGAAAAAGAGCCACTTGACATGGTTGAGACCTCAGTTCGAGTCATCGAGACACATGTTGACATCATTCGCAGTCTAGTGACTGATGGGGTTGTGGATACTAGTGAACCGGAATCAGTGTACACACTTAAGACCACTTTGTTTCAAATTGGAGATGTATGCGACATGCTTGAGAAGTGTGCTCTGTCCATCAAAAAGTATGCTGACTCCAAGAGGGCTAAAATTATTCAAGATGAAGCCCTGCAATATGCTGAAGATGATGAAGCTGCAGATGATTTGGAGGAACTCCCAAGCCTAGATCTCCTTACTCAAGCCGACATATTGGAAAAATATTTTGGAATTGAGTATGATAGCGACCAGTCAAGGGGTTGTTGATGTTTAGTCCTAAACAACACGATATGAGTATCGTAGGTTTCACTCTTAGAGATAATGTATTTTGTATGAACCTCTTAGAGAGTGTCAAGTCAATGAACTATCTTCGAGTACTATTGGGAAGTGGATCTCTTTGATGTATTTTTTTTCTAGTGATATCGATGGTGTCGAGTAGCACCATATTTGGACTTGTGTCCATATCTATAGATGCTAGTAGTTGAGCACTAGCACCTACAATCTTGACTACCTCATCCCTATTCTCTGTTTGGGACTTATATGGAGAATGGCATCGGCGGAATGCCTGAATCGGGTCGGGAAGCAAGCTCGCAGATAGAAGTGCACTTTCCAATGCAGTTAGACAGAGAAGGCATGGCTGTGATGTTATAATGCTGAAGGACCCCAAGAAGAGATAAAGCACTGTAGTCTACCACTTCCCGTTATTTGTGGGCTTCACCGATGACTGGAAACATTTGGTGATAGCAAACGACCTTCGGGCTGAAGACGTCTGCGAGCTTGTTAAGGGGCCAGACGATGGTGAGCCGGTGTACTATGTCCGGATGTGTGGTCACAAAATTTAAAGCCGCCCCGGCTTCATGTGTGTGCTTCTCTTCTCTTAGGTGGGGTGCTAAGTGATCTTAGTAGCCGACATAAGAGAAGAGAAGCGCACAGATGAAGCCGGGGCGGCTTTAAATTTTGTGACCACACATCCGGACAGAGTACACCAGCTCACCATCGTCTGGCCCCTTAACAAGCTCACAGACATCCCCAGCCCGAAGGTCGTTTGATGTCACCAAATGTTTCCCGCTCTCGGTGAAGCCCACAAATAACGGGCAGTGGTGGACGACAGGGCATAATCTCATCTTGGGGTCCTTCAGCATTATAACATCGCAGCCATGCCTTCTCTGTCTACTGCATTGGGAAGTGCACTTCTATCTGCTCCGTGCTTCCCGGCCCGATCCTGCCCCGGAGGCGGGTTTGGGCTCGATTTCTTTTGAATCACCTTTTCTCCAAGTTCCCTTATTGATGGAACCAGTATATCAGACTAACAGTATATCCCTTTATCAATGGAACCAGCTTGAATGGTAGACAACGAGTAGCCTAGTATGGATGTGGTCTGCACCGGTGCGTCTAACAAAGTTGATGAAGACGCGACCAAACTTGAATGGCAGACAACGAGCAACTCTGGTGAAGGGAGCGGGGAGGATAGTTCTAGTGACGACAATCCTTGTACTCCTATACCTCCAAGGAAGAAAAAACATCAGATGAGCTTGATGTCGACTATATTCCCAACGATGAAGAGGTAAATAGAAATATGCCGACTATATTCTAAAATAATGTTCATATATGAAAGGCCATTAATTGTTTCACTATATAGATTTCAAATGAAGAGAAGAAAGAGGATGCATGTTCTACACGAAACACGGAGGATGCTCCGATGCCTGAATCATCCGTTTCACATAAGCGGAAACGAGGGCGACGAGGTCCGAATCAGATGAAAGAAGGTGCAGTTATGTACGTAACAAAACTAAATGCAGAGGGGTTTCATGAAGAACCACTTGACGTGGTTACAAAGTTTCGAAATTCCTGCGGGTCTACTGTTAGAGATATAGTGCCAATCACACTTCAAAAATGGAAGGATTTAGATGAAGACACCCGCAATAAGCTATGGGCTAAGTTGTCTGAGTCATTCAAGTTCCCAAAAGGCACAGAGGATGCAGTAAGGAAGTCGATGCTCTTTGCTATGGCCAAGATGTTTCATGGGTGGAAGGCCGAGATGAATAGGGAATTTGTTAAGAAGAATAAGGTTCCTCCGCCCAAGAAAATGGGGAAAATCACTCAAGCTCAGTGGGAGGAATTTGTTCGTCAGAAGACCGAACTGAAGGCCAAAGAACTGGGTGAAACTAATTCTCAGAGAGCGAAGATGAACAAACACCCCCATCGCCTGGGGTCAACCGGATATCACCATAAAGTTGTGCAGTGGAACAGAATAATCGAGGAAGCTATAGCTAACGGCACTTTGGACCCAATATTAAAAGATATCGATGAGCGAGCTATTTGTTGGATCTTAGGTCGGGCAGGTTTGAGTGAGGACGGCAAACTTTTGCATCCAGAATTGGTAGGCGAAGTTTCAACAAAAATTCAAGAATATGCAGATAAGAGAAAAAAAGGAGAATTTAAGCCTCGGAGGGAGAATGACATACTAACTGCAGCACTAGGCAATCCTGAACACACTGGACGGGCTCGGGGAATCTCTTCTAAGATTTCCTGGAGAGAGGCGTTTCCAGAGTATGCGTCGTCATATAGGAAACACGAGAAGTCAAAAAGGACCCTTGAAGAGACTATTGATGAAAGGGTACAAAAGGCTATTAATGACGTGATGAACAAAATGAAGAAAATAGAATGCATATTATTTGAACTCAAGCCAAGCCACATGAGTCCACCTATAGTCCCTAGCAGCGTAGGATCTGTGCAAGACTTGACCAAGTACCCTGTAGACGATATTGTTGAGGACAAGCCTTGCTTTCTTCATATTCCTATCAATCGATCTGGGACAAAAACAAAGCAAGCTGCTACTGGTTTGGTAAAACCAGGACTTGTTAACTACAAGGATAATCCTGTCCCGCCACACTATACTGTGGTCCAAGTTCTAGAAATCACAGACAGTGGTTGTGAAGATTGGGAGATAGATTTTCCAGTTGAGGGGATCATAACTTTGCAGGAGGCAATGAACGAGTTGGTCCTTTGGCATCGACGCGACATCAAGTTGGGTGATGAGCCGAATTCAACACCAATGCAACAAAAAGATAGTTCGATCATTACACACCCCATGGTGCAGGAAAATATGACACCGACCTCCAAAAAAATCGTTGAAACAATCATATCGCCTCTTGCGAAGGAACTCGACAAGGGGGACGTAGACAAAATTGTTCCTCAGAATGTCGATGTCAACATAAAAAAGGAACCAAAGGTTGGCACCAATGTTGAAGGGCCAACTATTTCAAAGAAAATTCATAAGCGAATCACCACTGACGATGTCAAGAAACCGTCAGAATCAGTGGCACGCTACCTGCATAAATTGCAGAGAGTTATGACAAATCAATCAAAAGCGGAATCAGCATCTCATGGAGTAGGCACACGGTCCCAAATAGACAATTTCTAAGTATGGGAAGAAGATGGAATGATTCATACTCGAGAATCATTACGTCTTAAAACCAATATCTCGGTATACAAGAAGGAGGATGTTCCTCCAAAATTTGTGAATGGGAGGCCGTTCTTGACGACGGTGCAACTTTCTAAGTTGTCGACTCCGGAGATTAGAATGCATGAGTGGTACATGGTGGCTAGCAACAAATACAAACTCAAGGACTTCACATTTGTTGTGCCAGAAGATGCATTTTGGAGCAATGATCATATAGATCCTGTGCGGCATTTATTCTTTGACGATCTCTGGTCGTTGTACCACCGACAAAGGATGGAAACCAACTACTTAACCCTCTTTTGCTTGTAAGTACCTATAAACTTTCATATTTGTTAGTTTTGTACACGCACACATAAACGAGAGTCTAACGATTAACACTATTACACGTAGGATGCAATACATGGATGATAAGAAGAAACAACTTAAGACAGGGTTTCTTGACCCGTTGATGATATCCCAAGCTCGCTACAAAGTAGTTGCTCGGAGGCATGGAGAAGAATACAAAGACTTGGACGATGCTGAATTTGAGAAAGCCATCAAACAGAATCAGAGAAAGAAAATGAAGGTAATGGCGACATACATTGGACGAGCCATGTATAATCATGTACAACATGGCAAGGACTTAATAATAGCTCCGCACCACTTTAAGTAAGTTATCAACATGGTTTAATTTTGAACTATAAATTATGGCAATCGTGATCTTAACATGTGTTTTCGTCTATGTCTATATAGTGACCACTACATTTGTATCATGATCTTTCCAAAGGATGGTAAAGTCGTGGTCTTCGACTCACTGAGAATGGAAAAGGCTACGTATAATGACTTCTTGAAGATTTTAGAGAAGTATGATTATTATTGCACACTTGTACTTATTACAACTTAACAAATGTATTCTTAATCTCACAATGCTATTCTTATATGCAGTGCATACCGTTTTTATTGGAAAGATCTTGGCGGCGAACATCCAGAGGACAAGCCTAATTTGTTAATATCATTATTTCCATATGGTGACAAACAACCTCCGGGTACTGTCCTGTGCGGTTATTATGTATGCGAATGGTGTCGTGTCACCTTCCATTACATGGTCAATCGTGAGGATGTAAGTTCGCTATCATTGTCTATGTTGCAATTTTTATGTTATATTGTTGCTCATCACATTACTCTTAGCACTGCTTGTTTTTTGCTTTCATTGCAGGTTCCTAAATCCAAGATCAATGCTGAATGGTTAGAAAGAGATATGGTTTCCGTCGGCGTGGCTAAGGTTGTAAGAGACTTGCTTTACTTTATGCGCCGTGAAGTTCTTCATCAACAAGGGCTATTCTACAATACAAATGGAAATTTGCAACAATTCCTTGAACTAAGTTTGTACACAATATCACACAGTGTTTAGGTCTTTAGTTAGGAACTTTAGATGTTTAGTTGTCTATGGAACATTGAGATGTTTAGTTGTCTATGGAACTTGATATGTGTATAAATCTGTGTATGACGATGGAACTTGATATGTGGATGAATCTGTGTATTATGGAACTTGATATGTATAAATCTGTGTATGCAATCTGTGTGAATCTGTGCATGAAATCTGTGTATAATCTGTTTGAAAATTCTGTATATGAATCTGTATATTAAAAAACCGTCTGTGATTTATATTTTATGCAGTCGGACTTATATTAAAAACCGCCTGTGATGTGTAGCTAACACAAGCGGCTAGGATAAGAAACCGCCTGTGATGTCTGTCTATCACAGGCGGTTCCTTTGAACTGGACCGCCTGTGATGTCTGTCTTCACAGGCGGTTTTTGATTGACCGCCTGTGATGTTGTTTTACATCACAGTCGGTGCACCACAAGCGGTTCCTGGAACCGTCTGTGTAGAGGCTAACCAGACCGCCTGTACAGAGGTTTCCTGTAGTAGTGTAGGGACTAAAGTTTAGTCCTAGGACTAAGGGCGTGTTTGGTTCCTTTAGTCTAGGGACTAAAGTTTAGTTAGGGGACCAAAGTTTAGTCTCTACCCTGTTTGGTTGTATTGACTGAAAATATTCAGAACACATTAAATGAATCATAAGAAGACCAAAATATCCCTTAGCATTCTCTCACAATTAGTGCAACTGAAATAAATGAGGGGCAAAGTGGAATTAATATGGTTTAGTCGCTTTTAGTCACCCCTTTAGGGACTAGAGACTAAAACAGTTTAGCCCCTGTTTTAGTCCCACCGTTTGTCAATTAGAGACTAAATGTGACTAAAATGAAAGGACTAATCTTTAGTCCCTCAAACCAAACAGGTCTAAAACTTTAGTCCTAGGACTAATGGAACCAAATGGGGTCTTATTTTCTCTGCCGAAGATACCTAGTTCAAATTTCATAAATATCTACAAGATAAAAAATGACATGCGATATAGGGACCACTGATTTCAAGTCGGGCGGCCAGCTAGTCGTCCCAGAGGACCGACCAGGCGCCTAATCGCGATTAGGGTGACGATTAGGTCAACTAATCGGTTCTGGTCGGCCTCAGGTCGTCCCTAGTCATCTTATGTATATCTCTAGCCATATAAGCCATATATATATGTATATATATATATGTATATGTATTTCTAGGCATATAAGCCATATAGAACTGAAATTGAATTGGAAGTTTGGAACTGAATTACTGAAATATAGCAGTAGCAGGCTAGCAGCATAAGTGAAATCAGTGGATTAACTATATATGTATATAATGCAGTAGCCAGCACTAGCACAACAATAGAGTACCTGCTAGTCTGCTACCTAGAGTAGATCAACATCCAAGCAAAAAAGCATCAGCAACAGCTTTCCCTCCTCCAGATTCAGATTCATCTTGGTCCATATCTCTAGTTGCTTCTAGTGGTTGTTCTTGTTGTTCTTCTGCATCTGCTGTAGCATTACCATCTTCTTGAGCATCACTATCATCTTCTCCAATATCTTGTGCTGCTGCATTTCTTGAATGCTTCCTTGTCCTAACATAGGTTTGTTGAGGCCAAGAACTTGAAGCAGCACCTACAACAGCTAATCTTGGCAAATTTCTACCTTAGAGAGCCCAAGTTGCCCCTAATGCCTCATCCACAACATGCCATATGCTGCTATCACCATCAACTTCATTATTTTCTTCAATCCATTAATTTTCCCACATAAACTCTTCAAGCACCAGTGGGTTGCTTCTTTTCCCTTGGATCCCAGCTCTCTTATTGTTCGAAACCTATTCTCCATCTTTCTGTTGTAACTAACATAGACCAATTTATTAAGCCTCTGGTGTTATAGTCGGTTCCTATTTTTTGTATGGACCTAAAAATGCACAATTGCACATAGCCACATACAACAAATTCAGCAAGCTATAATGATCAATCAACAAGCAAACCATTTTTGCTAGGCTTTGTAGTACAGTACTTAGTTACTTATTGTTGCAAAGTCTGACCAATTTCTCTCACAACTAGAAGCTGCACAACAGATGCTTATAACCCTTTTTGCTAGGCTTTGTAGTTCATATGCTAATCCTCCATATGCACCCCACCATAGGACTGTTACACAACAATTTTTAGATCAGTTTTAGACTTCCAAATAGGCAAACAAATTAACAAATGCTATAATCTTATAACTAGGAAAAATAGTTACTTACTAGGACTTTTTTCTCTCTTTCTCTTATTGCTCCTGCCTTTAAAAAGCATTGCCCTTCAGATCTTTCATAGTCATTTGCCTGTTTTCTAATCTTTGTTTGCTCATCCTCATCACTGACCATCTTCCACAAAACGTCATTGAACATAGCTCTAAGTCTTGCAGCTTGCTTTCTATCTTTGTCCCTCAAGGTAAAGAATTTACCTTGATTCAAATAAAGGGCTGCCCCATATAGTTTCTGCTCCATCTGAGTTTCCCACCTCTTCTCAAAGCACGAGATGACTTCAGTAAGTAATCTTGGCTTCTCTTTTAGTGACTCTTGTATGGTGGCTTTTGCTTTCTCCATAGCTGCCATTATCTCTGGAGCTATTGGCATCTCAACACCGTCAGCAATCCTTAAAGCAATGAGAAGAGGTTATGAAGCCCATAGACAATATTCAAGAGTTTGCCAAAATGATACAGAAAGGACAAATTTTTCAGCTTGTTCGTGCTTAGCTCTCAATGTCGATGTTCTCTTCACTGCCCTTTCAAGCCAAGGTACCCTAGCCTCATGATATGATGGGCCACGATATCCAGGACCGTACTGACCAATAGACTCCAACATAATCTACCAACTTCTTGAGTTTACGACATTCAATGGAATCTTGTTCTTATACAGAAAATCAGCTACATGGCCATCAACAATTTACTTTGCTTATGTCCCTTTCTTTGTGCAGTGCTCAAGGGTGTCCTGAGAAGTTTTGTTTTTATGCCTCTCTGCAACTACTTCTTCTAGAGTCTTGTAGAGCATGGCACACACTGATTTGCTTGCCTTCTGGGTACTTGGTTTTGGAGGAGCAGATACAAGAAATGAGGACATGATAGCTTGGGCAATTTTCTTTCTTGCTTGCTTGTTTTTGTCCTAGAACTTGGTTCAGGACCTTCATCATTCCGCTCTTCTCCCTCTTCACCTTCTTCAGTATTAGCAGTAATCAAAAGTCTCATGTTCCTTTTCAAATACATGTGCATTTCCTTTGAAACCAATTCTGGTACTCTAGCATACTTCATGGTGTCACCAAACCCACCGGCAATATGCTGCTTGAACCTTTTGATTCTAGAAGGAATAATCTTCGAACGGAAAATACACTGAACAAAATCCTTCTTTGTTGTGTCTGGCCACCACCCAAACTTCCATCCTAGGTCCTGTGACCTTGCCTTTCTTTTTGGGTCAGTTGCTTGTGCACTAAGCTCAGGAGGGAGTGCTGCAATAGCCTTTTCAGCAAGACTTTTTGAGTCTATAGCAGCTGATAATGTCGAAGTAGGGCATGTGCTATCAACATTTGAAGTCACTGGAGGAATAGAATCACTTGCACTGCAACTGCCAACCACATTGGACCTGGGGAATAAGACCTCAACATCAGCACCTCTTCATCCACCGGCAACATGAAACTCTAAACATGTCAACAGATAGAGGTCAAATCACTACTAGGCACTAGATATGTGCTACTGCTGGACTGATGGAAACTGGTAAGAATAAGATCATTGGTGCTGCTGGACTGGTGGGATAAACTGGTCACTGCTATGAAGCTAAGAACTATTGAAGTAAGACAATAGAACATAGAAGTATAGAACACTAGATGAGCAAGGCAGACTGCAAAACTGCAGACAAATGGGTACTGCTGTAGTACAAAATGCAAAACTGCAGACAAGGGGGAAGGAGGGGAGCAGGGATGACCTTTGGATGACGAGCTCATCTTGTGCCTTATAGATGAGCAGGGGCAGGGACGACCTTCAAGGATGAGCTGGACTACTGGAGACACCAACACTGGTGGACGGTGGAGAGCCCTAGAGGCTGGAGCAGCCACCACCGGCAGAGGACATGAAGTTTAGGAGAGGGGCACAAGCACATGGGAGGCTTTAGGGTTTAGGGGCGCAACCATATTTATGCGGCTACTGTAGATGGGCCAAAAAAACGGCAAAGCCCAATAGTACACCTAGCCGCACACTGGTCGACCAGAGATGGCTAATCGAATGACTAATCAGGCGATTTGGACGCCTAATCGACGATTAGGACGACCAGAAAATCCAATCGCGTCGTCCCCCTGGTCGGTCACTTACAGGTGACCAACCTGACTAATCGCGATTCGTCAGACGATTTGTAAACAGAGCAGGGACACAATAAAGAAGACAAACACAACTATCATTACAACATTTCTCCCTTTTATTATTACAAACTTTTGATTTCTTGTTTCAAAGTTGTGCTACTCAATGTAAATCATATCATACATAAAAAAAATTATGTTGAATTGATGCCCAGACTAAATGTTTACATTTGACAATGTTGCCTTGCTGTAAGAACGTAACTTAGCCCACTATTTATTTGCACATCTAAGAAGCGGCAACAGTGTGTTAATCGCTTTACCAATCTTTTCTTACCATACGCTGCTGAGAATGATGCAAGTATCATGTGCTGGAAATATTCGCTTCTATACAAGCGCTTTAGCATGCCAATTGAACATCATTGTAACTTTTGGCAGCAAGTCGTGCTTATGCAAAAATTGGCATACTGAATAGAAACTTCACAATAAAGAAAAAGGTGATCCTGTTGGAAAACTGAAGACTTCAAACACTCATCTTCCTACCTATCCATTTCTTTTAGCCTTGAAATAGTTGCCTCCAACCCTTTGGCTTCTGTTCTTCGTAGGTCAGGGAAGTAGGTGACATTGCACATAGACACATTAGGTAGCAACTATGTTTTCAAGTTGATTACTGAATACTGATGTTTGACAATTGACAAGGTTTTAGCCATGGGTGGTTCTCTGTCTGGTACGTGAATCAGCGAGCCAAAGTGGAACCCAATATATGACCACTATACTTGATCTAGCTATCATTGTTTGGGCCCATGCATTAGTGAGTGAGAAACACAGGGACCATAGGTGGAAGATGATTGTAGTTACTAATCCGATAGTTTTAGATACTTAAACTTATAATATTTTGAATTTCATTTCTACTATATCTGAAGGAGGCTTTGGGTGCATGCCTGTCTACATAGCTGGTCATTGGTATCTCCTTGTGACGATGTTAAACTAAGCCAATTTTCTTGTCACACCTGGATTTAAGGGATAAAGCCGGGTGCATCTCATATGTGCGCCAAGGAAGAACAACACATATAATCATAGAGTGTATAGAGATAAATGTCACAATATCATGAAATTACTTATTACATAGCGGAAGTCTTATAAAAATAAATGATAAACATAAAACGAACTAAGAGTCCATCCAAGGAGCCATAAAGCTGACTGGGAGACGCCACCTAGATCAAGTCGTACTCCTCGTTGTGCGGCTCCTCCTAGGCCACCTGTTCTTCTCCTGTGGGGGGAGTTTATATATTGCAAGTGTGAGCTCACAAAAGATCATAGCTCAACAAGTCGTGGGGAATAATATGCATGAACTCACCAAAGGTGGGAGTTGCACGGCTAGTATACCAGTTTTACACTCTGCAGAGGTTGTACCCTGTACCCACAAGTCATGTTACCCATCTGCCACGGGGTTGTACGAGCCCCATACACCTCTACCAAGGAAGCGAGGCAGGGTAACACTACGAGGCCTTTACAAAGTTCCACTAGCTTCAGAAAACCCGCTACAGTTTCTAGGAAGAGCAATGCAGGAATCCCCCGTCTGACCACCATTGCAGCAAAATCAACCCGGGAACCTCCCTACACGCCTACTCCCCTACTGCCCTTGCCCCTATCGGGTAAGGTAGTCCTCCACTAGCTTTCCTAGTTAGTCAGCCCAGGGCATCCCATTCCACCCTTGTGGTGGCACGTGTTTCTCAAGTTAAGCTCCATGTTCCAATTAAAAATAATGATCTTGACATGAATAATAAAAAAAATAACAGTATAATTGGAACATGAACTTAATGTAATAATGTAATATTAAACCCAAAACCATATAGAGCAATAGCAAAACTACCTAAATAGTTCAGGGGTAAACAAGGTAACAAGATAATCAGACTAGGGTGACCTATTGGGTCCCATCAAAATTAAACCTATGCATGTATAAGTGATAATAAAGAACATTATTGGGTAATAAAAGTGGTCAAGGGCACAACTTGCCTTCAATGAGCTCCTGCTCAGCAACTTCTACCTGCTGAACACCGAGATCCTCGGCCACTAGCTCTTCTACTCGCCACAATACAAACAAGCATAGTATAAAAGGAGAAATTAACATCACACCAAACATGTATACAAAATACATATTAATAATCTACACATTAAACTAAGATCATAGGAAAAAGAATCATTAAATTTGGAGTTATGGATTTTAAGTTATGAATTTCCAAAGAGATCAGTTTTAATACAATTTTCATGTCAAAACAGTGTTACTTAGTTATAGACAATATTAATACAAAATTATAGGAACTCGAATGGACTAATTTGGACTTACTATGAATTTTCTAGGAATTAAACAAGTTTTAGCAATTAATTTTATATTGAAAATCATTTCTGAAATGAGTTTATCCATCTCTGGTCTGCGCGTCAATTACCAGAAAGGACAAGGTCTCTAGCACAAAATATACCAAGACTCAGAACACTATACTATGAACTGCGGGTTGATACTTAATAAACCCAGGGACTCTTACGCAAAACTGACGTGGCTGAAGGGTTTCAGTAGATCTGAGCCATACGATCAACGATGTATGGCATAGATTAGATCCGTCGTCGCCTGAACCGGTACGCGACGATAACCATTGGATCCGATAACGACGGTGCCGATCGCACCATATCTCGTAACTACACTGATCCGTCCGATCCGATTCCTACGGTCCTAATTCTAAACAATCCGAAGCCTCACGGATCTGCTCAATCAGATCTGAATGGCTCCGTATTCCTCGTGCGAACCGACACACATCAGACTTAATCACGGTCGCTCCCAGACAGGATCTACGCGGCGACGCCATCACCGGCCAGGCGAATTCCTAGTTTACGCGCTCTAACCACTAATCCGACCGGAGCTAGGCATTGCGACGAACCAAACGAACGGATTCGAGGGAAATCATACCGAAAGTTAGGCGTGCTGATGAGCTGTCCATGGTGACTGTGACCTTCTATCGATGTGCGAATGACGGCGAGCAATTGCCTCCAGCGGCCAAGTGAATCAAACCCAAAAGTCGGTCCTACACGTGCGGTGAGGCCCTCTGATGCACCCAGAATAGTCTGCCGTGACCGAGGGGCTAACCGAGGTTGTGTCAATGGCGGCAGCGTGGATTTGGCTCCCTCTCCTCCCTCACTATTTTTCCTCCTCCTCAGTACGGGGCAACTTTGGTTCGCGATTGAGGGAAACCAACTGCATGGAAGAGTGTGTGATATTTATCAGCACAAATTGGTCACAGAAGCAACGGTGAGGCTGGATGTGTAGGCGAATCACCGGTAAACGCGGCGGTGGACTCAGGCACGTTGCACGGACATGAGGGAGACGAAAGCTGTCAGGGTTCTGGGCCCACAGCACAGCATGATGACTTGGTCGCGACACAGGTGCGGGTGAGCGACTGTCATGCGGGCTCCGTGAACCAGAGAAAGGATAAGGGATACTGTAACACCCCTGGTGTTACTGTAACTAAAACTTGAGCATGGCATCATAAGCATTGACATTGCATATGTTTGATACACCTAGAGTGCATTCACTAAGTAAAAATTTCAAACAAGTGTATTGTTTTTGGTGTTTTGCAAATAGGACCCTGGATAGGGAACCTAACCCTAAATAAAGGCTCAAAGGGGGTAAAACTTAACCCAAGATGACAAAACCTAAAGGCTTTAGGGAAAGAGTCATAAAATGTCCCCAAAAACAAAGTTGAGTCACATTTATACCCCTGGGATACCAAAAATCTCAATTAGAACCCTGGAAAACCCTAAAACCAAACCCTAGGGACCTATGTGCAAAATTAGTCCACTTTTGGACTAAAGTGCAAAAACCAAGTCAAATAAGTATTTTAAGTCATTGGGTTCACAAATGTGTGGACTTGTAAGCCAAACATTGGATTTTGGACTTAAATGCAAAATGGACCTCACTTAAGTCTGAAATTCAGTGTTGGGGGCTCAACTTTGGAGCCTTGTATCTTTCAAATTCTAGGGTTTTTGCCCTAGGTCACCACATCAAAATTGTAGCCCAATTATAGGAGAACAACTTTGCTTAAGAGTGCAAGCCATGTTCTTATGAGAAATTTGGAGATAATTCAGCTCAAAGTTGGACTGTCAGGCTGATGGGTCTGAAATTTTCAGACTAACAGTAAACTACCACCAACTTCAAGCCCCATTTCCGACATGATCCAATGATTTTCTGTGGCAACACCATATGGCAACATTGTAGATGGTACATTACTCTACAATTTTTCTATAGAGCTTGACATGGGTTACCACTAAGAATTGAGAGCAAAATCGAACCAAACATTGACTGTCAGGGCACTGATAAGCAGTTCTTCAATGGTACAGTGCCACTAGGGAGATCAGATTGCCAGCGCAGCCACCTTACCGCCGGCGACCGATTGCCGCCGTGATTCGTGCGACCGCCGGCCCACTTTGTGCTCTGGATGGTTGGATAGTGTCGCGGGGTCAAATATCTTCACCGCCAGTGACCTGGAAGCCACTTCGGCTAGCCGTAGTTCATCTCCCCTGGCTCACCGCCCGCGGGTAAAGTGCTCACCGTCGTCGTGCCATCACCGTTGGCCACCGCGTGTCTTAACCGCGCCATCGCATCGCCGTGACTCCCTCTAAACTCCCCGTCGACCACCGGAGTTACTGCCACGGCGGTGAACACGTGTTCACTGCACCACCGTTCTTCCTCACTTCCAACCGCCGTGTGTCTCGTCCAAAATTCGCGGCCACCGCTCGCTCTGCCTATAAATTGAGCCCCCGGCCAGCTGCGCTAGGTCATACCGAAGCCATAGCCACCACTCCCGCCTCCGATTAACCCCCATAGCCAGAGAATTGCTCATTTCCCCCAATTCGAGTTTCCGCCACCCGAAACCGACCTCAACGCGGCCAGCTCCCTTCCCGGTCAGTCCAACCCTCCCTCTCCCTCGTTTAATCTTTCTCACATGTCTACGATGCTTGCCGAACCACCAATTTGGGCTGCGGGCTCACCAATCACCGGGAACGCACTCAACTGTCCGCCACCCATTCGGTTCACGCGGACAGAGCTTGATAGCTCACCATTTGTGCAATTGGGTTAGGGGAAACACTCGGGGTAGGTCCGATGTGATGTCCGCCGCTCGGGAGCGCCGGTCGTCACCTTAATCGGCCAGTGCAGATGCTCGCCGGACCTCTACCGTGCGGAGCACCGTTGTGGACCTCGGTCTGCGAAGGAATAGAAGCTTAAGGACTTATCTGCAAACTGTCAGTGATACATAGAAACAGTGAAAGAACTCGTTCGCTGTTAGACAAAAATGCAAGGGTCGTTCTGCAAAACCGCCAGCGCGGGCGCGGGCGCGCGCACGCTTCTGCGTGGACTTGGGCCGCTTAGGCCAGTTTGGGCCCAACACTATTGATTCATTTTCTTTTTCTTTTTCAGAAGAACTTGGGAAATTTGTTATAAAATGTAGAAAAATCCTAAAATTGTGAAACCAATTTTCCTAGGTTCATTATTTTCCCCAGAATTTAATAAAAATAGTTTTGTGATTTTTAGAGGAAATAAGGAATTTTAGGGCATTTAAAATAGCTTAAAGAAATAATTCTGGATTTTTAAAAGATAAATGGTAATCCCAAAAATGTTCAAAATTTTTATATGAGTTCCTCATATTATTTAGAAGCCTTGGGTAAAGTTTGAATTAATTTGGACCTTGTTTGATCACTAAACCCTAAAACACCCCCCTGCCCTGTGAACTCCTTTACTGACTCTGGAAACCCTAAGTTCCCGGAGTACCGTGAAGGAAAGTTGTATTCAAGACTTAGATAATAAGTTTATATTATCTTTGCATCCTCATGAGCATCCCATGGCATCCATTCTTATACATATGTATGGTTATGATTAGAACACGAAGAAGAAGTGGAAGCCACTGAAGAGCAAGTACCACCACCTTTGGAAACACAGGCTGAGAACTATTTATACTTCGATATTTGTGGATCTGAGCCTGACTCACCTATAAACAAAGGCAAGCCCCGGTGCATTTGCCACCCCCTTGTGTTTTAAATCTTTTCACTTGCTTGATGCACTAGGTGATAGGTGTTGATTGCTTAAAACAATTCCTGCATTACTTTCCTTGGATTTGATTACCTTCCTTGATACCCTGTTTTACAAAAGGTTTTATTATGCCTAGTATTGCTCTAGCAAAACAAAAGGATTTGTTTTACAAAAGATGTTTGGCAAAATGGGAGGCTTGTTTTCAAAATAAAACTTGATGGTGAATCTGTCAAAGGCCTTGATGGATTCAACATCGGAAAATATGTACCTCTGCCAGGTACCAACCTTTGGGGTTAAAAGATTAAGGTGAGATCGGGCGGGTGACTTGCACGAGAAAGAGAGTCTCAGTGTAGTGTCTCCGTCTGAGTCGATTAAGGACCTTATCAATGTAGGCTTGATGATCGAGGACCCTTTAACTGGTCACATGCCTCGTCATGGGTAAGCCTTGCCTCGGGCAGACTAAGGCCAGAATAAGATAACACGAAATGGGCGTGGAGCGGTGGCGAGAGTAGCGTGTACCCTCCGTGGCAAGAGGCTGGACGGTGGTATATCTGTGCTCTCGGTTTGCGTGAACCTGATCTGGTCTTAAGAAACCTAGTGGCGGGTTGACATATGCAAGGGTTAAGTGCTACATATGTCGTGTGATTGGAGATCCTCAGCTGAGTATAACCGATTCGGATCGCCGTACCTTCGCGGTTATGAAGACTTGGTCACTGCCCTACACGTAGCACTCTAGTGAAGATAAAGTATGAAATGAGAACTTGGCTAGTTCAGGATAAGTGTTTGAACTAGGTTAGAGAGAACTCTAGAGATAAGTAAGTTTACTTAACTTGACCAATAAAACTGGATTTTAAGGATCCACTTTAGTAAGCGTTTTTGCAAAACAGAGTCTTTGATTATTGAGAAGCCTTACCTTGACTCCCTTAAACCAGCATACCCTTGAGAGTCTTTTCCTTAGTCGGGTAAGACTTGCTGAGTAATTCCATACTCAGGGTTTATTCCCCCGTTGTTTTTAGGTGAGGAGACAACAAACTTTTGTTGTTTTTGTACCAAAGTGGTGAAAAGTGAAGATAATCAAGACTGAAGCTGCCGGAGGACAGGGTCCTCCTTAAAAACTTTTATGTAAAGAACTTATGGGAGGAGCTTTTACCTCCCAGGTATTGTAATAATACTTTTCAGCACTCTCTGGTCTGTACAAATAACTTACTCTTACTTTTAAATAAATGTAAGTTTATGTAATCACTTCCGCATTTCCGCATCTCCGATGAACATAGTGTCTGTCAAACGGGTGAAACGTTCCTGGAAAGGTAAGGGAAAAAGATACCGAACTTGTCAAGTGATTCAGGAACATCTACAGGGTTGTCTGATGTCTGTTGGACAAGGACAACTGTAGGTGGGCCTAATGACTTGGGAGGTTCCGTCACAGCTGGTATCGGAGCATAGCCCTTCTTGACAGATATTATGTAGCATCTTCAAAAGAATTTTCTAAGACTTATCTAGAAAATTTCTTCTCTTCTTACCTAAGCATCTCTGAAGAGTTTATTTCAAAGACCAGATAGGAAGAGTGCGATGTATAGAAGGTTGAATCAACTAAGGTTGATTCAGTAATTATTCATGCATCATGTTAAGAATTGTACTAATAAATTTCCCCCTTAGAAATTGCCGCCGCGTACAAGGAAAACGGCGCGAAAGCATACTGGACCTATCGGTGTACCTCGACACCAACTTGCCCCACGGGAGCAAGATAGCAGTAGCGGGAGCAACGATCCTATTGGTGATCTCGAAGCTCGCGTGAATCAACTTCAAGCAGAGTTACAACGCAGGACTAATTTATGGGTTGCGGACGGTGACCGAATAAATGAATTAAGAAGTTACATCCGTACCCTGCAAGATCAACTAGCTGATCGAGATTTGGCGCTTGATTGGGCAGTACAGTCTCGTTCAGTAGCTTGGGCTAAGGAAGCGAAGGCTCGAGCACGAGTCGAAGAGCTTAGCACTGCTATTGACAACTTGCAGGTATATTGCAATACTTTACATGAGGAAGTTCATGTATTGTATTCGCAATTACACCCACATGTCCCTGCGGATCCCGTCAGGTCAGAAGCCGGACCCTCGCATAATGAGGAAGAAGCACTTGGTGGCGAGTTAGACCTTTTTAGGCCCCCTCCTTCTATGAGGCTGGTCGACGTATGGTCTCCCACACCTGACGATGAAGCTGCCAAGAGTAATCAGAAGCAGGAGTAGTGTAGTTATAGAAGTAGAAATAGTATGTTGTATAATAGGTTGAACTCTTGTATAATGGGTAATGTATCCTGTTGTATAACATCGAGTCTGTATCATTACTTTTATAGTAATGTAAAATGGAAGGTTTCTCTGGCATATTATGTTTACTTCAAATGTTCCTTGCCTCAGATGCCTACCAGGACTCGAGGACAGGATACAGCAGGAACTTCTGGGGGAAGGGATGTCACCCCAAATCCACCTCCGGTTCCTCCCACATTGGCCGAGGCGATTGCCGCCTTGGTGAACGCAACTGCAGACAATACCCGCTTTCTTAGAGAAATGGCGGGCCAACAATTCCAGCAGCAGGATGGAAGGGGTTATCAGCAAGGCCCCCGTGAAACCACATATCTGGATTTCTCTGAAACCCGTCCACCACTATTTGTCAAGGCTGAGGACCCGTTGGAAGCTGATGAGTGGATACGGGTTATTGAGCAAAAATTTGGTCTTTTCCGCTGTTCAGAGACACAGAAGCCGTTGTTCGCAGTGCAACAACTGCGCGGCCCTGCCAGTACCTGGTGGGGGAATTTTGTGGCTATTCAGCCTGCCAACCATCAAGTCACATGGGAAGAATTTAAAGCGGCCTTCCGTGAGCACTACATACCCGAAGGTGTTCTGCATATGAAGCAAGAAGAGTTCATAAAGCTGAAACAAGGAGGAGATACCGTCAATCAGTACCTCAACAAGTTTAATCACCTGTCGCAGTATGCCATCGATCAGGTGAATACTAATTTAAAGAAAAAGAACTGCTTTATGAGAGGGCTAAATGATCGATTGCAGAGAAAAATGGCTGCCTGCATAGATCTCACGTATGGAAAGGTTGTTAGCACAGCCTTATCTGTTGAAGCAAAATATGCAGGTTCCGGGAAGAATAAGGGATTTGGTGGTGAGAAGCCTAATCAGGGCCAGGCAAAGAGGCAACGGTTTGTGATCCGGCCTTCTAGCCAAAATCGCTCTTTTTCTCGACCGCCCTCATTTCCCTTCAAGCAGCCAATCATTATTCGCCCCAACAATGCCCCCACTACCCCAAATCAGCCGGGTGCCCCGGGCACTCGATTCCCTGCTTTGCCCAGCTCCTCAACCGGGTGTTTTAATTGTGGCAAGTCGGGACATTTCATCAAAGACTGCCCATATCCCAAGCAGAATCAATCAAATGCTCAGCAAGGATCTGGGAAATCAGCTCAGCCCAAGGGAAATAATGCGGGGAAGAATGCAAAGAAGACGGGGCGGGTATACTATACTCAAGTGGCCACTACACCGGAAGGAGAACCGGTGATGATGGGTACGTTTCCCGTGGCCAGTCACCCTGCAATTATTCTTTTTGATTCTGGTGCTTCGCATACATTTATTAGCAAGACATTTGTGGAGCAACATCACATTTCATGCCATGAATCAAAAGAAGGATTTAAAATTCATTCACCTAGGGGACACATTTTTACTAGAGAAGTGGCCTATGAAGTGCCAGTAACAATGGCTGGACAGAACTTTCCTGCTAACATGATTGTTCTGAAAGGCTAGGATATAGATGTGATTTTGGGTATGAATTGGTTAACCCAACACAAGGCAATTCTCAACACTGAACTCAGAACCGTCAGGTTGAGCTATAATCAAGAAGAGATTCTCTTGTCTCTCCCCGTAACCAATCCAGCCAAAGCTTCTGGTAGAATATATGAAGCCATTGTACCGGAGATCAAGGATATTCCGGTAGTATGTGAGTTTCCAGACGTATTTCCGGAAGATTTGCCTGGACTGCCCCCTGAAAGAGATGTAGAATTTGTAATTGAGCTAAAGCCCGGTACGGCTCCCATCTCCCGAAGATCGTACTGTATGCCCCCTAATGAGTTGGCGGAATTGAAGATTCAATTACAAGATCTACTGAATAAGGGATTCATCCGGCCAAGCTCGTCTCCATGGGGTTGCCCCGCCATTTTTGTTAAAAAGAAGGACCAAACCTTACAAATGTGCGTGGATTATCGACCCCTGAATGAGGTCACCATCAAGAACAAGTACCTTCTTCCAAGGATCGACATCTTATTTGATCAACTGACTGGGGCGAGGGTATTTTCCAAAATTGATCTCAGGTCGGGCTATCACCAAATCCGTATTCGGTCCGAGGATATACCGAAGACCGCGTTTACTATGCGGTATGGTTTATTTGAATATTTGGTAATGTCTTTCGGGCTAACAAATGCTCCTGCCCACTTCACCTATTTGATGAACTCGGTGTTTATGCCCGAGTTGGACAAGTTTGTGGTGGTCTTCATCGACGATATCTTGATATACTCTAAAAATGAAGAGGAGCATGCTCAACATCTACGGATTGTATTGACGCGCCTGAGGGAACATCAGTTGTATGCCAAGTTCAGCAAGTGCGCGTTCTGGCTGGAGGAAATTCAATTTTTGGGGCACGTGTTATCTGCCAAGGGAATTGCGGTAGATCCTAGCAAAGTCAAGGATATTCTGGAGTGGAAACCCCCAACCACTATTCACCAAGTCCGGAGTTTTCTTGGACTAGCTGGATATTATTGCAGATTCATACCAGATTTTTCTAAGCTTGTGAAGCCAATCACAAGTTTATTGAAGAATGACACTAAATTCAATTGGTCTTCTAAGTGTAATGAAGCCTTTGAGCAATTGAAGACATTATTAACCACTGCTCCGGTATTGGCTCAACCGGACATCACTAAGCCTTTTGATGTATACTGTGACGCATCAGGTAGTGGACTCGGCTGTGTATTAATGCAAGAGGGCCGAGTAATTGCATATGCTTCAAGGCAGTTACGCTGACATGAGGAGCATTACCCAACTCATGATCTGGAGCTCGCTGCTGTGGTTCATGCCCTAAAAATTTGGCGTCACTATCTGCTAGGAAATATCTGTCATATATATACAAATCATAAAAGCTTGAAGTATATCTTCACCCAGTCAGAATTAAATATGAGGCAAAGGCGATGGCTTGAGCTTATCAAGGACTATGAGCTAGAAATTCACTATCACCCAGGCAAAGCCAATGTTGTCGCAGATGCACTAAGCCGTAAGGCTTCCTGCCACTGTCTTATGGTGAAGACCTCTGACAATACTTTATGTCAAGAGATGGCAAAGCTAAACCTGGGGATGGTCCAACAAGGGACTCTGAATCAGCTAAAGCTTGAGTCAATCATTTTGCAAAGGATAATTGATGCTCAAAAAGATAATTTGGGTATGAAGCACATACGGGAGAAAATAAGGGCTGGAACAGCCCAATGTTTCAAAGAAGACGATCAAGGTGTGATATGGTTCAATAACCGCATAGTAGTGCCAAAGAATGAAGAACTCCGCCAGCAAATTTTAGATGAAGCGCATCTTAGTCGCTATTCAATTCATCCGGGAAGCACTAAGATGTATCATGATCTAAAGCAGCACTACTGGTGGACGAAGATGAAAATTGAAATTGCACGCTATGTGGCTAAGTGTGACACTTGCAGACGTGTCAAAGCCATACACATGAAAACTGCTGGTCCATTACAATCTTTGCCGATCCCAACATGGAAATGGGAAGATATAAGTATGGACTTCATCGTGGGATTGCCCAGGACCGCAAAAGGGTATGACTCTATTTGGGTTATCATTGATCGACTTACCAAGATCGCCCACTTCCTCCCTGTCAAAGTAAAATATCCCGTCATTACCTATGCGGAGTTATACATTGCTCGTATTCTTAGTCTGCATGGTGTTCCGAAGACCATTGTGTCGGACCATGGATCCCAATTTGTAGCCAAGTTTTGGGAAGCACTTCACAAATCCTTGGGTACTAAGTTGCTCCATAGTTCGGCATATCATCCACAAACCAGTGGACAGACTGAGAGGACTAATCAAGTACTCGAAGATATGTTACGAGCATGTGTCCTGGATTTCTCACCAAAATGGGATGAATGCTTGCCTTTGGCGGAGTTTTCATACAATAATAGTTATCAAGAAAGTATCAAGATGGCACCTTTTGAAGCTTTATATGGACGACGGTGTCGAACTCCGCTAAATTGGTCTGAACCTGGAGAAAGGTATTTCTTTAGGCCTGATATAGTGAAGGAGGCCGAGGAAAAGGTTCAGAAAATTATTTATAATATGAAGAAGGCACAAGCCCGTCAGAAGGGTTATGCAGACAAACGGCGAATGCCCTTATATTTTCATGAAGGGGACTATGTCTACCTGAAAGTTTCACCCATGAAGGGAGTATCGCGTTTTGGGGTTAAAGGGAAACTTGCACCGAGGTACATTGGTCCATTCCTGGTACTTGAGCAATGTGGACCAGTGGCATATCGACTGCAGCTCCCCAAAATTTTGTCTGCTATCCATAATGTGTTTCATGTATCACAATTGAAGAAGTGTCTACGGGTTCCCGATCGAACCATTGAAGTGACAGATGTTGTCCTGGAACCAGATTTAACATACTCGGAACATCCTGTTCGAGTTTTGGATCAAAAGGACAGGGTTATCCAGAGAAAGACTCTCAAGTTCTATAAGATACAATGGAACCAACATTCTGAGAAAGAGGCTACGTGGGAAACCCAAGGCTTTTTAGATAAGAATTTCCCAGGCTTTCTAGCCTCATGTAATTTGTAAAGTGTATTTAGTTACTGTAATAAAGGAGTGAACCCCCACACCACCCCTGCCTTGTACCAGAAATAAGGGAATAAAGATGTGACACATTTCCTTTTCCATTACTCACCCTAGGACTTTAAATCTCGGGACGAGATTCTTTTATGGGGGGAAGGATGTAACACCCCTGGTGTTACTGTAACTAAAACTTGAGCATGGCATCATAAGCATTGACATTGCATATGTTTGATACACCTAGAGTGCATTCACTAAGTAAAAATTTCAAACAAGTGTATTGTTTTTGGTGTTTTGCAAATAGGACCCTGGATAGGGAACCTAACCCTAAATAAGGCTCAAAGGGGGTAAAACTTAACCCAAGATGACAAAACCTAAAGGCTTTAGGGAAAGAGTCATAAAATGTCCCCAAAAACAAAGTTGAGTCACATTTATACCCGTGGGATACCAAAAATCTCAATTAGAACCCTGGAAAACCCTAAAACCAAACCCTAGGGACCTATGTGCAAAATTAGTCCACTTTTGGACTAAAGAGCAAAAACCAAGTCAAATAAGTATTTTAAGTCATTGGGTTCACAAATGTGTGGACTTGTAAGCCAAACATTGGATTTTGGACTTAAATGCAAAATGGACCTCACTTAAGTTCTATTCTAAGTCTGAAATTCAGTGTTGGGGGCTCAACTTTGGAGCCTTGTATCTTTCAAATTCTAGGGTTTTTGCCCTAGGTCACCACATCAAAATTGTAGCCCAATTATAGGAGAACAACTTTGCTTAAGAGTGCAAGCCATGTTCTTATGAGAAATTTGGAGATAATTCAGCTCAAAGTTGGACTGTCAGGCTGATGGGTCTGAAATTTTCAGACTAACAGTAAACTACCACCAACTTCAAGCCCCATTTCAGACATGATCCAATGATTTTCTGTGGCAACACCATATGGCAACATTGTAGATGGTACATTACTCTACAAATTTTCTATAGAGCTTGACATGGGTTACCACTAAGAATTGAGAGCAAAATCGAACCAAACATTGACTGTCAGGGCACTGATAAGTAGTTCTTCGATGGTACAGTGCCACCAGGGAGATCAGATTGCCAGTGAAGCCACCTTACCGCCGGCGACCGATTGCCGCTGTGATTCGTGCGACCGCCGGCCCACTTTGTGCTCTGGATGGTTGGATAGTGTCGCGGGGTCAAATATCTTCGCCGCTAGTGACCTGGAAGCCACTCTGGCTAGCCATAGTTCATCTCCCCTGGCTCACCGTCCGCGGGTAAAGTGCTCACCGTCGTCGTGCCATCGCCGTTGGCCACCGCGTGTCCTAACCGCGCCATCGCATCACCGTGACTCCCTCTAAACTCCCCGTCGACCACCGGAGTTACTGCCACGACGGTGAACACGTGTTCACTGCACCACCGTTCTTCCTCACTTCCGACCGCCGTGTGTCTCGTCCAAAATTCGCGGCCACCGCTCGCTCTGCCTATAAATTGAGCCCCCGGCCAGCTGCGCTAGGTCATACCAAAGCCATAGCCACCACTCCCGCCTCCGATTAACCCCCATAGCCGGAGAATTGCTCATTTCCCCCAATTCGAGTTTCCGCCACCCGAAACCGACCTCAACGCGGCCAGCTCCCTTCCCGGTCAGTCCAACCCTCCCTCTCCCTCGTTTAAGCTTTCTCACATGTCTACGATGCTTGCCGAACCACCAATTTGGGCTGCGGGCTCACCAATCACCGGGAACGCACTCAACTGTCCGCCACCCATTCGGTTCACGCGGACAGAGCTTGATAGCTCACCATTTGTGCAATTGGGTTAGGGGAAACACTCGGGGTAGGTCCGATGTGATGTCTGCCGCTCGGGAGCGCCGGTCGTCGCCTTAATCGGCCAGTGCAGATGCTCGCTGGAGCTCTGCCGTGCGGAGCGCCGTCGTGGACCTCGGTCTGCGAAGGAATAGAAGCTTAAGGACTTATCTGCAAACTGTCAGTGATACATAGAAACAGTGAAAGAACTCGTTCGCTGTTAGACAAAAACGCAAGGGCTGTTCTGCAAAACCGCCAGCGCGAGCGCGGGCGCGCGCACGCTTCTGCGTGGACTTGGGCCGCTTAGGCCAGTTTGGGCCCAACACTATTGATTCTTTTTCTTTATCTTTTTCAAAAGAACTTGGGAATTTGTTATAAAATGTAGAAAAATCCTAAAATTATGAAACCAATTTTCCTAGGTTCATTATTTTCCCCAGAATTTAATAAAAATAGTTTTGTGATTTTTAGAGGAAATAAGGAATTTTAGGGCATTTAAAATAGCTTAAAGAAATAATTCTGGATTTTTAAAAGATAAATGGTAATCCCAAAAATGCTCAAAATTTTTATATGAGTTCCTCATATTATTTAGAAGCCTTGGGTAGAGTTTGAATTAATTTGGACCTTGTTTGATCACTAAACCCCAAAACACCCCCTGCCCTGTGAACTCCTTTACTGACTCCGGAAACCCTAAGTTCCCGGAGTACCGTGAAGGAAAGTTGTATTCAAGACTTAGATAATAAGTTTATATTATCTTTGCATCCTCATGAGCATCCCATGGCATCCATTCTTATACATATGTATGGTTATGATTAGAACACGAAGAAGAAGTGGAAGCCACTGAAGAGCAAGTACCACCACCTTTGGAAACACAGGCTGAGAACTATTTCTACTTCGATATTTGTGGATCTGAGCCTGACTCACCTATAAACAAAGGCAAGCCCCAGTGCATTTGCCACCCCCCTTGTGTTTTAAATCTTTTCACTTGCTTAATGCATTAGGTGATAGGTGTTGATTGCTTAAAACAATTCCTGCATTACTTTCCTTGGATTTGATTACCTTCCTTGATACCCTGTTTTACAAAAGGTTTTATTATGCTTAGTATTGCTCTAGCAAAACAAAAGGATTTGTTTTACAAAAGATGTTTGGAAAAATGGGAGGGTTGTTTTCAAAATAAAACTTGATGGTGAATCTGTCAAAGGCCTTGATGGATTCAACATCGGAAAAGATGTACCTCTGCCAGGTACCAACCTTAGGGGTTAAAAGATTAAGCTGAGACCGGGCGGGTGACTTGCACGAGAAAGAGAGTCTCGGTGTAGTGTCTCCGTCTGAGTCGATTAAGGACCTTGTCGATGTAGGCTTGATGATCGAGGACCCTTTAACTGGTCACATGCCTCGTCATGGGTAAGCCTTGCCTCGGGCAGACTAAGGCCAAAATAAGATAACACGAAATGGGCGTGGAGCGATGGCGAGAGTAGCGTGTACCCTCCGTGGCAAGAGGCTGGACGGTGGTGTATCTGTGCTCTCGGTTTGCGTGAACCTGATCTGGTCTTAAGAAACCTGGCGGCGGGTTGACATATGCAAGGGTTAAGTGCTACATATGTCGTGTGATTGGAGATCCTCAGCTGAGTATAACCGATTCGGATCGTCGTACCTTCACGGTTATGAAGACTTGGTCACTGCCCTACACGTAGCACTCCAGTGAAGATAAAGTATGAAATAAGAACTTGGCTAGTTCAGGATAAGTGTTTCAACTAGGTTAGAGAGAACTCTAGAGATAAGTAAGTTTACTTAACTTGACCAATAAAACTAGATTTTAAGGATCCACTTTAGTAAGCTTTTTTGCAAAACAGAGTCTTTGATTATTGAGAAGCCTTACCTTGACTCCCTTAAACCAGCATACCCTTGAGAGTCTTTTCCTTAGTCGGGTAAGACTTGCTGAGTAATTCCATACTCAGGGTTTATTCCCCCGTTGTTTTTAGGTGAGGAGACAACAAACTTTTGTTGTTTTTGTACCAAGGTGGTGAAAAGTGAAGATAATCAAGACTGAAGCTGCCGGAGGACAGGGTCCTCCTTAAAAACTTTTATGTAAAGAACTTATGGGAGGAGCTTTTACCTCCTAGGTATTGTAATAATACTTTTCAGCACTCTCTGGTCTGTACAAATAACTTACTCTTACTTTTAAATAAATGTAAGTTTATGTAATCACTTCCGCATTTCCGCATCTCCGATGAACATACTGTCTGTCAAACGGGTGAAACGTTCCTGGAAAGGTAAGGGAAAAAGATACCGAACTTGTCAAGTGATTCAGGAACATCTACAGGGTTGTCTGATGTCTGTTGGACAAGGACAACTGTAGGTGGGCCTAATGACTTGGGAGGTTTCGTCACAGATACACACGAGAGCGGCTGCCCGAAGGGGCCCTATTGTCGGCGCGCGGTGGAGGGAAGAAGGTTGGGCCGCGCGGAAGGATTCTTCTGGGGGGCCAAAAGGTGAAGTCTGGGCCCATTCGAGCGTTTTTCCTTTTCCTTTTATATTTTCCTTTTCCTTTTCTTTTCCTTTTAATTTTGAAATTCATAATTTAAATTCCCATTCAAATTCAAACTTCTTGGTAAATTTGTTTTCACATTGAATGTTCATCTTAGACATGGCATGGGTGAATTTATTTATTTTTAATATTTATTTCGTGATAACTAGTGCTCTCTTTCTACAATTCTAGAATTCCAATTTAAGTCTAAATTCCAATTTGAACATTAATGTCTTTCTATAAATTTTTATTACTAACATATGCACACATAAATAAAGTCCAGCATGATGCATGATGTATTTTAGATGCCATTTGTTTTAATTACTCATTCTTGATTATAATTATTCTCTTGTCATAATGAATAGATGACACACAAATAAGGAGCTCAACTATTTTCTCATTATATACACTTTGGGTATTACAAATCTTACCCCCTTAACTAGAATCTCGTCCTCAAGATTTAGGAAGGACTAGGGAAAAGATGAGGAAATTCTATTCGAAGTTCTTCTTCTCTCTCCCAAGTAGCTTCGTCTTCTCCATGGTGACTCCATTGCACCTTGCACATTTTTATCACCTTATTTCTTGTAACCCGAGTCAAAGTGTCAAGAATCTTGATAGGGTATTCCATATAAGTCAAATCACCCTGAACACTGAGTTCTTCCATTGGTAACTGTTCCTCAGGGACATAGAGACACTTCTTAAGTTGAGACACATGGAATACATCGTGTACGTCAGATAGATGATCAGGTAACTCGAGTTGATAGGTCATCTCCCCAACTCACCTAAAGATTCTGAAGGGTTCAATAAAGCGAGAGGATAATTTGCCTTTGACTTTGAATCTCCTCATTCCACGAAGTGGTGACACCTTGAGGTACACATGATCACCTTCCTCAAACTCTAGTGGTCTTCTTCGATTATCAGCATAGCTCTTTTGTCTGGTCTGAGCTACCCTCAAGTTCTCCCGTATTATATGGACTTGTTCTTCTGCCTCTTGAATAAGTTTAGGCCCAAAGAACTGTCTTTCTCCAGTCTGACCCTAAAATAGAGGAGTCCTGCATTTCCTGCCATATAAAGCTTCAAATGGTGATATCTTCAGACTGGCCTAGTAACTATTATTATATAAGATCTTAGCATATGGTAGACTCTTGTCCCAACTGCCTCCATGCTAAAGGGCACAAGTTCTCAACATATCCTCAAGTACTTGATTAGTCCTTTCAGTCTGGCCATCAGTCTGAGGGTGATAGGCCGAACTGAAGCTCAACTTTGTATCCATGTTCTCATGAAAGCTTTTCCAAAATCTGGAGGTAAACTATGAGCCTCTATTAGAAACGATCTTCTTTGGTACCCCGTGTAAACACATAATCCGAGCCATGTATAACTCTGCCAACTGAGAACCTTTATAAGTAGTCTTGACCGAAATGAAGTGAGCCACTTTGGTCAATCTGTCCACAATCACCCATATCGAGTCATAACCCTTCAAGGTGCGACGTAACCCAGTAATGAAATCCATGCCAATTTCCTCCCACTTCCATTCGAGTACCTTTAGCGGGTGTAGTAGTCCAACTGGTCTTTGGTGTTCAGCTTTGACTCTTTGACACACATCACACATAGCCACGTGTGCAGCCACATCTCTTTTTAGCCCATACCACCAGTACTTTTGCTTCAGATCTTGGTACATCTTAGTGCTCCCAGGATGAATAGAGTAATCAGAGTCATGGCTTCCTTCAATATAGTCTCACGGAGGCTGTCAATCTCAGGAACACATATCCGGTTCTTGAACCATATCGTGCCATGCTCATCCTTCGTGAATTCTGGACCTCTACCTTCAGTAATTAGATCTTTGATCTCTTGAATTTTAGCATCACGAATCTGACCCTTGCGGATTTCTTGCTCCAAGGTAGGTTCCACTTCAATAGTGACTCCTTCAGTTTGAGCAACTATACCTAGATTGAGTCATCTAAAATCTTCAACAAGCTCATCGGGTAGCTGGGCAACAATAGCTGCATGGACATGCTCCTTTCGACTCAAGGCATCTGCATCCAGATTCGCCTTGCCCGGGTGGTAGTGAATCTCCAAATCATAATCCTTAATGAGCTCCAACCAACGACATTGCCTAAGGTTGAGATTCTTCTGAGTGAATATGTATTTCAAACTCTTGTGATCGGTATACACTTGGCACTTGGTTCCCATAATATAATGTCTCCATGTCTTGAGCGCATGCACTACGGCTGCCAGTTCTAAGTCATGAGTGGGATAATTCAACTCATGTTTCCGCAACTGACGAGACACGTAGGCAATCACATGTTCTTCTTGCATAAGAACACATCCCAAGCCTTGGCCGCATGCATCATAATAGATATCAAATCCCTTTTGCAGATCTGGCAGAATCAATACTGGGGTGACATCAATCTCAACTTCAGTTGATTAAAACTATCTTGGCACTTCTAGACCCAATTAAACTCTTTTCCCTTCTATAGCAGTGAGGTCATAGGCTTAGCAATCTTAGAGAAACCCTTCAATAAATCGCCGATAATAGCCTGCAAGCCCCAAGAAACTCCGGACCTCAGTAACTGTACTGGGTATGCTCCATGCCACTATCTCCGTGACTTTGGCAGGATCCACTGAGATTCCACCATTAGAAATGATATGTCTAAGGAATGGTACTTCGTCAATCCAGAACTTGGACTTGCTGAACTTGGCGTAGAGTTGATTATCCCATAGCTTTTGTAGCACCATCCCAAATGTTCCTCATGATCACTATCATTCTTAGAATAAATAAGAATATCATCGATAAATACCACGACGAATCTGTCAAGATACTCCATGAACACCTTATTCATCAGATTTATAAAATAGGCTGGTGCATTAGTTAGTCCAAATGTCATGACCGTGAATTCATATAAATCATATCGGGTAGAGAAAACCATCTTGGGAATATCAGATGGTCTAATCTTCATTTGGTGGTAACCTGATCTGAGATCAATCTTCGAGAATACCCTTGCACCTCACATCTGATCAAATAAATCTTCAATGTGGGGTAAAGGATACTTGTTCTTCATAGTAACATCATTAAGGGATCTATAATCCACACACATCTTCTATGATCCATCCTTCTTCTGTACAAACAGAACCGGTGCTCCCCAAGGTGAGGAACTCGGACGAATGTACCCAGCTTCCTGTAACTCCGTTATCTATTTCTTAAATTCTTTTAGTTCTTCTACGGACATCCTGTATGGCCTTTTTGAAATAAGAGCAGAACCAGGTAATAGATCAATGACAAACTCAACCTCCCTATTTGGTGGCATCTCAGGTAACTCCTCTGGAAAGACATCGGGGAAATCCCTAACCACACGAATGTTGTCGCCAACAAACTTCCCATCTACTAGAAATACGGTGGGTCTGGTAGAGGCAGTTAATGTAATTTCAACTTCAAATCTTTCTCCTTTAGAGCTAGTGAGTTCTATAGTTCCCTTAGCACAGTGTATAACTGCTTTGGCCTTCCTTAACCATGACATACCAAGTATCATATGTATACTGCTTTCCTCTAATACTATAGGGGTAGCCCAGAATTCTCTTCCCATAATTGTCAAAGTCAATCTGTGTGTCATATAGTTTGCCTCAACAGGCCCTTTAGGTGTAATTACTATCATTGGTGTTTTCATATTTTGCAGTGGTAACTCATTTCATATCGAGCAGAAATAAATGAATGTGTAGCACCAGAATCAAATAATACTGCTGCAGGAATTGCATTAATATAAAACATACCAATAGCGATGTCAGCTCCCTCAACAGTAGTATCATCACTGATTTGATTAACCCTGGCAATAATGAATCCCTTGCCAGATCCTGAAGTCTGCTGCTTATTCTAAACAGTGGTACTAGCAATCCTCTACGGACAAACATTAGCATAATGCCCAGTCTTACCACACTTGTAGCATGTGGTGCCTGCACTCTGTCCTTAGGATTTCGCTGGGGTGCTAGTGGGGGCAGCCTAACGAGTCGGTGGAGTCCCCTATGGTGTGAATTGAGCTGGGCGCTGGCCTCCTCCAGTGCGAGCCGGTGTACCCTGGGGTGGAACATAGCGAGGACGAACGCTGCTGCTCCCCTAACCCTGGGTGATCGTCTTCCTCTTCATATCCCCTAGCTGAACACGCTTGTGTTCAATAGTTAGGTCCTTGTCAAGCAGCCTCTGGAATGAAGGAAAGGAGTGAGCCACTAGTGCATACTGCAGAGGTCCATTAAGTCCTTCGATGAAGTGTTCCTGCTTCCTCTCGTCCTCAGCCACTTCATCTGGTGCATATCTTGAGAGCTGAATGAATCTATCGCGGTACTCGCTGACTGACATGCTCTCCTGCTTCAGCGACAAAAATTCCTTCCTCTTGATCTTCATCAATCCAGCAGGTATGTGATAGTTCCTGAACTATGTAGCGAACTCTGCCTAGGTGATAGTATCAGCAGCATCATGGGCAGCGGTGTAGGAATCCCACCAATCAGCAGCAGGACCAGTAAGTCGACCAGAAGCATAGAGAACCTTCTCCGGTCAGAGCACTATGCAATAATCATCATCTTCTCCACTGACTTTAGCCAATCATCACCATGCAGAGGATCTGGAGAGCTAGCGAACGTCGGTGGCTTGTGGCTCATGAACTCCCGGTGCTTGTCCTGGGGTGGAACTGGTGGTGGTGGTGGAGGCAATGGTGCTTGCTACTGTCGCACCATTCTTTTTTGAGTATCTCCTCCCTCTCTTGGCGCATCTCCTGACGCTCATGTCGCATCTGCACCTGCATATCTTGCATCGTGTTTGCCATCTGTTGCAGCATCTGCATCTGAGCTGCAACCACTGAATCAGTCCTTGCCGGTGGAGGATTCGAAGGATTCATCTCAGCTTGCTGTTTTCTAAGCACCCTCCGGTTGAATGGGTTGGCAGGTAGATGAATTCTGCCCCCCTTCCTGGTATTGACCATCTGAGTTAGAAACACATGGTAAGAAAGAATTGTAGACAAGGCGAGTAATTACGAGGCATGTTACTTTGGGGGTTTTATTAGCTAAGTAGATTAGTGTGTCACCTACTAAAGCTAATACATTACCTTATGGTGGTACATGCTAAGATGCCCGACTATAATATTTCAATCAATCAAAGAACCAAATCAGGCATTTATCATCAGAACAATCAACCAACATTTTTAAATAGAGGAAATAATTTTTATTTTGTCTTAGGTCTCCTATCTCTTTAAAAAGGGTCATAAATGTAGGATTCCAAGGTGTGAAATCCATCTTGTCTTAGAGTAGAAAAGGTAAGGGTAATCAGAGTAGGACAACAAAAGGTGAGACATGATCAAGATAAGTATAGAAAGAATCAGAGTAAGGTAAGTAGGTAAGGGTTTGTCCATTTCTATCTAGGTTTCATCCTACAGTCAACATTTCCTCTGATACCACTTCTGTCACAACCGGATTTAAGGGATAAAGCCGGGTGCATCTCATATGTGCGCCAAGGAAGAACAACACATATAATAACAGAGTGTATAGAGATAAATGTCGCAATATCATGAAAGTACTTATTATATAGCGGAAGTCTTATAAAAATAAATGATAAACATAAAACAAACTAAGAGTCCATCCAAGGCATCATAAAGCTAACTCGGAGACGCCACCTAGATCAAGTCGTACTCCTCGTTGTGCGGCTCCTTCTAGTCCACTTGTTCTTCTCCTATAGGGGGGTTTATATATCGCAAGTGTGAGCTCACAAAAGATCATAGCTCAACAAGTCGTGGGGAATAATGTGCATGAACTCACCAAAGGTGGGAGTTCATGTGATGTGTAAGGCTGATCAACAATAGGGGTTAAAGCTGAGCATTGCTTTTAATAAGTTGGTCAAATTTTATTAGCAATTACTAGATATAAGTAAATACCAAACCATAATAGAAATAATATAACAAAATTAATAATAAATTCCATGCAATGAAAATGACAAATTGACTTTAGTTCCATAGTTTAATCATGCGAGAGTCCTGAGCTGCTTATGACCGCGAGCACGGCTAGTATACTAGTTTTACACTCTGCAGAGGTTGTACCCTATATCCACAAGTCATGTTACCCATCTGCCATAGGGTTGTGCGGGCCCCATACACCTCTACCAAGGAAGCGAGGCAGGGTAACACTACGAGGCCTTTACAAAGTTCCACTAGCTTCAGAAAACCCGCTACAGTTTCTAGGAAGAGCAATGCAGGAATCCCCCGTCTGACTGCCACCACAGCAAAATCAACCTGAGAACCTCCCTACATGCCTACTCCTCTACTGCCCTTGCCCCTATCGGGTAATGTAGTCCTCCACTAGCTTTCCTAGTTAGTCAGCCAAGAGCGTCCCATTCCACCCTTGTGGTGGCACATGTTTCTCAAGTTAAGCTCCATGTTCCAATTAAAAATAATGATCTTGACATGAATAATAAATAAAATAACAGTATAATTGGAACATAAACTTAATGTAATAATGTAATATTAAACCCAAAACCATATAGAGCAATAGCAAAACTACCCAAATAGTTCAGGGGTAAACAAGGTAACAAGATAATCAGACTATGGTGACCTATTGGGTCCCATCAAAATTAAGCCTATGCATGTATAAGTGATAATAAAGAACATTATTAGGTAATAAAAGTGGTCAAGGGCACAACTTGCCTTCAATGAGCTCCTGCTCAGTAACTTCTACCTGCTGAACACCAGGATCCTTGGCCACTAACTCTTCTACTCGCCACAATACAAATAGGGGTGGGCATTTTAAAACCGAAAACCGAACCCGAACCCGAACCAAATCTGTCGGTCTATTCGGGTTTTTGGGTTCGGGTTCGGTTCCTATATGTGCTATATTTCGGTTCCTATATATGCTAGAAATAATGATGTCATCTTAACGATAGTATATATATCTTTGTATGCTAATTTTTATAGTCACTTATTGTAATAATAGTACTTTCAATTAATTATTCATTGTATATATTTTAACAAAATATAATAGTCTCTCTATAATTCGGGTCTATTCGGTGGACCAAATAGACCGAACCGAAATTGTGAGTCTATTCGGGTTCGGTTCCTAAAATATTTTTGAAAATTTCGGTTGTCATTTTTCAGAACCTGAAATTTCACAAACCCGAATAGACCGAAACGAATTACCCTAATACACCGAATGCCCAGCCCTAAATACAAACAAGCATAGTATAAAAGGAGAAATTAACATCACACCAAACATGTACACAAAATACATATTAATAATCTACACATTAAAATAAGATCATAGGAAAAAAGAATCATTAAATTTGGAGTTATGGATTTTAAGTTATGAATTTCCAAAGGTTTTATGTGCTTGGTACAAGATTAATTAAGAGATCAGTTTTAATACAATTTTCATGTCAAAACAGTGTTATTGAGTTATAGACAATATTAATAAAAAATTATAGAAACTGGAATAGACTAATTTGGATTTAATATGAATTTTCTAGGAATTAAACAAGTTTTAGCAATTAATTTTATATTGAAAATCATTTCTTAAATGGGTTTATCTATCTCTGGTCTGCGTGTCAATTACCAGAAAGGACAGGGTCTCTAGCGCAAAATATACCAAGACTTAGAACACTATACTATGGACTGCGGGTTGATACTTAATAAACCCAGGGACTCTTACGCAAAACTGACGCGGCTGAAGGGTTTTGGTAGATCTGAGCCGTACGATCAACAATGGATGGCACAGATTAGATCCGTGATCACCTGATCCGGTACGCGATGATAACCATTGGATCCGACACCGACAGTGCCGATCGCACCATATCTCGTAACTGCACCGATCCGTCCGATCTGATTCCTACGGTCCTGATTCTAAACAATCCGAAGCCTCACGGATCCGCTCGATCGGATCTGGACGGCTCTGAATTCCTCGTGCGAACCGGCACACATCGGACTTAATCACGGTCGTTCTGAGATAGATCTGCAGCGGTGATCTAATTCGCTACCCCCGACCATCCCTGACCGGCGGCGCATAGGATCTGCGCGGCGGCAACATCGCCGGCTAGGCAAATTCCTAGTTTACGCGCTCTAACCACTAATCCGACCGGAGCTAGCCATTGCGACGAACCAAACGAACGCATCCGAGGGAAACCATACCGAAAGTTAGGCACGCTGACGAGCTGTCCACGGTGACAGCGACCTTCTATCGACGTGCAAACGACGACGAGCAATCGCCGCCAGCGGCCAAGCGAATTCGACCCAAAATTCGGTCCTACACGTGCGGTGAGGCCCCCTGATGCACCCAGAATAGTCCGCCGCGACCGAGGGGCTGACCGAGGTTGTGTCAACGGCGGCGGCACAGATTTGGCTCCCTCTCCCCCTCACTGTTTTTCCTCCTCCTCAGTACGGGGCGGCTTTGGTTCACGGTTGAGGGAAACCAACGTGCACAGAAGAGCGTGAGGTATTTATCAACACGAATTGGTCACGGATGCAATGGTGAGGCCGGACGTGAATCACCGGTAAACACGGCGGTGGACTTGGGCACGTTGCGCGGACCTGAGGGAAACGAAAGCTGTCAGGGTTCTAGGCCCACAGTGCAGCGTGATGACTTGGTCGCGACGCGGGCACGGGTGAGCTGCTGTCATGCGGGCCCCGCGGACCAGAGAAAGTATAAGGGATACACACAAGAGCGGCTGCCCGGTGGGGCCCTATTGTCGGCGCGCGATGGAGGGAAGAAGGTTGGCCGCGCGGAAGGATTCTTCTGGTGGGCCGAAAGGTGAAGTCTGGGCCCATTCGAGCGTTTTCCTTTTTCTTTTATATTTTCCTTTTAATTTTCAAATTCATAATTTAAATTCGCATTCAAATTCAAACTTCTTGGTAAATTTGTTTTCTCATTGAATGTTCTTCTTAGACATGGCATGGGTGAATTTATTTATTTTTAATATTTATTTCATGATAACTGGTGCTCTCTTTCTCCAATTCTAGAATTCCAATTTATGTCTAAATTCCAATTTGAAAATTAATGTCTTTCTATAAATTTTTATTACTAACATATGCACACATAAATAAAGTCCAGCATGATGCATGATGTATTTTAGATGTCATTTTTTTAATTACTCATTCTTGATTATAATTATTCTCTTGTCATAATGAATAGATGACACACAAATAAGGAGCTCAACTATTTTCTCATTATATACACTTAGGGTATTACAGATCTCAATCTTATCAGGGGAGAGTGAGTACATCTGATGTGTTTGGTGTCAAAGACTCTGATTTGGTCCTAGGAAAATATGAAGGTGAAGACTAAATATAGATTGTTTTATTTGGCTCTTTGAACTTGAGCACAACCATGAGCATCAGGTGGATTGAAGCTATGGGAAGGTTTATTAGACTTGGTGAAGGCCCTAAATTCTAATATCAAAGAAGATAAATTGCGTCTAGAAGGCAAACACGTATTAGAGGTGTGATGCTTGCTCTTAGGTTCATGGTTATGCATGTACCATGTGAATCTCTGTTTGTTAATTAAATTCTTTTTCTACTGAAATCTCTGAGTCTTGTTACTTTTGGTGCAACCTTTTCTCTTTTCTGCAATAATGGATGCAAGCAGCTTTTATGTATGATCTTGCAAATTTGCCATTTTATGTAGGTTTCTAGATTTGTGGGCTCGCAGACAAGCCTTATATCCTGCAGTGTATGTATACTTGTCAACAAATAAATCTTCACAGATAATCTTGTGGTAGAATGTCCAAGTTATTGGAAACCCTAACCCTAGGATGGGTTGGGTATAGCGTATTAATAGAACACATGACTGGGCTAGGCCCATTACAGGGGACAGGTAGCTAACACCCCCCACAGTCACAACTCTATCTAGTACAAATGTTGAGACTGGATCAAAAGTCTAGAAATACACTCGATGGTAACCCCTTGGTGAAGATGTCGGCGGACTGCAGGGTGGTGGGGACGATGAGAACCCAAACGTCGTAGGCAGCCACACGCTCGCGGATGAAGTGCAGTTCGATCTCCACATGCTTGGTACGCTGGTGCTGCACAGGATTGGTGGAGAGGAAGACAACACTGACATTATCACAGTAGATGAGGGTAGCATGCTGAATGGGGTTGTGGAGCTCATGGAGAAGTTGGCGCATCCAGGAGGCCTCGGCCACGCCGTTGGCCATAGCGCGGTACTCGGCCTTTGCACTGGAGCGAGAGACGATGGGCTGCCGCTTGGCGGCCTAGGAGACGAGGTTGGTGCCCAGGAACACAACATAGCCTGAAGTGGACCGACACGTGTCAGGTCGGCGTCGGTGTAGACCACAAGCTTCGACGTCGGGGAAGGTCGAAGGAGGAGGCCGTAGTCGAGGGAACCACAGAGGTAGCGTAGGATGTGCTTGAGAGCGGTGAGATGGGGCTCCCGTGGGGTGTGCATATGGAGGCAGACCTGCTGGACGGCGTAGGCGATGTCGGGCCAGGAGAAGGTGAGGTACTGGAGCGTGCCGGTCAGGCTCCGGTAAGACGTCACGTCGATGATCGAGGGGCCATCGTCCTTAGAGAGCTTCGCCTAAGTGTCAATAGGTGTGGAGCAGGGCTTGCAGTCTGACATGCCAGCCCGCTCCAGGGTGTCGATGGCGTAGTAGCGCTGGTGAAGGAAGAGACCCTAAGGCCGGCGCTCGGCAGTGATGCCGAGGAAGTGGTGGAGGGGCCCCAGGTCCTTCATTACAAAATCCATCTAGAGGGCGGTGATCGTGTATTAGAGAATGTCGGCGGTGGATGCCGTGAGCACAATGTCGTCGATGTAGAGTAGGACATAGACGATGTCCTTGCCTCGTCGATAGATGAAGAGTGAGGTGTACGACTTGGCCTCGATGAAGGCTAAGTAGGAGGCGAAGTGAAAGGGAAATCGGGTCAAACCTTTTCCATAATTAATTTTGGTGGTTGATTGCCCAACACAAATAATTGGACTAACTAGTTTGCTCTAGATTATATATTCTACAGGTGCATAAAGGTTCAACACAAACCAATAGAAGATAAAAGATAGGGCTCAAATTCAAAGGAGCAAAGAAACCGAGTGTGCCCTGGTCTGGCGTACCGGACTGTCCGGTGTGCCACCCGACAGTGTCCAGTGCACCAGGGCCGTATAAACTACAACTCGCTACTCTCGGGTTTCTCCAGTGCCACTCCGCTATAATTCACTGGACTGTCTGGTGCACCAACGGAGCAACGGCTCCTTCACACAACGGTCGACTGCACAGTGCCCTGATAGCGCTACAGTTCACGGCAGAATTCAAAGCAGAAGTCAGAGGCGCACCGGACAGTGAACAGTGCCTGTCCGTTGCAGCACCGGACTGTTCGGTGCCACCAGATGTCAGCGCTCCAACGGTCGACTGCGCCAAAACCCTAACGGTTGGGTGACGTGGCTGGCGCACCAGACAGTGTCCGGTGGCGCACTGGACTGTCCGGTGCGCCCATCGACGGTAGCCCCCCCAACGGTTGTTTTGGTGGTTGAGGGCTATAAATACCCCCCAACCACAACCACTCCAACCATCCAAGCATTCAACACTCCCATTCAATACAAGAGCAAAGTGCAACACTCCAAGACACAAATCAAAGCGTTCGATCCAATCAAAGTCCCCAATTCAATTCTAGTGCTTTAGGACTTAAGAGAGGATCGTTCTTGTATTTCTTTGTTGCTCTTGTTGCTTGGTTGGCTTTCTTTTTTTCTCTCATTCTTATTCTCAAATCCTTGTAAGCGAAGCAAGAGACACCAATTGTGTGGTGGTCCTTGTGGGGTCTAAGTGACCCGAGAAATCAAGGAAGAAAGCTCACTCGGTCTAGGTGACCGTTTGAGAGAGGGAAAGGGTTGAGAGAGACCCGATCTTTGTGACCACCTCAATAGGGACTAGGTTCTTTAGAACCGAACATCAGTAAAAACAAATCACCGTGTCATCCGCTCTATTTCTTGGTTGATTTGTTTTCCCCTCTCTCTCGAACTCGGATTTTATTCTAACGCTAACCCCGACTTGTAGTTTGTGTTTTAAGTTGTAAATTTCAGATTACGCCTATTCACCCCCCTCTAGGCGACTTTCAATTGGTATCGGAGCCCGGTACTTCATTAGAGTCTAACCACTTGAAGTGATGTCGGAAGATCACGCCAAGAGGGAGATCGTGACCGGTGACAAGCCCGCAAGTTCGGGGAGAACCCTCTCAAGGGAGTCTGGCCACAAGCAAAAGGAGGAACCCTCTTCCTCCAACAAGACCCATCGGAGAGGCAACAAAAAGAAGAAGATGAAGAAAGTGGTCTACTATGAGACCGACTCTTTGTCGCCCTCCACATCCGGCTTCGACTCGTCGTCCACTGCTTCTAAGCGCCATGAGCGCAAGAAGTATAGTAAGATGCCCCTCCACTATCCTCGCATTTCTAAGTGCACTCCATACTTTCCATTCCATTAGGCAAGCCACCATGTTTTGATGGTGAAGATTATTCTATGTGGAGTGATAAAATGAGGCATCATCTAACCCCACTCCACAAAAGTATTTGGGACATTGTTGAGTATGGAGTGCAGGTACCGAAGGTAGGGGATAAGGACTACGATTCAGATGAGGCCGACCAAATTTGGCACTTTAAATCCCAAGCCACAACTATACTCCTCGCCTCCTTGTGTCGAGAGGAGTATAATAAGGTGCAAGGGTTAAAGACGGCCAAAGAAATTTGGAACGTCCTCAAGACGGCACACGAAGGAGATGAGGTGACCAAGATCACCAAGCAGGAGATGATCGAGGGGCAGCTCGGTCGATTCGTCCTCAACCAAGGAGAGGAGCCATAAGCGATGTACAACCGGCTCAAGACCTTGGTGAACCAAGTGCGCAACCTCAGGAGCACAAAATGGGATGACCATGAAATGGTCAAGGTTATTCTTAGATCATTCGTAATTTGTAATCCTACTCAAGTTCAATTAATACGTGGTGATCCTAGATATAAGCTAATGTCTCCTGAGGAGGTGATAGGGAAGTTTGTGAGCTTTGAACTAATGGTCAAAGGCTCCAAACAAATTGTCAACTTGGAGCAAGGCGCCACATCCACACCCGAGGTGCAACCCGTCGTATTCAAGGCGACGGAAGAAGAGAAGACGAAATCTATTCCAAGTAGGATTCCCATCGACGCCTCCAAGCTCGACAACGAGGAAATGGTGCTCATCATCAAGAGCTTTCACCAAATCCTCAAGCAAAGGAGGGGGAAGGACTACAAACCCCTGTAACACCCTGAATTTGGGGGTATAAAATTTCTTTGCTCATATTCACAAATTCAGGTGTTACTTTTCTTTTCTCATCCTTCCCCAATCTTTTCTTTCTCATTTCTATAGGAGAAAATGCTTATTTTTATTTGTAATAATAGTGTGATAGGTTAAACCCTAAGGGGGTATGCCCTAAGGGGGTATGAATTGTTGCATCATATTGAACCCTAGATTTCACTTTTGTTTGGTGCATAATTCTCAAAAGGTCTAATTTGAATTTGTGGCTTATTTGAATTTGAATCAAATGGAGAAAATAAAAAGAAAAGAGAAAGGAAATTCCAGAATAAAAGAAAAAGGAAAAGCAGCCCGTTACCTCAGCCCGCTCGGCCTTTCGGCCCACCAGGCCCAACCCACGCGCCCACGCGCGCGTTCTCCCTCCCGCCCCTTCTCTCTCTGCGCGAGCGGGCCCGCCTGTCGGCGCGGCCGCCGTCTCCGCGCTCGCTCCCCCGCTCTCTCTGGTTGCCCGGTCCCACCTGTCGGCGCTCCCGCTTCACCGCGCGTGCGCCATCTCCCTCGCTCTCTCTCTGCCCGTGGGCCCTCCCGGTCAGCCCCGCTTTCCTCGTGCCCGCGCCCGACTTCTTCTCTCTCTCTGCGTCGCGGGCCCCGGCTGTCAGCTTCGCCGTCCTCGCGTAACCACCGCCGAGCCGCGCGCGCCCGCCTTCCTCGCGCCCACGTCGCGCGTGGGGAGCTCGCCCCACCTCGCCCTCGGCCACTTGAGCCCCGAATCTCACTCGCCCTCTCCCCCTCCCTCACTTGCGCACTAACCGGCCCTCTCTCTCGCCCTCTCCCTCGCTGCGCGCACGCCCAAGCGCCATCGCCGCGAACCGCCGCCGCCCGAGCTTGTTCCTCCGTCGCCGTTGGAGCTCCGCCGCGTCCCTTGCCACGGTGAGCTCCGCCCCGACGTCCACAACCCGGGACGCGCCCCAATTCCCTCTCCCCCTCCCTATTTCTCTCTGCCCGCGCTCACCCGTCGTCCGCCGTGCAGCCGCCGCCGTCGACCCGGGCCACCGTCGCGTCTCCGTCGTCGCCGAGGAGTCCCCGGAGTTTGCCGTGAGGTAAGGAACCTCTCCCGCCCCTATTGGCCCTTGTCTTGCACTCTAGCGCGCTTGATTTCTCGCCGGAGTCGCTTAGCGCCGCCGCCGAGCCGCTTCGCCGTGAACCGCCCTCCTCCGGCGCCCCTACCCCGACCCAGACCCCGCCAATAGGTTTCCCGTGCCCTCCCCAACCTCCCCGGCCACTCAGGTCGCCCCGGGAACCCGTAGGGCCCCCGCTCCCCTCGTCTCCGGCGAGCTCTTTCGCCGCGGGGGCGAGCGCCGCCGCCCCAGCTAGCTGAGGGAGACGGGAGCCAGCCACCCCCATCCCCGCCGTCTATCTTAGATCGGACGGCGCGGATTCAAATAACCCGAACCCAATCTCAACCGTCCGCCCAAGATCCAACGGCCCAGAGCCGTTTCCCCGCGCCCTGTCCCTCTGCCCGCTGGGCCCCGCCTGTCGGCGCGCCCGCGCACTCGCTCTGCCCGCTGGCCCCGCTTGTCAGTCGCCGCGCCCACGCTCGCGCTGCCCGCTGGCCCCGCCTGTCAGCCACCCCGAGCCGCCGCGCGCCCGCGCGCCCGCCGCAGGATCTAATCCTGGCCGTTGATCTGAGATCTAACGGCTGTAAGCGCCCGATACCCCTTCGCCCGCGCTTTTTCTTAAAGAACCCCTCGGTTTTCTGGATTTTGCGCCCGCCGTCCCTGGTTTCTCGCGGTTAAGTCCTCAGCCCTTTTATTTAATTCAAAATAGGTCCTTAGGGCATATTTTTAACCCCTAAACTTGTAAAATTCATAACTTTGCCATATGGACTCCAAATTAGGTGCTTCAAATTGCAAAATGTTCATAAAATTATTATCTATCTGTTTATGCACTGTTTCCCTGCTGTTTCCATGTTCCAATTAATGGTTAATCATTAGGATAGGATTAAGGTTATTGGAACCCTATTTGAGATAAATAAAAGGTAGTAGACTTTAATAAAAGTTGGAGCACTTAAGTTTATGGACTCAAACACTTAAGTTTAGGAACTTAAACCAGATAATTATTTAATCCCACCACTGACTTAAACATGAGTAGTGGATAGTGACTCATTTTGTATAGTCCTCTACCCCAGACCTAGGGAACACCAGAGTGCCTATCCCTTTTCTGTTATGAACTTGTGACCACTCTCTGCTGCATATGTTTGGTATATTGTTTTTGTTTGTTATTTTCCCAAGTGCATAGTGTGAATGATTACTTTACGTAGACAACGAGCAGTCTGTGTTTCCCGAGGAAGTTGCAGAGGAAGTCCCTGAGCAACAGTTTGGTGAAGGCAAGTGTCCTCTGACCCATTATGTCCTATTCATTTATAACTTACTATCCCGCATTACTTACTTGAAACCTAAGGATTGACTAGCTTTACACTTAACTTTATCCTTGATGACCTTATGGGCTATTATGGTTAGCATTCTGCTATTGCCTTAATTTAATCAATGAACATGATGTGAATATTTATGATACTGTTATCCTGATGATGTTGATGATCTTGTGATACTCTAGGGGGCTCAGGCTGTTTCCTGAGTACCTCTCCGTAAGGACCTGTTCGTTGAGAGACCACCCGGGATAACAGTGCAACCATGAGGGTGAAATGGGACGCCCTTAGCTAATTAATTAGAGGAACTAGAGGTGTAGTTGCTTCGCCGTCGTGCCGTCAATGGGGTCCAGGCACAGTGCTTGCTCTGCCGAGGCTGAGTGCCGAGGTTCTTTCGTTTTGCTTTTGTTAGTCACTCTCCTGCGGGGAGGAGTACTGTGTTTATCAAACTGGAGAAACCTAACGGGCAGCTATGATCTCTAGGGAATCTTTGTAAAAGCTACGTAGTGATACCCTGTCGGACCACCTAGGTAGTGGTCAATGGGGATTAGCTCTCCCCGGGCAGAAAGGGAATCATGACTCATGGGTAAAGTGTGCGACCTCTGCAGAGGGTAGTGAAACTGATATATCAGCCGTGCTCACGGTTAAGAGCAGCCTTGGGATCCTCTTTGATTAGAGATACAGATGGTTCGAGATACAAGGATTATGTTATGGTTTTTGTTCAAATATGATGATGTTGTTCCTCGATGAGGAAATGGTTCATGGGTTGGTTAATGATAAAACCTGGCTTCCACTAATGATAAATACCTGGCCAACTAAAAGCAACTGCTTGAGCCTAACCCCACATAAAGCTAGTCCACTTCAGCCAAACGGGACATTTGCTGAGTACGTTGATGTGTACTCATCCTTGCTTTACCACCAAACACCAGGTTGTCCGCATTGTAACCACTGCTCAGGAGAAGATGAAGCCGTGGCAGGAGACTTCCAGGAGTTCCAAGACTACGACGAATTCTAGGTGTGGGTTGGCGGCAACCCCCAGTCAGCTGCCTGTGAAGGCCTTATCTTTACTGCGTTTCGCTAGCACTTTGATTAACTGTTAAGTTGATGACTATGTGGATGTCTAAGACTCTGTGATGTAACAAGTTATTACTCTTTTATGTTATTATTCGAGCATTGTGCGATGATGTTCATTTATGTAATCACTGTGTACGTGAGTTCTGATCCTGGCACGTACATAGTTCGCATTCGGTTTGCCTTCCAAAACCGGGTGTGACATAAGTGGTATCAAAGCCAGTGCTGACTGTAGGACCGCTGACCTAGAGTAGCACTGGTCGTACTAAGGACTATTGACCTCCCCTCTCACCTTGACCTCTGATGTTACTTCAAAAGTCGGTCACCTCGACCAACCCTATGTTTTACTACATATATATATATACTATATTATACCTTGTTAAAATTTTATCTTATTCTGCCTATGGTTTATTCACTTGTCATATTAGTTCTGCTCTTACTCTTATGCTTACGGTGTCTTTTGTAGATGGCTCGTCTTAGACACACAGCACGTAAGTCGGTGATTCCTTTCCTGCCGTCTCGACTTGCGGAGCGTCCTCTGCACCGCACCGTGTCCGGTCAGTCGAGTCACCTGGAGAGACTGCACCACCGCCTGCGTGAGGAGCAGGAACGCTGGCGCCAGCACAGAGAGCAGCAGGGCTCTTCCTCCTCATCCCAGCAAGAGGTGGAGTCCGTGAGGCCCCGTTCCTCTGTTGCCTAGCTGGAGGCGCCCCCTGCACCACCGCGGGACGTCCCGGCTGCTGGAGGGGCTACTGGAGGAGCTACTGGAGGAGACCCCGACGACGACGACTCAGACCACAGCACGGAGTCTTCTAAGCCGCAGGAGGCGGAAGGATGGGTCGCCCGACCCATCACCCGTGACGCCACCCGCGGTTGTCACTTCCACGACGCACTCGACACCTTGCTGCGCCAGGCTTTCGACCGGCACACCTGGTCGATCGAGTATCGTTGTGTAGTCTACCAGCACAGTCGCGGGAGGTACCCGGATCGCTGGGAGGCTACCTGCCTAGTTCGCCGTCCGGAGGATGACCTCCGGGGTGCGGAGGCCGTTTCGGAGCACTATTCCATCTCCGAGAGGGACACTGCAGAGGCGGCTATGCAGGATGCAGCACGGCGTGCACTCTCTCAGTACTGTTCTTTGTTCGGTGGCGTGGCCGACGGTCTTAACCTTCGGTACTACCCCCGCCGTCCTACTGGCAGCACAGAGAGTGTGGTTGTCTCACCTGTTGGTGAGGCTAACCCTAGGTTGAGCAGCACAGTCAACCTAGTCGCAGTGCTTAACACTGAGCTGGATCACTCTCTGGACGAGCTGAGCAGGGCCCGAACGGAGATTGCGAAGTTGCGTGCTGAGCTGGCAGAGCGCCATCACCAGGAGGGTGGTTCTCCCGCTCCTGTTGGGACTCAGCACCCATACCGCTCGCCGCCACGTGGTCACCACACTTATGATTCCCCTGTCTGTAAGACCAGGATAGATCTGGATCCTTAGATCGTTAGCGTCGAAGTTTGTAATAATTCTTAAGTCAGATGTCTCAGTCTTAGATAGTTAGTTTAGTTTGTTTATTAGTTGCTTCCAATTAGCTTAGTTTGCTTATCAGTTGCTTGCATGCTTGTTATGATGAACTTGTGCTGGATTTGAATCTTTGTAATGACTGTTGCCAACCTGTGGGTTTCTCCTGCAGTTTGGCCTAGCTAGTAATGTTAATAAAGTCAGTTATCTAGTTGGGAAGCTATTTACTTCTACTTTCCTTCTTATCTGAGAAGCTGTGTTGAATCATAATGAGGATCAGTGAAGCTCTTTGTTCACTCAGTGTCATGAAGAATTCTGTATTCTCTTTTCTTATGCTGGAGGGTTGTAAGATCAATGCTGATGTATGAATGTCTTCCACAGATGTCGGACAACAGGCGCCGATGCAACAGGCGTGCTCAGCAAGAGCAGCATGACCAGCAGGAGGAACAACAGAGGCAGCCTCCCCCGCCACCCCCGATGACAGTGGAGCAGATGTTCTTGATGCAGACTCAGGCAGTGCAGGCCATTGGGCAGCTCTGGCAGCCATGCAGCAGGCTCAACAGCAACCCCAACCCCAATTGCAAGTGCAGATGCCCCAGATGCCACGAGATAAGCGTGGTGAGTTCATGAGAGGGCACCCTCCTACCTTCGCCCATTCTGCTGACCCCATGGATGCGGAAGACTGGCTGCGCGCAGTGGAAAGGGAACTGTGCACTGCCCAATGCAACGACAGGGAGAAGGTTCTGTATGGTCCCCGTCAGCTAAGGGGAGCAGCCCAGTCCTGGTGGGAGTCCTACCTCGCCACACATGCTGACCCCGAAGCCATCACCTGGGAAGAATTCAGCGAGAGTTTTCGCAGGTACCATGTGCCGGAGGGACTGATGATCGTGAAGAAGGAGGAGTTTCTGGCTCTGAAGCAGGGACCCCTGTCTGTTAGTGAATACAGAGACAAGTTTCTGCAGCTATCTCGGTATGCACCTGAGGATGTCAACACTGATGCTAAAAGGCAGTACAGGTTCATGAGAGGTTTGGTGGATCCCCTGCATTACCAGCTGATGAATCACACCTTCCCCACCTTCCAGCACCTGATCGATAGGGCAATTATGACTGAGAAGAAGCGTAAGGATATGGAAGATCGGAAGCGTAAGATGAGTGGACCCCAGACCGGAGGCATCAGCCGTCCACGTTTCTCAGGCAGTTCATCTCAGCAAGGCAGGCCCGGTCACCCACAAGGATATCAGAATCAGAACCAGCGTCCGCATCAACAGCAGTTTCAGAGGCAGCACCCCCAACAGCAGCAGCAGTATCGTCAGAACAGCCAGCAGGGAGGTAATCAGTATCAGAAGCAGAACAACCAGGCACCTCGCCTTCCTGCCCCAGCAGCAAACCAGAGCAACCAAGCAGCCCCAGCACAAGGAGGAGGCAGAGGATGTTTCCACTGTGGAGAACAAGGCCACTGGGCGATGCAGTGCCCGAAGAAGGTGGCGCAGCAGCAGACCAACCCCAATGCTCCAACAAGGCAAGGAGTACTGCAGTCGACAGCAGGCAATCGTAACCAAGCATACAACCGTGGAAAGGTGAACCACTTGGAGGCCGAAGCAATCCAGGATGCACCAGATGTGGCAGTAGGTATGTTCTCAGTCGAATCTCATCCCACGAAAGTGCTATTTGATACTGGTGCAACTCATTCATTTGTCACTGCAACCTGGGTAGAATTGCATAACATCTCAGTAGAGGCAATGATGCCGCCCATGAGGATTAATTCAGTTGGTGGCAAGGTGCAAACAGATAAAATATGCTCAAATATAAGGGTGGAAATAAGGGGGATAGGGTTCCCCAGTGATCTAATAGTAATAGACACCCCTGGGATAGATATTATTCTAGGGATGAATTGGTTAATGAAGTATGAAGCGAATATTAGCTGTGACAAGAGGACCGTAACATTGAAGTCCCCGTCAGGAGAAGAGGTAGTGGCCGAGCTAAGGATGCCTAAATCAGCGGAGGGTGTCTGTCACCAGATTTCAGTTGATAGTAAGGAGCCCAACCCGCTCGAGACTATCAAGGTTGTGTCGGACTTTCCGGACGTATTTCCTGAGGAGCTAACGGGCATGCCACCCGAGAGAAAAGTTGAATTTGCCATAGAGCTTATCCCTGGTACCGCCCCCATCTCCAAAAGAGCCTACCGAGTGTCTGGACCAGAATTTGGTGGAACTCAAGAAGCAGATAGATGAGATGTTGGAGAAGGGTTACATCAGACCAAGTACCTCGCCTTGGGCCGCTCCGGTGTTGTTTGTAGAGAAGAAAGATGGTACTAAAAGGATGTGCATAGTCTACAGAGCCTTGAATGAAGTCACTGTCAAGAACAAGTACCCCCTACCAAGGATAGAAGATTTGTTCGACCAGCTCAGAGGTGCCAGCGTATTCTCGAAGATAGATCTGAGATCAGGTTACCATCAACTCAGAATCCGACCCTCGGACATACCGAAGACAGCATTCATCACCAAGTACGGGTTATATGAATTCACAGTTATGTCCTTTGGTTTGACAAATGCGCCAGCTTTCTTTATGTACCTGATGAACAGTGTGTTCATGGATTATCTGGACAAGTTTGTGGTGGTGTTTATCGATGATATTCTTATATACTCTCGAAGTGAGGAAGATCACGTAGAGCATTTGAAGATGGTATTGCAAAGACTTCGAGAGCATCAATTGTATGCCAAGCTGAGCAAATGCGAGTTCTGGATTCATGAGGTCTTGTTTCTGGGTCACATCATAAATCAAGATGGGTTGGCAGTGGATCCAAAAAAAGTAGCAGATATCCTGAACTGGAAAGCACCAAAGGATGTTCGTGGGATTAAGAGCTTCATTGGAATGGCTGGGTATTACAGGCGTTTCATCGAAGGCTTCTCAAAGATTGCAAGACCAATGACAGCGTTACTAGCGAAGAAAGTTGAGTTCAAGTGGACCCAAAAGTGTCAGGAAGCATTTGAAGAACTGAAAAATAGATTGACTACAGCTCCGGTGTTAGTCCTGCCTGATGTTCACAAGCCATTCTCAGTGTATTGCGATGCTTCTTACACCGGGTTGGGATGTGTGCTAATGCAAGAAGGAAGAGTGGTAGCATATTCATCTCGGCAGCTGAAGATCCATGAGAAAAATTACCCCACGCATGACCTGGAGTTGGCAGCAGTAGTTCATGCTTTGAAGACCTGGAGACATTACTTGTATGGACAGAAGTGCGACATCTACACAGATCATAAAAGTTTGAAGTACATATTCACCCAGTCAGAGTTAAACATGAGGCAGCGAAGATGGTTGGAATTGATCAAAGACTATGAGTTGGAGATACATTACCATCCAGGCAAAGCCAATGTGGTTGCAGATGCTCTGAGCAGGAAGAGTCAAGTCAATATGATGGCCACGTACCCAATGCCATATGAGTTAGCCAAGGAGTTCGACAGACTGAGTCTCGGTTTCCTGAACAGTACGCAAGGAGTAACAGTAGAATTAGAGCCCACCCTAGAGCGGGAGATCAAAGAAGGGCAGAAGGATGATGAAAGCATCAACAAGATCCGGCAGCTAATCTTAGAAGGAAGAGGCAAAGACTTTCGAGAGGATGAAGAGGGAGTAATATGGTTCAAGGACCGATTGTGTGTCCCCGACCTCAAACCTATTCGGGAACTGATCCTAAAGGAAGCTCATGAGACAGCCTACTCCATACACCCGGGAAGTGAAAAGATGTACCAGGATTTGAAGAGGAGGTTTTGGTGGTATGGCATGAAAAGAGAAATCGCAGAATATGTCGCCATCTGTGATAGCTGTCAAAGAACCAAAGCAGAGCATCAAAGGCCAGCCGGATTGTTGCAGCCATTGCGGATTCCTCAGTGGAAGTGGGATGAGATCGGGATGGATTTTATAGTTGGCCTACCTCGTACCCGGGCCGGTTATGATTCCATCTGGGTGGTTGTGGACCGATTAACCAAGGTGGCCCATTTCATACCTGTGAAGACCACATATACCGGAGCAACGTTAGCTGAGTTATACATGTCACGGATAGTTTGCCTTCATGGTGTGCCGAAGAAGATAGTGTCAGATCGAGGAACGCAGTTCACCTCTCATTTTTGGCAGCAGCTACAAGAAGCTTTGGGCACCCATTTGAACTTCAGCTCGGCTTATCACCCGCAGACAGACGGTCAGACTGAAAGAACTAATCAGATCCTAGAAGATATGCTGAGAGCCTGTGCGTTGCAAGACAAGTTAGGATGGGACAAAAGGTTACCTTATGCAGAATTCTCCAACAACAATAGCTATCAGGCTAGCTTGAAAATGTCACCGTTTCAGGCACTCTATGGACGGAGTTGTAGGACTCCGCTGCATTGGGACCAGCCTGGAGAGAGACAGGTGTTTGGCCCCGACATCCTACTTGAAGCCGAAGAGAATATCAAAATGGTTCGGGAGAACCTGAAAATAGCCCAGTCAAGACAGCAAAGCTATGCGGACCGAAGGAGAAGAGAACTGAGTTTCGAAGTGGGGGATTTCGTCTATCTGAAGGTGTCACCTATCAGGGGAGTTAGAAGGTTCGGAGTTAAAGGCAAGTTAGCACCCCGGTATGTTGGACCATATCAGATTCAAGCAAAGCGTGGAGAAGTGGCTTACCAACTCAACCTACCAGAAAGTTTGTCGGTAGTGCACAATGTGTTCCACGTGTCGCAATTGAAGAAGTGTCTGCGAGTACCAGAAGAACAGTTGCCAGTGGAGGGTTTGGAAGTCCAGGAGGATCTGACATACATAGAGAAGCCAACGCAGATTCTGGAGTTTGCAGACAGAGTCACCCGGAGGAATACCGTCAGAATGTGCAAAGTTAAATGGGGTCACCACTCGGAGGAAGAAGCAACCTGGGAACGAGAAGATGATCTGAAAGCCAAATACCCGGAACTCTTTGCTAACCAACCCTGAATCTCGGGGGCGAGATTCTTTTAAGGGGGATAGGTTTGTAACACCCTGAATTTGGGGGTATAAAATTTCTTTGCTCATATTCACAAATTTAGGTGTTACTTTTCTTTTCTCATCCTTCCCCAATCTTTTCTTTCTCATTTCTATAGGAGAAAATGCTTATTTTTATTTGTAATAATAGTGTGATAGGTTAAACCCTAAGGGGGTATGCCCTAAGGGGGTATGAATTGTTGCATCATATTGAACCCTAGATTTCACTTTTGTTTGGTGCATAATTCTCAAAAGGTCTAATTTGAATTTGTGGCTTATTTGAATTTGAATCAAATGGAGAAAATAAAAAGAAAAGAGAAAGGAAATTCTAGAATAAAAGAAAAAGGAAAAGCAGCCCGTTACCTCAGCCCGCTCGGCCTTTTGGCCCACCAGGCCCAACCCGCGCGCCCGCGTGCGCGTTCTCCCTCCCGCCCCTTCTCTCTCTGCGCGAGCAGGCCCGCCTGTCGGCGCGGCCGCCGTCTCCGCGCTCGCTCCCCCACTCTCTCTGGTTGCCCGGTCCCACCTGTCGGCGCTCCCGCTTCACCGCGCGTGCGCCATCTCCCTCGCTCTCTCTCTGCCCGTGGGCCCTCCCTGTCAGCCCCGCTTTCCTCGCGCCCGCGCCCGACTTCTTCTCTCTCTCTGCGTCGCGGGCCCCGGCTGTCAGCTTCGCCGTCCTCGCGTAACCGCCGCCGAGCCGCGCGCGCCCGCCTTCCTCGCGCCCACGTCGCGCGTGGGGAGCTCGCCCCACCTCGCCCTCGGCCACTTGAGCCCCGAATCTCACTCGCCCTCTCCCCCTCCCTCACTTGCGCACTAACCGGCCCTCTCTCTCGCCCTCTCCCTCGCTGCGCGCACGCCCAAGCGCCATCGCCGCGAACCGCCGCCGCCCGAGCTTGTTCCTCCGTCGTCGTTGGAGCTCCGCCGCGTCCCTTGCCACGGTGAGCTCCGCCCCGACGTCCACAACCCGGGACGCGCCCCAATTCCCTCTCCCCCTCCCTATTTCTCTCTGCCCGCGCTCACCCGTCGTCCGCCGTGCAGCCGCCGCCGTCGACCCGGGCCACCGTCGCGTCTCCGTCGTCGCCGAGGAGTCCCCGGAGTTTGCCGTGAGGTAAGGAACCTCTCCCGCCCCTATTGGCCCTTGTCTTGCACTCTAGCGCGCTTGATTTCTCGCCGGAGTCGCTTAGCGCCGCCGCCGAGCCGCTTCGCCGTGAACCGCCCTCCTCCGGCGCCCCTACCCCGACCCAGACCCCGCCAATAGGTTTCCCGTGCCCTCCCCAACCTCCCCGGCCACTCAGGTCGCCCCGGGAACCCGCAGGGCCCCCGCTCCCCTCGTCTCCGGCGAGCTCTTTCGCCGCGGGGGCGAGCGCCGCCGCCCCAGCTAGCTGAGGGAGACGGGAGCCAGCCACCCCCATCCCCGCCGTCTATCTTAGATCGGACGGCGCGGATTCAAATAACCCGAACCCAATCTCAACCGTCCGCCCAAGATCCAACGGCCCAGAGCCGTTTCCCCGCGCCCTGTCCCTCTGCCCGCTGGGCCCCGCCTGTCGGCGCGCCCGCGCACTCGCTCTGCCCGCTGGCCCCGCTTGTCAGTCGCCGCGCCCACGCTCGCGCTGCCCGCTGGCCCCGCCTGTCAGCCACCCCGAGCCGCCGCGCGCCCGCGCGCCCGCCGCAGGATCTAATCCTGGCCGTTGATCTGAGATCTAACGGCTGTAAGCGCCCGATACCCCTTCGCCCGCGCTTTTTCTTAAAGAACCCCTCGGTTTTCTGGATTTTGCGCCCGCCGTCCCTGGTTTCTCGCGGTTAAGTCCTCAGCCCTTTTATTTAATTCAAAATAGGTCCTTAGGGCATATTTTTAACCCCTAAACTTGTAAAATTCATAACTTTGCCATATGGACTCCAAATTAGGTGCTTCAAATTGCAAAATGTTCATAAAATTATTATCTATCTGTTTATGCACTGTTTCCCTGCTGTTTCCATGTTCCAATTAATGGTTAATCATTAGGATAGGATTAAGGTTATTGGAACCCTATTTGAGATAAATAAAAGGTAGTAGACTTTAATAAAAGTTGGAGCACTTAAGTTTATGGACTCAAACACTTAAGTTTAGGAACTTAAACCAGATAATTATTTAATCCCACCACTGACTTAAACATGAGTAGTGGATAGTGACTCATTTTGTATAGTCCTCTACCCCAGACCTAGGGAACACCAGAGTGCCTATCCCTTTTCTGTTATGAACTTGTGACCACTCTCTGCTGCATATGTTTGGTATATTGTTTTTGTTTGTTATTTTCCCAAGTGCATAGTGTGAATGATTACTTTACGTAGACAACGAGCAGTCTGTGTTTCCCGAGGAAGTTGCAGAGGAAGTCCCTGAGCAACAGTTTGGTGAAGGCAAGTGTCCTCTGACCCATTATGTCCTATTCATTTATAACTTACTATCCCGCATTACTTACTTGAAACCTAAGGATTGACTAGCTTTACACTTAACTTTATCCTTGATGACCTTATGGGCTATTATGGTTAGCATTCTGCTATTGCCTTAATTTAATCAATGAACATGATGTGAATATTTATGATACTGTTATCCTGATGATGTTGATGATCTTGTGATACTCTAGGGGGCTCAGGCTGTTTCCTGAGTACCTCTCCGTAAGGACCTGTTCGTTGAGAGACCACCCGGGATAACAGTGCAACCATGAGGGTGAAATGGGACGCCCTTAGCTAATTAATTAGAGGAACTAGAGGTGTAGTTGCTTCGCCGTCGTGCCATCAATGGGGTCCAGGCACAGTGCTTGCTCTGCCGAGGCTGAGTGCCGAGGTTCTTTCGTTTTGCTTTTGTTAGTCACTCTCCTGCGGGGAGGAGTACTGTGTTTATCAAACTGGAGAAACCTAACGGGCAGCTATGATCTCTAGGGAATCTTTGTAAAAGCTACGTAGTGATACCCTGTCGGACCACCTAGGTAGTGGTCAATGGGGATTAGCTCTCCCCGGGCAGAAAGGGAATCATGACTCATGGGTAAAGTGTGCGACCTCTGCAGAGGGTAGTGAAACTGATATATCAGCCGTGCTCACGGTTAAGAGCAGCCTTGGGATCCTCTTTGATTAGAGATACAGATGGTTCGAGATACAAGGATTATGTTATGGTTTTTGTTCAAATATGATGATGTTGTTCCTCGATGAGGAAATGGTTCATGGGTTGGTTAATGATAAAACCTGGCTTCCACTAATGATAAATACCTGGCCAACTAAAAGCAACTGCTCGAGCCTAACCCCACATAAAGCTAGTCCACTTCAGCCAAACGGGACATTTGCTGAGTACGTTGATGTGTACTCATCCTTGCTTTACCACCAAACACCAGGTTGTCCGCATTGTAACCACTGCTCAGGAGAAGATGAAGCCGTGGCAGGAGACTTCCAGGAGTTCCAAGACTACGACGAATTCTAGGTGTGGGTTGGCGGCAACCCCCAGTCAGCTGCCTGTGAAGGCCTTATCTTTACTGCGTTTCGCTAGCACTTTGATTAACTGTTAAGTTGATGACTATGTGGATGTCTAAGACTCTGTGATGTAACAAGTTATTACTCTTTTATGTTATTATTCGAGCATTGTGCGATGATGTTCATTTATGTAATCACTGTGTACGTGAGTTCTGATCCTAGCACGTACATAGTTCGCATTCGGTTTGCCTTCCAAAACCGGGTGTGACAACCCCGCTCCAAGAGGGTGTGTTACAAATGTGGTAAGTCCGGTCATTTTATTGCTGAATGTCCAATGTCTAGTGTTAGTGATAGGGGCGACGACAAGAAGGGGAAGAAGAAAGAGAAGAAGTACTACAAGAAGAAGGGCGATGATGCCCATGTGTGTCGGGAATGGGACTGCGACGAGAGCTCCACCGACTCCTCCGATAAGGACGCCGCCAACATCACCGTCAACAAGGGCCTCCTCTTCCCCAACGTCAGCCACAAGTGCTTCATGGCAAAGGATGGCAAAAAGAAGGTAAAATCTAGAGCCTCCACCAAATATACAACATCTAGTGATGAGGGTAGCTCTAGTGAAGATGAGAATGATCTGCTTACTCTTTTTGCCAACCTTAACATGCAACAAAAAGAAAAATTGAATGAATTGATAGGAGCCATTCATGAGAAGGATGAACTTTTGGATAGCCAAGAGGAATTCCTTATTAAGGAAAACAAGAAGCATGTTAAAGTAAAAAATGCTTATGCTCAGGAAGTAGAGAAGAATGAAAATTTGACTAAGGAGCTTAGCATTTTCCATGACACTATTTCCAACCTTAGAACTGAGAATGCTAGTTTAATTGCTAAGGTTGAAAAATTAAATGCTTGTAATGATTCAATTGCCAGTCTTAGAAATGAAAATGCTAGTTTAATTAATAAGATTGATAAATTGAATGAATCAATTTCTAGCCTTAAAATTGAGAATGATAAATTAATTTCTAAGGCTAAAGATTTGAATGTTTGCAATGATTCTATTTCCAGTCTTAGAAATGAGAATGCCATTTTACATGCTAAGATTGATGAACTAAATGTTTGCAAACCCTCTACATCTACTATTGATCAAGTTTCTATTTGCACTAGATGTAGAGATATTGATGTTGATGCTATTCATGATCACCTTGCTTTAATTAAACAACAAAATTATCACATAGCTCAACTAACTGCTAAAATTAATGAGCATGAAATTGAAAATGAAAAGTTTAAATTTGCTAGAAACATGCTCTATAGTGGGAGACGCCCTGGCATTAAGGATGGCATTGGTTTCCAACAGGGAAGCAATGTCAAGCTTAATGCCCCTAAGAAATTGTCTAACTTTGTTAAGGGCAATGCTCCCATGGTTCAGGATAATGAGGGGTACATTTTATATCCTGCCAATTATCCTGAGCACAAAATTAGGAGAATTCATGCTAGGAAATCTCATTTTGTTTCTCACCATGCTTTTATGTATAAGAATGAAGCATATAGCTCTAGGCATTCTACCCATGTTAAAATGCCTAAAAAGAAAACTCCTGCTGCATCAAATGAGCCTATTATTTCATTTAAGACTTTTGATGCATTTTATGTTCTAACTAACAAATCAGGCAAAATAGTTGCCAAATATGCTAGGGGCAAACACAAGGGTTCAAAGACTTGTGTTTGGGTACCCAAGGTGCTTGTTTCTAATGTGAAAGGACCCAAGACTGTTTGGGTATCTAAGAACAAGGCCTAAATTGTTTTGCAGGTTTATGCATCCGGGGACTCAAGCTGGATAATTGATAGCGGATGCACAAACCACATGACAGGGGAGAAAAGAATGTTCTCCTCCTATGAGAAAAACAAAGATCCCCAACGAGCTATTACATTCAGGGATGGAAATCAAGGTTTGGTCAAAGGACTTGGTAAAATTGCTATATCACTTGACCATTCTATTTCCAGTGTTTTTCTTGTAGACTCTTTAGATTACAATTTGCTTTCTGTGTCTCAATTATGTAAAATGGGCTATAACTGTCTTTTTAGTGATACTGGTGTTACTGTCTTTAGAAGAAGTGATGATTTAGTAGCATTTAAGTGAGTGTTAGAGGGTCAGCTATACTTAGTTGATTTTAATAGAGCTGAACTTGACACTTGCTTAATTGCTAAGACTAATATGGGTTGGCTCTGGCATCGCCGACTAGCCCATGTTGGAATGAAGAATCTTCACAAGCTTCTAAAGGGAGAGCACATTTTAGGACTAACCAATGTTCATTTTGAGAAAGACAGGGTTTGTAGCGCATGTCAAGCAGGAAAGCAAGTTGGTGCCCATCATCCACACAAGAACATCATGACAACGGACATGCCACTGGAGCTACTCCACATGGATCTATTTGGCTCGATAGCTTACATAAGCATCAGCGGGAGTAAGTACTGTCTAGTTATTGTAGATGACTATTCTCGCTTCACTTGGGTGTTCTTTTTGCAAGAAAAATCACAGACCCAAGAGACCTTAAAGGGATTCTTGAGACAGGCTCAAAATGAGTTCGGCTTAAGGATCAAAAAGATAAGAAGTGACAATGGGACGGAGTTCAAGAACTCTCAAATTGAAGGCTTTCTTGAGGAGGAAGGCATCAAGTATGAGTTCTCTTCTCCCTACACACCTCAACAAAATGGTATAGTGGAGAGGAAGAATAGAACTCTACTGGACATGGCAAGGACCATGCTTGATGAATACAAGACACCGAACCGAATTTGGGCCGAGGCGATTAACACCGCCTGCTACTCCATCAACCGGCTCTACCTTCACCGAATCCTCAAGAAAACATCGTATGAACTCCTCACCGGTAAAAAGCCCAATGTCTCATATTTTAGAGTCTTTGGTAGCAAATGTTTTATTCTTGTTAAGAGAGGTAGAAAATCTAAATTTGCTCCTAAGGCTGTAGAAGGCTTTTTACTTGGTTATGACTCAAACACAAGGGCATATAGAGTCCTTAACAAGTCCACTGGACTAGTTTAAGTTTCTTGTGACACTGTGCTTGATGAGACTAATGGCTTCCAAGTGGAGCAAGTTGATCTTGATGAGCTAGATGATGAAGAGGCTCCATGCATCACGCTAAGGAACATGTCCATTGGGAATGTGTGTCCTAAGGAATCCGAAGAGCCTCCACAAGCACAAGATCAACCATCATCTTCCGTGCAAACATCTCCACCAACCCAAGATGAGGATCAAGCTCAAGGTGATGAAGAAGAAGATCAAGAAGATGAGCCACCTCAAGAAGAGGTCAATGATCAAGGGGGAGATGAAGACAATCAAGACAAGGAAGATGAATAAGAAGTATAGGGTCAAAGACCGCCACACCCAAGAGTCCATCAGGCGATTCAAAGAGATCACCCCGTGAACTCCATCCTCGGCAATATTCATAAGGGGGTAACTACTCGATCACGAGTCATGCATTTCTGTGAGCATTACTCTTTTGTCTCCTCTATTGAGCCATACAGAGTGGAGGATGCACTAAGAGATTTGGATTGGGTGTTGGCAATGCAAGAGGAGCTCAACAACTTCACGAGGAATGAGGTATGGCATTTAGTTCAACGTCCTAATCAAAATGTTGTAGGTACCAAGTGGGTATTCTGCAACAAGCAAGATGAGCATGGTGTAATGATAAGGAACAAAGCCAGACTTATCACCAAAGGTTATTCACAAGTCGAAGGTCTGGACTTTGGTGAAACTTATGCACCCGTAGCTAGGCTTGAATCAATTCGTATATTACTTGCCTATGCTACTTACCATGGCTTCAAGCTCTACCAAATGGACGTGAAGAGTGTCTTCCTCAATGGACCAATCAAGGAAGAGGTCTATGTTGAGCAACCTCCTAGCTTTGAAGATAGTGAGTACCATAACCATGTGTATAAACTCTCAAAGGCGCTTTATGGGCTCAAGCAAGCCCCAAGAGCATGGTATGAATGCCTGCGAGATTTCCTTATCACTAATGGCTTCAAAGTTGGAAAAGCCGATCCTACTCTCTTTACTAAAACTGTTGAAAATGATTTGTTTGTATGCCAAATTTATATTGATGATATTATATTTGGGTCTACTAACAAATCTACCTTTGAAGAGTTTAGTAGGATCATGGTTCAAAAATTTGTTGAGATATTTCTTAGGATTTCAAATCAAGCAACTCCAAGAGGGCACCTTCATCAGCCAAACCAAGTACATTCAAGACATTCTTAACAAGTTTGGAATGAAGGATGCCAAGCCCATCAAGACACCCATGGGAACTAATGGGCATCTCGACCTCGACATGGGAGGTAAATCCATAGATCAAAAGGCATACCGGTCGATGATAGGTTCTTTACTCTATTTATGTGCATCTCGACCGGATATTGTGCTTTCTGTATGCATGTGTGCAAGATTTTAGGCCGATCCTAAGGAAGTTCACCTTAGGGCCGTGAAGAGAATCATGAGATATTTAGTTTACACTCCTAAGTTTGGGCTTTGGTACCCTAGGGGATCCACATTTGTTTTAATAGGATATTCCGATGCTGATTGGGCAGGGTATAAAATTGATAGGAAGAGCACATCAGGGACTTATCAGCTTCTAGGGAGATCCCTGGTGTCTTGGGCTTCAAAGAAACAAAACTCAGTAGCTCTTTCCACCACCGAAGCCGAGTATATTGCCGCAGGCCATTGTTGTGCGCAATTACTTTGGATGAGGCAAACCCTCAGGGACTATGGCTACAAATTGAGCAAAGTCCCTCTCCTATGTGACAATGAGAGTGCTATCCACATGGCAGAGAATCCCGTTGAACACAGCCGCACTAAGCACATAGACATTCGATATCACTTTTTGAGGGATCACCAACAAAGGGGGGATATTGGGATAGCCTATGTTAGCACCAAAGAATAACTAGCCGATATCTTCACCAAGCCATTAGATGAGAAAACCTTTAGCAAACTTAGGAATGAGCTAAATATCCTTGATTCTAGGAACTTTGATTGAAACATTGCACACATTACTCATTTATATACCTTTGATCATATCTCTTTCATTTTGCTACGACTAATGTGTTTCCAAGTGTCTTTTTAATGCTAAGTCGTAGATTGAAAGGGAAATGGAGTACTCGACGAAGACAAGGCTTCCACTCCACTCTATCGGTATCATTTACCCTTCGTCGTTACTCCACCACACTTCACATCGGTATAATCTTTTCACTCATATTTACTTGTACTAGTGGGGGAGAAAGTAAAGGGCTCTCAAAGTCTCTATTTTTGGTGATTAATGCCAAAGGGGGAGAAAATATCTAGCCCAAAGCAAAAGGATCGCACCACCACCAATTTCAAAATTTTCAAGAATTTTTCAAATTGGTATCTAAATGTATTTGATCTTATTCAATTTGGTATTTACAAAAATTGGTAAAACCCTCTTGAACACTAAGAGGAGAATTTCATTCAGGGGGAGTTTTGTTTAGTCAAAGGAAAAGCATTTGAAACCGGGAGAGAAATTTCAAATCTTGAAAATGCTTCTCGCAATCTTATTCATATACCTTTGACTATTTGCAAAAAGACTTTGAAAAGATTTTCCAAAAGAATTTGCAAAAACAAAACAAGTGGTGCAAACGTGGTCCAAAATATTAAATAAAAGAAAGCAACCAAAGCATATCTAGTGAAATTATAAATTGGTTTAACTCCAAGTAACCTATGCACTTACATTATGCAAACTAGTTCATTTCTGCACTTTATATATTTGCTTTGGTTTGTATTGGCATCAGTCACCAAAAAGGGGGAGATTGAAAGGGAAATTGGGTCAAACCTTTTCCATAATTAATTTTGGCGGTTGATTGCCCAACACAAATCATTAGACTAACTAGTTTGCTCTAGATTATATATTCTACAGGTGAATAAAGGTTCAACACAAACCAATAGAAGATAAAAGATAGGGTTCAAATTCACAGGAGCAAAGAAACCGAGTGTGCCCTCGTCTGGCGCACCAGATTGTCCGGTGTGCCACCGGACAGTGTCCGGTGCACCAGGGCCATATAAACTCCAACTCGCTACTCTCGGGTTTCTCCAGCGCCACTCCGCTATAATTCACCGGACTGTCCGGTGTGCCACTGTGCACCAGCGGAGCAATGACTCCTTCACGCAACGGTCGACTGCACAGTGCCCTGACAGTGCTACAGTTCGCGGCAGAATTCAGAGTAGAAGTCAGAGGCGCACCGGACAGTGAACAGTGCCTGTCCGGTGCAGCACTAGACTGTCTGGTGCCACCAGAAGTCAGCGCTCCAATGGTTGACCGCGCCAAAACCCTAATTGTTGGGTGACGTGGCTGGCGCATCGGACAGTGTCCGGTGGCGCACCGGACTGTCCGGTGCGCCCATCGACAGCAGCCCCCCAACGGTTGTTTTGGTGGTTGAGGGCTATAAATACCCCCAACCACCACCACTCCAACCATCCAAGCATTCAACACTCCCATTCAACACAAGAGCAAAGTGCAACACTCCAAGATACAAATCAAAGCGTCTGATCCAATCAAAGTCCCCAATTCAATTCTAGTGCTTTAGGACTTAAGAGAGGATCGTTCTTGTATTTCTTTGTTGCTCTTGTTTCTTGGTTGTGTTTCTTCTTTCTCTCATTCTTATTCTCAAAGCCTTGTAAGTGAAGCAAGAGACACCAATTGTGTGGTGGTCCTTGTGGGGTCTAAGTGACCTGGGAAATCAAGGAAGAAAGCTCACTCGGTCTAGGTGTTTGTTTGAGAGAGGGAAAGGGTTGAGAGAGACCCGGTCTTTGTGACCACCTCAAAGGGGACTAGGTTCTTTAGAATCAAACCTCGGTAAAACAAATCACCGTGTAATCCGCTCTATTTCTTGGTTGATTTGTTTTCCCCCTCTCTCTCGGACTTGGATTTTATTCTAACGCTAACCCCGACTTGTAGTTTGTGTTTTAAGTTGTAAATTTCAGATTATGCCTATTCACCCCCCTCTAGGCGACTTTCACGAAGCGGTTGTACCAGGCATGTGGCGCCTGCTTGAGGCTGTAGAGGGAGCGTTTTAGCCGGCATACCAGATTTGGGTGAGCGGACAAAGCCGGTGGGTTGGCTGCAGTAGACAGTCTCCACCAGAGTGAAGGCAATCTTGACGTTGAGTTGATGGATCACCTAGTCCCAGGAGAGGGCGAGGGCGAGGACGGCATGAACGGTGGTGAACTTGACGATGGGGCTGAAGGTCTCATCGTAGTCCACGTCGGGACGCTGGGTGAAGCCCCAAAGGACCCAACGGGCCTTGTAGCAGTTGAGGGAGCCAACCGATGTCAGTTTGGCAGAAGAGCCACTTGCCGGTGACCATGTTGGTGCTGGGAGAACACGGAACCAAGTCCCTGGTGTGGTTGGCCAGCAGGGCCGCATACTCCTCCTCCATAGCACCGCGCAAGTGCGGGTCAATGAGGGTGGCATGAACGGAGGAGGGGACCGGGGAGGCATCCGGTGGAGTGGAGGTTGTATCAGCTGCAAGAATCATTCGGTCGACTGGCCGAAGGACACCGATGGCGTGTCGATTCACCATGGGGTGGACGTGCCCGGGGTCACGGTGAATGGTGACCGGGTGGTACACCGGTGGCTTAGAGTGGGATGTCGGTACGTCGGGTGTCGTGGGTGCAGTCGTCGCGCGCCGGTGATAGACGATAGCATGTTCGACAAAGCGGGCCATGTTCGTCGACGGGCACGGGTCTGCAGGTGCCGAGGGGGTGGAGCTCCCACAGCGGTGGTAGACAAGGGCGGGGTCGGCGAAGCGCGTGGCGCAAGCGTGGCCGCACATGGCATAGGAGAAGCCAATGGGGCCGCACGTGGCGCAGGTAGAAGGGCGAGTGGAGGCATCAGAGCCACAAGTGGCGCAGGTGAGGTCGACGTGACCGCGCGAGGTGCGGGTAATGATGCAAGGCAAGGCGCCTAGGGAGGAGGGGTAAGTGGATCGAATTCAAGGAGGGAGTCGAGATCGGGGGGTGGGGAGGAGCCTGCAAGGGGGAACACATCTTCGTCGAAGACAACGTGGCAAGAGACGATGATGCGGTGGGAGGCAAGGTCAAGGCAGCGATACCCCTTGTGGTCAGGGGAGTATCCGAGGAAGAGGCAGTGGATGGAGCGGGGGGATAACTTATGTGGAGCGGTAGCGGAGGTGTTAGGATAGCAAGCACAGCCGAAGACATGGAGGTGATCGTAGGAGGGGGCTATGCCGTACAAGGCGAAGTGGGGAGTGGGAAGGCTCACCGCTGTCGAAGGCGGTTGAGGAAGTGGGTGGCGGTGTGCAGGGCCTCTGCGCAGTAGCTGGCAGGGAGAGACACCTGAAAGAGAAGGCAGCTGATCATATTAGTGGTGGTGCGAATAATACGCTCGGCCCGACCATTCTGAGCAGAGGTGTAGGGGCACGAGAGGCGTAACTGGATGCCATTGGTGAGAAAGAAGGACCAGGAGGCGTGGTTGTCGAACTCACTTCCGTTATCACATTGCAGGGCATGGACCGGGCGGCGGAACTGGGTGGAGATCCAGGCGAGGAAGTGTGTGAGAGTGGTGAAAGTGTCAAACTTCAATCGTAGGGGAAAAGTCCAAAGAAAATGGGAATAATCGTCCAAAATCACGAAATAAAATTTGTATCTAGAGAGACTGATTACATGGGAGGTCCAAAGATCACAATGAACCAGGTCAAAAGCCTGCTCAGCGCGAGAAGACGAAGTGGGAAACGGGAGACGCGTATGTCGGCCTAACTGACAAGCATGACAGAGGCCCTCAAAATGTTTCCGACTATGAGAAGAGTCTAGACTACTAGAAAGCTTGGTCATGACGTCAGGTCCTGGGTGTGGTAGCCCTCCCAAGTTATTAGGCCCACATGCACCAATCCTTGCCTTGATGGCCTCAGATGGCTATGCACGTGTACTAGGTAACTTAACAAGGCTATCACGAGTTCAACCACTTGAACTCATCATCCCAAAGATCTCCCACCATACATGCACATTACAGTAATCACATTCGATACACACACTTCGGAGATAAGAGCGGAAGACTTTACAAACATTCTTTACCTTTTCAAAACTCAAGTTTTACATGTTTCGAAAGAGTAATATTTATTACAAGTCCTGATATACTCAAAGTACATAACTTATTGCAAAAGCAGGAAGGTAGAAACCCTCCAAAGCTTATACATAAACCTAACTAGTCCTCCAGAACTGGAAACGCCCTCCAGCCACAGGAACACTTAGAGTACTCCTCATCACCTACAACAACATGGGTTCGAAAACCCTGAGTATGGAGTGTACTTTCGCAAGTCTTACCCGACTAAGAAAAATGACTCTCAAGGATATGCTGGTTAAATAGGAATCAAGGAAAAGGCTTTAGCAAGAATCAACTTAGATACTTTTGCGGAAATAGCTTATTAAAGTGAGTCCTAACTTTCAATATTTTAACGCCAGATTAAATATTAATAGACTCTGGTTGCATCTAGTCTAATTTCACCATCTCATCAATACAACATCATTTTTATTCATAATGTTTACATCTTGACTTAGGTTGTAGGTCAGAGATCAAGTCTCTACTCTCCGGGGATATAACGGCGATCCGAATCGATTTACTGAGCTGAGGATCTCTAACCACACGACATATGTTTCTCGTAACTCTTGCATATGTCTACCATTCCCACGGATCCTCCACTGCATGAACAGGTCCGCGCCACCCGAGAGCACACCACCCTTTTAGGCGGTCCTTTGCCAGGAGGGTACGTACCACTCTCGCCATCTCTCCACTCCCATGGCGCAATTGTCTTTTCATGTATGGAATAGCTGGGTTCAAGCTTACCCTGTCCCAAATCTAGGGCATGTGGCCAGTTAAGATAGTCCTTGATCTTACAGGCCTACATACGCATCCAATCCTTAATTAACCTAGATGGAGCATCACCTATTCCTTGCCCAAGTCTTGAGTTAAGTACTTCCATCTTAGGATTGTTTTGTGTTCCTAAGGATGAAAAGAGCATTATAGGGAACTTTGCAGTAAGATCCCACCATGCTCCCAATAAAAATATTCTTGCAGGTAGAAGCCATCCTTCCTCAGGATAACTGAGAGCACCTAGAGGGGGGGGTGAATAGGTGATCCTGTAAAACTTCAAACAAGACACAAAGATCACAACAAATACGCACACACAAGACCCAGACTTGAGCTCAAGAGACTATCACGAGTTTCTCACTAGAACGGAGCTCAAATCACTAAGAATGTCGAACAAGTGCGCAAGAACGAAGTGTGAGTGATCAACTATGCTCAAAGAATGCTTGGATTTCTTCTCCATGCGCCAAGGGGTCCCTTTTATAGCCCCAAGGCAGCTAGGAGCCGTTGAGAGCATTGTTGGAAGGCAATTCTTGCCTTCTGTTGACTGGCGCACCGGACAGTCCGGTGCACCACCGGACACTGTCCGGTGCGGATTTCTTTCCTTGTTTGGCAAAGCCGACCGTTAGAGATTCAGAGCCGTTGGCGCACCGGACACTGTCCGGTGCACACCGGACAGTCCGGTGCTCAAATGTGACCGTTGGCTCGGCCACGCGTCACGCGCGGAATCCTCGGCCGACCGTTGCCCCGGCTGACCGTTGGCTCACCGGACAGTCCGGTGAATTATAGCCGTACGCCGTTGATGGCTTCCCGAGACCGACGACTTCGCCTGTGAACGGCTCACCGGACAGTCCGGTGCACCACCGGACAGTCCGGTGATTTATAGCCATACACCGCCGTCGAAGTCCCGAGAGCAACTAGTTCGCCAGAGCCAGCCTAGCGCACCGGACACTGTCCGGTGCACCACCGGACAGTCCGGTGCACCCAAACTGTGCAGACTTTGGCTGAACAAAGCCATCTCTTTTCCAATTCGATTTCTCCTGTTTCCAGCACTTAGACATAATACATTAGTCCATAAAACAATGTACTAAGTCTAGAAATATACCTTTTGACTTGATTTGCACTTTGTCCACCACTTTGCATAGATTAACACAAAAGCACTTGTGTTGGCACTCAATCACCAAAATACTTAGAAATGGCCCAAGGGCACATTTCCCTTTCAATCTCCCCCTTTTTGGTGATTTATGCCAACACAACAAAAAGCAACTAAAAGAAGTGCAACATCAATACAAATGAGAACTCAAAATTGTTTTGATTCAAATTTGGCATATATGGATCACTCTTTGCCACCACTTGGTTTGTTTTTGCAAATCAAACTCAATTTCCTATCTCTAAGTCAAATTCACTTGAAGAGACATAAGGAGAGGTATTCCAAGAGAAATTGATCAAAGATTTCAAAAACTCCCCCTTTTTCCCATAATCAACCATTCTCCCCACAAGAGGCCAACTTTTGACAAGAGAGACAGTAAGAGAGTTTTGACAAACCAAAAGCTCTATTCTACTATTTTCAAAATTTCTCAAGTGGTAGCTGATCCATTTATTGCTTTGGCCCTTATTTTCTCCCCCTTTGGCATCAAGCACCAAAACAGGATCAATTTTGGCCCTTTAACCCCATTGCCTCACCAAAATCTTCAAATAAGAATACAAAGGCAATAGGAGTATATGAGATGAACTTGGAATATTTTACCCTCTCATCGGAGTGCAGTGGAAGTCTTTCATGGTCCAAGTCCACCTTTTCCCTTTCAAACCTCCTTTGAGACTAAATCAAGCAAACTCAAGCACACGGTTAGTCTCAAAGGGTCAAGTTGTAGCACAACTCCCCCTAAATATGTGCATCACTTGCAAAAAGGACTTGTGAGGTTCGGGGAGTGTTTATACAACTTGAGCACCACAAGTAAGCAACAAAATGCATAAGGAACATGATCAAGGCATAAACACATGTATGCTATAAATCAATCCAAGTTCCGCGAATCTAAGACATTTAGCTCACTACGCAACCTGCAAAAGGTCTTCTCATCTAAAGGCTTGGTAAAGATATCGGCTAGCTGGTTCTCGGTGCTAACATAAAACACTTCGATATCTCCCTTTTGCTGGTGGTCTCTCAAAAAGTGATGCCGGATGTCAATGTGCTTTGTGCGGCTGTGCTCAACAGGATTTTCCGCTATTCGGACAGCACTCTCATTATCACATAGGAGTGGGACTTTGCTCAGATTGTAGTCAAAGTCCTGGAGGGTTTGCCTCATCCAAAGTAGTTGCGCGCAACACTGTCCTGCGGCAACATACTCGGCCTCAGCGGTGGATAGGGCAACAGAAGTTTGTTTCTTAGAGTTCCATGACACCAGGGACCTTCCTAAGAATTGGCACGTCCCCGATGTACTCTTCCTATCGACCTTACATACAGCATAGTCGGAATCTGAATATCCAATCAAGTCAAAGTTAGACCCCTTAGGATACCAGATCCTGAAGCAAGGCGTAGCAACTAAATATCTAAGAATTCGCTTCACGGCCACTAAGTGACACTCCCTTGGATCGGATTGAAATCTAGCACACATGCATACGCTAAGCATAATATCCGGTCTACTAGCACATAAATAAAGTAAAGACCCTATCATTGACCGGTATGCTTTTTAATCAACGGACTTACCTCCTTTGTTGAGGTCGGTGTGTCCGTCGGTTCCCATCGGAGTCTTTGCGGGCTTGGCGTCCTTCATCCCAAACCGCTTTAGCAAGTCTTGCGTGTACTTCGTTTGGGAGATGAAAGTGCCGTCCTTGAGTTGCTTCACTTGGAACCCAAGGAAATAGTTCAACTTGCCCATCATCGACATCTCGAATTTCTACGTCATCACCCTGCTAAACTCTTCACAAGACTTTTGATTAGTAGAACCAAATATTATGTCATCGACATAAATTTGGCACACAAAAAGATCACCATCGCAAGTCTTAGTGAAAAGAGTTGGATCAGCTTTCCCAACCTTGAAAGCATTAGCAATTAAAAAGTCTCTAAGGCATTCATACCATGCTCTTGGGGCTTGCTTAAGTCCATAGAGCGCCTTAGAGAGCTTACACACGTGGTCGGGGTACCGTTCATCCTCGAACCCAGGGGGTTGCTCCACGTACACCTCCTCCTTGATTGGCCCATTGAGGAAAGCGCTCTTCACATCCATTTGGAACAACCTGAAAGAATTGTGAGCGGCATATGCTAGCAAAATACAAATAGATTCTAGCCTAGCCACAGGAGCAAAAGTCTCCTCAAAGTCCAGAGCTGCGACTTGGGCATAACCTTTTGCCACAAGTCGAGCCTTGTTCCTTGTCACCACCCCGTGCTCGTCCTGTTTGTTGCGGAACACCCACTTGGTTCCCACAACGTTTTGCTTGGGACGAGGCACCAGTGTCCAAACTTCATTCCTCTTGAAATTATTGAGCTCTTCCTGCATGGCCAACACCCAGTCCGGATCTAGCAAGGCCTCTTCTACCCTAAAAGGCTCAATAGAAGAGACAAAGGAGTAATGCTCACAAAAATTAACTAATCTAGAACGAGTAGTTATTCCCTTGCTAATATCACCCAAAATTTGGTCGACGGGATGATTCCTTTGAATCGTCGCTCGAACTTGGGTTGGAGGTGCCGGTTGTGCTTCTTCCTCCATCACATGATCGTCTTATACTCCCCCTTGATCACACGCCTCCTTTTGATGAACCTGTTCATCATCTTGAGCTGGGGGATTCACCATTGTTGAGGAAGAAGGTTGATCTTGCTCCAATTGTTCCTGTGGTCGCACATCACCAATTGCCATGGTGCGCATTGCAGCCGTTGGAATGTCTTCTTCATCTACATCATCAAGATCAACAACTTGCTCTCTTGGAGAGCCATTAGTCTCATCAAATACAACATCGCTAGAGACTTCAACCAAACCCGATGATTTGTTGAAGACCCTATACGCCTTTGTATTTGATTCATAACCTAATAAAAACCCTTCTACAGATTTGGGAGCAAATTTAGAAGTTCTACCTTTCTTCACAAGAATATAACACTTGCTCCCAAATACACGAAAGTAAGACACATTGGGTTTGTTATCGGTTAGAAGCTCATACGAAGTCTTCTTGAGGAGGCGGTGAAGGTAGACCCGGTTGATGGCGTGGCAAGCCGTGTTCACGGCTTCCGACCAAAAGCGCTCGGGGGTCTTGAACTCTCCAAGCATAGTCCTCGCCATATCGATGAGCGTCCTGTTCTTCCTCTCTACCACACCATTTTGCTGTGGTGTGTAGGGAGCGGAGAATTCGTGCTTGATCCCTTCCTCCTCAAGGAACTCCTCCACTTGAAGGTTCTTGAACTCAGACCCGTTGTCGCTCCTTATCTTCTTCACCTTGAGCTCAAACTCATTTTGAGCTCTCCTGAGGAAGCGCTTGAGGGTCCCTTGGGTTTCAGATTTATCCTGCAAAAAGAATACCCAAGTGAAGCGAGAAAATCATCAACTATAACAAGACCATACTTACTTCCTCCTATGCTTAGATAGGCGACGGGTCCGAAGAGGTCCATATGAAGCATCTCCAAGGGTCTTGATGTGGTCATCACATTTTTGTTTGATGAGAGCTTCCCACCTGTTTCCCTGCTTGACAAGCTGCACAAGGTCTATCTTTTTTGAAATGCACGTTAGTTAGACCTATCACGTGTTCTCCCTTTAGAAGCTTGTGAAGGTTCTTCATCCCCACATGTGCTAAGCGGCGATGCCACAGCCAGCCCATGCTAGTCTTAGCAATTAAGCATGCATCTAGACCGGCCTCCTCTTTTGCAAAATCAACTAAATAAAGTTTGCCGTCTAGTACACCCTTAAAAGCTAGTGAACCATCACTCCTTCTAAAGACAGACACATCTACATTAGTGAATAAACAATTATATCCCATATTGCAAAGTTGACTAACGGATAACAGATTATATCCAAGAGACTCAACTAAAAACACATTAGAAATAGAGTGCTCAGATGAAATAGCAATTTTACCTAACCCTTTCACCTTGCCTTGGTTCCCATCACCGAATATTATTGAATCTTGGGGATCCTTGTTCTTGACGTAGGAAGAGAACATCCTCTTCTCTCCCGTCATGTGGTTTGTGCATCCGCTGTCGATAATCCAGGTTGAGCCCCTGGATGCATAAACCTGCAAGGCAAATTTAGGCTTGGGTCTTAGGTACCCAACTCTTGTTGGGTCCTATAAGGTTAGTCACAATAGTCTTAGGGACCCAAATGCAAGTTTTGTCTCCCTTACATTTGGCCCCTAACTTCCTAGCAATTACCTTCTTATCCTTTCTACAAATAGCAAATGAAGCATTGCAAGCATGATATATTGTCGAAGGTTCATTAATTTTCCTAGGAACATTAATAACATTTCTCCTAGGCTTATGATGAACAACATTTCTCCTAGACATATCTCTACCATGCATATAGGAAGAACTAGAAGAAAACATGGCATGAGAATCAAAAGCATCATAACCTCTATAGGCATTCCTAGAATGTCTCCTATCATGATACATGAAAGCATGGTTCTTTTTAGCACTACTAGCCATAGGGGCCTTCCCTTTCTCCTTGGTGGAGATGGGAGCCTTATGGCTTGTTAAGTTCTTGGCTTCCCTCTTGAAGCCAAGTCCATCCTTAATTGAGGGGTGTCTACCAATCGTGTAGGCATCCCTTGCAAATTTTAACTTATCAAATTCACTCTTGCTAGTCTTAAGTTGGGCATTAAGACTAGCTAGTTCATCATTTAACTTTGCAATAGACACTAGATGTTCACTACAAGCATCAACATTAAAATCTTTACACCTAGTGCAAATCACAACATGTTCTACACAAGAGTTAGATCTATTTGCTACTTCTAGTTTAGCATTTAAATCATTGTTAACATCTTTTAAACTAGAAATTATCTCATGGCAAGTAGATAGTTCACAAGAAAGCATTTCATTCCTTTTGATTTCTAAAGCAAGGGATTTTTGAGCCTCTACAAACTTATCATGTTCTTCGTACAAAAGATCCTCTTGCTTTTCTAATAACCTATTCTTATCATTTAAAGCATCAATCAATTCATTGATTTTATTAATTTTATTTCTATCTAAACCTTTAAATAAACTAGAATAGTCTATTTCATCGTCATCACTAGACTCATCCTCACTTGAAGAAGCATAAGTAGTATTGTCTCGAGTACATACCTTCTTCTCCTTCGCCATGAGGCATGTGTGACGCTCGTTGGGGAAGAGGGATGACTTGTTGAAAGCGGTGGCGGCGAGTCCTTCATTGTTGGAGTCGGATGACGAACAATCCGAGTCCCACTCCTTGCCAAGGTGTGCCTCGCCCTTAGCCTTCTTGTATGCCTTCTTCTTCTCCCTCTTGTTCCCTTGTTCCTGGTCACTTACATTATCGGGACAATTAGCGATAAAATGACCAATCTTACCGCATTTGAAGCATGAGCGCTTCCCCTTTGTCTTGGTCTTGCTTGGCTGCCCCTTGTGACCCTTTAGCGCCGTCTTGAAGCGCTTGATGATGAGGGCCATCTCTTCATCATTAAGCCCTGCCGCCTCAACTTGCGCCACCTTGCTAGGTAGCACCTCCTTGCTCCTCGTTGTCTTGAGAGCAATAGTTTGAGGCTCTTGGATTGGTCCATTTAGTGCATCGTCGACGTATCTTGCCTCCTTGATCATCATCCGCCCGCTTACAAATTTCCCAAGAATTTCTTCGGGCGACATCTTGGTGTACCTAGGATTCTCATGAATATTGTTCACAAGATGTGGATCAAGAATAGTAAAGGACCTTAGCATTAGGCGGACAACGTCATGGTCCGTCCATCGCGTGCTTCCGTAGCTCCTTATCTTGTTGACGAGGGTCTTGAGCCGGTTGTACGTTTGGGTTGGCTCCTCGCCCCTTATCATCGCGAATCTCCCGAGTTCGCCCTCCACCAACTCCATCTTGGTGAGCATGGTGACGTCGTTCCCCTCATGAGAGATCTTGAGGGTGTCCCAGATCTGCTTGGCATTGTCCAAGCCGCTCACCTTATGATACTCGTCCCTGCACAAAGAGGCTAACAACACAGTAGTAGCTTGTGCATTTTTATGAATCTGTTCATAGATAAACATAGGACTATCCGAGCTATCAAATTTCATTCCACTCTCAACAATCTCCCATATGCTTGGATGGAGAGAGAACAAGTGACTACGCATTTTGTGACTCCAAAATCCGTAGTCCTCCCCATCAAAGTGTGTAGGTTTACCAAGAGGGATGGAAAACAAATGTGCATTTGAACTCTGCGGAATATGAGAGTAATCGAAAGAAAAGTTCGAATTAACCGTCTTTCTTTTGTCGTAGTCGTTGTCGTCGTTGTCCTTTTGGGAAGAAGTGGACTCATCGCTGTCGTCGTAGTAGACGATCTCCTTGATGCGTCTCGTCTTCTTCTTCTTCTTCCCATCTTTACGTTTGTGGCTCGAGCCCGAGTCGTTAGGCTTGTCATCCTTCGGCTCGTTGACGAAGGACTCCTTCTCCTTATCATTGATCACAATTCCCTTCCCCTTAGGATCCATCTCTTCGGGCGATTAGTCCCTTCGTGAAGAGAACGGATTTGATACCAATTGAGAGCACCTAGAGGGGGGGATGAATAGGTGATCCTGTAAAACTTAAAACAAGACACAAAGATCACAACAAATACGCACACACAAGACCCAGACTTGAGCTCAAGAGACTATCACGAGTTTCTCACTAGAACGGAGCTCAAATCACTAAGAATGTCGAACAAGTGCGCAAGAACGAAGTGTGAGTGATCAACTATGCTCAAAAAATGTTTGGATTTCTTCTCCATGCGCCAAGGGGTCCCTTTTATAGCCCCAAGGCAGCTAGGAGCCGTTGAGAGCATTGTTGGAAGGCAATTCTTGCCTTCTGTCGACTGACGGAACGGACAGTCCGGTGCACCACCGGACACTATCCGGTGCGGATTTCTTTCCTTGTTTGGCGAAGCCGACCATTGGAGATTCAGAGCCGTTGGCGCACCGGACACTGTCCGTTGCACACCGGACAGTCCGGTGCTCCAATGTGACCGTTGGCTCGGCCACGCGTCACGCGCGGAATCCTCGGCCGACCGTTGCCCCGGCTGACCGTTGGCTCACCGGACAGTCCGGTGCCTCACCGGACAGTCCGGTGAATTATAGCCGTACGCCGTTGATGGCTTCCCGAGACAGACGACTTCGCCTGTGAACGGCTCACCGGACAGTCCGGTGCACCACCGGATAGTCCGGTGATTTATAGCCGTACACCGCCGTCGAAGTCTCGAGAGCAGCTAGTTCGCTAGAGCCAGCCTGGCGCACCGGACACTGTCCGGTGCACCACCGGACAGTCCGGTGCACCCAAACTGCGCAGACTTTGGCTGAACAAAGCCATCTCTTTTCCGATTCGATTTCTCCTGTTTCCAGCACTTAGACACAATACATTAGTCCATAAAACAATGTACTAAGTCTAGAAATATACCTTTTGACTTGATTTGCACTTTGTCCACCACTTTGCATAGATTAACACAAAAGCACTTGTGTTGGCACTCAATCACCAAAATACTTAGAAATGGCCCAAGGGCACATTTCCCTTTCAATAACCCCTGTTGGGGACTTGTTCTCAAATGCTATGAATTAAGAACAAGGCAACATAGAATGTCAGATGTTAAGACCCTTCGTCCGCTGAAGCATTATTCCCCAAGGATTTAATGAACTTCGGACGAAGGTTTTGAATAATATGTTATGAAGGTACTTTCGTGATTAAAGATAAAATAATGCGAAATATAAAACGTTATAGAATAAGAAGAATAAATAATATTATTCGGTTATTTTGTAATGTGAACTTAAATATTAAAATATAATATTTGGGCACATTTATACCTTCGCCTTGATAGAGAACGTTAATTCCAGAGTTGCACGTTGGCAATTACAAGATTCCGTGAATAGCAAAGAAGTACTGTTCACCTATTTATAGACACAGGACGCAGCCTGTAAGAAATTACAATCATGCCCCTTACAGAAAATCACAATCATAACTTAGACTCTTATGGACTGAAAAGTAATTCCATCTTTAAGTCGGTTCGATCCTTCATCTTTGGATACGCTATAGTGTCGAAGCTTTGTGACTGGTAGCTTCGGTATCTCATATAAACAGATTTGTTGAAGGTGTTTTCTTCCTGCAGGACCTTCGGCGACGAAGCATGAACCCAACAGTAGCCCCTTCGCGGCGCCAGATCATTTTTCGTAACGAGCTTGACCCGTGAAAAAGTCTCTTAAGCTTTGGGTAGCCGAAGGTCCGAAAAACACCTTCCCTGAGCTCGTTGCGGAGAAACGATACAACTTCCGAGCGTGGAGTAGTCCCATCATGCATATTTACCTTCTCGGGTTTTGTGGCCCACTGTTCAGTGGGTGCGGGCGAGTGTTCGTCCGGTGTAGGAGACTTGACGATTCACCTTTTTACCTGCAGCGCTTTGTACTCAAACGAAGCACCACTCCGGACTCTGCTTTGTCACAAGAAGAGCTTCGGAAAAAAGGTCATTAATTTCAAAAAACTTTAGGAATTCATAATCAAATGGCTAGATTGCGCTCCACTGCTAGGATTGAGCATGAGGGAAACGAGGCCGAAGCCACCGAAACTGTTCCGATTTCCGAAGCAATGAGGCGTTCCGGGCTCGTTTCATAAGAGAACACACCTGCTGCCGAAACAACACAAGCTACTGTTGAAGAAATTGGTTCCGAGGATGAGTACAGCTTTGGGATGCCAAGTAAACCTAGCCATCTGGACTTTGGAAGGTCCACCATCTCTGAAGCTGATCTTCCTAAGATGGTGAAGCTGGGTTATTTTAGCGAGGCCAAGAAGGAATTAATTCATTTTGGCAGAGAAGAAACTATCCCAAAACCAGGAAAGAATGAGGTAGTGGTCTTCAAAAGTTTTCTGAAGGCTGGTTTAAGGTTCCCCCTAAACAAGATGATTGCTATTGTACTGAAGAAGTTTGGAATTTACCTTCATCAGCTGACCCCTAATGCTGTCGTTGGGTTGAGCGTTTATATTTGGGCCCTTCGTATCCAGGGAGTGGAACCATTTGGTGAGGGTTTCTGCCGAGTTCATGAATTACATTACCAAACTAAAGCCAGAGGAGACGGTCTGCATGAGAATTTTGGCTGTTACAACTTTGCTTATCGCAAGACTACGAAGTTTCCAGTGATAAGCTATGGAAGCAAATGGCCAGCCGGATGGAAGTCTGAATGGTTTTATGTTAAAGTTGACGAAGATGAGGATAAATTGGTCCAAAGTCCACTAGAACTGACCTTCGGAGAAACGAGGCCCCGATGCAACATGATAATGGGAAGCCCGAGTCAGATTGCTTTGGCTGAATTTTGAGTGATTTCAGATCATATCGGCACTAGGGACTTAGTGCAGGAATTCTTGGCTTTTAAAGTGTTCCTAACACTGAGGGACTGGGAGATGCCGAAGCTAAAGGGAGAAAAGAAGAAGGGAGAACTTGTTCGATTACCTTATCACTACAAATTTAAGAAACATTTTAAAGCACCATGCCAAGAATGGTTGGACACAATTGAGGTTATGTGCAACGAGATTCTCGGCTGCTATTCTAAGAAAGAAGATCAGTTAATGACTGCGGCCTTCGGTACTCGTCCGAAACGAAGATTGAATCGGGTGTTGGATGCCTTGAGTTTTTATTATCCTGATTATGAGCAACTGAGCGGGGATGCCGAAGGCCAGAAAAGAAAAAGGATTGCCAGCATCCTTGATAAAGAAGGCACTAAACCAGCTAAAAAGGACAAAGAAAACTCTAAGAAAAGAAAATCGAGCCCTGAGCCGAAGATAGCTGCTCCAAAGAGAAGAAAAGCTGCATCCCCAAAACCGAAGACGCCAGCCCAAGAGGAGGAAGCTCCTGCAACACCTTCTGCTGCCAAAGTGGAGGAGATTTTAAAGGTAATGACTGAACCTATGCCTATCAAGCTTAGTCCGCTGGGGCCAGAACTGACGAAGTTTTTTCAAAAGGAAAAAGAACCTTTGGCAACAGAAAGTCCTGCCAAGCCAAAGAAGAAAAGAAGAATTATGCAAGTGGCCGATGTTATCCATCAGACACCACCACCAATATCGGCGGCAAAAATAATTGAAAGCGCTGTTACTGCCGAAACCACAGCCACCAAAGCCGAAACTACCGGAGCTGAAGCCACCGGAGCAACCACCGAAGCTGAAGCCACCGGAGCCGAAACTGAGATCACCGAAGATCCTAATCTAGAAACCACACTCGGTGATATTGATAATATACTTCTGAAAATGGCTGAAGAAGAAGCTGCTACGGTCGTGGTGGACACGACGATTGAGAAAGGAAAAGGGCAGATTGAAGACACTTTGGAAGAAGAAAACTTTAATTTTCAAGATATACTTGGACAAGAATTATCAGAGGCTGAAAAAGAAGAACTAAAGAAATATGCTATATCCTGTGGATACAAACTAGGGGCTCTGCTGTTTGGCGGAGTCAATGAAGGAAAACTGAGATGCCTTCGGAATCAAACCGAGGCTAAAGTTGTTAGAACTTTCTCAAAGAATGTTGGGCTACCGAAGATTGAAGTAGACTTGTGCAGATACCAGCGACAACATATCGCCGGGAGCTTGTTCTATGCTAATTTCAAGGTAAAAACTCTCAACTTTTACTGCTTTTTTGAATTAATATATTTCCTGACGAAGGTTGTTTTACCAGAGTATATTACTAAGTAAAGTGCTTAGGATGCAACAAGATCTCGAAGACCAGAAAAACGAAGCTACTATCAGAGATCTAGAAAATAAAGTCAAAAGCTACGAAGCTGCTATGAAGAAAAAGGACTTCGACATTCAAGAACTTGAACATAAAGCTAAAGATCACGAGGCTGCCTTGGAGAAAAAGGACTTCGTAATTCACTCTATGGAGGGCTCGCTAGCTGAAGCTCAAGCTGAAATTGAGAAATTAAACAACGAATTGCTCATAAAATTAGAGAAATCTGAGCAGGAAAAGAAGAATCTTGAAACAAGTCTCAAGGCCGAAATTGAGAAGAATTCAATTTTGCAAAAATTACTGAAAGAGCTTCAGAAAAAATGCTTAGATTTCGGCACCCGATGCGTGCAACGGCTGAAGGATGTGTTTCACTCAATTGGAGCCAACTCTGATAAATTTACACCTTCAGCTGAAAACCTGCCAAGCACCTTCGAATACATTGAGGGCGAAGTTGATGCACTTGATGAAGTTATCGCTGGGCATGCTGATTTCTGCGCCCTGCTAGCTTCTCGAGGCACAGCTGCTTTCTTGAAGGCTGATTGCACGCACGGGAAAATTGTCAATAGGCCAAACTTCAGCTTGTCACCGGCAGATTTAATTGACATTCCCAGCCTAGCTCGAAGCATAGGAAACAGATTTATGACCCAGATTTGGATAAACGGCGGGCGAAAAATGGTTGGTGACGAAGCTCGGAGCCACCTCAAGCCAGTGAGAAACTCATACTTGTTACTTTTACCTTCTCCTTGAACTCTGCGGTTTTTAACTGGGTTAGGGACGAAGGTTGTTTTTGATCTCTTGCACATTTCTGACAACCTTCGCACTTTTGGACTAACTCCGCTGCATCCGAAGCTGCTTTTGGCCAATAAAATCCTTGGCAAAAAACTTTTCCCAGCAAAGGCCTAGATCCAATGTGAGATCCACACAGGCCTGCATGTATTTCCTTCGTCAATTCTATACCTTCGGCTCTGGATAAACATTTGAGTAACGGAGAGCAGACCCCATGTTTGTACAGCTCCCCTTCTATTATCACATATGGGCGAGCTCTTGCCTCTATTCTCTTGTTATAAGCTTCGTCATCTGAAAGGAAGTTACCCTGAAGGTAGGAGATGATCTCAGTTCTCCAGTCTTCACTATAAACAGGAGATATATTGAGGACCGCTCTTTCAAGGAGTTCAACCGAAGGTGCTTTTATTGTTTCAAAAATACTTCCGAAGGTAAGGGCAGCCCCTGTGCTGCTGACTTGGCTAACAAATCAGCATGTTCATTTTCTCCTCGAGGAATATTTTTTACAGAAAACCCTTCAAAGGAAGCTTCAATCCTTCGGACCGAATCTAAATACTTCTCAAGCTTCGGGTCTCTTGCCTTACAACTCTTGTCAATATGACCAGAGATAACCTGGGAATTAGTTTTAAGAACCGCCCTTCTAATTCCCATTGCCTTTAACTTCTGAAGACCCAAAAGTAAAGCTTCGTACTCAGCAATGTTATTTGTGCAGCTAAAATCAAGTCTTGCTGCGTAGCAAGTTTTAACTTTGGAGGGTGCGACCAATACAGCGGCTGCCCCCTGCTCCGAAGGTTCCCCAAGAACCATCGCAGAATAATGTCCATGCTTCGGCATCTTTACTTGCCTCTTCTACCTGAGCCCCTAGCGTCCAATCGGCAATGAAGTCAGCTAACGCCTAGGACTGAATCGAAGATCTGTGCACATAATCAATGCAGAATTCATTAAGCTCCGCAGCCCACTTTCCAGTCCTCCCAGTAGCTTCTCTATTTCTCATAATGTCCTTCAATGGTTGTGAAGAAGGGACAATTATATTGTATGTTGGGAAATAATGCCGAAGCTTCCTGGAAGCCATCAAAACAGCATATAGCACCTTCTCCAATTCTGTATAATTTTTCTTTGATAAACTAAGAACTTCAGATACAAAGTATATTGGAGCTTGCTTCTTAACTTGCCCCTCAAGCTTCTCTTGGACAAGTGCCGCACTTACCGCTGAGTGCGAGGCTGCCACATATAACAACAGAGGAGCCCCTGGCGTTGGTGGAGTTAACGTCGTTAAGTCTATCAAATATTGCTTCAGCTCTTCGAAGGCTCTCTGCTGAACTGGTCCCCATTGAAAAACTTTGGCTGATTTTAGCACTTCGAAGAATGGTAAATTTCTCTCTGCTGATCTAGATATGAATCTGTTGAGAGATGCCAATCTTCCTGTCAATCGTTGAGCCCCCTTCTTTGTGCTTGTTGGTTCCATTCGAAGAATAGCTTCGATTTTATTTGGATTAGCCTCAATGTCTTTTGTCGAAACTAGGCAACCAAGGAATTTCCCTTTCTTTACTCCGAAAACACACTTCTCGGGATTCAGTTTTAGACCGGCCTGTCTAAAATTAGCAAAAGTCTCCTGCAAATCAACAATGTGATTTTCTTGCTTCGTGCTTTTTACAATGATATCATTGACATAAGTTAGCACATTTCTGCCTATTTGAGAATGAAGAACCTTTGCTGTCATTCTACTGAAGCTTCCTCCAGCATTCTTGAGCCCCTCAGAAGGTAACAATATGTTCCGCTAGGGGTTATGAAGCTAGTTTTTGGCTCATCCTCCTTCTTCATCCAAATCTGATGATAGCCTGAATAACAGTCTAAGAGACTCATAAGTTCTGATGAAGCTGCTGCATCAACTAGGGAGTCTATCCTTGGCAATGGAAACTCATCCTTCGGACAAGCCTTGTTGAGATCAGTGAAATCAATACACATCCTCCATTTGCCGTTGGCCTTTTTTACCATAACAGTGTTAGCCAGCCATTCTGGATATTTCACTTCTCTGATGACTCCAACACTGAGGAGTCTTTTTACTTCATTTTGAGCTCCTTCGGCCTTGTCATCAGACATCTTCCGAAGCCTCTGCTTTCTGGGCCTGAAGGATGGATCAACATTGAGCGAGTGTTCAATAACATCCCTGTTGACGCCACAAAGGTCATTAGCGGACCATGCAAAAACATCTTTGTTGTTGAACAAGAATCTTATCATAGTTTTCTCTTGTTCCTCAGACAATTGAGATCCCAGCATCACCTTCCGCTCTGCGATATCTTCGCATAAAAGCATGGGTTTCGGCTGATCGGCCGAAGCAGCCTTCTCCCTTCTATGCTTGTACTGCTCACAGGCTTCGGCTTCATCTATGTTGTGGATTGCCTTTGAATCAGTCCAATTCCCCTTGGCCTTTCTGGCGGCTTCCTGACTCCCATGAATAGCAATAGGTCCCTGATCCGAAGGTATCCTCATACAAAGATATGCTGGATGAAGAATTGCTTCGAAAGCATTGAGTGTTCCGCGACCAATGATAGCATTGTAAGGATACTCCATGTCAACAATGTCAAACACAATTTGCTCAGTCCTTGTGTTGTTGACGAATCCGAAGGTCACTGGCATGGTAATTTTACCAAGCGCTACAATCTGTCGCCCTCCGAAGCCACAAAGAGGGTGCGTAGCATCATGAATCTTGTCTTCGGGCTCTTGCATTTGTCTGAAGGCCTTAGCAAATATGATATCTGCCGCACTGCCTGTATCAACCAAGACATTGTGGACCAGAAACCCCTTGATCACACAAGAGATAACCATAGCATCATTATGTGGGTAATCCTTGAGCTGAAGATCCTCTTGAGAGATGGTAATTGGGATGTGAGACCATCTTGACTTGATGAAGGGTCCTTGCACCCCTACATGTTGTACTCTTCTTTGCGCCTCCTTCTTCTGCTTCTTGTTTGCCGGCTCTGAGCATGAACCGCCTGTTATCGGGAGAATCAGCTTCGGAGCCGAAGCAGTTCCAGCCTGGTTCTTGAACGAAGCCATCAGCTCAAAAAGTGGAAGTGAGTTCACCGGAGGTGGGCGCCAATGTTGGGGACTTGTTCTCAAATGCTATGAATTAAGAACAAGGCAACATAGAATGTTAGATGTTAAGACCCTTCGTCCGCTGAAGCATTATTCCCCAAGGATTTAATGAACTTCGGACGAAGGTTTTGAATAATATGTTACGAAGGTACTTTCATGATTAAAGATAAAATAATGCAAAATATAAAACGTTATAGAATAAGAAGAATAAATAATATTATTCGGTTATTTTGTAATGTGAACTTAAATATTAAAATATAATATTTGGGCACATTTATACCTTCGCCTTAACAGAGAACGTTAATTCCAGAGTTGCACGTTGGCAATTACAAGATTCCGTGAACAGCAAAGAAGTACTGTTCACCTATTTATAGGCACAGGACGCAGCCTGTAAGAAATTACAATCATGCCCCTTATAGAAAATCACAATCATAACTTAGACTCTTATGGACTGAAAAGTAATTCCATCTTTAAGTCGGTTCGATCCTTCGTCTTTGGATACGCTATAGCGTCAAAGCTTTGTGAGTGGTAGCTTCGGTATCTCATATAAACAGATTTGCTGAAGGTGTTTTCTTCCTGCAGGACCTTCGGCGACGAACCATGAACCCAACAACCCCTGAGCTAGGCATTATTGCAAAGGACAACCTCTATCCACAAGATCTAAGCAGGGCTAAGCAGTTTTGTAAACAATATTTGATACTTCCAAAGAAGTATCTATAACAGGAATGGATATCAAGGTAGTCAATGCATCAAATAGTTTCCAAGCAATTCCTATAAACTTAATGCACATTTCACTAGACTTAAGTGCATAAAAGTCTTTTTAAAAATACAAGGAAGGGGTAAATGCACCGGGGCTTGCCTTTGTTGCAGAGAGGAGGTTCTAGATCCTTCTACCTAACCTTTAGTTAGATAGCTCCATCCACTTGATGAGCAGGCACTAGAGTAGACTCCTTCAAACACCACTTCTTCTAGGTGTTCTACAAGTCAATTACAAATACATGTATGCTTATGTTATGATATGAAATGCAAACTCTCACAAGGAGAGCTGGGGAACATAAACACTCCTGAATAAGCACATGACAAGTCTACCATACTTCTACACAACCTAGCACTTGATAAAAGTGACCAATTTGAATTGACTTAGGTAAAACAGGAAACCAATCCAACTTATACCTCATCCAAAAGCTTAAAATTCCATAAGCAACTTCATCTCTTCACTTAACTACTAGGTGTCCTCATTTCATAGGTGAAATCCTTTTCCTTTTTGGGCAACAATTATTTTGCTAAGCAAATCATATCCAAACTTTTCCCAAGAGTTCATATCCTGATAACAAGTCTCTCCAAAAATTTCTAAAATTCTTGGTGTTACCCTCTTATTTATAAAATTAATATAGGCCTTCCAAGAGCACCTTAAATTCACTTATAATTTGCTAACTAATCTAAAAATCCTAAAACCAACTTTACCAGAGAGCTCATGAAATTATACATCCAATAAAATTTGTCCCATTAATTTATCATTTTTCTATGATTTTTAACTCAATTTACAAGTTTGCTGATAAAAGAAACGACAAAACTGAGTACAGTACTGGGCCAAAACCTAGGCCAGCCGACCCAGTAGCCGGCAGAGTTGGCCCACAACGAGCAGCCCGCGCCCGCACCACACATCTTGCAAAAAGGACATTCGCGCTCAAAATAATCCACATCGGCCCTGGCCACTGTTGACCTTACTCACTGATAGATTCACTTAAGTCCCCCGGATTCCACTCTTTTACAAAGTTCCAGCCACGACGCCGGTGAAGCATCGGCTCGGCAAGCCCGATCCTGAGGCCACCATACAGTAGAGCCTTAATCAAACACGTGGAGAGCATCACTGATTTACCTGAACCTTAGTGCTCACGCAAAATAGCTTGGGAGAATGGGGTTCGTCCGGTCGACGATGGGGTTGTCTACGGCGCCAGATACGACGACGCGACCCCGTTCACTACCACACACAAGAGTAGAATTTGAACAACGAAGCTGGAGAGCTTTACTGACCTTTGAAGATCATGGAACAAGAACCACAAGGGCATGCAACTCTCTGGAATTCTCTTGCCACGGCGAAGTGGGGGTTTCGGTGGTGTGGTCACCAGTCCATGGGGTTGGTGCGCTATGCATTGGACAGTGCAACCCTAGTGGCTAGAGAGAGTTCATACCAGCAAGAACACAAAGACCAACACATCTTTGCAGTGGTCCAAGGGCTAGAGCTCAAGGTAGAGGAGAGACTTTGCTGAACCATGCCCTATCGGACTACTGAACATATAGGTAGGGCATGGAGCTGAGCACAAACCTGATAGACATAAAAAAACATCAGAGGCTAGCACTGCATAGGCTGCATACATGTCTCCCCAGTATGAACACGCAGGCTCACATCACAACTAGGGACACTGAACCTGGCCAGCTCATATACAATCCCAAATATCCAACTTGGACATTTTTGCAGATAAACACTAAAACAGATAAGACTTCAGTTGTGAATGGCACTAACAGGTGCAACACTTGATATTTTAGAAGGGGTGAAGTCACTAGATATTCTGCTGTCCGGTGCACTCCAGTTAGGATTAAGAGCTAATAGATAAGACTCCACTGCTCACTGTCTTCCAAAACATTTCAAGTTGATATTTTTCATTAGAGCTGAGTCACTAGATCCTTAGCTAAGTACTTTAACTTTACCTCTATCCAAATACTCTCTAGAAACCCCTAGAGCTTATGGTGGGTACCAACCTTTACTACAGATACTTTGAAACCCCACTAGATCAAGGACAATAACCATACACCACGGGTAGCATCAGTGACATACCTAGATTCCTATGCTCGCGGAAAACCGGCCGGAGACGAAGCAAGTTGGTTGGGCGACGGCGGAGCTGTTCACGGTGTCAGTCTACGGTGGTGCGCTCTTGTTCCGACTAAAACATGACTGTATCGTTAGGGATAACAGCTCGGTGAGCTTCACTGATCTAAGGGGGACATGGAACAAGCACAACACAGACCAATACTTGCCTGAGCTAGCCCGACCACGGCGAGTTGACAAATTGGTAGGCGTGGTCACAACTCATAGAAGTTTGGCGCGTGCAGCCCTGGACAGAGCACACTGATGGCTGGGGAAAGGAGAAGCTACACGAACCTGAAGGCACAGGGACCACCTGCTGCAAGGAACTCAGGGAAAGAAGTTCACTGAACCATGTCTTTTATGGCAGCTAAAGTGGGGCAGGTGTCCCTGGACTTGCACAAATTCAGTGCAAATGTATTCCCAGGGTGCCAGCAGTACATGGACATCCCCTACGTGTCTTTCATGCCCAAGTTCCTCACAGATGCATAGACACACCCATAACACTGAACCTAGTCAGCACTTTTAGCCCAAAATATCAACTTGTCCAATTACTCAAATAGGGAATAGAGCAGATAAGGTTCACTGAAGCAGATATTTTTCAGTCCAAACTTTAGATATTTTGGTGATGGCCAAGGTTCTGAATATCCCTGCAATTCCCTCATCTCTATCTCAATCTTTTACATCAGTGGAGCACGGCAAGGGAAAAGATCAGTGCCAGATATTTCTGTTCATCCGGATCTACTGTACTCAACTGACCCCCCTGTTCAGCCACCTATTTCTCTCTATATTTGTTAAGAACAGCTTAGTCTCTGTTAACAGAACTTGTTCACTAATCAAAGATCTTCAAAGTTACTATAGGGTTCTTAGACTCAAACTTCATAAATCCAAAGTTATGGTGCCCAAAAATCAACTATATTACACTGGTGGCTTTTTTTTTGGTCTGAACTTCGAATTCCAGTCAACAGTCCCCATCTGATTTCTCCTTTTGATAGAGGCAGTTTGAGCACCATTATCTCCTAAATTTATGTGACAGCAAGCGAGGCCCTCATAATAAAACTTGCTCATGAATACTAGCTCTCCAACTTTGCTTACACCAATTTGGTTCCTAATCACATAGGATAGTTTCTGTAAGGCCCCAAAGTTGACTCAATAGACAGAAATTCAGAGTTAGCCACTCTGGTCGACAGTCAGAATTCACTAGTCTGACAGCACAACTTGGAACAACTTTTTCTCCTAGGTTTATGTGGAACCAAGTCCACATCACTATATAAAACTTGTTCAGTGTACTCTGGTATTCAGATTAACTACAGAAAATTTAGCCCACAACCAAATGGATTAGCCACAGATGAGATCCAAACTAACCAATCTTGCTACAATTCAGTTCTTAGAACTGAATAAAAATTCAGTTATGGCCAGCCTGACAGTCCAAATTTGAGTAACCTTTAATCAAATATTTGTGTAGAATCAAGTCCAACCCTCTTGATAAAACTTATTCTCTGTACTATGGACTCCAACTTTGCTATATAATTCTTAGTCCAAAACCACTTGGATTTATCACAAATGAGCTCCAAATAGGGCACCATTTACTGAATTTCAGTTTTAGTTAACTGAACCAGATTCAGTCACCAGTGATCCAACAATCCTTTTTCAGTCAACTTTTTCTCCACTTTTTGTGTAGGATCATATCCATCACCCTTAAATACATTTGTACACCAACTTATGGTCTTCAATTCCTCTATAGAAACTATAGTTCAAAACCTTATGGATTATGCACAAGGAAGCTCCGAAGTATGTCAGAATCGCTGAAATTCAGACTTAGGCACTATTCTAAATCTGAAAATTCAGAATTCAGCCCACACCACTTTGAACCACCTTTAATCCTAGTAGCATATGGTTTTAGGGGCAAGTTGCTTATTAAACTTTATACTCCAATAGTTTCTCTACAGGTTTGATATAGTAACCATTAACCAAAACCTCTTGGATTCCAAACTACAATAGCCCAAAGTTTGCTCCAATTGCTGAAATTCAGAATCTGAATTTCACTAAGTCTTAAATCTACACTTGTTGAAATTTTTTTGACCTAGTGAATGCATTCTAGGTGTAACAAGCAAGTTAATGCAAATGCTTATCATGACATGTTAGAGTTTTAGTTACCGTAACACCAGGGTGTTACACTGGGTGGCCGAGACGACGATGCCAGGTGGTGGAGGTGGTGGCGGAGACTAGGACGGGAGGTGGGGACGTGCTGGTGGACGAAGGGCAGAGCGTGTAGAGTGGCCTGGTGCTGTCACATCGGGCGAGTGGGGTCTTGGTGGCCAGATCCTTCACAGAAAAACCAGAAGGGTCAAACTCAATGGAACATGAATTGTCGGTAGTGAACCAACGAACAGAAAGGAGATTGTGAGTGATTTGAGGGGCGACAAGAACGTCGTTGAGATAGAATGGTCCGAGGAGAGCCGCGGCACCTCTGAGGTGATCGGCAGAGTGGAACCATTCCCAACAACGATCAAAGTGGGGTGGGAGGAATGAGGTGGGTGAGAACGAGATAACATGCCTGCAGTGGGGGTGGTGTGGTAGGATGCACCGGAGTCCACAACCTAGTCAGGGGAGGGTGGAGCCAATGCCATGGTGCTGTAGGCAGCGGCAAGGGAGGCTGCTTCCTAACCTCCAGCAAGGGGTGACCAGGGAGTCACCGGAGGCACGAGCTGAGGAGGAGACGGGGTCGTTGGGGGCACGCCGTATGGGGGCATGCCGAAGGCAGGTGGCGAGGGAGCTCCATAGGTGGGTGCAGTCAGGAGAGCTGGCGCCTGCGGAGGAGGACGGGGGGCACTGGGGGCCTGACCCGACCACATGGAGATGGTGCTGGTCCAGGGGTTGTAGACTGATGGCCAGCCTTGGCCTTGGCCGCCCCCGGCCGATGGAACCTCTACGTGTAGAGCTGCTCCCCACGTCCACCCTTGCGAGGGCGATGGCCGCCGTCGGTGGTGGAGGCTGGACGAGGGGCAGTAGGTGTGGTGGTAGGAGGATGGGTGGGGGCCCTGGTCGATGAGGTGCGATGGCCATGGCCCTCGGAGGGTGCCGGACCACCACGAGGAGCATTAAAGAGTGCCAGGGCTGGAGCGAGTGCCTCAAGCATCATGGTGAGCTCCTCGAGGAGAATCTTATTCCGCACGACATGGAAGGTGGGAAACGACATGGTCCGCTTGATGAGAGCCTTCAGGTAGCTGTACCAGGGACTGAGGCCATGAAGAATGTTTAGCACTAGGGTGCGGTCAGCGACAGGCTCACCGAGATCATGGAGAGAGTCCGCCATGCCCTTCATCTGGCAATAGTAGTCATCCACGGAGAGTTCCCCTTGAGAAAACAGGTGGAACTAGGAATCGAGGTGAAGTGCACAAGCCTCCTGATTCCCGAGGAACTGGTCCTCGAGAGCGAGCCACGCTTGACGGGCGGTGTCCGACTGATCATGGATGATGTCCTACAGCTCGATGGTGATGGTGCCGTGGAGCCACAAGATGACCACGCTGTCCATCTAAACCCATGATGGAGAAAATGGGGCAGCGGGTTCGTTGAGGACGTGGTTAGCGAGGGTGAAGCGCCGAAGGGTGAGGACCACCTAAGCACTCCAGCGATGGTAGTGGGAGGACACCGGGTCCAACACAACGGACACGAGGGACCGTATGTTGTGAACTCTAGTGGCTTGGGCATGGAGTGCGGCGATGATGTCGGCATCGAGTTCGGGGGCATGGGGGAACGCGGGGACCTCCCACCGGGGGTGGCACAACGGGAGGGGGCAGTGTGTCGCGGCTGTGGAGATGACACTGGGCAGTGGCCAGCTAAGTGGTCAGGGCCTACCCCATAGCGCGTTCCTGCTCCCATGTGAGGGACGCAGCACGCTGACACTCTTGGGAAGTGGCCACAACGGCCTGGATGGTGGCGATGGCGGCGTCCAGCGTGAGGTCGGTAGGGGGTGCCGTGGGAGCCCAAGTGACGTCGGGGATTGGGTGACTAGCTGGGAAGCCAGAGGGTGGTGGTCGGGAGACTCGATTCAGCAACGGGGCTACGGAGTCAACGAGCCCGGGAGACCGAGCCCGGCTGCACGCATGCCGAAAGCCGCGGTAGCGGCTATGGCAGCAGCAGTTGCTGCAGCAGTGGCGCTATGCGCAGGCGCTGTGGCTGTAGGGGCAGCATCAGTGAGGGAGCTACTGGAGGGGCCATGGACGGCCATGGCGGTGCAGAGAAGTGGCCACCAAGGGGGCCGTGGGCGTGGTCGTCCGCGTCGAGGGCAGGATTGGCGGCCAGGGCAGTGAGCACGCTAGGAAGGTCCGCCGTGAGGCGACGTGGCGCAGCCAGGGAAGTCCGCCATGGGTGGGGCGCGTTGTAAACCCTGGAATCTAGCTTCTAAAACCCTAGTCAGTCAATAAAAATGAGGAATTTATGTTAATTACGTATCCTATTAAAGAGGCATATTTCTTTTAAATAAATGTTTTCTTTTATAGGAGGGTATATAAAAGATCCTTATATGACTAATATATTTATAAACACTTCCTTGAAATATCTAAGTTAACATATGATATATATTAGAAATTACTTTTTAAAAAATAATAAATACAATTCGAAATATACAAGTGACATATTCAAAAGCATTTTTATAAATAAAAAATAAATAGATTAATAAAAGTATATTCATGTATTTGTATTGAAGTTTTGACTGATCATGTATTTGAAATTTGAAACTTGAATCCTGTTTGAATTTGGAATTTAAAATGGAAAACAGAAAAATTGAAAAGAAATCATGAAAACGTATCTTGGGCCGAATCCCCCTTCCTCAGCCCACTCTCCACTCTCCTATCTCCGTGCGTGGCTAGGCGGGCGGCTGACACCGTGGACCCACAGTCTCAACACTCACGCTCCACCTAGGAATGTTTGTGCTGACAACTAGGGACCTATTGTCAGCCTCTTTCTCTCCTGTTCCCCTTTTCCCATCTGGCCGACTCGTGGACCCGCATCGTCAGCACCATTGCCTCCGCGGGTATGGCGGACTGCTCTAACAACCTTCCGCGGAATGCTAGCCAGGATCCTCGCGGGCTTCAGTGGAATTGTGGCCACCGACCGGGGTATAAAACTGCCCTTGTGCGCCTCGTTGACCGGGCACAACTCACAAGCAGAAGCGACCTCCACTATCGCCGTGAACCTCTCCATCGAAACCAAATCACCGCCGCGGTAGTCCACCCATTGCTTCGTCGCTGCGCTCTCGGAAGGTGTTCCGGGCCGTTGCCTTAGTCGCGCAATGCGTATTGGGCGCCTCGGCGAGAGTAGATTTTTGCTGTGCGGCTCCAGATTTCTCACCAGTGTCCTGGTTTGCCGTGGTGCCGCCATGGGCCAAACGGTCGCCCAACCCTTCGGTATGAGCTTCCCCTTGTTTTTCCCCATGATCGTAGCTTCAGGTAGCCTCAGTTTGTATCGAATTTGGGAACCAGTGCGCGACCGTGGCCTCACCGGCGATACCGCCACCGCGATACTCGGCGGTGCCACCACGTTGGGCCGGGTGGAGAGGAGGAAATAGCTAGGCCGTTGATTTTCTAGTGGACCGCTAGGATTAGAATCAGCGTACCTATTAGGTGGGATCGATACAGTGCGTAGATTTGAGTGTGGGCGGTCTTAGATCGGCCGTGTGACTTAAAATCCAGGCCATTGATCAGCAATCCTATGGTTAGGGTTGCGTACCGCTTCAGTGAGATGTTCATTTAATCGGGTGTGTTGGGTAGTCATCCAACGGCCAGAACACATCCCATGGCATTCAGCCACGCCTTTACGCAGAAGAACCCCTCGCATTTTAATAAATCAACTCGCCGTCCTCTTGATGCATCACAATGCCCGATCTTACGACGTAGGATCAATCTTCAGATAACTAGCTTCGAAGAAGCCAAGATAACTTGTTGCAAGCAGCGATAACTAGTGCAACCTAACAAATAAAACTCGAAGCCAACCACCATCTTTAACTGGCAGCCTGAATCGAGGATTCACCCAACCACACTCTCAAAGAACCAACCATCACAGCCTATAATCAATCGAGGAGACCTCGAAGGGAGTAGGAGCACCACTTGGGAGCGGATGAAGCTGCTGCTTCTGCAATCCCACGAAGGAATTCACAAGAGCAAAGGGGTAGAGATCACTCTCAATATTTGTTAGCACACAGCTGAACAAAAGGGGTTCTGTTTTTAGATTATCAAAAGCTGCCTTACATCATAGACATATGGGGTATTTATACTAGTAACAACCAGCCTTAGAGAGGTATAAACACGAAACAAAAGTATTTTCACGTGCTAATGTGAAGGAGCCTCTTCGGGAGATTTGCAGAGCTAAATTCCGTGTGGCTGTTTGACTTCTGCGTAGCCTTCAGTATTTTGATAATAACTTCTCCTAGGAATCTCCAAATGACGTGGGGCTGATTACGTTGAAAAGCTGACTTGATAAGCTTTCTCACCATATATAGCATGCTTAATGAAACTTCATAGAATGATGCAGTTTAATACGAAAACTTGGTCATCAAGCAGACTGTCTTCCTTCTGACCAATCAGCACTAAAGTAGGTCGGCTGCCTTTCTGGTAGATTTGATTAAGTCAGCCTTAGAAGCATTGGAAACTAGACTTCAAGAGCTTTCCAAAAAGTACTTATGGGCCTTCATAGTTTTTGGGAATCAAAATATATGACTGTTTCTTTCGGATGGTTCTGTTACGCTGGACTGACTCGGACATAGCTCTTCTTGCTGATTCGCCCTTGATATGTTTTGTCCTTCCTCTTTGGTGAACCTAAGTAATATCAACATACATGACTTAGGTAGCATAAAGTTCTCATTAGTGTTTAATTGAAATTTATAAAGTAGCGCGTGCACCTCTTGCTGTAGCTTCTTAGCTCGGCTACGTGTAATTAGTCTATCAAAGACTTGGGTTGGTGATGATGTTGGTTGAACTTGAGTTGATGTAGTATGACTTGGGGGTTGTAATGTGTTGCTTAATGGTGTGGTCATATCATCCTCCTCCCCTTGAAAAGGAGTCGTCCTCGACTCTGAAGTGTCTTCACTCGTATATGGTAAGAGGTCAGCAACATTGAACGTGTTGCTCATGCCATAGCTTGGTGGAAGGTCTATCTTGTATGCGTTATCATTGATCTTGGCAAGAACACGAAATGGACCATCCCCTGGTGGCATCAATTTGGATTTGCGCTGATCAGGAAAATGCTCCTTGCGCAAGTGAATCCAAACCAAGTCCCCCGGTTCAAATAACACTTTCTTCCTATGCTTGTTCATGCTTGCAGCCTTGCGTACTGCTTTGAGCTCAGTTGCTTCCTTGGTCTTCTCATGTATCTTTTTTATGTATGCAGCACGATTGGAAGCTTCCATATTGGTTCTTTCCTGCAATGGAAGGGGCAACAAATCTATCGGAGCAATAGGTTTGAACCCATATACAATTTCGAAGGGCATAAATTAGTTGTAGAATGTACTGCCCTGTTATAAGCAAACTCCACATGTGGCAAACATTCCTCCAAATCCTTTAAGTTCTTCTTTACCATTGTTCGCAGCAGCATTGACAATGTACGATTCACCACTTCAGTTTGTCCATCAGTTTGGGGGTGGCATGTGGTGGTGAACAAAAGTTTAGTCCCAAGCTTTGCCCATAATGTTTTCCAAAAATAGCTCATAAACTTCACATCACGGTCAGATATAATGGTCTTGGGCATTCCATGTAGTCTCAAGATTTCTCTGAAAAAAAATTGGTAACATGTGAAGCATCGCCGCTCTTGTTGCATGGAATAAAATGTGCCATTTTTGAAAATCTATCAACCACAACAAAAATAGAATCTCTCTTTTTTGAGTCCTAGGCAGCCCTAAAATAAAATTCATGCTTATGTCTTCCCAAGGAATTTTAGGAGCGGGTAAAGGAGTATATAAACCATGAGGGTTCAGTTTTGACTTAGCTTTGACAGGTGACACAACGCTCCACAAATCTGATGACGTCTCTCCTCATCTTGGGCCAATAGAAATGATCACTGAGCAGTTTGTAAGTCTTCTTTTGTCCAAAATGACCTGTTAGACCTCCTCCATGTGACTCCTGTAATAAAAGCAATCTAACCGAAGAATTTGGTACACAAAGTTTGTTAGCTCTAAACAAAAATCCATCATGTATATGATATTTTTCCCAACCTTTTCTATCTTTACAATGTTTGTATGGTTCTAAAAATTCAGGATCATCATTATACATTTCTTTCAAATTTTCAAGACCCAAAACTTTTACCTCTAGTTGATTCAACAACACATTCCTTCGAGACAAGGCATCAGCGACCACATTGTCCTTGCCTTTCTTATATCTCATAATGTATGGAAATGTTTCGATAAACTCAACCCATTTGGCATGGCGACAGTTCAGTTTGGCTTGCCCTTTCAAATACTTCAAAGCTTCATGATCAGAATGAATAACAAACCCTTTTGGCCATAAATAGGGCTGCCATGTTTCAAGCACTCGGACCAAAGCATACAATTCTTTGTCATACACAGAATAATTTAATTGGGCACCTCCCAATTTTTTACTAAAATATGCTATAGGTTTTCCTTGTTGCATTAAAACTCCTCCTATCCCAATCCCACTAGCATCACATTCTACTTTAAAAGTTTTAGTGAAATCAGGAAGAAACAATACAGGTGCTTCAGTCAAATGTTTCTTCAATTCTTGAAAAGCTTCTTCTTGTGAGTTTCCCCATTTAAAATCAACACCTTTCTTTGTCAATTCATTTAAAGGGGAAGCGATGGTACTGAAATCTCGCACAAATCTTCTATAAAAACCAGCAAGACCATGAAAACTTCTTACTTGACTTACATTCATTGGAGCTGGCCAATCCTTGATTGCTTTCACCTTGGATTCATCCACCTCTATTCCTTTTGCTGAAACAACAAAGCCAAGAAACACAACATGGTCTGTGCAAAAACTGCACTTCTTAAGATTAGCAAATAATTTCTCCTTTCTAAGCTCATCTAAAACTTGTCGAATGTGTTTCACATATTCATCAAAAGACTTGCTGTAAATTAGAATATCATCGCAGTAGACAACAACAAATTTTCCAATGAAAGTTCTTAAGACATGGTTCATTAATCTCATAAAAGTACTAGGAGCATTAGTCAACCCAAAGGGCATCACTAACCATTCATACAACCCAAATTTTGTTTTAAATGCAGTCTTCCATTCATCTCCAGTTCTCATTCTTATTTGATGGTATCCACTTCTCAAATCAATTTTAGTAAAAATTGTGGAACCACTTAATTCATCAAGCATATCATCTAGCCGTGGAATAGGATGGCGATAGCGAACGGTAATATTATTTATAGCTCTACAATCAACACACATCCTCCAAGATCCATCTTTCTTAGGTACTAAAATCACAGGAACAACACAAGGGCTTAAGCTTTCACGGACAAAACCTTTATCAAGAAGTTCTTGCACTTGCCTTTGTATTTCCTTGGTTTCTTCAAGATTGGTTCGATATGGTGGATGCTTAGGGAGTGCAGCCCCTGGAATAAGATCGATTTGATGCTCAATCCATCGAATTAGAGGTAGTCTAGCCGGTGTTTCTTGTAGAAATACATCTTCAAAGTCCTGCAAAAGATCAGCCACAACACTAGGAAGAGATGTTATGTTGTTAGGAGAAATCAAAACATCTTTGCTCACAAGTAGAAAGAGCACTTGATATGGGTTGTTCCTCACTTCTCTCAGCTCAGATTTTGTGGCTAGCATAACTAGATGTTCTCCCTCTTCCTTCTTTTTATCTATTGAATTTAGCTTGTAGCACTCGCTCAACGAATTGTGGATGGCACTCAATTTCTTTTGCTCTTCTCCTACTCTACTTGCTGCACTAATTTCAGTTTTCTTTTGTAAGTGTTTAGCCATGATTTGTTGAGGGGTCATAGGCTTGAGTACAAACTTTCTCCCTTTCAAATCTAGCATGTACGGATTTGTTCTTCCACAATGCTGAGAATATCGGTCATATTGCCAAGGTCTTCCTAGCAGCATATGACAAACAGACATGGGTGCAACATCGTACTCCACTGTGTCAACATACTCTCCAATCTTGAACGGAACTTTCACCTTATAACCAATCTTGATATCTCTCGATTCATTCAACCATTGGACATGATATGGATGAGGGTGTCGCTGCAACTTCAAACCAAGCTTTTCAACCATCTCATGACTTACAAGATTATGGCAGCTCCCTCCATCAATGATCACTTTTACTATTTTGTCTTGCACTTTTGTTCGCGTTTGAAAATGATTATGTCACTGTCCAATTTCAGCTTCTTTCATTTGAACACTCAAGATTTGTGTAACCACAAGAGCAGTACCATGCTCAAATTCACATCCAGTGTGTTCCTCAATTTTATGAGTGTCTTCTACATTTCCTGCTTCAGCTTCCTCTTCACTAGCTGATGTATATTCTCCATCATCATTCACAAGGATCACATGATAATTTGGACACTCCTTTATGACATGACCACGACCTCCACACTTGAAGCACTGAATACCACTACTCTTGGCTGTTGAACCCACAGATGTTGAAGTGGATGCTGCTAGTTTATAACCCGTGTTTGGAACAGCATCGTTCTTTCCACTAGAATTGCCTTGAATATTGGATCGCAAGCCTCCAGTTGAACCTTTTGTCGCTGAGGATGCAACAGTAAACCTTGAGATTGATTTGCTTCCTCCAGTCATGGTTCGTGCACCATATGACAAGGGCTTGCTGCTCTTAGAATCTTGTTGCAGCTGGCGTTCAACTTTGGTGGCTTGATGTACCAAATCAATAAGACATTGGTATGGCTGAAACTCAACAATACGCTGAATGATGCGGTGTAACCCAGCAATAAAACGTGCAATGGTTTGCTCTTCGTCTTCATACACATTGGCTCTAATCATGGTCGTCTCCATCTCCTTATAATACTCCTCAACAGAGAAACTTCCTTGCCTCAATTCAGCAATTTATCAAAAAGATCACGCCAATAATGCTTCGGCACAAAACGAATTCTCATTTCTCGTTTCATCTCTTGCCAAGTAACAATAGGATCCTCTCCATCTTCTTCACGATCATGAAGTAGTTGCTCCCACCAAATCAGAGCATATCCTTCAAACTCAAGAGATGCCATTGCAAGTTTCTTCTCCTCTGAATAATTATGTAGGCGGAAGATTTTCTCCACCTTCAGTTCCTATTTGAAATAATCTTTAGGATCACATCTATCATCAAATTTTGGCATGGTAAACTTAAGTTCCCAAATCTCTCTTCTTGGTTGATGCCTCTATGACGACGACGACCATAGCGGTGTTGGGACTGATCATCATCATCCCCAAATTCAGATTCTACATGGTCATCATTTCTTCAATTCCACCCTCTTCCTCTACCACGTGCAGCACCTTGATTCCTCCTCCCATGTTCACTTGCTCTTCTAGAATAATTTCCTTCACCTCCTTTCCCATCTTCATCATGGGTTCTTGCACCATCAGGGAGTCGACGACGACCTCTGATTTCAGCCATAAGTGTCTAAAGATCTTGTGCCAACCGATCTTGCTTGTCTTCTATGCTTTGTTTGAGCTCATTGAATTGTATCATGGTGACACATTCATCAATATCAGCGTTGGGATTCATCTTCCTGCGAAATTAGTAGCGACAAGGCAACAAATATAGGTGGAATATGAAGCTATATAGAATCTCACAACCTCACCACTCTTACCAACCAAAGCTCTTATGAGGTCCCTGCGGGTTGTAAGAAAATGTGTGGTGGTAACAAGAAAGTGGTGGTTAAGCGAATACAAGACTAGAGTACCGATTATGATGGCTTATATGTGGAGTTTGGTGGGGAATAATAAACAAGGGATGCAATCTGAATCCTAGTTGTTGTAAAGTTAAATAACCATCCAACTAGAAGTTTCCTGCCTAGTGCTGACCACAAGATACGAGTGATGTAAATAGATCAAACACACGCGCAAGAAATTTCAGATTTGATGCAGACAAGGAGTATGATTGGAATGCAAGTGTTGCAATAAGATCCAACCAAATTTTTGCATCAAATGACAATAGCAAACTGGTTGAACAACTTGATAAAACTTTTAGTACTTGACTTTCAGCACTTGTGCACATAAACAAACTGATTATTCTATTTTTTCTTCACAACCTTTCTCAACACTTTTTTTGATACCTTCTTTCTTCTCTCTTTTTTTGATACCTTTTTTATAGAACTAAACACAGAGATCTGACATGATATTGCACACTTTATAATAATTAATAAAGAAACTCATCCAGCAGCTATAACTTAAATAGGATCAAAGTTAACGCGAAGGAAATGATGAGGGTTTTCAGATTTTTCTTTTTGTGGATATTTTCAGATATATATAAGAGGCTCAAAGGGAACACAAAGGATAGAGTGACCAGCAACTAAACAAACACTCTAAGGACTGAAACTTAACAAAACTCACTGAAACAACAGATTGAAACAAAGGGCTATGGCAACAATATTTTATGGCTTTTTGGTGGATAGGACGAACACAAAATATATGTAGCTAAGGGTAAAGAATCCTACCGTGGCAACTGAGGCTTTGATACCAGATGATGCGTCACGATGCCCGATCTTCACGACGTAGGATCAATCTTTAGATAACTAGCTTCGAAGAAGACAAGATAACTTGCTGCAAGCAGTGATAACTAGTGCAACCTCACAAATAAAACTCGAAGCCAACCACCGTCTTTAACCGACAGTCTGAATCGAGGATTCGCCCAACCACACTCTTAAAGAACCAACCAACACAACCTACAATCAATCGAGGAGACCTCGAAGGGAGTAGGAGCACCACTTGGGAGCAGATGAAGCCTCCACTTCTACAATCCCGCGAAGGAATTCATAAGAGCAAAGGGGTAGAGATCATTCTCAATATTTGTTAGCACACAGCTGAACAAAAGGGGTTCTGTTTTTAGATTATCAAAAGCTGTCTTACATCATAGACATAGGGGGTATTTATATTAGTAACAACTAGCCTTAGAGAGGTATAAACACGAAACAAAAGTATTTTTACGTGCTAATGTAAAGGAGCCTCTTTGGGAGATCTACAGAGCTGAATTCTGTGTGGCTGTTTGACTTCTACGCAGCCTTCAGTATTTTGATAATAACTTCTCCTAGGAATCTCCAAATGACGTGGGGCTGGTTGCGTTGGAAAGCTGAATTGATAAGCTTTCTCACCATATATAGCATGCTTAATGAAACTTCATAGAATGATGCAGTTTAATACGAAAACTTGGTCATCAAGCAGACTATTGACCTTCTGACCAGTCAGCACTAAAGTAGGTTGACTGCCTTTCTGGTAGATTTGATTAAGTCGGCCTTAGAAGTATTAGAAACTAGACTTCAAGAGCTTTCCAAAAAGTACTTATGGGACTTTATAACTTTTGGGAATCAAAATATATGACTATTTCTTTCGGACGGTTCTGTTGCGCTGGACTGACTCGGACATAGCTCTTCTTGCTGATTCGCCCTTGATATGTTTTGTCCTTCCTCTTTGGTGAACCTAAGTAATATCAACATACACGACTTAGATAGCATAAAGTTCTTATTAGTGTTTAATTGAAATTCATAATGTAGCGCGTGCACCTCTTGCTGTAGCTTCTTAGCTCGGCTATGTGTAATTGGTCCATCAAAGACTTGGGTTGGTAATGATGTTGGTTGAACTTGAGTTGATGTAGTATGACTTGTGGGTTGTAACGTGTTGCTTAATGGTGTGGTCATATCACCTCTCCTATAGAAAAACTATTATAATCAGGCCTAGAACTTCATAGAAATGACCCTGAGCTCTCAGGATTTTGTACCCAGCGCCCCTGGACTTTAGTAATTTATATAAATGTTTGTAGAAAATGATTTTTAGTAGAAGAATAAATCCAGAAACTTGTATAATTCATAGTTAATTTATTTTAGCTCCAAATTGATCCATTCCAATTGCAATAATTTTGTTTTAATACTGTTCATCATCTAGTACCTTTGTTTAGCCATGAAACTTGAATTAAAATTTTTCACTTGAATTAGTCTATTCTAGGTACTAAATAACTTTGGAAAATCATAACTAATTCATTCTAATTCTGTTTTAATCCGTTCAAGTTGCGTTAGCTTCGTATAAATATTTATTATGTAGAAGCAGCATTGATTATATGATATCCCATACCTTTATAATTAGGTAACTAATTTGATTAATCTATGTTTTCTGGATTAGCTATTCTAATATTAATATAGTATCATGATCTTATGGTTATCTTTGGCCTAAAAGAAGATTTATAATCAAGTAATGACTTAGATTAATGTTGAATTAATTATTTATAAGATATTCTCTCAAACGATCTACACTAACCAATTTATAATATAGTTTAATATTTGAATCACATAGATCTTCCATAAATTATAACTCCTTAACCGTAACTCCGAATTTAGCGATTCTCGAACCCACGATCTCGTAGCAACGCATAGATTATTATTATGCAACTTATTCTTATGCTTGGTGTGATGTTAATTATGCCAATACCATGTTTGTTTTATTGCTACGACTAGTAGTGAGGTCACGAGGATCTGAAGAATCATCCTGGTACTTGGAATCTCATGTTCCAGGCAAGTTGTGCTCTTGATCACTTTTATTTACCCAATAATGTTCTCTATAATCATTTTATCATGTATAGGCTTAATTTTGATGGGACCCAATGGGTCACCTAGTCTGGTTATCTTTTTACCTTGTTCACCCCTGAATCATTTGGGTAGTTTTGCTATTGCTCTACATAGTTTTGGGATTAATATTACATTATGTCCATGTTCCAATTATTCTGTTATCTTTATTTATGTTCATGTCAAGATCATTATTTTTAATTGGAACATGGAGCTTAACTTGAGAAACACGTGCCACCACAAGGGTGGAATGGGACGCCCTTGGCTAACTAATTAGGAAAGCTAGTGGAAGACTACCTTATCCGAAAGGGGCAAGGGCAGTAGGGGAGTAGGCGTGTAGGGAGGTTCTCGGGTTGATTTTGCTGCGATGGTGGTCAGACGAGGGATTCCTACATTGTTCTTCCTAGAAACTGTAGCGGGTTTTCGGAAGCTAGTGGAACTTTGTAAAGGCCTCGTAGTGGATCCCTATTCATTCATCTCGGAAGTGTCTAAGGGCCTTGCAAACCCTGGCGACAAGGGATACACGACTTGTGGGTAAAGGGTACCACCTCTGCAAAGTGTAAAACTGGTATACTAGTCGTGCTCGCGGTCATGAGCAGCTCAGGACTCTCGCATGTTTAAACTATGGAACTAAATTCAATTTGTCATTTGCATTGCATGGGATTTATTATAAATTTTGTTCTCTTATTATTCTGGTATGGTATCTACTAATATTTAGTTGTAGGAAACAGGTGACGCCTAAGAGGGGGATGAATTAGAACTTCTAAAACTTTTACTAAACTAGGCCACAAATAAACCCCTAGAGCAAAACCTATGCAAATAATCAAATTAGAATGTGCAAACTAGGTTTTGTCTAAGTGTTGCTATCTCTACCGCAATGGCTAAGTTTCAATCTACACTATATAAGCATAAAGACAAGATTGAAACTTAAATGCTTAATGTAAATGCGGAAGTTAAAGAGCGAGGTAGAGATGCAAACTCTCGTGGATGACGCTGGTATTTTTACCGAGGTATCCGGAACCGTGCAAGGTCCCGACTAATCCTCGTTGGTGCCCCTACGCAAAGGGAAGCCCACGCTAGGGCCAAGCACCTTGGTCGAGTAACTCCGTAGAGAGCCGCGAGCCTTCTCCACGCGCAAGTGGTGCTCCGCTTCCGGCTCCTCTCAGATGCTCCCCGCCGTCTCGACTATCGAGCTTCCGGCCGAAACGCCACGGGCCTCGTTCCCTCTGTTACATGGTGGCGGCCGTGACACAAACGCGGTTGTCACAGTCTCGCAAGACTCTCGCCCCACTCGATACAATTATAACGGCTTGCGCAAGAGCCGAGGGGTTGTGTGGTTTTACAAAACTCACTCAACTAACTAGGGTTCACCTAGAGCAAGTGCTAATGCGGTCTAACTAACCAAAGCACTTTGCAAAGCACCTACGCTAATCACTGAGTGATTCTATTAAGCACTTGGGTGTTGGAGCACTTGGAAATGTCTACAATATGCCTTGGTATGTTGCTTGGGCTCCCACACCTCCAAATGGCCGGTTGGGTGAAGTATATATAGGCCCCAACTCAAATATAGCCGTTGGAAAGCAATTCTGCATCTTTCTGCGGCGCACTGGATAGGTGCACTGTAACACCCCTGGTGTTACTACAACTAAAACTTGAGCATGGCATCATAAACATTGGCATTGCATATGTTTGACCTACCTAGAGTGCATTCACTAGGTAAAAATTTCAAACAAGTTGTATTGTTATAGCATTTTGCAAATAGAACCCTGGATAGGGAATTTAACCCTAAGTAGGGATTAAAGGGGGTAAAATCTAACCAAATTGAGAAAACCTAAAAGCCTTAGGGAAATAGTCATAAAATATTCCCAAAAATGAACTTGAATCCCATTTATACCCCTGAGATGCCAAAAACCCCATTTGAAACCTGGAAAACCCTAAGTCCAAACCCTAGGGGCCTATGTGCAAAAATTGTGCACATTTGGACTAAAGTGTAAAAACTACTATGTTAAAGCATATAAAATCACATGGTTCACATTTGGAAAGATTTACAAGCCAAACCCAAGTTTTGGGACTAATTTGCAAAAAGGACCCTAATTGAGATTTCACTCTAAGCCTGAATTTCAGATTTGTGAGCTCAACTTTGGAGCCTTGCAACTTTCAAAATATAGGGTTTTTGCCCTAGGTGACCACATCAAGTTTGTAGCTCAATCATAGGAGAACAACTTTGCTTAAGAGTGTGAGCTCAGTTGTTAAGAAAAATCCAGAGATAATTAAGCTCAAAGTCTGGCTGTCAGGCTGGTTCCACTCTGAAATTCAGATTTTCAGTGTAGCAGAGCCATCTTTGGGTTTGAATTTAACCTTGATCTAGTGATCAAATGAGTTCAATCCCTATAGTCGAAATATAGATGGTATATTGCTCTCCAACTTTGCTGCAGGGCATGGAGTACTTTACCATAGGGATTTGTGAGCAAATCAAGCCTAAATATTGACTGTCAGGTTGACTGAATGAAATAGCCTATGGTACAGTAACCGCACGGGTTCAGAACGTTTCGCCATCGACGATCGCTCCCCCACCGCGATTCGTGTTGCCGGCGTAAGGATTCGCGCTCGGGGCAGATGGATAACATCGCGGGGTGAGTGAATCTTCGCCGCCGGTGAGCTGGACTCCAATCCGGTGACCCCCCCGTACTTCCCCTCTACCCTGCGGCTTGAGCAGATATGCTCGCCGGTGAACCACCGCCTCCCGGCCTTGCGCCGCGTGGCTCTGCCTTTCCACCACGTCGTCGTGACTCTCTGTGGCCGTCCCATCATCGCCGGTGAGGTCGCCACGACTGTGGACACGAATTTATGCGTGCCAGTACCTCCCTATCCTTCCGACCGTCGCGCAATCCCCGTTAAAATTCCCGGCCACCGCTTGCGACAACTATAAATTGAGCCCGCGGCTAGCTTCGCAACATCACTACGCACCCCTACACCCAGTATTGCTCCCAGCCGATCACCAGCGACCTCTAATTTCGGATTCTCCCTAATTCGGTTCAAATACACCGTGAAACCAACTTCACCACGGTCAGCCCCGTTCCGGTCAGTTCATCCCTCTCTCTCCCTCGTTTGAGCACTCTCATAGCTCTGTGATGCTTGCCGAGCCACCAATTCGAACTGAGAGACCACCAATCATTGGGAACGCGATCAAATGCTCATAGCCTTCGCGGTTCTCGTGGGCAGAATAGAATAGGTCACCATTTGTGCAATTAAGTTAGGGGAAATACTCTCTAGGTCAAGGATTTGGTTTAGTCCGAAGCTGAGCGCCGGTCTTGGCCCCCTCCGGCCGGTCTAGCTCGTCGGAGTTAAGCTTTCCGTGCGGAGCGCCGTCGAGGGCCAGTCGGTGTAGAGAAATAGAAACCAGAGGGCTTTTCTGCAACCTGTCAGCGACGTAGGGTAATAGTGATAGAAGCCAGTTCTGATTAGCCAAACCCCAAGGACCTCTGTGCAAAGTCTCCTTCGCGGGCGCGCGCACGCGTGCGCTTTTCCCTCTGGACTGGGCCGCTTGGGCTGAAACCAGCCCAACACTATTTAGTCTTTTCCTTTTTCTTTTTCAGGAGAGCTTTGAAAATCTATAAAAAATTGTAGAAAAATCCTAAAATTGTCAAACCAATTTTCCTAGACTTCTTATTTTCCATAGTATTTAATAAAAATAGTTTCATGATTTTTAGATTAAATAAGGAATTTTAAGGCATTTAAACTAGCTTAAACCATTAGTTCTGGATTTTTAGGAGATAAATGGTAATTCTAAAAATGCCCAAACTTTTTATATGAGTTCTACATGTTATTTAGAAGCCTTGGGTAGAATTTGGTATGATTTGGGCCTTGTTTGATAACTAGAACCCAAAACCCCCACCCCTGCCCTGTGAACTCCTTTACTGACTCTGGAAACCCTAAGTTCTCGGAGTTCCGTGAAGGAAAATTGTATTCAAGACCTTAGATAATAAATTCTTATTATCTTTGCACTCTCATGAGCATTACATGGCATCCATTCTTATATACACATATGTATGATTATGTTTAGAAAACGAAGAAGAGATCGAAGTGACTAAAGAGAAGACACCACCACCTTTGGAATCTCAGGCAGGGACTTGTCTCTACTTTGACATCTACGGGCCTGAGCCTGACTCACCTACTAACGAAGGCAAGCCCCGGTGCATTTGCCACCTTCCTTGATGTTTTTAAAAGCTTTCTCACTTGATTGATGCATTAGGTGATAGGAGTTGAATGCTTAAACAATTCCTGCATTACCTTCCTTGATCTTTGATTACCTTCCTTGATACCCTGTTTCACAAAAGGTTTCATTATGCTTAGTATTGCTCTAGCAAAACAAAAGGTTTTGTTTTACAAAAGATGATTGGCAATGTGGGTGGTATGTTTTTGAAAATAAAACTTGATGGTGAGACCATCACGGCCGTGATGGATTCAACATCGGAAAAGATGTACCTCTGCCAGGTACCAAGTTTTTGGGTTTAAATGATTAAGCTGAGACCGGGCGGGTGACTTGCACGAGAAGAGAGTCTCGGTGTAGTGGCTCCGTCTGAGTCGATTAAGGACCGTCTCGATGTAGGCCTGATGACCGAGGACCCTTTAACTGGTCACATGCCTCGTCATGGGTAAGCTTTGCCTCGGGCAGACTAAGGCCAGAATAAGATAACACGAAATGGGCGTGGAGCGGTGGCGAGAGTAGCGTGTACCCTCCGTAGCAAGAGGCTGGACGGTGGTGTATCTGTGCTCTCGGTTTGCGTGAACCTGATCTGGTCTTAAGAACCCCGGTGGCGGGTTGACATATGCAAGGGTTAAGTGCTACATATGTCGTGTGATTGGAGATCCTCAGCTAAGTATAATCGATTCGGATCACCGTACCTTCGCGGTTATGAAGAGTTGGTCACTGACTTACACGTAGCAATCCAGTGAAGATGAGGGGTTGATAAGAAGTTGGCTAGCGCAGGTCAAGTGCTTGAACTAGGTTAGCAAGAACTCTAGATATAAGTAAGTTTACCTAACTTGACAATAAAACTGGATTTTTAAGGATCCACTCTTAGTAAGCAATTACGCAAAACAGAGTCTTTGATCTTGAGGTACCCTACCTTGACTCCCTTATAACCAGCATACCCTTGAGAGTCTTTTCTTTAGTCGGGTAAGACTTGCTGAGTAGTTCCATACTCAGGGTTTATTCCCTCGTTGTTTTAGGTGAGGAAGCAGCAAATTTTTGTTGCTTTTGTACCAAGATGGTTCCAAATGAAGAAAAACAAGAGTGAAGCTGCAGGAGGACCTGGTCCTCCATAAGAAACTTTTATGTAAGAACTTATCGGGAGGAGTTTTTGCCTCCCTTGGTAATGTAATAAAACTACTCAGCACTCGTTTTATACTCTGGTCTGTAATAAGTAACTTAATCTTACTTTCTAAATAAATGTAAATTTATGTAATCACTTCCGCATTTCGATATCTCCGATGTTCTGTAATGTCTGCAAGACGGGTGATACATTCCTGGAAAGGTAATAAAGAAGATACCGAACTTGTCAAGTGATTTAGGAACATCTACAGGGTTGTCTGATGTCTGTTGGACAAGGACAACTGTAGGTGGGCCTAATGACTTGGGAGGTTCCGTCACATGCACCGGACTGTCCGGTGGTGCACCGGACATGCCACATGAAATAGCCGTTGAAGATAGCCATTGGAGCTTCCGAAGATGGCACACCGGACAAGGTGCACCGGACGGTCCGGTGTGCACCGGACAACCCATGTTCGCTTGTTGTAATTTGGCCATAACGTTTAGCTCTGAACTCCGATTTTGATGATCTTGTACTTTTTGGAAAGCTTATGAAATTATCTACATCTCAGAGTTGAAGCCATACCAGTTTGAGAAAATTTGGCACACCGGACAGTCTGGTGTGCACCAGACATCCCATATGCTACCCTTGTTTTTTCAGCATTTTTGACTTCGTATGGTGGGCAATTCCGAACTCGGGTTTTGATGATCTTGGACTTTTTGGAAAGATTATAAAATTATCTACATCTCAGAGTTGAAGCCATGTAAGTTTGAGTAGATTTGGTTTTGTGAAATACTTCCAATTTAGTTAGCCCTTCCTCTCAACTTTGTCAAGTTCACTTTTGTTTTGCATCTTTGTATCTCACTTCTACTTCTTGATGTGTTGGACTCTTAGCATTTATAAAGTGTCTTCAATATGACTTTGTAATGTCTTCTTTGAGGTGCTGCATCCTTATTAGAGCCTCAGCCCAATCCACTTCGCATCCTGTGAACTACAACACACAAACACTTGGAAAATACATTAGTTCACAGGTTGTGTTAATCATCAAACACCAAAATCTATTAAGCCAAATGGCCCAGGGTCCATTTTCCTTACAGTCTCCCATTTTTTGGTAATTGATGACAACACAACCAAAGCAAGCAAATATTACAAACATTTGAATATAAATATACAATCTACTTGCTAGGAAGCATGTTTGTACCCATAATGTGAGATTATGGACTTAAGCCTCCCCCTAACTCCATAATTCACTTACTTCCTATTTTAGACCAAAATGCAAAAACTACTTGAAAGATCAAATTTTAATTTGGTGGTGTTTGGTCTTTGATAACATTTTCATTGCTTTGGTCCCTACAACTTCTCCCCCTTTGGCATCAACCACCGAAAAGGAAGACATTAAAAGTAGATAGGAAGTAAACAAAAACTTGCCCTCATAAAGAATTTGTCAATTGATACCAATTGTAGGATACCAATTGAAACCACTTGAAGGATGCCATCAAATGATTACTCCCCCTAAATGATTGTTCTCTTTTAGAAAGAAAATTTCTCCCTTTTTTAGAGACGAAGAAATATTCCCCATGATAGAGATCTTCTACTTAGGAAAAAGCATGTGAAAATTAGAGGTGCAAGACATGATTTGAATAGACTAACTTCCCTTATGCATAGGTAACAGAATATGAGTTAACCACTTATGCATTTTTAGCAACATGGAAGTATATGATATGAAATATAGTCTAATCAAATATTGGAGAAGACATGTAAATGATACAAGATGTTGTCTCAAAAGATATCGATTGAAATTCAATGGCGAGCTTGAGAGACATGAGAGTTCTTGGAGATTTTGTAGTGGAAGATTGTTGTCTTTCTTCGAGGACCTCATTTTCCTTACAATGAGACTATCACATGAAATAGACTTGAAAAGGTGTTAGTCTCAAAGTATTAGATTATAGAGTAACCTCCCCCTGAAGGTGTGCATACAAGTTTTGAATACTTGTAGGAGACATGCACTTTGATTTGATATCAAGAGGGGCAAATATCTATAATCCTAACTTTGGCACATATAAGTTAAATGATACAAATTGTAGAATACAAGCGTTTTACACTTGTAGCATTTGAGAATATCAATTGATGTATTATTTACTATGGAGTGATATAGAAGCTATGTGCTGTGCTTAAATAAACGTTTTAAGCCATGTAGGTTTGCTTAAGTATATGAATTGAAAGCAGGGAATCCTACCATGTGATTTACCTAGTATGGATACATTTAAACAAAAGTAAATACCAAATGTAATACTAGGCATGAAAGGTAAACTAGATACACATATCTAAAAAACAAGAAATACAATAAATCTAGTTACCTTAGTCATGGGTGGGAAATTTGGGTTCAAATTTTTCACTAACCCACTTGGCAATTAAACTTGATCCAATATGATGTATCTCATGATATACATCCCAACTTTGCCAAGTCTCCAAATTTCTCGTTACCTTCGGTCCACTCACTTCCCTTTCAGGATCCAAACCTTCTTAGTGCTTTTCATGGTTGAAATTATTTCCTTTGGCACCCAGATGCGTTTGGCCCCCTTTCCTTTGTTGGCTTGCTTGTTGGCCTTGATTGCTATCACCTTTCCATTCTTTTTCTTCTTGATCAAATATGGTGTAGCAGCCTTTTTGTCCACCTTTTTGATGTAGGTGTTGGAGATTTTGCTTGATGGCTTTTGCTTGTGTTTATGCCTTTGCTTATCCCCGGTCATCGCCTTGCATTGGAAAGACTTATGGCCTTCCATGTGGCATAGCCTACAAATCACAGTTTCTCCCTCCATAGGCTTGCTCACTCCCGCAGTGGTGTTATCCTGTGAAGGTTGGATTTATTTGGCTTTGCCTTTCTTGTCATACAAAGCCTTGCCAAGGCGAGCCACTTCTTGCTTTAATTGTTCATGTTGGGGGTCTGCTTCATTGCCGAAGGTCCTGAAAGAAGAAGCACCTTCGGAAGAGCAACACAGAAGCAGCGCCGAAGCTACCATCCAGGGAGCTTCGGCATAGTAACGCACCTTGAGACGAAGGGTTGCACTGACTTAAAGATGCAAAGACTGATCGACCCATGATAATTTGTGTCTTTATTGTAACCAGTTATAAGGGATATAAATGTAAACTCATACAGGCTGCGCCCTGTGTCTATAAATAGGTGAACAGTACCACCGTACTGTACACACTGAATAGTATTTTCCCTATTGCGTCACGCTTGAACCTTTCACCTTCTGTCAACCGAAGGTATAGACGTAACTCAATATTGTTTATGTTCATTTACTTTAATGTATAAAAGACATAAATAAAATCATATGATTATTTATGTCATGTTCTACGTTTTATATGCTTTAGTGGGGGCTAGTTTTCTTCCCCTTAAAATTAGAAATCACTTTCATCCCGAAACAATAAAAAGTTGAGATCCTGTTGCATCCTTAAGGTTTTACTTAGCATTAGACTTTGGAAAAAATAACCTTCATCAGAAATCACTTTCATCCGAAACAATAAAAAGTTGAGAGAAAAATTTACCTTAAAATTAGAATAGAACAAGCTACCAGCGATATGCTGCCGCCGGTACCTACTGAGGTCGGTTTCAAGCTTCGGAAAGCCAACACTCTTCGTTAGGGTTTTGATAATCTTTGCTCCGGTGCGATCTCGGATGCATCCTAAGGCTTCTTCCCCAACACCACCAAAAAGCAAGGCCCCCAGTTGATAGCCACAGGATATTGTGTACTCCTGAAGTTCCTTTTTCTCGGCCTTGGTCAATTCTTGATCAATTATATTTCGAAAATTAAATTCTTCTTTCTCCAAAGTATCTTCAGCAATCTTCTTCCCTTTTTCTGGCACTGTAGTCAGGACTTCTTCTGCAGAAGCAGTAGCCACCTCCGTAGCCAAATCCAAGAGCACTCTATCAATATTAGATAATGTACTCTCTAAGTTGGCGGCTTCGGCAGTGGCAGTTTTGGCGCTGGCGGCTTCGGCAGTGGCAGCTTCGGCGCTGGTGGCTTCGGTAGTGGCAGCTTCGGCGCTGGCAGCTTTGGTAGATGGTACTATCTTTGATGCTGAGGCCCACGGCGGTGTTTTCTCAATAGCTTGCATAACAGTGACAATCCTTCGTTTTTTGGCTCAACCGCCTTCTTTGTTGCCGAAGGACTGTCCTTCTTCTGTAAAAGCTTTATCAGTTGCGGCCCCAGAGGACTTAGCAGCTTGATAGGTAGGGATTCAGTCATTACCTTTAGAATTTCCTCTACTTCTACAGCAGAAGGCATTGAAGGAGTTTCTTCCTCTATCTCAGTTGTTTTTGGCTTCGGAGATGCGGATTTTCTCTTCTTCGATGCAGGAGCAGCCACTTTTGGCTCAGGGCTGGATTTTCTTTTCTTCGCAGCTTCCTCATCTTCTTTCACCAACCTAGCAGCTTGTCTACTTAAAATACTAACAACCCTCTTTCTTTTTTGCCCTTCGGCACCCTTGTTCAATCACTCATAGTCAGGGTAGTCAAAATTCAAGGCATCCATAACCTGATTCAACCTTCGCTTTGGTCTGGTGCCGAAGGCCGCAGTCATCAGCTGATCCTCTTTTCTAGTGTAATTTCCCAATACTTCATTACACACTGTTTCAATCATTTCCAACCACTCCTGGCAAGGTTCTTTAAATTGTTTTTCAAATTTAAACCGATAAGGAAGTCGCACAAGCTCAAGTCCCTTCTTCGTTCCTTTTAACTTCGGCATGCTAAATTCGCTCAAAGTCGGAGATGTTTTGTTAGCCAAATATTCTTGAACTAGATCCCTCATGCTTATCTGTTCGGCTACCACCCTAAATTCTGCCACAGCTTGTTGGCATGGTGATCCTGGTGTCATGCGGCACAAGGGCCTAGTCAACCCGAATTTCAAACTCAACGAGCTTAGCACTAGCGTCTTTAGCTTCTCCCTCTTCTTCTCATCAGCCTTGACATAGAACCACTCACTTATCTAGCCGGTTGGCCACTTAGTGCGATAACTAAGTACAGGGGCCTTCATATCTTTGTGATAAGCGAAGTTGTAACAGCCAAAGTTTTCATGTAGCCCGTCTTCTCTAGCCTTCGTCTGGTAATGCAGCTCGTGCACTCGGTAGAAAGCTTCGGCATTTGGCTCCACTCCTTGGCTTCGCAGAGCCCAGATAAAAACGCTGAGCCTAACGATAGCGTTAGGGGTCAGCTGATGAAGATATATTTCATAATTATTCAAAACTTCGCCAATCATCTCATTCAAGGGAAACCGCAATCCTGCTCTAAAGAAACTCTTGAAAACTACCACCTCATCGTCTTTTGGTGTCGGAGTGGTTTCATCCCTAGCAAAACGAATCAGCTTCTTCTCAGTCTCCCTGAAATAGCCTAGCTTTATCAGCATGGGCATATCGGATTCAGAAATGGTAGATTCTCCAAAATCCAAGTGGCTAGGTTTTGACAGGACCAGAATGCTATAGTATTCTTCTTCTTCATTAGCGATTTCTCCCTCAACATCTTGTTTAGTTTCAGCAGCAGCTACACCTTGTTCGGTGGCTTCTGTTACAACCAATCCCGATTGCCTCATAACTTCGGAAATCAGGGCTATTTCGGTGGCTTCGGCCTCTTCTCCGTCACGGGTCACCCTAGCAGTTGAACATACTCTGGCCATCAGGTGTTGAATTTCTTGCAATTCTTACGAATGTTGATAATTTTTGATGTTTTGACGAAGCTCCTTCTTATGTCGAAGCTAAATCAAAATGGTGTTTCGCTTGCGAATGCGATGAGAAAGCTTCGGCTATGGTTAAAATTTTCGACAGCACAATAGTGCAATGGCAATGAATGCTGTGATAACTTCATACCTACCCCTCTATTTATATAGTGCTGCAGGTTTGAAGGTGAATCGTCAAATCGCCTGCACCCGCTGAACAGTCATCCACACCCACTGAACGGTGGACCACGCCTCGTGGGAGATGAATCGCCAGATCGCGCGTACCCGCAACATGGTGGGTGTGGCAGAACCACCCGAATTATTCCAGCTTAAGTGCCTAAGTCACGCCTCAGGGGCCGTAACACACTTAAATCGGAATAACCTGTCAGTCCCTCAGATCTAGTCTGATAGAGCCACTTAACCAGGATCAAATTCCACAATCTCACTCGAAGGTGAGTCACAGAAGAAATACAATAAAACAGGAAACCTTAATTTAAGTGCTGAATTATTACATAGATCGGAGTTTTTGAGTAGCAAATAAGAGTTCAAAAAATAAAATGCAGCGGATAATCAATGTCGTCGGTATCGAGGGATTGGGCAAGGCCTAGCCCACTACTCCTCGTGCTCCTCTCCTGCTGGGGCAACATCCCACTCGACCGTCCAACCCGGTGGCAGGGTGGTAGGCCAAGTCACACCATCAACCATTTCCTGAATGGTACCTGCAAAAATTATGCCACAAGCAAGGCTGAGTATACTAATACTCAGCTAGACTTAACCGGTGTGAGGAGTCTACCCCTCTACCTCTAGACTATGCAGCTGTTTGGCTGAGGGGTTTAGTTTGCCAAAAGCACTAGCTGTTTCTAAAATCAATTTTTAGCTTTTCAAATTCTATCATCATTAGCTTAGCTAGATTTGCTCCTTCTAAGCATACATGGTGACAAGCATTTAGTTCAATCAACAAGTTATCTCATGTAACCTCATTTCACTTCTTACTCGATGCAGTACAAGGGGTCAAGCAGTCTCATTAGTTGCGAGAAGCAGACGATTCGAATCGAGTTTTTATCCTTGCAAGGTAAACCTAAACACACAGCATGTCAGGGTACCCTGACCCCACACATGACAGCCGTCCCCATCGATCCCCCATTCGCGTCCAGGCCTCACCGCCTTGGCATACAATGCTCCACTGACCCCGGCTGCCGCCGTGTAGTGACCGCACTTGTACCCACCATAGCTAGCATGGGAGACCCAGTCTCATGTCGCATGAGGGATAAATTCCGCGCCCGGCTTCACTCAGGTACTAGGTTTACCGGTTACCATTTTTCCCGGCATGTGCTTAGTACGTTCAAAAGCTTGACTCAGGTATCCACACATTAATCCTTAATTCTTTTTCCCGTCTCATGGACAAGGCATCCTCTCTAGATCCAAGTCCATAGACTAACACATATCCCGTTATCAAGATGAATACAATCAATTCCTGACCTCGCGCGAGTGCTAGAAAAATCACTCGACTTCTACCGAGATCCTGATTAGCAAGCAGCTACTCGGCCTAGCATACTAGTATTCATCTCAAAAAGGAATCCTAAGTTCATGCAACTAGAGGTTTCAAGCAACTCCTACACTTAAGTGCACATTACAATCCTACAAGCATTAAGTGTAGTAAAATAGCATATAATAATATGGTTATGCATAAAACCGGGGCTTGCCTTCAATTGCTGGGGCTGCGGGGAGATCCTCAATAGCAGCCTCTGAAGCCTGCTCCTGGTCCTCCTCTTGGACATGTCCTTGCTCGGGGATGAGCACGTACTCTCCGTCGGCAAGATTACAATCTAATGAATGCAATGCGTAAGATACATGCATGATATGATATGTGCTTTTAGAAATTACAACTTTGGAGGTGTATGATCTTCTTGAGTTACACAAAGTTAACTTTACTTATGTAAGACCCTTGGGTGGTATACTTGGTAAATTGGGTTCAACTTCATCTAAGGTAAGTGGTAGGTTATTTTTGGGGTTCCACTGAATTCTTTTTAAACCTTAGTGAGAATTGATAAGTACTTAAGTTAGACTTATTGGGGTGGAGTTTATTTCTTCTTTCCTTTTCTTTTATTCTCTTAAATGTTTTGGAGTGGGTTTGAACTACAAGTTGCTTTTATAAAATTCTAAAAATTCTGCAAAAATTACAGTGGCTTGGTACTGGTGTATGTTTCTCTGTCTCAAAAATTGGGGATCAGAAAGTGAATGATTTTCTCTGGACACAATTATCAAATTTTAGGGCAGAAGGGGTGCTTTGAACTACAACTATTATTTAACAGTGGGTAATTCTCTAAAACTTATTTTTGCTGGCTTTTAGGTGTCATAACATGATTTGGTACAAACTTCTAGTCATTAATACCTTTTAGTTATTTTACTATGGTTTTCTCAAGTTTCTAGCCACATTGGTGCTTTCTACTACCACTATATTTAAAAAATATCAAACAACAGAGTTCTTATTTTTCTTGGTTTTTGTTTTGCGCAAGAGCAATCATTCTGAAGTTTGGCATCTTTTTGCTTAAGGGAAGGGGTGGTATGCATTATTTGAGTTAAGTGGCCTTTCTCTTAAATCATTAGCAATAGGTAAGAGTTTGCTTCTTTTTCATGGGTTTGCATTTTTCTCTGGTGGTTTATCTCATTATGGACTTAGTCAATTTTTGGTTGCCCATTATCACATTATTAGGGATTGTTCATGACTTATTTGGAAAATGCCTCATTATCATTTTATATTTATTTTCTTCACTTAAAAGGTTGGGCTGAGGTGTTCTTTATTTTTGTAGTGGGGCTCTGGTGGTTGTAAGTCCAATGGATTTTTATTATCTATTTTGGGTATAGTTTTGTAATTCTAATAATTGTTTTTCAGTTCAAATAATGCTAAATAAAGCATTGTAATTTAAAACTGATTTGGACTAATGGTCTCCCTATTTTTCCTAGGTTCTTTGTTACATAAGCAAACTAGGAAAAATAATTTTAATCATTGTTCATTAATTTCTAATGCCTTTCTGATCTTTTCTAAGTTTTGGGCAAAATAGCTTTAAATGAATATCTACATCATATTTTTCAATGCTGGGGTTCCTACTATTTTTAAACAGTGTCTAAGTGAGGTTTGAACATCTACAAATTTTCTTAGGTTCAGTATAGAAGAAAAACTAATTTTCCTTAATTAAACAAGGTTTAGTAAGTTTCTGTTTTTAATTTTAAACACAAAAATTCAGAACAGAAAGCATAGGGTTTATCATTTTTAAATGATAGTTCATAATATTCAGGAGCTAGCAAAATTAGTTTGACAACTTTTTATTAAGAATTCATCAAGTTATGGGTTTTCTAAGTTATCTGGTCATTTAAAAAGATTAACAGAATTGATTTAATGGAAAACCACTTTGCACTGGGGTCCCTGGCGGGCATTTGAAGTTTTCTTCGCAGATCAGTCCCTGGGCTACTATTCACATGGGTCACTGACGTTACAGAAAACCCCTCGGGTTCTACAAATCCTAACCCAAGGTCCTTCTCCTAGCTTAAACAGTAACCGCGGCGGAAGAAATGGCGGTGGGGCTTATCGGCGGCGAGATTGCTTCGGTGAAGTGGTCGAGGACGTAGGGGAGGTCTCGAGGATCACAACGGTGTGCGGGTCGCCGTCGGGGATGACCGGAGTTGGCCGGTCCACGTGCGCAGGCGGGGATGCTCGTCGGCGGCGAGGAGTCCAGCATGCTCACGGCGAGATAGTTCAATTGGACGAGTCAGAGAGGTTCACGGGATGCCAGAGAAGATATGGGTGCAAGGAATTGGGCAAAGACTCACCGGTTAGCTCTGTCCACGCGCGGCGGCGAAAGACCGAAGTCCGGTGAGGTCGATCTCGGGCCTCCGGTGAAGTCCGGCCTGGTCCGAGGGCTTGGGAAGCTTCACGGGCCACTGGCGGAGCTAGCCAAAGCACTGGCTCGACTTGGGGGTGGCTGGAGTGGGCTGGCCACGACGGCCGAAGCTCTGGCGGCAATGGCGGGCAGAATTGAGCTCGCCGGAGCTAAGGAGAGGGGGTTGGCCGGTGAAGGTGAACGCGGGGTGAAGTGAGGCGCGCCCGGGGAGGCTTTATAGGCGCGGGCGAGCACGGCCGAGGGCGGGGCTCTGACATGCGCTCGGGGCGTGCACGGCGAACGCCAGTGCACGCTCTGGCGCCTGGCACAGCGTCGAGCACGAGGCAGCGCAGAGAGAGGTCAAGTTCAAACGCGGATTGGGCCCAAATCTTTGAGATTAAGGCCACGATCCCATTGAGAGATCTCTTCCTCTCAGGTCCCTTTGTCGTTTGTGTGTGGAGGCTAGCAAGTTTCGCTGACTGGATTAAGAGATAGAGAGGGGAGAAATCATGTTTGTCTCACTGCCACACACAGGGAGAAGATCTCTGGTTTGGCATGTCCGAGGCACGTGTCCCAATGCCATCTCCTGGCACATGACAGAGGGGTTAATTAGGCACATTTTTGTCAATGGGGCCATTAGGATTCGAGTTAGGGATCAAGGTGAACATCCTTGATCTTTGGCTCAAGGTCTGAATTTCAGAATTCTGAATTTCAGAATTCCCATTAAGTCCCCACATGAGAAGCTTGATTTGGGGTTTTAATTGAGTTATTTTGGCTAAGCTTTCTCAACCTTTCTTGTTGCTTATTAAATATACTTCAATTTTTATAATTGGCTCAAGTCATAATTTTAAAAATTTTCATACCCTTTTCCTTATTTTCTTGAATTTTGCTCATGGGCTCACTTAGGGTTTTTATTAGGGTTACAACATTCTTACCTTTTGAAAGACCCATTTGTTTTGATCATGATACTTTTAAGTATATGCTTGGTGAATTCTTTATTCTTAAGTTAGTTTGATGCTCATGCTTACTTTGGTTCACATAAAATGATGGTTCTTGGTTTGGCATTTTAAGAGAAACCCTAGGTGACACTGGGGTGTCACAGCCTTCCCCCCTTAAAGGAATCTCGTCCCGAGATTCGGGCCAGAGTCCTCCCAGGGTGAAGCGAAGGGTGAGACTTATAGGAAATGGGTGATTATTGTTATTATTAGGGTAAAACTGCTCTTCGAATGTCATTCTCTTTGCAACTTCAGAAGGAAGCCCTTTTTAAGTTTTACTTCATAGTTACTTCATTCAGAATTAAGATCATATTTTTGGAAATTAGGTTCGAAGGGCAGAAGGAGGGGTTGGGGGTGATTACGTACCAGCTTCCTTAGGTAGGCAATCGGGGAAGTTGGATCTTAAGAATTCCTCGGTTTCCCAAGTAGCTTCCTCCTCTAAGTGATTACTCCACTGGACCTTGTACATCTTGATCGATTTAGCCCGAGTTGATCTTTCTTTGCAATCCAGAATCTTGGAGGGGTACTCTTGGTACGATAGATCTGGCTCTATCTCCAATTCTGGCTCTGCTATGATCTCGGTCGGCAATCGAACACACTTCTTCAGCTGAGATACATGGAATACACTGTGAATGGCAGACATCTTTGAAGGTAACTTCAGCTTATATGCCACGGGTCCACATGCTTCTATGATCTCATAAGGTCCAATGTAACAAGGGGCTAGCTTGCCTTTGATCCCAAACCTCTGCACTCCTTTGGTGGGTGATACCTTGAGGTATACAAAACTTCCCACCTCGAACTGGAGAGGTTTCCTTCTTCTATCATGGTAACTCTTCTGCCTGGCCTGAGCAGCTTCTAGATTCTTCCTGATTAGTTTGACCTTCCTTTCGGCTTCAGTCACTAAGTCAGGTCCAAAAACTTCTCTCTCTCCAGGTTGAGACCAATTGAGTGGTGTCCTGCACCTTCTTCCATAGAGAGCTTCAAAAGGTGCCATCTTTAGGCTGGATTGATAACTATTGTTATAAGCAAACTCTGCCAAGGAGAGGTGCTTATCCCAGTTCTTGCCACAATCGATTGCACAAGCTCTCAGCATATCCTCCAGGATTTGGTTTACCCTTTCCGTCTGACCATTAGTCTGTGGGTGGTAAGCTGAACTCCTGATTAGCTTGGTTCCCAAAGACTCTTGCAATTGTTCCCAAAATCTGGCAACAAATTGGGCTCCTCGGTCAGAAACAATGGTCCGAGGTAATCCGTGCAAACACACGATCCGGTCAATATACAATTCTGCATACTTCTGAGCCTTATCAGTGGTGTGCACAGGAAGAAAATGTGCCACTTTCGTCAGTCGGTCCACAATAACCCAAATCGAATCATGATGACGAGAGGTGTTGGGCAGACCCACAATGAAATCCATGCTGATGTCATCCCACTTCCACGAAGGTATAGACAGGGGTTGCAAAGCTCCAGCTGATTTCAAGTGGCTTGCCTTTATCCTCTGACAGGTGTCACATTCTGATACATACTGGGCTATCTCCCTCTTCATTCTGGTCCACCAGTACAAAGACTTCAGATCATGGTACATCTTGGTGCTTCCCGGATGCATAGAGAATTTGGAGAGATGAGCCTCATCCAAGATTTTCCTCTTGAGGTCCTGGTCCTTAGGAATCACCAATCTGCTTTTGAACCATAACACACCCTTTTCATCCTGGCGGAAACAATTATGCTTCTCAACCTTCTGATGGAGATTCTTCTTGATAATTTGCACTCCCTTGTCACGGAGCTGGGCCATGATAATCTGGTCTTGCAAAGCTAGCTCAACAGAAATGTGAGACAACAAACCAGAAGGAATCACTTCAATTTGCATCTTGCTCAATTCATCACACAAGGTGTTAATGCGAGAATCCATCAGGATACAATTGCATTGCATCTTCCGACTCAAGGCATCTGCTACCACATTAGCCTTTCCTGGGTGATAATGTACCTCCAGGTCATAATCCTTGATCAGCTCTAGCCATCTTCTCTGCCTCATGTTGAGATCAGCCTGAGTAAAAATGTACTTAAGGCTCTTATGATCAGTGAAGATGTTGCAGTGGGTTCCCATTAAATAATGCCTCCACATCTTTAATGCATGAACCACTGCTGCCAACTCGAGGTCATGAGTGGGATAGTTTTGCTCATGAGGCCTGAGTGCTCTTGAGGCATAAGCAATGACTCGGTTGTCTTGCATCAAAACACAACCTAGTCCGGTGCCAGAGGCATCGCAATATACATCAAAAGGCTTGCTGTTGTCGGGTTGTGCCAATACTGGTGCTGTGGTCAGATGCTGCCTTAATGCATGGAAGGCATCTTCGCACTTCTGACTCCAAACAAATTTGGCTTCTTTCTTCAGCAACTCAGTTATAGGCTTCGCAATTCGAGAGAAGTCCGGAATAAATCTTCGGTAATAACCAGCTAATCCCAGAAAACTCCGAATCTGACGGACAGTTGTTGGTGGCTTCCAGTTCATCACTTCTTGCACTTTATCAGGATCAACAGCTATTCCAACCTGAGAGATAGTGTGACCCAAGAATTTGATTTCCTTTAGCCAAAAATCACACTTGGATAACTTGGCATAAAGGTGGTGCTCTCGCAGACGTTGAAGCACTACATGCAAATGCCCGGCATGTTCTTCTTCGTTCTTTGAGTACACCAAAATGTCGATGAAAACCACTACGAACTTGTCCAATTCCGACATGAAAACAGAATTCATCAGATACATGAAATATGCTGGTGCATTTGTCAGCCCGAATGACATCACCAAAAATTCATATAGCCCGTATCTGGTTGAGAATGCCGTCTTTGGAATATCACTTGCTCGTATCTTGATCTGATGGTAGCCAGAGCGAAGGTCTATCTTGGAAAATACCTTGGCCCTGACCAACTGGTCAAAAGGAACATCAATACGAGGCAAAGGGTACTTGTTCTTGATAGTTACCGCATTAAGAGGACGGTAATCTATACACAGCCTCAAGCTTTCATCCTTCTTCTTCACAAACAGTGCTGGACATCCCCAAGGCGAAGTACTTGGGCGAATAAATCCCTTATCCAGCAACTCTTGCAATTGCTTCTTCAATTCTGCCAACTCAGCGGGTGGCATTCGGTAGGGCCTCTTGGAAATTGGGGCCGTTCCCGGTTGCAACTCGATGGTGAATTCAATATCCCGGTCTAGTGGCATTCCTGGCAATTCATCAGGGAAGACATCTGCATACTCGCAGACCACTGGGATCTTCAGAGGTAACTCCGTCATAGAGAAAGCACATGACTGAGTAGAACCTTGACTAGGCAGAATTAAGGTGAAGTTCCCGCAGAACAGAGAATTAACTTCCACGGTACGGCTGGCTACATCAAGCACAACTTGGTGCAAGGTCATCCAATTTGCTCCTAGAATAATGTCCACATTTTCCAATCCCAACAAAAGAAGAGTGGTTTTGATGATGTGGCTTCCCAGTTGAATAGGCACACTTTGGTTTAATTGATTAGTTGCAATTTTACCCCCAGGTGTGACTATCATGAATGACCCTTTAGAGTGAGAGAATGGCAGTTTACATCTAGCACTGAACTTCTGGCTAATGAAACTATGAGATGCACCAGAATCAAACAGAATTAAAGCAGGTTGATTATAAACTGAAAACATACCGGTCATGATAGGAGCTCCTTCAGGTACTTCCTCCAGAGTAGTGAAGTTGAGCTTCCCTTGCCTGACTTGCACCTTCTGCTTTCTTCCCTTGTCTTGATTTGGTGCTGACATCTGCCTCTGCTGGTTCCTGGGACAATTCTTGGCATAGTGGCCCACATTGCCACAAGTGAAACACTTGTTCCCATTGCCCAGGAGGAACTGCTGCTGCTGCGGAGGCTGATTGTTCCTTGGGGCGGGAGCTGGAAAGCGGTTGGGTGCCGGCTGCTGCTGCTGCTGAGGTGGCCTGATCACCCATCTGCCTGCCTGCTGCTGAAAACCCCTGCTCTGATTGTGAGAAACAATTCGGAACCTCTGAGCCTGAGCGGATGGTGCTGCCATTGGTGCCTTTCTCTTCTTCTCTGCCCGGTGAGCAACAATGCAATCCTCCTGGGAGATGGCCATGTTGACCAACTCATTGAAGCTATCAGCCCGGACAGTGTTGAGTTGTTCCCGCAGCTTGGTATTGAGACCCCTGCGGAAGCGATCTCTCTTCTTTTCATCAGAATCAGCATGATACCCTGCATACTGGCATAAGTCGTTGAAGGCTTGCGCATATTGCAGTACCGTGCGGGTTCCTTGATTAAGGGCCAGAAATTCATTCAACTTCCGATCAAGAATGCCAGCTGGGATGTGGTGTCCTCTGAAGGCAGTCTTGAATTCCTCCCAAGATACTTCACGATCAGCGGGGAGCATAGCACGGAAGTGGTCCCACCAAGTCCGAGCAGGGCCGCGAAGCTGCTGTGCGGCGAAGCGAGCCTTGGCCTCATCAGGGCAGTCTCCTGTGAGGAGGGGAAACTTGGACTCGACGACGCGGAGCCACACGTCGGCGTCCAACAGATCCTCTGCCTTGGTGAACAAGGGCGGCTGCGTGCTCAGAAACTCCTGGTAAGTTGCCATAGCCGAAGGTCGCTGATGCTGGCCTCCACCATGCTGTTGAGGGTGGGGCTGGCGCTGCAAGAGCTGTCGCAGAATCTCATTCTGCTGGGCCATCAGCTCCTGCACTGTGGGAGCTGGAGGAGGTGGCGGGGGAACCTGCTCATTATGCTCGCGACGCTACCTAGCTGCCATCTGAAAACAGAGATTGTCGCCATTGTTATCCCAACTCACAGTTTCGAACGACAAGATATCATCTCATATGGAAGGAAAAATGCCATAATCATAATATTAGGTTCGAAATGAAGGTAACATGGTGACAAATATCCCACAGATTTCAAAAGTTCACAGGGTTACATCAATCAGGGGAAAGTACCCATAAGCCTAGTCCAAAATCTGACATTAACTAAGCTCGCATAGGTTTCTATCCGCCTAAAAGTGTCGAAGTGACTGCTTAACCCTGAGCGGTGGAAGCGACACTGGATACGGGTGAAGGAGGCATCACGGAGGTAGTCCCATTGGCACCAGGAGCTGGTCCTAGCTCCTCGGGAGCCTCTTCTCCCTCGCTTCCTGCTTCATTGGCCTCCATCTCCAGGTGGTGCATGTCCAAGTGGTCATTCGCTCCTTCGAGTTCCCTCTGCACATCGTGAAGCTGGTTCTCCAAGACATCAATAGTGTTGTCCCGGATCTCCACCTGCTGCTCCAAGGTGGTATTGCGCTGGCTCAACCTCTCCACCTGCAGATCCTTCTCTACCAACTCGGTGGATAGATCAACCACAATATCTTCTCGACTGTCGAGTGTGAGCTTGGCAGTTTGAGCGGTGTTAGCAAGGAGTGCCATAGCATCGCTCTGAAGGGCCTGAAGGCGGTACAGCGCACTCATGTACTGAACGGTGATCCTCCCAACCAAGTTAGGATACATCGCCCACACATCCTTCACATGGCTCACACGGTTACACCACATGGGATCATCCTTCTTCTCAGCAGGGAAGAGTCCCAAGGGGTGCATTACCATCTCCAGGGGATGGTAGCCACAGAAAGTCATCAGAGTCTTCATGGCTGCTGCTTCAACGGTGTCGTCCGTCCTGAGTCCAATCGTCTCAGAATCAAGAGAACGCCAACCCGACTGAAGGGGATGAGCCTCCAAAGTCAGCCAGACCCGACAACGAGGTACCCGATGCTCCTCATACAACTGCACCGTGTACAAAGGGGGCGTAGGGTAACCGGCGGAGTTAAGCACTTCCCACAAGATGGAAGGAAAACCATCGCGAGAAAGGAAGTCAGAACTGAAATGAGAGTCTCCTCCACTGGCGGGGGTGGGTGAATTCATCTGCGGAAGGGAATCAAAGGTAAAGATTATGGTGGAAGGAAAAAGAAATAGAGAGCCCGGATGGTTTTAAAGAAAGTGGGTTAGCTCAAATTTTTAATTCCTCTTTGTGTTTTATAATGCATGCATGCTGGAAGTAACGTTGCCTCTCCAAAAATAGGGTGCTTTTTAGGGCATCCTTAGAAATATAAGTACTGGCCCATGGGGCCTAATTAGTTAGCCACCTATTTCTCCCTCTATGCCTAAGGCCTTTCGTCCTAGGTCTAGCGGTCTAGTCCTGACGATCCATAGCAGTTTCTAGGCAAGTTTTAGATTTTGAAATTTGGTATTCATGGTTTATTGTCCTTCTCTGTGGTGGAATTTGCTCCGATACCAGCTGTGGAAGAACCACCCAAATTATTCCAGCTTAAGTGCCTAAGTCACACCTCAGGGTCCGTAACACACTTAAATCGGAATAACCCATCAGTCCCTCAGATCTAGTCTGATAAAGCCACTTAACCAGGATCAAATTCCACAATCTCACTCGAAGGTGAGTCACAGAAGAAATACAATAAAACAGGAAACCTTAATTTAAGTGCTGAATTATTACATAGATCGGAGTTTTTGAGTAGCAAATAAGAGTTCACAAAATAAAATGCAGCGGATAATCGATGTCGTCGGTATCGAGGGATTGGGCAAGGCCTAGCCCACTACTCCTCGTGCTCCTCTCCTGCTGGGGCAACATCCCACTCGACCGTCCAACCCGATGGCAGGGTGGTAGGCCAAGTCACACCATCAACCATTTCCTGAATGGTACCTGCAAAAATTATGCCACAAGCAAGGCTGAGTATACTAATACTCAGCTAGACTTAACCGGTGTGAGGAGTCTACTCCTCTACCTCTAGACTATGCAGCTGTTTGGCTAAGGGGTTTAGTTTGCCAAAAGCACTAGCTGTTTCTAAAATCAATTTTTAGCTTTTCAAATTCTATCATCATTAGCTTAGCTAGATTTGCTCCTTCTAAGCATACATGGTGACAAGCATTTAGTTCAATCAACAAGTTATCTCATGTAACCTCATTTCACTTCCTACTCGATGCAGTACAAGGGGTCAAGCAGTCTCATTAGCTGCAAGAAGTAGACGATTCGAATCGAGTTTTTAACCTTGCAAGGTAAACCTAAACACACGGCATGTCAGGGTACTCTGACCCCACACATGACAACCGTCCCCATCGGTCCCTCGTTCGCGTCCAGGCCTCACCGCCCTTGGCATACAATGCTCCACTGACCCCGGCTGCCGCCGTGCAGTGACCGCACTTGTACCCACCATAGCTAGCATGGGAGACCCAGTCTCAGGTCACATGAGGGATAAAGTCCGCGCCCGGCTTCACTCAGGTACTAGGTTTACCGGTTACCATTTTTCCCGACATGTGCTTAGTACGTTCAAAAGCTTGACTCAGGTATCCACACATTAATCCTTAATTCTTTTTCCCGTCTCATGGACAAGGCATCCTCCCTGGATCCAAGTCCATAGACTAACACATATCCCGTTATCAAGATGAATACAATCAATTCCTGACCTCGCGCGAGTGCTAGAAAAATCACTCGACTTCTACCGAGATCCTGATTAGCAAGCAGCTACTTGGCCTAGCATACTAGTATTCATCTCAAAAAGGAATCCTAAGTTCATGCAACTAGAGGTTTCAAGCAACTCCTACACTTAAGTGCACATTACAATCCTACAAGCATTAAGTGTAGTAAAATAGCATATAATAATACGGTTATGCATAAAACCGGGGCTTGCCTTCAATTGCTGGGGCTGCGGGGAGATCCTCAACAGCAGCCTCTGAAGCCTGCTCCTGGTCCTCCTCTTGGACAGGTCCTTGCTCGGGGATGAGCATGTACTCTCCGTTGGCAAGATTACAATCTAATGAATGCAATGCGTAAGATACATGCATGATATGATATGTGCTTTTAGAAATTACAACTTTGGAGGTGTATGATCTTCTTGAGTTACACAAAGTTAACTTTACTTATGTAAGACCCTTGGGTGGTATACTTGGTAAATTGGGTTCAACTTCATCTAGGGTAAGTGGTAGGTTATTTTTGGGGTTCCACTGCATTCTTTTTAAACCTTAGTGAGAATTGATAAGTACTTAAGTTAGACTTATTGGGGTGGAGTTTATTTCTTCTTTCCTTTTCTTTTATTCTCTTAAATGTTTTGGAGTGGGTTTGAACTACAAGTTGCTTTTATAAAATTCTAAAAATTCTGCAAAAATTACAGTGGCTTGGTACTGGTGTATGTTTCTCTGTCTCAAAAATTGGGGATCAGAAAGTGAATGATTTTCTCTGGACACAATTATCAAATTTTAGGGCAGAAGGGGTGCTTTGAACTACAACTATTATTTAACAGTGGGTAATTCTCTAAAACTTATTTTTGCTGGCTTTTAGGTGTCATAACATGATTTGGTACAAACTTCTAGTCATTAATACCTTTTAGTTATTTTACTATGGTTTTCTCAAGTTTCTAGCCACATTGGTGCTTTCTACTACCACTATATTTGAAAAATATCAAACAACAAAGTTCTTATTTTTCTTGGTTTTTGTTTTGCGCAAGAGCAATCATTCTGAAGTTTGGCATCTTTTTGCTTAAGGGAAGGGGTGGTATGCATTATTTGAGTTAAGTGGCCTTTCTCTTAAATCATTAGCAATAGGTAAGAGTTTGCTTCTTTTTCATGGGTTTGCATTTTTCTCTGGTGTTTTATCTCATTATGGACTTAGTCAATTTTTGGTTGCCCATTATCACATTATTAGGGGTTGTTCATGACTTATTTGGAAAATGCCTCATTATCATTTTATATTTATTTTCCTCACTTAAAAGGTTGGGCTGAGGTGTTCTTTATTTTTGTAGTGGGGCTCTGGTGGTTGTAAGACCACTGGATTTTTATTATCTATTTTGGGTATAGTTTTGTAATTCTAATAATTGTTTTTCAGTTCAAATAAGGCTAAATAAAGCATTCTAATTTAAAACTGATCTGGACTAATAGTCTCCCTATTTTTCCTAGGTTCTTTGTTACATAAGCAAACTAGGAAAAATAGTTTTTATCACTGTTCATTAATTTCTAATGCCTTTCTGATCTTTTCTAAGTTTTGGGAAAAATAGCTTTAAATGAATATCTACATCATATTTTTCAATGCTGGGGTTCCTACTATTTTTAAACAGTGTCTAAGTGAGGTTTGAACATCTACAAATTTTCTTAGGTTCAGTACAGAAGAAAAACTAATTTTCCTTAATTAAACAAGGTTTAGTAAGTTTCTGTTTTTAATTTTAAACTCAAAAATTCAGAACAGAAAGCATAGGGTTTATCATTTTTAAATGATAGTTCATAATATTCAGGAGCTAGCAAAATTAGTTTGACAACTTTTTATTAAGAATTCATCAAGTTATGGGTTTTCTAAGTTCTCTGGTCATTTAAAAAGATTAACAGAATTGATTTAATGGAAAACCACTTTGCACTGGGGTCCCTGGCGGGTATTTGAAGTTTTCTTCGCGGATCAGTCCCTGGGCTACTATTCACATGGGTCACTGACGTTACAGAAAACCCCTCGGGTTCTACATATCCTAACCCGAGGTCCTTCTCCTAGCTTAAACAATAATGAAAGGGAAATGTGCCCTTGGGCCATTTCTAAGTATTTTGGTGATTTAGTGTCCAACACAAGTGCCTAATTGTAAAAAGGTGGACAAAGTACAAATCAAGGATAAAGGTATGTTTCTCAGACTTAGTACATTGTTTTATGGACTAATGTATTGTGTCTAAGTGCTGGAAACAGAAAAAATCGAGTTGGAGAAGAGATGGCTCGAGCAGCCAAAGTCTGCTCAGTCTGGGTGCACCGGACTGTCCGGTGGTGCACCGGACAGTGTCCGGTGCGCCAGGCTGGCTCGAGGAAAAACGCTGCTCTCGGGACTTCGACGGCGGTGTACGGCTAAAATTCACCGGACTGTCCGGTGTGCACCGGACTGTCCGGTGGGCCGCTCACAGGCGAACTCGTCGCTCTCGGGAAAACCATCAACGGCGTACGGCTAAAATTCACCGGACTGTCCGGTGAGCCAACGGTCGGCCGCGCAATCTGCGCGGGACACGTGGCCGAGCCAACGGCTAGAAGATGGCACCGGACTGTCCGGTGTGCACCGGACTGTCCGGTGTGCACCGGACATGTCAAGTGCGCCAACGGCTCCCAGGCTGCCAACGGTCGACTGCGCTGTTTATGGAAAGAAATCAGGCACCGGACACTGTCCGGTGTGCACCGGACTGTCCGGTGCGCCAGTTGACAGAAGGCAAGATCAGCCTTCCTAGATTGATCTCAACGGCTCCTAGCTGCCTTGGGGCTATAAAAGGGACCCCTAGGCGCATGGAGGAGCACACCAAGCATCTCCTAAGCACTCCTAAGCACCAAGACATCGATTCCGCGCCTTTGATTCTTTGCAATAGCGATTAGAGCTCTAGTTGAGTGGTGAACTCATTGAGTTGTATTGTGAGCTCTCGTTGCGACTTGTGTGCGTGGTGTTGCTGTGATTTCTTGTCTTGAGTGCGTTGCTAATCCCTCCCTTGCTCCGTGTTCTTTGTGAATTTCAAGTGTAAGGGCGAGAGGCTCCAAATTTGTGGAGATTCCTCGCAAACGGGATTGAGTAAAGCAAACAAAACACCGTGGTATTCAAGTGGGTCTTTGGACCGCTTGAGAGGGGTTGATTGCAACCCTCGTCTGTTGGGACGCCACAACATGGAGTAGGCAAGCGTTGGTCTTGGCCGAACCACGGGATAACCACCGTGCCATCTCTGTGATTGATCCTTGTTGGTTATTGTGTTTTGTTGAGGATTCCTCTTTAGCCACTTGGAAATTATTGTGCTAACGGTTAACCAAGTTTTGTGGCTTAAGTTTTTGAAGTGTTACAGGATCACCTATTCACCCCCCCTCTAGGTGCTCTCAATTGGTATCAGAGCCATTCTCTTCACAAAGGGACTAACCGCCCGAAGAGATGGATCCTAAGGGGAAGGGAATCGTGATCAACGACAAAGAGAAGGAATCCCTCGTCAACGAGCCGAAGGACGACAAGCCTACCGACTCCGGCTTGGGCCATAGACGGAAGGAAGGGAAGAAGAAGAAGACGAGGCGCATCAAGGAGATCGTCTATTACGACGACAGCGATGAGTCTACTTCTTCCCAAAAGGACGACGACCACAACGACTACGAGAGAAGGAAACCGGTTAATTCGAACTTTTCTTTTGACTACTCTCGTATTCCGCAAAGTTCAAATTCACATTTGCTCTCCATTCCACTCGGCAAGCCCCCACACTTTGATGGGGAGGACTATGGATTTTGGAGCCACAAAATGCATAGTCACCTATTCTCTCTCCATCCTAGTATATGGTAGATTGTAGAGAGTGGAATGCACTTTGATAGTTCGGATAGTCCCATGTTCATTAATGAGCAAATACATAAGAATGCACAAGCTACTACTGTTCTTCTAGCTTCCTTGTGCAGGGATGAATACCACAAAGTGAGCGGCTTGGATAACGCCAAGCAAATATGGGACACCCTCAAGATTTCTCACGAGGGGAACGACGTCACCTTGCTCACCAAAATGGAGTTGGTGGAGGGCGAGCGTGGAAGGTTCGCGATGATAAGGGGCGAGGAGCCAACTCAAACATACAACCGGCTCAAGACCCTTATCAACAAAATAAGGAGCTACGGAAGCACGCGATGGACGGACCACGATGTCGTCCGACTGATGCTAAGGTCCTTTACCGTTCTTGATCCTCATTTGGTGAATAATATTCGTGAGAATCCCAGGTACACCAAAATGTCGCCCGAAGAAGTCCTCGGAAAATTCGTTAGCGGGCGAATGATGATCAAGGAGGCGAGGTACGTGGACGACGCATTGAATGGTCCGATCAATGAGCCGCAACCCCTTGCTCTCAAGGCAACAAGAAGCAAGGAGGCGCTACCTAGCAAGGTGGCACAGATTGAGGCTGCCGGACTTAATGATGAAGAGATGGCCCTCATCATCAAAAGATTCAAGACGACGCTTAAGAGTCGCAAGGGACAGCCAAGCAAGACCAAAGCCAAGGGGAAGCGCTCATGCTTCAAATGCGGTAAGCTTGGTCATTTTATTGCTAACTGTCCCGACAATGATAGTGATCAGGATCAAGGGAACAAGAGGGAGAAAAAGAAGAACTATAAGAAGGCAAAGGGCGAGGCTCATCTTGGCAAGGAGTGGGATTCGGACTGCTCCTCGTCCGACTCCGACAATGAAGGACTCACCGCCACCGCCTTCAACAAGTCCTCCCTCTTCCCCAACGAGCGTCACACATGCCTTATGGCAAGGGAGAAGAAGGTAAGTACTCGAAACTCTACTTATGCTTCTTCAAGTGAGGACGAATCTAGTGATGAGGATGAAATAGATTATTCATGTTTATTTAAGGGCCTAGATAGAACCAAGGTAGATAAAATTAATGAGTTGATTGATGCCTTGAATGATAAGAATAGGCTTCTAGAAAAACAAGAAGATTTGTTGTATGAAGAACATGACAAATTTATAGAAGCACAAAAATCTCATGCTCTAGAAGTTAAAAGAAATGAAATGTTTTCTTGTGAATTATCTTCTTGCCATGAGACAATTTCTAGCTTAAGGAGCATTAATGATGATTTGAATGCTAAGTTAGAAATAGCTAGGAAATCAACAACTTGTGTAGAAAATGTTGTTATTTGCAATAGATGTAAAGATTTTGACATTGATGCTTGTAGTGAACACATAGCTTCTATTGCAAAATTAAATGATGAAGTAGCTAGTCTTAATGCCCAACTTAAGACTAGCGAAAGCGATTTTGATAAACTAAAATTTGCTAGGGATGCGTACACGATTGGTAGACACCCCTCCATTAAGGATGGGCTTGGCTTCAAGAGGGAAGCCAAGAACTTAACAAGCCATAAGACTCCCATCTCCGCCAAGGAGAAAGGGAAGGCCCATATGGCAAGTAGCACTAAAAAGAACCATGCTTTTATGTACAATGATAGAAGACAGTCTCATAGGAGTTGTAATGCTTTTGATTCACATGCCAATGATTCTTATGCTATGTATGCTTCCAGTTCTTCCTATATGCATTGTAGAGATATGCCTAGGAAAAATATTCATCATGTGCCTAGAAAGAATTTTGTTCATGCTCCTAGGAAAGTTATGAATGGTCCCTCTACAATTTATCATGCTTTGAATGCTTCCTTTGCTATTTGTAGAAAGGATAGGAAGATAGTTGCTAGGAAATTAGGGGCAAAATGCAAGGGTGATAAAACTTGCATTTGGGTCCCTAAGGAAATTGTGACTAACCTTGTAGGACCCAACAAGAGTTGGGTACCTAAGACCCAAGCCTAAATTTGCCTTGCAGGTTTATGCATCCGGGGGTTCAAGCTGGATTATCGACAGCGGATGCACAAACCATATGACGGGGGAGAAGAAGATGTTCACCTCCTACGTCAAGAATAAGGATTCCCAAGATTCAATCATATTCGGTGATGGGAACCAAGGCAAGGTGAAAGGTTTAGGCAAGATTGCAATATCAAATGAGCATTCTATCTCTAATGTGTTTTTAGTTGAGAGTCTTGGATATAATTTACTATCTGTTAGTCAATTATGTAATATGGGATATAATTGTTTATTTACAAATGTAGATGTGTCTGTCTTTAGAAGATGTGATGGTTCACTAGCTTTTAAGGGTGTACTAGACGGCAAACTTTACTTAGTTGATTTTGCAAAAGAAGAGGCCGGTCTAGATGCATGCTTAATGGCTAAGACTTGCATGGGCTGGTTGTGGCATCGCTGCTTAGCACATGTGGGGATGAAGAACCTCCACAAGCTTCTAAAGGGAGAACACGCGATAGGTCTAACCAATGTTCATTTCGAAAAAGATAGACCTTGTGCAGCTTGTCAAGCAGGTAAACAAGTGGGAGGAGCACATCACAGCAAGAATGTGATGACCACGTCAAGACCTCTAGAGCTGCTGCATATGGACCTCTTCGGACCCGTCGCCTATCTGAGCATAGGAGGAAGTAAGTATGGTCTAGTTATTGTTGATGACTTTTCCCGCTTCACTTGGGTGTTCTTTTTGCAGGATAAGTCTGAAACCCAAGGGACCCTCAAGCGCTTCCTAAGGAGAGCTCAAAATGAGTTTGAGCTCAAGGTGAAGAAGATAAGGAGCGACAACGGGTCCGAATTGAAGAATCTTCAAATGGAGGAGTTCCTTGAGGAGGAGGGGATCAAGCACGAGTTCTCCGCTCCCTACACACCTCAGCAAAATGGTGTGGTAGAGAGGAAGAACAGGACGCTCATAGATATGGCGAGGACTATGCTTGGAGAGTTCAAGACCCCCGAGTGCTTTTGGTCGAAAGCCGTGAACATGGCTTGCCACGCCATCAACAGGGTCTACCTTCACCGCCTCCTCAAGAAGACTTCATATGAGCTGCTAACTGGTAACAAACCCAATGTATCGTACTTTCGTGTATTTGGGAGTAAATGCTACATTCTAGTGAAGAAGGGTAGGAATTCCAAATTTGCTCCCAAAGCCGTAGAAGGGTTTTTATTAGGTTATGATTCAAATACAAAGGCGTATAGGGTCTTCAACAAATCATCGGGTTTGGTTGAAGTCTCTAGCGATGTCGTATTTGATGAGACTAATGGCTCTCCAAGAGAGCAAGTTGTTGATCTTGATGATGTAGATGAAGAAGACGTTCCAACGGCCACGATACGCACCATGGCGATTGGAGATGTACGGCCTCAGGAACATTTGGAGCAAGATCAACCGTCTTCCTCAACTATGGTGCATCCCCCAACCCAAGATGACGAACAGGTACCTCAAGTGGAGGCGCATGATCAAGGGGGAGCATAGGATGTTCAAGTTGAAGAGGAAGAAGCACCTCAGGCACCTCCAACCCAAGTTCGAGCGACGATTCAAAGGGATCATCCCGTCGACCAGATATTGGGTGATATTAGCAAGGGAGTAACTACTCGTTCAAGATTAGTAAATTTTTGTGAGCATTACTCTTTTGTCTCTTCTATTGAGCCTTTCAGGGTAGAAGAGGCCTTGCTAGATCCGGACTGGGTGTTGGCCATGCAGGAGGAACTCAACAATTTCAAGCGCAATGAAGTTTGGACACTAGTGCCTCGCCCCAAGCAAAATGTTGTGGGAACCAAGTGGGTGTTCCGCAACAAACAGGACGAGCACGGGGTGGTGACAAGGAACAAGGCTCGGCTTGTGGCAAAAGGTTATGCCCAAGTCACAGGTTTGGACTTTGAGGAGACATTTGCTCCTGTGGCTAGGCTAGAATCAATTCGTATCTTGCTAGCATATGCCGCTCACCATTCTTTCAGGTTGTACCAATTGGATGTGAAGAGCGCCTTCCTCAACGGGCCGATCAAGGAGGAGGTGTACGTAGATCAACCCCCTAGCTTCGAGGATGAACGGTACCCCGACCATGTGTGTAAGCTCTCTAAGGCGCTCTATGGACTTAAGCAAGCCCCAAGAGCATGGTATGAATGCCTTAGAGACTTTTTAATTGCTAATGCTTTCAAGGTTGGGAAAGCCGATCCAACTCTTTTTACTAAGACTTGCGATGGTGATCTTTTTGTATGCCAAATTTATGTCGATGACATAATATTTGGTTCTACTAATCAAAAGTCGTGTGAAGAGTTTAGCAGGGTGATGACGCAGAAATTCGAGATGTCAATGATGGGCGAGTTGAACTACTTCCTTGGGTTCCAAGTGAAGCAACTCAAGGACGGCACCTTTATCTCCCAAACGAAGTACACGCAAGATTTGCTAAAGAGGTTTGGGATGAAGGACGCCAAGCCCGCAAAGACGCCGATGGGAACCGACGGACACACCGACCTCAACAATGGTGGTAAGTCCGTTGATCAAAAAGCATACCGGTCCATGATAGGTTCTTTGCTTTATTTATGTGCTAGTAGACCGGATATTATGCTTAGCATATGCATGTGTGCTAGATTTCAATCCGATCCTAAGGAGTGTCACTTAGTGGCTGTGAAGCGAATTCTTCGATATTTAGTTGCTACGCCTTGCTTCGGGATCTGGTATCCAAAGGGGTCTAACTTTGACTTGATTGGGTACTCAGATTCCGACTATGCTGGATGTAAGGTTGATAGGAAGAGTACATCAGGGACGTGCCAATTCTTAGGAAGGTCCCTGGTGTCATGGAACTCTAAGAAACAAACCTCCGTTGCCCTATCCACCGCTGAGGCCGAGTACGTTGCCGCAGGACAGTGTTGCGCGCAACTACTTTGGATGAGGCAAACCCTCTGGGACTTTGGCTACAATCTGAGCAAAGTCCCACTCCTATGTGACAATGAGAGTGCTATCCGAATAGCGGAAAATCCTATTGAGCACAGCCGCACAAAGCACATTGACATCCGGCATCACTTTTTGAGAGACCACCAGCAAAAGGGAGATATCAGAGTGTTTCATGTTAGCACCGAGAACCAGCTAGCCGATATCTTTACCAAGCCTCTAGATGAGAAGACCTTTTGCAGGCTGCGTAGTGAGCTCAATATCTTAGATTCGCGGAACTTGGATTGAAATGTAGCATACATGTGTTTATGCCTTTGATCATGTTCATTCTGCATTTTGTTGCTTATTGTGGTGCTCAAGTTGTACAAACACTCCCTGGACCTCACAAGTCCTTTTTGCAAGTGATGCACATATTTAGGGGGAGCTGTGCTACAACTTGACCCTTTGAGACTAACCATGTACTTGAGTTTGGTTGTTTTAGTCTCAAAAGAGGATTGAAAGGGAAAAGGTGGACTTGGACCATGCAAGACTTCCACTGCACTCCGATGAAAAGAGTAACTTCTCCAAGTACATCTTTATACTCTTATTGCCTATTTGCTCTTAGTTGAAGATTTTGGTGAGGCAATGGGGTTAAAGGGCCAAGATTGATCCCGTTTTGGTGCTTGATGCCAAAGGGGGAGAAAATAAAGGCCAAAGCGATAAATGGATCAGCTACCACTTGAGAGATTTTGAAAATAGTAGAATAGAGATTTTGGTTTGTCAAAACTCTTTTATTGTCTCTCTTGTCAAAACTTGGCTTCTTGTGGGGAGAAGTATTGATTATGGGAAAAAGGGGAGTTTTTTGAAATCTTGAATCAATTTCTCTTGGAATGACTCTCTTTATGTCTTAACATGTGTGTTTGACTTAGAGATAGAAATTTGAGTTTGATTTGCAAAAACAAACCAAGTGGTGGCAAAGAGTGATCCATATATGTCAAATTTGAATCAAAACAATTTGAGTTCTTATTTGAATTGATTTTGTACCTGTTCTACTAGCTTTATGTTGTGTTGGCATAAATCACCAAAAAGGGGGAGATTGAAAGGGAAATGTGCCCTTGGGCCATTTCTAAGTATTTTGGTGATTTAGTGTCCAACACAAGTGCCTAATTGTAAAAAGGTGGACAAAGTACAAATCAAGGATAAAGGTATGTTTCTCAGACTTAGTATATTGTTTTATGGACTAATGTATTGTGTCTAAGTGCTGGAAACAGAAAAAATCGAGTTGGAGAAGAGATGGCTCGAGCAGCCAAAGTCTGCTCAGTCTAGGTGCACCGGACTGTCCGGTGGTGCACCGGACAGTGTCCGGTGCGCCAGGCTGGCTCGAGGAAAAACGCTGCTCTCGGGAATTCGACGGTGGTGTACGACTAAAATTCACCGGACTGTCCGGTGTGCACCAGACTGTCCGGTGGGCCGCTCACAGGCGAACTCGTCGCTCTCGGGAAAACCATCAACGGCGTACGGCTAAAATTCACCGGACTGTCCGGTGTGCACCGGACTGTCCGGTGAGCCAACGGTCGGCCGGGCCAACGGTCGGCCGCGCAATCTGCGCGGGACACATGGCCGAGCCAACGGCTAGAAGATGGCACCGGACTGTCCGGTGTGCACCGGACATGTCAAGTGCGCCAACGGCTCCCAGGCTGCCAACGGTCGACTGCGCTGTTTATGGAAAGAAATCGGGCACCGGACACTGTCCGGTGTGCACCGGACTGTCCGGTGCGCCAGTCGACAGAAGGCAAGATCAGCCTTCCTAGATTGATCTCAACGGCTCCTAGCTGCCTTGGGGCTATAAAAGGGACCCCTAGGCGCATGGAGGAGCACACCAAGCATCTCCTAAGCACTCCTAAGCACCAAGACATCGATTCCGCGCCTTTGATTCTTTGCAATAGCGATTAGAGCTCTAGTTGAGTGGTGAACTCATTGAGTTGTGTTGTGAGCTCTCGTTGCGACTTGTGTGCGTGGAGTTGCTGTGATTTCTTGTCTTGAGTGCGTTGCTAATCCCTCCCTTGCTCCGTGTTCTTTGTGAATTTCAAGTGTAAGGGCGAGAGGCTCCAAATTTGTGGAGATTCCTCGCAAACGGGATTGAGTAAAGCAAACAAAACACCGTGGTATTCAAGTGGGTCTTTGGACTGCTTGAGAGGGGTTGATTGCAACCCTCGTCCGTTGGGACGCCACAACGTGGAGTAGTCAAGCGTTGGTCTTGGCCGAACCACGGGATAACCACCGTGCCATCTCTGTGATTGATCCTTGTTGGTTATTGTGTTTTGTTGAGGATTCCTCTTTAGCCACTTGGCAATTATTGTGCTAACGGTTAACCAAGTTTTGTGGCTTAAGTTTTTGAAGTGTTACAGGATCACCTATTCACCCCCCCCCTCTAGGTGCTCTCAAGTAACCACGGCGGAAGAAAGGGCGGTGGGGCTTATCGGCGGCGAGATTGCTTCGGTGAAGTGGTCGAGGACGTAGGGGAGGTCTCGGGGATCACAACGGTGTGCGGGTCACCGTCGGGGATGACCAGAGTTGGCTGGTCCACGTGCGCAGGCGGGGATGCTCGTCGGCGGCGAGGAGTCCGGCATGCTCACGGCGAGATAGTTCAATTGGACGAGTCAGAGAGGTTCACGGGATGCCAGAGAAGATATGGGTGCAAGGAATTGGGCAAAGACTCACCGGTTAGCTCTGTCCACGCGTGGCGGCGAAAGACCGAAGTCCGGTGAGGTCGATCTTGGGCCTCCAGTGAAGTCCGGCCTGGTCCGAGGGCTTGGGAAGCTTCACGGGCCACTGGCGGAGCTAGCCAAAGCACTGGCTCGACTTGGGGGGTGGCTGGAGTGGGCTAGCCACGACGGCCGAAGCTTTGGCGGCAATGGCGGGCGGAATTGAGCTCGCCGGAGCTAAGGAGAGGGGGCTGGCCGGTGAAGGTGAACGCGGGGTGAAGTGAGGCGCGCCCGGGGAGGCTTTATAGGCGCGGGCGAGCACGACCGAGGGCGGGGCTCTGACATGCGCTCGGGGCGTGCGCGGCGAACGCCAATGCACGCTCTGGTGCCTGGCACAACGTCGAGCACGAGGCAGCGCAGAGAGAGGTCAAGTTCAAACGCGGATTGGGCCCAAATCTTTGAGATTAAGGCCACGATCCCGTTGAGAGATCTCTTCCTCTCAGGTCCCTTTGTCGTTTGTGTGTGGAGGCTAGCAAGTTTCGCTGACTGGATTAAGAGATAGAGAGGGGAGAAATCCTGTTTGTCTCACTGCCACACACAGGGAGAAGATCTCTGGTTTGACGTGTCCGAGGCACGCGTCCCAATGCCATCTCCTGGCACATGACAGAGGGGTTAATTAGGCACATTTTTGTCAATGGGGCCATTAGGATTCGAGTTAGGGATCAAGGTGAACATCCTTGATCTTTGGCTCAAGGTCTGAATTTCAGAATTCTGAATTTCAGAATTCCCATTAAGTCCCCACATGAGAAGCTTGATTTGGGGTTTTAATTGAGTTATTTTGGCTAAGCTTTCTCAACCTTTCTTGTTGCTTATTAAATATACTTCAATTTTTATAATTGGCTCAGGTCATAATTTTAAAATTTTTCACACCCTTTTCCTTATTTTCTTGAATTTTGCTCATGGGCTCACTTAGGGTTTTTATTAGGGTTACAACATTCTTACCTTTTGAAAGACCCATTTGTTTTGATTATGATACTTTTAAGTATATGCTTGGTGAATTCTGTATTCTTAAGTTAGTTTGATGCTCATGCTTACTTTGGTTCACATAAAATGATGGTTCTTGGTTTGGCATTTTAAGAGAAACCCTAGGTGACACTGGGGTGTCACAGTGGGGTCACCTCGCACTAGGAATATTTTAATCGTTTCTCGGCAACGAGCTTAGGGAAGGTGTTTTTCGGACCTTCAGCATTCTGAAGCCTAGAAGAAATTTTCACGGATCAAGCTCGTTACGAAAAACGATCTAGTGCCGCAAAGGGGCTACTGTTGGGGGTCTGCTTCATCGCCGAAGGTCCTGAAAGAAGAAGCACCTTCGGAAGAGACACACAAAAGCAGCGCCGAAGCTACCATCCAGGGAGCTTCGGCATAGTAACGCGCCTTGAGACGAAGGGTTGCACCGACTTAAAGATGCAAAGACCGATCAGCCCATGATAATCTGTGTCTTGATTGTAACCAGTTATAAGGGATATAAATGTAAACTCATACAGGCTGCGCCCTGTGTCTATAAATAGGTGAACAGTACCCCCGTACTGTACACACTGAATAGTATTTTCCCTATTGCGTCACGCTTGAACCTTTCACCTTCTGTCAAGCCAAAGGTATAGATGTAACTCAATATTGTTTATGTTCATTTACTTTAATGTATAAAAGACATATAAATAAAATCATATGATTATTTATGTCATGTTCTACGTTTTATATGCTTCTTCTTCCATTAATATATATCGTGATGATGAAGGTACATCCTTCATGACCTTCATCTGAAGATCATTATATCCTAAGGGAGATAATGCTTCGAAGGACGAAGGGCCTTACGTCCCCAACAGTTCATTTTCCTTTGCAACCTCATCCGAACATGTTTCTACAACAATATTCTCAACAAGAACTTGGTTGCAGGGGTTAGAATCATCAATTAAATCAAAGCAAGAAGTAGAAGCATCTTAATTAATAATTTCAGGTATTTCAACTAAAGATGCTGCTGGGGTGCTACCAATGTTTTCTAGCTTAGTAGTTAGCTCATTATTGTGTATGCTAAGAATTTCCATTTTCTCTAGCAAATTTCAATAGCTTCTTGGGAGCTAGCTAACTTAGCCTTAAGTTTTTCATTCTTTTTAATAAGGCCATCATCGGTAGCAGTGGATGGAACACTAGACTCTAATAGCTCAATTTTAGTTGATAGCTCACTATTTAAGTTTGCAAAAGTTTCAAATTTTTCTAGCAATCCTTTATAATCATTTTGAGAGCTAATCAACTTATTTTTCAATGTTTTAAGTTGAGCTTTTTGCTTAGTGCAAACATCCTGGAAAAATTTAACGGCTTCTGCAAGTTCATCTACGGAGGGCTTTCCCTCACCTTCATCATCACTACTACTATCATCACTAGAGGATGGAATGCTCATTTTACCTCTTGCCATAAGGCATTTGTGTGATGACCGTGATGAGCGTGATGAAGACCGGTGGCTGCGCGTCCTTGGAGGTTCATCTTCACTTGAAGAATCATCCCAAGTTCTAACACTTGTTAGCGCCTTGCCTTTGCTCCTCCCCTTTTTGGGTTCGGCCATATCTGGACAGTTGTCCCTGAAGTGACTCTTCTCCCCACATGCAAAGCATCCTCTCTTTCTTTGCTTTTTCCTGTCAATGTTAAAGAGAATATCTTCGACCTATAGGGGCACACCCATTAGATTAATCTTGCGAATCATCCCCATTACCTTTTCGACGTGTTGGATTGTTTCTTCGTCCTTAGAGGATGATGTGCATGGTTGATTATCTTCATCATCATCACTTTCTTCTTCTTCTTCACTTGAGGAACTTGGAGTGGGAGCCTTCTTTTTGCCCTTCCTTTCATCACATGCAAAAGCACATGGCCTTAAGGAAGCTGGCTCCTCTCCCCGACACATTTTTTGCGACATCTCAAAAGCTGCGATTTTCCCAATCACAATGGTTGGGGTCATGGTACTCAAGTCCTCCATGTTGTGAAGGATGGTGATGATGCTCCCATATCTTTGTTGTGGTAGCAGGGAGATAATCTTCCTCACAATGTCCTCATCACCTAGCTTATTAATGCCAATAGAGTTGAGCTCATTGATAATTAGATTCAAACGAGAATACATGTCTCTAACAAGCCCATCATCTTTCATAGCAAAAGAATTAAACTCATTTAAGACTAGGCAATTTTTTTGCTCATGGACATTGGATGGGCCGTCATGGAGCTCATGGAATTTTAGCCAAATCTCATTAGTAGTTTTCAAGGTAAATACTTGATTAAAAATATCCATGCTAAGAGATTCATACAAGCAATTTTTGGCTCTATATTTAAATGAATTTCTTTTTCCTCACTCATGGTAGGTTTCTCGGGATTCTTAGGGGGTTTCATCCCGTCACGAGTGACTCCCCAAATGCCTAGATCAATGGCCTCTAGGTAACAAGCCATTCTAGCACTATAATATGGGAAGTTAGTGCCATTGAAGTGTGGTGGCCTATGGGTATCCATCCCTTCCTCTAAAAAGTGTCGGCTCTTTTAGCAGTGAAGCTAAAACGTTTCAAATGAGCCAAACCACCTCTGATACCACTTGTAGGAAACGGGTGATGCCTAAGAGGGGGGGTGAATTAGGACTTCTAAAACTTTTACTAAACTAGGCCATAAATAAACCCCTAGATCAAAACCTATGCAAATAATCAAATTAGAATGTGCAAACTAGGTTTTGTCTAAGTGTTGCTATCTCTACCGCAATGGCTAAGTTTCAATCTACAATATATAAGCATAAAGACAAGATTGAAACTTAAATGCTTAATGTAAATGCGGAAGTTAAAGAGCGAGGTAGAGATGCAAACTCTCGTGGATGACGCCGGTATTTTTACTAAGGTATCCGAAACCGCGCAAGGTCCCAACTAATCCTCATTGGTGCCCCTACGCAGAGGGAAGCCCACGCGAGGGCCAAGCACCTTGGTTGAGTAAATCCGTAGAGAGCTGTGGGCCTTCTCCACGCGCAAGTGGTGCTCCGCTTCCGGCTCCTCTTGAATGCTCCCTGCCGTCTCCACTATCGAGCTTCCGACTGAAACGCTGTGGGCCTCGTTCCCTCTAGTACACGGTGGCGGCCGTGACACAAACGCAGTTGTCATGGTCTCGCAAGACTCTCGCCCCACTTGATACAATTACAACGGCTCGCGTAAGAGCCGAGGGGTTGTGTGGTTTTACAAAACTCACTCAACTAACTAGGGTTCACCTAGAGCAAGCGCTAATGCGGTCTAACTAACCTAAGCACTTCGCAAAGCACCTACGCTAATCACCGAGTGATTCTATTTAGCACATGGGTGTTTGAGCACTTGGAAATGTCTACAATATGCCTTGGTATGTTGTTTGGGCTCCCACACCTCCAAATGCCCGGTTGGGTGAAGTATATATAGGCCCCAACTCAAATATAGTCGTTGGAAAGTAGTTCTGTAGCTTTCTGCGGCGCACCAGACAGGTGCACCGGACTGTCTGATGGTGCACCGGACATGCCACGTGAACTAGCCGTTGAAGATAGCCGTTGGAGCTTCCGAAGATGGCGCACCGGACATGGTGCACCGAACGGTCCGGTGTGCACCGGACAACCCATGTTTGCTTGTCGTAATTTGGCCATAACTTTTAGCTCCGAACTCTGATTTCGATGATCTTGTACTTTTGGAAAGCTTATGAAATTCTCTACATCCCAGAGTTGAAGCCATACCAGTTTGAGCAAATTTGGCACACCAGACAGTCCTATGTGCACCGGACATCCCATATGCTACTCTTGTTTTTTCAGCAATTCCGACTTCGTTTTGTGGGTATAACTTTTAGCTCCGAACTCCGATTTTGATGATCTTAGACTTTTTGGAAAGCTTATAAAATTATCTACATCTCAGAGTTGAAGACATGTTAGTTTGAGTAGATTTGGTTTTGTGAAATACTTCCAATTCAGTCAGCCCTTCCTCTCAACTTTTATCAAGTTCACTTTTGTTTTGCATCTTTGTATCTCACTTCTACTTCTTGATGTGTTGGACTCTTACCATGTATAAAGTGTCTTCAATATGACTTTGTAATGTCTTCTTTGAGGTGTTGCATCCTTAGAGCCTCAGCCCAATCCACTTCACATCCTGTGAACTACAACACACAGACACTTGGAAAATACATTAGTTCACAGGTTGTGTTAATCATCAAACACCAAAATCTATTAAGACAAATGGCCCGGGGTCCATTTTCCTTACATTAGTAACTGCTAATAAAATTTTGACCAACTTTAAAAGCAATGCTCAGCTTCAACCATCCTCTTTGGTAAGCCTTACACTTTACATGAGCTCACACCTTTGGCGAGTTCATGCACATTATTCCCCACAACTTGTTGAGCGATGAACATATGTGAGCTCACCCTTGCTGTCTCACACCCCCCACAGGTCAAGATCAGGTACCACAGGATGAGGCGCATGGAGGATGCTGTGATGTGTTCGTGGGAGGTCTAGGTCGTCGTCTCCTAGTTAACTTTGGGTTGCTGGATCGTTATCTCCTTACGATGTAATTATTTATTTATTTTGTACAGAACTCCTATTATATAGTAAAGTTGTAACATTCGTTTCTGTACCATGATTCATCATATGTGTGAGACTTGGTCCCAGCACACCTGGGATTATGTTCGCGCCAGGGTCCCTAAAACCCGGGTGTGACACAAGTGGTATCAGAGGAATGTTGATTGTAGGACGAAACCTAGATAGAACTGGACAACCAATATCTATTTACCTCTGCTAATCTGATTCTTTCTAAACTTTTCTTAATCTTTTTCATCTATTTCTGCCTTACTCTAATTATTCTTACCTTTTCCTTCTAAAGACAAATGTGGATTTCACACTTTGAAATCTTGTACCTAAAGTGACCTTTATGAATAGGAGACCTACTCTTAGGAACAAAATCAAAACTATTTTTGTAAAAATATTTGGTATGCCTGAATGTTTGTTCTTGTGATACATGTCTGATTTGGATCTTTGATTGAGTGTGATGAGTTGTGGAGTAATGTCTACAATTACATCTACATATACATATAGGCATAAATATAAATAAATAAAATTCATAAGATAACTAGACCACCTAGATTATCCTCCATTAAAGTGTATCTATTTTAGATAGAATCGTTTAAGTTGAGAGAAAAAATTCTATCTTATCCTAATAGGTTCATTTTATGTTAAAAAAACATATCTTATCCTCATAAATTGTTTATAAGATAAACTAGACCAACTACGAATACCCCCACTAGAATATATCAAGTCTAATAGATTCATCTTATCTTAAAAGATTCTCTCTTATCTTAATAGATTCATCTTATCTTGAAGGATTCATCTTATCCTAACCACTTTACTATCTCATCCTAAATTAACAACCAGGCTCTAATCTAAAATAATGAGATTTTATCTAGTCTAATCTAGTCACACAAATATAACTTAGATCTAATCTAACATGATAGATTAATCTAACCTAAGGAAGGCTAACCTCAAGTTGAGCTAATCGAATGTAATTTGCTTAACAAGAAGGATAATACTGATGAAATAAATGAGACTCTACTCATATAAAATATGTCTTAACTTAGTTCGCTCTGCACTAAATTAAGAATGACAGACCAACTCAGCCTTATGCAACTACCTTACCCATCCGATGGTTGCATAACCCCTCTATTTAACCTAACAGAGATTCCGACCTACCTACACCATATAATCCGTCCTATCTCAAAAGATTCTAACATATATTAATAATGTTATCATATCCTAGTAGATCTATCTAACTAAAACTAGTCTAATCTAGTTATATCCAATCTAATCTAGACCCTACCTAATCTAATATGATCCAATCTAAAGGAAGTTACTTACACGAATTAGTTAATACTGGTAACATAGATTAGACCATATTCCTATAATTGGGTTTTAAACCTAAATTGGTGTCTTAGATCAACTCGTCCAACTTGGTCATATACCAACGACCTACACATTCTTGATAAATTGCCTAATATGTCTATAAAAAAACTCTAAACTACCGACTTGACCTACATATTTTCAATGATATACATCATTGTTTTTTTCAAGCCCTACCTAAAACAAAGTCACCCAACTAAAATTTGACATAACACACTCAACTTATACTAATCTGGAGCTTATTCAATCTAATGTGTGTCACTTAACAAGTTAACACTAGTGAAATAAACTAGATGCTACTCTTATAAACCTTGTTCTCCCCTCATGCACTTAAACCTAAATTTGTGCATTAGACCAACTCAACCATGAGCAGAAGAACTAACCCAACCAATAGAGTCATGATAGCTTGCATAATCTGTCTATTCCCACCTAACATCAAACAAGATTTAGACCTACATCATGTTGTCTATCTCACTCATAACTATCTCAACCATATGCCCCAACTTTGATGATATACACTAACTCCGAATCAATGAGACCAAGACCGGAGAAGAAAAGATCGACATCGACAAGGAAGGATATTATAGTCAAAGCGAATCTCGAGATGAATCAAGACTTAACCAGTTCGGATGAAGTCTTTTCCTTGCCATAATCTTTCTTACCTCAACATATCCGGCTTATATCCTACATAATAAGTAGCTGGATACCTATGCTCTGCCAATCACCCACTATTGACTATAAAAAAATGAGACTCTGGATTTTTAAACCAATTATTGACAAAAAAACTGAATTACAAACCAATCCTTCTGTATTCCTTTTCTTATAAATCTCGAGGACGAGATTTCTATTAAGGGGGGTAGGATTTGTAAACCCTGGAATCTAGCTTCTAAAACCCTAGTCAGTCAAGAAAAAAATGAGGAATTTATGCTAATTATGTATCCTATTAAAGAGGCATATTTCTTTTAAATAAATGTTTTCTTTTATAGGAGGGTATATAAAAGATCCTTATATGAGTAATATATTTATAAACACTTCCTTGAAATATCTAAGTTAACATATGATATATATTAGAAATTACTTTCAAAAAAATAATAAATACAATTCGAAATATACAAGTGACATATTCAAAAGCATTTTTATAAATAAAAAATAAATAGATTAATAAAAGTATATTCATGTATTCGTATTGAAGTTTTGACTGGTCATGTATTTGAAATTTGAAACTTGAATTCTGTTTCAATTTGGAATTTAAAATGGAAAACCGAAAAATAGAAAAGAAATCATGAAAACGTCTCTTGGGCAGAATCCCCCTTCCTGAGCCCACTCTCCACTCTCCTGTCTCCGTGTGCGGCTGGGCGGGCGGCTGACGCCGTGGACCCACCGTCTCAGCACTCGGGCTCCACCTGGGAATGTTTTTGCTGACCACTAGGACCTATTGTCAGCCTCTTTCTCTCCTGTTCCCCTTTTCCCGTCTGGGCGATTCATGGACCCGCATCGTCAGCACCATCGCCTCCACGGGTATGGCGGACCGCGCTAACAACCTTCCGCGGAATGCCAGCCAGAATCTTCGCGGGCTTCAGTGGAATTGTGGCCGCCGACCGAGGTATAAAACTGCCCTTGTGCGCCTCGTTGACTGGCCGCAACTCACACGCAGAAGCGACCTCCACTATTGCCGTGAACCTCTCCGCCGAAACCAAATCACCGCCGCGGTAGTCCACCCATTGCTTCGCCACTGCGCTCTCGGAAGGTGTTCCGGGCCGTTGCCTTAGTCGCGCAGTGCGTATTGGGCGCCTCGGCGGGAGTAGATTTTTGCCGTGCGGCTCCAGATTTCTCACCGATGTCCAGGTGTGTCGTGGTGCCGTCGCAGGCCAAACGGTCACCCAACCCTTCGGTATGAGCTTCCCCATGTTTTTCCCCATGATCTTAGCTTCAGGTAGCCTCAGTTTGTATCGAATTTGGGGACCAGCGCGCGACTGTGGCCTCACCAGCGATACCGCCACCACGTTGGGCCGGGTGGAGAGGAGGAAACAGCTAGGCTGTTGAGTTTCTGGTGGACTGCTAGGGTTAGAATCGGCGTATCGATTAGGTAGGATCGATCCGGTGCGTAGATCTGAGTGTGGGTGGTCTTAGATCGGCCGTGTGACTTAAAATCCGGGCCGTTGATCGGCAATCCTGTGGTTAGGGTTGCGTACCGCTTCAATGAGATGTTCATTTAATCGGGTACATTGGGTAGTGATCCGACGGCCATAACACATCCCATGGCATTCAGCCGAGCCTTTACACAGAAGAACCCCTCGCATTTTAATAAATCAACCCGCTGTCCTCTCCTATAGAAATACTATTACAATCAGGCCCAGAACTTCACAGAAATGATCCTGAGCTCACAGGATTTTGTACCCATCGCCCCTGGACTTTAGTAATTTATATAAATGTTTATAGAAAATGATTTTTAGTAAAAGAATAAATCTAGAAACTTGTATAATTCATAGTTAATTCATTTTAGCTCCAAATTGATCCATTCCAGTTGCAATAATTTTGTTTTAATATTGTTCATCATCTAGTACCTTTGTTTAGCCATGAAACTTGAATTAAAATTATTCACTTGAATTACTCTATTCTAGATACTAAATAACTTCGGAAAATCATAACTAATTCATTCTAACTCTGTTTCAATCCGTTCAAGTTGCGTTAGCTTCGTATAAATATTTACTACGTAGTAGCAGCATTGATTATATGATACCCCATACCTTTATAATTAGGTAACTAATTTGATTAATCTATGTTTTCTGGATTAGCTATTCTAATATTAATATAGTATCATGATCTTATGGTTATCTTTGGCCTAAAAAAAGATTTATAATCAAGTAATGACTTAGATTAATGTTGAGTTAATTATTTATAAGATATTCTCTCATACGATCTACACTAACCAATTTATAATATAGTTTAATATTTGAATCACATAGATCTTCCATAAATTATAACTGTCGGTGTTTTGGGTCTGACCGCGCACCTGGGGTTGCCCCTCAAGGTGCTTTTTGGAGTAGGTCGATGTAACCGACTGTAGCTCGATGGTTCGTGCTAGATGCACGAGAGACAGAGGGCAATTTTGCATAGGTTCGGGCCGCTTTGGAGATGCGTAACACCCTATGTCCTGATGTGGATCTTTTATGGGGCGGGTTACAGGGAAGTTCTCTAGTACGAGGGATGCTAGAGAGTTGAGTAGGTGACTAATGAATGAGAGATGTTCTTAAAGGGGTGCCCCCTAGGCCTTATATACTCGACCGTGGGGCGTTACATGTTGATATGATAACAACATGTGCCTAAGTAATAGCGAAATGACTGAGCTTATCTTCCTATAATCCTGCCGACTTATCTTCACTCAGTTCCGACGTTTGAGGGCACTGCGCGGGAGACTCGGATCACTGCTGCGGATAGCGCTTGAATTCAGCGAACCGCATGGGCTCGAGTTGATCCGATCTCGCGTTGATCCATTTTGCCGGAAGTTCCTCCCCTAGCCCACAAAGGGATGGCCTTGCGAAACAATGGCCCTGGGGCCTTTCGCAAGGCCTTCTTGCCTTCTAGTGGACCCGGGGGATATCTGTCCCCCACAAGCCCCCAATCTTTGTGTTGATTTTGAAATAATCGGCCCAAAGATTCCAGGTCCAGCTTGTGGTTTGGAAACATGTCTGTTAAGTTGTTACCTCTAACTCTGAGTGACTTGGTAAAAACGATCTTCTGTTATCTTCTTTTGACATTATTCAACAGTCTTTGCTTTAATCTTCAGGAATCAGTGCTCTGCTTATGCTTTAGAGATCAACATTTTTTTCTCAGGGGTTAAGGATTCATTGGGTGCACCGGAGGTGCACCCAATGGGTGTAGCCCCCGAGCTTTGAGTGGATTACTGAAAATAATCCACTCAAAGGTCTTCATCCCATGCTTTTTTAGAAATCATTGTCTCTGACTTAGACTTATGCCTTAGAAATCAGCATTTTGTCCTCGGTCTATGCTTTAGAGATCAGCATTTTGTTCTCGGGGTTTCAGGATTCATTAGGTGCACCGAAGGTGCACCCAATGGGTGTAGCCCCCGAGCTTTGAGTGGATTACTGAAAATAATCCACTCAAACGTCTTCATCCCATGCTTTTTTAGAGGTCATTGTTTCTGTCTTAGACTTATGCCTTAGAAATCAGCATTTTGTCCTCAGTTTATGCCTTAGAGGTCAGCATATGGTTTTTGTCTTTGAGATCAGCAATGCGATCTACCCGTGTCTTGTTCGGTTTGAAATTTATTTGATCGGTGACAGATTGGACGTCCAGTAGATGGCTCTTTGGCTGGTCTTCATTTTGCTTCGTGCTTTAATGCTTCTGTTGATTAGACTTGTACTCCAGTAGCTATTTTTGGCTTTTCTCCGATCTCTATCGATATCTTCCTTCTGTCTTGATACATTCATTGCATATACTGTATGGATGCGACTGCTTGGGAAAATCTATTGAAAATTCCTGGACGTCCCCCCCAATGGGTGTAGCCAAGGGACAGCTTGGTGCGCTGAGCATTTAGCGGACTGCCTCTGAGTAGTAACATGACATGACCGCGGGGTGTAATCATATTGTCCAAGCAGTTGAGTTGAGTCCCAATGGGTGTCATGTTACGTGAAACGGCGTCTGCTGCCTAACTTATTTCCAGACGAGTTGAATGGCCTCTTGAATATTTACGACTGTTTAGTGACCGTGGTAGGAGATGAGCGGTTGCCTTCTGCCTCTATAAATAGAGCGCTTGTTCCACTAGCGTCTTCACACATCTCTTCTGCCGTTCGTTGCTTATTCTCCTCTTTTCTACCCTTTTCCTCTCAACCATGGGCAAGAAGAAGAAGAGCGAGAGTTCATCGCACCATTCCGGTGATGAACGGAAGCGCGAGCCGAGTCCTCCCTCGGAGGACTTCGGCGACTCCGAGTACTTGGAGGAGGAGTTTTCCTTTGAGTCCGAGAGGTCTCCGGTCTATGCCTCTCCCCCGGCGTCATCCGATGATTCAGATGACTCCCAGGGGATCACCGCCGAGGTGTGGACATACATCCGGGCTATCGAGTGCTCCGGGCTCGAGGGCTCGGATGAGTCGGAGGTCTCCTTGGACGAGGAGAACTCCTGCGACTCGTCCGAGGAGGAGAGCGGCGGTGACAACAACAACAAGGGCGACGGCGGTGACGGAGGCGTCGGCGACGGTGACGGCAGCAAGGGCGACGATGACGGCGACAGCGGCAAGGGCGGCGACGACAGCACCAGGGCTAGTGGCAAAGCGCCACTGACTTAAATATTAGTATAGATAAGTAGTAGTACAAATAGTGTTAGTATTAGTGGAATAATGTAGTAGTAGTTAGTAGTATAGTGTAGTGTAAGTAGTGTAGTAGTGTAATGTAGTAATGTAATGTGTCGAAAAACGGGAAGAAGGCCAGCTCATAATGAGTCGGTCTTTGAATTTGTGAAAGAACTTCCCCCTTTATATAATGAAGAAGGCTGGCTCTATGCATATCTTTTTCCTTTCCGATGTTCCTTTATAGTCAATCAGCAACTTGTATTTATGCCCGACGCAGCCGTTGTTCTTAGAAGTAATGCTTGAGTAACCACTTGTTATTGTTGGGTCGTATTTAATTCTGCCTACGTTTATGTAGAGAAAAACAGCTGAGTTACTGTTGGTGCCTTCAGAGGTAATATCCGAATCATGCTAGATCACACCGTCGTTTTAGAGGTAACGGGTCAAGTGGTGCTGGGCCACGTCGACGTTTTAGAAGTAACAGCCGAGTGGTTTCTGGTGACATCAGCGTTTTAGAGGTAACAATCGAGTCATACTGGGCCGCGTTGATGTTTTAGAAGTAACAGTCGAGTGGTTTTTGGTGACGTTGGCGTTTTAGAGGCAACAGCCGAGTCATGAAATCCTGCTTTTTTCTCGAGTGATGACTTAGCACTTTTGAGAAATGATATTTGACCCGGGAAAACCCCATTTGTATCTCATCGTCGCACGCCTCCGCGTCTTGAGCCCTAGTCTTACTTTTTTGCCTCCAAACATCCTCTGTTTCCCTTTCATTTCGCTTCGGCCCAATTCGCCGATGAGATTGTGATGGCGCCTAAGCGGAAGAACCAGAATTCTGCCACTGCGATCATTCCTCCTATCGATCCCAACAGCCAGTTGCCTTTCGCAGGTAATCATATGTCTGTTGTTTCTAAGTCGGATCTTACCCACCTAGTCGATGTCGGGATTCTTCCTCCCAAGGAGCTTTGTTCTTGGCGGGTTTGTTATGGGGTTACTGTCCCGATAGAGGATACCCACGAGTCTGTTGTTTACGTTCCTTTTCTTATTCGTGGCCTTGCCCTTCCCATTTCTCCCTTCTTTCGCGGTCTCCTTGACTTTTACCATCTGAATCTGACTCACCTGAATCCCAACTCTATCCTGCAAATTTCTATTTTTGTTCATTTGTGTGAGGCCTACCATGGAATTCTTCCTCACTTCGGTTTGTGGAAGTACTTGTATCACTATCGCCCTGGGATGGCTAGGGGGCAGCACCATCTTGTGGGCGGTGCGAGCCTGGAGATGCGCCGTGGGAGGAAAACAGAGTACCTCGATATCCCACTTAAGGACAACATTAAAGGATGGCGCTTAGAGTGGTTCATTGTGGAAAACCATGGCGATTCCCTCCCCCCTCGGTTAGGGAGACAACCGGATGTGCGCACTCCGAGTTGGATTGAGTCTCCTACAGCCTTGGGGATAAAAGAAGCCAAGGTTCTGCTTGCTGAAATTTGTTTGCTGAAGGAGAAAGGTCTGACCGCTGAAGCTATGGTTGCAGATTTTGTTTTTAAGAATATTCAGCCTCTGAAGGATAGAGCATACCCGGCTTACATATACAGTGGTGTCACCGACTCAACCCGAGTTATCAATAAGAGAATTCCTGCTGTGGATTTGGTGAGCCGACTGGAGATGATCTTGAGAGGCAAAGTGTCAAATATTGGTGCTCCTGTCGCTTATTCTGCTTGGAATCTACCCCCTTCCAAGTTCTTTTGCAATTTTGTGTCCAATCCTCCTGCCGGTGATAGTGGTCTGGTCTTAGAGTGCGACCCTCTCCTGAAGATATTGAGGTCCTGGTTGCTTCACTCAGTGATATTCCCAATGATGAGAGGCAAGTTCATTTTGAGATGCCTACGAGTCCAAGTGATGTAGAGATAAGTGATATGCTGGATATGTTGGCTGGGGATTCTTCTGACTCGGATCCTGCTGAACCAATGGCTGTTGCAACTATACTAGAGCTTGACCAAGTGATAGACACCCGAAAACCTGAAGGTACTCGCCCGAAGCATCTTCACCAGGTCAGCCGTCCAACTGCACCTGTCGAGGGAAAGAAGAAGAAAAAGAGACGGCTTCGGCGATTGTCATGCTTGGACCAGGACGCTGGCCCTTCTGCTCCTGCTGCTGAAGAAGTACTGGTAGAAATCTTTACTGGAGTTGATCCCAATGAGTGCAATCCTGCTGATGCTGATCCCAATGGGTGTGACCCTACCAAAGCTAATCTCAATGGGTGTGACCCCGCCAAAGCTGATCCCAATGGGTGTGACCCGGCGCCATCTATTGTCTGTATTATTGACGAGGACGAAGAAGAAGAAGAAGAGGAGGAGGTCCCACTGGTTCGGAAGAACAGTCGGCGTTACAGAGTCAGTGGGGGGGGATAGCGATATTCCTTCTCCAGCTCTGTCTGCTCTTGTCAGTCTGCAAGAATTATCTATAACTGATTTTGATCAGGCTATCGAGGATGTTGTTCCTGAGGATATGCTGTTAGAGCTAACTGACGGTGACATGATGGATGTTTGCTCTGATATTCCGGATGTGGGATTAGAAGCCTCTCGAGCAACATCTCGCGCATCGTCGACTTTGGAGGGTATGCTTCAATGTCCAGAGGTTGGTCACGATCGCCCGACTACCATGGAGGTGGCTGAGGGTCCTTCAGCCTTAGAGGTGGCTGTTGCGAAGAACCCAGTCCTCAAGGGTGGCACTGGCAATTGCCTGGCCCCCGAGGGTGTTGCCGTTAATGATCCGGCTTAGGCGGGTAGCGCAAACTATGACCCAGCCCTCGAGGGTGTTGCCGGTGATGGTCCGACTCTGATGGGCAGTGCGAGCGGCAATCCAGCCTCCGAGGGTGTTCGAGCGAGCTCCCCTTCTCATACCTTCATGGATGTCCATGTCGGGTCCTCTCGGCCATGTTTTGGTGGCATAACAGTAGTGCATGCTTCAAATGAGGGAGTCGCCTTAGAGGTCGGCACACTGGATGCCAGAATTCTGATGCCTGCTAGTGAGGTTGAGTCAATCCCTGGCGATGCTCTTCAGATTGTCCCAGTTGATATTCCTTCGTCAAGCCACCAACTAGCTTCTCATGATTTAGGATTTCCTTCGTTCTTCTCTAATCTTCAGGTGACTTGGCTTTTTCTGTTCTGGCAATACCCCTGGTGAATCACTATTTTTGTACTCATTCGTTTTTAATATCAAGCTTTGATCGATGGGATGGCTAGTCAGTTGAGATCTCATGGTGCCTCTATCCCAGAAGGAGCTCTGTCTCTGACGTAGTGGAATCCATTGCTGCTTCAGAAATAGATATCTGATTTGAAAATGTCAAATGCTGGTTAGTGTCTTTGTTTCTTTCTTGGCTGATTGATCAGTCCATTTTCTAACGGTGTGTCCTTCTTTCACTGTTTTTTGTTAGATATGACCCGGTGATATTCTAAACTCGAGGAGAAGTATTCCCAAGGTTAGATCGACCTGGCTCAGGTTTCTGCCTCTTTAGTCAATGCCAATTCTTTGAATTCTTCTCTTAGTGCTCAACTTGACTCTGAAAAGGCGGCTAACGAGGTAAGCTTACTTGACTTTCTCTGCTTATGAGTTTACTGCTTACTAGATGCTTGAAAGCTAATTCTTGTCTGTAGGAGGAGATATGGGTACTTGCGGCTTCTCGCGACAACCTTGATAGGTTGTATCGTAACGCCAGCAATTCTCTGACCATCTTGGAGAGGAGCCATCGTTTTACCATGGCAGATTTGGATCACCACCGTCATGAGCTGTAAGCTTCCCAGGATGAGGTCTTGTGTCTTAGGCAGTTGGTGTCGAGCAAAGACTCCACCATCAAGGATCTGCGTGCCTCCAAGAAATCAGTCGGCCAGGAGCTAGAGGCCGCTCGACTGGCCACCAAGGTTGCCAAAAATAATTCTGCCATTCTGAAGGCTCAGCGCGACAAGGCTATGGACAAAGCAATTCGCGTGGGGCGGATCTTGATGAGGAGACCGGGCGTAGTTGTTCCTGATGATATAATTGCTGATGTCAAAGCTGCTCCTGATTCCTCGAGTCGTCCTTCTTCATCGGTTGCTCCTGAGAAAAATATTGCCAAGTAGAAATACTGAGTACATTCATGAATTATATGTGTATGTGATCAATGTGCCTGAATACTCTGTTAGAACAAATTCTTGGTACTGAATGCTATTTTTGTTTTTCTGTTGTTGGAATTCAACAGTTGTCATGATTGCAGAAGTAAATGCAGTGTGCTGGTTTCGAAGTTTTTTCCTATTTCATGCTAATCGATTGGCTGATGAGGCATAGAAATCGCCCTAAGATGAGTGATCATGAGCATGTTATACTAAGTCGAGTAGGTGTGAGCATGTTGCACCATCTTAAGTCATTGCCGACTTAAGCTGATTGCTCTATTGGTAGGGTATAGTGGTCACCCTAAGCCGAGTAAGCATGAGCATGTTGCACCGTCTTAAGTCATTGCCGACTTAGGTCGATTGCTTCGTTAGTAGGGTATAGTGGTCACCCTAAACCGAGTAAGCATGAGCATGTTGCACCGTCTTAAGTCATTGCCGACTTAAGCCAATTGCTCCGTTAGTAGGGCATAGTGGTCATCCTATGTTGAGTAAGCATGAGCATGTTGCACCGTCTTAAGTCATTGCCGACATAAGCCGATTGCTCCGTTAGTAGGGTATAGTGGTCACCCTAAGCCGAGTAAGCGTGAGCATGTTGCACTGTCTTAAGTCATTGCCGACTTAAGCCGATTGCTCCGTTAGTAGGGTATAGTGGTCACCCTAAGCTGAGTAAGCGTGAGCATGTTGCACTGTCTTAAGTCATTGCCGACTTAAGCCGATTGCTCCGTTAGTAGGGTATAGTGGTCACCCTAAGCCGAGTAAGCGTGCTGATTGGTAATAAATAATTCAAGTGCCCTTGAGAATGAAATCCCTTTATTGATGATGTATTTTCCAATTACAGAATACGATGATGCCCCGATAGCTTTTGAAATCTAGCTAAGGGTAAAACTTCGTTAGGTGCTCTATATTCCATGAATTCCCTATTTCCGTGACGTCCATTTGAGTAAGCCGGTATGATCCTGGCCGGGTGATTTCTGCTACCACAAATGGCCCTTCCCATAATGGTGACAATTTGTGTCGTCCTTCTCCCGTTAGAATTCGGCGAAGGACCAAGTCTCCCACTATGAAAGATCGATGTCTAATAGCCTTATCATGATAGCGCCTCAAGGTTTGCTAGTACCTAGCTAACTGAATTATTGTATTCAATCGCTCTTCTTCCAGTACATCGATATCTTCCTAACCTGGTAGCTTCTACCTCAGCTATGTTTTCGAAGACCAATCTTGGTGCCCCAAACCTGAGGTCGGCAGGTAGCACTGCCTCCGAACCATAGACCATAAAGAAAGGGGTATTCCCATGCAGAGCTCGACTAGGTTGAGTTCTTAGGCTCCAAACCACATATGGCAACTCTCTAATCCACTTTCCTGCGATATTTTCATTCTTGTCGAAAACTTTCTTCCTGAGTGCTTCTAGTATCATTCCATTAGCTCTTTCTACCTGTCCGTTAGCTCTTGGGTGTGCTACTGACACATATTTGATCTGGATGCTCCGTTGTTCACAGAAATCAAAGAATTCAGAGCTAGTGAAATTGGACCCCAGGTCGGTTATGATGCTATTTGGTATCCCAAACCTGAATATTATATCTTGTATGAATTCCACTGCCTTGGCTGAAGTCAGAGAAGCAATAGGTTTGCACTCTATCCATTTAGTGAATTTGTCGATGGCAACCAACACGTGAGTATAACCTCCCTGAGCTTTCTTGAAGGGTCCAATCATGTCCAGTCCCCAGCACGCAAATGGCCATGTCACTGGTATGGTTTGCAGTTGCTGTGCTGGTAAATGTTGCTACTTTGATAAGAATTGGCAAGCTTCACACCTCTGGACTAACTCGGCTGCATCATTTTTTGTTGTCGGCCAATAGAAACCAGACCTGAAGACCTTCCCCACTAGGGTTCTAGATGCTGCGTGTATTCCACACTGTCCGGCATGGATCTCATCTAACAGTTGTTTCCCCGTAGCCGAAGGAATGCACTTCATGAGGAGTCCTGTTGCACCTCTTCTGTACAGTGCATCCCCAATGAGGGTGTAGTGGGCCGACTGTCTTGCAATACGCTCTGCTATAGATTTATCATCCGGCTCCTCTTCGTTCTTTATATACTTAATAATAGGCTCCCTCCAGTCATTAGAGTCTGACTGTGGCTGATTCAAAATGTTGCACTCTTCCGCCCGATCTGAGGAGATACTCGGGCATGACACCTCTTAGATGAAAACTCCAGGCGGGACCTGAGTCCGACTGGATCCTAGCTTCGACAATGCGTCTGCTGCAGCATTATGATCTCCTTCCACGTGATGGAACTCTAGCCCTTCAAATTTGTCTTCCAGTTTCCGGACGGCTGCACAGTACTTGCCCATAGAGTCATTCGAGCAATCCCATTCTTTATTTATCTAACTTATGACCACCATTGAATCTCCATATGCCATCAATCTTTTGATACCCAGTGATATAGCAATGCCCAATCCATGGATCAAAGCTTCATATTCTGCTGCATTATTGGATGTTGGGAATAATAACTGAAGAGCGTATTTGAGTTGATCACCTCCAGGAGCAATGAAGAGGATCCCTGCGCCTGCCCCCTATAGCTTTAGTGAGCCATCGAAATACATCCGCCATGCTTCTGCAATTTCTGGGTTGTCTAGTACCTGTTGCTCGGTCCATTCTGATATGAAGTCAACTAGTGCCTGAGTCTTTATTGCAGTTCGAGGTCGAAACTCAATGTCGTGAGCTCCCAGCTCACAAGCCCACTTGGCTATTCTTCTGATGGCTTCTTTGTTGTGGAGAATATCCCCTATCAGAAATCCAGTGACTACTATGACTTTGTGGTCGTCAAAGTAGTGACGGAGCTTGTGTGCAGTTAGAAGTACTGCGTACAATAGTTTTTGAACTTGAGGATATTTGTTCTTTGAGGGTCCCAGAACTTCACTGATGAAATAAACCGAGTGTTGTACCGGATACGCATGTCCTTCCTCTGCTCGCTCCACTACCAACGCGGTGCTCACCACGTGAGTCGTGCAAGAGATGTATAATAGCAGATCTTCGGCCGGTTGATTCGGTGTAGCTCGGCGCGGTGGCTTTAGTACTGGCGGTGTGGTCAAGAACGTTTTTAGTGCATCAAGAGCTTCATGTGCTTCTGTGGTCCACTGGAATTGTCCACCTTCTTGAGAAATTTGTAGAATGGTAAACCTTTTTCTCCTAGTCTTGATATGAACCTGCTCAGGGCTGCGATGCATCCAGTAAGAATCTATACTTTCTTCTGCGATCGTGGTGCTTCCATTCTCATGATAGCTTCGATTTTTTCTAGGTTGGCTTCAATTCCTCGGTGGCTGACAATGAATCCGAGCAATTTCCCTGCTGGTACTCCAAAGACACATTTTCTGGATTGAGTTTCCATCGATATCGTCGCAGACTGTTGAAGACCAACTGCAAATCTTTAATGAAGTTTTCTGAGTTTTCTGTCTTGATCACCACATCATCCACGTAAGCTTCTACATGTTTGCCCCAGTGATCGGCTAAGCATGTCTGAATGGCTCTCTGGTAAGTCACTCCAGCGTTTTTGAGGCCAAACGGCATGGAGGTATAGCAGAAAGCTCCAAACGGGGTGATGAATGCAGTTTTTTCTTCATCTTCGTTTGCCAAGCTGATCTGGTGGTACCTGGAGTAGCAATCCAAGAAAGACAACATAGAACACCCGACAGTTGAGTCTACCACCTGGTCTATTCTAGGAAGTCCGAAGGGATCCTTCGGACAGTGTTTGTTGAGATCCGTATAGTCGACGCACATGCGCCAATCCACTTTATTCTTTTTGAGTACAAGAACAGGATTTGCTAGCCACTCAGGATGCTGTACTTCTCTAATGAACCCTGCTGCGACTAAGCGAGCCAACTCAGCACGAATAGCTTCTCTCTTGTCGGGCGTGAAACGATCCAACTTTTGTCGTATCGGCCTCGCCTGGGGATAGACCTTCAGTTTATGCTCAGCCAGTTCTCTCGGGACTCCCGGCATATCCGCAGGTTGCCATGAGAATACGTCTCAGTTGTCTTTCAGAAACTGGACGAGTGTGCTTTCCTATTTGTCATCTAGGCTGGAGCTGATGATGGCAGTCTTGCATTCATCAGCGAACCCGAGGTTGATTCTCTTTGTTTCCTCAGTCGATCGCATAGAGGTCATGGCTTGAGCTTCATTTGCAGGTACTGTGAGGTCCTCCTCAGGCTTTGAGTTCGCCTGCGTGGAGGAGGTCGTTGAGTGCTTAGTGGTGAGGGCCACCTGAATGGCCACTCGGAAGCATTCTATGGCACCTTGGAAGTCAGCGCGTACGGTGATGATTCCTTGTGGTCCTGGCATCTTCAATATCATGTACATGTAGTGCGGAATGGCCATGAATTTCACCAATCCCGGCCTGCCGATGATAGCATTGTACCCGCAGTCGAAGCTCGCCACCTCGAACCTCAAGTACTCGGTTCTGTAGTTATCCGGAGTTCCAAAGGTGATTGGCATGTAGATGTGTCCAAACGAGTACTCTCCTTCAGTCGGCACGATGCCGAAGAAAGGAGTGTCTGACTCGTGGAGCTCTTTGAGTGTGACTCCCAAGCCTAGGAGTGTCCGGGGGAAGGTGACGATGATGCTGCTCCCACCATCCACTAACACCTTCTTCACCCTGCTCTCTCGGATCACCGGATCGACGAGGAGCGGATACTTGCCCGGATGATCGAAGTTTAGCCACTGATCTGCCTAGGGTGAAAGTGATCGGGTGTTCGGACTATCGGTACGGGGCGGGAGGACCGGTGGCCGCCACCAGTATCTGACGGTCATTGAGCTTTTGTTGCCTCTTGCTCTCTTGAGACCCATGTCCGCCGAAGATGATGTTGACTTCTCCGTCAACGCGGGGGAATGCTCCACCTCCTCCCCCTTCCTGCTGCTGAGGTAGTCGTGGTTCTCCAGGTCCTCGTGGTGGCGGAGGTGGTAGAGGTTGGAAGGGTCGGTCGTTCCCAATGGAGTGCTTGAAATCTCTACAGTTCTGAAAGGTGTGGCACATGTCCTTATGGTACGGGCACTGGGCATCGAGGATGTCGTCCAATGTTCGTTCGCCTCCATGGGGTGCCCCTCGGGCACGAGACATGGGTGTTCCAGCAGCGTGAACCTCGTCGTGAGGTCTCTTCTCCCAACGCTTGTCGGGTTGTTGGTTCGCGTCACGTCGTGGTGCCGGTGGCATAGGCTTCATTCCTCCGATGAGGTCCTGAGCTCGTTCGTCGGCGGTGATGTAGAGGTCCGCTTCCCTGAACAGCTGCTCGGAGGTAGTCGGCGCCTTTTGAAGTATGGCCCGGACGAAGGCCGAGTCATTGGATCCCCGATAGAAGTCCTCGATCACTGTCGCTTCTGCGACCTCGGGGATACGATTTCTCATGGTCTGAAACCTCTTGAGGTATGACCGGAGAGTTTCATCCCCTCGGCGCCTAATGTATTTGAGGTCCTATGGCTGCGCCGGCTTATCGGAGAGAGATTGGAAGTTGGCGATGAAACACCGACTGAAGTTGCTCCAGTCGTTGATGTAGTGTCGGAGTAGGTGTCGCAGCCATTGCAGCGCATCTTGCCTGAGGACGATGGGCAAGTACGCAGTCATCACATCTTCAGTCGCCCTAGCGGCTCGGGCAGCGGTGGTGTAGACGACCAACCAACCTCCTGGGTCATGCTTAGGTTCATATTTGTCGACGTTGGAGACTTTGAAGTTAGGGGGCCACTGAATGGCCCTGAGACGTGGGGTGAGTGCCGACACTCCGCATGTGTCCTTGTGTCGACGGTGATGATGTCGGTCCCGGGGAGGGGAGTTGTCTATGTGTTGCCTCGACCGCCCTCGGGTCATGCCGCCAGTCGAAGCTGTCGCCGACTCAACTCCGGCAGTTTGACTCCGCGCGGGGACGCCGTGATCCCGATCGTACTCTTCTCGGTGCCAAATCTCATTCTCATGTCGTTGTTTATGCGAGGCGTTGATGGAGCTCCGCGCATCCCGTCGACTATTGATGGCGTGTCGTAGATCGCTCGGAGGATGAGCGAGAGGCAAAAGATGGTTAGCTGCCCGAGTGAGCAGTCGTCGATAGCCCTCAGCATCTGAGGTCTGGGGGAGGCTGTCGGCTATCCGAGCCAGCATTCCACCGACCTCGCTTGGTGTGTTCATGGCTCGGGCAAAATCGGGGTTCAGATTTCGTCCAAAGAGAGGGTTCCCTTGACGTTGTATCGCTTCCTGCTTGGCCTGCTCTTGAGCTTGCCGACAATCACGTCGGTGGGAATTCCTTCTTTCCCTGAAGACTCGTTCATCTAGAGTTTCTCCCACCTCTGAGATCTCATCTCGTGACACAGGATGCGCCGGGTCTCGCTCTCCGGCTTCATGATGTCGCCGGATATTTCGGCGTCGGTTCCTTCATCGGCGGGCTTCCCGCAGAGGAGGTTCCTCCCTAGGTGCAGTCGGTTCGTCGTCGGAAATGGGAGACGATTCCACTCTCCCCCTGATAAAGAGGACATCAGGGTAGAACAAAATTGTCGTGACAAGCTTCCTTCTGTTCTCCTCTAAGTGCGAAGGTGCCGGAAAGACAGCCTCACGGATCTTTGCTCCACTTTTTCTCGTGATTCGTGTCCATTCTTCTGTGGATGAGGTGGACAACGGGGTTCTTCGAGTGAATGATTTTTTCGTTTCCAGCTTGCAAGAGGTAGCCTTCGCTCGAAGCGCGGGAGGTTGCGATATTTCCGACTTCATTCCGACTTTCCGGGAGATTGCCGAGGAAGGTTTTCTCTCCGGTGGATCCGCGATGCGATGTAGAGTTCCTTCTTCGTCTGAAACGGATGAGATGGTCCCGAAGCAGAACACGGATCCAGGGTGGAGGACGATCTTGTGCTGGAAAGTGATGGCCATTGAGCTAGCTTGGATCGGTGACACAACCCCTACCTAGCGCGCCAGCTGTCGGTGTTTTGGGTCCAACCGCGCACCTGGGGTTGCCTCTCGAGGTGCTTTTTAGAGTAGGACGGTGCAACCGACTGTAGCTCGATGGTTCGTGCTAGATGCACGAGAGGTAGTGGGCAATTTTGCATAGGTTCAGGCCGCTTTGGAGATGCGTAACACCCTACGTACTGATGTGGATCTTTTATGGGGCGGGTTACAGGGGAGTTCTCTAGTACGAGGGATGCTAGAGAGTTGAGTAGGTGGCTAATGAATGAGAGATGTTCTTGAAGGGGTGCCTGTCGGTGTTTTGGGTCCGACCGCACACCCGGGGTTGCCCCTCAAGGTGTTTTAGGAGTAGGAAGGTGTCAACAACTGTAGCAAAATGGTTCGTGCCGATCGCACGAGGAACGGTGGACAAGATTTACAGGTTCGGGCTGCTTAGTGGTGCGTAACACCCTACGTCCTGATGAGTATGCTTGGTGGATATGGTTACAAGAGAACTCTCTGGATCGAGAATACAGAGAGTTGATGTGGGTGGCTAAAGAATGGGTCGATCGTTCTGAAGGGGTGCCCCCTAGGCCTTATATACTCGACCGTGGGGCAGTACACATGGATCAGATAACAACAAGTGGCTAAAAGATAGTGAACCTCTTGAGATTATCCTTTCGTAACCCTCGCCGACTTATCCTCACGTGGCTTCGGTGCATGGAGGCTCCAACGCGGGAAAGTCGGATCTCTGTTGCGGTTACTTGCTCGACGCTATGGGCCGTCCGGGTTTGCACCAATCCGGCCTCATGTCGCTCTGCGTTGCTGGTTGTTTCTCCCCAGGCCCACGAAAGAATAACCTTACGATTTATTGGGCCCTTGGGCCTTTCGTGAGGTCCTTTACTCTTTTAGTGGACCCGGGGGATATCTATCCCCCACAAGCCCCCGATCTTTGGGTTAATTTAGAGGTAATCAACCCAAAGATCCCAGGTCCAGCTTGCAGGTGATTTGAAGAAAAACGGCTTCTTGTTGTTCTCTCCTGCTTCGATCACTTGTTGACCAAAACCTAGTTTCGTGCCTGTGCCTTAGAGATCGGCATTCCTATTTGAAGGATTATGAACTTCATTGGGTGCACCGGAGGTGCACCCAATGGGTGTAGCCCCCGAGCTTCGAGTAGATTTTAGAAAATAATCTACTCGAAGGTCTTCAGTGGAGATTACTTCCATTCGTGTTCCTTCACTTCGGTTGAAGATTGGCTCTTTGATCTTGTCCCATGCTCTTAGAAATCAGCGTGATCTCGGCTTAGAATAATAATCCATGGGGTGCACCGAAGGTGCACCCAATGGGTGTAGCCCCCGACCTTCAAGTGAATTTCTTGAGAATAATTCGCTTGAAGGTCTTCTTTTTATGTCTTTTTGCTGAAGATTACTCTTTCTATTTATAAAAGAGTTGGCATGATGTCATCCGTGCTATGTTCATCAATATTATGCTTCAGAGGTCAGCATGTATTTTGTCTTTTGCGGCCGAGTTTGAAATCCTTCCATATCTTGCTAGGTAGCGCAATTTATTTGCTCTGCGACTGATTGGACATTCGATGGACGTTCTCTGTCTAGTCTTCAAGTCGTGTCTGTCGACCATATTTTGCACTCTGCTGGCTATACTTGGCTTGCCTCTAACTCTTGTTGATATCTTATTTTTGTCTTGAGGTATTCACTGCATGCTCTGAACAGATGTGACCATTTTGAAAAATATACTGACAATTCCTGGGCGTCCCCCCCAATGGGTGTGGGCAAGGGACGGCTTGGTACGTTGAGTGTTTTAGCCGGCTGCTTCTGAGTTGTAATGTGATGGGACGGCGAGTGTAATCATACCCTTTGCGCTGTTGACTGGAGTCCCAATGGGTATAGTGCTGCGTGAAACGGCGTCAGCCGCCTGACGTGTCTTCGGACGGGTGGAAGTGCATATTGAATGCTTTGCGACTGTTCAGTGACCGCGGTTGGAGGTGAGCGGTTGCCTTTCTCTTCTATAAATAACGCCGTTGCCCCTCTGGTTTCTTCACATCTCTTCGCTATTCCTTACTGCTTCCTTCTCTTCTTTCCCGCTTTCTTCCACTATGGGAAAAAACAACAAGCGCAAGCGCGAGCCGACTCCTCCATCGGAGGACTTCGGCGACTCGGAATACTCGGAGGAGGAGTTCTCCTCCGAGTCCGAGGGGTCTCCGGCTCCTGTCTCTCCCCCGGCGTCGTCCGATGACTCGGACGACTCCCAGGGGATAGCCGCGGAGGTCTAGACGTACATCCGGGCCGTCGAGCGCTCCGGGCTCGAGGGCTCGGATGAGTCTGAGTACTCCTCGGATGAGGAGGACTCGGACGGCGGCGGCGAGGGCGGGGACGACGACGACGACGACGACGACGACGACGACGATGACGACGGCAGCGGCAGTGGCGGGGGCGGCGGCAACGGCAGCAGCAAGGGCAGCACCAAGGGCGACAGCAGCAGGGGCAGCACCAGGGGCGGCGGCGGCAGGGGCAGCACCAGGGGCGGCGGCAGCGGCAGGGGCAGGGCCAGTGGCTAGATGCCACTGGTCTTTTTAGATATTAGTATAGATTAGAAATAGTATAGTGAAATAATGTAGTAGTATTAGTAATGTAGAGTAGTATAGTGTAGCGTAGTAGTAGTAGTAGTAGTAGGGGAGTATCAACTCATAATGAGTTGATTTGTAAGTATTGCCACTTCCCTTAATGAAGAATGAATTTGGTTTCCTCTTGATGACTCGTTTTGTTTGATTATAAATCTGATTCTCTTGAGACAATAGACAGACAACTTGATCATCATACTGACGCTTCCAGAAGTAGCCGCCGAGTAATATTGCAGTCTGTATCGACATTAGAAGTAACGCCGAGCAATTGATCGTGAGGTCGGCGTTTTAGAGGTAACGCCGAGTGATCGAAAGTCGCCGTCGACATTTTAGAAGTAATGCCGAGTAGTTGAACTCCAGATCAGCGTTTTAGAGGCAACGCCGAGTGATTGAAAGTCAACGTCAGCATTTTTAGAAGTAATGCCGAGTGAGCGAAGGTCAACGTCGGCATTTTAGAAGTAATGCCGAGCGGTTGAACACGAGACTGGCGTTTTAGAGGCAACGCCGAGTGATTGAAGGTCGCCGTTGACATTTTAGAAGTAATGCCGAGTGAGCGAAGGTCAACGTCGGCATTTTAGAAGTAATGCCGAGCGGTTGAACACGAGACTGGCGTTTTAGAGGCAACGCCGAGTGATTGAAGGTCGTCGTCGACATTTTGGAGGTAATGCCGAGTTATTTTGAGGATAACACCCGAGTGATGGGGTGGCCCACCAGTTTTTGGAAATAACTGCCGAATGACTACGTGGCACGCTGAGATCTTGGAAATAACTGCCGGGTGATGATTGGGCACTTTTTGAAACGGTATCTGGTCCGGGAATATCCTATAAGAGCTGCACTTTTAGCCGCCTTTGCTTTCTGCGCCCTAGTTCTTGCATTCCCGCTTCCAAACCCTCTCTGCGCTCGCCTCCAATCTGCTCACGAGATGGCTCCCAAGAGGAAAATCGCGAGCTCGTCCGCCGTGGTGATTCCTCCAATCGATCCCAACAGCCAATTGCCTTTTGCAGGTAACCACATGTCTATCATCTCTGAAGCCGAACTCCTCCACCTTGTGTCCATCGGTGTTCTTCCTCCACGGGAGCTCTGTTCTTGGCGGATTTGCCGCGGGACTACGGTCCCGACGGAGGACACCCACGAGTCCGTGGTTTACGCTCCTTTTCTTCTCCGCGGCCTTGGCCTTCCTATTTCTCCCTTTTTCCGTGGTCTCCTTGATTTCTACCACATCAACTTAACCCATCTGAACCCTAACTCAATTCTGCAAATTTCTATCTTCGTCCACTTATGTGAAGCCTTTCTTGGCGTGCTGCCGCATTTTGGCTTGTGGAAATACCTGTATCACTGTCGCCCTGGGATGGCCGGGGGACAACATCAATTGGTCGGAGGTGCCAGTTTGGAGATGCGCCGGGGACGGAAGACTGAATATCTTGAGATTCCCCTTAAAGACAGCATTAAGGGATGGCACCTGGAGTGGTTTATAGTTGATAACTATGGAAATTCTCTCCCCCCCGGTCAGGAAGACAGCCAGACGTTCGCACCCCAAGCTGGACTGAGTCGCCCACAGACGAGGAGGTAGCCAAAGCCAGTGTGCTGCTAGCTGAAGTTGGACTATTGAAAGAGAGAGGTTTAACTGCTGAAGCTGTAGTTGCTGACTTCGTTTTCAAAAACATTCAACCACTGAAGGATAGGGTCCACCCGGCTTATCTGTATCAAGGGCTAGCCGACTCAACTTGAGTTATCAACAAGAGAATCCCTTCTGCAGATTTGGTGAGCCGACTGGAGATGATTCTCAGGGGCAAAGTATCCAATATTGGTGCTCCGGTGGCGTACTCGGCCTGGAATCTGCCTCCTGCCAAAGCCTTCACTCTTTTCGTGTCAAATCCACCTGCGACTGATGGCAATTTGGGCCTTAGAACTCGGCCCTCTGATGAAGAAGTCAATGCTTTGGTTGCCTCACTTGGGAAAATTCCTGATGATGAACGACAAGTCCATTTCGAGGTGCCTTTGGATCCTAATGATGCGGAAGTGAATGCCATGCTTGATATGTTGGCTGAAGATTCCTCTGACGCTACTCCTGCTGAGACATTGGCAGTGGCACCTCTCCCAGAGGTCGGTATAACCTTGGATGTTCAGAGACCTGTCCGTGCTCGCTCGAGGCGTCCCTGCCGAACCAATCAAACTGATCTTTCTGTTGATGAGCAGAAAAAGAAAAGGAGACGTATTCGGCGAGTATCTAGTTTGGATCAGGGTGCTGGTCCCTCGGTTCCTGCCGATGAGGAGGTTCCTGTGCCTGAATTTACTGATGCCGATCCCAATGGGTGTGGTATGTCTGTTGCTGATCCCAATGGGTGTACTCCATCCGTCGTTGATCCCAATGGGGGTGTTGCCAGTGTTGCTGATGAAGACGACGGAGAGGAAGAGAATGAGGTCCCTCTGACTCGGAAGAACAGTCGGCAATTCCTCGCCAGTGGGGAAAGTAGTGGAGTTCCTTCTCCTGCTTTATCTGCCCTTGTTGGTCTGCAAAACATATCCCTGGCCGACTTTGATCAAACTCTTGAGGATATGGTCCCAGAGGACTTGTTATCAGGGCCAGTGGATGATGATGTAACGGAAGCTTGTGGTGACGTGCCGGACGCTGGGTTGAGGTCATCCCGTGCCTCGTCAACCTTAGAGCGCGGTCTCAAGGGTCGGGATGCTAACTTGGATTGTCCTGATTCCATGGAAGTAGCCGAGGGCCCATCAACCTTAGAGGTGGTTACTGCTGAAAGTTTGGACCTCAAGAATGGTGTTGACACATGTCCAGCCCCCGAGGGTGTCGTCGGGGATGACTTAGCTCGGGCGAAGAGTGCGAGCTACTGCCCAGCCCCTGAGGGTGCTGCCGGGGATAATCCAGCTCAAGTGGGCAGTGCCAACTATGGCCCAGTCCCCGGTGGCTGACAATAAATCCGAGCAACTTTCCGGCTGGTACCCCGAAAACACATTTTTCGGGATTAAGCTTCCATCTATACCGCCTCAGGCTGTTGAAAACCAGTTGCAAATCTTCGATGAAGTCTTTTGAGTCCTGTGTTTTGATCACCACATCATCCACATAAGCCTCCACACGCTTGCCCCAGTGATCGGCTAAGCATGTTTGAATAGCTCTCTGGTAAGTCGCTCCAGCGTTTTTGAGGCCAAACGGCATGGAGGTATAACAGAAAGCACCAAACGGGGTAATGAATGCTGTCTTTTCTTCGTCTTCCTTTGCCAGACTGATCTGATGGTACCCGGAATAGCAATCCAAGAAAGACAGCATAGAACATCCAGCGGTGGAGTCCACCACCTGATCTATCCTTGGGAGCCCAAAAGGATCCTTCGGACAGTGTTTGTTGAGATCTGTATAATCAACACACATGCGCCAGTCCACTTTATTCTTTTTGAGTACAAGAACAGGATTGGCTAACCACTCGGGATGTAATACTTCTCTAATGAATCCAGCCGCGACCAAGCGAGCTAACTCGGCGCGAATGGCTTCCCTCTTATCAGGCGTGAAACGACGTAACTTTTGTCGAATCGGCCTCGCCTGGGGAAAAACCTTCAGTTTGTGCTCGGCCAGTTCTCTTGGGACTCCCGGCATATCCGCAGGTTGCCATGCGAATACATCTCGGTTGTCTTGCAGAAACCGGACGAGCGCGCTTTCCTATTTGTCATCCAGACTGGAGCTGATGATGGCCGTCTTGCGCTCATCGGCGAACCCCAGGTTGATTCTCTTGGTTTCTTCAGTCGGCCGCATAGAGGTCGCGGTCTGAGCTTCATTCGCCGGTATTGCGAGGTCTTCCTCAGGCTTAGAGTTCGCCATTGCGGAGGGAGCTGTCGATGGCTTGGCGGTGAGGGCTGCTTGAATAGCCACTCGGAAACATTCTGCGGCGCCTTGGAAGTCTGCGCGCACAGTTATGATCCCTTGCGGTCCCGGCATCTTCAGTATCATGTAGGTGTAATGCGGAATGGCCATGAACTTGGCCAATCCCGGCCTCCCGATGATGGCGTTGTACCCGCAGTCGAAGTTTGCCACTTCAAACCTCAGGAACTCGGTTCTGTAGTTCTCCGGAGTTCCAAAGGTTACTGGCATGTAGATGTGGCCCAGCGGGTATTCCCCTTCCGTCGGCACGATGCCGAAGAAAGGAGTGTCTGACTCGTGGAGCTCTTTGAGGTGAACTCCCAAGCCTTGGAGTGTCCGGGGGAAGGTGACGTTGATGCTGCTCCCCCCGTCCACTAATACCTTCTTCACCCGACTCTCTCGGATCACCGGATCGACGAGAAGTGGGTATTTGCCCGGGTGGTCGAAGTTAAGCCATTGATCTGCCCGAGTGAAAGTGATCGGGTGCTCCGACCACCGGTATGGGGCGGGAGGGCCGATGGTCGCCACCAGTATCTGGCGATCATTGAGCTTTTGCTGTCTTTTGCTCTCCTGCGATCCGTGTCCGCCGAAGATGACGTTGACTTCCCTGTCAATGCGTGGAAAAGCTCCTCCTCCTCCTCCCTCCTCCTGCCGATGGGGTTGTCGTGGTTCATCTGGTCCTCCTCTCGGCGGAGGGGGAGGTAGAGGTTGGAAGGGTCGGCCGTGTCCGACGGAGTGCTTGAAGTCTCGGCAGTTACGAAGAGTGTGGCGCATGTCCTTGTGGTATGGGCACTGGGCGTCGAGGATGTCGTCCAGCGTGCGTTCGCCTCCACGAGGTCCTCCTCGGGCGCGAGAGGCAGGTGGTCCGGCAGCGTGCACTTCTTCGCGTGGCCTCTTCTCCCATCGTTTGTCGGGTTGCTGGTTCGCGTCGCGTCGTGGTGCTGCCGGTGCGGGCTTTGCTCCTCCGATGAGGTCCTGGGCTCGCTCGTCGGCGGTGATGTAGAGGTTGGCTTCCCGGAACAGCTCCTCGGAGGTAGTCGGCGCCTTCTGTAGTATGGTTCGGACGAAAGCCGAATCAATGGATCCTCGGTAGAAGTCCTCGATCACGGCCGCCTCCGTGACATCGGGGATACGATTCCTCATGGTTTGAAACCTCTTGAGATACGATCGGAGAGTTTCGTCCCCCCGGCGCTTGATAGATTTGAGGTCCCACGGCTGCGCCGGCTTGTCGGAGAGGGACTGGAAGTTGGCGGTGAAGCGCCGACTGAAGTCTCCCCAGACATCGATTGTAGAGCCCAAAAATTTGTATCAAAGAAAAATAAGGTTATAAATAAATAGATATGTTTATAAGTGGGTATCTTGGGATTATGGAACCCTTGGGAGTTAATTAGTTTTCTCTTCTTTGTGCATATTTGATTAATGGAATTATATGGGTTAACATAACAAATAAATAAATAAATAAAATGCCTCTCATGATAAAGTTATTGTATTGTTGCACTTTGTATTCAAATTTGTGAAACAAGCTTAAGCTAAGAAAACTAGAATTTGAAAATGGAAATATAAAATAAAAGAGAAAAGAGAAGGAAGAAATTACTATGTGAATAAAAATAATTATAATATATATATATATATTATTCTTGTACAGATTTGAGATTGTACATTTGACTCAAAGGTGAAGTTCATAACAGATTTCAAATTCAAATTAGAGATTCAAATGAAAAGAAAATAAATCAAAAAGGAAAAAGGAAAATAAAAAAAGGGGGGGGGAAACTTAACCGGGCCTCAGGTTTACATTTCGGCCCAGTGCTCAAATCCTCCCGCGCAGCCCACTCATTCCCACGCCCTGCGCTCGCGCCTGCTTCGTCGCTGACCGGCGAGGCCCACATGGTGGTCTCTGTCCCTCGCGCCCGCTTCTCTCGTCTCCACTGGCTTGCGGGGCCGCGATGTCGGATGCTCCTTCTCCCGCGCGCGGATTCCGTTCGCCCACCTCGTCAACAAGCTCGCCGTGGCCGTTGGCGGGTCCTGTGCGTCATCCGCTCTGACCGGTGGCCAAGTGCCGCAACCACCCAGCCGAATCCGCTGGAACTTCTTCCGCGCGTGCTTCCTCCTCGCGAGAAAAGCGGAGTCCGAGCTAAACCACCGGCGACGTATTCGTCGCTAGCCGTTGCGGGCGCCGTAGTATAAGTAACGAGGGCCCCGCGCCGACTCGCCTTCCCCCAGGATCCCTTGCCCTCTTCGCTTCACAGCTCCCCCAGGTCTGCCGTCGCCGTCACTACCGAGATAGCCGAAGTCCGTTGTGGATCTCCGCCGCACCACGACCTGTTGCCTACGCCGTATTGCCGCCGGTAAGGAACCGCTTTACAATTCGCTCGTTGTCCCTTGAAGCATAGTGCCGAGTCACGTAGATGTACGGTCGCTCTAGCCACGCAAATTGCTCGCCGCAACCTTAAGCACCGTCGTGGTCCGCACGACTCCGTGGTCAGACCACCTCACTGCGTGGGCGCAAAAATTGCTTCACTAGATCGTTGCGCCTCGTCGTGGGCATGGTGTAGAACCTTTTAATTGAGTTTTGGGTGCGCCATCTGGCCAGGGCGGTCATCGCCGGTGATGGGTTTTCCATCGTGGTCGGGCTGCGGCGGCCGGGGGGGGGGAAACTGGGCGCGTCAGGGACGATGGTGGTGCACCGTTGGATCTCTTTTTGACGGCCGGATGTGGTGACTGCGTAGCGTTTCGGGTTGGGGTAACGGGAACCATCCGATCGAGATCGGATGAATGGTCATAACTCTGGGATTCATTAAACCAGGGCCGTCAGATCTAGATCCGAGGGTCCCGTGTGCGTACCGGTTCACCGCGGCTCAATTCTAATCGTGGCTGTCCATTCTTGATCGGACGGTGCAGATTAGCGCGTACCCCTTCGGCCTGGCCTTTTTGCATATGAGCCCCTGGACTTTGATGAAAACAACCCGCCGTCCTCGGCGTCTGTTGCCAGAGTCTAGGAATCTTTACCCGCAAGCCCCTGCACTTCTCTATATTAGTGTGCCCAGTCCAAGGATTTAAGAAATCAGATAAAAATGAATTAGAAAATGATTTTTATGCAAAAATAAATGCTAGAACTTGTTTAAATCATAGAAAATCCATTTTTAGTCCAAATTAATCCATTCCACTTTCTAAAATTTTGTAATTTTATTCCCTACCACCTAGAGCCTCTGTTTTGTCATGAAAACAATTAGAAATTTAATCTCTCACTTAATCCATTTTAAACACATAAAACCTTTGAAAATTCATAACTTAAAATCTACAACTCCAAAATTAATAATTCTTTTTCCTGTGATCTTATTTTAATATGTAGATTATTAATATGTATTTTGGCATACATGTTTGGTGTAATGTTAATTTTGCCTATATACTGTTTGTTTGTATTGCTACGACTAGTGCGAGGTCACGAGTCACCTGAAGATCATCCTGGTACCTGGATTCTCAAGGCCCAGGCAAGTTGTGCCCTTGATCACTTCTTTTTACCCACTCATGTTCTAATTAATCATAATGATCTGCATAGGCTAATTTTGATGGGACCCAATAGGTTACCCTAGTTTGTCTATCTTTATACCTTGTATACCACTGAACTTTCTGGGTAGTACTTGCTAGTGCTTTATGTGGTTTTGGGTATGAAGATACACTATTCATGATTACACTTTTGTTATCAGTTGTTATTTATTGTTCATGATAAGATCATTATGTTAATTGGAACATGGAGCGACCACCCGGGAAAACAGTGCTACCACAAGGGTTTAATGGGACGCCCTTGGCTGATTAATTAGGAAAGCTAGTGGAAGACTACCTTACCCGAAAGGGGCAAGGGCAGTAGGGGAGTGGTCAGTGTAGGGAGGCCCTCGGGAGGATTTTGCTGCGATGGCGGTCCTGCAAGGGATTCCTGCATTGGAACTTCCTATAAACTGTAGCGGGTTTTCGGAAGCTAGTGGAACTTTGTAAAGGCCTCGTAGTGGATCCCTAGCCATTCACCTCGGAAGTGTCTAAGGGCCTTGCAAACCCTGGCGACATGGGATACACGACTTGTGGGTAAAGATGCGCAACCTCTGCAGAGTGTAAAACTGGTATACTAGCCGTGCTCACGGTCATGAGCAGCTCGGACCCTCACATGATTAACTTATGGAACTAAATTCAATTTGTCATATGCATTGCATTGCAGGTGATGTGGTTACTTCTGTTCTACTATTTAATTGGGTTGGTATTTACTTATACTTAGTAACTGCTAATAAAATTTTGACCAACTTTAAAAGCAATGCTCAGCTCTAACCATCTTCTTTGGTAAGCCTTACACTTCACGTGAGCTCCCACCTTTGGTGAGTTCATGCACATTATTCCCCACAACTTGTTGAGCGATGAACGTATGTGAGCTCACTCTTGCTGTCTCACACACACCACAGGTCAAGAACAGGTACCGCAGGATGAGGCTCATGGAGGATGCTGCGATGAGTTCGTGAGAGGTCTAGGTCGTCGTCTCCCAGTCAACTTTGGGTTGCTGGACCGTTGTCTCCTTATAATGTAATTATTTATTTTGTATAGAACTCCTGTTATATATAAAGATGTGACATTCGATCCTGTGCCACTATACATCATATGTGTGAGACTTGGTCCCAGCATACCTGGTGTTTATGTTAGCGCCCGGGTTTTGGACCCCTAAAATCCGGGTGTTACAGAAGTGGTATCAGAGGAATGTTGACTGTAGGACGAAACCTAGATAGAGCTGGACAACCCTTGTCTACTTACCTCTGCTACTCTGATCCTTTTCTAAGCTTATCTTAATCTTTTCTCATCTAATTCCGCTATACTCTGATTATTCTTACCTTTTATTTCTAAAGACAAACTTGGATTTCACACTTTGAAATCCTGTGCCTAAAGTGACCTTTAGGAATAGGAGACCTAATCCTAGGAACAAAAACAAAACTATTTTTATAAGTGTCTATATTTGAATGTTTGTTCTTATGATACTTGTCTGATTTGGATCTTTGATTGAGTGTGATGAGTTGTGGAGTAATGTCTACAATTGCATCTACATATACCTATAGGCATAAATAAATAAATTCATAAGATAACTAAACAACCTATATTATCCTTCATTAAAATATATTTACCTTAATAGATTCATCTTACCTTGCAAAGATTTATCTTATCCTAAAAGATCTCATTCTAACCAATTCATCTTATCTTAATAAGATTCTCTCTTATCTTAATAGATTCATCTTATCTTAAAAAGATTTTATCTCATCTTAATAGATCTAACTAATCTCAAAAGAATCTATTTCATCTTATCCTAATAAGCATACTTATCCACCCTAATTTAACAACCATGATCTAATGCAAATTAATTAGATCTTATCTAGTCAAACTAGTCACACCAATCTAACCTAGATCTGATCTAATCTAAAGTGACTTATCAAACATGTTAGATAATACTGGTAAGATAAGATTGGATCCTACTCTTATAAATATGTTTTAATCCAAGTTGGACTCAGATCCCAATTTAGACTAGACCACATATAGTAACCTAGCCATATGCAACTACCTTAACCATCCGATAGTTGCATAATCCCTCTGTGTTAACCTAATAGAGCTTCTGACCTACCTACACCATATACCCCATCCTATCTCAAAAGATTCTAACATATCCTAACAAGATATATCTTACCCTGATAAATCTATCTAACTTAAACTAGTCTAATCTAGATCATACCTGATTTAATATGGTCTAATCTAGTGGGAGTTACTTAATGCTGGTAGAAAGGATAAGGCCATACTCCTAAATCACTTAAGCCTAATTTGGGGACTTATATCAACTTGGCCATACACAACAACTCGACCTATATAACAAGTTACATAACTTACCCAATCAATAGAGTCTTAATGGATTGCATAATCTATCAACCACCACCTGACATCAAACCAGACTTTGGCCTACATCATGTAGTCCATCTCACCCATAACTATTCTAACCATATTTCCCCCAACTCCGATAATATACACTAACTCCTAATCAAAGAGGCAAGACCGAAGAATATGATCAACTTCATCAAGTAAGGATGAGCACCAACTCAAGTCTTCAAGGATCAAGTGAGGTCACCAAGATGAGTCAAGATCCACAATCTTGGATGAAGTCTTTTCTTATCCTACTCTTTCTTACCCAAACCTATATATGCCCTAAAGACATCTTCTATCCTACATAATAATGTGGACATACATATAATATCCATGCTCTCCTATCACTTACTAATAATAAAAAGAGAGACCCTTGATTTAGGAATTAAAAGCTAAATTGCAAACCAATCCTTTTGTATTCCCTTTTCTTACAAATCTCGAGGACGAGATTCTTTTTAAGGGGGGTAGGATTTGTAGAGCCCAAAAATTTGTATCAAAGAAAAATAAGGTTATAAATAAATAGATATGTTTATAAGTGGGTATCTTGGGATTATGGAACCCTTGGGAGTTAATTAGTTTTCTCTTCTTTGTGCATATTTGATTAATGGAATTATATGGGTTAACATAACAAATAAATAAATAAATAAAATGCCTCTCATGATAAAGTTATTGTATTGTTGCACTTTGTATTCAAATTTGTGAAACAAGCTTAAGCTAAGAAAACTAGAATTTGAAAATGGAAATATAAAATAAAAGAGAAAAGAGAAGGAAGAAATTACTATGTGAATAAAAATAATTATAATATATATATATATATATATTATTCTTGTACAGATTTGAGATTGTACATTTGACTCAAAGGTGAAGTTCATAACAGATTTCAAATTCAAATTAGAGATTCAAATGAAAAGAAAATAAATCAAAAAGGAAAAAGGAAAATAAAAAAAAGGGGGGGGAAACTTAACCGGGCCTCAGGTTTACATTTCGGCCCAGTGCTCAAATCCTCCCGCGCAGCCCACTCATTCCCACGCCCTGCGCTCGCGCCTGCTTCGTCGCTGACCGGCGGGGCCCACATGGTGGTCTCTGTCCCTCGCGCCCGCTTCTCTCGTCTCCACTGGCTTGCGGGGCCGCGATGTCGGATGCTCCTTCTCCCGCGCGCGGATTCCGTTCGCCCACCTCGTCAACAAGCTCGTCGTGGCCGTTGGCGGGTCCTGTGCGTCATCCGCTCTGACCGGTGGCCAAGTGCCGCAACCACCCAGCCGAATCCGCTGGAACTTCTTCCGCGCGTGCTTCCTCCTCGCGAGAAAAGCGGAGTCCGAGCTAAACCACCGGCGACGTATTCGTCGCTAGCCGTTGCGGGCGCCGTAGTATAAGTAACGAGGGCCCCGCGCCGACTCGCCTTCCCCCAGGATCCCTTGCCCTCTTCGCTTCACAGCTCCCCCAGGTCTGCCGTCGCCGTCACTACCGAGATAGCCGAAGTCCGTTGTGGATCTCCGCCGCACCACGACCTGTTGCCTACGCCGTATTGCCGCCGGTAAGGAACCGCTTTACAATTCGCTCATTGTCCCTTGAAGCATAGTGCCGAGTCACGTAGATGTACGGTCGCTCTAGCCACGCAAATTGCTCGCCGCAACCTTAAGCACCGTCGTGGTCCGCACGACTCCGTGGTCAGACCACCTCACTGCGTGGGCGCAAAAATTGCTTCACTAGATCGTTGCGCCTCGTCGTGGGCATGGTGTAGAACCTTTTAATTGAGTTTTGGGTGCGCCATCTGGCCAGGGCGGTCATCGCCGGTGATGGGTTTTCCATCGTGGTCGGGCTGCGGCGGCCGGGGGGGGGGAACTAGGCGCGTCAGGGACGATGGTGGTGCACCGTTGGATCTCTTTTTGACGGCCGGATGTGGTGACTGCGTAGCGTTTCGGGTTGGGGTAACGGGAACCATCCGATCGAGATCGGATGAATGGTCATAACTCTGGGATTCATTAAACCAGGGCCGTCAGATCTAGATCCGAGGGTCCCGTGTGCGTACCGGTTCACCGCGGCTCAATTCTAATCGTGGCTGTCCATTCTTGATCGGACGGTGCAGATTAGCGCGTACCCCTTCGGCCTGGCCTTTTTGCATATGAGCCCCTGGACTTTGCTGAAAACAACCCACCGTCCTCGGCGTCTGTTGCCAGAGTCTAGGAATCTTTACCCGCAAGCCCCTGCACTTCTCTATATTAGTGTGCCCAGTCCAAGGATTTAAGAAATCAGATAAAAATGAATTAGAAAATGATTTTTATGCAAAAATAAATGCTAGAACTTGTTTAAATCATAGAAAATCCATTTTTAGTCCAAATTAATCCATTCCACTTTCTAAAATTTTGTAATTTTATTCCCTACCACCTAGAGCCTCTGTTTTGTCATGAAAACAATTAGAAATTTAATCTCTCACTTAATCCATTTTAAACACATAAAACCTTTGAAAATTCATAACTTAAAATCTACAACTCCAAAATTAATAATTCTTTTTCCTGTGATCTTATTTTAATATGTAGATTATTAATATGTATTTTGGCATACATGTTTGGTGTAATGTTAATTTTGCCTATATACTGTTTGTTTGTATTGCTACGACTAGTGCGAGGTCACGAGTCACCTGAAGATCATCCTGGTACCTGGATTCTCAAGGCCCAGGCAAGTTGTGCCCTTGATCACTTCTTTTTACCCACTCATGTTCTAATTAATCATAATGATCTGCATAGGCTAATTTTGATGGGACCCAATAGGTTACCCTAGTTTGTCTATCTTTATACCTTGTATACCACTGAACTTTCTGGGTAGTACTTGCTAGTGCTTTATGTGGTTTTGGGTATGAAGATACACTATTCATGATTACACTTTTGTTATCAGTTGTTATTTATTGTTCATGATAAGATCATTATGTTAATTGGAACATGGAGCGACCACCCGGGAAAACAGTGCTACCACAAGGGTTTAATGGGACGCCCTTGGCTGATTAATTAGGAAAGCTAGTGGAAGACTACCTTACCCGAAAGGGGCAAGGGCAGTAGGGGAGTGGTCAGTGTAGGGAGGCCCTCGGGAGGATTTTGCTGCGATGGCGGTCCTGCAAGGGATTCCTGCATTGGAACTTCCTATAAACTGTAGCGGGTTTTCGGAAGCTAGTGGAACTTTGTAAAGGCCTCGTAGTGGATCCCTAGCCATTCACCTCGGAAGTGTCTAAGGGCCTTGCAAACCCTGGCGACATGGGATACACGACTTGTGGGTAAAGATGCGCAACCTCTGCAGAGTGTAAAACTGGTATACTAGCCGTGCTCACGGTCATGAGCAGCTCGGACCCTCACATGATTAACTTATGGAACTAAATTCAATTTGTCATATGCATTGCATTGCAGGTGATGTGGTTACTTCTGTTCTACTATTTAATTGGGTTGGTATTTACTTATACTTAGTAACTGCTAATAAAATTTTGACCAACTTTAAAAGCAATGCTCAGCTCTAACCATCTTCTTTGGTAAGCCTTACACTTCACGTGAGCTCCCACCTTTGGCGAGTTCATGCACATTATTCCCCACAACTTGTTGAGCGATGAACGTATGTGAGCTCACTCTTGCTGTCTCACACACACCACAGGTCAAGAACAGGTACCGCAGGATGAGGCTCATGGAGGATGCTGCGATGAGTTCGTGAGAGGTCTAGGTCGTCGTCTCCCAGTCAACTTTGGGTTGCTGGACCGTTGTCTCCTTATAATGTAATTATTTATTTTGTATAGAACTCCTGTTATATATAAAGATGTGACATTCGATCCTGTGCCACTATACATCATATGTGTGAGACTTGGTCCCAGCATACCTGGTGTTTATGTTAGCGCCCGGGTTTTGGACCCCTAAAATCCGGGTGTTACATCGATGCAGTGTCGGGGTAGATGTCGTAGCCATTGCAGCGCGTCTTGCCCAAGGACAATGGGTAAGTACGCGGTCATCACGTTTTCGGACGCTCCGGCAGCTCGAGCAGCGGTGGTGTAGACGGCTAGCCAGCCCCATGGATCCTGCTTAGGTTCATACTTGTCAACATTGGAAACCTTGAAGTTGGGAGGCCATTGGATGGCCCTAAGGCGCGGAGTAAGGGCGGACACTCCGCACGTGTCCTCCTGTCGTCGGGGTCGATGTCTGTCCCGGGGAGGGGAGTTGTGATTGTGGTTCCTCGACCGTCCCCGGGTGGTTCCGCCAGTTGAAGTCGTTGCCGACTCAGTCCTGGTAGCTTGGCTCTGAGTCGGGGCACCATGATCCCTGTCGTACTCCTCTCGACGACGAATTTCGTTCTCATGCCGCCGTTCCCGCGAAGCATTGATGGAGCTCCGCGCGTCTCGGCGACTGTTGATGGCGTGTCGTAGATCGTTCGGCGGGTGAGCAAGCGGTAGAAGATGGTTGGCCGCCTGGGTGAACAGTCGTCGGTAGCCGTCGGCGTCAGGAGTCCGAGGAAGTCCTTCCGCTATCCGAGCCAGCACCCCTCCGACTTCGCTCGGCGTGTTCATGGCTCGGGCGAAGTCGGGGTTCAGATTGCGCCCGAAGAGTGGATTCTCTCGACGTTGCCTTGCATCCTGCTCAGCCTGTCCCTGAGCTCGTCGGCGATCACGTCGTCGGGAGTTCCTTCGCTCTCTGAAGACGCGTTCTTCCGGGGTTTCTCCTACCTCCGAGACCTCGTCTCGCGAGACAGGTTGTTCTGGATTCTGCTCTCCGGCTGCATGATGTCATCGAATGTTCCTGCGCCGATTCCTCCGTCGACGGGACTCTCGCTGAGGCGGTTCCTCCCCGGGTACAGTCGGCTCGTCGTCGGAGATGGCGGGCGATTCTGCTCTCCCGATGAAGAAGACGTCGGGGTAGAACGGTGCTGCCGTCGTAGTGATCTTCTTTCGGAGAGCCGGAGATTGCGCTTCTCCGGTATTTTCGGAGTTTGTTGAGGAAGATTCCTTTTCTGGCGGATCCGCGATACGGTGCAGAATTCCCTCTTCGTCTGCTACGAATGAGATTGTTCCGAAGCAGAACATAGATCCGGGGCGTAGGGCGATCTTGCTGTAGAAGGAGATGGCCATTGAGCTAGCTTGGATTGTCGACACACCCCCTACCTGGCGCGCCAGCTGTCGGTGTTTTGGGTCCGACCGCACACCCGGGGTTGCCCCTCAAGGTGTTTTAGGAGTAGGAAGGTGTCAACAACTGTAGCAAAATGGTTCGTGCCGATCGCACGAGGAACGGTGGACAAGATTTACAGGTTCGGGCCACTTAGTGGTGCGTAACACCCTATGTCCTGATGAGTATGCTTGGTGGATATGGTTACAAGAGAACTCTCTGGATCGAGAATACAGAGAGTTGATGTGGGTGGCTAAAGAATGGGTCGATCGTTCTGAAGGGGTGCCCCCTAGGCCTTATATACTCGACCGTGGGGCAGTACACATGGATAAGATAACAACAAGTGGCTAAAAGATAGTGAACCTCTTGAGATTATCCTTTACGTAACCCTCGCCGACTTATCCTCACGTGGCTTCGGTGCATGGAGGCTCCAACACGGGAAAGTCGGATCTCTGTTGCGGTTACTTGCTCGACGCTATGGGCCGTCCGGGTTTGCACCAATCCGGCCTCATGTCGCTCTGCGTTGCTGGTTGTTTCTCCCCAGGCCCACAAAAGAATAACCTTACGATTTATTGGGCCCTTGGGCCTTTCGTGAGGTCCTTTACTCTTTTAGTGGACCCGGGGGATATCTATCCCCCACAGTGCCCCCTAGGCCTTATATACTCAACCGTGGGGCGTTACATGCGGATATGATAACAACATGCGCCTAAGTAATAGCGAAACGACTGAGCTTATCTTCCTATAATCCTGCCGACTTATCTTCACACAGTTCCGACATCTGAGGGCACTGCGCGGGAGACTCGGATCACTGCTGCGGATAGCGCTTGAATTCAGCGAACCGTATGGGCTCGAGTTGATCCGATCTCGCGTTGATCCATTCTACCAGAAGTTCCTCCCCTGGCCCACGAAGGGATGGTCTTGCGAAACAATGGGCCTGGGGCCTTTCGTAAGGCCTTCTTGCCTTCTAGTGGACCCGGGGGATATCTGTCCCCCACAATAACTCCTTAACCGTAACTCCGAATTAAGCTCACCCTTGCTGTCTCACACCCCCACAGGTCAAGATCAGGTACCACAGGATGAGGCGCATGGAGGATGTTGTGATGTGTTCGTGAGAGGTCTAGGTCGTCGTCTCCCTGTCAATTTTGGGTTGCTGGATCGTTGTCTCCTTATGATGTAATTATTTATTTATTTTATACAGTACTTCTATTATATAGTAAAGTTGTAACATTCGTTCCTGTACCATTATTCATCATATGTGTGAGACTTGGTCCCAGTATACCTGGGATTATGTTCGCGTCCCGGTCTTTAAAACCCGGGTGTGACACGCGTCAGGGAGAACGCGGGCGGGGGCGCAGCGGCGCTGTCGCGTCTAGGGTCGGGGCTGCCGTGCAGGGGAGGCCGGCGAGGGGAGGGCGGCTGGTGGCTGACGCGCGGCGGCACAGTCACGACTGGGGGAGGGAGGCCGGACACGCGGCCAGGGGAGGGTGGCTGGACGCGTGGCCAAGGACGGCGCGGGCGCAGTCGGGCAGGGGAGGCCGGCGAGGGGAGGGCGGCTGGTGGCTGGGAGGGAAGAGGGAGGAAACAGGAAAGAGATTGGCTCTATACCATATTGGAAACCCTAACATTAACAGGAAAGAGATTGGCTCTATACCATATTGGAAACCCTAACATTAGGATGGGTTGAGTATAGTGTATTAATAGAACACATGACTGGACCAGGCCCATTATAGGGGATAGGTAGCTAACACAAGTGACCGAATTTTTCAACAAAATTATTCAATGAAACAGTTTTAAAGTAGGAAACCCATGTATTATAAGCAAGCTACTTATGTTAGCTACTTTATTTTGATTTTTTAGCTTGGATGTGGACATGGCTTCCCTGGCATTTTTGCAGGTCTCAAGGTATCGCGGCTTGATCCTTACCTTTCTGTCATTTTCAAATAATTCGTCGTGTATATTGATTTTCAAAAACTTGAACTGTCGGGGTGCTGAAATTATTCATTTCCAAGATTTCAATTCCGAGGTGCTTAGGTGCTTGACTATACCAAATGTAAAAGTCAATCTTTTCAAGGACTGACCTGAAGGAACATGTCCATCTCGGATTGTTGGTTTCTTTGCTGGTGATTGGAGTGAAATGGACAAGCTACTATTTTGCGGGGATGCTGAGCAAGGCAAAACAGCGAGTGGTGATACAGAAGGTAAAGTGAGTAATGGTTATGATATCATCCTGATGGCTGAGACTGTCTACACGCTATCTTCTCTTCCAAACCTCTACAGGCTTATCAAGAAGGTCAACATTCAAAATTTTAATATTCTTTCTCGAACATCAAAATTTGCTTAATATCGTTAGTCTTACACACACTGAAAGCTTTTTTTGCAGTGCTTGTGCTACCCTGGGGGTGTGGTTTACATGGCAGGGAAGAAACATTAATTTGGAGTAGGTGGTGGCACAACCGCAAAAGGCAGTTTCTGCGCTTGCTTGAAAAAGACAGTAAGTTGTAATTTTTTCTGACTCGAGCTGTTAATAAACATGTTTTTTTTTTTTGTTCATGCACCCCATACTCCCATACCTTGCTTCCAGTAGGATCAAATTTTGGTTTTGCAAACTTGTGGAATTACAAGTTTGGGAATTAATATTTGCCTGCTTCATAGTGAATCGGATTGTTTATGTTTCATTTCTCTTTCTTCTACATATGTCAATGATATCTTAATAATTGAGCATATTCAACTTTGACTGCTACTATGTACAGAACTATTTAGATTGCTTACATGGAAATAATACTATTAGTCAGTTTGATTTTGTTAAGTATTTTCAAAGTATAAGGGAAGGTATTTATTTTATTTCCATATTACTACAAATGTTTTTTTCCGAAAAGAGGGTAAAACCTTTGCTTTGCCGTTAGAAGAGAACTGACCAACTTAAGGGAAAGTTGGCCTAAAAACTGCTCCCTCGGTTCCCAATTATAAGTCGTTTTAGCTTTTTTAGCTACATTGTTTTACAATATATCTAGACATAACATATGTTTAGGTGTGTAGCAAGATCTATGTACATAGAAAAGCCAAAACAACTTATAGTTTGGAACGGTAAAGGTTAAACCTGCACAACTTGGGTCCATATGCTGCACAACTAGGGTGTACACAACCACATCTCTGAACATCTTCGATCAGAAGACCAAACAACAATGTTGGGCACCACAACTCGCTTAGGAACCCATTGTTGGCATGCCACAGCGGCCACCGACCCTGTCACCGAACGTGGTGACATATGTGAGCATTGCTGCTACCATCAAAACGTCAAGTAGTTAGAATGTAGATTATCCATTTTTAGGGCTAGTTTGGGAATCCCAATTTCCCAAGGAATTTCTATTTTCCCAAAGGAAATTAGTTCATTTTCTCGTGGAAAAATAGAAATCCCTTGAAAAATTAGGGTTTCCAAACTAACGCTTAATGTGATATTCTACATGCCATAAACAATGGGTAATATTACATTTTTTTGTTGTTGTTGATGTGAGCATAACCGTAGAGTACAACCAATATTCTCTGTATCTGTCATGTGGATTATGTTTTGCTTTTGCACACCATGTGGGACTCAAAGTGTTGCTTTTCCTAACTTTTGGTTGTTTTCAGGCACCACGCAACCTGAGCGGCTCAATGACGTTGCTGATGGATCCTCCAATGTCAGGGAGGTTTGGAAATTCACGTTCAAATAGATTAGCACTGCCCTTGTGATTGTCGGGGGAACTGAAAAGATGTACATGACTCCATATTGGTTGAGAGGTAAGCCTTTCCTCTGAAACAATGATACTCTCACACTTGCTCTAAAATTACCCTCAAACACTAGTCTCTCCTTTGTAGGCTAAAAGCGTCACTTTCCACTGAGCATCATTGCAAAGATTCCTGATAGTTCCAATGGCAGACACATCTGATTGAGTCACACCTGACAAGTCAACAAAAAAAGGGGCGCAAGGACAAAATTCTACCCCGCATGCTTCACCCTCTAGTAGATTTTCTATCTGAAAATGATGCACCATGCTGGCTGGCATGGGGCCACCAGGAGGAATGTTTTCAGTAAGCACTCGAGGACGCACCCCCGCAGAGCTCAAAGACAGTGAGAGATGCATCAATGCAGTAGGGGACATGGATGTGAAAGGGTGGTCATAGTCCCATGTGATGGAAGGAATCAAGCGTTAGGGCGAGCTTGCTGTTGTCCCTGTCTCCACGTTTCCATGCCGCTAATCCCTCAACATGGCACGGCCTTGTGGGGGTCGTTCCATTCCATGTGGCCTAGCTAGCTACTGTTGCCGTCCCCCCCTCCGTGATCTGTTGTGTGTCCATGTACCCTCCTCGATCGTAGTGTCTATATCTCCTGGTTTGCAGCTTTCTGCAGGGAGCTGCGCCAACGATGGGCGTCTTCCAGGACACCGGCGTCGGTGGCGGCACCGGCAGCCGCACGTCCAGGAGGGTTTTCCAGTACCAGAGGCTGGAGTGCTGCTGGGACGACGGAGCCACTTCCAGGTGGCGGTGTCCGCCAGCCGCGAATGGTAAGAAGGCTGAAGCCCCCTGTTTGTTCAGTGTCAAGCGGCTCAAGTGGAGCAAGGTCACCTCGGTTCTGATACCGAGGAAGGTCGCCGAGTTGTCTGCAAAGATCTGCCACGCCGGCGCCAGGACGGAGGCCGTCGTCTGCCCGGCCGTCGTCTTCATGTCGCCGTGGGGTCTCCCTGTGCTCTCCCGCCCGCTCTTGGTCGGCCACAACACTTGCAGGTATCACCGTGGAAGAGACACCTTCTGGTGAGCAGGTAGCTGCACCTCCATCTGTATTCCTGGCGGTGGTGGTATTGGTATATGTGTGTGTGATATATGTGGCCAGCTTAGTTGATCTTGTAGGATGTGTATTATTTATTCATCCTCATTTTGATTTCTGCTATACTTGTGCTGTTCTGTGCCGGCTGCATCTGAGCTTAGGTGCTGTTTGGTTCATATAACTATAACATGACGAGTAATAGATAACGTTAAATCATGCTTATTTAAGTGTAATTAGATAACACACTAGAAACTGATACTGATCTATTTAAACTTGTGTAAATCATTATCATTAACATCTACGTTACAATTCATGAACGAAACAACACCTGGATCCGATCCATGTGATGCAAAGCTTCACTCTCCTCCAGGTTCAACAGCAGTGGTCTCGCTCTGCTGACCATTCGATTGATTGTTGCCAACCTCGTGTCGACATGTAAATCCGGAGCCAGAGTTTCGTGTTGTCAAGCTTGAGCTGTCAGTCTTGTGCACACATGCTTCGTGGTGTGCCTTGAGCTGTCAGTCGTGTGCCACTCCATTCCCTGGCTACAACAAGGCTATTGGGCGAGCAAGCAATTTCGGTGTCAGAAACATCAAGTGGCACCCTATAAAAAACTGTGAGAAATCCTGGATCGCCCTAGGAATTTCAGTCCAGCGTTCCGAAACGGCCGCGAGTGCAAGCCGTCACGTGGAGGCATCCGTGGTGTGATTGATTAGGTCCCTTTACGCCATGCGTGCTGTACTCTCCGTCAACATCTACACCGAGCAATCGCCATACGTGGATTCGGATATCTCGCAGGAATATATGCACTCGCTGTTCCGTGTTCTTTTTTTCTCTCTCCCAAAACATGTTGGAGACACCAGCACTCAAGTGCATGCATATATATACTCATCCCTAATAATACTTGCAAGAGCATGATCCAACAATAAGACTTGATATTAACATAGCCATCGTACGTATGCGTATTTTTGTGGACGTGCACGGTGCACAGCACCAGCTACAATTGAAAGAATAGTTAGCAAAAATTCGAGAGCACTGAATCGAGACAAACCTATTTGTATTGTTTGGTTCCGGAGCCATTTGGATGCAGTGGGGCTCCATTCGGGAGATTTTAGAAAACCGGATAACTCAACATTTAAGCATAATTTTTCTTTTTTGAAACCACTTTATACTACATAAAACCAAATTGAGAGCTGAACGGGACGTCCCACGATACTCCAAAACCAAACACTACCCTAAGTAGCCACTTATAACCAATCACTACCCTAACTAGCCACTTATAACCAAACACTACCCTAACTAGCCACGTATGTCCGTCGCGGTGTATATATGTTGAGTAAGCAGTATTAACTCGCAAGCTCAACCGATTAAACTAAGGGGGTGTTTGGTTAAAGGGACTAAAGATTAGTCTCTAGTTTTTAGTCCCATTTAGTCCCTTTTTTACTAAACACTAGGACTAAAATATGGACTAAAACGATTTAGTCTTTAGTCCTTCACATATGTGCTAAAAGGGACTAAATCATATTAATTCCACATTTACCCCTCATTTAGTTTAATTGTATTAATAGCAGGAGAATGTTAAAGACCATTTTAGTCTTGTTATGAGTCATTTTTTAGTATATTCTTACTATTTTTAGCCCATAGAACCAAACATATTAGGGACTAAACTTTAGTCCCCTAACTAAACTTTAGTCCCCTAACTAAAGAAACCAAACATAGCCTAATACAAAAAGGTGCATAATCCATTTATACTTCAATACTCCTCTCATGTGTATGTTCTCTAGTTCCATGCCTTATACACCGAAATAGGATTCAACTATAAATATTGTAATACCCCCATTTTCGAATATTTGTCGTCCGCTAGTTCATTTTTAAACTAAAACGCGACAAATAAAAAATAACGGAGAAGATATTAAACTGCATATATAAAGATTCAAACACAAGATCTCCGGTTCTAATAGTATACTAGGTGAGTGCCCATTCGTTACAACGGGAACATATAATAACACGATAACTTATATATAAAATGTGTGTTATACTGTTATGAGAAAAGGTTTCATAATCCATCTGTGATCCTGGCCATACATAAATTTTATTATTTTAATCTAGTTGTTTCATCACTACATTGCAACAATCAGTAACATGCAGACTTCGATATATGCTACGATTTGCATTGTCTCATCAATGGAGAGCATGTCCCACACTTGCTAGAAGAAGTTCCCTCGTACATCGTCATCCATCAGGCACGCACCACCATACACGTTTGCTTAAACAAAAAGGCAAGCATGTGTGTGTGCGAAGAGAATTAAAGGCAGGCCGACGCAAAAGCTACCCTAACGATAGCGAGGATAACGAACTGGTCATTGTTGTCGGTCCTCCTCTGCGTCACTTCCAGCGCCGAGATGACACCATAGTCCTTGATATAGTAGTCGTCGAACGCGCACGACATGGCGAGTACCGATGACTCTTGGCTTGGCTGCTAGACAAAGTGCACTTCGGACTCATCAGCGAGGTAGTACACCTACTGTTGCACCAGTGAATGCGCTACTCCTCTACATACATCATGTTCGAGGACACTCACACAACGTTAGCAACGGCCGTCGTCCCAGCGCACAAGAATTCATGGCCAGTCAGTAGTGACTTATGTGACAGGTTGGGCTTCAGGTGGACGATGAGCTGGACGGCGTGATAGCGCCGTCGTCGGATGCAGTGCTTAGAATAGCCCAAGAGTCGCCGACGTTAGTGACGACCATGAGGTCCCCCTGCTTGACGATGGACAGCGCGGGGCAGCCGCTCTAGACTGCGTCCAAGCAACGACTGTGCCAGAGCTTGTCGTACACAGCAGCGCATGCGGCCACGTAGGACTGTTTCAAGAGGTTGAACTAGCAGTCTCCAAGCTTCTTCTCGTCATCGATGAGCGACGCCAACGTGAGTGCCTCCTGCTAGTTGTGTTTTTTCGAGGTTTCCAAGTAAGAAACATGGATTCATCCTTGGCGTTGGTTTATGAAAATGACTCACAAGTTAGATCCATGGAAAAATATTACGGAGAATAAATGCCACGCATGCAAAAAAAGGAATTTAAGTTGAAAACATTATTCAAACAAAAAATTTCATACATGACTCTTCTTTAAATACTACCCCCCATCCAAAAATATAATTCAAGAATCTCGGTGATACTTATCTACTACTACACATTGTGCAAGGGTAGCAGGTGGGCTTGGGGAGAGATGTAGTAGTTGTTTTTCCTATCATAGATGTAGACATAACACACATGTGGTGTAGCGGTAGCTACTGCTCGCATTTGCCTAAGGGGTCACGGGTTTGAATCCCCTTGGGGCCATGTGTGTTTTTTTAATTTTATCTAGACGTGGGCTGTACGGGGGAATGAGAATGGGCTTTGCGAGGAGGGGGGAATGGGAAAGGCAGAACAAGGGTCTGTCCTTGCGTCCATTGTGTGTCCGAGAGAACTCCACCAACCAGCCAGCCTGGATCCAAAAGAGGACCTCCTTGTTCAGGGGTCGGCCTCCTCCTTTTATAGGCTTAGGAGAGGGGGTTTGCCAGCGGTGGCTTCCTTAGGAAGGAGCCACCGGATGATGGTAAAACTGAGTGTTTTACCATGGGGTAAAGCCACGCGTGCCTGCAGTCGTCTAGATGTCTTGTATTTTATTGTGGACAGCATGGGTAGCGTGGGGCCTAAGCGCCATTATTCGGGCTATGCCAAGTCCTGACCTTCATAACCTGGGGTCCGACAAGGTTCGTCGTGTTGTGCCCTACAAGCGGCCTGCGCACTTAGAACTAGTCCCAATGGGTCATGAGTGCGCAGCAGGCTGGGGATGCACATGTTATAAATGTGATGCAGTCCGAGGGGCTCATAGATCATGAGTGCTCTGTGGCCCGAGGGGTTCGTAGGTCATGAGTCGGAGGCGGACCGATACATTCGTTGTGGCTCGGCGCCAGGCGCAGTTAATGCGGTCGGTCATTTATGATGGGTCGGTCTTGGCCCAGGCACATGATCCACTCGAGTGGTTTCCCTTCGTTACGCCTGGCCCCTGTCAGGTTCCACCACGCCTGACCCCAGGCTGGGTGCTACGAGGCTTGCTCGGGGAAGGGTTCTTCCAGGGTAGACGTTACCTAACTTCTCCGGTTGACCAAATGTCCCCATATGCTAGGGCCCTTTCCGCAGTATGCTTGCCGACTGAAGGGACCTAGGGATCAGGGATCGTATCCCCGACAGTAGCCCCCGAGCCCCTAGGGGAGAGTACTTCCTCTCGGGGGCTGAAGCGTCCCAATCCTCTGGGACTCAAATGTGATACAAATACTAGTCCCAGGATGCTAGTATACACATTTGTACATCATATGGTTCCAAATATGGTTAAACGAGACAAACCTATAAAGGTGGCGATCAACTTTAAGAGTTGGTCCACAACTCGGGACATATCATCAGAGTGGGGTTGAAGCAGCCCAATATACGCAGCGAAGCAAATTAGTGGTCTAACAACCACATGCATGGTTGAGAAACAGGCGTAACTCTTATCCTATCAGCGATCTCCTTCTCTGAAAAACAACAAATAAGCAAGAGTGAGTACTTACATACCTAGCAGCCCACCTTTCACCCATGGAATGGGGAAATCGGATATAATGCATGGAGTATGTGGAACTCAGGACATTTTTTGCAGAAAAAACAAATTTTGATGCAAGGCTATTTTGTAAAACATTTTATCTTTTTTCAAAGTGCATCCTCACCAAAAGGAGCATGGAATTTTTCAATATAGAATAAAATCCCCTAGACTAAACCATCCAGTAATCTTGGTAGTTTCCCACCGGTTTTCATTTCCAAAAACAACTACTAGACTTCCCGTCCACCATAGCTCAAGACACAACTGCCGAACTTTTTAAAACCACTTTTCAAAAGCATTTTTGTAAAACAAAACACTAATTGTAAAACCAAGACATAACTCATCCATATCCGTGGACATGGACTATTCGAATAGGTTTTTAAACTCTATGAAGAGGTGTACACTTTACCCACTAGTCTGGTTCTGTGATCTCATGGCCAATGAGACCCGAATCCGAAACTCTTTCCTCCCTTGCACGACTTTACCTTAACGGTTATAGTGAATGGAACAAAGCCACCTCCATGCCCAAACCAGGACAAAACATTCCCCCTCCTTGTCCTCCCGGTGCTCCCCAACCACCATAACCCTAGGGCGCAGACCGTGCAAGTTCGGATCAAGTGACTGCCCATACAGTCTTGAGTGGTTGTACTTGATAAGAGTACAAGCAGTGAACAATGAAAATCGGTCCTTATACAAGAGGGACAATCCTTCATGCTCACACCTAACCCGGTTAAGCCATCACCTTAAGGCCCTCCCAAACCAGGGAGTCCCTAATCATTCCACTCAATGGTGATAACCCTTCATCACACCCATTTTGGAAAACATTTGCTTTTAAAAAATTCACACGCACCTTTTCTCAAATCATTTTGTAACAAAAATGTCAAGGAGTATAAAGATGAATTGTGACAAAGTTCTAAGGCTGGGTGGCCATATTAACATGTCTCTTAGCAGCAAAATCATATAATGCATAAAATAATAGGCTAAGGGTTGTCTTTGAAAAACATAGGTAATTTATGCATCAAAGGGATCCAGTGAGCTTGCTGTTGCTTTAACCAGTGAAAGGGTGAGAGCTTGCAGAATTGGCTTCTAGCTCCACCTTTTAGTGTAGACTTGTAGAACTGGCCTTCACGAGATGACACGAATGCTATAATAACTATGCAGCATGAACAAGAAAACATACAAACCATTAAGTATATCAACAAATATTCATTATAGTGGTCAACAATGGTGGGGGATGGGTGAATATAGTTTTGAGTAGAGTTTGTGTTGATGGAGTAGAGATGCTTACCTGAAGGGTGTATTAGAGGTGAACCAATACTAGAAGTGAGGAAGAAGATTTAAATTCTTTTGGGAAATTTTTACAAGCAAAGATATGTTTAATAAACATAGTTAGGGTTTTTCTCGTTGTGCTTCGTCTTTGCTAGCGATCGTTCTGAAGATATGGGTTTTAACAAGTTTACGTGTCCCCCGGTTCCGCTGGTGACCATCATCGTAGCCTTCGAGGCATAGGTGTTCGCAGTCGCAACCAGCTTCCCCGGTGGGTCATTTCGCTCGTGTTATCTGATTCATTGGTCCGTTTCTATCAAAGACTGAGGCAGGGCCACCTCGCTTAATGCTTTTCCCAAGGTGCGACCATGGAGGTCCCTAGTTATGTTGTCCTGAGACCTCGTGCCTGTCGAGGGTGCCCTAGGAAAGAAAGAGTGGTGTGGTGTTGTGTTTCACTAAAGAACCCTCCAATGAAAGGTAAGAAAAACTTGAAGCACTTAATTTCAAAAGAGAAAAAAGTGACATAGTTGGTTTTGCGATGGCGGTTGCCGCTCGTTACTCTCCTGAGTTTGTCGTTGTTTGCTCTGTCTCGTTTGGCTCTTGGTACGCTTCCTATCCTGAAAGTTACCGAAGGAAAATGATAAAGGCGGGGAGAAAAGAGGGAAATAAGGGAGAGAAAGGATCAGGTCCTTAGCTGAGGCTCCCCCTATTTATCGTGTTTGGCATCAGGAGCAGCTCCAAAAGCGTGCTTTATTCATAACTATTCGAGGGTTTTACAAGAAGGGCACAGATCCGCTCCGGTCAAGCATCTACCATGGGTTCTCATTGGAAGCATTACGTTCGACGAGCCCTTCATGTCCTACCACGCATAGCCCCCTACTATGCTTGTCTCGTCAATGGGGCCACATCAATCGAGTGATCTTTGTTCTCCTCGTCGCCCGAAGTTTCTTCCTCGCTGCTCTCAAGGGGACTCTAAAAGTAGCCTAGAGAGGGGCTAAATAGGCTACACTTGAAATTTCTCACCAAAAACTTCGAGATAGAGTCAAATTCTTAATTGCACTGGTGCAACCCGATTCAGCTGGTATGAATCTCGGTTGAACCGGTTTTGAACCTGCTCAACTTAGGTTAGATTAATAACATAAGAACAATGTGGACTAATGACAGATTCTTTCTAATAGTTTGCCCTAGAGACAAACCCATAAGAATAGGAGATGAATCAATGTGAACCAAGTTCATAAGATCCACACATGAAATGAAACTAGATTGTGCTAACCAACGAATTGAAGCCCTTTTCAAGAACACAACAAGAACACAAGAGCACACAACTTAACCCGAGGTTCGGCCACACCACAAATGTGTCCTCCTCGTTGAGACTCCCACAATAGGCAGGGTCTATTTCAACCATAATCCTCCTCAAGCTGACCACAAAGATCAAGACAGTCTCTTCTCAACTTAGCTCAAAGAGCAGGTAATACAAACTTCTTGAGGTTATACACAAATTTGGAGACTCTCAAGCAACCTCTATCTGTCAAGTAACACAAGGTTCCAAGAGTAACATATCTGCACAAGAATTAAGGTTGCAACTAGCTCATGACAAAGAGAGGGAGAATGGAGCGATGAAATCGCCAACAAGCTCACCAAACTTCACCTCACACCAATGGTCCTCCAAGTGGTTGAAGGGGATGAGATTTGGGGTGTGAGATAGGAAGTAAATACACTTGTTTGAGAGATGGTTAGCCAATAATTTATGGATGGGGCAAGAGTGAATGAGGAGAGAGAGGGTTAGGGGTATATAAAGGAATCCCCAAAAAGTAGTTGGTCGTTTGACCTTTCTGCTCAAATATCGGCTGAGCCAGTATTAAAACCAGCTGAGTCGATATCCAGCAGAGAGGAACTCGATTGATCCTCCAGCTGAGCAGCAAGGTGGACCAGAAGAGAAACCGGCTGAATCGATCTAGAAACCAATTAAGGCGGTATACTACATAGAAGATCTCGGTCTAGGGGTCGGCTGAGCAGGAGGCTAGACCAGGAGGAAAACCGGCTGAGCCGATATTCTACAGAAAGGATCCTGATCGATCGCCCAATTGAGTAGGAAACTCGACCAGCTTTCACCAAAGGCATCCATGACCAAAACTCAAGATTTCTAGAGGATTTTGAATAGAAAGAGGTTGAGCTCACACAAAACTTACTCACTTGTGCAGATCCCTCTTAATTGAACGGTGAATCCTACGACTCAAGAATTATAAAATTTTAAGCGGTCGTCGAACGGAAACACATGAAGCACGCCATATGATGCATATAATTAATCAACAACGCATTATCCTCTATATAAACATAGAATTTGTGATCCTCTTTTCTTTAAAACAACTAAACACATACTAGGAGCAAACTTGTTAGAAACTCTATTTGTTTTGTCATTTAATCACCAAAACCGTCATACAGGGTTGATTGCACTTATAGACTCGGATCTGAGTCCGAGTCCGTGCAGAGTGCATCAAAAAAGAGGTCCCCACCACCATCACCCATCCCTACAAACTCCAAGTTGTCGAAGGTGGGAGATGGCCGCAGGCCACTAGGGCGGCGATCATCACTGGGGCATGGCACAGTTGAGGCGGGAAGGCGTCAGGTTTGCTGCTAGAGCCACCGTAGTTGGACATCGTTTCCGCGTCGTATAACATGGAAAGCTTCGTGTAGGATGGGAAGAAAGCCAACAGATATGAGGGGTTTGGTCCCATATGAACCACGATCTATCTCCTTATTTCATCAGTCGCGAAAGGCGAGGTCAACCTGTGCCTCTTCTCCGCCCTCGTGGGGTGAGGCTAAGGCCCACAAGGGCCTTCGAGACTGCGTTAGGGCTCTCAAGTAGAGGAGGTGGGGCACTGCTCTGACCATATCGCCCTCTTGGTTGATGAAATCGAGGCTCTTGAAGTGGATGTCTGCTCCGGGGGTATATTCGATGCAGGGGCCACCACTGGCCCTCGTGGTCGCGCTGAGAATCCTCGACGGAGGAGGTCAGGCTTCCACGTCCCTGACTGCCTCACCTTCGCCGATGAAGGTGAAATCAAGGCTCCCAAAACGGATGTCATTTTGGGAGACCGATTGGTGTCGCGGTTGGCCATCCGGAGCTTGAAGAACTTTATCGAGAACACGTAAGGCCCCTACATGGTGCGCAACCTGTCGGTGTTTCAAATCTCGCTCCAACAAGTAATAAATTTATTGTGCTCATTTTGGGCCCTAGACAGTGTGCATGGTGGGGCACAAGATTTATACTGTTTTGGGCAGAATGTTCCTATTTCCAATCATCGGTGGCTTGCGCTACCAAAACCATTGATGATCAATACTCTTCGTAGGGGTTACAAGTAGGCAAGAGAGGGAGGAGAGGCTCCCAAGTCTCTTATTCGTGGTGGAGGTGATTACAGAGTGGAGTCCTAGCTATGTCTTGGCTTGGTGAAGGGGCTCCGGCCTCTGGGTCCTCCTCCTTTTCATCGGTCCTTCTAGGCGTCATCTCGTCTAGAGTCCGTCCTTGTGTCCATCATGTTTCCGAGAGAACTCCACCAGCCAGCCAACCCGGATCCAAAATAGGACCTCTCGTATCTGGGGGATGACCTCGTCCTTTTATAGGCTAAGGAAGGGTGTCGGCCAGCGGTGGCTTCCTTAGGAAGAAGCCATCGAGTGATGGTAAAACTGGGCATTCACCATGGGGTAAAGCCACGTGTGCTTATGGTTGCCTGACTATCACGTATTCTTTATTGCAGACGACATGGGCAGGGTGGGGCCCAAGCACCATCATTCGGGCTACGCTGACCCCTGGCCTTAAAAGCCTAGGGTCGGCGCGGTTCGTCATGTTGCGCCCTACCAATGGCCTGTGCACTTAGGCTTAGTCCCGATAGGTCATGAGTGCGCCGCTGGCCGGGCGATGCGTAGACCATAAATGTGCACCAGTCCGAGGGGCTCATAGGTCATGAGTGCTCTATGGTCCTAGGGGTTTGTAGGTCATGAGTGGGAGGTGGATCGGTGCCTTCGCTGTGGCTCAGCATCAGACGCAGTTAATGCAACCGGTCATTTAAGACGGGTTGGTCTTGGGCTAGGAGCAAGATTCACTCAAGTGGTTTTCCTTCGGCATGCCTGGCCCCCCTATCAGGTTCCCTCATGCCTGACCCTGGGCTCAGTGCCGCAAGGCTCACTCGGGGACAGATTCTTTTAGGTAGACGTTACCTAACTCCTTCGACTGACTGTTGGGCCCCAAATTCCTAGGTCCTTTCCCCAGTGTGCTTGCTGACTGATGGGCCCCAGGGACCGAGGATCATATCCCCGACAAGGGTGTCTATTTTTATAAATTATATGTCGTAGATCTTGTTATTCTCCATCGTCGGATGTTTGTTGCGCTCCTTCTCTAGGATTGATGATGTGAACGATACCGTGAATGAGATCACATTTTCCTTTGTTTCTCAACGCTCCCCCTTGATCGAATACATCTTTTGAGATCATCATTGAAAGTATTTTATTTGGTATCCATACTATGTCTTATATCGTCTTATAAAAATTCATTGGAAACAACTAAGAACGATACAACATATACTTTGTATTCATATTGCCTAATTAAAAACTGTATATGACAAAACTCTCAGTGAAAGAAAATCATATAAAGAAAAGACTACAATATGACGTAAAGCTGGTTACAATCAGTGAGAGATACTCCCCTGACTCCTGCATAGCTCTAAGTCATCTCGTACCTATTCCATAAACACATTTGGAAAATGTGGAGTAATATGGTAGGCACTTAATGAATAAATTAGCAACATTATCACATGCCCTAGTCCGCAATATATTTATTTTCCAATTGTTTTGCAATTTACGAGAGAACACAGGGCTAACCATCCCGTGTTTCAACCGAATTTTGCCCGTTTTAGAAAACGTGATTCTACCGAATTTCGCCTGAATTTTGAATTTCCCGACCAGTTTACGTTTTCAAATTCAAAAAACCAAAATCCGCTTTTACTGACTGAAATTTGCTGCTTTCTGTCCAGGAAACGTAGACTGGTAAGAAAAAATGAAATTTTTGGTAGGATTTGACTATATTTTATTCAAATCATGTTGCACGATGAATAACAATATATTCACAAATAATTTGATGCAAAAAACACATAAAACATACATATTGTAACGCCCTGAATTTGGAGGTAGATTTTTTTCTTCTTTTCCCTCACCAAATTCAGGTGTTACCCTTTCTATTTTCCTTTTCTCCTCGCTAAACCTTGATCTTTTCCAAAGTTATAGCGGGATTCGGCTTGAGATCCCATGTAAAGCAAAACCCTAAAATACTTTATTTTGTGTGATGCATCATGCCGAACCATGCATATTTTTTGATTGTTTTAAAATGTAAATGCATTCATCTAGAGAGAATAGATTTTTTTTAGTAAAAGGGAAAACATTTTTCTTCTCTCTCCCCCCTTTCCCATTTTTGGCCCAGTCGCCCCCTCCCCCTCGCGCCCGGCCCAGCCGCGCCCCCCCTCCCCCTTCCCTTCCCCACCGTGGGCCGCCCCGGCCGGCCCAGCCGCCCCCCCCCCCCGCGCGCGCGCGCCCCTGTGGGCCAAAGCGGCCCAGCCGCCCCTCCCCTCCCCCCCTCCCCCCAAAAATCCCCCTCCCCGCGGGCCCCGCCCGTCATCCTCTCTCCCTCTCTCCCTCTCCCCTACCCTAACCGCCGCCGCCGCCCTCTCCCTGCCCGCCCGCCGCCGCCGCCCCGATCCCCTGCTCGCCGCGGCCGATTTTGCCGCGGTGAGGCCCCCTCTCCCCCCCTCCCTTCTTCCCTCTCCTCCCTCCCCTTCCCCGCCCGCCGGCGCCCTCCCGCGGCGTGGCCGCGCCCACCCGGCCGCCCTACCCTCGGTTCGCCGCCCCGCCCGGCCTCGTCCCACCCCGCCCCGGCCTCGCCCAGCCGCGCCCGGCCCCGCCGCCTCGAGCTCGCCGGCCACGGTGTCCGCCCTCCCCGCGCCCGTCCCGGTCCCGGCCGCGCCGCCCCGGCCGAGCCGTCCCCGACCCCGGCCGAGCCATCCTCGCCCCGGCCGCGCCGCCCTCGGCCGAGCCGTCCCCGCCCCGGCCGCGCCGCCCCCAGCCTCAGCTCGCGCGCCCGACCTCGGCCCCGTTTCGGCCATGGCGGCCCGCCGTGGTGCGCGGCGTGCCTCGCCCGCCCCGGCGTGCCCCGCTCGCGTCGTGACGGTCCCGGCGTAGCCTCGAGCTCGGCCCAGCATGCCTTTGGCGCGCGACCTCGAGCTCGGCCAGCGCACAGCTCCGACGCGTGCGCGACTCGTTCACGACACGTTAAGCGTGGCTTTGCGCGTGCGCGTGTTCACGCAGTGTTTTGGCGTAGCTCGTCGTGCTCGCGACGCGACGCATAGAATCGTGTTATGTAATTAATAAATGGAAAACTCAATTTGGAATTCGGTTACGTTAGTTAATTCATATAGTTAATCGTCTATCTCGTTTAATGTTAATCTACTAAAAGTGGTCACGCTTACATTAGTGCATGTAGCTAATCCTTATTATTGAGGCTAAGCAGAACTAGAGCACGTAACGTTTAGTTATTCGTTTACCCGTAGTGCGTCTCGGGCATAAGCTTTAACCCTCGCGAGACCTTTCCCCGCCCCTTTCTAACCATGGTAAATTCATTATCGTATGTGATATTCTATGCATATTTACTCTATTTTTTCTCTTGCATGGTGTACTGTTTGTTTCCTAATTTCAATGCATGGATGTATGTATGTTTGCAACCGCATAGAGAACGATCCAGTTGAAGAGCCCGAGGAACTCACAGGAGAAGCCCCTGAGCAGCAGTCGGTTGGTGGAGGCAAGTGTCCCTTAACCTATCTCCATCCTATTCATTCTTTAATTCACCTCCCGCATTACACATTTATACTTAAGGATTGACTAGCTTTTGTTATCCATGTCCTTGTTTACCTATTTGGGTCGGATTATTATTGTTTAGCTTTATGCTATTGCTCAACTCTAATCAATGAACATGATGAGATCATATATGATACGCTGTTTTCCCTTCTCTTATTATGATGTTGTACTTGTGGCCTTTAAGGGGGCTCGAGCGTTTTCTCGAGTGCCTCTCCGTAAGGACCTGTTCTATGGATGATCGCCCGGGAAAACAGTGCAACCATGAGGGTGGAGTGGGACACCCTTAGCTGAGTAATTAGAGGATCCGGGGTGTAGTTCGCTTCGCCGTCGTGCCGTCAATGGGGCTCGGTGTATGCGGCTCGCTCTGCCAAGGTTGATTTGTCCCTTGGGGAGGAGTGCGGTACATTTAGGAAACCTAACGGGCGGCTACAGCCCCGGGGAATCTTTGTAAAGGCTACGTAGTGAAACCCTGCCTATTCACCTTGGTAGTGTTTAAGGGTTTGATCGGCCCGAGGCAAGAGGGAATCACGGCTTGTGGGTAAAGTGCACAACCTCTGCAGAGTGTTTGAAAACTGATATATCAGCCATGCTCGCGGTTATGAGCGGCCAAGGGAGCTCTAGTGATTAGTGGTACTTGATCAGAGATGTTCGGATTTGCAGGTGGCAATGAGATCGATGGTTTCTGGTATTGACTATGGTAATGGTAAGGGGTACTCTTTCCATTTGGAAAGAGTACATTTGGGTTAATAACGTGGGTTAACTCTAAAACTTGGCTTTCTCTACTAGTAATAACAATCTGACCAACTAAAAGCAACTGCTTGACTTACCCCCACATAAAGCCAGTCCACTACAGCCAAACAGGACACTTGCTGAGTACGTTGATGTGTACTCACCCTTGCTCTACACACCAAACCCCCCCAGGTTGTCCGCATTGCAACCATTGCTCAGGAGAAGATGAAGCCGTGGAAGGAGACTTCCAGGAGTTCCAAGACTACGACGAGTTCTAGGCGTGGGTTAGCGGCAACCCCCAGTCAGCTGCCTGTGAAGGCCGCAGTTATCTACGTTTCGTTTTCGCACTTTGATTTATTGTAAAGACTATGTGGATGTCTCAGACATATGATGTAATCGACTATTATGTCCCTTTTTAATATTATTTGAGCACTGTGTGATGATGTCCATGTTATGTAACCGCTGTGTACGTGAATTGCTGATCCTAGCACGTACATGGTTCGCATTCGGTTTGCCTTCTAAAACCGGGTGTGACATAAGCTGGTATCAAAGCCAGGCTGACTGTAGGACCGCTAACCTAGAGTAGAATGGTCGTTCTATGGATTATAGACCTCCGTCCCTGCCTTGACTTTGGTACCCCTTCAAAAGTAGGTCATACTGACCAAACCTATGTTCTACTATATATTATACCTTGCTGAAAATTATGTTTTTATTCTAATCCTTTATTTATTTATGATTCATTACTTGCTGGTCATATTAATTCTGTTCTCACTCTTTTGCTTGCGATGTCTTTTGTAGATGGCTCGTCTTAGACACATTGCACGGAAGTCCGTCATCCCCTTCTTACCCTCCAGCCTTGCTGAGCGTCCGCTTCGCCGTCCCGTGGCCTGATAGTCCAGCCACATGGAGAGGCTGCACCACCGCCTGCATGAGGAGCAGGAACGTCGACGACAGGAGCAGCAGTGCTCTTCTTTCTCGCTCCAGTAGGAGATAGAGTCTGTGAGGAGCTGCTCCCCCGTGCTTCCCCTAGAGGCGCCCCCTGCACCACCACTGGGCGCCCCAGCCCCTGGAGTAGCTGCTGGAGGAGACCCAGACGACGGAGGTGGCGATGACAGCTCGAGCCACGACACCGACTTCCCTGTTGACCAGGAGCCGGAAGGATGGGTTGCTCGACCCATCACTCGCGACGCTACTCGCGGGTGTCACTTCCACGATGCGCTCGACACCCTGCTACGTCGGGCACTTGACCGGCGTACTTGGTCCATCGAGTATCGCTGTGTGGTCTACCAGCATAGTCACGGGGTCTACCCGAACCGCTGGGAGGCGACCTGCTTGGTGCGCCATCTAGAGAACAGTTTCCAGGGTGCGGAGGCCTGCTCAGAGCACTATTCTATCTCTAAGCGGGACTCAGCTGAGGCGGCCATGCAAGATGTCGCACGGCGTGCGCTTTCGCACTACCGTTCGGTTCTCGGTGGGGTAGCTGACGGTCTCGACCTGAAGTATTACCCCTGTCGTCCATCTGGCAGCACAGGAGGCGTGATTGTCTCACCTGTTGGTGAGGACAATCCTAGGTCGAGCAGCACAGTCAACCTAGCCGCCGTGCTAAACACGGAGCTGGACCATGCATTAGACGAGCTGAGTAGGGCTCGTGCTGAGATCGCCCTGCTGCGGGCTGAGCGCGCGGAGCGTCGTCACCTGGACGATGGTTCCCCCGCTCCCGTCGGGACTCAGCACCCGTACCGCTCACCTCGGCGTGGACACCGGTCTTATGGCAACCCCGACTGCAAGACCAAGATAAATTTAGAACCATAGGTTGTTAGAGTCGGATCTTGTAATTAATACGAAGATATATAAATAGAAGCTATAGTCTTAGCATTAGTCTCGCTCTTAGTTAGTCTTAGTTAGACAGGGTAGTTTGCTATATCCTGTGCATTTATGTTTGTCATTATGAACTATGTTTGATTTGGATCTTTGTAATGACTGTCATCAGGATGTGGGTATCCCCTGCATTTTGGTTTACCTGTTATATGTTAATGGAGTTAGCTATTAAGTTGGGAAGCCTTTTATTCCACTTTCCTCTTTATCTGAGGAGCTGTGTTGGTCTGTGTTGGAGATCAGTGAAGATGCTCATCTGCTCAGTGTTGTGGAGAATTCTATACTCTTTTCTTATGCTGCAAGATTTGCAAGGTCAGTTCTGATGTGTGGTTGCATTCTGCAGATGTCAAAAAACAGGCGCAGAGGAGGAAGGTGTGCTCAGCAGGAGTAGGCAGCTCCGCAAGATGAGGTGCCCCAGCAACAGCACCTGCCGCCCCCGCCCCCGATGTCCATTGAGCAGATGTTTCTGATGCAGACTCAGGCAGTTCAAGCCATTGGTCAGACTCTGGCCGCCATTCAGCAGCAGCAGCAGCAGGCCCCACCTCAGCCTCAGATGCCCAGGGACAAGCGTGCTGAATTCATGAGAGGTCATCCCCCAACATTTGCTCACTCTTCTGACCCCATGGACACTGAAGACTGGCTGCGCACTGTGGAGCGGGAGTTACCGCTCATCGTGATGACAGAGAGAAAGTTCTGTATGGTCCCTGTCTGTTGAGAGGAGCAGCCCAATCATGGTGGGAGTCTTATCTCGCCACCCATGCCCACCCCGACACTATCACCTAGGAAGAGTTCAGAGGAAGCTTTTGTCAGTACCATGTTCCTGCAGGTCTGATGACAGTGAAGAAGGAGGAGTTCCTGGCCCTCAAGCAAGGGTCATCGTCTGTCAGTGAGTACCGAGACAGGTTTCTGCAGTTGTCTCGCTATGCTCCTGAGGATGTCAACACCGACGCCAAGAGACAGTACCGTTTCTTGAGAGGCTTGGTTGACCCTCTGCAGTATCAGCTGATGAATCACACCTTCCCGACATTCCAACACCTGATTGACAGAGCAATCATGACAGAGAGGAAGCGTAAGGAGATGGAGGATCGCAAGCGCAAGATCAGTGGACCCCAGCCTGGAAGCAGCAATCGCCTTCATTTCTCAAGCAATCAACCTCAGTAGTTCAGGCAGAACCAGCGTCCACCTCAGCAGCAGCAGTTTCAAAGACAGTATCCTCAGCACCAGTATCAGAATCGTCAGAATAACCAGTCAGGAGGAGGTCAGTTTCAGAGGCAGAATCAGCAGGCACCCCATCTTCCTGCCCCAGCAAACCAGCAGAACAGTCAGGCAGCACCAGCTCAGGTTGGAAATAGAGCATGTTTCCACTGTGGAGAGCAAGGCCATTGGGTGATGCAATGTCCGAAGAAGGCAGCCCAGCAGCAGTCAGGCCCCAATGCCCCAGCAAAGCAGAATGTGTCTCAGCCTGGAGCAGGCAACCGCTCTCAGCCGCGCTATAATCATGGGAGATTGAATCACTTGGAGGCTGAAGTAGTTCAGGAGACCCCCGGCATGATAGTAGGTACGTTCCCAGTCGACTCTCACATTGCAGAGGTGTTATTTGATACTGGAGCAACACATTCTTTCATTACTGCATCATGGGTAGAAGCACATAATCTTCCAATTACTACCATGTCAACCCCCATTCAAATTGACTCAGCCGGTGGTAGAATTCGAACTGATAGCATTTGTTTGAATGTAAGGGTGGAAATAAGGGGGATAGCATTTCCCGCTAACCTTATAGTAATGGGTACTCAGGGAATAGATGTCATCCTAGGAATGAATTGGCTAGATAAGTATCAGGCAGTTATCAGTTGTGATAAGAGGACAATCAAGTTGGTGTCCCCCCTAGGAGAGGAAGTGGTGACCGAGTTAGTCCCGCCTGAGCCGAAGAAAGGGAGTTGTTATCAGATGGCTGTCGATAGCAGTGAAGCAGACCCAACTGAGAGTATCAAGGTTGTGTCTGAGTTCCCAGATGTGTTTCCAAAGGACTTGCCAGGTATGCCACCAGAGCAGAAAGTTGAATTTGCCATAGAACTTCTTCCTGGAACCACCCCTATCTTTAAGAGAGCCTACAGGATATCTGGGCCAGAGTTAGTTGAACTTAAGAAGCAGATTGATGAGTTGTTAGAGAAAGGTTACATCCGGCCAAGCACCTCGCCTTGGGCCGCCCCTGTCCTGTTTGTGGAGAAGAAAGATGGCACCAAAAGGATGTGTATCGATTATCGAGCTTTGAATGAGGTCACGATCAAGAACAAGTACCCTTTGCCCAGAATAGAAGATCTGTTCGACCAGTTGAGAGGAGCCAGTGTGTTCTCCAAGATAGATCTGAGGTCGGGTTATCACCAGCTCAGGATCCGACCTTCGGACATTCCGAAGACGGCATTCATTACCAAGTATGGGTTGTATGAGTTCACCGTGATGTCTTTTGGTTTGACCAATGCGCCAGCCTTCTTCATGAACTTGATGAATAGTGTATTCATGGACTATCTTGATAAGTTTGTGGTGGTATTTATTGATGACATTCTGATTTACTCTCAAAGCGAGGAAGAGCATGCAAGTCATTTGAGGATGGTATTGCAGAGGTTGCGAGAGCACCAGCTGTATTCAAAGTTGAGCAAGTGTGAGTTCTGGATCAGTGAAGTCCTGTTCTTGGGTCACATAATCAACAAAGACGGATTGACTGTGGATCTGAAGAAAGTGGCAGACATTCTGAATTGGAAAGCGCCAACAGATGCTCGAGGAATCAAGAGCTTCATTGGAATGGCCGGATATTATTGACGATTCATTGAAGGGTTCTCGAAGATTGCGAAACCAATGACAGCATTGCTAGGCAACAAAGTCGAGTTCAAGTGGACCCAGAAATGTCAAGAGGCCTTTGAAGCGCTGAAAGAGAAGTTGACTACCGCGCCTGTCTTAGTCTTGCCTGATGTGCACAAGCCCTTCTCGGTGTATTGTGATGCTTGTTACACTGGTTTGGGATGTGTGTTGATGCAAGAGGGAAGAGTTGTGGCCTACTCATCCCGACAGCTGAAAGTTCATGAGAAGAATTACCCAATCCATGATCTAGAGTTGGCAGCAGTGGTTCACGCACTGAAGACACGGAGGCACTACCTGTATGGACAGAAGTGTGATGTTTACACAGACCACAAGAGTCTGAAGTACATATTCACTCAGACAGAGCTAAATATGAGGCAACGGAGATGGTTAGAGTTGATCAAATACTATGAGTTGGAGATTCATTACCATCCAGGTAAAGCGAACGTAGTGGCAGATGCTTTGAGTAGAAAGAGTTAGGTCAATCTGATGGTCGCTAGTCCGATGCCTTATGAGTTGGCCAAAGAGTTTGATAGGTTGAGTCTCGGATTTCTGAATAACTCGCGAGGAGTCACAATCGAGTTGGAACCTACCCTGGAGCGGGAAATTAAAGAAGCACAGAAGAATGATGAGAAGATCAGTGAGATCCGGCGACTGATTCTAGATGGCAAAGGCAAAGATTTTCGGGAGGATGCAGAATGTGTGATATGGTTCAAAGACCGCTTGTGTGTTCCCAATGTCTAGTCTATTCGAGAGTTGATTCTCAAGGAAGCTCATGAGACAGCCTATTCGATTCACCCTGGTAGTGAAAAGATGTATCAGGATCTGAAGAAGAAATTCTGGTGGTACGGAATGAAGAGGGAAATCGCAGAGCATGTGGCTATGTGTGATAGTTGTCGAAGAATTAAGGTAGAGCACCAGAGACCAGCTGGATTGTTACAACCGTTGCAAATTGCTCAATGGAAATGGGATGAAATCGGTATGGATTTCATAGTCGGATTGCCTCGTACTCGAGCCGGCTACGATACTATTTAGGTAGTAGTGGACCGTTTGACCAAGTTAGCCCACTTCATACCTGTCACTACCAACTATAGCAGTGCAGTATTGGCAGAGTTGTACATGTCTCGGATCGTTTGTCTTCATGGTGTGCCAAAGAAGATAGTGTCAGACAGAGGAACTCAATTCACCTCTCATTTCTGGCAGCAGTTGCATGAAGCTTTGGGCACACATTTGAATTTTAGTTCAGCCTATCATCCGCAAACAGATGGTCAGACTGAAAGGACCAATCAAATTCTTGAAGACATGTTGAGAGCCTGTGCGTTGCAAGATCAGTCCGGATGGGATAAGAAGTTGCCTTATGCAGAGTTCTCCTATAACAATAGTTACCAGGCTAGCATGAAGATGTCACCATTTCAAGCGCTCTATGGAAGGAGTTGTAGAACTCCGTTGCAATGGGATCAGCCTGGAGAAAAGCAAGTGTTCGGGCCAGACGTTTTGCTTGAAGCTGAAGAGAACATCAAGATGGTTCGAGAGAACCTGAAGATAGCGCAATCAAGGCAGTGAAGCTATGCAGACACAAGAAGAAGAGAGCTGAGTTTTGAAGTCGGAGACTTCGTCTATCTGAAAGTGTCATCGATCAGAGGAGTCAGAAGGTTCGGAGTCAAAGGCAAGCTAGCACCCCGCTACATCGGTCCGTATCAGATTCTCGCAAAGCGTGGAGAAGTGGCTTATCAGCTCGGTCTGCCAGAAAATTTGTCTGCTGTGCATGATGTCTTTCATGTGTCTCGATTGAAGAAGTGCCTGCGTGTGCCGGAAGAGCAGTTGCCAGTGGAAGGTCTTGAAGTCCAAGAGGACTTGACCTACAAAGAGAAACCAGCGCAAATCCTTGAGACCGCAGATAGGGTCACCCGAAGGAAGACCATCAGAATGTGCAAAGTCAGATGGAACCATCAATCAGAGGAAGAAGCAACCTGGGAGCGCGAAGATGATCTGATGGCCAAATACCCTGAGCTCTTTGCTAGCCAACCCTGAATCTCGAGGGCGAGATTCTTTTAAGGGGGATAGGTTTGTAACGCCCTGAATTTGGGGGTAGATTTTTTTCTTCTTTTCCCTCACCAAGTTCAGGCGTTACCCTTTCTTTTTCCCTTTTCTCCTCGCTAAACCTTGATCTTTTCCAAAGTTATAGCGGGATTCGGCTTGAGATCCCATGTAAAGCAAAACCCTAAAATACTTTATTTTGTGTGATGCACCATGCCAAACCATGCATATTTTTTGATTGTTTTAAAATGTAAATGCATTCATCTAGAGAGAATAGATTTTTTTAGAAAAAGGAAAAACCTTTTTCTTCTCTCTCCCCCCTTTCCCATTTTTGGCCCAGCCGCCCCCTCCCCCTCGCGCCCGGCCCAGCCGGCCGGCCCAGCCGCGCCCCCCTCCCCCTTCCCTTCCCCGCCGTGGGCCGCCCCGGCCGGCCCAGCCGCCCCCCCGCGCGCGCCCCTGTGGGCCCAAAGCGGCCCAGCCGCCCCTCCCCTCCCCCCTCCCCCCAAAAATCCCCCTCCCCGCGGGCCTCGCCCGTCATCCTCTCTCCCTCTCCCCTACCCTAACCGCCGCCGCCGCCCTCTCCCTGCTTGCCCTCCGCCGCCGCCCCGATCCCCTGCTCGCCGCCGCCGATTTTGCCGTGGTGAGGCCCCCTCTCCCCCCTCCCTTCTTCCCTCTCCTCCCTCCCCTTCCCCACCCGCCGGCGCCCTCCCTCGGCGTGGTCGCGCCCACCCGGCCGCCCTGCCCTCGGTTCGCCGCCCCGCCCGGCCTCGTCCCGCCCCGCCCCGGCCTCGCCGAGCCGCGCCCGGCCCCACCACCTCGAGCTCGCCGGCCACGGTGTCCGCCCTCCCCGTGCCTGTCCCGGTCTCGGCCGCGCCGCCCTGGCCGAGCCGTCCCCGACCCCGGCCGCGCCGACCCCGGCCGAGCCGTCCCCGCCCTGGCCGCGTAGCCCCCGGCCGAGCCGTCCCCGCCCCGACAGCGCCGCCCCCGGCCCCGGCTCGCGCGCCCGACCTCGGCCCCGTTTCGGCCATGGCGGCCCGCCGTGGTGCACGGCGTGCCTCGCCCGCCCATGCCTCGCCCGCCCCGGCGTGCCCCGCTCGCGTCGTGACGGTCCCGGCGCAGCCTCGAGCTCAACCCAGCATGCCTTTGGCACGCGGCCTCGAGCTCGGCCAGCGCACGGCCCCGACGCGTGCGCGACTCGTTCGCAGCACGTTAAGCGTGGCTTTGCGCGTGTTCGCGCAACGTTTTGGCGTAGCTCGTCGTGCTCGCGATGCGATGCATAGCGCCATGTCGCGTTCGCGACACGATCGTCTACCCCCTAGCCACCCGTCTACCCCCCCCCCCATGTATTCCGTGCGTAGCAAATCGTGTTATGTAATTAATAAATGGAAAACTCAATTTGGAATTCGGTTACGTTAGTTAATTCATATAGTTAATCGTCTATCTCGTTTAATGTTAATCTACTAAAAGTGGTCACGCTTACATTAGTGCATGTAGCTAATCCTCATTATTGAGGCTAAGCAGAACTAGAGCACGTAACGTTTAGTTATTCGTTTACCCGTAGTGCGTCTCAGGCATAAGCTTTAACCCTCACGAGACCTTTCCCCACCCCTTTCTAACCATGGTAAATTCATTATCGTATGTGATATTCTATGCATATTTACTTTATTTGTTCTCTTGCATGGTGTACTGTTTGTTTCCTAATTTCAATGGATGGATGTATGTATGTCTGCAACCGCATAGAGAACGATCCGGTTGAAGAGCCCGAGGAACTCACAGGAGAAGCCCCTGAGCAGCAGTCGGTTGGTGGAGGCAAGTGTCCCTTGACCTATCTCTGTCCTATTCATTCTTTAATTCACCTCTCATATTACACATTTATACTTAAGGATTGACTAGCTTTTGTTATCCATGTCCTTGTTTACCTATTTGGGTCGGATTATTATTGTTTAGCTTTATGCTGTTGCTCAACTCTAATCAATGAACATGATGAGATCATATATGATACGCTGTTTTCCCTTCTCTTATTATGATGTTGTACTTGTGGCTTTTAAGGGGGCTCGAGCGGTTTCTCGAGTGCCTCTCCGTAAGGACCTGTTCTATGGATGACCGCCCGGGAAAACAGTGCAACCATGAGGGTGGAGTGGGACGCCCTTAGCTGAGTAATTAGAGGATCCGGGGTGTAGTTCGCTTCGCCGTCGTGCCGTCAATGGGGCTCGGTGTATGCGGCTCGCTCTGCCAAGGTTGATTTGTCCCTTGGGGAGGAGTGCGGTACATTTAGGAAACCTAACGGGTGGCTACAGCCCCGGGGAATCTTTGTAAAGGCTACGTAGTGAAACCCTGCCTATTCACCTTGGTAGTGTTTAAGGGTTTGATCGGCCCGAGGCAAGAGGGAATCACGGCTTGTGGGTAAAGTGCACAACCTCTGCAGAGTGTTTGAAAACTGATATATCAGCCGTGCTCGTGGCTATGAGCGGCCAAGGGAGCTCCAGTGATTAGTGGTACTTGATCAGAGATGTTCGGATTTGTAGGTGGCAATGAGATCGATGGTTTTTGGTATTGACTATGGTAATGGTAAGGGGTACTATTTCCATTTGGAAAGAGTACGTTTGGGTTAATAACGTGGGTTAACTCTAAAACTTGGCTTTCTCTACTAGTAATAACAATCTGACCAACTAAAAGCAACTGCTTGACTTACCCCCACATAAAGCCAGTCCACTACAGCCAAACAGGACACTTGTTGAGTATGTTGATGTGTACTCACCCTTGCTCTACACACCAAACCCCCCCAGGTTGTCCGCATTGCAACCATTGCTCAGGAGAAGATGAAGCCGTGGAAGGAGACTTCCAGGAGTTCCAAGACTACGACGAGTTCTAGGCGTGGGTTAGCGGCAACCCCCAGTCGGCTGCCTGTGAAGGCCGCAGTTATCTACGTTTCGTTTTCGCACTTTGATTTATTGTAAAGACTATGTGGATGTCTCAGACATATGATGTAATCGACTATTATGTCCCTTTTTAATATTATTTGAGCACTGTGTGATGATGTCCATGTTATGTAACCGCTGTGTACGTGAATTGCTGATCCTGGCACGTACATGGTTCGCATTCGGTTTGCCTTCTAAAACCGGGTGTGACACATATGCAAATAGAAAACTACAAATTGAGTGCAACACACATTAATAGAAGGTTGTAGTTGTGTCATACAAGTACATATAAAACTTTTCCATAACACAAATTGCCCAATAAAAACAAATTACCACGCAAAGCAAAAGTCGAATGATAATACATCCGTGTTTTCAACTGGAGTCATAAAATTCAGGCATATTCGATTTCTTGCTGCTTCATTTTCCCGTTGCCTCTACCAAATCCTATGCCTCTTCTTTTCCTTTGTCTTGTCTAGCTCACCAGCAAAGAATTTCTTTGTTGCAGGAGGAACAAATGGACAATTCTTCACATCCTTCCCTCGATGTGCTAAATGCTCCTTGAAACAAGTAGCACCACCACCACTCTTCCCTTCATGACAATACTTACACCTGAAACCAGACCAATCTTCTCTCCATGTCCTACACTAGATCCAACATTTTCAACTACAACAATGCAAACAATGAACTATCAACTTCCTTGGTCATGTAACAAATATAATCCAAATATGAACTACCTACTAGTCATCATGTACTATAAAATTTGAAATAACCAAAACCTAAATAGCCAAATAAATACTCGTTGTTTAACCATGCCAAATGAGTAAATGACTAAAACATACTAAAAATACTTATTGGATAACTTGTGGCCGAGAAGAGGCTAGATTTGGTAGCTAGCACCAGTTCCCGAGGTGAAGCGATGGTTACCGACCACAGGGCGGCGGCTTCCGATCACAGGGTGACGGTTACCGTTTGGAAAGCAGGGAGAAAGTGCTACTCCTCGCCGAAGCGGACGACCGCGGGATTTCACCGAGAAACGTTGCCTTCTCGCTGGAAACCGCTACAGCCTAGGAGGATCTCGCCGTCGAAGAGCCAAGAAACAGTGGCGCGTGTGCGTGAGCTCTGCTCAGTTGGGAAAAGTGTGGAATAGTGAGCACTGAGGATAGTGAGCTGACCGGATTTGTTGAAGGGATCTAACGGGTAATAGGTTCGGGTAAATGGGTCTAACGGGTCAGAGATGTCCTATTTTTTGAAGACCTAAGGATAAAAATTTTTGAACAAGAAAAATATTTCTATGCTCCTAGTGTGGGGGACAGATATCCCCGGGTCCACTAGAAGGCGAGAAGGCATCGCGCGGGGCCTTGGGTCAGCTACCTCGCAAGGCCATCCCTTCGTGGGCTGGGTCAGAATTACTGGCAGAATGGGCCGACCCGAGAAAGAAGCAGACTCAGGCCCAGGCGACCCATCAAACTCGTGCGCTATCCGTAGCACCCACCCGACTTTCCAGCGTACGTCGCCCTTGAATATCGGGGCAGATTAAGGATAAGTCGGCAAGATTGTAGGAAGATCAGTTCAGTCGGTTCACTATTATTTAGGATACACATAATCCTAATGTACGCATGTAGTGCCCCACGGTCGAGTATATAAGGCCTAGGGGGTACCCCATCATTTCCATCGACCATCTACTTATCTCACTAGCTTTTCTCCATCCAGGAGATTTCACTTGTAACCCACCACATAAAGATCCACCCCAGGAAGTAGGGTATTACTCCTCTCCAAGCGGCCTGAACCTGTAGAAAATTGTCTGTCATCTCTCGTGCATCTAGCATGAACCATTGAGCTACAGTCGACAGCACTGTCCTACCCAAAAGCACCACGAGGGGTAACCATGGGTGTGCGGTCGGGCTCTAAACACCGACAGCTAGCGCGCCAGGTAGGGGGTGTGTCGTTGATCCAAGCTAGCTCAATGGCCGTCACATCTCAGTGCAAGATCGCTCTTCGCCCTGGATCCGTGTTCTGCTTCGGAACCATCTCGTCCATAGTGGATGAGAAAGGAACTCTACACCGCATAGCAGACCCACCGGAGAAGAAGCTTTCCTCGGATATCCCCGGGAAAACCGGAGTAGAACAATGGGTGGCACAGCCTCCCGCGTCCCAAGCGAAGATTTCCTCTTACAAGCCAAGAATGGGGAGCTTACCTACCCAAAGAACTCCGCTGTCCACCTCACCCACAAAGGAGTGGACGTAGATCACTAGAAAGAAGGAGGCAAACATCCCGAGTAAGGGGACGAGACCTCACCGAGTCATCTTTCCGGCACCTTCGCCCTCAAAGGAGGGCGGAAAGAATCACGCCATCACGGTAGCTCCTTTCTACCTCGACATCCTCTTCATTGGGGGGAGATTGGAATCGTTTCCCATCTCCAACGACGAGCCGACCGTACAAGGGGAAGAACCTCCCCAGCGTGAAGCGCGGCGACGAAGGAATAGACGACGGAATGTTCGGCGACACCACGAGGCTGGGGAGTGGGACCCGGCGCAGCCCGTATCCTGGGACGAAGTTTTAGAGGTGGGAGAGACTCCCGACGAGTGAGTTGAAGCGCCCCAATCCTCTGGGACTCAAATGTGATACAATTACTAGTCCTAGGAGGCTAGTAAACACATTTACATATCAGATGACTTTAGATCTGCTTAAACGAGACCAACCTATAAAGGTGGCGATCAACTTTAAGAGTTGGTCCACAACTCGAGTCATATCATCAGAGTGGGGCTGAAGCAGCCCGATATACGCAGCGAAGCAAATCAGCGGTCCAACAGCCACATGCAAAGTTGGGAACATGTGTAACTCTTACCTGATCACGATCTCCTTCTCTGAAAAACAACAAATAAGCAAGAGTGAGTACTTACGTACTCAGCAGCCCACCTTCACCCGCGGAATGGGGAAATTAGATATAATGCATGGAATATGTGGAGCTCAGGATATTTTGCAGAAAGATCAATATTTTATGCAGGGTTATTTTATAAAACATTTTGTATTTTTCAAAGCGCATCCTCTCCCTAAGGAGCAGGAAGTTTTTCAATATAGAACAAAATCCCGTGGACTAAACCATCCATGTATCTCAGCAGTTTCCCACTGGTTTTCATTTTCAAAAACAGCTACTGGACTTCCCGTCCACCATAGCTCACGGCTCAACCGCCGGACCTTTTAAAACCACTTTTTGAAAGTATTTTTGGAAAACAAAACACTAATTGTCATACCACACCAGACTCATCTATTCCAGTGGACACGGACTATTCGAATAGGTTTGAACTCTGCGCAGAGGGGTACACTTTACCCACTAGTCCCGCTCTACGGTCTCATGGCCAATGAACCCGAATCCGAATCTCTTTCCTCGCATGTCCTTACCTTAACGGTTATACCGGAAGGAGTCAGGCCACCGCCATGTCCAAACCGGACAAAACATTCCCCCTCCTTATCCTCCTGGTGCTCCCCAGCCATCATAACTGTAACACCCCGGGATCCACAAACACCCCAGAATGCTACTAAACTACACATCTAATCCAACCTCTAATCCTTTAATTCCCATGATCCACAACCTCCAAAAGCACATAATTACAGGGAGGAACAAGGATCTCATCCATACCTAGGGTTTCCCCAAGAAATTCTGCAAGAAGAGATGGGGAAGAACATCTCCTTGATCCTCTCTTCCCCTTCAATTCAACGTGCTCCTCCTCTTCTCGATCCTTGCTGCGCGGGGGGAGATCTAGAGGGAGGAGGAAGCCGTGGAGAGGGGCTGCCATGGGAGGAGAGGACGACCAGCCCAAGGGGAAAGGAGGGAGGGGCGGCCAAGTGTGGGAGGGGGGAAGGGGTGGCGGCCATGTAGGGGCAAAAGGGGGAAAAGGCCACCACCAGGGTTTTCTTTTCGGGAGAAAAGAAGTGACACCACAGATGACTCCGACTTAGCATCCAACGGCCCACAACCCTTTTCCCACATCCACGCACCGAAGATCAACCTTTGGCAACTTTTTTTTGGGATATTACACTCTACCCCCCTTAAAAAGAATTTGTCCTCGAATTTGTCCACTCCAAACAAAACATCCAAGGTACCCCATATAGCACCACCATTCCAAAACATGGGTCATTATTGGTCTTAATTAACACAATAACTTCTACCTCGGACTAAATGTCTATGGAAACTACACCACCTGACATCAAGCATGAACCAACATGTAATGAAGCTCAAACTAAGTCATAGATGCAATCAACACTATGATTTCACAACATCGAATTTGGATGCAGCCATACATCCGCATCAATGTCTTAAAACGACACTCTTTTATGAAGGGGTAATATGCACTAAGCACAACCTTTACCAACTTCAACAATTCATTTTAATTTAATGGTGAAACATCCACACCAGATGAATGTATAAGAAGATCAAACACCTCACCTCACAGCACCACGAAACAAGTAGTTCTATTGAAACAAAACTCCTAATCTTCCTAAACCTTGTTCTTGCCATAATGAAAAGATAATCATGTAATCTAACATTCTTTGCACCCCACAAAAGGGAGAAAATCTATAGAACTAATGGAGCAATAAAGCCAACAAGAAGCCAATAACATTCTGCGCGACATATTTCATCGAAGAAATGCCAAAAGCTCCACAAAGAGCACTGATAGCACAACAACACAATACTTGGTTAACCAATGTCACTATACTCCATCCAACAACTCAACTAGGGAAAAATATCTAAACTAGTAAGGTTAACCTACACATAACATAAGTCTTCATCTACTGTAGTTTAGAAACTTACATTTCATTCTATCATACGATGCACTCAAAGTACCAGACATACAAAGTCAATAACAACCCCTAATCCTTCACACATTTGACAAACATATTAAGCTGATGTAAAAACCACATCATCTAGGAGTAGGTGACTAGCCACACCCAACCAACTCTAGGCTAGGCAATGACTTCCTTCAAACCAATAGATAGGTGGTCTAAAAATGGCTCCACAAGCATGCATCAGAAAGGGAACCATCAGATCCTCAATGTATCAATACATAATCAATGGATCAAGAGAATCAAAGATTTATTCTACAATTAGTATGACTAACAGGCAACCACTTTAAACCACATCTAGGCTTTGTGGCAACTAAAACACACAATAGGAGAGAGACATGTAAGCCATTCTGGCTATGAAAAGACTTCCCCCAAAAATCCATATAAAGTACCAATATTCATTTCTTTTAGAACTGGTTTCTCAACATAAACAATCATTCTTTGCAATGATAGTTGGAGCTATCCACCAACCGCTCAACAACTTAAATTCAAATTGATGATTACCTTGTACCCCAAAACACGCAATTCACACTCCTCTTAGAAACATCCACAATCAAGCAAATATAACAATATTATTGTAATAAAACTCAACCATAAAACATGGTGAAAACAACATAGGCATACTTGTATATCACAAGCATAATAACAACTTCATTGTCACAAATGACCAGCGATATCTACTGCATTAATAAAACAATATCAAAATTTCAGAAATAAATTATATCAAGCGTTAAGCCATAAACAACTTACCACATCACCGTAAAGGAATAGGGAGGGGTGAGGTTATTGTCATCTGCACTTCAAAGACACTAACATATATCAAAGATATTTAAACCCATACCCTTCCTATATGTGCGAGTGTGTCAAATTTATCTTCAAATTGCCAAGAATCTAAAGCCTATGCTTTGATACCAACTGTAACACCCCAGGATCCACAAACACCCCAGAATGCTACTAAACTACACATCTAATCCAACCTCTAATCCTTTAATTCCCATGATCCACAACCTCCAAAAGCACATAATTACAGGGAGGAACAAGGATCTCATCCATACCTAGGGTTTCCCCAAGAAATTCTGCAAGAAGAGATGGGGAAGAACATCTCCTTGATCCTCTCTTCCCCTTCAATTCAACGTGCTCCTCCTCTTCTCGATCCTTGCTGTGCGGGGGGGGGGGGAGATCTAGAGGGAGGAGGAAGCGGTGGAGAGGGGTTGCCATGGGAGGAGAGGACGGCCAGCCCAAGGGGAAAGGAGGGAGGGGCGGCCAAGTGTGGGACGGGGGGGGGGGGGGGAAGGCGTGGCGACCAAGTAGGGGCAAAAGGGGGAAAAGGCCACCACCAGGGTTTTCTTTTTGGGAGAAAAGAAGCGACACCACAGATGACTCCGACTTAGCATCCAACGGCCCACAACCCTTTTCCCACATCCACGCACCAAAGATCAACCTTTGGCAACTTTTTTTTTGGGATATTACAATAACCCTAGGGTTTGAACCATACGAGTTCAGATTGAGTGACTGTCCATACAGTCTCGAGTGGTTGTACTTGTCATGAGTACAGGTAGTGAAGGATGACAAACCGGTCCTTATATGAGAGGACAATCCTTCTGCTCACACCTAACCCGGCTGAGCCAACACCTGAGGCCCTCCGCTAAACCAGGGAGTCCCTGATCATCCCGTTCAAAAGGTGATAAGGGTGACAACCATTCATCATACCCATTTTGGAAAACATTTTCTTTTGTAAACTCACACCTTTTCTCAAATCATTTGTAACAAATATGTCAAGGAGTATAAAGATTGATTGCGGCAAGCGGCTGGGTGGCCATAATAACTTGTCTCAAAATCATATCATGCATAAAATAACAGGCTGAGGGTTGTTGTTGAAAAATCATAGGTAATCTATGCATCAAAGGGATCCAGTGAGCTTGTCGTGCCTATCCGGCGAAAGGGGGGAGCTCGCAGAACTGGCTTCTGGCTCCACCGCCTAGCGTAGACATGCAGAACTGGCCTTCACGAGACGACATGAATGCTCCGATAACTATGCAACATGAACAAGCAAACATACAAACTAGCAAGTATACCAACAAATATTTAGTATAGTGGTTAGAATGGCGATATATGAATGGGTAGAGTCTTGAGCAGAATCTGTGTCATGTGGTGTTGTGATATTACTGGTGGTGGAGTGGAGGTGCTTACCAGGAGGGTGGATTGGAGGCGAAGCGACACTATGCGCGTAGCCGGCAGAGCGGAGTAAATGAGTGGGTGGGGTGTTTGCCTTGGCTAAGGGTGTTGATTGTGTGGAGAGGGAGAGGGTAACTGGGTCTATTTATAGCTGGGTGTATGTGGTATAGTACAGTAGAGTTCACTGTTGGTGAGAATAGTGACGAGTGAATCGTCTAACTTATCCTGAATAGGGAAATTATAGGTAGAATATGAGACAAGAGTATTTTTGGAGTTTTCTAGGATATGAACCATGTTTAAGGGATGACATGGTTGGATAGGGAATAGTTTGATAAGAATTTAGAAACAAGAATTATTAGAATTTGAGTTTGGAAGCCTGGTTCGAAGGAATTTCAAAGTTAAGCATGCTCAACTAGGAGAAACCTGGGATGGGTGACCAGATGGGATGTTCCTACTAGAAGGAAAATCACAGTCACCGGAGTTCGTATGACTGGAATATTGGTTTGGCAGGTCTTAGGTGGACTGGACAGCATGATGGATGAATAGTTAAAATTTGGGGTGATCGGGTGATTGATGAATAGTAACAATGAATAGTGATGACAAAAAAAGTAATTATAGCTATCATCGATGAATAGTAACGATGATGAATAGTAATGGTGAATAGTCGTATGAACGAACGATTAACGACGAATAGTGACTATGAACGAACGATGAACGATGAATAGGAACTATGAACGAACGGACGAATGATCGGACGAATGAACAATCGGAATTTCGGCAGCATAATGGCTGGACAAAGATTATTTGGACGAACGATGAATAGGGACTATGAACGAACGATGAACGATGAATAGGAACTATGAACGAACGATGAACGATCGAATCATCGAATGAACGAACGGTCGGTATTTCGACAGCATAACGGCTGAACAAAGATTATTTGGACGAACGGACAAACGATCGAACGATCGGACGAATGAACCATGAACGATCGGACGAACGATCGAACGATCGGACGAACGAACGAACAAACTAAGAACAGGTGGACGAACGTTCGAAGAACGACCGAACGATCCTTGTGCTAGTGTGTGCTTGTGTGGGAAGTGGAGTGGGCGTGTGTGGGGGGGGGGAGGGAGAGAGTTGCCATGAAATGGCTTAGGGTGGCTTGAGAGGAGGCCCTTGCCCCTCTATTTATAGGCGCGGTGGGGGGATTAGGGGGGAGGATGAGAGGATTAGTGGGAGGATGCGAGGATTAGTGGGAGATAAGCATGGATTTGTCTTGTATAAGTGTAATTAGCTTGTAGAGCTCACCGTGAGACACCGAAGGCGTACGTATACGTATGAGCACGAGGAAAGTTATAAAGAAAATATTTGTAGGGACTTCAAAAATGATTCTGAAGGTATTTCTCGGGAGGAAAATATTTGGAGGAATATTGGTGGAATATTTCGGCAGTATTTCAGGAAAGAACTTGAAGGGAATCACTAGGGAAATATTTGTAGGATATTTTAAGGAGGATTTTGGAGACAATATAGACCACTATATTTTATTTGTTGATATCAACTCACAAACAAACATTTTGAAATGAAATTTAAAATTCATTTTTAATTTAGAGCGAGTTTGAGAAAATTTCAAGATTTGAATTTTTGGGATGCTACAGATCTACCCCACTTAAAATGAATCTCGTCCTCGAGATTCGGCTTAGAAGGGTTATGGGTGTAGCTTTACTTCAGCTACATATCTTCACTTGTAGACTCTTCGAGGAGATGGAGCTTTCACAAAATCTGGTCTTTGAGGAGCATCCGGTTGCCGATTGCAAACGCTGATTCTGGCTACTCAAAGATCATCTTCAAGCTTCTAGCTTTCGCTTGGCAGCTAGCTTATTGAAGAAGCATCGATGCCAACATGCAAACCTTCCTATTGCGAACTCCCACATGGATTCCTTCCTTGATTGGTCTTCTGGTGCTTCATCAACAAAACTTGGGTGACCCCTTCTCATCCAGAAACTTGTATGCTTTGATGATCTGGTCCTCCACTAGCTTGCTACAGGCCTTCTTCTTTTTCTCCATAGCAGGAACCTTACTAGAACACTACTCCACTTAAAAAATGAGGGTAGAACTCTTGAATCTTGGGAATTTGAACTCCTTGAAGTACCTCATAACAAGGGTGTTACGGGGCCTTCTTCTGCTGTTACTGCTTGAGCAGGCTGTGGAGAGATGACCGACACTGGGTTGATTTTGGGAGAACCTTCTTCTCATTTTATCTTCTTTTCTCTTCTCACTTTTCACTGTTCCTTTCTTTCTCTTTGCTCTTCCCACTGGAGGATTCTATCAAAGAGTATTACCATCATACAGAGGAGGAAACCGAAGATTATGAACCATGTACAACAGTCTTCAACCCAAGAATCACCAAGCATTGTGATCTTAGGGGCGAGGGAGTGGAAGTTGGAGTTGCTTGTGATTTGGCAGAGGGAATTTTATCAGGCGTGTTTTTCTTTGGATGGGAACCGAGGGAGCTGGTGCGGGAGTTTTATAGGTGAGTGGGGGTGCTTGGGTGTGGAGTGGTGGTGATGGAGCAGGTGACACGAGGTAGCTGGTGCGATGGAGGGGGGCCTGTTGCCTGTGATGATGGCGGCGGTGGGTGCGCTGCAAAGGTGGTGTGGGGCGGTGGTAGTGTGCATGGAGGCGGGGCACACGTGTGGGGGGCAAGGATGAGTGGTGGGGTCGATGACCCTAATGTTTGTGGTCTCTGGTTCCAAGAATCTTTGCCTCTCTGTATGGTAATAACTTCTTATGTCCTCTTTTTCTGTTTACTTTGACTCAGGGGCAGTGCTTTGATTCTCACGGTCGGTCCTTTTGACTGAGCGGCTGGACAAGTTTCTTCTGTAGCTTATTCTAGGCTTCAAGGGTAAGCTTCCCGGTATCTTCTTGGGTAAGGCACTTTCCTCTTGAGAAGGGTTAAGATGAGAATGGAAGCATAAGGTGAGGATTAGCTCTAATTTGTTATCTATGTGTTTAGAGAAAACCTTTCTTAAAAGGAAGGAAAACGCACAAGCTCAGCAATGATAAGCACAAACAAATCAAATGTTTTGAATAAGGGAGGAATAGATTTTTTCAAAGCACGGACTACTCAGATTTGGGGGCTAAGCATAACTACTATTGCTTGGCTCCTGAACTAAGAACTATGCTAAATGCGACTTATGAGCACTAACGTTAAACCATCATATATGCACTCAAAAGGGGAGAAAACATCAAGCAAAATTCATTTTGAAATGCCCTAGGGGCCCACACAATTAGAGTTTTTCAAAACACAAGACTACACGGTTACCTCTCATACATGCAGGGCTCTAGCCAAAGTGAAGAAAAACTTCACTACCCAACGCATGCAGAGGACTGGGCATAACTAACTTCAGACCAGGCAGCTTCTCTTCTGGCAAGGCTTGCACACAACTTCAATCTGAGACATCTCCTGGATGGGTTAAGAGGGAGCTGATGTTGATGACTTCTTCTGGCGGTGACTAAGGTGGCAGGACGGGGTCGAACTCTTCTTCAAGCGGGACTGGCTCTTGTAGCTCCTCAAAGGGCAGTGGTGCTGGCGGGGTGCTTGCAGCTTCTTCTTTGACCTCAAGGGAGGGTGCTGGAATCTTCTTCATGGTGAGGGGCTCAAACAACTCTGGCAGGGGATCTTGGTAGGACTCGGGGCGCTCTTGCTTATCCATAGCCTTAGGGGAGACTGGAATTCCTACCAAGACTATGGCTCCTTTTGGTAGTTCCCAAGTCTTCTTCTCTCCTTTGATAGAGACCAAGTGGCCTTCAAGAATCTGGGGATCTTCAGCTCTCATGGGTTGAACTAGGTTGGATGAAGTGGGCTCTTGGATCCGCATGGCTCTACGTTGGTTGTGGGTGACCAAGTAGGCCTCAATCAACTTCTGGACGTGCTCATCCTTGGCTTTCTTTAGGCCTCAACAGCAATGACTTCACGACTTTCCAAGGCAGTTGCACGAGCTTGAGCTGTGGTAAGATCCACATGGAGCTGACGGTTGCGCTTCTCTGCATCTTCTGCTCGGGCAATCATCTGACAATGGTGCCGAGCCAAGAAATCATACTGTGCATCCAGGGTGAGCAGGTATGCAGTGAGGTACATGACTGGGGGGTCGTCCTCAAGCAGCTGCTGTCCTTCCAATGCACACATCCTGGCCATCCAGACAGGACAGTTTCTCTGAAAGGGCGAAAAGAATCTGAGCAGGGTGTCAGCCACTTCTTCTTCATAGATCTGACACAAGGCCCTCAATGCCTTGCGAGCGACGACTTAGCAGGTGTCTTTGAATCTGTGCCCGCAGCAGTGACACTCCATTCCACATGGTGCGGACTGGATCCAATATATACAGTCACGACACACTTCTCTGTGCCATGCTTGACGAATTCATGGCCATCATACTATGGTTGGCTCTTGATTCTGAGGCGAATTGTGCATGCTCTCAACAACTTGGGGAAACCATCTTCATTCTGGCAAAAGCTGGTTTGGCAACGAACCTCCATCTGACTTCTGAGAGAAGGAAAGGGGAAAACTTTTTTTTGAAATGGAGGGATGAGAGCAAGAATTATTTTTAAGAAAATAGTTTTGACTCAAAAACTTTTGGATCAAGGCTAAGGGTTACGTCCTGTGGCCAACCTAACAGCTTTGATACCACTTGAAGCGCCCCAATCCTCTATGACTCAAATGTGATACAATTACTAGTCCTAGGAGGCTAGTAAACACATTTACACATCAAATGACTCCAGATCTGCTTAAACGAGACCAACCTATAAAGGTGACGATCAACTTTAAGAGTTGGTCCACAACTCGGGACATATCATCAGAGTGGGGCTGAAGTAGACCGATATACGCAGCGAAGCAAATCAGTGGTCCAACAGCCACAGGCAAAGTTGGGAACAGGCGTAACTCTTACCCGATCACGATTTCCTTCTCTGAAAAACAACAAATAAGCAAGGGTGAGTACTTATGTACTCAACAGCCCACCTTCACCCGCGGAATGGGGAAATCAGATATAATGCATGGAATATGTGGAGCTCAGGATATTTTGCAGAAAGAGCAATATTTTATGCAGGGTTATTTTGTAAAACATTTTGTATTTTTCAAAGTGCATCCTCTCCCAAAGGAGCAGGAAGTTTTTCAATATAGAACAAAATCCCCTGGACTAAACCATTCAGGTAACTCAGCAGTTTCCCACTGGTTTTAAAACAGCTACTGGACTTCCCGTCCACCATAGCTCACGGCTCAACCGCTGGACCTTTTAAAACCACTTTTCAAAATCATTTTTGGAAAACAAAACACTAATTGTCATACCACACCAGACTCGTCCATTCCAGTGGACACGAACTATTCGAATAGGTTTGAACTCTACGCAGAGGGATACACTTTACCCACTAGTCTGGCTCTGCGGTCTCAAGGCCAATGAAACCCGAATCCGAATCTCTTTCTTTCCTCGCACGTCCTTACCGTAACGGTTATACCGGAAGGAGTCAGGACACCGCCATGTCCAAACCGGACAAAACATTCCCCCTCCTTATCCTCCCGGTGCTCCCTAGCCATCATAACCCTAGGGTTTGAACCATACGAGTTCAGATTGAGTGACTGCCCATACAGTCTCGAGTGGTTATACTTGTCATGAGTACAGGTAGTGAAGGATGACAAACCGATCCTTATATGAGAGGACAATCCTTCTGCTCACACCTAACCCGGCTAAGCCAACACCTGAGGCCCTCCGCTAAACCAAGGAGTCCCTGATCATCCCGTTCAAAAGGTGGTAAGGGTGACAACCCTTCATCATACCCATTTTGGAAAACATTTTCTTTTGTAAACTAACACCTTTTCTCAAATCATTTGTAACAAATATGTCAAGGAGTATAAAGATTGATTGCGGCAAATGCCTAGGTGGCCATAATAACTTGTTTCAAAATCATATCATGCATAAAATAACAGGCTGAGGGTTGTGGTTGAAAAATCATAGGTAATTTATGCATCAAAGGGATCCAATGAGCTTGTCGTGCTTATCCGGCGAAAGGGGGGAGCTCGCGGAACTGGCTTCTGGCTCCACCGCCTGGCGTAGACTTGCAGAACTGGCCTTCACGAGACGACATGAACGCTCCGATAACTATGCAACATGAACAAGCAAACCAGCAAGTATACCAACAAATATTTAGTATAGTGGTCAGAATGGCGATATACAAATGGGTAGAGTCTTGAGCAGAAGCTGTGTCATGTGGTGTTGTGATATTACTGGTGGTGGAGTGGAGGTGCTTACCAAGAAGGTGGATTAGAGGTGAAGCGACACTATGCGCGTAGCCGGCAGAGCGGAGTAACTGAGTGGGTGGGGTGTTTGTGTAACACCCTAAAGTTCAATTTTGTGAAGACAAGGAAAAATTCTCAAAGAGTTTAAATCAAAACACCTTACCTTAAAGATAATCATAATTTAGAAGTTTCCACTCATGAAAATGTTAAAAATACATAATTAAAGATACTTAGATAATCTAAATTGCCTTTGGGTTAGGATATATAAAAGAATTAGGATTAAACTATTTCTTAATATATATAGTCTACCATATAAATTTGATTTCCCTAGAAGTAATAAGGTAGGGATTAATTAAAAGCTTGTCTAAAGGAACTAAAATAAATAAAAAAAATACATAAAATAGGTTTTTGTGCATTATGCTAAAGTTCTATATGAGTATCCAAAATTAAGTGTTTGAACTTTAAACTTGTGTTGATTTGAAATTCAAATGGAAAGGAAAAATAGAAAATAGAAAATAAATGGGAAAGGGAGAAAAGAGAAAGAAATATTATAAAATACAAGATAAATTCATAAATGAATAGATCCTATATTGGTAAGTTCAAATTGAATATATAAACTGAGAATAAACTTGCCACAAAGTTTGAATTTGGATTTAAGTTTGAATTTGAAAAGAGAAATGAAAAAGAAAACAGAAAATATAAAAAGAAAAGGAAAAAGGAACTTACCTGGGCCGATTTCGTCGCTTTTGGCCCACCTAACGAAACAGCCTCCGCGCGGCCCAACTTCACTCCCGCGCGCGCCCTCTCGTTTGTTTCGCTGACATGCGGGGCCCTCACGTCAGCCTTTCACTCTCGCGCGCTGGCTTCTGATTCGGTCGCTTACACGCGGGGCCCAGTCGTCATCTTCTTGCCTCCGTCTTCCTCTCAACCGAACGCGGGTTCGCCGCGCGCGCGTGGAGCTCAACGGACCGCGCGAACTCCGCGAGCTCGCCGGTGATCTCGGTGCCTGTACAAACAACCGCAAAGTGCCCCCGTGTATAAGTACGTAGCCGCGACCCCCCCTCCGTTACATCTCGCTTCCCAGGATCGAGTTCCCTCCCCGCGTTTCCGCCGCCGTCGACGATTCAAGCCCTGGCGTGTGTTCCTGTCCCAGTGCGTTGCGTCCGGAGCTTCGGCAGGGTCCCTGGTGAAGCGACGCGACCGATTGGGTGAAACCGACCTCTACGTTGGCCGGAATTCCTCGCCGTAGTTGGGGCTGCGCCGCGGATCCGCCCTGTGCCGTGGACAGGTGTACTCCCCGACCTAATCGCTGGTATGAAGCCCTCCATCGAGTTCGCCTTGATTTCCTCCGCGTGTAGCACCTACCCGTGACTAATTTAGTGAACCAAAACCTTGGCTTGATTGCTCGCCGGCGTTCCTTGCCGCGCGGCGGCGCCACCGTCGCTCGGCGAAGAGTTGGGGGAAGAAGGTAACCCACGACGCGACCGTTGGATCGCGCACGGGCGGCCAGGATTAGAACCTGGCGTACCCTTTCGCCATATTGAATCCTCGCCGTCGATCCGAATTGTAACGGTCGAGATTAGATCAAGGATACCCCTTCGCCCCATTAAACACCAGCCGTTGATCTCTGATCTTGTGGACAGGAAAGCGTACCGGTTCGTCGTAGCGGGATTTTAATCTGGGTCCTCGGTTCTGGATCGGGTGGCCCAGATCTGAGCGGGTTTTCATAAAGCGCGAATCTAATCGTTGCCGTTGATCGTCGATCGGGCGGCCAGATTTTCCCCGTACCCCTTCGGTGGGCAATCTTCATAATGAGTCCCTGGACTTTTTGGAAATAGAACCCGCCGTCCTTTAGTCACTATTCCCTGTGCCTTAGAAATATTACACCGAGACCCCTGTGTTTTCTGGAAATTGACGCCCGGTCCAGGATTTTATAAAACCAGAGAAAAGGATTATTAAATATATTTTTAATAGGAAAATAATTGCTAGAACTTCAATAATTCATAGAAAATTCATTTTAGCTCCAAATTGGGTCATTCCAATTTCTAAAATTTTGTAATAATATTCTTCATCATTTAGTGTCTCTGTTTTGACATGAACTCTGTCAGGAAATTTATTTATCATTTAATCATATTTTAATCACATTAAACCTTAGGAAAATCATAACTTAAAATCTACAACTCCAAATTTAGTGATTCCAGTTCCTGTGGTTTTATTTTAATGTGTAGGTTATTACTGTGTAGTTTGTTCTTATGTTTGGTGTAATGTTAATTTTGCCTATACCATGTATGTTTGTATTGCTACGACTAGCAGTGAGGTCACGAGGATCTGAAGATCATCCTGCTACCTGGAATCTCAAGGCCCAGGCAAGTTGTGCCCTTGATCACTTCTTTTTACCCAGCCATGTTCTGATTAATCATAATGATCTGCATAGGTTAATTTTGATGGGACCCAATAGGTTACCCTAGTTTGTCTATCTTTATACCTTGTTTACCACTGATCTTTCTGGGTAGTACTTGCTAGTGCTATATGTGGTTTTGGGTATGGAGATACATTATTCATGATTACACTTTTGTTATCAGTTGTTATTTATTGTTCATGTTAAGATCATTATGTTAATTGGAACATGGAGCGACCACCCGGGAAAACAGTGCTACCACAAGGGTAGTATGGGATGCCCTTGGCTGATTAATTAGGAAAGCTAGTGGAAGACTACCTTACCCGAAAGGGGCAAGGGCAGTAGGGGAGAGGTCAGTGTAGGGAGGCCCTCGGGAGGATTTTGCTGCGATGGCGGTCCTGCAAGGGATTCCTGCACTGGATCTTCCTATAAACTGTAGCGGGTTTTCGGAAGCTAGTGGAACTTTGTAAAGGCCTCGTAGTGGATCCCTAGCCATTCACCTCGGAAGTGTCTAAGGGCTTTGCAAACCCTGGCGACATGGGATACACGACTTGTGGGTAAAGATGCGCAACCTCTGCAGAGTGTAAAACTGGTATACTAGCCGTGCTCACGGTCATGAGCAGCTCGGACCCTCACATGATTAAATTATGGAACTTAAACTCAATTTGTCATATGCATTGCATCGCAGGTGAAGTTGTTACTTTTGTTCTACTATTTAACTGGGTTGGTATTTACTTATACTTAGTAACTGCTAATAAAATTTTGACCAACTTTAAAAGCAATGCTCAGCTCTAACCATCTTCTTTGGTAAGCCTTACACTTCACGTGAGCTCCCACATTTGGCGAGCTCATGCACATTATTCCCCACAACTTGTTGAGCGATGAACGTATGTGAGCTCACTCTTGCTGTCTCACATACACCACAGGTCAAGACCAGGTACTGCAGGATGATGCTCATGGAGGATGCTGCGATGAGTTCGTGAGAGGTCTAGGTCGTCGTCTCCCAGCCAACTTTGGGTTGCTGGACCGTTGTCTCCTTATAATGTAATTATTTATTTTGTATAGAACTCCTGATATATATAAAGATGTGACATTCGATCCTGTGCCACTATACATCATATGTGTGAGACTTGGTCCCAGCATACCTGGTGTTTATGTTAGCACCCGGGTTTTGGATCCCTAAAATCCGGGTGTTACAGAAGTGGTATCAGAGGAATGTTGACTGTAGGACGAAACCTAGATAGAACTGGACAACCATTACTACTTACCTTACTCTGATTCTTTTCTAAACTTATCTTAATCTTCTTCTCATCTAATTCCGCTTCACTCTGATTATTCTTACCTCTTTCATTCTAAAGACAAATGTGGATTTCACACTTTGAAGTCCTGTATCTAAAGTGACCTTTAGGAATAGGAGACCTACTCTCAGGAACAAAAACAAAACTATTTTTATGGTTATCTATGCACTTGAATGTTTGTTCTTATGATATCTGTCTGATTTGGATCTTTGTTTGAGTGAGATGGGTTGTGGAGTAATGTCCACAATTACATCTGCATATACATCTAGGTATAAAGGATAGCATTTGTAAGATAACTAGACAAACTAGATTATTCCCTCAGAAAATATATGTAGTAGTCCGTATCTATCTCATCTTGACACATTCTATCTTACCTTTGGACATTCACCTCGTACAACTAATTACCCTAGTCTTAACATAAATTATTTGGTCCAGCCCTGCCAAAGAAATTCCAGTACATAACCAACTATTAGTTTATTCATTCTATCTATTAAATGATTCCCTTGTAAAGCTATCTTACCATACGTTTCTAACTTAGATGGTCAATACCAGGCGGGGTGGTGGAATTGATTTACCTGCTAATCAACAACCCCAACCACAGTCAGCAGCAATGAATCCTCCTAATCCTCCACAAGGCGGAGTTGATCCACTCGTCGCAGCTCAAATGAGAATGATGCAGCAAATGGCGGACACCATGGCAGATATGCGCGCCCAAATGCAGCAAGAACGCCAAGAAATGCACCAGGAAAGAGAGAATGCACGTCGGGAAATGCGCCAAGAACGGGAAGAGATACGCCAAGAGAGGAGGGTACAACAACAGCAGCTGCAGCAACAACTTCAACAACAGCAGCAACAACAACAAATGCCATTGCCTCCACCTCCACCACCAGTTCCACCCCGGGACAAGCACCGGGAATTCATGAGCCACAAACCACCAACCTTCTCCAACTCCGCAGATCCACTGCAAGCAGATGACTGGTTAAAGTCCATCGAGAAGATGCTCAACATAGCCCAGTGCTCGGATCGAGAGAAAGTACTCTATGCTTCAGGTCGTCTTGCTGGTCCCGCTGCAGATTGGTGGGATGCGTACTGTGCAGCTCATGCTGCTGCCGATACAATTACCTGGGAAGAATTCTCCGCACAATTCAGGAATTACCATATTCCTGCTGGACTCATGAAGCTTAAGAGGAAGGAGTTTCTATCACTCAAGCAAGGAAGTATGTCCGTGAGTGAATATAGGGACAAATTCATTCAGTTATCTCGTTATGCTCCCAGAGATGTTGAAGATGATGAGCAAAAGCAGGAGCTCTTTCTGGATGGTTTGATTGGACCCTTGCAATATCAGCTAGTATCGCACACCTTCCCATCCTTCCAAAGGCTATTGGATAAAGCTATTGCTGTAGAAAATAAGAAGAGTATATTTGGAGAGAAAAGAAAAGCTGTCAACCAAGGGCAGACTGGAAGTAGTTCCCGTCCTCGCTATACTACCACTCCAAGTACACCAGCTAGTGGCAGTTCTGGACAACAAACTCAACAGACACCAACTGCTCCTCCAAAGGCAAACACTCCAGGAGGAACCGCTGCTCCCAACACAACCGCCATCAGGACATGCTTCAAGTGTGGACAACCGGGACACTACGCCAACTACTGTCCCAATAGAGCTGCCTACACTACACCGGCACCGATAAAGCAAGGACAAGCCTCGGCAGGGAAGAGTCAGCCCCTATCCATCAACCGAGGATATGCCCATCATACAGAAGTAGAAGCTGAACCCAGTGAACTTGAAATTCAAATTCAAGAAGAAGAGCCAGTCGGAGACGAAGTAGTCGGTGAAGAAGTCAATGAGCAACAAGAATAAAGAGATAAACATAGATATAGATACATATATATATATATATTTTACTATTTGTAAGACCTAAATATTAGTTTAGCTATTAGTTAGTATTTTACTATTTTAGTAATAATAATAAGGTCCATTTGACCCTGTGTTTGCTAATAAGATATGCATCATGCCGAGATTTTGTTTATGCATATGTGTTGAATCAATATGAACATGCACTTTTTTTTCCTTACAAATCTCGAGGACGAGATTATTTTTAAGGGGGGTAGGATTTGTAACACCCTAAAGTTCAATTTTGTGAAGACAAGGAAAAATTCTCAAAGAGTTTAAATCAAAACACCTTACCTTAAAGATAATCATAATTTAGAAGTTTCCACTCATGAAAATGTTAAAAATACATAATTAAAGATACTTAGATAATCTAAATTGCCTTTGGGTTAGGATATATAAAAGAATTAGGATTAAACTATTTCTTAATATATATAGTCTACCATATAAATTTGATTTCCCTAGAAGTAATAAGGTAGGGATTAATTAAAAGCTTGTCTAAAGGAACTAAAATAAATAAAAAAAATACATAAAATAGGTTTTTGTGCATTATGCTAAAGTTCTATATGAGTATCCAAAATTAAGTGTTTGAACTTTAAACTTGTGTTGATTTGAAATTCAAATGGAAAGGAAAAATAGAAAATAGAAAATAAATGGGAAAGGGAGAAAAGAGAAAGAAATATTATAAAATACAAGATAAATTCATAAATGAATAGATCCTATATTGGTAAGTTCAAATTGAATATATAAACTGAGAATAAACTTGCCACAAAGTTTGAATTTGGATTTAAGTTTGAATTTGAAAAGAGAAATGAAAAAGAAAACAGAAAATATAAAAAGAAAAGGAAAAAGGAACTTACCTGGGCCGATTTCGTCGCTTTTGGCCCACCTAACGAAACAGCCTCCGCGTGGCCCAACTTCACTCCCGCGCGCGCCCTCTCGTTTGTTTCGCTGACATGCGGGGCCCTCACGTCAGCCTTTCACTCTCGCGCGCTGGCTTCTGATTCGGTCGCTTACACGCGGGGCCCAGTCGTCATCTTCTTGCCTCCGTCTTCCTCTCAACCGAACGCGGGTTCGCCGCGCGCGCGTGGAGCTCAACGGACCGCGCGAACTCCGCGAGCTCGCCGGTGATCTCGGTGCCTGTACAAACAACCGCAAAGTGCCCCCGTGTATAAGTACGTAGCCGCGACCCCCCCTCCGTTACATCTCGCTTCCCAGGATCGAGTTCCCTCCCCGCGTTTCCGCCGCCGTCGACGATTCAAGCCCTGGCGTGTGTTCCTGTCCCAGTGCGTTGCGTCCGGAGCTTCGGCAGGGTCCCTGGTGAAGCGACGCGACCGATTGGGTGAAACCGACCTCTACGTTGGCCGGAATTCCTCGCCGTAGTTGGGGCTGCGCCGCGGATCCGCCCTGTGCCGTGGACAGGTGTACTCCCCGACCTAATCGCTGGTATGAAGCCCTCCATCGAGTTCGCCTTGATTTCCTCCGCGTGTAGCACCTACCCGTGACTAATTTAGTGAACCAAAACCTTGGCTTGATTGCTCGCCGGCGTTCCTTGCCGCGCGGCGGCGCCACCGTCGCTCGGCGAAGAGTTGGGGGAAGAAGGTAACCCACGACGCGACCGTTGGATCGCGCACGGGCGGCCAGGATTAGAACCTGGCGTACCCTTTCGCCATATTGAATCCTCGCCGTCGATCCGAATTGTAACGGTCGAGATTAGATCAAGGATACCCCTTCGCCCCATTAAACACCAGCCGTTGATCTCTGATCTTGTGGACAGGAAAGCGTACCGGTTCGTCGTAGCGGGATTTTAATCTGGGTCCTCGGTTCTGGATCGGGTGGCCCAGATCTGAGCGGGTTTTCATAAAGCGCGAATCTAATCGTTGCCGTTGATCGTCGATCGGGCGGCCAGATTTTCCCCGTACCCCTTCGGTGGGCAATCTTCATAATGAGTCCCTGGACTTTTTGGAAATAGAACCCGCCGTCCTTTAGTCACTATTCCCTGTGCCTTAGAAATATTACACCGAGACCCCTGTGTTTTCTGGAAATTGACGCCCGGTCCAGGATTTTATAAAACCAGAGAAAAGGATTATTAAATATATTTTTAATAGGAAAATAATTGCTAGAACTTCAATAATTCATAGAAAATTCATTTTAGCTCCAAATTGGGTCATTCCAATTTCTAAAATTTTGTAATAATATTCTTCATCATTTAGTGTCTCTGTTTTGACATGAACTCTGTCAGGAAATTTATTTATCATTTAATCATATTTTAATCACATTAAACCTTAGGAAAATCATAACTTAAAATCTACAACTCCAAATTTAGTGATTCCAGTTCCTGTGGTTTTATTTTAATGTGTAGGTTATTACTGTGTAGTTTGTTCTTATGTTTGGTGTAATGTTAATTTTGCCTATACCATGTATGTTTGTATTGCTACGACTAGCAGTGAGGTCACGAGGATCTGAAGATCATCCTGCTACCTGGAATCTCAAGGCCCAGGCAAGTTGTGCCCTTGATCACTTCTTTTTACCCAGCCATGTTCTGATTAATCATAATGATCTGCATAGGTTAATTTTGATGGGACCCAATAGGTTACCCTAGTTTGTCTATCTTTATACCTTGTTTACCACTGATCTTTCTGGGTAGTACTTGCTAGTGCTATATGTGGTTTTGGGTATGGAGATACATTATTCATGATTACACTTTTGTTATCAGTTGTTATTTATTGTTCATGTTAAGATCATTATGTTAATTGGAACATGGAGCGACCACCCGGGAAAACAGTGCTACCACAAGGGTAGTATGGGATGCCCTTGGCTGATTAATTAGGAAAGCTAGTGGAAGACTACCTTACCCGAAAGGGGCAAGGGCAGTAGGGGAGAGGTCAGTGTAGGGAGGCCCTCGGGAGGATTTTGCTGCGATGGCGGTCCTGCAAGGGATTCCTGCACTGGATCTTCCTATAAACTGTAGCGGGTTTTCGGAAGCTAGTGGAACTTTGTAAAGGCCTCGTAGTGGATCCCTAGCCATTCACCTCGGAAGTGTCTAAGGGCTTTGCAAACCCTGGCGACATGGGATACACGACTTGTGGGTAAAGATGCGCAACCTCTGCAGAGTGTAAAACTGGTATACTAGCCGTGCTCACGGTCATGAGCAGCTCGGACCCTCACATGATTAAATTATGGAACTTAAACTCAATTTGTCATATGCATTGCATCGCAGGTGAAGTTGTTACTTTTGTTCTACTATTTAACTGGGTTGGTATTTACTTATACTTAGTAACTGCTAATAAAATTTTGACCAACTTTAAAAGCAATGCTCAGCTCTAACCATCTTCTTTGGTAAGCCTTACACTTCACGTGAGCTCCCACATTTGGCGAGCTCATGCACATTATTCCCCACAACTTGTTGAGCGATGAACGTATGTGAGCTCACTCTTGCTGTCTCACATACACCACAGGTCAAGACCAGGTACTGCAGGATGATGCTCATGGAGGATGCTGCGATGAGTTCGTGAGAGGTCTAGGTCGTCGTCTCCCAGCCAACTTTGGGTTGCTGGACCGTTGTCTCCTTATAATGTAATTATTTATTTTGTATAGAACTCCTGATATATATAAAGATGTGACATTCGATCCTGTGCCACTATACATCATATGTGTGAGACTTGGTCCCAGCATACCTGGTGTTTATGTTAGCACCCGGGTTTTGGATCCCTAAAATCCGGGTGTTACAGTTTGCCTTGGCTGAGGGTGTTGAGTGTGTGGAGAGGGAGAGGGTAACTGGGTCTATTTATAGCTGGGTGTATGTGGTGTAGTATATTAGAGTTCACTGTTGGTGAGAATAGTGACGAGTGAATCGTTTGACTTAGCCTGAATAGGGAAATTATAGGTAGAATATGGGACAAGAGTATTTTGGGAGTTTTCTGGGATATGAACCATGCTTAAGGGATGACATGGTTGGATAGGGAATAATTTGATAAGAATTTAGAAACAAGAATTATTGGAATCTGAGTTTGGAAGCCTGGTTCGAAGGAATCTCAAAGTTAAGTGTGCTCAACTTGGAGAAACCTGGGATGGGTGTCCAGATGGGAAGTTCCTACTGGAAGGAAAATCACAGTCACCAGAGTTCGTATGACTGGAATATTGGTCTGGCATGTCTTAGGTGGACTGGACAGCATGATGGATGAGTAGTTGAAATTTGGTGTGATCGGATGATCGATGAATAGTAACGATGAATACTAACGATGAATAGTGACGACGGAAAAGTAATTATAGCTATCATCGATGAATAGTAATGGTGAATAGTAATGGTGAATAGTGATGGTGAATAGTTCGTATGAACGAACGATGAACGACGAATAGTGACTATGAACGAATGATGAATAGGAACTATGAACAAACGGACAAACGATCGAATGATCGGACGAACGAACGATCGGAATTTCGGCAGCATAACAGCTGGACAAAGATTATTTGGACGAACGATGAATAGGGACTATGAACGAATGATGAACAATGAATAGGAACTATGAACGAACGATCGAATGATCGAACGAACGATCGAAATTTCGGTAGCATAATGGCTGAACAAAGATTATTTGGACAATCAAACGGACGAACGATCGAACGATCGGACGAACAGACGAACGAACCATGAACGATCGGACGAACGATCGAGCGATCGGACAAACGAACGAACAAACTAAGAACAGGTGGACGAACGATCGAAGAACGACCGAACAATCCTTGTGCTAGTGTGTGCTTGTGTGGGAAGTGGAGTGGGCGTGTGGGGGGGAGGGAGAGAGTTGCCATGAAATGGCTTGGGGTGGCTTGAGAGGAGGCCTTTGCCCCTCTATTTATAGGCTCAGTGGGGGGATTAGGGGTGGAGGATGAGAGGATTAGTGGGAGGATGCGAGGATTAGTGGGAGATAAGCATGGATTTGTCTTGTATAAGTGTAATTAGCTTGTAGAGCTCACCGTGAGACACCGGAGGCGTACGTATACGTATGAGCACGAGGAAAGTTATGAAGAAAATATTTGTAGGGACTTTAAAAATTATTCTTAAGGTATTTCTCGGGAGGAAAATATTTGGAGGAATATTGGTGGAATATTTCGACAGTATTTCAGGAAAGAACTTGAAGGGGATCACTAGGGAAATATTTGTAGGATACTTTGAGGAGGATTTTGGAGAGAATATAGACCACTATATTTTATTTGTTGATATCAACTCGCAAACAAACATTTTGAAACAAAATTTCAAATTCATTTTGAATTTAGAGCGAGTTTGAGAAAATTTCAAGATTTGAATTTTTGGGATGCTACACGAGTATACCGAGAAATACAGAATTCTCGCCGGCGTGATCGCTGACAAGCTCAGGACCGAGAGTGGGAGCAAGCCGACAAGGCGCAAGGTTGCGCCGAGAGAACCCTCTCTTCGCTCGAAACCTGAACCCCGACTTCGCCCGCGCAATGAACATGCCGAGTGAAGTTGGAGGAGTGCTGGCTGTTGGGGGCCTTCGGCATCCAAAGGTCCTCAAAAACGTGATTAAACGATGTTTCTAGAGTATAATACATGAGCAGGTACCTTTGGACATGGACCTGTCGGACTTAAGTCAAGATCACTGAACGAAGAAGCACAAGGGGAACGAAGGATGGAACAGAGCCGAAGCTGTATGCAAGGGAGCTTCGACATGATGACAGGGAAAAAAGGAAACCGACTTAAAGAGGAAAAGACTATCTAGACCCAGATGAGTTACTATAGAGTTATTATCAAATGCAAAGGGCCTGAATGTAATTTTACATGGGCTGCGACCCATGCCTATAAATAGATGAACAGTACTTCCGTACTGCTCACGCGGACTAGACATCTGCTTTTGCGTCACGCTTGTATTTTTGCTTCCTTCAAGCCAAAGGTACACTTGTAATAAAGCATTATCTTTGCTAATACATAATAGTGACATAAAAACAATACAATAAGAATAACATATTTGATTATTCGCATTGTTCATGTTTCGTGTGTACTCTTCTTCATTTTTATATATACGTCGTACTTGCGAAGGTACACTTCCTGTAACCTTCGTCCGAGAGTCGCTATATCCTAAGGGCAATAACGCTTCGAAGGACGAAGGACTTTAATATTTAACATTCTTTATGTTTCCTTGTTCTTAAAGCATTTGAGAACAAGTCCCCAACATTGGCGCCCACCGTGGGTGAACCCCTTTTCGACCACCTTCGACGACCATCGACCTTCATCATGCCGCCAAAGAAAGCTTCGGCAACAGGGGCTGCTGTTCTGCAGCCGCTGGACCCGAATCAGGAGACCCTTTCTATTCGGGAGGCCCGAAGCCAGAAGAGGAAGGCCACTAGTCCAACACCACAAGAGGATGAGTTAGACCAAGAAATTAGGAATATGGAGATGCTTCATCAGTAGGTACAGAGGAAGAAGGAGAAGATGGATCGATTAGCTGACCTGCAAAGGCAGATTGACGAAGCCACCGAAGAAGTGTGTCATCTTGCTCAAGATGAGCAGCACCGAAGGCCCCACCACAGAGAGTTGCACCAGGAGGGCTTCTTCAACGAAGATGACTGGTATGAGGATTTCCATCATGGAAATTTTGCTTTTGATGATGCTTCTCCTCTGTCAGCAGAACTACAGGCTACGCCCTGGCCCCCGTATTACAAGCCACCACAGCTTCCCATGTATGACGGACACTCAGATCCGAAGCAGTTTCTCATGAGCTACAAAGCAACTATATCTTCGTATGGTGGCAACACTGCAGTCATGGCAAAATCCTTCGTCATGGCAGTTAGAAATGTTGCACAAACTTGGTACTCTTCTCTTTGGCCAGGAACAATAACATCATGGCAGAAGCTGAAGGACATGCTGGTCACCAGTTTTCAAGGGTTTCAGACGAAGCCAGTTACCGCTCAGGCCTTGTTCCAGTGCACGCAAGATCAAGAGGAATATCTCCAGGCGTATGTCCGAAGGTTCTTGCGTCTGAGGGCACAAGCGCCGACAGTGCCCAATGAAATTGTCATTGAGGCCATGATTAAGGGGCTTCGGCCAGGACCTTCAGCCCAATACTTCGCCAGGAAACCCCCTCAAACCCTAGAGAAATTGCTTCAGAAGATGGATGAATACATCCGAGCTGACAATGATTTTCGACAGAGAAGGGAGGAAGCTTACAGGTTCTCCGAAATGGCCAGAGGCTTCGGAGGAAGAATACACCCGAGGCATGTTAGGTCAATTCACAACACTCAGAATGATGACAGAAGAAGCCAGCTGCAGAGGCCCCAGCATTCTTCACAATCTTCGGGGCAGCAACAAAGCTCTTTTCGGCCGCCAGCACCAAGAGGCAGAGGCGCCAGGGGCTTCGGAGGAAGATATGGGGACCAACCCAGGAAGATTTACTATCTATTCTGCGGTGAGGACAAGGGACACACTACCAGGATGTGCCACGTCACTATCCAGAAGCAAAAAAGAGATAGCAGAAGCTGCAGCCCAACAGAATCAGCCAAAGCAAGTCATGCATACTGCTTCGTATCACTCACCGTACATCCCAGAATACGTGGGTAACCATCCTGCAGTCTCTGTTGCTTCGGCAAGCCAACCTCAGGCATCTTGGCAACAACCTCCGCCTCCACCACCATTGCAACGAGCCTAGCAGCCAGAAGGGAGCCACCACACTCATCAGCAACGAGACTTCAGAGAGGAGTCCGAAGCTCACATAGTCAACAGTACTATGCCAGAATCGAAGCACATCTACTAAGAGGATATCCTACTTCTGAAATAGTTCTGGCATTTGTTATCATTTTTTCTTTTTCAAATAGAGAACAATCGTTAAAAGCCTAAGTTTTTCTTGCCATTTTCAATTCCTTGTAATAGCTTCGTTTTGGTCATAGTGGAAATGTATCTCTTTTACAGACTCACGAAGTCCAAAAATTTGGTAAAGCACGAAAGTTGCTCTCAAGAGAGCGCGGAGTTCACAGTCACACTACAAGTTTTTCCGAAGCAACAAAAAGTCGTTCCTAAGGAACGCAGCATAAGTTTTTTGCTCAAAAGTCGTTCCAAAGGGAATGCAGAGCTTACAGCGAAAAATAAACGCTGATACCGCCGAAGTAAAAGGTGAAGAAGCTCCTAAGGGAGGCTTACAGCGAAAAATAAACGCTGATACCACCGAAGTAAAAGGCGAAGAAGCTCCTAAGGGAGGCTTACAGCGAAAAGTCAACGCTGATACACCGAAAAATAAACGGTGAAGCCGAAAAATAAACGACAAAAAGATTGTGTGCTTTACTGAGGGAATGTGTGAGTATCTTCGGCACAAATATCATTTTGCATGTCATAACATCATTACATCATTTGCATAGCATAACATCATACATCATATTGCATCAATAGCACAAGAAGGGGATGCAATGTTGACCTTCGGAAGGGTATACGATGTTGACCTACAATGTTGATCTTTGGAGATTGTTTCGAAGAAGTGACAAAGCATAAAATAGTCTTGAAAAGATCTATTGCTCACGAAGCATAATATTTTTACAGAATATGGATATTCTTCACGAAGCATGAAAAGAAGGGAAGGTGTTTTTTCGCCGAAGGCTCAAAAATGGTTTGTACGTAAAGTTTCGTGCATCGTAAAGAATTGAATTACAAACAACTTATACATTATATTCACAAAATATTACACACTTTGTTCAGCAAATATTACACTCCAAATGTCTTTTACAATAATAGCTATTCTTCTTTTAAAACTACTTCTGCAGCTTCGTGTAGTAGTTGATCAACAACTTCATCCATAATAGCTTTGGAAATTTTAATAATTTCATCTTCTTTATTCGTTTCGGGGTCCGCCAATGGCTTGACGGGCTCTGGGGGAGGAGTTAGCGCAGCTGTGATGCAAAACGTAAGTAAGTTCGAAGTCACAAAATTAGAACATAAAGTTAAAAGCTGTCAAGCAATACCTATCCGCCTCTCGAGATCCGCAGCCTTCTCAGCGGCCGTTGCAGCTTCTCTAGCATCGTGAGTATCTTTTTCACTTTTCCTTATGATTTCTTGGGCCATCTCCCGGCCGCCATTTTCCGAGATGTCGGTGAAAAACTTACCACCAGCTAAGCTTATTTCAGCCGACGGGTCTTTTGTATCTTCAATAGATAAGGCACCTTCGGTTTGCGCCAAAGATTTTACGTGTTCGCAACCTATCTTCTCCAAGATAGCAGCAATCCCCCTAGCACTAGAGAAGGCGCATATGTCCCCACGGCCACTCAAAACTTCCTCAAAGCCTTCAGCTTCGTGACTGATCCATTCAATTGGGCCTTCAGGATCGCCCCTTATGAAATTCTCCTCGCTTGAGTATGCGCCAACATTGGCGAAGCTAGTTTTTATTCTCTTAACACACTCTATAGATTTTTCAAACATCTCTCCTTGGATGCACGAAGTTCATCAACTGTTTTCTGTAGATGGTTCCTCCAATATATACTGATGTCTCGTTCAGCCTCTGCAACACCGCATTTTTCTTTAGCTTCGAGTAGCTGTTTCCGAAGATCTTCAATTTCGCATTTTTGGGCTTCAGCTTGGGCTTTGGAAGCAGCTTCGTCTTCCCTTATTTTGTTCAACAAAGAGTGTAATATTTTGTCTTTTTCAAGACCTTCGTTCCGTAGTTCAATCACTTCGGAACGAAGGTTGTTCAGGGCTACGGTGTATCCTTCATCTTCGACACTTTTTTGCGCCCTAAGGGCATTGCTAAGAATAAGGCCCTGCAAAAAATGTGGTATTAAGTGTAAGTAAATGGAAGATTTCGTTTTTAAAATACAAAAATCTAACTTTCTCACTTTTAAGCTATTGTATGCTAAGCTGTCGGCCAACTCATCTTTTGATAACACTGAGAGCCCATCCTCTAGTGTAGGGAAGCCGAAGCTCTTGCTCATCTCTCGGCAGACAGAAATTTCTTTGCTGTCTCGGAGGCAATATAAGAAGTCTTCTTCCCCGCTGCCGTTGAATACCAGGGCCCCCTTTGGATATTTTAATCTTTGAGCATAAAACTGAGCCTCTCGCTTCTCTTTTTCAGATAAACTTTTTCCCGAAGCATGTCGTATAATATAATCAGTAGCTTCGGATAATGTTTCAGGAATAGGAATGGCGGTTTTTTTAGTTATACTTGCTTCTGCAGTTTCCTTCTCAATCTTGCCTTTGACTTCCAAGGGTTTCTCCTTGACGACCTCTGAGGGCCCAGCTTCGGCATCGACTTGGACCTTGGAAGCTTCGGCTCCAATGTGTGTTCCCGAAGCTTCGACAGCTTTCTTCGGAGTAGAGTTTGAAGTTTTTATCACTTCTAGCACATCTATTACATTAACCATTCTCTTTCTCTTGGGGGTTGTCAAGACATCCTTTGGTGCCTTCGGCATTGCCACCTCCGCCGAAGGACTAATTGCTTCTAATATTCTCGTTTTCCCAACCTTCATCTCTCCAATGTTAATAGCCTTCGGCTCATCCGATTTGGCTGTTGATGTCCTTGGCGCTACAGTCGGTTCACTTTTTTGCGTAGTAGCAGGTTTTTTGCCTTCAGACATCGAAGAGGTCTCACCGCCAAAATCAGGCACTACGGCCAGTTCAATATAGCATGGGCGATGAGTAAGGACTTTCACTCTCTTCCTCTTCGACGCAGACTCGCTCGGAGCAGCTGAAGCATCATCCCTCTCGGAATCTCCGCTTTTTCTTTTTTGTCCCCGGGGCGGGTAACGGTAGTCGGGATACATGAACCCAATGGCATCGAAAACTCTGTTTAGTCTTTTCTTTTTACGGTTCCCGAAGGCCGTAGATAATGCGTTATCTTCTACTCGGGAATACAGCCCAAGCAGATCATCGCTTGTAGCTTCGACGCTTTTCAGCCAGTCATTGTCTGGTTCGATAAACTGGTCTATAAATCTGAAGGTATATTTTAGCCGAACCAGACCGCCTTCGTGGGGATTGCTAATGGATTCTTTTGGCACCTCCCAGTCGGCTAGCAACAGCCATATCCTGTAGGCCACGTGCTCTTAAACTAAGTCCCTTGTCCCAATGAAAGAGCAGACTAAGCCGAAAGCCTTGCGGCACTCTTCGGCCGCTTCGTCAATCTCCACCTTCGGTTTACGGAGCCCGAAGCATTGCCAGATGGGGCGCATGATTATATCTTTAATGTCTTCTCGTGTCTTTAAATCATTCTTCACATAAAACCATTCTTTTGTTCAGTCTCCGGGCCATCTCTTCCAAAAAGTCGGTACTGGCGAGCTTGAACCAGAACGAGCAATGAAACTATAGCAGCCGAAATTATTATGATACTGTTCCTTACCCCAGGGCTTCGTCTCATATAACAATTCATGCATGCTATAGAAACTTTTTGCATTTGGCTCCAAGCCTTGACTCCTTAACGCCCACACGAAGATTCCCATTCTTATAACAGCTTCGGGGGTGATCTGGTGAAGATAAATCTGAAATATCTTCAAAACTTCGACTACGAAGCTGCTAAGAGGAAGCCGAAGCCCAGCCTTCAAAAATCTCCGAAAAATCACGACTTCATTCTCCTCTGGTGTAGGACAAGTTTTTTCTCCATCGTCGGCCCTCACAACAGACATATCCCGAAAGTATTTCCCCCTCATGTTGTCAAGATGGCTTTGTTTAATAGTTGATTTTCCAAAAATTGCATGGCTTGGTCGCTAGGGTCGATCTTCGGAGTCTTCCCCACCGCTCTCCATATCATAGCTGTCACTATCACCAGTATCTTCAGACAAACCCTCCAAAGTTTCCCTAGCAATCTTCTCCGCATTTGTCCTTGCTATCGATTCAATAAATCCAAGATTCATCTCCTCAGAAAGGCTCAGCTTCGTGTTAGCAGTAGCTTTCTTATCCTCAGACATCTTCGAACATGTTGAGAAAAGTGCCCTCAAAGACGAAGCTTAAAAAATTTAAAAATCTGCTCAAGCGGTTGTAAGCAAAGAGCTGTTTGAGCAGGCAAACCAAATGGCAAGAAAGCGTGCCAAATGAACTAGTGGTGCGCTCTTATTTATACGCCTGGTGCATTGCGTGCTGGAGGGCCCGCTTGTCAGTGGCTGTTGCTATTCTAGCAAAGGGAAGGTGTTTTTTCGAACCTTTGGCTCAGAGCCTTCATCCTTGTTGCAATCTAAATTATCATTCTAACAAATTAATATTGCGAGGGGCTACTGTTGGGGGCCTTCGGCATCCGAAGGTCCTCAAAAACGTGATTTAACGATGTTTCTGGAGTATAATACATGAGCAGGTACCTTCGGACATGGACCTGTTGGACTTAAGTCAAGATCACTGAACGAAGAAGCACAAGGGGAACGAAGGATGGAACAGAGCCGAAGTTGTACGCAAGGGAGCTTCGGCATGATGACAGGGAAAAAAGGAAACCGACTTAAAGAGGAAAAGGCTATCTAGACCCCGATGAGTTACTATAGAGTTATTATCAAATTCAAAGGGCCTGAATGTAATTTTACATGGGCTGCGACCCGTGCCTATAAATAGATGAATAGTACTTCCATACTGTTCACGAGGACTGGACATCTGCTTTTGCGTCACGCTTGTATTTTTGCTTCCTTCAAGCTAAAGGTACACTTGTAATAAAGCATTATCTTTGCTAATACATAATAGTGACATAAAAACAATACAATAAGAATAACATATTTGATTATTCGCATTGTTCATGTTTCGTGTGGTACTCTTCTTCATTTTTATATACGTCGTACTTGCGAAGGTACACTTCCTGTAACCTTCGTCCGAGAGTCGCTATATCCTAAGGGAAATAACGCTTCGAAGGACGAAGGACTTTAATATTTAACATTCTTTATGTTGCCTTGTTCTTAAAGCATTTGAGAACAAGTCCCCAACACTGGCCTAGATAGCTGATGGCCTCCTGCGAACTCCAGACGCAGAAGGCTATCGGCGGCTGCTCACTCAGGCTGCTAATCACCTTTTGCCCATAGCTCATCCCCCCGAGCGACCTACGCCATGCCATCAACAGCCGATGAGACACGCGGAGCTCGATCAACACTTTACGTGACCGACGACACGAAAATGAGATAAGGCACTGGGAGGAGTACGATCGGGACCATGGTGTCCTGGCTCGAAGTCGCGCCACCCGAGTTGAGTCGGCTGTGGCCTCAACTAGTGGCCCGACCCGGGGATGGTTGAGACGACACACCACCGACTCCCCTCCCCAGGACCGACATCATGAACGCTGACAAGAAGACACATGCGGGGTCTCCACGCTTACTCCGCGTCTCCGGGCCATCCAATGGCCCCCTAACTTCAAAGTCTCCAACGTTGACAAGTACGAGCCTAAGCAGGACCCGGGGGGCTGGTTGGCCGTCTACACGACCGCCGCTCGGGTCACAGGGGCGATAGAAGACGTAATGATAACGTATTTTCCCATCGTCCTAGGGCAAGACGCACTGCAGCGGCTACGACATCTGCCCTGACACTGCATCGACGATTTGAGTGACTTCAGTCGGCGGTTCATCGCCAACTTCCAGTCTCTCTCTGACAAGCCGGCGCAGCCAAGGGACCTCAAATCCATCAGGTGCCAGGGAAATGAAACACTCCGTTCATACCTCAAGAGGTTTCAGACAATGAGGAACTGCATCCCCAAAGTCACTGAGGCAGCGGTGATTGAAGATTTTTACCGGGGATCCAATGACTCGGCCTTCGTCCGAGCCATACTGCAAAAAGCGCCCGCCACCTCCAAACAACTGTTTCGAGAGGTAGACCTCTACATCACCGCGGATGAGCGGGCCCAGGACCTCATCGGAGGTACAAAACATGCTCCACCTGCGTCACGGCGCGACGCGAACCAGCAACTTGATAGGCGCTTGGAGAAGAGGCCTCGTGAGGAGGTACACACCGCCGGACCACCCGTCGCTCAAGCCCATGGTGCGCCCAATGGAGGCGAATGGACACTGGATGACATCTTCGACGCCCAGTGCCCGTACCACAAGGACATGCGCCACACCCTACGGAACTGTAGGGATTTCAAGCACTCTGTTGGACACGGCCAACCATTCCAGCCTCTACCACCTCCCCCACCGCGAGGAGGGCCTAGCGAGCCCAGACAGCCTCAGCAGCAAGAAGGGGGAGTGGGCGGAGCATTGCCGCGCGTTGACAGGGAGGTCAACGTCATCTTCAGAGGACATAGAGCACATGAGAAAAGGAGGCAGCAAAAGCTCAACGACCGACAGGTCCTGGTGGCAACCACCAGTGCCCCGGCTCCCTATCGGTGGTCGAAGCATGCAATAACCTTCAGCTGAGCAGATCAATGGCTCAACTTCGACCACCCCGGTAAGTACCCGCTCCTCGTCGATCTAGTGATCTGAGAGAGCCGGGTGAAGAAAGTACTAGTGGACGGGGGAAGTAGCATCAACGTTACCTTCCCACGAACGCTCCTAGCCTAGGGGGTCACACTCAAAGACCTCACCGAGTCGGATACTCCCTTCCTCGATATCGTGCCGACTGAAGGGGAGTACCCACTCGGGCACATCTACATGCCCCTCACCTTCGGGACTTCGGAGAACTACAGAACCGAGTTCCTAAGGTTCGAGGTGGAACGCTTTGACTGCGGGTACAATGCCATCATCGGCAGGCCAGGACTGGTAGAGTTCATGGCCATTCCGCATTACTCATACATGATATTGAAGATGTCGGGACCTCAAGGAATCATCACCATGTGCGCTGACTTCCAAGGCGCTGTGGAGTGCTTTCGGGGAGCCATCCAAGCAGCCCTCGCTGCTGGGCCCCCGATAGCTCCCCCCGCACAAGCAGACACCAAGTCGGAGGAGGGTCTCACAATACCCACTAATGAAGCTCAAGTCGTGACCTCTATACGATCGACTGAAGAGACTAAGAGGATCAACCTGGGATTCGCTGATGAGCGCAAGACCGCGATCATTAGTTCCAGCCTTGATGACAAATAGGAAAGCGCGCTCGTCCGATTTCTGCAAGATAACCAAGACGTATTCGCATGGCAACCTATGGATATGTCGGGAGTCCCAAGAGAACTGGCCGAGCACAAATTGAAGGTCTATCCTCAAGCAAGGCCGATTCGACAGAAGCTGCGTCGTTTCACGCCTGATAAAATAGAAGCTATTCACTTCGAGTTAGCCCGCTTAGTGTCTGCAGGGTTCTTAGGGAGGTGCCGCACCCTGAGTGGCTAGCGAATCCTGTTCTTGTACTCAAAAAGAATAAAGTTGATTGGCGCATGTGCGTCGACTATATTGATCTCAACAAGCATTGTCCGAAGGATCCCTTTGGGCTCCCTAGAATAGATCAGGTAGTTGACTCGACTACTGGTTGTTCTATGTTGTACTTCCTAGACTGCTATTTTGGATACCATCAGATCAGCTTGGCAAAAGAAGATGAGGAGAAGACTGCTTTCATCACCCCGTTTGGAGCTTTATGCTATACCACCATGCCGTTAGGCCTCAAGAATGCGGGAGCGACTTACCAGAGAGCCATCTAGACATGCTTAGCCGATCACTGGGGCAAGCGGGTGGAAGCCTACGTCGATGATGTGGTGATCAAGACAGAAAACTCAGAAAACTTCATCAAAGATTTGCAGTTGGTCTTTAACAGCCTAAGGCGCTACCGGTGGAAGCTGAACCCAGAAAAATGTGTCTTCGAAGTACCAGCAGGGAAGCTACTCAGATTTATTGTCAGCCACCGAGGAATTGAAGCTAATCCAGAAAAGATCGAGGCCATCATGAGAATGGAAGCTCCACGGTCAAAGAAAAAGGTGCAAAGGCTTACTGGATGCATGGCAGCCTGAGCAGGTTCATATCAAGGCTAGGTGAAAAAGGGATGCCATTTTACAAATTGCTCAAGAAGGTGGACAAGTTTTAGTGGACCACAGAGGCACAGGAAGCTCTAGAGGCACTGAAGAAGTTCTTGACCACACCACCAGTACTCAAGCCGCCGCGCTGAGCAACACCTAGACATCCGGTAGAAGATCTGCTCATGTACATCTCCTGCACGACTCAGGTGGTAAGCATCGTGTTGGTAGTCGAGTGGGCAGAGGAAGGACATGCATACCCGGTGCAGCATCCAGTTTACTTCATCAGCGAAGTCCTCGGGCCCTCAAAGATATGGTATCCTCAAGTCCAGAAGCTGTTGTACGTGGTACTTCTAACCGCTCGCAAGCTCCAACACTACTTTGACGACCACAAAATCATAGTAGTCACAGGATTTCTGATAGGAGACATTCTCCACAACAAAGAAGCTATTGGAAGGATAGCCAAATGGACATGTGAGCTAGGAGCTCATGACATAGAGTTTCGACCCCACACGGCAATTAAGACTCAGGCGCTGGTCGACTTCGTATCAGAATGGACTGAGCACTAGGTCCCGGATAGCCCAAAAGTCACTGAGGTATGGAGAATGTACTTTGATGGCTCGATGGAGCTGCAAGGAGCGGATGCAGGGATTCTTTTTACTGCTCCTAGAGGTGAACAACTCAAGTATGCACTCTATCTGCTGTTTCCAACATCAAATAATGCGGCAGAGTATGAAACACTAATCCATGGGCTGAGCATTGCCGTATCACTCGGCATCAAGAAACTGATGGTATATGGTGACTCGCTGGTGGTTATAAGCCAGATAAACAAGGACTGGGACTGCTCGACTGATTCAATGGGCAAGTACAGTGCAGCCGTGCGAAAATGTGATACCCCAACTTTCTGAAAAGAAGTTAAATTTCTTTTTCTCTTTTCTTTCATGTTCTGTGGCATTGGGGGTTTGGAGTTTCAGGAGGAATTTCTTAGGGAAACAGTAGATCTTTTGGCATTTTTTTCCACTGGGGTCGGGAGCTCAGATGGGAGAGCGAGTTCGAGCCATTGATCTCGATCCGATGGATGGGAGCCCCCCTCTCCTCCGCAACCCTAGCCAACCCCTCTCCCTCTCCCTAATTGTTGCAGCCGCCCCTCCCTCTTCCTTTCCTCCCCATTTGCAGCCACCCTCTATCCTCTCCACGACTTCCTCCTCCCTCTAGATCTCCCCCCACGCAATAAGGATCGAGAAGAGGAGGAGCACGTTGAATTGAAGAGGAAGAGAGGATCAAGGAGATGTTCTACCCCATCTCTTCTTGCAGTTTTTCTTGGGGAAACCCTAGGTAAGGATAAGATCCATGTTCCTCCCTATAATTATGTGTTTTTAGAGGTTGTGAATCATGGGGATTGAAGGATTAGAGGTTGGATTAGATGTGGGGTTAGTTTTTTATCTCGAAATTAGTTTCTGCAGAATGGCAGATTCGACAGTTTTTGTTCATACCAGTTTTTCTTGCTCTTAGTGGCCTCAAAAAAATAAAAAGTCTATCTATGAGTCGTAGATAATTTGTAGATCTTTCCATGTCCGTGAAGAACACCCCAATCGGACATTAGATCAGAAAGTTATTGCAGTTTGATTATAGCAATTTTTCAGTCTCACAATTCTGTGCAGAATCTGTTCTCTTAAGATTTAGGCAATTTTGTCAACAGAATTAAACTTTAGATTGGTAAAAGAAGTTTTAAATAATTTCATAAGCTTTCCAGATTGTTAAAGAGTGCATTCATGTGAATTTTGAAACTCCAGTTATGTTTGTTTTACTATGGTTGTTGCTGTTTGCCTGACAAAAATGAGCTGGTCTGTTCACTGGTAGGTTTCATCTAGTAAATGGCCGAATTGGCTCTTCCAACTATGGAGACTTTTGTAAAGGGATAAAAGTTCTTACTGGCAGCAGAATTTCATAATTTGTGGTTGAGTAGTTTGGGAGATAACGAATTTTGAAGTTAACTATGCTGTTGTCTGAAACAGATTCAGTCAGTTATCTTATCATATGTTTTAGAACTTATAGATGGCTGAATTTAATTATCCATTGAATACCGAAGTTGTAGAGTATTTTGTGTAGATACTCCTAGAGTATTTGTTTGACATCACCACTGTCATAATTTTTAAGATACAAAATTAATAAACAGCGCTGCTGTTGTATGACATGTGGTTCAGGGTGTGGGTCTTTCCACCAGGTCTTGGTTTCCAGTGTAGGAGCGAATTGTTGATTGTTGGCAAATGTTTGTAAAATATTTGTACTAAGTTTTATGCACGCTAGCAGGTGGCTACACTCTAGATCATGCCCAGTACATTTTTCTTCTTCGATGAAGGCAAGTGAATGTAGCGGTGGTTGCTACCATTTTGACCTGTTACTTCTATCGCCTACACTCTAATATTCAGAATTATTGGATTCTTTCATAATTGAACTATATGATGATGTTTTACTTGATTGTATTATATTGATTCTCTATCATATATTGATGATGATTATGGTTCGAGTATGACCCCTGAGATTAATTCACACCCCTGAAGGCAGATGAGGCATTATTTGAGGTTGGTATTATATCTGAAGGCAGATGAAGTATTATTTGAGGTTTGTATTGTATCTGAAGGTAGATGAAATATTAATTGAGGTTTGTATTGTATCTGAAGGAAGTGTAGTTTATTGATAAATGCAGCATGTCATATACATTGCATGACTCATTTGCATCTGAAGTTTTGTCGTGACCTATGGTCCGACCGTACCGGTACAACTTAGCATCGTACTTTGCCCGAGGAGGGGTACGATGCGGCTTCATACCCTTAGAGGTATGAAGGCAGAGGACATATGCATTGCATTCATATGAATTCATTGAAGTGATATTTGCAGACGATGTGGTTTTGTACCCTCAGAGGTATGAAGACAGATGACCTATACATTGCATTTCTTTGCATACATTGAGTGATATTTGCAGGTATTGTTGACGCAGGGAAGTGTTATATAACCTATCATGGTTGTTCGAGGAAATGAGATGGTATTGGTTATATTGGGACTACTGAGTTCTATATCTACAAGTATTTCTGATCTCATTTGTGATTCTTTTAGAATGTTGATTAATTCAATTTGTGGTTTAAATATCTCGTCAAAACAATTTGCTTGCTGAGATGTTTCATCTCACTCTTGCATTACTCAATGCAGGTGTTTGTTACTCATCAAGGGAAGTGGGAAGTAGCAGCACATCAACCTTCACTCTCATAATAACGCTGCTTAGGCGCAGTCATGTTTTAATTAGAAACTTCTTGTCAAAGGATGTTTGTTTTTAACTAGTTATGCGCACTGGTTAATTCAGTTCATGTCGTTATGATTGTGTTCCCATTGCTAGTAGATTATTAATGTCTATTATGTTTTCTTATCATGATATCTATTTATACTTTGTTACTTCCCCGTTTATGCAATTTTCAAAGGAGATGCTGTCGAAATTTTATATATGAATGTTAGATGTGTCGTTTAGTAGCATTCTGGGGTGTTTGTGGATCCCGGGGTGTTACAGTTGGTATCAAAGCATAGGCTTTAGATTCTTGGCAATTTGAAGATAAATTTGACACAATTGCACATATTGGAAGGGTATGGGTTCAAATATATTTGATATATATTAATGTCTTTGAAGTGCAGATGACAATAATTTCACCCCTCCCTATTCCTTTATGGCGATGTTGTAAGTTGTTTATGACTTAATGTCTGATATAATATATCTCTAAATCTTTATATTGTCTTATTAATGCGTTTGATATCGCTGGTCTTTTGTGAGATTGAAGTTCTTATTATGCTTGTGATATACAAGTATGCCTATGTTGTTTTCACCATGTTTTTCATGGTTGAGTTTCATTACAATAATATTGTTATATATGCTTGATTGAGGATGTTTCTAAGAGGAATGTGAATTGCGTGTTTTGGGTTACAAGGTAACCACCAATTTGAATTTAAGTTGTTGAGCGGTTGGTGGTTAGTTCCAACTATCTTTGCAAAGAATGATTGTTTATGTTGAGAAATTAGTTCAAAAAGAAATGAATATTGGTACTTTATATGGATTTTTGGGGAAGTCTTTACATAGCCAGAATGGCTTACATGTCTCGCTTCTATTGTATGTTTTAGTAGCCACAAAGCCTAGATGTGGTTTAAAGTAGTTGCCTGTTAGTCATGCTAATTGTAGAATAAATCTTTGATTTTCTTGATCCATTGATTATGTATTAATACGTTGAGGATCTGATGGTTCTCTCCCCGATGCATGCTTGTGGAGCCATTGTTGGACCACTTATCTATTGGTTTGAATGAAGTCATTGCCTAGCCTAGAGTTGGTTGTGTGTGGTTAGTCACCTATTACTAAATGATGTGGTTTTTACATCAGCTTGAGATGTTTGTCAAATGTGTGAAGGATTACAGGGTTATTATTGACCCTGTATGTCTGGTACTTTGAGTGCATCGTATGATAGAATGAAATGTAAGTTTCTGAACTACAGTAGATGAAGACTTATATTATGTGTAGGTTAACCTTACTAGTTTGGATATTTTTCTTAGTTGAGTTGTTGGATGAAGTATAGTGACATTGGTTAAGCAAGTATTGTGTTGTTGTTGTGCTGTCAGTGCTCTTTGTGGAGTTTTTGGCATTTCTTCAATGAACTGTGCTGCGCAGAATGTTATTGGCTTCTTGTTGGCTTTATTGCTCCATTAGTTCTGTAGACTTTCTCCCTTTTGTGGGGTGCAAAGAATGTGAGATTACATGGTTATCTTTTCATGATGGTAAGAACAAGGTTTAGAAAGATTAGGAGTTTTGTTTCAATAGAACTACTTGTTTTGTGGTGCTTTGAGGTGAGGTGTTTGATCTTCTTATACATTCATCTGGTGTGGATGTTTCACCATTGAATTAAAATGAATTGTTGAAGCTGGTAAGGGTTGTGCTTAGTGCATATTACCCCTTCATAAAAGAGTGTTGTTTGAAGACATTGATGTTGATGTATAGCTGCATCCAAATTCGATGGTGTGAAATCGTAATGTTGATTGCAACCATGACTTGCTTTGAGCTCCATTGCATGTTGTTTCATGCTTGATATCAGGTTGTGTAGTTTCCTTAGACAATTAGTCCGAGGTAGAGGTTCTTGTGTTAATTAAGACCAATAATGGACCCATGTTTTGAATGGTGATGCTATATGGGGTACCTTGGATGCTTTGCTTCGAAGTGGTCGAATTCGAGGACGAATTCTTTTTAAGGAGGGTAGAGTGTGATACCCCAATTTTCTGAGAAGTTAAATTTCTTTTTCTCTTTTCTTTCATGTTCTGTGGCATTGGGGGTTTGGAGTTTCAGGAGGCATTCCTCAGGGAAACAGTAGATCTTTTGGCATTTTTTCCACTGGGGTCGGGAGCTCAGATGGGAGAGCGAGTTCGAGCCATTGATCTCGATCCGATGGATGGGAGCCCCCCTCTCCTCCCCAACCCTAGCCGAGCCCCTCTCCCTCTCCCTAATTGTTGCAGCCGCCCCTCCCTCTTCCTTTCCTCCCCATTTGCAGCCGCCCTCTATCCTCTCCACGACTTCCTCCTCCCTCTAGATCTCCCCCACGCAATAAGGATCGAGAAGAGGAGGAGCACGTTGAATTGAAGAGGAAGAGAGGATCAAGGAGATGTTCTACCCCATCTCTTCTTGCAGTTTTTCTTGGGGAAACCCTAGGTAAGGATAAGATCCATGTTCCTCCCTGTAATTATATGTTTTTAGAGGTTGTGAATCATGGGGATTGAAGGATTAGAGGTTGGATTAGATGGGGGGTTAGTTTTTGATCTCGAAATTAGTTTCTGCAGAATGGCAGATTCGACAGTTTCTGTTCATACCAGTTTTCCTTGCTCTTAGTGGCCTCAAAAAAATAAAAAGTCTATCTATGAGTCGTAGATAATTTGTAGATCTTTCCATGTCCGTGAAGAACACCCCAATCGGACATTAGATCAGAAAGTTATTGCAGATTGATTATAGCAGTTTTTCAGTCTCACAATTCTGTGCAGAATCTGTTCTCTTAAGATTTAGACAATTTTATCAACAGAATTAAACTTTAGGTTGGTAAAATAAGTTGTAAATAATTTTATAATCTTTCCAGATTGTTAAAGAGTGCATTCATATGAATTTTGAAACTCCAGTTATGTTTGTTTTACTGTGGTTGTTCCTGTTTGCCTGACAAAAATGAGCTGGTCTGTTCACTGGTAGGTTTCATCTATTAAATGGCCGAATTGGCTCTTCCAACTATGGAGACTTTTGTAGAGGGATAAAAGTTCTTACTGCCAGCCGAATTTCATAATTTGTGGTTGAGTAGTTTGGGAGATAACGAATTTTGAAGTTAACTATGCTGCTGTCTGAAACAGATTCAGTCAGTTATCTTGTCATATGTTTTAGAACCTATAGATGGCTGAATTTAATTATCCATTGAATACCTAAGTTGTAGAGTATTTTGTGTAGATACTCCTAGAGTATTTGTTTGATATCACCACTATCATAATTTTAAAGATACAAAATTAACAAACAGCGCTGCTGTTGTATGACATGTGGTTCAGGGTGGGAGTCTTTCCACCAGGTCTTGGTTTCCAGTGTAGGAGCGAATTATTGATTGTTGGCAAATGTTTGTGAAATATTTGTACTAAGTTTTATGCACGCTAGCAGGTGGCTACACTCCAGATCATGCCCAGTACATTTTTCTTCTTCGATGAAGGCAAGTGAATGTAGCGGTGGTTGCTACCGTTTTGACCTGTTACTTCTATCGTCTACACTCTAATATTCAGAATTATTGGATTTTTTTCATAATTGAACTATATGATGATGTTTTACTTGATTGTATTATATTGATGCTCTATCATATATTGATGATGATTATGGTTCGAGTATGACCCCTGAGATTAATTCACACCCCTGAAGGTAGATGAAGCATTATTTGAGGTTGGTATTGTATCTGAAGGCAGATGAAGTATTATTTGAGGTTTGTATTGTATCTGAAGGCAGATGAAATATTAATTGAGGTTTGTATTGTATCTGAAGGAAGTGTAGTTTATTGATAAATGCAGCATGCCATATACATTGCATGACTTATTTGCATCTGAAGTTTTGTCGTGACCTATGGTCTGACCGTACCGGTACAACTTAGCATCGTACGTTGCCCGATGAGGGGTACGATGCGGCTTCATACCCTTAGAGGTATGAAGGCAGAGGACATATGCATTGCATTCATATGAATTCATTGAAGTGATATTTGCAGATGATGTGGTTTTATACCCTCAGAGGTATGAAGACAGATGACCTATACATTGCATTTCTGTGCATACATTGAGTGATATTTGCAGGTATTGTTGACGCAGGGAAGTGTTATATAACCTATCGTGGTTGTTCGAGGAAATGAGATGGTATTGGTTATATTGGGACTACTGAGTTCTATATCTACAAGTATTTCTGATCTCATTTGTGATTCTTTTAGAATGTTGATTAATTCAATTTGTGGTTTAAATATCTCGTCAAAACAATTTGCTTGCTGAGATGTTTCATCTCACTCTTGCATTACTCAATGCAGGTGTTTGTTACTCATCAAGGGAAGTGGGAAGTAGCAGCACATCAACCTTCACTCTCATAATAACGCTGCCTAGGCGCAGTCATGTTTTAATTAGAAACTTCTTGTCAAAGGATGTTTGTTTTTAACTAGTTATGCGCACTGGTTAATTCAGTTCATGTCGTTATGATTGTGTTCCCATTGATAGTAGATTATTAATGTCTATTATGTTTTCTTATCATGATATCTATTTATACTTTGTTACTTCCCCGTTTATGCAATTTTCAAAGGAGATGCTGTCGAAATTTTATATATGAATGTTAGATGTGTAGTTTAGTAGCATTCTGGGGTGTTTGTGGATCCCGGGGTGTTACAGTTGGTATCAAAGCATAGGCTTTAGATTCTTGGCAATTTGAAGATAAATTTGACACACTTGCACATATTGGAAGGGTATGGGTTCAAATATATTTGATATATATTAATGTCTTTGAAGTGCAGATGACAATAATTTCACCCCTCCCTATTCCTTTATGGCGATGTGGTAAGTTGTTTATGACTTAATGCCTGATATAATATATCTCTAAATCTTTATATTGTCTTATTAATGCGTTTGATATCGCTGGTCTTTTGTGAGATTGAAGTTCTTATTATGCTTGTGATATACAAGTATGCCTATGTTGTTTTCACCATGTTTTTCATGGTTGAGTTTCATTACAATAATATTGTTATATATGCTTGATTGAGGATGTTTCTAAGAGGAATGTGAATTGCGTGTTTTGGGTTACAAGGTAACCACCAATTTGAATTTAAGTTGTTGAGCGGTTGGTGGTTAGTTCCAACTATCTTTGCAAAGAATGATTGTTTATGTTGAGAAATTAGTTCTAAAAGAAATGAATATTGGTACTTTATATGGATTTTTGGGGAAGTCTTTACATAGCCAGAATGGCTTACATGTCTCGCTTATATTGTGTGTTTTAGTAGCCACAAAGCCTAGATGTGGTTTAAAGTAGTTGCCTGTTAGTCATGCTAATTGTAGAATAAATCTTTGATTTTCTTGATCCATTGATTATGTATTAATACGTTGAGGATCTGATGGTTCTCTCCCCGATGCATGCTTGTGGAGCCATTGTTGGACCACTTATCTATTGGTTTGAATGAAGTCATTGCCTAGCCTAGAGTTGGTTGTGTGTGGTTAGTCACCTATTACTAAATGATGTGGTTTTTACATCAGCTTGAGATGTTTGTCAAATGTGTGAAGGATTACAGGGTTATTATTGACCCTGTATGTCTGGTACTTTGAGTGCATCGTATGATAGAATGAAATGTAAGTTTCTGAACTACAGTAGATGAAGACTTATATTATGTGTAGGTTAACCTTACTAGTTTGGATATTTTTCTTAGTTGAGTTGTTGGATGAAGTATAGTGACATTGGTTAAGCAAGTATTGTGTTGTTGTTGTGCTGTCAGTGCTCTTTGTGGAGTTTTTGGCATTTCTTCAATGAACTGTGCTGCGCAGAATGTTATTGGCTTCTTGTTGGCTTTATTGCTCCATTAGTTCTGTAGACTTTCTCCCTTTTGTGGGGTGCAAAGAATGTGAGATTACATGGTTATCTTTTCATGATGGTAAGAACAAGGTTTAGAAAGATTAGGAGTTTTGTTTCAATAGAACTACTTGTTTTGTGGTGCTTTGAGGTGAGGTGTTTGATCTTCTTATACATTCATCTGGTGTGGATGTTTCACCATTGAATTAAAATGAATTGTTGAAGCTGGTAAGGGTTGTGCTTAGTGCATATTACCCCTTCATAAAAGAGTGTTGTTTGAAGACATTGATGTTGATGTATAGCTGCATCCAAATTCGATGGTGTGAAATCGTAATGTTGATTGCAACCATGACTTGCTTTGAGCTCCATTGCATGTTGTTTCATGCTTGATATCAGGTTGTGTAGTTTCCTTAGACAATTAGTCCGAGGTAGAGGTTCTTGTGTTAATTAAGACCAATAATGGACCCATATTTTGAATGGTGGTGCTATATGGGGTACCTTGGATGCTTTGCTTCGAAGTGGTCGAATTCGAGGACGAATTCTTTTTAAGGAGGGTAGAGTGTGATACCCCAATTTTCTGAGAAGAAGTTAAATTTCTTTTTCTCTTTTCTTTCATGTTCTGTGGCATTGGGGTTTGGAGTTTCAGGAGGCATTCCTCAGGGAAACAGTAGATCTTTTGGCATTTTTTTTCCACTAGGGTCGGGAGCTCAGATGGGAGAGCGAGTTCGAGCCATTGATCTCGATCCGATGGATGGGAGCCCCCCTCTCCTCCCCAACCCTAGCCGAGCCCCTCTCCCTCTCCCTAATTGTTGCAGCCGCCCCTCCCTCTTCCTTTCCTCCCCATTTGCAGCCGCCCTCTATCCTCTCCACGACTTCCTCCTCCCTCTAGATCTCCCCCACGCAATAAGGATCGAGAAGAGGAGGAGCACGTTGAATTGAAGAGGAAGAGAGGATCAAGGAGATGTTCTACCCCATCTCTTCTTGCAGTTTTTCTTAGGGAAACCCTAGGTAAGGATAAGATCCATGTTCCTCCCTGTAATTATATGTTTTTAGAGGTTGTGAATCATGGGGATTGAAGGATTAGAGGTTGGATTAGATGGGGGGTTAGTTTTTGATCTCGAAATTAGTTTTTGCAGAATGGCAGATTCGACAGTTTCTGTTCATACCAGTTTTCCTTGCTCTTAGTGGCCTCAAAAAAATAAAAAGTCTATCTATGAGTCGTAGATAATTTATACATCTTTCCATGTCCGTGAAGAACACCCCAATCGGACATTAGATCAGAAAGTTATTGCAGATTGATTATAGCAGTTTTTCAGTCTCACAATTCTGTGCAGAATCTGTTCTCTTAAGATTTAGGCAATTTTATCAACAGAATTAAACTTTAGGTTGGTAAAAGAAGTTGTAAATAATTTCATAATCTTTCCAGATTGTTAAAGAGTGCATTCATATGAATTTTGAAACTCCAGTTATGTTTGTTTTACTGTGGTTGTTCCTGTTTGCCTGACAAAAATGAGCTGGTCTGTTCACTGGTAGGTTTCATCTATTAAATGGCCGAATTGGCTCTTCCAACTATGGAGACTTTTGTAGAGGGATAAAAGTTCTTACTGCCAGCCGAATTTCATAATTTGTGGTTGAGTAGTTTGGGAGATAACGAATTTTGAAGTTAACTATGCTGCTGTCTGAAACAGATTCAGTCAGTTATCTTGTCATATGTTTTAGAACTTATAGATGGCTGAATTTAATTATCCATTGAATACCTAAGTTGTAGAGTATTTTGTGTAGATACTCCTAGAGTATTTGTTTGATATCACCACTATCATAATTTTAAAGATACAAAATTAACAAACAGCGCTGCTGTTGTATGACATGTGGTTCAGGGTGGGAGTCCTTCCACCAGGTCTTGGTTTCCAGTGTAGGAGCGAATTATTGATTGTTCGCAAATGTTTGTGAAATATTTATACTAAGTTTTATGCACACTAGCAGGTGGCTACACTCCAGATCATGCCCAGTACATTTTTCTTCTTCGATGAAGGCAAGTGAATGTAGCGATGGTTGCTACCGTTTTGACCTGTTACTTCTATCGCCTACACTCTAATATTCAGAATTATTGGATTTTTTCATAATTGAACTATATGATGATGTTTTACTTGATTGTATTATATTGATGCTCTATCATATATTGATGATGATTATGGTTCGAGTATGACCCCTGAGATTAATTCACACCCCTGAAGGCAGATGAAGCATTATTTGAGGTTGGTATTGTATCTGAAGGCAGATGAAGTATTATTTGAGGTTTTTATTGTATCTGAAGGCAGATGAAATATTAATTGAGGTTTGTATTGTATCTGAAGGAAGTGTAGTTTATTGATAAATGCAGCATGCCATATACATTGCATGACTTATTTGCATCTGAAGTTTTGTCGTGACCTATGGTCCGACCGTACCGGTACAACTTAGCATCGTACGTTGCCCGAGGAGGGGTACGATGCGGCTTCATACCCTTAGAGGTATGAAGGCAGAGGACATATGCATTGCATTCATATGAATTCATTGAAGTGATATTTGCAGATGATGTGGTTTTATACCCTCAGAGGTATGAAGACAGAGGACCTATACATTGCATTTCTTTGCATACATTGAGTGATATTTGCAGGTATTGTTGACGCAGGGAAGTGTTATACAACCTATCGTGGTTGTTCGAGGAAATGAGATGGCATTGGTTATATTGGGACTACTGAGTTCTATATCTACAAGTATTTCTGATCTCATTTGTGATTCTTTTAGAATGTTGATTAATTCAATTTGTGGTTTAAATATCTCGTCAAAACAATTTGCTTGCTGAGATGTTTCATCTCACTCTTGCATTATTCAATGCAGGTGTTTGTTACTCATTAAGGGAAGTGGGAAGTAGCAGCACATCAACCTTCACTCTCATAATAACGCTGCCTAGGTGCAGTCATGATTTAATTAGAAACTTCTTGTCAAAGGATGTTTGTTTTTAACTAGTCGTGCGCACTGGTTAATTCAGTTCATGTCGTTATGATTGTGTTCCCATTGCTAGTAGATTATTAATGTCTATTATGTTTTCTTATCATGATATCTATTTATACTTTGTTACTTCCTTGTTTATGCAATTTTCAAAGGAGATGCTGTCAAAATTTTATATATGAATGTTAGATGTGTAGTTTAGTAGCATTATAGGATGTTTGTGGATCCCGGGGTGTTACAGAAAACTGGAAGACAAATTCGAGGAATTGGAGTTCCATCATGTGGAAAGAGACCACAACGCAGCATCGGATGCGTTGTCGAAGCTAGGATCCAGTCGGGCCTAGGCTCCACCTGGGATTTTCGTCCAAGAAATATCACAGCCGAGCATCCTCACGGATCAGGTAAAAGAGTGCAACGCCTTGACTCAGCTTGAGGCAGATCCCAACCACTGGAGAGAGCCTATCATCAGGTACATAAAGAATGAAGAAGAGCCGAATGACAAGGCTACAGCAAAACGCATCACAAGGCAGTCAGCCCACTACACCATTATAGGAGGCTCACTGTACAGGAGAGGTGCAGGAGGGGTCTTCATGAAATGCATTCACTCGGCCACCGGGAGACAATTGTTGGATGAAATCCATACCGGGCAGTGTGGGGTACATGCTGCATCAAGGACTCTAGTCGGGAAGGCTTTCAGATCTGGTTTCTACTAGCCAACTACAAAGAGCGATGCTGTCGAGTTAGTCCAGAAGTGTGAAGCGTGCCAATTCCCGTCGAAGCAACAACACTTGCCCACACAGCAGCTGCAGACCATTCCTATAACATGGTCGTTTGCATGCTGGGGGCTGGACATGATTAGACCTTTCAAGAAAGCTCAGGGAGGCTATACTCATATACTGGTTGCCATTGACAAATTCACAAAATGGATAGAGTACAAGCCAATTGCCTCTTTGACCTCAGCCAAAGCAGTGGACTTTATCCAGGACATAATATCCAGGTTTGGGATACCAAATAGCATCATCACTAACCTGGGATCCAACTTCACCAGCTCTGAATTCTTTGATTTCTGTGAGCAAAGAAGTATCTAGATCAAGTATGCATCAGTGGCGCACCCAAGAGCCAATGGCCAAGTGGAAAGAGCCAACGAAATGATACTAGAAGCACTCAGAAAGAAGGTATTCGACAAGAGTGAAAAGCTTGTAGGAAAATGTATTAGAGAACTGCCATATGTGGTCTGGAGCCTGCGAACTCAACCCAGTCGAGCTTTGCATGGAAATACCCCGTTCTTCATGGTTTATGGGTCAGAAGCAGTACTGTCTGCTGATCTAATCTTTAGGGCGCCGAGGTTGACCTTCGAAAACATAGCTAAGGCAGAAGCAACCAGGCTGGAAGACATTGATGTGCTGGAGGAAGAACGATTGAACAGAGTAATTTAGTTGGCCAGGTACCAGCAGACCTTGAGGCGCTACCACGACAAAGTTGTGCGGCACCGATTCTTTGCAGTGGGAGACTTGGTCCTTTGTCGAATTCTAATAGGGGAGGGACGACACAAGCTGTCACCACCATGGGAAGGATCGTTCATCGCATCAGAGGTCACATGACCGGGATCATATTGGCTTACTCAGATGGACGGCACAGAAGTGGGGAACTCGTGGAACATAGAACACCTCAGAAAGTTCTACCCTTAGCAAGGCCTCAAAAAACTCTTGAAGAAATATTGTACTCTATAACCCGAAGATTTCATCATCAATAAAGCTTTCATTTTTCAAAGGCATTCAGACTCTTGACATACAACTGACTTCGATTGGGCTTGACTTGAAATCGGCATGACTTGACTTAGGGTGACCACTATGCCCTACTAACGGAGCAATCGGCTTAAGTCGGAGACGGCTTAAGTCGGTGCGACATGCTCACGCTTACTTGACTTAGGGTGACCACTATACCCTGCTAACGGAGCAATCAGCTTAAGTTAGAGATGGCTTAAGTCGGTGTGACATGCTCACGCTTACTTAAATTAGGGTGACCACTATACCCTGCCAACGGAGCAATCGGCTTAAGTCGGAGACGGCTTGAGTCGATGTGACATGCTCACGCTTACTTGACTTAGGGTGACCACTATGCCCTATTAACGGAGCAATTGGCTTAAGTCAGGGACAACTTAAGTCGGTGTGACATGCTCACACTTACTTGACTTAGGGTGATCACTATGCCCTACTAATGGAGTAGTCGGCTTAAGTCGAAGGCGCCTTAAGTCGATGCGGCATACTTTCATTCACATGATTTGGGGTGACCACTGTACCTTAGTAGTCAAATAACCAGCTCAAATTAAGAGTACTTCGACAAAAGAAATATCTCACTTACAAATGCAGGGGTGTTTTTCAACACCCTGCCCACGGAATAATCAAGTTCTAACATAATTGTTGTGTGCATGCAGAATTCATATTACATCTTTTCTCTAAAGAGACGCTAACTAGAATAAATAAGTGTTTTATAGGAAATCACTATGTCGAAACGTCTTTGCAGACAGTGTCCTTCACAGGGGCAATGGAAGAGGATGGACGGCTTGCGGCATCAGGCGCGTCCTTGACATCAGCAACAATATCATTGGGCACCACGACGCTGGGTCTCCTCATCAGGATCCGCCCAACGTGAATGACTTTGTCCATAGCCCTGTCGCGCTGAGCCTTCAGGACGACACAGTTGTTCTCCAAAGTCCTAACAGCAAGTTGAGTGGCCTCTAGCTCCTGCGCGACAAGTTTCTTGGAGGCGCATAGTTCCCTGATGGTGGAGTCCTTGGTGGACGACAACTGTCCAAGTCGAGAAACTTCATCCTGAGATGCCTACAGCTCGTGGCGATGGTGGTCTAAGTCAGACATGGTGAAGCAGTAGCTCCTATCCAGGATGGTCAAGGAGTTATTAGCGTCACGGTATAGCCTGTCCAGATTGTCGTGGGCAGCAACAAGTGTTCGTTTTTCTTCCTGCGAGCAGAGAACAGCATTCAGCATTGAAGCAAGGATAGAAAGGCAGGGTCAGCCAAGGAAGTTTACCTCATGTGCCATCCTCTCGGAACCAAGCTGTGCATTTAGAGAAGAATTAAGGGAACGTGCACTATCCAGAAAAGCAGAAGTCTAGGCTAGGTCGGCCTGACTATGAGAGTACTTCTCCTCAAAGTCAGAGCACCGTCGAGCCAGATATGATAAAGTAGCCGAAAGAGAAGGCGCGATTAAAGATAAGCAAAGCAATTGAAGCAACTAGAGAAACCGTGAGTTCACTAACCAGTATTCGATGCCTTCAAATCGTCTATCTTTTTTTGGAGCAACAGAGGGTTCCACTGCATCAGAGACAAAGCTTGATCGGGAACAGTAGCGCCGCAAGATCTCAATTGGGCAGATACACCATCAACAAAGTCCTATGGTCATGGACAGATAAGCAAAAAACATAATTCATCAATACAAACGATAAAGAGCAAAAAGTTGACTCACCTAAAGATTGGAAAGGAATAGTGGAAGACCCAACGCAGGAAGGGTCGGTGCATGGCTCGATGAGGAAAGATAAGTAGGAACAATCTCAAGAGCACGACTCGGGGTAACTTCAGCCCCACCAACAGGCGGCAGGCTCCTGATGTCTGCCTCGCTGGCCTCTAAAGTGACTTGACCAGCAAGGGCCGTAGAAGCGTGAGTCACCACAGCCTCCTCAGACCAGATTGGGGGCGATCCAACGTGGATGTCCATGGAAGCAGCAGAGAGGGAGCTTGCTCCAACACCCTCGGGGGCTGGGTCACTACCAGCGCCACCCTCGGGGGCTAGGTTGCTACCGGCACCACCCTTGGGGGCTGGGTCTTCTGTAGCAGCCACCTCTAAGGCTCAAGGCCTCTTAGCCACCTCCATAGGAGTTGGATGACTCGGATCCGCGCTTTTGCATGGAAGACTGTCCTCCATGGTCAACGATGCACGAGACACAACCCGGGTTACCTCTTGCCCAACAGAATCATGCAGCGAAAGACCACCATCTGGGACCTCTGAACAGATGGTCGGAATGTCAGCCTCAGCAGGCTCTGATAAAATGTCTTTGGGAATGACCTCTTCCAGTGCCTGATCAAAGTCTGATATCGAAAGCTCTTGAAGGATCATGAGTGGTGATAAGGCCTAGGAGGGAATATCGCTGCCCCCGTCGCTGCCTCTATAGTGACGGCTGTTCTTGCGGATCAGCGGAATTTCTTCTTCTTCCTCTTCATCCTCATCAAACACACCACCAACAGCTTGAGCATCATCACAACCTTCAGCATTGACCTCAGGAATGGCGTCCACCAAGCCATCACCAAGGAACAATGCAAAAGGACCAACATCTTGATCAAGGCACGACAGTCGCCGAAGTTGCCTCTTCTTCTTCTCATCGGTAGGTGCAGCCGGGCGGTCCACTCGGCGTGAACGCTTTGGGCGGGCACCTTCGGGTTTCTGGATCTCCACATCCATGCCAAACTCTTTTCCAGTCGTGATGGCCATCGGCTCGGTACGGGTAGAGTCAGACGATTCCCCGGCCAGCAAGCTAAGCACGACGTCCATCTCAGCATCATCAGTGCTAGCTGGCATCTCAAAATGAGTTTGCCTCTCAGCCTTAGGAAGACTCCAAAGTGGGGCAATCAAGGCTTCAATATCCTTGGGGGAGGGTCGCACTCTATGGCCCGGGCTACCGTCACGAGCAGGAGGGTTGGAGACAAATTCAGAGAATAGCCTATTTGGAGGCAGGTTCCACACAGAGTAAGCTAAGGGAGCACCAGCATTCGAGACCCTGCCCCTCAGAATCATATCCAATCGGCTCAGCAAGTCCTCATTGGGAATCTGTCTGTTTGTGACCCGGGTGGAACCATTGATGCCGGTATACAAATAAGCAGGATAAACTCTGTCTTTCAAGGGTTGAATGTTCTTGAAGACAAAGTCAGTGACCACAGCCTCAGCAGTCAGACCCCTATCCTTCAACAAGCAGATTTCAGCAAGTAGCACTTTGGCCTCAGTTATCTCTGAACAAGTAGGAGACTCTACCCAGTTAGGCATACGAACGCCTGGTTGCCTCCCTGACCAAGGGGGGAGGGATTTGCCATGATTTTCCATGATGAACCACTCAAGACGCCATCCCTTAATGCTGTCCTGAAAAAATGGCAACTTGAAGAATAGAGTTAGGGGTTAAGTGTGCCAGATTTAAGTCGTAAAAATAAAGGAGACCGCGAAAAAAAGGAGAGATCGGAAGAGCAAGTCCGCGGATAAGAAATGACACGTAGACAACATATTCATGGGTGTCCTCTGTCAGAACAGTGACCCCACGATAGATCCTCCAAGAACAGAGTTCCTTTGGCGGCAAAACCCCAGTCTCAACGAGGTGGAAAAGATCAGATTCAAAGATAATGGACGTGTGATTACCAGCAAATGGAAGCTGGCTATTGGGATCGATGGACGGGATGATCGCAGCAACGACACTCTGCCTCTTCCGCTTGGGAGCCATTGCAATCTCTCGGGCGGAACGAGTGGGCTCAGAAATTCAGGAAAGCAGAGAAGCGGCTAAGGAAAAAGTGAAGTTAGGGCTCGGAAATCAAAAAAGCACGTCGGTGTGAGTATAAATGGGTTTCTTCGGTCGGGCATTATCTCTAAAGTGCCAGATCACCACTCAGAAAAGTAAAAGCCCAGTCGTCACTTGGACATTACCTCTAAAACACCAGCACTGTCAAGCACATAGACAAATTTTCAAGCGCGCAAATGAAAACCAACACGACAGTGATTATTTGGAGCAACTACGTCCTTGATTCGTACTGGAGGGGGTAACACAAACTCGAAGCCGGCTCATTATGAGTCAACTTCTTCTACCCTGGCTACTACATTACATTACCTTACTACTTACACTACACTACACTACTAACTAAACACTACATTATTCTACTGCTGCTACTACTACTACTACTGCTACTATCTATACTAATATTTAAACCAGTGGCATTACGCCACTGGCCTTGCCACCGTTGCCGTCGCCACTACCGCCGTCGCCCTTGCCACTATTGCTGCTACCACCACCGTCGTCCTTGCCGCCGTCGCTGCCGCCGTCGCTGCCGTCACCGTCGCCGCTGCCACCATTGCCCTTGCCGCCGTCGCTGCCGTCACCTTTGTCGCTGTCGTCGCCGCCGTCACCCTCGCCACTATCGTCGCCGCTGTTGTCGCCTTCATCGTCACCGTCGCCGCCGCTCCATTCCTTAGAGGAGTCGGAGGAGTTTGCCTCATCCAAGGAGACCCCCGACTCATCCGATCCACCGAGCCCGGCGCGCTCGATGGAGTGCTAGTACGCCCGGGCCGCGGTGGAGAGCCCCATGGAGTCATCCGAGTCCTCAGATGACGCTGGGGGAGAAGCCGGAGCAGGTGAGCGGTCAGACTCGGAGGAGGCCTCCTCCGAGTATTCCGAGTCCCTGAAGTCCTCTGAGAGGGGACTCGGAGCGCATTTGCGCTTGCCATCAGCACGACAAAGCCAACCACGACCCCTCCTGCTTCTACCCATGGTTGGTTAGAGAAGGAGAGAGCAAAGAAGAAGGCATCAGATGATCGAAGGATGAGTGAAGAGAACAACGGGGCAAGCAGGATATTTATAGAGGCCGGGGGTGACCATCCACTTCCTACCACGCTCGCCGAACAGTCGCAAGTATTCAATAAGCAATTCAAGCCACCTGAAAACGAGTCAGGCAACAAGTGCCGCTTTGCGTAACACGACACCGTTAGGACCAAGGTCAACTGCTCAGGCAATATGATTACACCCTGCGGTCACATCAAGTTACTACTCCAGGACAGTGTGGTAAACATTCTGCGTACCAAGACACCCCTTGGGCACACCCATTGGGTGCGTTGCTAAGAATTTTCAAAGATTTTCTGAAGAAGTCATATCCACACAGTATACGCAATGAATGTACTACGACAAAAGGAAGAGATCGGCTGAGATGGAAGGAAGTCCAAATGTAGCTACTGAACTGCAAGTCCAATCAGTAGAAGCATTGAAGCACAGAGCGAGGTGATGTCCAGCTGAGAGCCATCTTCCTCAACCAGCCAGACGTCCAATCTATCACCGATCAAATTAATTTTAGACCTAACAAGGCATGGACAGATAGTGTCGTTTGAATTCGCAAAAGCATAAAATGATGACAAAATATTGATTTCTAAAGCATAAGATGAAGACATTTGAATGGATTGTTTTCAAAATCCACTCAAAGCTTGGGGGCTACACCCGTTGGGTGCACCTTTGGTGCACCCAATAGATTTTTAGTCCCATGAAGATAAAGTGTTGATTTCTAAAGCATAAGATGATGATGGAATGCTGATTTCTAAAGCATAAGATGAAAACCTTTGAATGGATTGTTTCCAAAATCCCCTCAACACTCGGGGGCTACACCCATTGGGTGCACCTTCATGCACCCAATAGATTTTTAGTCCTATGAAGATAAAGTACTGATTTCTAAAGCATAAGATGATGATAAAATGTTGATTTCTAAAGCATAAGATGAAGACCTTTGAATGAATTATTTTTAAAAATCCACTCAAAACTAGGGGGCTACACCCAATGGGTGTAGTGCACCCATTGGCAGAATGGAAACCGAGGCACATAACAAACCCACAAGCCGGACCTAGAATCTTTGGGCCGATTATTTCAAAATCAACTCAAAGATTGGGGGCTTGTGGAGGACAGATATCCCAGGGTCCACTAGAAGGCAAGAAGGCCTCGCACGGGGCCTTGTGCTAGCTACCTCGCAAGGCCATCCCTTCGTGGGCCAGGTCAGAATTACTGGCGGAATGGGCCGACCCGAGAAAGAAGCAGACTCAGGCCCAGGCAACCCGTCAGACTCGTGCGCTATCCGTAGCACCCACCCGACTTTCCCACGTACGGCACCCTTGAATATCGGGGCAGATTAGGGATAAGTCTGCAAGATTGTAGGAAGATCAGTTCAGTAGGTTCACTATTATTTAGGATACACATAATCCTCATGTATGCATGTAGTGTCACACGGTCGAGTATATAAGGTATAGGGGATACCCCATCATTTCCATCGACCATCTACCTATCTCACTAGCTTTTCTCCATTCAGGAGACTTCACTTGTAACCCACCACATAAAGATCCACATCAGGAAGTAGGGTATTACGCCTCTCCAAGCGGTCCGAACCTGCAGAAAATTGCATGTCATCTCTCGTGCATCTAACACGAACCATTAAGTTATAATCGACAACACCGTCCTATCCAAAAGCACCACGAGGGGTAACCCTGTTCCTAGGTGTGTGGTCGGGCTCTAAACACCGACACCTAGAACCCTCTAGTATTTAATAGAATTTTTTCCGGATTTTTTTATATATTTTTTGAAATACAAAATTTCAAAACCATTTTTTCGAAATTCTGAAGCGAGATCCAATGCCGCCTAGTCTCGAGAACGAGAAATATTACCAATAAGAGGTACTTACCGACCGAGAAATTTATCCCTAGAGAAAACAACATCGTAGCATATTTCTCTTAATATAACTAGCCTCCATCTCTTAATATATGCATTATCGTCATAGATAATGGTACATGATTCAGAGAAATCAGCGTATGTTCTTCCTAAGCAGGGAAGAAGACGGAGGCCAACGTTGATGATCAATAAGAAGTCGCTTTCATGTCAGCAGAGGAGAAAAATAATTAAGGTGACAAAACTAAGGGTATAAATTTAAATAAACTAAGAGAAAATACTCCATTTTTTTTCTTGACGAGTTATCAGGTTCTTGTGGCCGATTAGCAAGCACATGTGTAGCAATCATGCTGATAGCGTGTTTAAAATAGGTTGACAAATAGTGTAGAGAATGAAGTTTTTTTCATTGATGATCAGTGTATGCATCCCTTGAAAAGAGAGATGGAAGGGTATCTATTTCTATGAACTTTACGCCGTGGATCTTGTTACTCTCCACCGTCATATGTTTGCTGCACTTCTTTTAGATTGATGTTGTGAACGATGACATGGATCAGATCGCCCTTTTCTTTGTTTGTCAACATTTTTCTCCTGTGGAGGCGAGCTAGCCAAATCGTCTCGCCTGGACCGGCAAGATTTTTAGTTTGCCCAGCCATGCTAGGTGAGGCTAGCTCTCTGGGAAACCAAGCGGCCTCCTAACTTGCCCTGACATTCTTAGTCTCGGAGTCATGATTATACTTGCTTATTAATTTACTAGGTGAGTGCCCGTACGTTGTGACGGGAGTAAAAAAATTTATATAAAACATAGAAACGGAATGACAACAATCACTATGATAATGCAAAATTCATTAGAAATAATTTGTGTGATATTGATAATGTTTATCATACGGATTTTGCATATCATATATGGCTAGTAGTTTCGCCTTCTACAGATTTCATGATTAGTGAAGTGATGTACATCAATCACTCTACATCTCATATTTAAATCGTGTTGAAATAAAGCACAATCAATGAAATCGTGTTTCAATAATAATCTGAAACACCAAATGTGTGTTCCATGACAATGCGAATACTTGAATGCAAATGGTTAAAATGCTCCGGATTCCATCTCCCATTCATGACATACGGGTTCCTAGGTCTATGACCCACTCATGACCTATCAAGCCTAGACCTAAGTGCGCTGGCCACCTACAGGCCCCGCAAGACGACGCCCTGCGTCGAGACCTTGGATACGATAGCCAGGGGTCGACACGGCACAGAGACGACAATAATTGTGCCACGGCTTTTCGCCATCCATGCTACCAGCCATAAAGAGCACGATCATGTACACCTGTATGACTGGGACATATACAGACAAACACATCCTTATCCAGGTAGAACGTTTCGTTTTACCACAACGCAATAGCTCCTCAACAAAGCTACCCGTGGCTGATCCCCACCTTAGCCTATAAAAGGAGGTCAGCTAGAAGGACGAATAGACACACTCTCATACACACTCGACGAGACCAAAAGGCCCGGAGGCCAAAGCCAAGGCGGGAGTGAAAGGGAATTAGGCTTACACCTAGTTCCTAAATAATTTTGGTGGTTGAATTGTCCAACACAAATATTGGACTAACTAGTTTACTCTAGTGCATAAGTTATACAGGTGCAAAAGGTTCACATTTAGCCAATAAAAAGACCAAGTGTTGGATTCAACAAAGGAGCAACAAGGCAATCGAAGGCATCTCTGGCTGAAGGCACCGGACTGTCCGGTGTGCACCGGACAGTGTCCGGTGCGCCCAGAGAACTCCAATTCAAACTCTTCGCCCTCGGGAATTCTCGGAAGCCGGCGCGCTATAATTCACCGGACTGTCCGGTGTGCACCGGACATGTCTGGTGATCCAAGGAAGCGTGGTCTCCGGAACTCGCCAGCCTCGGGTTCGCACGGCAGCCGCTCCGCTAAAATTCACCGGACTGTCCGGTGTACACCGGACTGTCCGGTGTACCAGCGGAGCAACGGCTCCTTCCGGCGCCAACGGCTACCTGCGGTGCATTTAATGCGCGCGCAGCGCGCGCAGACGTCAGACGTGCCCATACCGGTGCACCGGACATCAAACAGTACATGTCCGGTGTGCACCGGACACCCAGGCGGGCCCAGAAGTCAGAAGCTCCAACGGTCAGAATCCAACGGCAATGGTGACGTGGCAGGGGCACCGGACTGTCCGGTGTGCACCGGACTGTCCGGTGTGCCATCGAACAGACAGCTTCCTGCAACGGTCACTTTTGGTGGTTGGGGCTATAAATACCCCAACCACCTCACATTCATGGCCATCCAAGTTTTCCACTTCTCAACTACTACAAGAGCTCTAGCATTCAATTCTAGACACACCAAATAGATCAAGTCCTCTCCAAATTCCACACAACACCATAGTGACTAGAGAGAGTGATTTGCTTGTGTTCTTTCGAGCTCTTGCGCTTGGATCGCATTCTTTTCTTCCTCACTTGTTCTTGTGATCAAACTCAATTGTAACCAAGGCAAGAGGCACCAATTGTGTGGTGGCCCTTGCGGGGAAGCTTTGTTCCCGTTTGATTGAGAAGAAGAGAAAGCTCACTCGATCCGTGGGATCGTTTGAGAGAGGGAAGGGTTGAAAGAGACCCGGCCTTTGTGGCCTCCTCAACGGGGAGTAGGTTTGCAAAAACCGAACCTCGGTAAAACAAATCCGCGTGTCACACTTTTATTTGCTTGCGATTTGTTTTGCGCCCTCTCTCGCGGACTCGTTTATATTTCTAACGCTAACCCGGCTTGTAGTTGTGTTTATATTTGTAAATTTCAGTTTCGCCCTATTCACCCCCCCCCTCTAGGCGACTATCAATTGGTATCAGAGCCCGGTGCTTCATTAGAGCCTAACCGCTCGAAGTGATGTCGGGAGATCACACCAAGAGGGAGATGGAGACCGGCGATAACAAGCCCACTACAAGCCAAGGGAGCACTTCATCGGAAGAGTCCCGCACCAAGAGAAGGGAGAAGAAGAAGAACTCCTCCAAGCGGAAGGAGAAAAGATCTTCCTCTTCTCACCACAAGGAGAAGAAGGAAAAATCTTCTTCTCACAAGCCGCATCGGAGTGGGGACAAGCACAAGAGGATGAGGAAGGTGGTCTACTACGAGACCGACACTTCATCGACATCCACCTCCGGCTCCGACGCGGCATCAGTCACTTCTAAACGCCAAGAGCGTAAGAAGTATAGTAAGATTCCCCTACGCTACCCTCGCATTCCTAAACATACACCTTTACTTTCCGTCCCATTAGGCAAACCACCAACTTTTAATGGTGAAGATTATGCTATGTGGAGCAATTTAATGCGATTTCATCTAACCTCTCTCCACAAAAGTATATGGGATGTTGTTGAGTATGGTGTACAGGTACCATCTGTAGGGGATGAGGACTATGACACGGACGAAGTGGCCCAAATCGAGCACTTCAACTCCCAAGCCGCAACCATCCTCCTTGCCTCTCTAAGCAAGGAGGAATACAACAAAGTACAAGGGTTGAAGAACGCAAAGGAGATTTGGGATCTACTCAAGACCGCACACGAGGGTGATGAACTCACCAAAATCACCAAACGGGAAACGATCGAGGGGGAGCTCGATCGCTTTCGTCTTCGCCAAGGGGAGGAGCCACAAGACATGTACAACCGGCTCAAGACCTTGGTGAACCAAGTGCGCAACCTCGGGAGCGCAAAATGGGATGACCACGAGGTGGTTAAGGTTATTTTAAGAGCACTTATTTTCCTTAACCCCACTCAAGTACAATTAATTCGTGGTAATCCTAGATATCCACTAATGACTCCCGAGGAAGTTATCGGGAATTTTGTAAGCTTTGAATGCATGATTAAGGGCTCAAAGAAAATCAATGAGCTTGACGAGCCCTCCACATCCGAGGCGCAACCGGTGGCCTTCAAGGCAACGGAGGAGAAGAAGGAGGAGTCTACACCAAGTAGACAACCAATTGACGCCTCCAAGCTCGACAACGAGGAGATGGCCCTAATCATCAAAAGCTTCCGGCAAATCCTCAAGCAACGGAAGGGGAAGGATTACAAATCCCGTTCCAAGAAGGTTTGCTACAAGTGTGGTAAGCCCGGTCATTTTATTGCAAAATGTCCTATGTCTAGTGACAGTGACAGGGGCGACGACAAGAAGGGAAAGAGGAGAGAAAAGAAGAAGTACTACAAGAAGAAGGGCGGCGATGCCCATGTTTGTCGGGAGTGGGACTCCGACGAAAGCTCAAGCGACTCCTCTAACGACGAGGACGCCGCCAACATCGCCGTCACCAAGGGCCTCCTCTTCCCCAACGTCGGCCACAAGTGTCTCATGGCCAAGGACGGCAAAAAGAAGGTAAAATCAAGGTCCTCCACTAAATATGAAACATCTAGTGATGAGGATGATAAAAATGAGGAGGAAAACTTGCGTACTCTTTTTGCTAACCTCAACATGCAACAAAAGGAAAAATTAAATGAATTAATTAGTGCTATACATGAGAAGGATGAACTCTTGGATTCTCAAGAGGACTTCCTTATTAAAGAAAATAAGAAGCATGTTAAGGTTAAAAATGCTTATGCTCTAGAAAGAGAAAAATGTGAAAAATTGTCTAGTGAGCTAAGCACTTGCCATGAGACTTTAGACAACCTTAGAAATGAAAATGCTAATTTGCTAGCTAAGGTTGATTCTCATATTTGCAATGTTTCAATTCCAAATTCTAGAAATAATAATGATAATTTGCTTGCTAGGATTGAAGAATTGAACATTTCTCTTGCTAGTCTTAGAAATGAGAATGAGAAATTAATTGCTAAGACTAAAGATTTTGATGTTTGCAATGCTACCATTTCCGACCTTAGAGCTAAAAATGATATGTTGCATGCTAAGGTTGTTGAACTAAAATCTTGCAAACCCTCTACATCTAATGTTGAGCATATTTCCATTTGTACTAGATGTAGAGATATTAATGTTGATGCTATCCATGATCACCTAGCCTTAATTAAAAAACAAAATGATCACATAGCACAACTTAATGCTAAGATTAGAGAGCATGACTTAGAAAATGAAAAATTTAAATTTGCTAGAAGCATGCTCTATAATGGGAGACGCCCTGGCATTAAGGACGGCATTGGCTTCCAAAAGGAAGGCAATGTCAAAATTAATGCCCCTCCAAAGAACCTATCTAACTTTGTTAAGGGCAAGGCTCCCATGCCTCAGGATAACGAGGGTTACATTTTGTACCCTGCCGGCTATCCTGAGAGCAAGATTAGGAAAGCTCATTCTAGGAAGTCTCACTCTGGCCCTAATCATGCTTTTATGTATAAGGGTGAGACATCTAGATCTAGGCAACCAACCCATGCCAAGTTGCCTAGAAAGAAAATTCCAAATGCATCAAATGATCATGCTATTTCATTTAAAACTTTTGATGCATCTTATGTTTTGACTAACAAATCCGGCAAGATAGTTGCCAAAATTGTTGGGGGCAAACACAAGGGCTCCAAGACTTGTGTTTGGGTACCCAAGGTTCTCGTTTCTAATGCCAAAGGACCCAAAACCGTTTGGGTACCTAAAACAAAGAACTAAACTTGTTTTGTAGGTTTATGCATCCGGGGGCTCAAGTTGGATACTCGACAGCGGATGCACAAACCACATGACAGGGGAGAAAAGGATGTTCTCCTCATATGAGAAAAACCAAGATCCCCAACGAGCTATCACATTCGGGGATGGAAATCAAGGTTTGGTCAAAGGATTGGGTAAAATTGCTATATCACCTGACCATACTATTTCCAATGTTTTTCTTGTAGATTCTTTAGATTACAATTTGCTTTCCGTATCCCAATTATGTCAAATGGGCTACAACTGTCTTTTTACTGATATAGGTGTTACTGTCTTTAGAAGAAGTGATGATTCAATAGCTTTTGAGGGAGTGTTAGAGGGTCAGCTATACTTAGTAGATTTTAATAGAGCTGAACTCGACACTTGCTTGATTGCTAAGACTAACTTGGGTTGGCTCTGGCACCGCCGACTAGCCCATGTTGGAATGAAGAATCTTCACAAGCTTCTAAAGGGAGAACACATTTTGGGACTAACCGATGTTCATTTTGAGAAAGACAGGATTTGTAGCGCATGCCAAGCCGGGAAGCAAGTTGGCATACATCATCCACACAAAAATGTCATGACTACCGACAGGCCGCTGGAGCTCCTACACATGGATTTATTCGGCCCGATCGCTTACATAAGCATCGGCGGTAGTAAGTATTGCCTTGTAATTGTGGATGATTATTCTCGCTTCACTTGGGTGTTCTTTTTGCAGGACAAATCTCATACCCAAGAAACTTTAAAGGGATTCTTGAGACGGGCTCAAAATGAGTTCGGCTTAAGGATCAAGAAAATTAGAAGCGACAACGGGACGGAGTTCAAAAACTCCCAAATTGAAGGCTTTCTTGAGGAGGAGGGCATCAAGCATGAGTTCTCTTCTCCCTACACTCCACAACAAAATGGTGTAGTGGAGAGGAAGAATCGAACTCTATTGGACATGGCAAGAACCATGCTTGATGAGTACAAGACACCGGATCGGTTTTGGGCCGAGGCGGTCAACACCGCCTGCTATGCCATCAACCGGTTATATCTTCATCGAATCCTCAAGAAGACATCTTATGAACTCCTAACCGGTAAAAAGCCAAATATTTCATATTTTAGAGTTTTTGGTAGCAAATGTTTTATTCTTGTCAAAAGAGGTAGAAAATCTAAATTTGCTCCTAAAACTGTAGAAGGCTTTTTACTAGGATATGACTCAAACACAAGGGCATATAGAGTCTTTAACAAGTCCTCCGGACTTGTTGAAGTTTCTTGTGACGTTGTGTTTGATGAGACTAACGGCTCTCAAGTAGAGCAAGTTGATCTTGATGAAATAGGTGAAGAACAGGCTCCATGCATAGCGCTAAGGAACATGTCCATTGGGGATGTGTGTCCTAAGGAATCCGAAGAGCCTTCAAATGCACAAGATCAACCATCCTCCTCCACGCAAGTATGTCCACCAACTCAAGTTGAGGATGAGGCTCAAGATGTTGAACAAGAAGATCAAGAAGATGAGCCACCTCAAAATGACGGCAACGATCAAGGGGGAGATGCAAATAATGAAGACAAGGAGGATGAACAACCAAGACCGCCACACCCAAGAGTCCACCAAGCAATACAACGAGATCACCCCGTCGACACCATCCTCGGCGACATTCATAAGGGGGTAACTACTCGATCTCGTGTTGCGCATTTTTGTGAACATTACTCGTTTGTTTCCTCTATTGAGCCACACAGGGTAGAAGAAGCACTTCAAGATTCGGATTGGGTGATGGCGATGCAGGAGGAGCTCAACAATTTCACGAGGAACGAGGTATGGCACTTAGTTCCACGTCCTAACCAAAATGTTGTAGGAACCAAGTGGGTCTTCCGCAACAAGCAAGACGAGCATGGTGTGGTGACTAGGAACAAAGCTCGACTCGTGGCCAAGGGGTATTCACAAGTCGAAGGTTTGGATTTTGGTGAAACCTATGCACCCGTAGCTAGGCTTGAGTCAATTCGCATATTATTAGCCTATGCTACTTACCATGGCTTCAAGCTTTATCAAATGGACGTGAAGAGTGCCTTCCTCAATGGACCAATCAAGGAGGAGGTCTATGTTGAGCAACCTCCCGGCTTTGAAGACAGTGAGTATCCTAATCACGTTTATAGGCTCTCTAAGGCGCTTTATGGGCTCAAGCAAGCCCCAAGAGCATGGTATGAATGCCTTAGAGATTTCCTTATTGCTAATGGCTTCAAAGTCGGCAAGGCCGATCCTACTTTATTCACTAAGACTCTTGACAATGATTTGTTTGTATGCCAAATTTATGTTGATGATATCATATTTGGGTCTACTAACAAATCTACATGTGAAGAATTTAGTAGGATCATGACACAAAAATTCGAGATGTCAATGATGGGGGAGTTGAAGTATTTTCTAGGATTTCAAGTCAAGCAACTCCAAGAGGGCACCTTCATTAGTCAAACGAAGTATACTCAAGATATTCTAAGCAAGTTTGGAATGAAGGATGCCAAGCCCATCAAGACACCCATGGGAACAAATGGGCATCTCGACCTCGACACGGGAGGTAAGTCCGTGGATCAAAAGGTATACCGGTCGATGATTGGTTCATTGCTTTATTTATGTGCATCTCGACCGGACATTATGCTCTCCGTTTGCATGTGTGCAAGATTCCAAGCCGACCCTAAGGAATCACACCTTACGGCCGTGAAACGAATCTTGAGATACTTAGCTTATACTCCTAAGTTTGGGCTTTGGTACCCTCGGGGATCCACTTTTGATATGATTGGGTATTCGGATGCCGATTGGGCGGGGTGTAGGATTGATAGAAAGAGCACATCGGGGACTTGCCAGTTCTTGGGAAGATCCTTGGTGTCATGGGCTTCAAAGAAGCAAAATTCGGTCGCTCTTTCCACCGCCGAAGCCGAGTATATTGCCGCAGGCCATTGTTGCGCGCAATTGCTTTGGATGAGGCAAACCCTGCGGGACTACGGTTACAAATTAACCAAAGTCCCTTTGCTATGTGACAATGAGAGTGCAATCAAAATGGCCGACAATCCCGTTGAGCATAGCCGCACTAAGCACATAGCCATTCGGTATCATTTTCTTCGGGATCACCAACAAAAGGGGGATATCGAGATTTCTTACATTAATACTAAAGATCAATTAGCCGATATCTTTACCAAGCCACTTGATGAACAATCTTTTACCAGACTTAGGCATGAGCTCAATATTCTTGATTCTAGGAATTTCTTTTGCTAAACTTGCACACATAGCACATGAATATACCTTTGATCATGTCTCTTTTATATATGCTATGACTAATGTGTTTTCAAGTGTATTTCAAACCAAGTCATAGGTATATTGAAAGGGAATAGGAGTCTTCGGCGAAGAAAAAGGCTTCCACTCCACTCTACTACTCATCCTTCGTCGTCGCTCCGCATCATCTCTCCAACTTTGGTATAATCTTCACTCATTCATTTCATGACCAAAGGGGGAAAAAGTACTTCATTGGACTCTAATGTTTCCGTTTTTGGCGATTCATGCCAAAGGGGGAGAAAATATGAGCCCAAAGCAAAAGGACCGCACCACCACCTAATTTTTTAAATTTGATGATCTTCAATGGTAAATTTCAAAATTGGTATCTCTTTGTGTTCTAAAGGGGGAGCAAGTAGTATTTTCAAAATTGATGGAAAACCCTCTTGAACACTAAGAGGAGACCTTATTTGAGGGGGAGTTTTGTTTAGTCAAAGGAAAAGCATTTGAACAAAGGAAGAAAATTTCAAATCTTGAAAATGCTTTGCAAAATCTTATTCATTTACCTTTGACTATCTTGCAAAATGATTTTGAAAAGAATTTACAAAAGAGTTTGCAAAAACAAAACTTATGGTGCAAATGAGGTCCAATATGTCAAAAACAAAGAAACAATCCATGCGCATCATACAAGTATTTATATTGGCTCAAATTCAAGCAACCTTTGCACTTACATTATGCAAACTGGTTCAAATTATGCACTTCTATATTTGCTTTGGTTTGTGTTGGCATCAATCACCAAAAAGGGGGAGATTGAAAGGGAATTAGGCTTACACCTAGTTCCTAAATAATTTTGGTGGTTGAATTGTCCAACACAAATATTGGACTAACTAGTTTACTCTAGTGCATAAGTTATACAGGTGCAAAAGGTTCACATTTAGCCAATAAAAAGACCAAGTGTTGGATTCAACAAAGGAGCAACAAGGCAACCGAAGGCATCTCTGGCTGAAGGCACCGGACTGTCCGGTGTGCACCGGACAGTGTCCGGTGCACCCAGAGAACTCCAATTCAAACTCTTCGCCCTCGGGAATTCTTGGAAGCCGGCGCGCTATAATTCACCGGACTGTCCGGTGTGCACCGGACATGTCCGGTGATCCAAGGAAGCGTGGTCTCCGGAACTCGCCAGCCTCGGGTTCACACGGCAGCCGCTCCGCTAAAATTCACCGGACTGTCCGGTGTACACCGGACTGTCCGGTGTACCAGCGGAGCAACGGCTCCTTCCGGCGCCAACGGCTACCTGCGGTGCATTTAATGCGCGCGCAGCGCGCGCAGACGTCAGACGTGCCCATACCGGTGCACCGGACATCAAACAGTACATGTCCGGTGTGCACCGGACACCCAGGCGGGCCCAGAAGTCAGAAGCTCCAACGGTCAGAATCCAACGGCAATGGTGACGTGGCAGGGGCACCGGACTGTCCGGTGTGCACCGGACTGTCCGGTGTGCCATCGAACAGACAGCTTCCTGCAACAGTCACTTTTGGTGGTTGGGGCTATAAATACCCCAACCACCTCACATTCATGGCCATCCAAGTTTTCCACTTCTCAACTACTACAAGAGCTCTAGCATTCAATTCTAGACACACCAAATAGATCAAGTCCTCTCCAAATTCCACACAACACCATAGTGACTAGAGAGAGTGATTTGCTTGTGTTCTTTCGAGCTCTTGCGCTTGGATCGCATTCTTTTCTTCCTCACTTGTTCTTGTGATCAAACTCAATTGTAACCAAGGCAAGAGGCACCAATTGTGTGGTGGCCCTTGCGGGGAAGCTTTGTTCCCGTTTGATTGAGAAGAAGAGAAAGCTCACTCGATCCGTGGGATCGTTTGAGAGAGGGAAGGGTTGAAAGAGACCCGGCCTTTGTGGCCTCCTCAACGGGGAGTAGGTTTGCAAAAACCGAACCTCGGTAAAACAAATCCGCGTGTCACACTTTTATTTGCTTGCGATTTGTTTTGCGCCCTCTCTCGCGGACTCGTTTATATTTCTAACGCTAACCCGGCTTGTAGTTGTGTTTATATTTGTAAATTTCAGTTTCGCCCTATTCACCCCCCCTCTAGGCGACTATCAGGGAGCCACCGCAACGTCTAAGGTTCAGTTTAGAACTCTAGTCCCGTAGTCTTTAGATTCACCCACGCATAAGAGACTTGGAAGCTCCTCCCTCTCTCGCTCACTTGTAACCCCTACTACGAGCATTGAGTAACAAAGGTGTCGGTAGTGTGAGCCATCAAAGACTGTATGTAGGAACGTTCTATCTGAATTAGTATAAATCCTACACGCACCGAGCATATCATCTAAATCACGGAACACTCACATACAAATTTATTTGTCAAAGCGTAGGTTCGAAATGCCGACATAAATATTTAGTGTCTATATTATTCTAAACGCAAAGAGTTTCAACTTTAAAATATTGAATCTTATCAAGCAAGACGGCTTTGGTGTAGGGCGTCTCTCCACCTGACATCATTTGAAAAAAGAAGAAGCTATTTTTGTTATTTTTAAAATCTAAAAATAAGAAACAAATTCAAACGATAAAACCACCAACTTCAATTTTAGTAGATCTCTTCAACCCTACAAATGTGATATAAAGTTTATATTTATCCAACTCTAATTCAAAAAACTGTTTTTTTAAATCTATTTTTATACGTGAGCCATTTTTTACAGTGGTTGGAATTCGTTTTCTAGAATTGATGTTTCTAGAAATATCTATATTTCTAGCTGTATTAGAGACGGTATTTAACACCAAATCCTCTACGCATAGATTTCCATTTCAGACTGTATTCTCATTCATCACGTTTTCTGATGCCCAAATTGCATTTCCCCAATTTCAGTGGTGACAATCCTTGCTTGTGGAACGGCCACTGCGAGATCTACTTTGAAGTGTACGCCATCAGCGATACTCTGAAGCCAAGATTTTGCTGCGCTAAACTTTGAAGGGGCTGTAGCTACCTGGTTGCCATCAGTTGAGCTCAGGGGGCAAGTTCGGCTATTTGCCTCTTCTCTGCGATGCAGTTTGTGCCTATTTTGGTAGAGATCAATATCACATTCGTATGAAGTAGATGGACAATATAAAGCAGACTGGTTCTATCGTGGAATACATTGAGCTGTTGGATCACCGAATTCTATGTTATAGCTCTGCTTATGATGATGTCTACTTTGTCACTTGATTTCTTGGTGGGCTCAAGGAGGGTTTTTAGTGATCTCGAATCTGTGACTGCCCAAGTTATTCTAGTTGTTCAGGAACAAAGTCCATTTGACCCTAGTCTACTTCAGTTAAGCGGCACAAAACTATGAGATTTAGAGGCTTTGTTGGTAAATAAGAGATCCTAACATTATGAGATTCAGGCAGTGTGGCTACTTTTATCCATGACACTTTGGTTGCTTAAGTCTAACATCCACAAGCTACTTGTGAATTGCTCAGGTACTCAATAACTGATGGTACTCTCATGGACTCCAATACTACAGTGCTTATCTTCCATGGTTTCAATGGTGCGTCCAGGGCCACTCATTCAGCTTTGATGCCCGAGTTCTTCCACTCAAAAACTTCGGCATAAATCTTGGCGTTGATTGGTTGGAAGAACACAGTCCCATGTAGGCTCTTGCTCATCATTTGGTGGAGGACCCCTTCTCCACAATTAGGAACATGGTACTCCCATCATTAGATGCACTCCCATCTTCGGAGCCACTATCATCATTAGATAATAATTTGAGTTGACATAACATTACACAAATTAATAAAAAGGGTTCATGTAACAGTACACAAATTAATAAATAGATTTCAAAAATTAATAAATAGAGTTCACATCATCATGTGCTACTTTCTACCTATCCATATAATCCACCCAAAAAAATCCTAGACACCCAATAAGAGAAACTGAGCCAAACTGAAATAGGAAGCAAACTGAAATTGCTACTTGTTGCTTAAACTGAAATGCCAAAACTGAAGCAAACCCAAGCTTTGAACAACACACATCTATGAACTTGGACTAAATTAATAAAACAGGAGGTGCAATTTCACTGGCATGTCCAACTGAAAACATATCATGAGCAGCAAGCATATCATAGAAACACAGGAACCACAGATTGAATTATTAGTCAGAGGCGTATATTGTCCACTGTATACACTTTACAAGTATACTTTTCACAATCTGATAAAACACTAGATAGAGATGTTTATGCTTTTTTTGTTTTCTTGGAAAAACACAAATTAATCAGAAGAGGAGGCTGGCCCAAGCAGCAATAAACGCAAAGCCCCCCAATGGTGTCGGTGAAGAAAACTTCATGTCTTCAAGATAAGCCACGGTGTAGCACCTAACAAAATTGTACATCCTCTGTCAATAACGATTTTATGACACAATTCCAATGTAAATGAAAGATGTCAGAAGAACAAATTCATTTTTCTAATTCAATGTCTTCTGATAATTTATGTTTTGGTTAGGGGAGATAAATGCTGACATAGAACAAGGAATGTATGGTAACTGTGACATCACACACGATCTTCAATGCCCCGACTCTTTATGAAATGTTAACAAGCAACTGTAGGTTCAGACTCATTTGACCAAAATGGTAGGAAAAGAATATACCAAGCCTTCTATTGGCAGAATATTGGCTGAAATCAACCATTGGTTTGTGGTGCTCCATTCCAGTAGCTCGTCGCACTCCATGGTAAGATTCAGGAGCCATATCCGGGTGGCTTTGATCATCATAGCTTAAGTATGTCACACGATCTGTGCCCTTTACCTTCGGTAGAAATAAATACAACAAATCAATATACTACAAGGTGCCATGTGGACACAAGTGGGGCTAGAAAACAAGATCACACTGTATTTACATAGGGAAATGGATAAGCTTACTTCCTCATGAACTGGAGTCAAGCAACCATACTCACAAACTTTATGAACAAATGATGCACCAAAATCATCAACATCAGATCCTGATTCAGCATTTGATGTATCACTTAACAAGCCGTGCTACTGAAAGAGGCAAATATAGTAGTAGTTTAGAACAAGAATCCAAAAAGGCAATCAGTTTCCTACAATATAACTAATGAAGTTTATATAGTTTTACCATGTTACTTTCATGTGTTCCAACCGAAAGGAGGAGCTGTTTCTTTCTTCCCCTCAGAAACAAGTTTGATTTCCCTCGCGCATCCAGCTTCCAAATTGTGGATCAGCTAAAAATGATATTATCTATCAGCATGTAGAGAAACATGGACAACATCCAGATGAACTATTTCTACGTAAACACAAAACGTTAAATGGCACCTTCAATATATAAGGATCATTCCATGACCCTTTATTCGATCCTAGACAACCACCCTTGTCACTACATGTGCATGAACCGCCAAGAAATTCTGGCAGCTCACAGAGAAAAAAACAAGCAATATTAAATGTTGGTATGCTGAAGCTAGGAAATAGCTAAAGGGAACAAGTTCAGGTGAACACAGCTACAAGTACCTCAAATCTATTACTTCAAGAAGCCTGCTCTGGTAGTTCGAACCAAGCACCTACACGGAAGAAACAAAAACTAATGATTGTGCTACCAAACAAGTGTCCACTAAAGGATGGTATACAATTTATGGGCCTTACATGAATCTTGGATGAAGTTTTTGGGTCAAGGAAGCCTTCACGCTGTTCCAGATCCACTTAAATCCACTGCCAGCATTCACAACAAACATTTGGTGGAGTGTCTACATTCATCACATATTACTTAACTGAGTCAATAGGGAAAATACCATAACATATTACCCATTGAAAAGAATAATTACCTCGGGATAATAGTCGCTATTAATCTTCTGCATCTGGTGCACAAGTTCTCTTGCAGCCTTGGAGAAATTCTTAAACCACTGAAGAAATAAATAACAATCAAACTGAATAAACTACAAACAGATCTATATTCTGTAAGCACAGCACAAACTGAACTGTTCACATACCACACCCTAGATGTCCAAGATGGTAGTGGTGGAGTCAATGTGCCTCTTGGCAGCCAATGTGCAGGCAGGGAACCTCTTCCTGAAGGCTCTCTCAAATTTCTGGACATGGTACTTGATGTAGCGATCCACAGAGGTGATCTGCATGAGTTTGTTGGGATCCACCTTCCCTAGCCTCTCAATGTACACGGGCCGGCCTTCGCGGTCCACACCATGGTAGCCCTAAGGGTAGTAGCGCAGCACATCATCCAGCTCCTCGAAAACAAAATCCTGAATGCATGGAGCAACAGAAGATTATTAGTGTATACCAAATAGAGATTAGTATCTCCCAAGTATTGCTTACGGTCCAGAATTGGCTGGCAGTGACCACCTCGAGGATGGTGTCAGTTTTGAACTCCTTCCTCCATTTCCGCATCTCCGACCACATCAGCATCGCCTTATCGGCTTCGAACTTCCTGGCCTTGAGGAACCTGAACCAAACTGCGAGTTTCAAGCACTGGCATAGTGGCATTCAATGAACCGCGTCCAAATGCAGCGCAGGCAAGGAAACAGAGGGGTGGGCTTTAATGTGACCTGAGCATCATGTGGTAGTCATCGTGCTTGTCGGGGAGGAGGCCGTGCGCGGCGAGGCAGTCTCGGAAGGAGGCGACGACGCGCTCCTCCTCGGCGTCTAGCAAAAGTCGACGCGGCGCCTCCCTTGCTTCTTGAGCACGTGGATGGCCTTCTGCCGCAGTGAGCCGATCTTGCGCCGCCTCCGCTCATCCTCCGAGTTGCCGTCGCACAACGATATCTCGATGTCCTCCGAGTGGCTCACTGCAGGCAGGCAGAGATTGGCACGAAGCCGCGCTAAGCATCCCAATAAGAAAAAGATGGCTGTTTTTCTTTCCAAAGCAAAGAACAAGACTCGCTTCTCCTCCTACCCGACATCTTCGCCGCTGTCGATCCTAGGACGTCGCGCTCTCACACCGAACCTTGAACCGCCGCCACTATCGTCTGCGTGGTGGAGAGAAAAGAAACGCTAGGAACGATCAGGTCCGCTGCAGCAGCCATTAACAAAAGGAAAACAAAGCGCATTTAGCAGTGTGGGCGGGCAGGAGCGCGAGCCCTCCCGCGCCACGGACGCACGCAGATCTGAGCAGAGGAAGAAACGGAGGGAGGCGAGGACCAGATCTTGTCGAAAAAAAACAAAGAAGGTCGCAGCTTCTTCCAGGCCCTGAGGAGGAAGCTGCATTGGTTACTACTAAAAGCAGCGCTGCGTCCGAGTCGCCATAAATTCGACCGAGTGGAACGGCATGTATCGACCGATAGTGGGGAGGCGGCGCGCGACCGCTCATTTACTCCTCCCCTCCTGCAGGCCAGGAATCGGTTCTAGGCGGAATGTATCCCAAACGGAAGATGAAGAAGCCTGACAAACAGCTCCAGTCCGTTTGCCATCCTCGCAGAGCCGCCGGCGCCACCATTGGGCAACGTCGGCGCCGGCGCTAGCGTCTTGGCGCCCCGCTCTATGTCCTTGTCCCGCGGCTGCAGCTTCTGGAGCCAGCTCCGGGCGGAATCCATGGGGGTGGGTCCGCGAGTGTCGGCGGCGGCGAGATCGGATCAGCGCCGAGGGGGTGGCATTGGCGGGTGCGGGGATTGAGTTGAGTCAGAGGCTTGGGGTCCCGCTCGCGCCCGCGCGGGATCTCTGGATCTGGTGGTTGCGCTAGGGTTCAGCGCGGGAGGCACGAGCATGGGCACGAGCGGCGCCACGATTTGCTCGGGGTAAAACTCGCGCTCCAAGCAAGTGGGCGCTGCTGCTGCTGAGAGGGGGAGGCGGGGGCATCCCGACGGTCTACACTAATGCTTTAATAGTTAGTAGAGATTATGACAAAAAATACTTTCTGGGTCACATGTTAATTAAAAAATGACCGGAAAACGGAGATAGCATATTCATAAATACGAATCCTTATTACTTGCCAATTTTACATGATGCAGAAGATGCGGGCCAACCATCCCTGTTTTTGGAAACAAAAAGGAGCGATGTAGTACTTTAGAGCAAAAGGTCAACCTAGAAATCAATCTCTTTAGGTGACCCTAAAGAATGAGAATCAATGAAAGGTCAACCTACTAAAGTCGAAACTTGAAACCCTCACCGGCCTACCTAGGACATAATAATGTATCTAGTTGTAACTCTCCCATGCACATAAATGTGAAGCGCCTGCTCTCCTCTCCTCTCTCTACTGGAGCTTTAGCGCCTCCACACCACAAACGCACCTCAGGATCCACAGATCGAACAGAGTCCAAGAACTCAGACATGGAGGAAGCGGAGGCGGAGGAGGAGAACAAGAGGGCTGCGGGAATGGGATGCAAGAAGAATGTGACGAGGCTCCAGAGGTCATTCCTCCACCTGTCCAGAGCGCTCGGGAAGCTCCACGGCCGCCGGGGCCACGGGAACGCGAACGGCGAGGCGTCGCTGTCCTCGTCGTCCTCGGCTGCCACTTCGTCGTTCCTCTCCGGGTGCATGCATCCCCGGACGCACTCCTTCGCCTTGGGCCGCCGCCACCGCCACAAGCGCGACGGCGGCGGGTCGGGGTCGGGGGACGCTCTCGCCGTGAACTTCAGGTCGCTCCAGGTCGACGACGAGGGCGGCTCGTCGTCGGCGCAGCACTGTTATCACGGCGACCGCGGGAGCGAGGCGGACGAGCCCAAGGCGGTGGTCCGTGGCGCCGGCGTCGCGGTGGCCACGCTCTCCGCGGCGCCGTACGAAGACTTCCGGCGGTCCATGCGGGAGATGGTGGAAGCCGCCGCGGGGACGGGGAGCGGCGGCGGCGCCGCGGCGGCGGTGGACTGGGACTTCATGGAGGAGCTTCTGTTCTGCTACCTCCGCCTCAACGACCGCGCCGTGCACAAGGACATCCTCCGCGCCTTCACCGACACGGTCGCCGCGATCCGGCGCCGGCGCAGGGCGGCGAAGAGCAGGCGCACGCGTCGTAGGCGGCGCAGGCAGCCGAGGCCCGGAGGAGACGGCCCCGGCCGTGGCGACGACTCTGACGGCGCGGTGGCGGTGACCTCGTCGTGACTGGTGCCAAATGTGTACGTGTGCAACTGCATACACCGGCGAAGCGCCAGCGGCCGCGCGCCTCGCTGTCCGGCCGGTCAGTTGGTGATCGCACGAGTTAATGTTTTGTTCATACGCTTTACGGCATTAGCTAAAGTAACGTAACGTGCATTGCTGCGTCATACGACTGCCTTTCGTAATGTTTCTTCGTGTCCGCCAGGCACCTCAGTTCATTTTCGTCACCATTTGTGGCTACTTCGATCAATTTGTTGGCTCATAATATAGCCGAAAAATTAGTTTGGTAACTTATCTGCATTTTTTTAGCTAAAAGCTAGAGTTGCCCAAATCCCGTGACAGCAATCTGTGGCCAATAAAAAAAACGTTAGCAAACAAATCATACCTAATGCGTTTTTTCCACTTTGACTAATAAAACAATAGTGTTTTTATATATGTGTTCAAACGATAATAGTTATCGAAAACCGGATCCCAAACTCCTCATGTGACTTCGTTAACCACCGGCCGACACCGGTAGTAAAACCGTGTTCAGTCGTTCACTCACATAGTTATTTAAAACATAGTTTTTTTAATATAAACTTGTAAATCCAAAATCACATTTGGGATTTATAGAAGTTCTCCGAGGGTTTTGAGTTAAAATATCCTCTAAATAAGAATTCTCTCCTTAAAAATAAATATGTTTTCAAACAAAGGATCTCCACATGAATTTAGTGCTCCCATTCATTTGAACTAAAAACCTAAGATAAAGCATCTCTTGATAAAGGAGGTTGAAAGGGAAATAAGGTTTAATCTTTTCCTACAAATAATTTTGGTGGTTGAATGCCCAACACAAATATTGGACTAAATAGTTTGCTCTAGATTATATATTCTACATGTGCATAAATGTTCAACACAAACCAATAAAAGATCAAAGTTAGAGTTCAAAAAGAAAGGAGCAAAAGAAACCGAATGGTGCCCTGGTCTGGCGCACCAGACTGTCCGGTGTGCCACCGAACAGTGTCTGGTGCACCAGGACCGTACAACTCCGAACTCTTCACCTTCGGGTTTCTCAGGCTGCGCTCTGCTATAATTCACCGGACTGTCCGGTGCACCAGCGGAGCAACGGCTACCAGCACAACGGTCGACTGCAACGAACACCTGCAAACGCTACAGTGCGCGGACAGTGCGCGTAGAAGTCAGAGCAGCCGCTAGAGGCGCACCAGACAGTGAACAGTGCCTGTCCGGTGCCACTAGAAGATAAAGCTCCAACGGTCGACTGCGCCAGAACCCTAACGGTTAGATGACGTGACTGGCGCACCGGACTGTCCGATGCGCCCATCGACAGCAGCCACCCCAACGGTTGTTTTGGTGGTTGAGGGCTATAAATACCCCCCAACTACCTCCACTCCAACCATCCAAGCATTCACCACACTTCATTTAATACAAGAGCAAAGTGCAACAGTCCAAGACACAAATCAAAGCCACCGATACAATCAAAGTCCCCAATTCAATTCTAGTGCTTTAGGACTTGTGAGAGGATCGTTCTTGTGTTTCTTTGTCGCTCTTGTTTGCTTGACTTGGCTTTCTTTTCTTTCTCACTTCTTACTCTCAAGTGCTTTGTAAGCAAAGCAAGAGACACCAATTGTGTGGTGGTCCTTGCGGGGTCTAAGTGACCCGTGAGATTAAGGAAGAAGCCTCACTCGGTCTAAGTGACCGTTTGAGAGAGGGAAAGGGTTGAAAGAGACCCGGTCTTTGTGACCACCTCAACGGGGACTAGGTTCTTTAGAACCGAACCTCGGTAAAATAAATCACCGTGTCCATCCGCATTATTTCTTGGTTGATTTGTTTTCCCCTCTCTCCCAGACTTAATATTCATTCTAACGCTAACCCCGGCTTGTAGTGTGTGCTTAAGTTTATAATTTTCAGATTCCGCCTATCCAGCCCCCCCCTCTAGGCGACTTTCAATTGGTATCAGAGCCGGTACTTCATTTAGAGTCTAATCACTCGAAGTGATGTCGGGAGGATCCGCCAAGAGGGAGATGGAAACCGGTGGGAAGGCCACAAGCCACGGGAAGGCTCCATCAATGGAGTCCGATGCTAAAGGAAGGGAGGAATCACCTCCCCGCGTCAAGTCGCATCGAGTGGCGATAAGAAGAAGATGAAGAAGAAAGTGGTCTACTACAAGACCGACTCTTCGTCGCCCTCCACATCCTGCTCCGACGCGGCGTCCGTCACTTCTAAGCGCCATGAGCGCAAGAAGTATAGTAAGATGTCACTTCGCTATCCTCGTATTTCAAAGCACGCTCCTTTACTTTCCGTCCCATTAGGCAAACCACCGTTTTTTATGGTGAGGACTATTGTATTTGGAGTGATAAAATGAGGCATCACCTAACCTCACTCCATGCAAGTATATGGGATATTGTTGAGTTTGGAGCGCAGGTACCATCCGTGGGGGGCGAAGGCTATGACTCGGACGAGGTCGCCCAAATCCGGCACTTCAACTCCCAAGCCACTACTGTACTCCTCGCCTCTCTATGTCAAGAGGAGTATAATAAAGTGCAAGGGATGAAGAGCGCCAAGGAGATTTGGGACGTGCTCAAGACCGCGCACGAGGGAGATGAGGTGACCAAGATCACCAAACGGGAGACGATCGAGGGGGAGCTCGGTCGTTTCGTCCTCAACCAAGGAGAGGAGCCACAAGCTATGTACAACCGGCTCAAGACCTTGGTGAATCAAGTGCGCAACCTCGGGAGCACCAAATGGGATGACCATGATATGGTTAAGGTTATTCTAAGATCACTCATTTTTCGCAATCCTATGCAAGTTCAATTAATACGTGGTGATCCTAGATATAAGCTAATGTCTCTCGAGGAGGTTATAGGAAAGTTTGTGAGTTTTGAATTGATGATCAAAGGCTCCAAACAAATCGTCAACTTGGAGCAAGGCGGTACCTCCACACCCGAGGTGCAACTCGTCGCATTCAAAGCGATGGAGGAGAAGAAAGAAGAGTCTACATCAAGTAGGCTTCCCATCGACGCTTCCAAGCTCGACAACGAGGAAATGGCACTCATAAACAAATCGTCAACTAGTTAGCCTAATTAATTGTTTCACATGTGCATAAGTCTATCCATCTCAATTCTAAGTCGACTGTACGGAATAACGTCTGAAGGAGAGAAGAGTACCATCCGAGACCAAGCGTGGACCATCTGTCCCTCAGACGTGGACCATCGGCCCATTGAAAACCAAAAAACCTGAAGGTGTCGGGTTCGGTAAAATTCATTTTTAGCGTCCTCGCGAACTATCCTGAGTGCACGGTCGGATTGTCCGTGATTGGTTTATCTAACATATGACAACACATTTAATGCACATATAGCCATTGATATAGTCGTTACTACTGACCGTTGCGATTTTAGTCATTTATGTGCAGGGGTGGACCTTCCAGGCCAAGAGCGCGGACCGTCCGCTATTGGCAGAAAGTGGGCAACAGCTAGAAAGTGGTTGGTGGCTATAAATACAACCCCAACCACCTCAATTCATCACATCCAAGCATTCCATTCATCCACATTCAATACAAGGGCAAGCACATCACTCTAAGACACATTCAAAGCTCCCAAACTCCTCCAAGTGCCATAAGTGTGACTAGTGATGATTAGTGATTAGTGCCTTGGAAAGTCTAGAGAGAGTGTGATCTTGTATTTTTCTTATTGATATTGTTGCTTGGCTTTCTTGATCGTACTTCCTTCATCTCCTTCTAAACTTTCAAGTGACTTGTAAAGCTAGCAAGAGACACCTAATTGTGTGGTGATCTTTGCGGGGTCTAAGTGACCCTCGAGATTAAGAAGAAGCACTCAATGAGTCTAAGTGATCGTTTGAGAGAGGGAAAGGGTTGAAAGAGACTCGACTTATGTGGCCTCCACAACGGGGAGTAGGTTCTTCGGAATCGAACCTTGGGAAACAAATCGCCGTGTTCATTTGTGTTAATCATTACTTTGCGATTTGATTCTTCCTTTCTTCTCTCTAAATTTCTCTTGCTTACCTTTTTGAGTTAGCTCCCAAAGTAATCCACACATTGATTCAACAAGTCGTGGAAAGGAGAACCATCTTCCGCGCTCTAATTTCATTTATACTCGTTCTAACGCTAACCTCGGGTGAGTTTGTGTTCAAAGTTTATAATTTTTATGTTTCGCCTATTCATCCCCCCAATCTAGGCGACTTTCATGTACCTTGGGTACCCCAGTGTCATTACCATGAATACTTATAAACTCCACCAGAGGAGGGAGACTAAAGGGCGACAAATATTGGTCACATTCTTGGGTGAAACTAGTTCACGCAAAACTGCCAATTCAAGGCATAGTGCATTAAGTACTCGTGACCTAGTGTAACTCTTGAGTCTAGGTGAATGTTCAACTTAACAGTCTCCGCAATTAAATTGGTATATAAATAGTATTTAGGATATGTAGAGAGTTGGTTATGATGTGCTTTCGAGATTTGGTGGGGAATTGTTCGATTTTATTAAGCTTGGCCTATGGAATTGTCTGCTGAAGAGAAAAAAGATCTGATTGTCTTTCAGCCTATATTGAATTTTGGAAAGAAAAACCAGAATTTTCTTCTGTTTTTATTAACATTAATAAAAAAGAATATAATTAAAATGGAATTGGCAATATAATTTTATGCACTTTTGGAATGAAAGAAAAAGGAAGGATTTTTTACAACCGTTATTTCTTGCCTCTGTCATATCATGAAAACCTTTCGATTTGGAATGGGGAGAGATGGCTGAGTGGACTAAAGCGGCAGATTGCTAATCTGTTGTAAAATTTTTTTGTAACCGAGGGTTCAAATCCCTCTCTTTTACTTTATAATAAAATCCAAAATAAATCTCAAAGTCTCATTCATGCATGGTAAGTGAAAGTGGTGAATTTTAGTCTCATATGGAAAGTGGAATAGGGATGAAGACAACTAAAATAGGTTGTCTCTTATTATTCCTTGAAAAGAAGCATGAAAGGGAAAAGGCTAAAACCAAACGCACGCACATGCACACGCATGTTTTACATTTTTGCGTGACTTCTGACTTGCAATTATGCTAATTTCATTTCTACCTTTTGATATTTTCTAAGATAATCCGATTTTTTCTTATGTGACAATTTTGGGACTAAGTCCATCAAATTATGAAAATTGTAAGGAAGCCAATTTCCTTTCTTTTTTATGTGTTATACTAAGCTTAATCCCCTATATAATAGAGATAATATTCTCTCATAAAGGTACAAGAAATAGCAAATCTACTATGGGTTAGGGTTTTAGACGAGGGAGTCATCAGTGTTGCATGACCTCACGCTCCTCCATCTATAACGTCAGTGTGACGACAACTATGGGGAGAGTAATGTCTCAGAAATCTCGGTCCACTGGAGAACCTGCACGGGTTGGGGTGGATTAGATTTTTGGGCAGTGTTCACGACTGCTTGTTGAGTTGATCTACACTGTGAAAGTCGACTAGAGGGGGGGTAAATAGGCGAAACCTGAAAATTAAAACTTTATCCCCCAACTAGATTCCTTGATTAGTGATTAGAACAAGATGCACAATTATTGGAGTATAAAAACTAAGTCCTTTGCTTGTAAAGAGTATTGCTTTCAAATAATGCGGTATTGATAAATCAATGCAACTAGAGGATCTAAGAGAATAAAGCAAGAGGGCTTAGATAAGAAGAGCAATAACACAAGTTCTTTCTTGCACGGTGTTGCTTCACTTAAAGAGAATTTAACTTAAAACAACACCAAATAATGTTTAGCAAAGAATAGTGCAAAAAACTTAGAGTGAGGGAAAAACAAATAAATCACAAGTAATGAACACAAGAGACACGAGGATTTGTTTTACCGAGGTTCGGCCCTCGAAGGCCTAGTCCCCGTTGAGGAGTCCACTAAGGACGGGTCTCTTTCAACCCTTTCCCTCTCTCCACCGATCACCAAAGACCGGCGAGCTCTTCTTCTTCACAAGGATCACTTAAGACCCCGCAAGGATCACCACACTCTTTGATGTCTCTTGCTAGCTTTACAAGCCTCCAAAACTTTGGAGGAAGTTCAATGGGAGTCAAAACTCCACGCGCAAATGAACACAAAGATGCAGCACACACTATCTCTCAACAGAGGCGAAGCCAGGATCCGAAGACAGAGGGGGCAGGCTTAGCTTCCAAACGACCCAACCAGCCAGGACACAATATAAAAATGGCAAGGGAACCAACCACAATGTATATATTGATATATAATCTTCATTAAAAACAGTATAATAAAACAACATCTATTTTGTCAAACAAAATAAAATTACATCTCAGTTATTTTGAATTTAGCTCTACGTGTATTAGCTAGATCATAGGCCTTGATAATATCATCAGAACAACTTATTGCCGCTAATTCCCTTTCAATATAAACAACCAGATAATCTCGTAAATAGGCATCTCTCATTTTGCTTCGAAGACGTGTCTTCACGAATTTCATAGCTGAAAAGGCTCTCTCTATGGTCGCAGTTGACACAGGGAGAGTTAAGAGTAATCTCAATAATTTATATACCATCGGATAAGAAGAATATTTACCCAGCTTAACTAATCCACTTGTTAAATCAGCCAAAGATGATAAACCCTTTAGTTCTGGATGGTTGCAAACATCAAGTTGAAAATGTGGCAATTGGCACTCTAATTGCATTCTTTCTTGATTTGAGAAATCTGCAGAATAATACTTCTCCACTAGAGAGCATACCTTTTCTATGTCAAAAGAGCTAAGTATTGGATTCAAGGAAGCATAAAGTGATAAAAGGTCTATCGCTTGGCCACCAAATCGATCTTCTATCTCATTTAGTTGTTGACCAGTGTGACATTAAACACATCAAATTTATAATGATGAAAAACTGTGGTGTTATCATTCTTATTTTGAGATTAAGGATTTCAGACTACCAAATAATAAACTGGTAGCAAGATAATGGGCTATAGGATACATTATTAATCTGATTTGGTTGGACTGTTGGGGGTGCCAGGCCCACTCCGGCCCCCCTGGTGGCTTCGCCACTGTCTCTCAATGAATCTCACAAGACACTAGTGCTAAACTCAAATGAGTATCTCTCTCTTGCTTGCTCTCTCTTTTGTGGCACTTGTGTTGGTTGTAGTGGTCTAAATCTTGTGTATAAGATGGATCAATGAATAGAGGTGGTTGGGAGGGCTTGAGTATGTCAACTAGATGACTTGGAATGTTTCTTGGGCTCCCACACCTTAAGTGGCCAGTTGGGGTGGTATTTATAGCCACCATCCAAATTGTAGCCATTGGAGAAGTCTGCTGGCGATGGACGCACCGAACAGTCCGGTGCGCCACCGGACAGTGTCCGGTGTGCCGCCACGTCATCCTCCCGTTAGGGCTTTGGGCTGGTCGACCGTTGGAGGCTTTGTCCTCATGTGGCACTGGACAGTCCGGTGCGACACCGGACAGTCCAGTGCCCCTCTGACCAACTGCTCTGACTTCTGCTGCGATCACTGTGTTGCACTGTTCACTGTCAGAGTCGACTGTTGCGCGCAGATAGTCGTTGCTCCGCTGGTACACCGGACAGTCCGGTGTTACACCGGACAGTCCGGTGAATTATAGCGGAGCTATGCCTGGAAAACCCGAAGCTGAAGAGTTTGAGGTCGATCCTCCCTGGTGCACCGGACACTGTCTGGTGGCACACCGGACAGTCCGGTGCGCCAGACCAGGGGGCACTTTGGTTTCCTTTGCTCCTTTTCTTTTGAGCCCTTTCTTTTGACTTTGTATTGGTTTGATGTGAACCTTTGGCACCTGTAGAACATTTATTCTAGAGCAAACTAGTTAGTCCAATTATTTGTGTTGGGCAATTCAACCACCAAAATAATTTAGGAAAAGGTTTGACCCTATTTCCCTTTCAATCTCCCCCTTTTTGGTGATTGATGCCAACACAAACCAAAGCAAATATATAAGTGCAGAATTGAACTAGTTTGCATAAAGTAAGTGCAAAGGTTGCTTGGAGTTAAACCAATATAATTATTTCAATAGATATGCATGGATGATTTTCTTCTTATTTAAAAATTTGGACCACGCTTGCACCACTAGTTTTGTTTTTGCAAATTCTTTGTAAAATTCTTTTCAAAAGCTTTTTGCAAATGGTCAAAGGTACATGAATAAGATTGAAAGAAGCATTTTTAAGATTTGAAATTTTCTCCTCCTGTTTCAAATGCTTTTCCTTTGACTAAAACAAAAACTTCCCCTAAATAAAATTCTCCTCTTAATGTTCAAGAGGGTTTTGCAAGTTTTGAAGATACTACTTTCTCCCCCTTTTGAACACAATAAGATATCAATTTGAAAAACTTCATTTTTAAAAAAATTTGGTGGTGGTGCGGTCCTTTTGCTTTGGGCTCATACTTTCTCCCCCTTTGGCATGAATCGCCAAAACGGATACTTGTGAGTGAAATATAAGCCCTTATACTTTCTCCCAATGGCAAACAAATAAATATGAGTGAAGATTATACCAAAGTGGAGAGCTATGCGGAATACCGGCAAAGAGTGGATAATACCGATGGAGTTGAGTGGAAGCGTCGTCTTTGTCGAATACTCCATTTCCCTTTCAATTCTATGACTAAGCATGAGAATACACTTGAAAACACATTAGTCATAGACATAAAAGAGAAATGATCAAAAGATATATCAATTAAGCATAATCATAGTTCTATATAACATAGATTGCTCTCCCTAAATATGTGCATGGAGAGGAATACATATTTTGGCCTTAAATGCCAATTGCACATAATTAGGTTAATGAGAACATAGCTATATCATATAGAATGTGAAGTGCATTGTGTCATAGTATAAGTGTGACGCTCATGACAGTTTATGCACTTATGAAAGCATGTTATAAACATCTTAAGCATTTTCCCTTAAGGATTTCAAAGAGGCTTAAGGACCATCCACCTTTGGAACAAAGGTAGCTTATCCTCGTTACAAGGTTAAGCTTTAAGCTATTTGACAATAAAATTACTTCACCTAGTTTCAACAAAGATGCATTAATGCAGGAATGAAATTTTAAGAGGTTAAACTAGATGTGAAGCAGGAATAATGTATGGACATGCTTTCTCTTCCTTTTATACAAGATATGCAAAGAAAGTATAAAAAAGGAAGACTTAGGTACAAGTTTAAATGAAAGTGAGTAGTTTTACCCTTTTGTACCTTCACATAGAGACGCTCTCTTCATTGTGCTTTATCCTTAGTCTTAGATGCTTAAGACCTATACTCAAGACAATATATGGAAATATTTTGCACAAGAGAGAGTTTTACAACTAGTGATCCTTTAAGTCATTATCAGCATATATCAAATGGATCACAAATTGCATAGATGTATCATGAATTCTCCTTTTAACTTAGTGCATATCAAGAGAGATATCGATTGATAGTATATACGGCACTAAGAAACATAAGTGTTAATTGAAGTTATTCAATGATCAAACAAATAACAGATGTGATCAAGAGAACAACATATGCATTAGGTAAATATAGGAGAATCCAATAAATATGCTACTTTAGTAATGAAAGCAACAATCCTTGATAAAAGTTACATTATTTTATCATGTTGGATTGATATGTAGTAGCATATTTCATGAGAAACTTATTCTCATACTTGAGACTATATGAGATTACTAAGATAAAGTGTTAGTCTCAACATGATCAAGATATAGAAGTAGACTCCCCCTAAAGATATGCATCAAGAATTTGAATGAGATGAATAGATGCATTCATTTTAGAGACGAGTAGGAAGAAGCATTATACATCTTGATCAAGGCTTATAAGAATTGCAATAAACAACTTATGCCTGATATTCTCACAATGAAAAGGATTTAGAATACTCATAACCACACCATTGATTGTTTTGTAGATCTTACTATCCAAGTAGGTGGTGTTGTTCTTGATGTCCTCCTCTTTCATTTGAGAGTCCTCCCTTTGCAGTTATCTCTTTTTCCTTCCAAACTTATTGAAAATACTCAAGAGAGATGTTAGTAACACAAGGGAGTATATGATGAAGGATGATTCTTTTTGGATAGGAAGTAACAACAATTCATCATCCATAATTCACATATACATGAAGTAAATTCCTTAACGTTAGTGCACATCATTAGGAAAGAGGAATATGCACCCTTTAAACATTTTGATCAATCATAGGAAATTTACTTCTTCATATTGAATTTATTAATTGTTACTTAGAAGCAAATCCATATGAGAATATGTATAGCAAAGGCATGAAATAGATTCTAATGGACTAATGCATTTGTGAGAATGAGATTGAATGTACACCTAGCAAAAATTAAGTCCAATAAAGAATCAATTCTTCACATAGGTAACCATTGATGAGAAAAAGAGTTCCCATATTGTCGGTGTTTCAGACCCGGGGGGCCCTCAACCGGACCGACTAGTGAATTTGTTGCTGCGTGTCCCTGCCCAGATGGGTTGATGCAAGATGGAACACAAGAGGGGAATGAGGCTTATGTTATCTTGCACCGGGTTGCTCGTAGTAGGGGTTACAAGTGTTGCGAGGGAGCGAGAGCGAGAGAGAGAGAAAGAGAGGGATCGGCCTTGAGGTGAGCTGTCTGAGTCTGCCTCTACCGTGTCTCTCCTACTCTGCCTGCCTCTGCTCGTTCGTACGTCGCATGTTCCTCCATTTCTCCCTCCCCTCCTCCAGAAAGACCCTGGACATCCCCTTTTATAGATACAAGGAGATGCCCAGCTGTACAATGGGGGTGTAGCTATGAGCTGACGTGGCTGGCAGAGAATTGCCTTGAGCCCTGTACATGTACCAACGTGGCCGTCGGAGAAGTGCTTTGAGCCCTGTAGAAGCACAGCTGGCGGTGCGGCATGGATCCTGCTGACGTTTCCTTGCTTTCGTAGGGGGTTGAGAGCATACGACGTCATGGGCACACACAGGGAACCATCATTACCTGTTACCGGAGTAACTTAGATGGGACACTGGTCTTGTTCCCTTGTAGCCTAAGGCGGCTAGCTAGGGATAGGGTCATGATGTATCCCCTGTAGCGTAGTTGATTCCGAGGCCTGAGGTCGGGCGAGGCGGCGACTCCTCCCAAGGCCGAGGCTGAGGTTGAGGCCCAGGGTCGGGCGAGGTGGAGATCTTCTCCCGAGGCCGAGGCTGAGGCTGAGGCCTGAGGTCGGGTGAGGCGAGGTCCTTGTTGCGCCTGAGGCTGAACTCAGGGGAGGCCACGACTTACTGTTGCTAGTCTCGCCCTGGTGGTTGGCACAGTAGTCGGAACGGGGTGAACAGTGTTGTCCTCCTGTCAGAACGATCAGTAAAGGAGCGAAGTGACTGCGGTCACTTCGACCTTGTCAACTGAGGCACGCGTGTCAGGATAAGGTGTCAGGCGATCCCCGCATTAAATGCGCATGCGATACGGTCGGTTGGTAAGGCGATTTGGGTGAGGTCGCTGCACGACAAAGTCTGCCCGAGCTGGGCTTCGGGCAAGCCGAGGGTGCGTCTGCTGACTAAGGGGACCCTCGGTCGAGGCGTGAATCCGTCCGGGACTACCGTCCTTGCCCGAGGCTGGGCTCGGATGAGGTTGCGTCCCTTGGTAGACGAGGCCTGCGCTTTATCAATCGTTTATGGTTTTTTCTGAAGATGTTTTCCAGCCGGATTAAGGAGCATTGGGGGCACCCCTAATTACGGTCCCCGACAGTAGCCCCCCAGCCTCGAAGGGAGTGTAGGTACTTGCTTGGAGGTTCTGCCGGATTTTTTGCAAGGGGACCGGCCCTTCTTGGTTATATTTTGTTCCGACGGGTGCGCGCGAGCGCACCCGCCGGGTGTAGCCCCCGAGGCCTCGGAGGAGTGGTTTGACTCCTCTGAGGTCTTAATCCTTTTTGCGATGCCTCGGTCAGCCTTGTTGTTCCCTCATGTGGCCTGGCCACAGCCCGGGCGCACGGTCAGGCTCTGAGTTTTTAAGCTGGTTTGTTGACGTGGTCAACGGTTTGGCTGTAGCCTGGTGCGAGAGCAGCCCCTGAGCCTCTGCACGGAGCGAGAGGACGATCAAGGACCGTCTCGACTTTTATTGTACGCCCCTTCATCGCCTTTCCGCAAGGAGGAAGGGGGGAAAGTGTCGTGTTACCCTCGGGGGGCACCGAACACGGTGTTTCCAGTGAGTTGCTAACGGGTGATCCGAGTGGACGCCCGAGCCCCGTTCGATAAGGGTCGGCTAGTGGCCCAGAGGCGCGCTCCAAAAGTACCTGCGGGTGATTTGCTGGACCCGGACCCATTCGATAGGGTCCGAGGGCTCGGTGCCTCCCTCTGGTGGGATTCCATTACAAATCATTCCCGCTGGTCTCAGAAATGTCCTAGGGTACCTCGGGAGCGTAGCCCGAGCCTCGGTCATGTAACGGACGTACCCAGGGTCATCCCTGACTCTGCGTGCTCTGGGGCGGCTGTCGAACTCTTCTGAGGGGCTAGCCTTCGAACCCCTGATCATTAATGGGCTCAGAGCCTGAGTACTCTGGGGCGGTTACCGAACCCCGGAGGGCGCAACCTTCGAACCCCTGATCAGTAGGAGGGCTCGGGGCCCGTTTCCTTCGCCGAGAAGGATCCTTTTCGCAATATCCCCTTTCCCGGTCCCTGTGTCAAGAGAGAGAGAGGAAAAGGAAATGGATATGAATTTAAATAATGTGGCGCACCTTTTTTGACGCGGTCATCATGACAGAGATGAAACGACGCCTGCTTCGCCTGCCGGAGGTGTCGCTTGCCCTGCCAAGGAGTTAATGCAACGGGACGGGTGATTCGTGGGGCATCTGTTGCGTGTGCGTGAGTCGTTCGAGGAACGGAACACGGGTGTGTCGTCTTTTATGCTGTGGGAGAGGGCTCCCCTGCCGTTTCGGGAGAGGATGCGAACCTGTAGGTGATTGGACCGCTGCTTCCGCATGCCTGTTGCTGCAATTACTGTCGGCCCGCCTTCGGTCATATCAACTGTCGTGCCTATCCCCGCGGCTGAGTGACCCGTGATCGTTGCACTTAATTGGCACTGTTGGGTCACGCGCGGGGCTGCCTCGAGTCGCGGCACTGGTTCTGCAGTCGAGAAGATGCAGCATTGGCGCAAGTGGCGGTGCGGTTTCCTTGCACGTAGTAACCGTCACGTCGGTTACATGGCATGTGGGCCCGGGCCTCCATGCTGGACCGCCGGATGCAATGAAGCCGAAAGGGTGCACAACCATGGCGCGGTTGTGTGCTCCCTGCGTGGCGGCCCGCCCTTTCGACCGCTGGTTTCGGCGAGGATGAGGGAACGCTTATAACCACAGGGCGGTTACATGCTTCGCGTGCGGCGGTTTGCCTTCTTCGCGTTTCGGGTCAGCTTCGCATGACGTGTGGGACCCAGCCCCTATGTCGTAGGGTGGGAACCCTGGAGCACGTCGGTGGAGACTTTGCCCGTGACGCTTGGGGTGCGAGTGAGGAGATCTGCCTTTAAAAAGGGATCGACCCCCTGGGCGGTAGCCATGCCTTCGCACTCCTCGCATCCACCGCGCCCTTCCGCCTTCCGAGCCCCCAGATGGGGTGCACCCGTGTTGCCTTCTTTTTGCTGCTGTTTGAGGAGCGCGACCTCGTGGGGGTTGGTGCTCTTCGGTCACTGCTCGGCTTCAAGGATTTTCATCACGCAGCCCAGCTGTAGTCCCTCACCAATGGTCATCCGTAGGGATGATCACCAGCCTTGTGGTGGGGAGAAGCAAGCCGGGCTATGGCCTCCCCCCTACCCTCAGCTTCAAGGATGTTCATCATCCATGCTGGGGAGGAGGGTGCACCGAGCTGGGGCCCGCCTCCGCATGGGCAGCGGCCCGCTCCTTCCCTCAGTGATCGGGGGAGAAGGGCGTTCGCCACCCGTGGCGCTGTCAGCTGCCGCGTGTCTAGCTTCCCGGCCTGAGCGGCTCCGGTGCTGCTTCCGGTGCCACCTCCTACCGCTAGGGCGGAGCGTGGCTGCCCGTCCGCCGCACGGGTGTCGGTCGCGTCGTGCGTGGGCCGGCTACGTCCAGGTCCTCCTTGCGCTGTCGGCTGCACCGAGGGGTCGCACAACACGTCGTACGCCGCGAGGGCGGTACTCGTGTTCTGGGACAGCCTCGGCGACGACGGGAGTGAGGACCTGTCGGCACGCGTTGGGGCGGTCGCCGTTCGTCGGTGCGGTGTTGGTGGGCAGGTGGCCGCTGTCGTCGGTGCTGAGGTGGCGGTCGCCATAGGTGAGGCTTCCTCTGCCGAAGCGGTTGCCTCCGCCGACGAGACCGTCAGTGCCACCTGCGCTCTGGACCTCTGGCTCTTTGGCTGGTTCTCATCTCCCGTGAGGGGACATGAACGAGGGCCTTTCAGCAGTAGCGTTTGCCCTGAGGTCATTGCTGCTGTTGTCTAGCCGCCCGAGGCGGAGGTCGTTGTCGCGCTGCTGGTGCAGTGATCGCCGGCGAGCCACCTGGAGCTTGTTATCTCGCAGGCCTTCTGGTGTGGAGGTAGTTCATTCTTGCGGGAATGGAGCTGGGTCCCGTTTGTAAGGGAATGTAAGAGCAAAAATGTAATTGCCCTGAGTACCGAGATATTTGCAGTAGGTCGGAAAAGCTGCCGAGGGTGCTGCCAACATCTATGTAGCATAGTTGTCCCAAGTATGTGTGTTTGTTCTTTGTGGCTGTTGAGGCCTGGACATTTGGGTATAAAGTCGTGCTTCTTTCCTCTTGTTTCGAGCATTAGGACTTGTTCATCGGTAGTAGAATCACTTATCCGAGCGTGAGCTACCTTTCGCGGAAGGTGATGAGTGAGGTATCCGTATCCCGGAGGCGTAGGAGTCCCTCAGCTCGGTCGGACTTGCCGCTCAAGGTCTCTCTTGCTCGTCTTTAGGACTCCACCATCGATATAGTCGAAAGGCACGAAAGTCGTTTTGGTGGAAAAACTTTTCCGAGGGAAGTTTTCGGCGTAGAGGGGGTTCCTCCTTTCTAGATTCCGAGGCGACCGCCCGGGTCGGGACCCTTGCAGAGGGTCTAGCCGTGGCCGTCGGGTCTGCTTGGTCCACCCAAGCTAAGGCCTCGCAGCAGCGTGTCCGGGCCGAAGGTTGTTTCGCCTACTTTGTGACTTTGTTTCTGTCTCCATTCTTCTCCTTGCATCTAAAGAATGTTGTCCGGCTGTCTGCAGGGTTCGAGACGGCTCTTAATGAGTCCGTCAAGAACTGCAAGGTGCTTGCCGAGGCAGCTGAGCAGAAGGAGGCCGACCGCGTGGCCATGTCTGAGGCTATCTCGGCTTTCTGCCGGGCCTTTGGCCTCGACGACGTCCCCTCGGGTAGCTCCCCCCAGAGTCACATGCGGGCCTTGGGCGGCCATGTGCGCAGCAGACTCGGCGGGGCGCTGCACCACGGCGTTAGGCGGGCCTTCGCCGTGCTCGCCTCCCACTACGACGTGGATCTGGAGCGGGTCAGCGAGGGGTACTGCTTACCCGACGAAGAGGAGGCTGACTTAGCCGAGGTCCAGAGGCTTGACACGGCTGTCGAGGGCCCGAGCGCGGTGTTGGCTTCCTCCTTCGAGGTGGAGGTCCTTCCGCCCGTGTCGCCGTCTGAGGCCGGGCCAGATTCTGCCGAGGGTGTAAATGACGCCGAGCGTGCTGCTCCTCCCCCTGCCGATGTCTGAGCCTGCAGGAACAGTTTGTTCTAAGTATGCGTATGTTTTTTGTGGCCGCTGGGGCCTAAACATTTTCGTTGTTGAAGTTTAAAGTTGCGTTTCCTTTTATCTTGTTTCGAGCCTTAGGACTTGTTCGGTAGCGGAATCGCTTATCCGAGCGTGAGTTACTTTTCACGGAAGGTGATGAGTGAGGTATCCGTATCCCGGAGGCGTAGGAGTCCCTCGGCTCGGTCGGCCTTACCGTTCAAGGTCTCCCTCGCTCGTTTTAAGGATTCTGTCATCGATATAGTCGAAATGGTACGAAAGTTGCTTTCTACCCGAGCGTTGGGACTTGTTCAGTAGCGGAATCACTTATCCGAGCGTGAGCCGCCTTTCATGGAAGGTGATGAGTGAGGTATCTGTATCCCGAAGGCGTAGGAGTCCCTCGGCTCGGTCGGCCTTGCCGTTCAAGGTCTCTCGCGTCGTTTTTAGGATTCTGCTATCGATATAGTCGAAACGCACGAAAGACGTTTTAGTAGAAAACTTTTCCGAGGAAAATTTTGACACAGAGGGGGTTCCCCCCTTCTAGCCCCCGAGGGAGGGTCAGGCTTTGCCGAGGCAAGGCCGGTCCTTCCTTGATGGTTAGACTTTACTTATGCATGTAAAGAAAGCGAGATACATGAACGACTTGAAACATTTTAAGGGTAAAAGCGACGTAGCTGTTCGATGTTCCAAGCGTTGTTGTGGATCTCGCCTTGATCGTTGGCCAGCTTGTATGTCCCGGGCTTCAAAATCTTGGCGATGATGAATGGCCCTTCCCACGGAGGAGTAAGCTTGTGGCGCCCTCGGGTGTCTTGTCGCAGCCGAAGTACCAAGTCTCCCACTTGGAAGTCTTGGGGCCGAACCCTTCGGGCGTGGTAGCGTCGCAGGGACTGCTGATACCGCGCCGAGTATAGTAAGGCCACGTCCCGAGCCTCTTCCAGCTGGTCCAATGAATCCTCTCAGCTTGTCTGGTTGCTTTGGTCGTTGTAAGCCTTTGTCCTCGGGGAACCATATTCCAAGTCCATGGGTAAGATGGCCTCGGCCCCATAGACTAGGAAAAACGGCGAGAAGCCCGTGGCCCGGCTCAGCGTCGTCCTCAGACTCCAAACCACCGAGGGTAGTTCTTTTATCCACCGCTTGCCAAACTTGTTGAGGTCATTGTAGATCCTCGATTTTAGTACCTGCAAAATCATACCATTGGCGTGCTCCACCTGCCCATTCATCATTGGGTGAGCTACGGCGGCCCAGTCCACACGGATGTGGTGGTCCTCGCAGAAGTCCAGGAACTTTTTCCCAGTGAACTGCATGCCATTGTCGGTGATGATTGAGTTTGGGACCCCAAAGCGATGGATGATATTTGTGAAGAACGCCACTGCCTGCTCGAACCCGACGCTGGTTAAGGGTCGGACTTTGATCCACTTGGAGAATTTGTCGATGGCGACCAGCAGGTGCGTGAAGCCCCCGGGTGCCTTCTGCAAGGGACCTACGAGGTCCAGACCCACACGGCAAACGGTCAAGTGATAGGTATCGTCTGCAGGGCTTGAGCGAGCAGGTGCGTCTGTCTCGCATAGAATTGACACCCTCGGCAGGAGCGTACAATCCTAGTGGCGTCGGCCACCGCGGTTGGCCAATAGAAACCTTGTCAGAAGGCGTTTCCTACGAGGGTCCGAGGCGCTGCATGGTGACCGCAAGCCTCGAGTGTATTTCTTGCAACAGCTCTTGCCCTTGGGCAATGGATATGCATCGTTGGAGGATGCCCGAGGGGCTACGGTGGTACAATTCTTTTTCATCACCCAGTAAAACGAATGACTCAGCACGCCGAGCCAATTGCCGAGCTTCGGCCTTGTCGAGGGGCAGCTCTCCTCGGAGGAGATATTCCAGGTATGGGGTCTGCCAGTTTTGGTTTGGCGTAACCCCGTTCTGTTCTCCCTCAACGCGCAGGGCCTCACCCTCGACGGCCAAGGGTACCTCGGGCTGGGTCGAGGTCTCCTCAGGTTCGGGCGCGTCGTTGAGTTTGACGGATGGTTGATATATGTCCCTGGAGAAGACGTCCGGGGGAACTGTCGTTCGCCCCAAGGCTATTTTCGCCAGCTCATCCACGGTCTCGTTGTACCGTCGAGCAACATGGTTGAGCTCCAGCCTGTAGAACTTGTCTTCCAAGCGCCAAACTTCGTCGCAGTAGGCCTCCATTTTTCAATCGCGGCAGTGGGAGTTCTTCATGACCTGGTCAATTACAAGCTGCGAGTCGCCATGAGCGTCGAGGCACCGAACCCCTAGCTCGACGGCGATGCGCAGTCCATTAACCAAGGCTTCGTACTCGGCCACGTTGTTTGACGTCGGAAAATGGAGGCGCAGTACGTAGCGCACATGTTTCTCGAGGGGTGAAATGAAGAGCAAGCCAGCACCTGCTCCTATTTTCATAAGCGACCCATCGAAGTACATGGTCCAAAGTTCGGGTTGTATTGGAGTTGTCGGCAATTGGGTGTCGACCCATTCAGCCAAGAAGTCTGCCAAGACTTGAGATTTTATGGCCTTCCGAGGAGCGAATGAAAGTATTTCGCCCATGAGTTCCACTGCCCATTTTGCTATCCTACCCGAGGCCTCTCGGCACTGGATGATCTCTCCCAGGGGGAAGGATGACAACACAGTCACCGGATGAGACTCGAAGTAGTGTCGCAACTTTCGCCGTGTCAGAATTACTGTGTACAGTAGCTTCTGGATTTGTGGTTAGCGGATCTTGGTCTCGGATAGCACCTCGCTGATGAAATAGACCGGCCTCTGGATGAGCAGTGCATGCCCCTCTTCTCGTCTCTCGACTATGATCGTGGCGCTGACCACCTGAGTGGTTGCGGCTACGTAAATCAAGAGGGCTTCTCCCACAGCAGGGGGCACCAAGATGGGTGCATTAGTAAGGAGTGCCTTTAAGTTTCCGAGGGCTTCTTCGGCCTCGGGGGTCCAAGTGAAGCGCTCGGCCTTCCTTAAGAGGCGGTACAAGGGCAATCCTTTCTCGCCGAGGCGCGAGATGAAGCGGCTCAGAGCCGCAAGGCATCCCATGACCCTTTGTACTCCTTTCAAGTCTTTGATGGGCCTCATGTTGGTGATGGCCGCAATCTTCTCCGGGTTGCCCTTGATGCCTCGTTCGGAGACGATGAACCCTAGGAGCATGCCTCGGGGGACTCCGAAGACACACTTCTCAGGATTGAGTCTTACGCCCTTTGCACGCAGGCACCCGAAAGTTACTTCGAGGTCGGAGAGGAGGTCGGAGGCTTTCCTTGTCTTGACAACGATGTCATCGACGTAAGCCTCGACCGTCCTGCCGATGTGCTCCCCGAACACATGGTTCATGCACCTTTGATAGGTTGCACCTGCATTCCTCAAGCCAAATGGCATAGTAGTACAACAATACATGCCAAAAGGTGTGATAAAAGAAGTCGCGAGTTGGTCGGACTCTTTCATCTTGATTTGGTGATAACCTGAATAGGCGTCGAGGAAAGACAGGGTTTCGCACCCAGCAGTGGAGTCCACAATTTGATCGATGCGAGGCAGAGGGTAGGGAACCTTTGGACATGCTTTGTTTAAAACGGTGTAGTCCACGCACATCCTCCATTTCCCATCTTTTTTCTTTACAAGCATAGGGTTAGCTAACCATTCAGGATGGAATACCTCTTTGATGAACCCTGCAGCCATCAGCTTGTGGACCCCCTCGCCTATGGCCCTGTATTTTTCTTCATCAAAACGGCGCAGGGACTGCTTCACGGGTCGGGCATTGACTCGGATGTCCAGTGAGTGCTCGGCGACATCCCTCGGTATGCCTGGCATGTCTGAGGGACTCCACGCAAAAACTTCGGCGTTTGCGCGGAGAAAGTCGACGAGCACTGCTTCCTATTTGGGGTCGAGCTCGGAGCTGATCCTGACTTTCTTGCCGGCGTCGTCGCTGGGGTCGAGAGAGACAGACTTAATTGCCTCGGCTGGCTCAATGTTGCCGACGTGCCGCTTCGTGTCGGGCGCCTCTTTGGAGAGGCAATCCAGGTCAGCGATGAGGGATTCGGACTCGGCGAGGGATTTGGCGTACTCCACGCATTCCACGTCGCACTAGTAAGCGTGGCGGTACGTGGGTCCGACAGTGATGACTCCCTTAGGGCTAGGCATCTTGAGCTTGAGGTAAGTGTAGTTGGGGATGGCCATGAACTTGGCGTAGCACGATCTTCCCAGCATCGCGTGATAGGTCCCTCGGCACCCAACTACTTCAAAGGTGAGGGTTTCCTTTCGGAAGTTGGAGGGAGTTCCGAAGCAGACGGGCAAGTCAATCTGTCCGAGGGGCAGGATACGCTTTCTAGGTGCAATCCCGTGGAAGGGTGCTGCACCAGGCCGGATCTTGGACCGATCAACCCCCAAGAGCTCTAGGGTCTCGGCGTAGATGATGTTTGAGGCTGCTGCCTCCATCCATGAGGACCTTGGAGATCCTAATGTTGCCGATGATTGGGTCGACGACGAGGGGGTACCTCCCTAGGCTCGGCACGCAGTCGGGGTGGTCGCCTTGCTCGAAGGTGATGGGCTTGTCGGACCAGTCTAGGTAGACTGGTGCCGCTACCTTCACCGAGCAGACCTCCCGGCGCTCATGCTTGCGGTGCCGAGCCGAGGCATTTGCCACTTGTCCGCCGTAGATCATGAAGAAGTTGCGGACCTCCGGGAACTCCTCGTCCTTGTCGCCCCCCTTCTTGTTGTTGCTTTGGTCTTTGCCACCTTCTGCCGAGGGTCCGGCCTTGTTGAAGTAGCACCGGAGCATGTCGCACTCTTTAAGGGTGTGCTTGACCGGACCCCTGTAATAGGGGCACGACTCCTTGAGCATCTTGTCGAACGCGTTGACTCCTTCGGGAGGCTTCCGAGGGTTCCTGTGCTCGGCAGCAGCGATGAGATCCGCGTCGACGGCGTTGCGCTTTGCTTGCGCCTTCTTCCTGGTCTTCTTCGTGCCACGCTGGACGGTCGCCTCGGGGGCGTCTTCCTTCTGTCTTCCCTGAGGCTGGTTGTTCTTCCGGAAGATGGCTTCGACCGCCTCCTAACCAGAGGCAAACTTGGTGGCGATGTCCATCAATTCGCTCGCCTTGGTGGGAGTCTTGCGTCCTAGTTTGCTCACCAGGTCTTGACATGTGGTGCCAGCGAGGAATGCCCCGATCACGTCCGAGTCGGTGACGTTGGGCAGCTCGGTGCACTGCTTGGAAAACCGCCGGATGTACTCTCACAGGGATTCCCCTGGCTGCTGGCGGCAGCTTCGGAGATCCCATGAGTTCCCAGGGCGTACGTACGTACCTTGGAAATTTCCAGCGAAAGCCTTGACCAGGTCGTCCCAGTCGGAGATCTGCGCAGGAGGCAGATGCTCCAGCCAGGCCCAGGCAGCGTCGGAGAGGAAAAGGGGGAGGTTGCGGATGATGAGGTTGTTGTCGTCCGTCCCTCCCAACTGGCATGCTAGCCGATAATCCGTGAGCCATAACTCCGGCCTTGTCTCCCCTGAGTACTTGGTGATGGTGGTCGGGGCTCGGAACCGGGCCGGGAACGGCGCTCGTCGTATGGCCCGGCTGAAGACTAGCGGACCTGGTGGCTCGGGCGAGGGACTCCGATCCTCCTCACTATCGCAGCGTCCCCCGCGCCTAGGGTGGTAGCCTCGGCGCGCCCTTTCCTCGAGTCGGGCTCGACAGTCGCGGCGGTGTTGCTCGTCGCCGAGGCGATCCGGGGCTACAGGCGTCCTGTCCCATGTGCGCTCGGTGTGGACCGAGGCCTCCCGCATGCGTCGGGAGGGCGTTGCGCGATGCTCCAAGGGGTCTCCTTGCCTCCGGGAGGCAGAGCTCTCGGCTTGTCGGACAGCGGCGTCTTCTAGGAGGCCCTTGAGCTCGCCCTAGATACGTCGCCCTTCGGTGGTGGATGGCTTTGGCATTGTTCAAAGCAACATTGCTGCTACAGCTAGGCTCTGACCGGCCCCGTTGAAGGCCGAGGGTGGCATCACCCTGGCATCGTCAACAATGCGGCACTTGACGTCCTGGGCCAGATGACGTGCTCCCTCAGCGAGTGCCCGGCCTGCCCACTCCTGCTCGATGTTTTGTCGGAGCTGCACAAGCCGCCCTGCTTCTTCGCCGAGCTTGGCCTACATCTCGTGGAGTTGCTCAAGCTGTGTGTCCTGACCCCCCGCAGGGACTTGGACCATAGCTAGCTCCCGCGGGATCTCAACGCAAGACGCAGGTGCAAGGGCGCCATCACTTCCTAGCATACTAAGGTGGTTTTCTTCACCGTGATCCTCCTGATCGATGTGGAAGCACTCGCGAGTTGGGTTGCAACCCTCGTCATCAAGGCTGTGACCATCATCGGAGCAGCCGGAGAGGCAGTGGTCACATGCGGACATGAAGTCGCGCATGGCACTGGGATCACGGAGTCTGGAGAAATCCCAACTGACGTCGGGGTCGTCCTCTTCCTCGGAACCCATGGGTCTAGAGGTTGAGACGGTTGTCAGTCGGTCCCAAGTTGACCACATATGGTACCCCGGAAGGTCAGGATATGCCCTTACAAAAGCGCTCACTGAAGCGGGGTCGCTTGGTGGATCGAAACTGAATCTAAAGGGAACATGGTGAAAAACGGATGGTACCTTTTGGTTGATGGACGGTGGCGAAGTCGCATCGGGGACGGACTGCACCGTTATCTCAGGTACGAGGCTAACGCCCAGCAAGTCCTTCGCGAGGGTGCTGGCATCATCAGTCCGCTTGGGGTTGGCACGTTGCGGGGAAGCGACACCCGCCGTTGTCTCAGGTGCGAGGACGACTCCTGACATGTCCCCCGCAGGGGTGCCGGCATCGTCGACTCGCTCTGGTCCGACAGCCGACGAGGTGCCGCCTCCTGCCTAGCCACGGTTGCCCCCATCTCCTCCTCCTTCGGCGAGGAGGGTGGCGGGGTTGACTCAGGTGATCCTCTTCCGCCACATGGAGATGTCGTCGTCGCCGTCGAGTTCGTCTCCGCTGGGCGGGCCGATGACCGTCGTCGTTGTCGTGCTACGAGGGGAGCAGTACCATGTCGTAGCCGTCGTCGAGGGACATGAACTCGAGACTCCCGGGCTAAAGAAGCTGCTGAAAGCTACCCATCTGGAACTTCAACGGGAAAGTATTCGTTAACACGCAGCGAGCCCCTACCTGGCGCGCCAACTGTCGGTGTTTCGGACCCGGGGGCCCTCAACCAGACCGACTAGTGAATTTGTTGCTACGTGTCCCTGCCCAGATGGGTTGATGCAAGATGGAACACAAGAGGGGAATGAGGCTTATGTTATCTTGCACCGGGGTGCTCGTAGTAGGGGTTACAAGCGTTGCGAGGGAGCGAGAGCGAGAGAGAGAGAGAAAGAGAGGGATCGGCCTTGAGGTGAACTGTCTGAGTCTACCTCTACCGCATCTCTCCTACTCTGCCTACCTCTGCTCATTCGTACGTCGCATGTTCCTCCATTTCTCCCTCCCCTCCTCCAGGAAGGCCCTGGACATCCCCTTTTATAGATACAAGGAGATGCCCAGCTGTACAATGGGGGTGTAGCTATGAGCTAACGTGGCTGGCGAAGAATTACCTTGAGCCCTGTACTTGTACCAACGTGGCCGTCAGAGAAGTGCCTTGAGCCCTGTAGAAGCACAGCTGGAGGTGCGGCATGGATTCTGCTGACGTTTCCTTGCTTCCGTAGGGGGTTGAGAGCATACGACGTCATGGGCGCATGCGGGGAACCATCATTACCTGTTACTGGAGTAACTTAGATGGGACACCGGTCTTGTTCCCTCGTAGCCTGAGGCGGCTAGCTAGGGATAGGGTCATGATGTATCCCCTGTAGCGTAGTTGATTCCGAGGCCTGAGGTCGGGCAAGGCGGCGACTCCTCCCGAGGCCGAGGCTGAGGTCGAGGCTCAGGGTCGGGCGAGGCGGAGACCTTCTCCCGAGGCCGAGGCCGAGGCTGAGGCCTGAGGTCGGGCGAGGCGGAGCTCCTTGTTGCGCCCGAGGCTGAACTCGAGGGAGGCCACGACTTACTGTTGCTAGTCTTGCCCTAGTGGTTGGCGCAGTAGTCGGAACGGGGTGAACAGTGCTGTCCTCCTGTCAGAACGGTCAGTAAAGGGGCGAAGTGACTGCGGTCACTTCGACCTTACCGACTGAGGCACGCGTGTCAGGATAAGGTGTCAGGCGATCCCCTCATTAAATGCACATGCGATACGGTCGGTTGGTAAGGCGATTTGGGTGAGGTCGCTGCACGACAAAGTCTGCCCGAGCTGGGCTTCGGGCGAGCCGAGGGTGCGTCTGCTGACTGAGGGGACCCTCGGTCGAGGTGTGAATCCGTCCGGGACTACCGTCCTTGCCTGAGGCTGGGCTCGGATGAGGTTGCGTCCCTTGGTAGACGAGGTCTGCGCTTTATCAGTCATTTATGGTTTGTTCTGAAGATGTTTTCCAGCCGGATTAAGGAGCATTGGGGGTACCCTTAATTACGGTCCCCGACACATACCTTTGCTTTTACATTTCTTCCTTTGGGTGAAGAGAAACCCTTGAGGCTTGTGGCTTGCACTTACTCTCTTGTCGATTTTCATAAGTAAGCTCAAGAGATATGTCATTAGTAGCACAAGCACTAGTTTCCCTTTTATAGTAATCATTTAAAAGGAATGAAAAGCTAGATTACTAAAACATGGAAACTTCATAGCATGAACTAGATTATCCTATAGATGATGTTATGCTCAATTTTAACTCATAAAATAAGCATAAATAATTTCTTAAGATTATGGAACAACTCTAGTTCATAATATGGAGAGCGATAAATGTAGAAGAATCATATCCAATTTAAGCAAGTAGAAATACACCTTAAATCATTGGATTGATTTTTCCTTTTATGTTAGATTACGCATTTCCAAAGAGAAACTTATTCTCTACAAGTAAGACTACTTAGGATACTTAGATAAAAGCATTAGTCTCACTATTCTAGTTATAGAGAGAATTTTTCTTTTATAAGTGTCCTAAGGATTTGAATTCCTTATATGACACCTTATTCTTTTTAAGAACTTGAAACATCTCCCTATATCTAGAATCATGGCAATAATAGAATAACTAGCTAAAAACATGCCATGAGGATCTTGCAATAATTTAAAACATGTAGATTGCCATAGAATAGAAATGATGAATATGCAATCTACCATATGAGAGGAATTTCTTCAAAGAATGGTGACATAATTTTAAAGACATTTAAAGTGCTTCTTTATCTATGTGACTATACAAGACACATGAGAAATGATAATTTAAGATACTTGCACTTAAAAAAAAGTGTTACCATCCTTTGGCTTTCCTCCATGTTGTAGGCCTTGATTTTTCCGCATAGAATAATTCTTTATTTCCTACAACATCAATATCTTCCCAAGATGATATGAGTTTTAGACATAATAAATTGAAATAACTTTGGGTCAATCTTGGATATATAGTGTTGGTGACTTGTTCTCAAATGCTAAGAGTTAAGAACAAGGCAACATAAAAAGTGTTAAATGCTAAAGTCCTTCGTCCTTCGAAACATTATGTCCCTTCGGGAAATAATGAGTTTCGGACGAAGGTCATGAGAGACATACCTTCGTTAATATAACAAGTAATGACGAAGGATTCATATAAAACATGAAATATAATATAGACATCATCATGGGATCATTTCTATTTTATTAACATGAAGAAATAGAAATGATTACAAATTACAAATGTACCTTCGGTCCTGAGAGAAGGTAAAAAGTACAAGCGTGACGCAAAAGCATATGCCAAGTCAGCGTGAACAGTACAGGAGTACTGTTCATCTATTTATAGACGCGGGACGCAACCCACGTAAAATTACATTCATGACCATTGCATTTGCTAATGACTTATGGAAATCTGTCAAGGCCCAAGTAGTCTTTTCATCTTTAAGTCGGTTCACTTCTCTGCTATCGCGACGAAGCTTCCCTGCGCACAGCTTCGGCTGTGCGCCATCCTTCGTGGAGCTTAGTAATCAGCTCGTCCTTCGTCTGGTTCAGGCTTCGTCCTGACCGTACTTCATGTTCATAATTCTGAGTCCGAAGATACCTGTTCACACAATCCACTTGGGAAACATTGTCAAATCATGTTTTTGAGGACCTTCGGAGGACGAAGGCCCCCAACAGTAGCCCCTCGCAATATTAATTTGTTAATGATAAATTCAGATTGCGATATGGACGAAGGCCTTGAGCCGAAGGTCCGAAAAAACACCTTCCCTTTGCTAGAATAGCAACATTCACTGACAAGCGGGGTCTTTCAATTTTCAATGCCCTGGGGGTATAAATAAGATCATACCGCAAACTTATTTGGTACGCACACTTGCCATCTGCTTCGGCCTACTAAATTTTTAGCTCTTGTGCACTAAGATTTGCTGATCTTTTTGATTTTGAAGCTTCGGCCTTGAAAACAGTTTTTTAGCATTTCCGAAGATGTCTGAAGGTAAGAAGATCCCTGCTGAGACGAAGCTGAGTCTCGATGAAGAGAAGAACTTGGGGTTCCTTATAGCGATGGCGGAGACCAATACGGAGAAAATCACCAAAGAGATTCTTGAAGGTTTGTCCGAAGATACTGGTGACAGCGACAGTTTCGATGTAGAAAGTGGTGGGGAAGAGTCCGAAGATCGACCATGGCGGCCAAGTCACACGGTTTTCGGGAAAACTACTATTAAGCAGAGCCATATTGATAATATGAGGGGGCGGTATTTTCGAGATATATCTATTGTGAGGGTTGACGCTGGAGAAAAGACTTCTCCCACCCCCGAAGAAGATGAGGTCGTAATCTTCCGAAGCTTTCTCAAGGCTGGGCTTCGATTCCCCCTAAGCAACTTTGTTGTTGAAGTCCTGAGGACATTTCAAGTCTACCTTCATCAAATTACTCCCGAAGCAATCTTAAGAATGGGGATGTTTGTCTGGGCTGCAAGAAGCCAAGGTTTAGAACCAAATGCTAAAAGCTTTTGCAACATTTATGAGTTGTTATATGAGACGAAGCCCTGGGGGAAAGAACAATATCACAACAACTTCGGGTGTTACAGCTTCGGTGCCCGCTCTGGGTCAAGCCGCCCTGTGCCAACTTTTTGGAAGAGGTGGCCCGGAGCCTGGATGACAGAGTGGTTTTATGTAAAGGATGACTTAACGGCGCAAGAAGATGTCAAGAGTATCATTATGCGCCCCATCTGGCAACGCTTCGGACTTCGAAGGCCGAAGGTTGAAATGGATGAAGCAGCCGAGGAATGCCAAAGAGCCTTCGGCGTGGTCTGCTCTTTCATCGGGACAAGGGACTTGGTCCAAGAGCATATTGCCTTCAGAGTGTGGCCACTTGCAGGAAAGTGGGAAATGCCGAAAGAAACCATCAAAGAATCCGACGAAGGTGGACTAGTCAGACTGAAATACACATTCAAATACGGGGACAGGTTTGTTGAACCTGATGACGACTGGTTGAAAAGCATTGAAACATTAAGTGACGAACTACTTGGGGCATATTCGAAGGCCGAGAACACTGCGTTATCAGCAGCCTTCGGAGGCCGAAAGAAGAAAAGGCTCAACCGGGTATTTGACGCAGTCGGGTTTGTCTACCCTGACTATCACTATCCGGTACTGGGTCGCAAAAGAAAAATTACTTCTCCTGCGACAGAAGCTACTACGAGTGCCACTAGTGAGCCAGCGCCGCAAAGGAAAAAGATGAAGGTGCTCACCCACCGAGCGCGCTTTATTGAGCCGGCCACAGTGCCAAAATTTATTGGTGAAATCTCTTTGGCCTCTGAAGCTACAGAACCAGCTCCAATGCCGAAGATAGAAGAGAAAACTGAATCACCTTCAGCCGAAAATGCAGAAAAACCGAAGATTGAAGAGCCAAAAATATCGGAAATCTTAAGTCCTTCAACAAATGTTGAAAAAATAAAAAGTCAAAAGGGCCCGTCGGTGACCCCGAGAAGAAAGAGAATGGTGAACGTGTTAGATGTTTTGGAGACAATTAAGTCTTCAAGCACAACTCCAAAGGGGACTATTGAAGTTGCTGAAGTGTCTACCGAAGCTGAAGTTGCTGAAGCTTCGAAACAACAACCTGAAGCTGAAGCTGGGCCTTCAGAGCCCACGAAGGAACAATCTTTGGAGACCGAGAAAATATCAGAACCAGCTTTGGTTAAAGAAATTGACACTGCCGCCCCCGAAGCTCCTTCCAGCACATGCGATTACATCGTGCGACATGCTTCGGGGAAGAAATTATCTGAAGAAGAGACTTTTGAAGCGAATCACTATGCTAGAGAGTTAAAGTATCCGAAGGGGGCAGTAGTATTCAATGGGACAAATGAAGATGACTTCCTATACTGCCTCCCTGATAACAAAGAATTATCTGTATGCCGGGAGATGGCTAGAAGTATGGGTTTCCCGAAGCTCGAAGCTGGATTATGTGCTATGACGAAGGAAGATCTCGCGGATAGTCTTGCGTTCAATAGCTTAAAGGTATGGGAATTAGACGCGTGAAAAAATTTTTATTACGTAATTCATTCTTTTATTCTTATATAGATTCTTTTTCGTATAGGGTTTAATCCTAAGCAACGCATTAAGAGCACAAAAGAGCGCCGAAGATGAAAGTTACGAAATTGCGTTCAACAATTTACGTTCAGAAGTTATTAAACTGAGAAACGAAGCTCTAGAGAAAGACAAAATTCTGCTTACATTAGTAGACAAGGTAAAAAAGGACGAAGCTGCTGCAAAGGTTCAGGCCGAAGCTCACAGACGCGAGATTAAAGATCTTCAGAAGCAACTGGCCCGGGCGAAAGAAGAACGCATACTTGAAGAAACAAGACGGGAATGTAGCGACCAATGGGCTGATCATTTGGAAGCAACCGTGGAAGAGCTTCGGTCTTCAAAGAAAAAATGCTACGAAAAATCCATGGAATGTGTGAAGAAGATTAAAACCAGCTTCGCCAGCGTGGGCGCCTTTTCCAGCGAAGAGATTTTCTCAAGAGGCAATCCCGAAGGTCCACTGGAATGGATCAGTCACGAAGCAGAGGCCTTCGAGGAAATCCTGAATAGCCGTGGCGACATCTGCGCTTTTTCGGGCGCCAGGGGAGTTGCTTCTGTCTTGGAGAAGAAAGGTTGCGGGCATGTAAAATCTTTAGCTCAGTCCGAAGCTGCCTTATCCTCCGAAGACATCAAAGACCCCTCGGCCGAAGCAAGCATGGTTGGTGGCAAATTCTTTACTGATATCTGGGACAACGGCGACCGAGAAATGGCGCAAGAAATCATTCAAAGGAGTGAAAAGGCATCCATGATGCTAGGAAAGTGACAGAAGCTGCCGAAGGGCAAATAGGTATTAATTAGTCGCTCTTATTGTATTGTAATTTTTATTTCAAACTTTGCTCGCGGTTTGTAATAGTAATGCAAAAATATTATGCTTCCTCAGAACCTGATGGATCGTCAATTGACCCTCACCCAAAGGAGGATGACGAAATCAAACAAATGGCCGAAGCTATCATGGATAAAGTTGTTGAACAACTTCTAAATGAGGCTGCCGAAGTAGTGTTAAGAGAAGACTAGGTGTTATTAGAAAAAACATTTGAAGTGTGATCTATGTAATATTTTATACATTTGAATGTAATATACAAGTCTCTTTTCATTATTCAATTCTTTACGATGCATGAAATTCTACATACATACCATTTTTGAGCCTTCGGCGAAAAAAACACCTTCCCTTCTTTTCATGCTTCGTAAAGAAGACATTCTCCGTTAAAACTATTCTGATGAATCACGTCCACGCTTCGTGAGAACATTCTCCGAAGCTATACAATTTCGATATTGCTCTGATGAAGCTCGTCCATGCTTCGTAAAAACATTCTCCGAAGCTGTATTCCGAAGATTATCATTGTATTCCCTCGTGACTTTACACAATTTTCACTTTCTCAATGCGTCCTTTCGAAGGTTGATACTGTGTCCCCTTCTTTTGCCAAATGCAACATGATGTATGATGCTTATGCTATGCAAAATGATGTGATGATGTTATGTTATGCAAATGACATTTGTTCCGAAGATACACACAAAATATATTTGTAAGCTCTGCATTCCCTTAGGAACGTCTTTGGAGCTTCTTCGCCTTTTACTTAGACGGTATAAGCTCTGCATTCCCTTAGGAACGTCTTTGGAGCTTCTTCGCCTTTTACTTAGGCGGTATAAGCTCTGCATTCCCTTAGGAACGTCTTTGGAGCTTCTTCGCCTTTTACTTAGGCGGTATCAGCGTTGACTTTTCACTGTATGCTCTGCATTCCCTTAGGAACGTCTTTGGAGCAAAAAACTTACACTGCGCTCCCTTTGGAACGGCTTTTTGTAACTTCGGCAACTTACTCTGCGTTCCTTAGAACGACTTTTTGTTGCTTCGAAGGATTTTTAATAATTCGAAGGTCCTCCTTGTTACTGCAAATTTTTAAGCTTCAGCAACTTAAGCCTGTGGAGATGATAGATTTTCCTCATAACCAAGCACGAAACTATTATATGAAAACTGAAATGTTCTTTATTACACAAAAAATAGAATTTAAACGGAAAAGACTGCTATCAAAATAGGATATTTGTCAATAAATGTGCTTCGACTCTGGCACAGTACTATTGACTGTGCGAGCTTCAGATTGCTCTCTGAGATCCCTTTGGTGCGGAACATATTGGCTCCCTTCTGGCTGTTGGCCTTGTTGCAGCGGAGGTGGAGGCGGGGGCTGTTGCCATGAAGCTTGAGGTTGACTCGCCGAAGCTACAGAGACTGCAGGGTGATTGCCCACGTATTCCGGGATGTAAGGCTGATGGTACGAAGCAGTATGCATGACCTGCTTCGGCTGGCTCTGTTGCGCTGCAGCTTCTGCTAGCTCCTTTTGTTTCTGGATGGTGACATGGCACATCCTGGTGGTATGGCCCTTGTTTTCACCACAGAATAAGCAAAATATCCTCCTTGGTTGATCTCCAAATCTTCCGCCGAAGCCCCTGGCGCCTCTGCCTCTTAGAGCTGGTGGCCGGAAGAAAGTTTGTTGTTGCCCCGAAGCCTGTGAGGAGCACTGCGGTCTGTTCTGCTGACTCCCCTTATCATCATTTTGAGTGGAGTTGTGGATGGACCTAACATGCCTCGGATAGAATCTTCCTCCGAAGCCCCTGGTCATCTCAGAAAATCTGAGGGCCTCCTCCCTTCTCTGGCGAAAGTCATTATCGGCACGAATGTACTCATCCATCTTTTGGAGCAGCTTCTCCAGAGTCTGAGGAGGCTTCCTAGCAAAGTATTGAGCTGCAGGTCCAGGACGAAGCCCCTTGATCATGGCTTCGATAACAATTTCATTGGGCACCGTTGGTGCCTGCGCCCTCAAACGCAAGAACCTTCTGACATACGCCTGAAGGTATTCTTCATGATCCTGAGTGCACTAGAACAAGGCTTGAGCCGTGACCGGCTTCGTCTGAAATCCTTGGAAGCTGGTTAACAACATATCCTTCAGCTTCTGCCATGAAGTGATCGTTCCTGGTCGAAGGGAGGAATACCAGGTCTGAGCAACACTCCTGACGGCCATGACGAAAGACTTCGCCATAACTGCAGCATTGCCACCATACGAAGACACTGTTGCTTCGTAGCTCATCAAGAACTATTTCGGGTCTGAGTGGCCGTCGAACATGGGAAGCTGGGGTGGCTTATAGGACGGAGGCCAGGGTGTAGCCTGCAGCTCAGCGGACAGAGGAGAGGCATCATCGAAAACAAAATTCCCATGATGGAAATTGTCATACCAGTCATCTTCGTTGAAGAAGCCCTCCTGACGAAGGTCTTTTTGTTGAGGCCTTCGGTTCTGCTCATCGTGGGTAAGATGACGAACTTCTTCAGAAGCTTCGTCTATCTGCCTTTGCAGCTCAGCTAGCCTGGCCATCTTTTCCTTTTTCCTCTGCACCTGTTGATGAAGCATCTCCATATCCCTGATCTCTTGGTCTAGTTCATCCTCCTGAAGCGTCGGGCTGACGGCCTTCCTCTTCTGGCTTCGGGCCTCCCGAAGAGAGACGGTCTCCTGGTTGGGATCCAGCGGTTGCAGTGCTGCAGCTCCAGTCGCTGAAGCTTTCTTCGGCGCCATAGCGAAGGTCTATAGCTTCCGAAGGTGTTCAAAAAACTCGAAGTGGAAGTGAGTTCACCGGCGGTGGGCGCCAATGTTGGTGACTTGTTCTCAAATGCTAAGAGTTAAGAACAAGGCAACATAAAAAGTGTTAAATGCTAAAGTCCTTCGTCCTTCGAAACATTATGTCCCTTCGGGAAATAATGAGTTTCGGACGAAGGTCATGAGAGACATACCTTCGTTAATATAACAAGTAATGACGAAGGATTCATATAAAACATGAAATATAATATAGACATCATCATGGGATCATTTCTATTTTATTAACATGAAGAAATAGAAATGATTACAAATTACAAATGTACCTTCGGTCCTGAGAGAAGGTAAAAAGTACAAGCGTGACGCAAAAGCATATGCCAAGTCAGCGTGAACAGTACAGGAGTACTGTTCATCTATTTATAGACGCGGGACGCAACCCACGTAAAATTACATTCATGACCATTGCATTTGCTAATGACTTATGGAAATCTGTCAAGGCCCAAGTAGTCTTTTCATCTTTAAGTCGGTTCACTTCTCTGCTATCGCGACGAAGCTTCCCTGCGCACAGCTTCGGCTGTGCGCCATCCTTCGTGGAGCTTAGTAATCAGCTCGTCCTTCGTCTGGTTCAGGCTTCGTCCTGACCGTACTTCATGTTCATAATTCTGAGTCCGAAGATACCTGTTCACACAATCCACTTGGGAAACATTGTCAAATCATGTTTTTGAGGACCTTCGGAGGACGAAGGCCCCCAACATATAGATTATTGAAGATTGATAGCTTGAGTTAATAAGTATTGAATGGACTCTCTCAAGCACCCCAAAGCTTCATATCATCTCCTTCACCTGCAAAGCTTGTCAAGCATATTTTGGTACCCATCGCTTGATGGGTCCATCACGGTTAGTCAACAAAGATCTAGGAACCCAAAAGTCCTTTGTGTTAGCACTAGGTAAACTCATTACCTTTCTAGCACAAGTTGCAATTTTGGGTTGCCTAGTTACAAGAGAATTAATTGACAAGATAGGAGTGGAAGTGTTACCAATGGGACAATCTTTGCATTGATGTCCCTTCTTTCGGCATATGTAGCATAGGCGATCTTCGAGCCTTGAAGATTTCTTCCTTCCTTATTTCTTGCTTGCTACATGGTTAGTGAATATTTTCTTTTCTAACATTATGCCTTTTTGTTTTAAATGGGGACAAGTTCTAAATAAGTGTCCCTTCTTGGAGCATTTAAAACAAACTTTATCATCCTTGTTAATAATCAAGTCATTTTCAATATAGGGACATGACCTAATCGAGTGCCCCTTTTTAAAGCATTCACTACACTTCTTACTTCTCTTAGTGTGAAGTGTGATTTGATTATTACGTTGGATGTTACCTTTTATGGAGGCGTGGTTGAGGCTTTTGGAAGAGGTATTGATTTTCTTCTTTTGTTCCTTCCTCTTGGCAATCCTCAAGTCCTTGACATTTTCTTTAAGGGATTTAGTGCATGCCACGGTTGTTCCCGTCTCAAGCTTCTTCACCATGTGATCACGGTTATCTTGAGAAGGTTGAGCAATGCACTTCCATTTTAGTTGTGTCAAGCTCATTTTTAGCCTCTAATTTTCTTCTTTGAGCTTTTGATATGTGTCATCTTTCGTTCCTGCAAATTCTAGCTCAAAGGAAGATTTGCTTATCGACGGACAACAAGCATTAGCACATGGTAATGTAGTTTCAATTTGAGTACATGTGCATGAGTGAGGTTGTTGGAATTTTAAGTTTTCTATCACAACCTCATGAACAATATTTAATATGATATGATCATCCATAAGATTTTCATAAGAACATAGAAGCATATCATATTTTTCTTGAAAAGCTAGATTTTCAAATTTTAGCTTTTCTACTTGGTCCTTAAGTAAGGCATTCCTATTTACCAATTGAGCGATACAATATAAAGAGTTATCTTGCTCAATTGAAATATTTTCATACCTTTGGACCAAATCAACATGAGAGCACTTTAGCTCCTCATGTTCTTTAGTCAACTCGTCAAAGCTTAGCATTTTTATGGAGAGAATATCTTCTAGACTTTGACGAGCTTCGCTTTGCTCTCTCGCTCTTTTTAGAAGTTTGAGCATGACCGCCTTATATTCTTGGCTTAGGCGAGCGTAGAGTTGCAAGAAGCTTCTTTCCTCCTCCTCATCCTCATTTGTGCTTCTGCTATCATTTTCATTAGCCACACAACATATGTGGGAATCGAAATGGGAAGACAAACCTTTTGGAGAGGTGGATTCATCGTTTGGTCTCCATCGTTCATTTTCTTCTTCTTCCTTCAAAGAGTTAGTTTCACAAATACCAAAGGAAGTAGAGGCACAAAATGAACTATCATGTTTGGACTCATCAAATTTGCTTTTAATTCTAGTCCAAATATCATGCGCATCATGAATGGATTCATTATAGTTTGATATGAAGGCATGATAATCTTCATTGCTAAGAGAATTACTTAAGATGTCATAAGCTAGGTAGTTTAAGCGAAAACATCTTTGATCCTCCTCGGAAATATTTTTCCTATTATAACTAGAGGGGAAGATACTCTTGTCTATAATTTGTTCTAATTGTGGATCTACGGTTCTAAAAGCATTTATCACCCTAGTAGACCATGAATCATAATTAGAGCAATCGGAAAGTAATATCTCAAGAGTTACCTTCTTGTTCTCCTGGGCCATCTTGTTCTTGTGGGATCTTCTACGAGCCATCACTTCGAGTTGTTAGACTCAAGATGAAGTGCCTAACTCTAATACCAATTGAAAGTCGCCTAGAGGGGGGGTGAATAGGCAAAACCTGAAAATTAAAACTTTATCCCCCAACTAGATTCCTTGATTAGTGGTTAGAACAAGATGCACAATTATTGGAGTATAAAAACTAAGTCCTTTGCTTGTAAAGAGTATTGCTTTCAAATAATGCGGTATTGATAAATCAATGCAACTAGAGGATCTAAGAGAATAAAGCAAGAGGGCTTAGATAAGAAGAGCAATAACACAAGTTCTTTCTTGCACGGTGTTGCTTCACTAAAAGAGAATTTAACTTGAAACAACACCAAATAATGTTTAGCAAAGAATAGTGCAAGAAAACTTAGAGTGAGGGAAAAACAAACAAATCACAAGTAATGAACACAAGAGACACGAGGATTTGTTTTACCGAGGTTCGGCCCTCGAAGGCCTAGTCCCCGTTGAGGAGTCCACTAAGGACGGGTCTCTTTTAACCCTTTCCCTCTCTCCACCGATCACCAAAGACCGGCGAGCTCTTCTTCCTCACAAGGATCACTTAAGACCCCGCAAGGATCACCATACTCTTTGGTGTCTCTTGCTAGCTTTACAAGCCTCCAAAACTTTGGAGGAAGTTCAATGGGAGTCAAAACTCCACGCGCAAATGAACACAAAGATGCAGCACACACTATCTCTCAATGAATCTCACAAGGCACTAGTGCTAAACTCAAATGAGTAGCTCTCTCTTGCTTGCTCTCTCTTTTGTGGCACTTGTGTTGGTTGTAGTGGTCTAAATCTTGTGTATAGGATGGATCAATGAATAGAGGTGATTGGGAGGGCTTGAGTATGTCAACTAGATGACTTGGAATGTTGCTTGGGCTCCCACACCTTGAAGTGGCCGGTTGGGGTGGTATTTATAGCCACCATCCAAATTGTAGCCGTTGCAGAAGTCTACTGGCGATGGGCGCACCGGACAGTCCGGTGCGCCACCGGATAGTGTCCGGTGTGCCGCCATGTCATCCTCCCGTTAGGGCTTGGAGCTGGTCGACCGTTGGAGGCTTTGTCCTCATGCGGCACCGGACAGTCCGGTGCCCCTCTGACCAACTGCTCTAACTTCTACTGCGATCACTATGCTGCACTGTTCACTGTTAGAGTCGACCGTTGCGCGCAGATAGCCGTTGCTCTGCTGGCACACCGGACAGTCTAGTGTTACACCAGACAGTCCGGTGAATTATAGCGGAGCTGCGCCTGGAAAACCCGAAGCTGAAGAGTTTGAGGTCGATCCTCCCTGGTGCACCGGACAGTGCACCAGACACTGTCCGGTGGCACACCGGACAGTCCGGTGCGCCAGGCCAGGGGGCACTTCGGTTTCCTTTGCTCCTTTTTTTTTGAGCCCTTTCTTTTGATTTTGTATTGGTTTGATGTGAACCTTTGGCACCTATAGAACATTTATTCTAGAGCAAACTAGTTAGTCCAATTATTTGTGTTGGACAATTCAACCACCAAAATTATTTAGGAAAAGGTTTGACTATATTTCCCTTTCACACTGTGACATCTACTGACTTCGACGACATCATAAACTTATCGTCGACTAGGTTAAAGTGATTCTTGTAAATAATGATAAATTTCTTGATGTATTTCTTTTAGATGTGTTTAATATAGATTTAGTTTGATCGATTGTATACTTTTATTTGCTACATATAGTTTATCTATTGTTTATGTAGTAATTGGTTTAGGAATTAATTTAATCTTAAAATGTTGAATTATCTAACAAACAATTTCAACCAGCCTAAGGACTTGTACAACCCCTTTCCTCTTAGTGGGTGTTTGGGAGACAGGGTCGAAGGATATCGAGGGGACTAGACTCCCTTACTATTTAAAATAGTAAGTGATTCTAGTTCCATCAATTCATATGATCCCCTTGCTTCCAAACAAACGGTTTAATGATAAGCTTGTGCTCCGGCGCACGTAAGCAAAAAAAACTTGTTATCTATGAAAACAATTAATTTTATATATCAAAATGAATGTTAGACTGTCGCATCCAATATAACATAACCTATATGATATACTCTATAGTCTATAGATACTGTCCATCTATTCATCACAGAAGTCTCTATGGTGCTTCTACGACCGGTATATGAGAGTAGATCTATATAGTTACATCTAGTCACTAGCGTGTGGGATCAATATGAAGTTAGACCCACACATTAGTGACCTATTTACAGTTAGGTCCCGAGACGTAGAATCTGCTCCCGTGTGGTATAGGGACTGTTTGTTTCGGCTTTTTTCTGACGAGCTTTTCTGAGAATCTAGTTGTAGAGAGAATCTGGTTGTGGAGTGAATCTGAGTATCGTGAGGATTATGTATGAAGGGAGATGAAGACGTTTATAGAGTTTAGAATCTAGAAAAGGTCGGATTTCTACTTTCATGACGACTCGACCGATTTTTTGTTCACATGATTTTATATGGTTATCACTGAAGTGATTCGTATAAAAATTATTTAAAAAGCTAGGTGTGTGGTGGACCGGCGAGGACACAAACGCGTCGTTATCACGATGGGGTTGTACTTCCTCGGTGCATTCCTTTGGACGATGGGGCTAGTGGCGTCCAGTGACGGACCCAGGAACTGATGATAGCCTAGGCGAGAATACGGTGTGATCCCCACGCCTGTGCTCGTGCCACGTGCTGCTTGCTTCCGTGTACTGTGCTCGCGCCTTGCCCTCCATTGCAGCCGGCGAGCCAGCCGAGGCCACCGCCTGCGGTGCCTGGGTGGTGAGTCCGCCCCTGGTGGCGTCCAGGCCACACCGTGGATGGAGGCAGATACATGCGCCATGTCCCTAGAATATCTATGTAAAGGTAGGACACAATTTCGTTGCCTTCGAATTTATCTCTAAAAGGCTAGTTTGAAAATTTAAATTCTCTTCAGGATTTCCGAGGATTGAGAGAAAAATAGTGTGGTATTTAAGTTTTGAAACTAGGCCTAAGACTATGTCCAAATCCAACAAAAGACGCTAAAGTCCGCTAAATTCAGCAGACTGAGACATCCTATGTCCCTCCAACAATAACCTGTAGAGCAATATGTAAAATAGCAGTTCGTCCTTAGGCACTCTATCCCTGGCGGTGTAGTGTGCATCCGCTATCAATTTGCTTCCTGCAAAGTGCTACGGTAGTCGTGACCAGTTCATGGATGCACGGTGGCGAAGATGGCTGGACCAAATAATGTCTACAGGCTCATGAATTGGCGTCCACCGGTACCCAGTAACACGCCTAAAGGCCATGAATCGGTGCCCCAAGCCAGAGTTAGGGTTTTTGCAGTTACGTGATTGACAAGAGCGGCGGCGTGGGTGTGGCGTCTGCACGAAGATGGTGCAGCGGGCAGACACGGGCTCCAGCTCCCTCCCTGCGTCGGCGAGTCACTTCGTTGTCCGCTCCCTCAGACCTGTTGACCTCCTCCAAGAGCTGGCAGCGAGCGATGGTGCGACACTACGGTAGGCATGCGCGGCGAAGCGCAGTTGAGCGCACGACAACACGAGCCTAGGACTGCACTGCGCACGCGAGGCAAGGCGAGCTGCGTACCTATGCAGGCTATTTCTTTTGGTGAGTGACATCTTGGATTTACATTTGCTACTCTGCGGCATCGTTGGATGAACGAATGATTACCTTATATTGCTAAAATTTTAAATGTGTTTTCAATTGATCCTGCTTGCTTTTGCGATGCAGCATCAAAGTGAGGAAAGAGAAACTAGGGGACAGATTTGCAAGTATTTAAGATCTCTAGATTTTAGAGCATTATTAAGTTACGAGTGGTATATTTAGTTCTTAAAATTCTATATTTTCTAGTTTATTTTTTTATTATTTATGTAACAATGTAATATTATTCAATTTCAGGAAGTCTTTCTACTATTATTGAAAGCAACCCAAATAATTAAATACTTGATTATTGAGACAAAGATCTATCATTTTCTTAATTAGTTAACCACTTATTTAAGTCAAATTTACGTTAAATTGTAATTGTTGTGCTTAAAAGGAAGTTCATATGTATCATTTTCTATAGATTTGTGCGGTTTAAACTTTTTTTTAGTCGGCATAAATAATTTTTAGGGCTATGTTCGGCTCTACACTTAACGCGAGTTTGGAAACACTGAATACTATTTTGGGAACATTATTTTTTGAGATTTTTATTTTTTTTAAGAGAAATTAGTTTATTTTTTGGAAAAAAAGAAATCCCTTTATAAAATAATGTTCCCAAACTACACTACACGACGGTTCACTTACAGCGACCTACGGTTGGTTGCTAAAACGGCCTTCAGCGACCTACGGTTGGTCGCTAAAAACTTTTAGCGACCCATAAGGATGGTCGCTGTAAGTGCCGTCGCTAAAGGCTTTAGCGACCGACATCTTTTTAGCGACCGACCGTCCGTTGCTAATATTGTATATTTAGCGACCAACTGTGGGTTGCTGTACTATAGATTTAGCAACCAACCGTAAGTCACCATACTATACATTTAGCAACCAATAGAAAGTCGCCCTTTTATCATTGTTATTAATAATAATATACATTTAATTAAGCACCACAAATCACATATTTTTATACACAAATCATAAAGACATACACAGTTAATCAGTATACCACAGTCATAGATTCATCACATAAACACAAAAGCACCACAATTATATATTCACAAAAGCATCACAATTATAATATCATTCACAACTAGATCACTAATGTTTCATATCACTTCAACTATTGTTCAAAAGCCCACAACTATATCACTCTAGCTGCTCTAGAGCTGATTAGTCACAAAAGCACCAAAGCTACACTAATGCTTCAAGCAGTTCAAAAGCCTTCAGACAACCACTCCAGCTTCTTGTATCCTCCTGTTTTAAGGTACTAAGCTTTCTTTGTCCAGAACACCCTAGAAAAAAGTACATCAAATTAGTATATTGTTGCTGCATTTGCAAATAAAAATACAGTTTTGATGCCTTATCTACCTCCACTAGATGGTGTTGCAGCCTTATGCACCAACTTCAGCTGGTGCAATCAAGGTTAATCATCATTAAGTTGCTGGCTCATATAAATCTAAACATAAACAAGATAAGATATAAACAGAAATATACATATGAACTAATAACTCACTAGAAGGAACTTGAATGACTTCTCAGCTTCAACATAAATATAATTTTTAGATGATCCAATGCCACAACTGACTTTATCTGAAGGTTTGACTAATCGATGATTTTTTTGCATCAGACAAATTTGCAGTCTCTCTCATGTTCAATCTGAGGTCAGAATAAGCGCTAGTAGAGCTGAAGTAGGCCAATAAACATCCAAGAAATTTAATAAGATAAACCTTGAGCATACCTCACATTTGACCATCCATATAAATAATTAAATATGGAATCGGATAGCAACCATACAAAGTGCAAAGGAAAAACTATAGAGATATAAACAGCAGGGTGCCAAAGAAGAGAAAGAAAAATGTGAAAACTATGCAACATAGCCAATATATGAAATAAAAGTAAATTATAGGAAGTCCTGTGTAGTTAAAGATCAACTTCAACGAGCTGGGTCAATACACTAGGCAGCAAGTCATATAAACAGACCTAGTCAAGTTTTTTAAGGAAGAGATGGCAGTTGTCATAACTCTTGTTAGTACTATACCTACCACAGATTATTAAATTCTAACAGAAAATTGACAACAGTTTTATTTGGAATACCCAGCTTCAAATGCATCAGATTAATCAATTTGAATGGTATACCAAAAAACACAATTAAGCACATCTGAAACTTTTCAGTCAACTTAGAGAGCTAACAATCTTCAGCAGGTTTTCACATTGAAAAAGAGGTAGCAGACCTTGTTTTGCCATATGGATTGCTAACAAATTTTCTGTGCAGGGTGAGTTTTTGGGTGACCCATAAACTGTAGCTGCCGATGAGAACACTAACTAAAACATTTTAAAACAAAAGGAGATACAACATATCAGTGCCAGAGTCTCGTATGACAAATCGATTTACCAATCAAAAGCATTACTAATCAAACATATCTGGAGCTGTAGCTGCTGTCGTGTGGTCCTGCTGCTCGAAGGAGTACATCGGCGTGGACAGGACTCACTGAGGTTTGCCTTATTGCTTTCCATAGGTCGTGTCAAGAGAAGAGACTCGGGACGGCACGGAATGGCGCGCAGCTAGGGGATCGATCGCTCGCCACGGCAGTTTGATGTGCACACGTGTATATATACAAACGAGCTTGGCCGTGGCCTGTGGTAACTGGAATCGTGTCGTGTCATGCATTATACGGTGCCAGTGACAGTGATGCCAGCGTCACGCTTAAGCTAGCTAGCTCGCTCAGCAGATGGGTCGTCTCGTCTCACCGATACTAGCAACAACAAATTAAGACATTTTTAATTACTAGTTACTTAAGACGATGACGACTGAGGATTCAGGAGTGAGGCCTGAGCATGGAGCTTGATTTAGCATTCGATCGCAGCCGGTACGGTGTCAGTGGTGGTTTTGACTTGGCTTGTGCAGTGATCGACGCACCTTTAACCTTATCTGGTAGCTAGTAGATGTGTGGTTTTGTGGCATATTGTTGTTTCTTTCCGGCCTTACCGATAAGAGCGCGCAGGAACGTTGTTACCTTTAATTATGTACACTAGTGAATGAAGCATCAGCATATACTCCAATTAAAAACTAACACGCTATGCTGGAGCACCAGGAATAGCTCTTGCTGAACCCGGGCTAAGAACACGGCCCGAACGGCCGAACATCTCCCCCATTGCGGGGCGGGGCGAAGCAAAGCAGCAGACGAGAGTTTGGAAAACGGGAGGAACAAGTTACCGGGGACCCGATGGGGAAAAATCCCCGCCAACAGCAAATAAATATATGGTCAGTGAAGAAATCAACTGCACGTACTGCAGATCTGTGCTACACTGCTACTCTGGAATCACTGAATCAGCAGGAACAAGTTACCGGGAGGAAGCCGATCTGTTGTTGCTGGAGGAAGCCGAAGCCGAGCAGCCGAGCAGCACTGCAGCAGCCAGCAGGTGGGCCGTGGGCACGTGGCCGGCTGGCTGCATCGTCCGCGTCACCGCCTGGAAGCAGGCAGCAGCAGGGAGCACCGGCACCGGAGCAGGCAGCGCAGCAGCACACTGCAGCCTGCGGGCGAGCGGCCGTCGACACCGTGGCAGGAAGCGGAAATGGGGAGCACGAGCACTGCAGGGAGCGAAAACGGGGAGCAGCCGTGCAGGGCTGCACGGCGTGGAGGGAGGCACGGAGCCGAGCGCCCGAGCGCGCTGCGTCTGCGTGCCTGCGGCTGCGGGCGGCGGCGGAAGCGGAAAACGGGGCGCGGAGTCGCACGGAAGCAGGAAGCTAGGGTTAGCGACTTAGCGGTGTTCGGGCCGGGCTGAAGGGATTAGGATATTCCACGCGGTATACGCCGAGAGCCCAAGACACTGAATTATGGACCCACCTGTCATATCGGGTCCCTGACGAGTAGCGGGTATGGGCAGCCATAATCCGTACCCGGACCCGCCATCCCCGATCGAGATTGGTTTTTACCCATTTCTTTCCCCGCGAGGAGTAATTTCTCCACATCCCCGTCCCCTAATGGATGAATTCCCCACCGGGGATCAAGGAATGGGCCCCATTGCCATCCCTATTTATGTGGGATTTGAAACGACTTTCAACTCGAATCTAATATCGTATAAGCACAAAGAACACAATTGCATACTATAGTCATGTCCATACATAAACAAACCATGAAATAAACATACAAGCAATATTAAAAAGAAATAAATCACCACACAATTTAGCGATCAATGTTTACTTGTTTTAATTAATTTTTAGTCACTAACATCTACAGGTACGTTCAGGCTATAAGATTTGATAGTGATCCTTGCTCTATAGCGACCCACCGCTAGTCCCCGACGACATCTATAGCGACCAACCAGAAGTTGTTAAATTTCTAGACTTTTAGCGACCAACCGACCGTTGCTACAAAAGGATTTAGCGACTGACCGTCGGTCCCTAACCTTTAGCAACCAACCGTTGGTATCTAATAAGGGTCGCTAAACAGTGGCGGATCCAGGATTGATCCAAGAGGGGGGCTGGCTACTAAGTTAAAATTATAACAAAAAATTTAAACCAAACAAAAAATATAATTGATGTTTAATATTACATAAGAAGCAAGATATAATTTAAACATTCAAGAAATATATAGATTACTATCAAATAAATAATCAAATTCAAATCAAAACTTCAAATCAAGCTTCAAATCATAAACCCCTGGTCAGCAGTCGGGCCTCGGCGAGTCGGTGGTGTTCCGGGTCCGGGCGCTGGCGGGACGAGCGTCGGCTGCGGCAGTGGCGTGCCGGCGTGCCGCGGGCGCGGTGGGCGGTGGCCGGTGGCCCGGTGCTGCGGTGCTGCTCGCCTGCGCCTGCGCGGTGCAGTGGCCGGTGGGCGCAGCGCGGGGCGCCTGCGCGGCTACGCCTGGACGGTGGCGCGCGCAGTGCCGGGCCGGCATGCCGCGGGCGCGGTGGCCGGTGCCGTGCCGCGGTGCGTGCGCGGTGCGCGCCTGCGCGGTGTTGGCGGGCGGCGGCTGCTTAGGTTAGAAGCGGAGCGGGGATGGCGGCTGAGCAGTGAGCACACGCACGATCACACGAAAGCAGCAGATGGCGGCTGGGCCTATTCTCTACTCTTACTCGCGTTACTGGGCCGCGACCGGGGCTGCAGCCCAGGCAGCCCCGGTCGTGAATCCGCCCCTGTCGCTAAAGATCAACCGTCGTGTAGTGCTAGTACTAAGAGATTTCTATTTTCTTAAAAAAATAAACTAATTTTCTTTTAAAAAATAATTTTTTTAAAAAATGACGTTTCCAAGCCAGAACCTCGCTCCGCCACTGGCGCCATCCACCTGACCACCTCCCTTCTGCGTGGTTGGCCCCGTCCAGCACGCACACAAAGAGCGGCCCGCGGCGGCGCACACCAGGTGAGCAAGGCGACATGCCGACATAGCCATCGAGACCGAGCTCGGTCGCCGTGGCGGTGCGGGGACCTCGACCGCGCCATACCCATCCCCGCTGCGTTCGCCCATTTGTTTGGTTCCGCACAGCGCGCGCATGGCTTGGAAAAAAGTGATATTTGCTAACGAACGCGGTTCTAAAACATATGTATTAATATAAATGCAAAAAATCAATTTGTAATATGTCAATCATTTCTAATTTAGTCGAACGCGTATGGCTTGGTGAAAATATGGAGGATGACATACAGATGACCGAATTTAAATGATGAGCTTGTTCGCTGCGGCTTTAATCCGGCTGCGGCTGCGGCTTCTACAGTATTTTTCTCTCTATGGATTGCAGCTGCAGCAGTCCAAACGGCTTTAATCCAGCCGCAGCGAACAAGCCCGATGTTGCTCAAGATGAATAAGATAGAACGTAATTTTTAAGAGAATAAAGGACAAATAATATTCTACATTGCGGTAGATAGTAGGTTTGCCACGAAAATTCTGACACCTTTCCATACTGTTTTAATTTCCATGCTTTATTTAACTTTTATGCCTAGTGTAATTTTTTATTGATCTAGTAAAATTAATTTGACGTTATAAACATCGATGCCTTTTTCTTACAAATTAAGTCAAACATAGGTTGAGCCGTCGAGATGCTCTAGATGTTGATTTATTTTAGGATCAAATACATGCTGATTAATTGGTTGTGCCTAGTTTAAGGACGTGTTTGATATGGGTCTAAACTTTAAGAAGGAGCTGCCAAGAGCCAAACACCCTAACTTTAGAATTGCAAACTCCATGATTTTTAGAGTACCTTTTTGGTTGCTCCAAAAACTCTAAAAAAAGCAAGCTAGACGTAGAGTTATTTATCCACCACTATCATTAGTGGGTTATGAGAAACCATTTAAATCTAGAGCAAAGCTGCTCCCCCAAGACCCCACCACTATCATTAGTGGGTTATAAAAAACCATTTAAATCTAGAGCAAAGCAGATCCCCTAAGACCCACCCTGTAGTGAAGCAAAGCCATGCCAAACACGCCCTAACATGCTAACAACTCTAGTCTAAGGTGGAAGACCACTCTGAAATTACTCTCAGGACAACTCTATAATTTATATTTTGAATATGAATCTGTACTACTTCTTAAGTATGTAACGTAGGCGTCCACAGCCGTCCGTGGCGCACGTTCTGCCTCCCATGCTCACAGCCGCGCTATCCTCGCCTACGTGCCCCGTGCCTCGCTCCCCGCCAGCTGCCGCCGCTTCGCCTCGCTCCTCGCGTCCCAGGCATTCCTGCAGCTCCGCCGCGCGAGCGGCCGCCTCCGCCCATGCCTCCTCACTGTCTCCTCCTCCTCCGCCGCTAGCTCTCCTCGCCCCCACACTCCTCTCTCCCCAGAATCCCGTCCGCGAATCCTTCGCCCAGATCTGCAATCCATGGATTCTCCGCAATCCATGGAGTCTCCTCGCCCCAGCCTCTCCAACCACGTCCGCTTCCTACACCCAAATCGACGCAATCCCTGCTCTCACCTCGCCCCTGCCTCTCCAACCGCGTCCGCGTCGCGCTCTCCATGGATTCCGCTTCCTCGGCATAGATCAACGCAATCCATGGAGTCTCCCCACATGTGCCCGACCCCTCCCTGCGCCCGGACGCGCGTCCCCGCCTACGTGTGGCTCTGTTCCTAGATCGCACCATGCCCACGGGGAGGCGGATCAGACCTACACCGAGCCACCTTGCCCCCACCCCCATCCGAGATCCTCCCCCCGACCATGTCGGTTTCCATTGCAGGAGGAGCTCTTCGCCCGCGCCTGCGCCCGCTTCTTCACCGGCGACTCAGCGAATTCGAAGATGGCGCTGCCCCTGTTTCTGCTTCTGTCACTCTGCCGAAAAGCCACCGCCCGCGTCCATGGACCCCCTCCCCCCGTTGTCGTCTGTCATCGAGAATAGAAGCCATCCACTGCACCAGGAATGGGAGCCCGAGGCTATAACCCAGACTCCTCGCCCTCGTACCTCACCGCTAGCGAAGAGCGTTGAAAGGGAAATAGGTTCAAACCTTTTCCTATATGAATTTTGGTGGTTGAATTGCCCAACACAAATTATTGGACTAACTAGTTTGCTCTAGATTATGAGTTCTACAGGTGCCAAAGGTTCAATACAAACCAATATAAAGTCCAAGAAAGGGTTCAAATAAAAAGAGCAAATGACAACCGAAGTGTGCCCTGGTCTGGTGCACCGGACAGTGTCCGGTGCACCAGGGAGGATCAACTCAAACTTGCCAGCTTCGGGAATTTTGGGAAGCCGCTCCACTATAATTCACCGGACTGTCCGGTGTATCACCGGACTGTCCGGTGTGCCAGTGGAGCAACGGCTACTTCGCGCCAACGGTCGTCTGCAAAGGAACAGTGAAAGTGAACAGTGCGCGCCTACGCACGCAGAAGTTAGAGCAGGCGCCAGAAGGCACACCGGACAGTGAACAGGACCTATCCGGTGCACCACCGGACTGTCCGGTGGCCCCACTTGTCAGAGCTCCAACGGTCGAACCCTAACGGTTGGGTAACGTGGCTGGCGCACCGGACAGTGTCCGGTGGCGCATTAGACTGTCCGGGGCGCCATTGAGAGCACCTAGAGGGGGGGTGAATAGGTGATCCTGTGAAACTTAAAACTTAAGCCACAAAACTTGGTTAATCGTTAGCACAATAATTGCCAAGTGGCTAGAGAGGAATCTCAACAAAACACAATAACCAACAAGATCAATCACAGAGATGGCACGGTGGTTATCCCGTGGTTCGGCCAAGACCAACGCTTTCCTACTCCACGTTGTGGCGTCCCAACGGACGAGGGTTGCAATCAACCCCTCTCAAGCGGTCCAAAGACCCACTTGAATACCACGGTGTTTTGCTTACTTTTTCTCAATCCCGTTTGCGAGGAATCTCCACAACTTGGAGCCTCTCGCCCTTACACTTGAAATTCACAAGAAGCACGGAGCAAGGGAGGGATTAGCAACGCACTCAAGACAAGAAATCACAGCAACACCACGCACACAAGTCGCAACGAGAGCTCACAACACAACTCAATGAGTTCACCACTCAACTAGAGCTCTAATCACTATCGCAAAGAATCAAAGGCGCGGAATCGATGTCTTGGTGCTTAGGAATGCTTAGGAGATGCTTGATGTACTCCTCCATGCGCCTAGGGGTCCCTTTTATAGCCCCAAGGCAGCTAGGAGCCGTTGAGAGCAATCTAGGAAGGCTGATCTTGCCTTCTGTCGACTGGCGCACCGAACAGTCCGGTGCACACCGGACACTGTCCGGTGCCCGATTTCCTTCCATAAATGGCATAGTCGACCGTTGGCAGCCAGAGAGTCGTTGGCGCATCGGACAGACCGGTGCCCCCTTCTAGCCGTTGGCTCGGCCACGTGTCCCGCGCAGATCGCGCGGCCGACCGTTGGCCCTGCCGACCGTTGGCTCACCGGACAGTCCGGTGCACACCGGACAGTCCGATGAATTATAGTCGTACGTCGACGATGAATTCCCGAGAGCGACGAGTTCGCCTGTGAACGGCCCACCGGACAGTCCGGTGCACCACCGGACAGTCCGGTGAATTATAGCCGTACACCGCCGTCGAAGTCCCGAGAGCAGCCTTTTCCCTCGAGCCAGCCTGGCGCACCGGACACTGTCCGGTGCACCTAGACTGAGCAGACTTTGGCTGCTCGAGCCATCTCTTCTCCAACTCGATTTTTTCTGTTTCCAGCACTTAGACACAATACATTAGTCCATAAAACAATGTACTAAGTCTGAGAAACATACCTTTATCCTTGATATGTACTTTGTCCACCTTTTTACAATTAGGCACTTGTGTTGGACACTAAATCACCAAAATACTTAGAAATGGCCCAAGGGCACATTTCCCTTTCAATCTCCCCCTTTTTGGTGATTTATGCCAACACAACATAAAGCAAGTAGAACAAGTACAAAATCACTTCAAATAAGAACTCAAATTGTTTTGATTCAAATTGACATATATGGATCACTCTATGCCACCACTTGGTTTGTTTTTGCAAATCAAACTCAAATTTCTATCCTAAGTCAAACACACATGTTTAGACAAAAAGAGAGTCATTCCAAGAGAAATTGATTCAAGATTTCAAAAACTCCCCCTTTTCCCATATAATCAATACTTCTCCCCACAAGAAGCCAACAAGAGAGACAACAAAAGAGTTTTGACAAACCAAAAGCTCTATTCTACTATTTTCAAAATCTCTCAAGTGGTAGCTGATCCATTTATCGCTTTGGCCTTTATTTTCTCCCCCTTTGGCATCAAGCACCAAAACGGGATCAATCTTGGCTCCTTAACCCCATTGCCTCACCAAAATCTTCAAATAAGAACACATAGGCAATAAGAGTATAAAGATGAACTTGGAAAAGTTACTCTTTTCATCGGAGTGCAGTGGAAGTCTTGCATGGTCCAAGTCCACCTTTTCCCTTTCAATCCTCCTTTGAGACTAAAACAACCAAACTCAAGTACATGGTTAGTCTCAAAGGGTCAAGTTGTAGCACAACTCCCCCTAAATATGTGCATCACTTGCAAAAAGGACTTGTGAGGTCCAGTGAGTGTTTGTACAACTTGAGCACCACAATAAGCAACAAAATGCAGAATGAACATGATCAAAGGCATAAACACATGTATGCTATAATTCAATCCAAGTTCCGCGAATCTAAGATATTGAGCTCACTACGCAGCCTGCAAAAGGTCTTCTCATCTAGAGGCTTGGTAAAGATATCGGCTAGCTGGTTCTCGGTGCTAACATGAAACACTTCGATATCCCCCTTTTGCTGGTGGTCTCTCAAAAAGTGATGCCGGATGTCAATGTGCTTTGTGCGGCTGTGCTCAACAGGATTTTCCGCTATTCGGATAGCACTCTCATTATCACATAGGAGTGGGACTTTGCTCAGATTGTAGCCAAAGTCCCGGAGGGTTTGCCTCATCCAAAGTAGTTGCGCGCAACACTGTCCTGCGGCAACGTACTCAGCCTCAGCGGTGGATAGGGCAACGGAGGTTTGTTTCTTAGAGTTCCATGACACCAGGGACCTTCCTAAGAATTGGCACGTCCCCGATGTACTCTTCCTATCGACCTTACATCCAGCATAGTCGGAATCTGAGTACCCAATCAAGTCAAAGTTAGACCCCTTTGGATACCAGATCCCGAAGCAAGGTGTAGCGACTAAATATCGAAGAATTCGCTTCACAGCCACTAAGTGACACTCCTTAGGATCGGATTGAAATCTAGCACACATGCATACGCTAAGCATAATATCCGGTCTACTAGCACATAAATAAAGCAAAGAACCTGTCATGGACCGGTATGCTTTTTGATCAACGGACTTACCACCTTTGTTGAGGTCGGTGTGTCCGTCGGTTCCCATCGGCGTCTTTGCGGGCTTGGCGTCCTTCATCCCAAACCTCTTTAGCAAATCTTGTGTGTACTTCGTTTGGGAGATAAAGGTGCCGTCCTTGAGTTGCTTCACTTGGAACCCAAGGAAGTAGTTCAACTCGCACATCATCGACATCTCGAATTTCTGCGTCATCACCCTGCTAAACTCTTCACAAGACTTTTGGTTAGTAGAACCAAATATTATGTCATCGACATAAATTTGGCACACAAAAAGATCACCATCGCAAGTCTTAGTGAAAAGAGTTGGATCGGCTTTCCCAACCTTGAAAGCATTAGCAATTAAAAAGTCTCTAAGGCATTCATACCATGCTCTTGGGGCTTGCTTAAGTCCATAGAGCGCCTTAGAGAGCTTACACACGTGGTCGGGGTACCGTTCATCCTCGAAGCCAGGGGGTTGCTCCACGTACACCTCCTCTTTGATCGGCCTGTTGAGGAAAGCGCTCTTCACATCCATTTGGTACAACCTGAAAGAATGGTGAGCGGCATATGCTAGCAAGATGCGAATTGATTCTAGCCTAGCCACAGGAGCAAAAGTCTCCTCAAAGTCCAAACCTGCGACTTGGGCATAACCTTTTGCCACAAGCCGAGCCTTGTTCCTTGTCACCACCCCGTGCTCGTCCTGTTTGTTGCAGAACACCCACTTGGTTCCCACAACATTTTGCTTGGGACGAGGCACCAGTGTCCAAACTTCATTGCGCTTGAAATTGTTGAGTTCCTCCTGCATGGCCAACACCCAGTCCGGATCTAGCAAGGCCTCTTCTACCCTGAAAGGCTCAATAGAAGAGACAAAGGAGTAATGCTCACAAAAATTAACTAATCTTGAACGAGTAGTTACTCCCTTGCTAATATCACCCAAGATTTGGTCGACGGGATGATCCCTTTGGATCGTCACTCGAACTTGGGTTGGAGGTGCCTGAGGTGCTTCTTCCTCTTCAATTTGAACATCCTGTGCTCCCCCTTGATCATGCGCCTCCACTTGAGGTACCTGTTCGTCATCTTGAGTTGGGGGATGCACCATAGTTGAGGAAGACGGTTGATCTTGCTCCACTTGTTCCTGAGGCCGTACATCTCCAATCGCCATGGTGCGTATCGCGGCCGTTGGAACGTCTTATTCATCTACATCATCAAGATCAACAACTTGCTCTCTTGGAGAGCCATTAGTCTCATCAAATACAACGTCGCTAGAGACTTCAACCAAACCCGATGATTTGTTGAAGACCCTATATGCCTTTGTATTCGAATCATAACCTAATAAAAACCCTTCTACAGCTTTGGGAGCAAATTTGGAATTCCTACCCTTCTTCACTAGAATGTAGCATTTACTCCCAAATACACGAAAGTACGATACATTGGGTTTATTACCAGTTAGAAGCTCATATGAGGTCTTCTTGAGGAGGCGGTGAAGGTAGACCCTGTTGATGGCGTGGCAAGCCGTGTTCACGGCTTTCGACCAAAAGCACTCGAGGGTCTTGAACTCTCCAAGCATAGTCCTTGCCATATCAATGAGCGTCCTGTTCTTCCTCTCTACCACACCATTTTGCTAAGGTGTGTAGGGAGCGGAGAACTCGTGCTTGATCCCCTCCTCCTCAAGGAACTCCTCCACTTGAAGATTCTTGAATTCGGACCCGTTGTCGCTCCTTATCTTCTTCACCTTGAGCTCAAACTCATTTTGAGCTCTCCTTAGGAAGCGCTTGAGGGTCCCTTGGGTTTCAGACTTATCCTGCAAAAAGAACACCCAAGTGAAGCGGGAAAAGTCATCAACAATAACTAGACCATACTTACTGTTGGGGTCGTGCTTCGGTGCGCCGAAGGTCCCACGCGAAGAAGCAACTTCGGCTGAAGTCGTCTCCAAAAGATGGCCGAAGGTTCCTTTTTATGGAGCTTCGGCGTTACAAACCGACATAGAAATAGAATGACCTTTTTATCCATAAGAGGTCTGAGTCAATGTTGTAAACTTTTGTAAGGGGCATAATTGTAATTTGTCACAGGCTGCGACCTGTGCCTATAAATAGATGAACAGTACCTCTGTACTGTTCACGCGAACCTGTCATTTGCCTTCGCACCACGCTTGTACTCTTGCCTTCCTCAGGACCGAAGGTACATTTGTAATTTGGAGTCATTTGTATTCATTCATATTAGTAAAAATAGAAATGATTCTATATTAGCATTTGAATGTCTATTCTATACCTCATGATTCATATGAATGCTTCGTCCCTCGTTAGTATGTTTACGAAGGTGCGTCCTTCGTAACCTTCGTCCGCAGTTCCTTATATCCCGAAGGGATATAATGTAATGGAGGACGAAGGACCTTAATATTTAACATTTTCTGTGTTGCCTTGTTCTTAACTCTTAGCATTTGAGAACAAGCCCCCAACATTGGCGCCCACCTCCGGTGAACTCACTTCCACTTTCCTGAGCTGATGGCTTCGTTCAACAACCAAGCGGGAGCTGCTTCGGCTTCGAAGCTGGTGCTCCCGATAACAGGCGGTTCTTGCTCAGAGCCGGCTAACAAGAAGCAGAAGAAGGAGGCTCAGAGAAGGGTGCAGCATGTTGGCGTGCAGGGACCCTTCATCAAGTCAAAATGGTCCCATATTCCAATTACCTTCTCTCAGGAAGACCTTCAGCTTAAGGATTATCCTCACAATGATGCCATGGTTATCTCTTGCGTGATCAAAGGATTTCTGGTCCACAATGTCCTAGTTGATACAGGCAGTGCAGCTGACATTATATTTGCTAAAGCCTTCAGACAAATGCAAGAGCCCGAAGATAAGATTCATGATGCTACGCACCCTCTTTGTGGCTTCGGAGGGCGACAGATTGTAGCACTTGGGAAGATTACCATGCCGGTAACCTTCGGATTTGTTAACAACACAAGGACTGAGCAAATTGTGTTTGATATTGTTGACATGGAGTATCCTTACAATGCTATCATTGGTCGCGGAACTCTTAATGCCTTCGAAGCAATTCTTCACCCAGCTTATCTCTGCATGAAGATACCTTCGGACCAAGGACCTATTGCTATTCATGGAAGCCAGGAAGCTGCTAGAAGGGCCGAAGGAAGCTGGACTGACTCCAAGGCAATCCATAATATAGATGGAGCTGAAGCTTGTGAACAGTACAAATTCAGGAGGGAGAAGGCAGCTTCAGCGGATCAGCCGAAGCCTATGTTATTGTGTGAAGATGTAGCAGAGCAGAAGGTGTTGTTGGGCTCGCAATTATCTGAAGACCAGGAGAAAACCTTGATAAGGTTTTTATTCAACAACAAAGATGTCTTTGCATGGTCAGCTAATGATCTCTGTGGAGTAAATCGGGATGTTATTGAACACTCGCTCAATGTTGACCCATCCTTCAGACCCCGAAAGCAGAGGCTTCGGAAAATGTCTGATGACAAGGCCGAAGGGGCTCGCAATGAAGTGAAAAGACTCCTCAGTGCAGGAGTTATCAGAGAAGTGAAGTATCCAGAGTGGTTAGCTAATACTGTTATGGTGAAGAAGGCCAATGGCAAGTGGAGAATGTGTATTGATTTCACAGATCTCAATAAGGCTTGTCCGAAGGATGAATTCCCGCTGCCAAGGATAGACTCTTTAGTTGATGCAGCAGCTTCTTCAGAGCTCATGAGTCTCCTAGACTGCTACTCAGGCTATCATCAAATCTGGATGAAGAAGGAAGATGAGCCGAAGACTAGCTTTATAACTCCAAGTGGTACATATTGCTATCTTCGGATGCCTGAGGGGCTCAAGAATGCTGGAGGGAGTTTCAGCAGAATGACTGCGAAGGTTCTCCAATCTCAGATAGGCAGAAATGTGTTGACTTATGTCGATGACATCATTGTAAAAAGCACGAAGCAAGAAAATCATATTGCTGATCTGCAGGAGACCTTCGCCAGCTTCAGACAAGCTGGTCTGAAGCTGAATCCAGAAAAATGTGTCTTCGGAGTGAAGAAGGGCAAATTTCTTGGATGCTTGGTTTCAACAAAGGGAATCGAAGCTAATCCAAATAAAATCGAAGCTATACTTCGAATGGAGCCACCAACCACAAGAAAGGGGGCCCAAAGATTGACAGGAAGGCTGGCATCTCTCAACAGATTTATATCCAGATCAGCAGAAAGAAACTTACCATTCTTCGAGGTGCTGAAGTCAGCTGAAGTCTTTCAATGGGGCCCAAGTCAACAAAAAGCCTTCGAAGAGCTGAAGCAATACTTAATAGATCTCACAACATTAACTCCACCAACGCCAGGGGCTCCTCTGTTGTTGTATGTGGCAGCTTCGCACTCAGCAGTAAGTGCGGCACTTGTCCAGGAGAAGTTTGATGGACAGGTCAAGAAGCAAGTCCCAGTATATTTTGTATCTGAGGTCCTCAGTGTCTCAAAGAAAAATTATACAGAGCTGGAGAAGGTGTTGTATGCCGTTTTAATGGCATCCAGAAAGCTTCGGCATTATTTTCAGGCATACAATATTATTGTTCCTTCTTCGCAGCCGTTGAAGGATATCATGAGAAATAGAGAAGCTGCTGGCCGGATTGGAAAATGGGCTGCGGAGCTCAATGAATTTTACATTGATTATGTGCACAGATCCTCAATTCAGTCTCAAGCATTGGCAGATTTCATTGCCGACTGGACGCCAGGGGCTCAGGACGAAGAAGCGAATAAAGATGCCGAAGCATGGACAGTGTTTTGTGATGGCTCTTGGGGAACCTTCGGAGCAGGTGCAGCTGCTGTTTTGGTCTCACCGTCCAAGGTTAAAACTTGCTATGCAGCAAGACTTGACTTCAGTTGCACAAATAATATCGCTGAGTACGAAGCTTTGCTCCTGGGTCTTCGGAAACTAAAGGCAATGGGGATCAGAAGGGCGATTCTTAAAACTGATTCTCAGGTTGTTTCGGGTCATATTGACAAAAGTTGCAAGGCTAAAGACCCGAAGCTTGAAAAATACCTAGACACGGTCCGAAGGATCGAAGCTTCCTTCGAAGGATTTTCTGTTAAGAATATCCCTCGAGGACAGAATGAGCATGCTGATTTGTTAGCCAAGTCTGCAGCACAGGGGCTCCCGCTACCTTCGGATGTGTTCTTCGAAACAATAAAGGCACCTTCAGTGGAGCTACTTGAAAGAGCAGTCCTCAACATTTCTCCTGTTTACAGTGAAGATTGGAGAACTGAAATAATCTCTTACCTTCAGGGTAATTTTCTATCAGATGACGAAGCTTATAATAAAAAGATAGAGGCAAGAGCTCGTCCCTATGTCGTGATAGAAGGGGAGCTATACAAGCATGGAGTTTGTGCCCCGCTGCTCAAGTGCTTGTCCAGGGCCGAAGGTATAGAGTTGATGAAGGAGATACATGCAGGCCTGTGCGGATCCCACATCGGATCCAGGCCGTTACTTGGAAAAGTGTTCCGCCAAGGATTTTATTGGCCGAAGGCAGCTTCGGACGCAGCGGAGTTAGTTCAAAAGTGCGAAGGTTGTCAAAAATGTGCAAGAGATCAAAAGCAACCTTCGTCTTTGACACAGCTGATACAACCCATCTGGCCATTGCAAAGGTGGGGCCTCGACTTGCTGGGTCCATTACCACCGGCTCAAGGCAATCTGAAATATGTTATAGTGGCTGTGGAGTATTTTTCCAAGTGGATTGAGGCGAAGCCATTAGCCACAATAACTTCGGCCACTGTCCAAAAATTTTTCTGGCAGAACATTGTCTGTCGCTTCGGAGTACCGAAGGCCATCACTGTAGATAATGGAACACAGTTCGACTCCGAAGATTTCAGAAATTTCTGTGATCAAATTGGAACGAAGATCCATTTTGCATCAGTCAGGCATCCGGAGTCGAATGGGCTTGTTGAAAGGGCCAATGGCATCATAATGACAGGAATAATGAAGCTAATCTTTAATCAACCAAGGGGAAAATGGCCAGATCAGTTGACCAAAGTGGTGTGGAGCCATAACACAACAACATCAAGATCTACAGGCTTTACCCCATTCAAGTTGTTATTTGGTGACGAAGCAATAACTCCAGAAGAAGCTAAAGCTGGATCAATAAGAGTGGTAGCTTCGGCAGAACCAAGTGCCGAAGATACTTGTCTTGTGGAAAAGGATGCCTTAGAAGGGATCAGGCTTCAGGCCGTGGAGAATATCAATAAATACCAGGCTGAAACAGTAAAATGGCGAGATAGAAAGGTCCGGCTAAAAAATATTGAGCCAGGGCATTTGGTGCTTCGGAGAGTGGCCAACCCAGATACAGTGGGCAAGTTACAATTAAAATGGGAAGGGCCTTTCTTAGTAGCATCTTCGTCAAGGCCTGGTTCGTACAGGCTGAAGGACATGGATGGCAATGAAATTCCAAGATCTTGGAATGCGGATGAGCTTCGGCGGTTTTATGTATAACTCGATGTAATTTTGTATGTTTTTTCTTTTCTTTTTCATGGCACCCTTTTCCTTTCTAAAGGGGGAGAAAGGTTTTTAATGAGGCCATCATATGTAATTTTCCTTTTTAGTTTTATAAGAGCAAAATCCCCCAAAGAATGTAAATGTAAAAGCTGAGAGCGCACCATCGAGTGCCGAAACTGAAAAAGAGAAAAAGCTCCGAAGACGTCCCTAAGGGGATGCAGAGCTCACAGCGAAAAGTCAACGCTGGTTCCGCCGAAAGTAAAAGGCGAAGAAGCTCCAAAGACGTTCCTAAGGGAATGCAGAGCTTATACCGTCTAAGTAAAAGGCGAAGAAGCTCCAAAGACGTCCCTAAGGGGATGCAGAGCTTACAGCGAAAAGTCAACGCTGATACTGCCTAAATAAAAGGCGAAGAGGCTCCAAAGTCGTTCCTAAGGGAATGCAGAGCTAATGTGTGGTTATTTCTAAGGAAGTAATGGCTGACAATGTGGCTTCGGACATATGCTTCGGACATTCATTCGCGCATTACATTACATCATAACATTTGCATGCATAAGCATTCATTCATAGCATTTGTGAACCAAAGTGGTTGCTTCGGCAGAAGGGAGAATTGGTTTTTTTATGAATCGTTGTGTAAAAGAAAAGTTTCGGAGAAGTGGTTTTTTATGATTCGATTGCTTTGTTGTATACAAAAAAGAAAAGCTTCGTTGCTCGGCAAAAAGAAGAATTGCTTTTATGCTTCGTTGTGTACGAAAAGAAGGGAAGGTGTTTTTTCGCCTTCGGCTCAAAAAACTGATTTCGTCCACATCAAAGCGCATCAACCGAAGGGTAAGAATATATTACAAGGTATGTACAAAGTTCCTTGAGAACAATCTAATTGTATTTACAAGAGTTGTTACAAAATTATCCTGAGTTTTTCTATAGTATACTTCTACTGATCTTCATTAAGCTTCAGCTTCAGCGACAGCTTCGGCGACATATCTTAGGCATCATCTTCACCTTCATCATCCTATATAAATCAAGGAATCGTGAGTAAAAATCAAGTGCAAAGGAAAAGGTAAGTACGAAGTATCATTTCTTACTGGTTCAAGATGACTTCGGGCTTCGTCTCCAGCCTTCTCCCGCCCGCCTTTTGTCCATATCATTTTTACAAACCTATTTGAGATGCTTCGGGCGAGGTCAGGTATATCATCCAGGATTGATGGAGATAGGGTGAAGTTGGGCCTGTTGACTATTTTTCCATGTTCGCAGCCGGCCTTCAGGAATGCAGCAGCGGTACCCCGAGAAGCTACCCAGGCACAGAAGTCGCCGTGCCCGGCTATAACTTCGTCAAGTTCTTCAATTTCGGCTTCAATATGATCGAAGGCCTGTGGTAAATTTTCCGCTGTGGGGCTAAATTTCCCGCTGCTGGCTCCAACAGAGTAAAATATCTTTTTTAATCGACCAATACAATTGTTGCTAAATTTTAAGCATTTGTCTTGAAGGCTTGCTAAAGATTTCTTCAACTCTGAGCTGGTCTGGACTTCGGCTTCAAGCTTCGAATTAAGCTCTAGCTTCTCCTGATCGAATTGTTTTGATTGACTGATAAGCTTCGAGTTCAACTCTGCTACTTTAGCCTCAGTCTCAGCCAGCAAGCCTTCGGTCGATTGCAGCTCGAAGTCTTTCTTTTCAATAATGGCAGATTGTTCTTTTATCTTGTTTTCTAAGTTTTCAATTATAGCTTCGTGTTTTCTGTCTTCCAGATCTTGCTGCATCTTCAGAGCTTTGCTCAGTAGCATGCTCTGCACAGAAAAATTTACGTTGGTAACATTTTCATTATTAACAGCAATAAAAACCAGAGAAAAGGTTGTTTACCTTGAAGTTGGAGTAAAACAAGCTGCCGACGATGTATTGTCGTCGGTAGCGGCTGATGTCTGTCTCTAGCTTCGGAAAACCGATACTCTTTGATAGAGTACCGATTACCTTAGCTCCAGTCTGGTCTCGAATGCAGCCCAATTTTTCGTCGTCAATGCCTCCAAATAGAAGGGCTCCTGGCTTGTAGCCACAAGATTTGGCATAGTCCTTGAGCTCTTCTATTTCGTCCTTCGTCAGTTTTTGCCCAACTAAATTCTGGAAAGAGTAGGCTTCGTCGTCCGAAGTGTCTTCGGCTATTTCTTTTCCTTTCTCAGGCACTGTGGCCATGGTTTTTTCAGTAGTAGCACCAGCTTCTTCTGCAGCTATATCTTCCAAAATCTTGTTAATGTCCTCAATGGTAGTTTCCAAGTTTGTATCTTCGGCTGTAGCGGCTTCGGTAGCCGCGATCTCCGAAGGTGCGCCTTCGACGATTGTTGTGCCTTCAGCAGCTGCCGTTTTCTGAATTGACGCCCTAGGCGGCGTCTTGTCGATAACTTCAGTTACCGCAACAATTCTTTGCCGCTTGGGTTTGCTTATCTTCGTTTGATCCGGCTCGTCCACCTTTTGAAAAAGCTTCGTCAGTTGCAGCCCTAATGGACTTAGCTTCGTGGGCATGGGTTCAGTCATTACCTTTAAAATTTCCTCCACGTCGCTGGCAGAAGGCGGTGTGGGGGTCCCCTCTTCTTCGGGTGATTTGCGCTTCGGAGTGGATATTTTTCTTTTCTTGGAAATTTTCTTCTCCTTTGCTGGTCTTTCTTCATCTTTGATCAGAGTTTCGGCCATTCTTTTTCTTTTGTGGCCCTCGGCACCCTTGTTCAACTGTTCATAGTCTGGGTACTCGAAGCCCAGGGCATCAAGCACTCGGTTCAGCCTTCGCTTCGGTCGGGCGCCGAAGGCCGCTGTCATTAGTTGATCCTCTTTTTTGGAGTAATTCCCCAAGATTTCGTTACACATCACCTCAACTGTGTCTAGCCATTCTTTGCAGGGTTTTTTAAAGTACTTCTTAAACTTGAAGTGGTAGGGCAGCCGGACAAGCTCCCCCTTCTTCTTCTCTCCCTCCAGCTTCGGCATTTCCCACTCTTTTAGAGTAGGGAAAACTCTGAATGCCAAAAATTCCTGAACTAGATCCCTGGTGCCAATATGTTCTGAAATAATTTCAAATTCACCCAGAGCAGCCCAGGTAGGACCTTTTAGATCGCCGATGCGGCAACGTGGCCTCGTCTCTCCGAAGATTAACTCCAGAGGGCTTTGTACCAATTTTTCTCTGTCTTCGTCAACTTTTACATAAAACCACTCAGATTTCCAGCCTGCTGGCCATTTGCTTCGGTAGCTGATGACAGGACACTTTGTTGTTTTCCGGTAGGCGAAATTATAGCAACCGAAATTATCATGTAGCCCATCTTTTCTGGCCTTTGTTTGGTAATGTAATTCGTGAACTCGGCAGAAGCTGTCGGCAAACGGTTCCACAGCTTGGCTTCGGAGGGCCCAGATATAGACATTGAGCCTAACGATGGCGTTAGGAGTCAATTGATGAAAGTAGATACCAAACCTCCTCAGTATCTCCGCAATAATATTGTGAAGAGGGAATCTCAGCCCAGCCTTTAAAAAGCTCTTGAAGATAACAATTTCATCCTTCCCTGGCTTCGGGGTGGTTTCTTCTCCCCCGAAGCGGAGTAGCTTCTTCTGATCTTCATTGAAGTAACCTGCTTTCACCATCTTCGAAAGATCAGCTTTTGAAACAGTTGATTTCCCAAAATCAAGGTGACTGGGTTTGCTGGGCATGGCAATGTGGTAGTCATCTTCGGGGTCAGTCCCTTCAATGTTTTCTTCTTCTCCTTCGGTTATTGTCGGGTTTGCTTCAGCAGCAGGCATTTCTTCCGCAGTCACTAGACCGGAGCGCTGCATCGCTTCGGAGATGGGCACAGTGTCCGAACCTTCGGCTTCGTCCCCCTCACGTACAACTTTGGCAGTAGATCGCACTCGCGCCATTTGATTCTGAGTTTGGGGAAGTCAGAAACTTTTTTCTTTTTTCTTTTCTCCGAAGCTCTCCTTTCTGACGAAGCAGACGTCGAGACGGACTTTCGTTCGATTCTAAGAATCAAGCTTCGGCTATGGTAGAAAATTTTGGCAGCAAAACAGTGCAAATAGCAATGAATGCTGTGGTAACTTCACACCAACCCGTTTGTTTATATAGTGCTGCAGGTAAGAAGGCGAAGCGGCAGGATTTTTACACCAGACGGGCGATCACTTGTACTCGCTGTGCAGTGGACCGCAAAGATCAAACAGTAACTCTGCAAGGTGGGCCTGGCACGCGCTCGGAAGCCGGATCGTTTCTCCGCAACGAGCTCAGGGAAGGTGTTTTTTGGACCTTCGGCTTCCCGAAGCTGAAGAGGCTTTTTTTCACGGGTCAAGCTCGTTACGAAAAACGATCTAGCACCGCGAAAGGGGCTACTGTTGGGGTCGTGCTTCGGTGCGCCGAAGGTCCCACGCGAAGAAGCAACTTCGGCTGAAGTCGTCTCCAAAAGATGGCCGAAGGTTCCTTTTTATGGAGCTTCGGCGTTACAAACCGACATAGAAATAGAATGACCTTTTTATCCACAAGAGGTCTGAGTCAATGTTGTAAACTTTTGTAAGGGGCATAATTGTAATTTGTCACAGGCTGCGACCTGTGCCTATAAATAGATGAACAGTACCTCTGTACTGTTCACGCGAACCTGTCATTTGCCTTCGCACCACGCTTGTACTCTTGCCTTCCTCAGGACCAAAGGTACATTTGTAATTTGGAGTCATTTGTATTCATTCATATTAGTAAAAATAGAAATGATTCTATATTAGCATTTGAATGTCTATTCTATACCTCATGATTCATATGAATGCTTCGTCCCTCGTTAGTATGTTTACGAAGGTGCGTCCTTCGTAACCTTCGTCCGCAGTTCCTTATATCCCGAAGGGATATAATGTAATGGAGGACGAAGGACCTTAATATTTAACATTTTCTGTGTTGCCTTGTTCTTAACTCTTAGCATTTGAGAACAAGCCCCCAACACTTACTTCCTCCTATGCTCAGATAGGCGACGGGTCCGAAGAGGTCCATATGCAGCAGCTCCAGAGGTCTTGACGTGGTCATCACATTCTTGATGTGATGTGCTCCTCCCACTTGTTTACCTGCTTGACAAGCTGCACAAGGTCTATCTTTTTCGAAATGAACATTGATTAGACCTATCACGTGTTCTCCCTTTAGAAGCTTGTGGAGGTTCTTCATCCCCACATGTGCTAAGCGGCGATGCCACAACCAGCCCATGCAAGTCTTAGCCATTAAGCATGCATCTAGACCGGCCTCTTCTTTTGCAAAATCAACTAAGTAAAGTTTGCCGTCTAGTACACCCTTAAAAGCTAGTGAACCATCACATCTTCTAAAGACAGACACATCTACATTTGTAAATAAACAATTATATCCCATATTACATAATTGACTAACAGATAGTAAATTATATCCAAGACTCTCAACTAAAAACACATTAGAGATAGAATGCTCATTTGATATTGCAATCTTGCCTAAACCTTTCACCTTGTCTTGGTTCCCATCACCGAATATGATTGAATCTTGGGAATCCTTATTCTTGACGTAGGAGGTGAACATCTTCTTCTCCCCCGTCATATGGTTTGTGCATCCGCTGTCGATAATCCAGCTTGAGCCCCCGGATGCATAAACCTGCAAGGAAAATTTAGGCTTGGGTCTTAGGTACCCAACTCTTGTTCGGTCCTACAAGGTTAGTCACAATTTCCTTAGGGACCCAAATGCAAGTTTTATCACCCTTGCATTTTGCCCCTAATTTCCTAGCAACTATCTTCCTATCCTTTCTACAAATAGCAAAGGAAGCATTTAAAGCATGATAAATTGTAGAGGGACCATTCATAACTTTTCTAGGAACATGATGAATATTTTTCCTAGGCACATGATGAATATTTTTCCTAGGCATATTTCTATCATGCATATAGGAAGAACTGGGAGCAAACATAGCGTAAGAATCATAGGCATGTGAATCAAAAGCATTACAACTCCTATGAGACTGTCTTCTATCAAAGTACATAAAAGCATGGTTCTTTTTAGTACTACTTGCCATAGGGGCCTTCCCTTTCTCCTTGGCGGAGATGGGAGCCTTATGGCTTGTTAAGTTCTTGGCTTCCCTCTTGAAGCCAAGCCCATCCTTAATTGAGGGGTGTCTACCAATCGTGTAGGCATCCCTAGCAAATTTTAGTTTATCGAAATCACTTTTGCTAGCCTTAAGTTGGGCATTAAGACTAGCCAGTTCATCATTTAACTTTGCAATCGAAGCTATGTGTTCACTACAAGCATCAATATCGAAATCTTTACATCTATTGCAAATAACAACATTTTCTACACAGGTTGTTGATTTACTAGCTATTTCTAATTTAGCATTCAAATTATCATTAATGCTCCTTAAGCTAGAAATCGTCTCATGGCAAGAAGATAATTCACTAGAAAGCATTTCATTTCTCTTAACTTCTAAGGCATGAGATTTTTGTGCTTCTACAAATTTATCATGTTCTTCATACAACAAGTCCTCTTGTTTTTCTAGAAGCCTATTCTTATCATTCAAGGCATCAATTAATTCATTAATTTTATCTACCTTGGTTCTATCTAGGCCCTTAAATAAACATGAATAATCTATTTCATCCTCATCACTAGATTCGTCCTCACTTGAAGAAGCATAGGTAGAGTTTTGAGTACATACCTTCTTCTCCCTTGCCATAAGGCATGTGTGACGCTCATTGGGGAAGAGGGATGACTTGTTGAAGGCGGTGGCGGCGAGTCCTTCATTGTCGGAGTCGGACGAGGAGCAATCCGAATCCCACTCCTTGCCAAGATGTGCCTCGCCCTTTGCCTTCTTATAGTTCTTCTTTTTCTCCCTCTTGTTCCCTTGATCCTGATCACTATCATTGTCGGGACAGTTAGCAATAAAATGACCAAGTTTACCGCATTTGAAGCATGAGCGCTTCCCCTTGGCTTTGGTCTTGCTTGGCTGTCCCTTGCGACCCTTAAGCGTCGTCTTGAATCTTTTGATGATGAGGGTCATCTCTTCATCATTAAGTCCGGCCGCCTCAATTTGTGCCACCTTGCTAGGTAGCGCCTCCTTGCTTCTTGTTGCCTTGAGAGCAAGGGGTTGAGGCTCGTTGATCAGACCATTCAAGGCGTCGTCCACATACCTCGCCTCCTTGATCATCATTCGCCCGCTAACGAATTTTCCAAGGACTTCTTCGGGCGACATTTTGGTGTACCTGGGATTCTCACGAATATTATTCAACAAGTGAGGATCAAGAACGGTAAAGGACCTTAGCATCAGTCGGACGACGTCGTGGTCCGTCCATCGCGTGCTTCCGTAGCTCCTTATTTTGTTGATAAGGGTCTTGAGCCGGTTGTATGTTTGAGTTGGCTCCTCGCCCCTTATCATCGCGAACCGTCCAAGCTCGCCCTCCACCAACTCCATTTTGGTGAGCAAGGTGACGTCGTTCCCCTCATGAGAAATCTTGAGGGTGTCCCAGATCTGCTTGGCGTTATCCAAGCCGCTCACTTTGTGATATTCATCCCTGCACAATGAAGCTAGAAGAACAGTAGTAGCTTGTGCATTCTTATGAATTTGCTCATTAATGAACATGGGACTATCCGAACTATCAAAGTGCATTCCACTCTCTACAATCTCCCATATACTAGGATGGAGAGAGAATAGGTGACTACGCATTTTGTGGCTCCAAAATCCGTAGTCCTCCCCATCAAAGTGTGGAGGCTTGCCGAGTGGAATGGAGAGCAAATGTGAATTTGAACTTTGTGGAATACGAGAGTAGTCAAAAGAATAGTTCGAATTAACCGGTTTCCTTCTCTCGTAGTCGTTGTGGTCATCGTCCTTTTGGGAAGAAGTAGACTCATCGCTGTCGTCGTAGTAGACGATCTCCTTGATGCGCCTCATCTTCTTCTTCTTCCCTTCCTTCCGTCTATGGCCCGAGCCGGAGTCGGTAGGCTTGTCGTCCTTTGGCTCGTTGACGAAGGATTCCTTCTCTTTGTCGTTGATCACAATTCCCTTCCCCTTAAGATCCATCTCTTCGGGCGGTTAGTCCCTTTGTGAAGAGAACGGCTCTGATACCAATTGAGAGCACCTAGAGGGGGGGTGAATAGGTGATCCTGTGAAACTTAAAACTTAAGCCACAAAACTTGGTTAATCGTTAGCACAATAATTGCCAAGTGGCTAGAGAGGAATCTCAACAAAACACAATAACCAACAAGATCAATCACAGAGATGGCATAATGGTTATCCCGTGGTTCGGCCAAGACCAACGCTTGCCTACTCCATGTTGTGGCGTCCCAACGGACGAGGGTTGCAATCAACCCCTCTCAAGCGGTCCAAAGACCCACTTGAATACCACGGTGTTTTGCTTACTTTTTCTCAATCCCGTTTGCGAGGAATCTCCACAACTTGGAGCCTCTCGCCCTTACACTTGAAATTCACAAGAAGCATGGAGCAAGGGAGGGATTAGCAACGCACTCAAGACAAGAAATCACAGCAACACCACGCACACAAGTCGCAACGAGAGCTCACAACACAACTCAATGAGTTCACCACTCAACTAGAGCTCTAATCGCTATCGCAAAGAATCAAAGGCGCGGAATCGATGTCTTGGTGCTTAGGAATGCTTAGGAGATGCTTGATGTACTCCTCCATGCGCCTAGGGGTCCCTTTTATAGCCCCAAGGCAGCTAGGAGCCGTTGAGAGCAATCTAGGAAGGTTGATCTTGCCTTCTGTCGACTGGCGCACCGGACAGTCCGGTGCACACCGGACACTGTCCGGTGCCCGATTTCCTTCCATAAATGGCACAGTCGACCGTTGGCAGCCAGAGAGCCGTTGGCGCACCGGACATGTCTGGTGCACACCGGACAGACCGGTGCCCCCTTCTAGCCGTTGGCTCAGCCACGTGTCCCGCGTAGATCGCGCGGCCAACCGTTGGCCCTGCCGACCGTTGGCTCACCGGACAGTCCGGTGCACACCGGACAGTCCGGTGAATTATAGCCGTACGTCGACGATGAATTCCCGAGAGCGACGAGTTCGCCTGTGAACGGCCCACCGGACAGTCCGGTGAATTATAGCCGTACACCGCCGTCGAAGTCCCGAGAGCAGCCTTTTCCCTTGAGCCAGCCTGGCGCACCGGACACTGTCCGGTGCACCACCGGACAGTCCGGTGCACCCAGACTGAGCAGACTTTGGCTGCTCGAGCCATCTCTTCTCCAACTCGATTTTTTCTGTTTCCAGCACTTAGACACAATACATTAGTCCATAAAACAATGTACTAAGTCTGAGAAACATACCTTTAACCTTGATATGTACTTTGTCCACCTTTTTACAATTAGGCACTTGTGTTGGACACTAAATCACCAAAATACTTAGAAATGGCCCAAGGGCACATTTCCCTTTCAGCCATACGACAGCAGCCCCTCCCAACGGCCACTTTGGTGGTTGGGGCTATAAATACCCCAACCACCAACACTTCAAGGATCCAAGTTTTCAGCTATTGCATTCAATACAAGAGCTCTAGACTTCACTCCAGGACACAAACAAAGAGATTAAATCCTCTCCCAAGTCCAAAGATCATTCCAATCAAATAGTGACTAGTGAGAGAGTGATAATTGTATTCTTTTGAGTTCTTGCGCTTGGATTGCTTTCTTCCTTCCTCATTTCTTGTTCTCAAGTGTTTTGTAACCAAGGCAAGAGACACTAAGTGTGTGGTGGTTCTTGCGGGGTCTAAGTGACCCGTAAGATAAGGAGAAAGCTCACTCGGTCTAGGTGACCGTTTGAGAGAGGGGAAGGGTTGAAAGAGACCCGGTCTTTGTGACCACCTCAACGGGGAGTAGGTTTGCAAGAACCGAACCTCGGTAAAACAAATCACCGCATCTCACTCTTCATTTGCTTGTGATTTGTTTTCGCCCTCTCTTTCGGACTCGATTACATTTCTAACGCTAACACTGGCTTGTAGTTGTGCTTAAGTTTATAATTTTTAGATTCCACCTATTCACCCCCTCTGGGCAACTTTCAATTGGTATCAGAGCCTGGTGCTTCATTAGAGCCTAACCGCTCGAAGTGATGTCGGGAGAACACGCCAAGAAGGAGATGGTGACCGGTGAGAAGCCCGCCACAATCCACGGGAAGGCTCCATCGGGAGAGTCCCGCAACAAGAAGAAGGAGGAATCACTTCCTCACAAGTCGCATCGGAGTGGCGACAAGAAAAAGAAGATGAAGAAGGTGGTCTACTACGAGACCAATTCTTCGTCGCCATCCACCTCCGGCTCCGACGCGCCGTCCGTAACTTCTAAGCGCCATGAGTGCAAGAAGTTTAGTAAGATCCCCCTACGCTACCCTCACATTTCTAAACGTACTCCATTACTTTCCGTTCCATTAGGCAAACCACCGGTTTTTTACGGTGAAGATTATAACATGTGGAGTGATAAAATGAGGCATCACCTAACCTCACTTCACACTAGTATTTGGGACGTTGTTGAGTTTGGAGTGCAGGTACCATCCATAGGGGATGAAGGCTATGACTCAGACGAAGTTGCCCAAATCCGGCACTTCAACTCACAAGCTACCACTATACTCCTCGCCTCTCTAAGTCGAGAGGAGTATAATAAGGTGCAAGGGTTGAAGAACGTCAAAGAGATTTGGGACATGCTCAAAATCGCTCACGAAGGAGACGAGGTGACCAAGATCACCAAGAGGGAGACGATCGAGGGGGAGCTCGGTCGCTTCATGCTCAACCAAGGAGAAGACCCGCAAGCCATGTACAACCGGCTAAAGACCTTGGTAAATCAAGTGCGCAACCTCGGGAGCACCAAATGGGATGACCATGAGATGGTCAAGGTTATTCTTAGATCACTCGTATTTTTTAACCCTACTCAAGTTCAATTAATTTGTGGTGATCCAAGATATAAACTAATGTCTCCCGAGGAAGTGATAGGAAAATTTGTGAGCTTTGAATTGATGATCAAAGGCTGCAAGAAAATCATCGAGCAAGGCGCCTCCTCCACACCCGATGTACAACCCGTTGCATTCAAGGCAACGGAGGAGAAGAAAGAAGACTCTACACCAAGTAGGGTCCCCATCGACGCCTCCAAGCTCGATAATGAGGAGATGACGCTCATCATCAAGAGCTTCCACCAAATCCTCAAGCAAAGGATGGGGGAAAGACTACAAGCCCCGCTCCAAGAAAGTGTGCTACAAGTGTGGTAAGCCCGGTCATTTTATCGCTAAATGTCCTTTATCTAGTGATAGTGACAGGGATAACGACAAGAGGGGAAAGAAGAAGGAGAAGAAGAGGTATTACAAGAAGAAGGGCGGCGATGCCCATGTTTGCTAGGAGTGAGACTCCGACGAGAGCTCCACCGACTCCTCCGACGACGAGGACGCCGCGAACATCACCATCAACAAGGGTCTTCTCTTCCCCAACGTCGGCCACAAGTGCCTCGTGGCAAAGGATGGCAAGAAGAAGAAGGTAAAATCTAGGTCCTCCACTAAGTATGCAACTTTTAGTGATGAGGATAATTCTAGTGATGATGAGGACAACTTGCTTACTCTTTTTGCAAATCTTAACATGCACCAAAAAGAGAAATTGAATGAATTGATTAGTGCTATTCATGAGAAGGATGAACTCTTGGATAGCCAAGAGGACTTCCTTATTAAGGAAAACAAAAAGCATGTTAAGACTAAAAATACTTATGCTCAAGAGGTAGAGAAAAATGAAAAATTAACTAGTGAGCTAAGCACTTGCCATGACACTATTTCTAGCCTTAGAAATGAAAATGAAAAATTAATTGCTAAGGCTAAGGAATTAGATGTTTGCAATGTTTCTATTACCAATCTTAGAGATGAGAATGCTATTTTACATGCTAAGATTGTTGAATTAAATGATTGCAAACCCTCTACATCTACGGTTGATCATATTTCTATTTGCACTAGATATAGAGATGTTAATATTGATGCTATTCATGATCACCTTGCTATGATTAAACAATAAAATGATCATATAGCTAAATTAGATGCTAAAATTGCCGAGCATGAACTAGAGAATGAAAAATTTAAATTTGCTCAAAGTATGCTTTATAATGGGAGACGCCCTGGCATTAAGGATGGCATTGGCTTCCAACAGGGGGACAATGTCAAGCTTAATGCCCCTCCTAAAAGATTGTCTAATTTTGTTAAGGGCAAGGCTCCCATGCCTTAGAATAATGAGGGTTACATTTTATATCCTGCTGGTTATCCTGAGGATAAGATTAGGAGAATTCATGCAAAGAAGACTCATTCTCACCATGCTTTTATTTATAAGAATGAGGCTTCTAGCTCTAGGCGTTCTACACATGTTAAAATGCCTAAGAAGAAAACTCCTATTGCATCAAATGATCATAACATTTCATTTAAGACTTTTGATGCTTCTTATGTGCTCACTAATAAATCTGGCAAAGTAGTTGCCAAATATGTTGGGGGCAAACACAAAGGGTCAAAGACTTGTGTTTGGGTACCCAAGGTGCTTGTTTGTAATGTAAAAGGACCCAAGACCGTTTGGGTACCTAAGAACAAGGCCTAAACTTGTTTTGTAGGTTTATGCATCCTGGGGCTCAAATTGGATCATCGATAGCGGGTGCACAAACCACATGACTGGGGAGAAAAGAATGTTCTCCTCCTATGAGAAAAACCAAGATCCCCAACGAGCTATCACATTCGGGGATGGAAATCAAGGTTTGGTCAAAGGATTGGGTAAAATTGCTATATTACCTGACCATTCTATTTCCAATGTTTTTCTTGTAGATTCTTGATTATAACTTGCTTTCAGTTTCACAATTATGTAAAATGGGTTACAACTGTCTTTTTACGGATGTAGGTGTTACTGTCTTTAGAAGAAGTGATGATTCAATAGCTTTTAAGGGAGTGTTAGAGGGTCAGCTGTACTTAGTTGATTTCAATAGAGCTGAACTCGACACTTGCTTAATTGCTAAGACTAACATGGGTTGGCTCTGGCACCACCGACTAGCCCACGTTGGGATGAAGAATCTTCACAAACTTCTAAAGGGAGAGCACATTTTGGGACTAACCAATGTTCATTTTGAGAAAGACAGGATTTGTAGCACATGCCAAGCAGGGAAGCAAGTTGGTGTTCATCATCCACACAAGAACATCATGACGACTGACAGGCCACTGGAGCTACTCCGCATGGATTTATTCGGCCCGATAGCTTATATAAGCATCGGCGGGAGTAAGTACTGTCTAGTTATTGTGGATGATTATTCTCGCTTCACTTGGGTATTCTTTTTGCAGGAAAAATCACAAACCCAAGAAACTTTAAAGGGATTCTTAAGACGGGCTCAAAATGAGTTTGGATTGAGGATCAAGAAGATAAGAAGCGACAACGGGACGGAGTTCAAAAATTCTCAAATTGAAGGCTTTCTTGAGGAGGAGGGCATCAAGCATGAGTTCTCTTCTCCCTACACGCCACAACAAAATGGTGTAGTGGAGAGGAAGAATAGAACTTTATTGGACATGGCAAGGACCATGCTTGATGAGTACAAGACTTCGGATAGGTTTGGGCCGAGGCGGTCAACACCGCTTGTGAAAGGGAAATGTGCCCTTGGGCCATTTCTAAGTAGTTTGGTGATTGAGTGCCAACACAAGTGCTTAAGTGAAAATCTATGCCAATTGATGGACAAAGTGCAAATCAAGTCTAAAGGTATGTTTCTAGACTTAGTACATTGTTTTGAGAACTAATGTATTGTGTCTAAGTGCTGGAAACAGTAGAAATTGAATTGGAAAAGAGATAGCTTTGTTCAGCCAAAGACAGCTCGGTCTGGGTGCACCGGACTGTGTCCGGTGGTGCACCGGACAGTGTCCGATGCGCCAGGCTAGCTCTGGCGAACTTGCTGCTCTCGGGACTTCGACGGTGGTGTACGGCTATAAATCACCGGACTGTCCGGTGGTACACCGGACTGTCCGGTGAGCCATTCACAGGCGAACTCGTCGCTCTCGGGAGATGATTAACGGCGTACGGCTATAATTCACCGGACTGTCCGGTGGCGCACCGGACTGTCCGGTGAGCCAATGGTCGGCCGGGCCAACGGTCGGCCGCGCGATCCGCACGGGACACGTGGCCGAGCCAACGGCTAGAAGGGGGCACCGGACAGTGTCCGGTGCGCCAACGGCTCTGAATCTTCAACGGTCGGCTTCGCCAAAGAAGGAAAGAAATCCGCACCGGACGGTGTCCGGTGGTGCACCGGACTGTCCGGTGCGCCAGGCGACTGAAGGCAAGAATTGCCTTCCTGGAATGCTCTCAACGGCTCCTAGCTGCCTTGGGGCTATAAAAGGGACCCCTATGCGCATGGAGGAGCACACCAAGCATTCCTAAGCACCAAGACTTCGATTCCGCGCATTTGATTCTTTGTGAGAGCAACTAGAGCTCTATTTGAGTTGTGAACTCGTCGGGTTGTGTTGTGAGCTCTTGTTGCAACTTGTGTACGTGTTGTCGCTCTGATTTTGTGTCTTGTGTGCGTTGCTCATCCCTCCCTTACTCTGTGCTTCTTTGTGAACATCAAAGTGTAAGGGCGAGAGACTCCAAGTTGTGGAGATTCCTCGCGATCAGGATATAGTAAACAAAGCAAAACACCGTGGTATTCAAGTGGGTCTTTGGACCGCTTGAGAGGGGTTGATTGCAACCCTCGTCCGTTGGGACGCCACAACGTGGAGTAGGTAAGTTTTGTACTTGGCCGAACCACGGGATAAACCACTGTGTCTATCTGTGTTGATCCTCTTGTGGTTGTTGTGTTTTGCAAGAACTCCTCTCTAGCCACTTGGCCTTATTGTGCTAACGATTAATCAAGTTTTTGTGGCTTTAAGTTCAAGTTTTTTCCAGGATCACCTATTCACCCCCCCCCCTCTAGGTGCTCTCAATTGGTATTGGAGCCGTTCTCTTCATGAAGGGACTAATCGCCCAAAGAGATGGATCCTAAGTGCAAGGGGATTGTGATCAATGATAAGGAGGATGAGTCTTTCGTCAACGAGCCGAAAGATGACAAGCCTACCGACTCGGGCTCGGGCCACAAACGAAAAGATGGGAAGAAGAAGAAGAAGACAAGGCGCATCAAGGAGATCGTCTACTACGACGACAGCGACGAATCTTCCTCTTCCCAAAAGGACGACGACAACGACTACGAGAAAAGGAAGACGGTTAACTCAAACTTCTCTTTCGATTATTCTCATATTCCGTATAGTTCAAATGCACATTTGCTTTCCATTCCTCTTGGCAAGCCTCCACACTTTGATGGGGAGGACTATGGATTTTGGAGTCACAAAATGCATAGTCACTTGTTCTCTCTCCATCCAAGCATATGGGAGATTGTAGAGAGTGGAATGAAATTTGATAGCTCGGATAGTCCCATGTTTATAAATAAACAAATCCATAAAAATGCACAAGCTACTACTGTCCTTTTAGCATCTTTGTGCAGGGAAGAGTACAATAAGGTGAGCGGCTTGGACAATGCCAAGCAGATCTGGGACACCCTCAGGATCTCACATGAGGGGAACAACGTCACCATGCTCACCAAGATGGAGTTGGTGGAGGGCGAGCTTGGGAGATTTGCAATGATAAGGGGAGAGGACCCAACCCAAACATACAACCGGCTCAAGACCCTCATCAACAAAATAAGGAGCTACGGAAGCACGCGATGGACGGACCACGACGTCGTTCGCCTAATGCTAAGGTCTTTTACTGTCCTTGATCCACATCTTGTGAACAATATTCGTGAAAATCCTAGGTACACCAAGATGTCACCCGAAGAAGTACTTGGGAAGTTTGTAAGCGGGAGAATGATGATCAAGGAGGCGAGATACGTGGACAACGCGTTGAATGGTCCAATCCAAGAGCCTCAAACTATTGCTCTCAAGGCAACGAGGAGCAAGGAGGCGCTACCTAGCAAGGTGGCACAAGTTGAGGCGGCCGGACTTAATGATGAAGAGATGGCCCTCATCATCAAGCGCTTCAAGACGGCGCTAAAGGGTCGCAAGGGGCAGCCTAACTAGAACAAGTCGAAGGGGAAGCGCTCATGCTTCAAATGTGGTAAGATTGGTCATTTTATCGCTAATTGTCCCGATAATGATAGTGACCAGGAACAAGGGAACAAGAGGGAAAAGAAAAAAGCGTACAAGAAGGCTAAGGGCGAGGCACACCTTGGCAAGGAGTGGGACTCGGATTGCTCTTCATCCGACGACGAAGGACTTGCCGCCTCAGCCTTCGATAAATCATCCCTCTTCCCCAACGAGCGTCACACATGCCTCATGGCGAAGGAGAAGAAGGTATGTACTCGAAACAATACCACTTATGCTTCTTCAAGTGATGATGAGTCTAGTGATGATGATGAAATAGATTACTCTAGTTTGTTCAAGGGATTGGATAGAACTAAAATAGATAAGATTAATGATTTGATTGATGCCTTGAATGAAAAGGATAGACTTTTAGAAAAACAAGAGGATCTTTTGTATGAAGAACATGATAAATTTGTAGAGGCACGGAAATCTCATGCTTTAGAAGTTAAAAGGAATGAAATGCTTTCTTGTGAACTATCTACTTGCCATGAGACAATTTCTAGTTTAAAAGATGTTAACCATGATTTAAATGCTAAACTAGAAGTAGCAAATAGATCTAACTCTTGTGTAGAACATGTTGTGATTTGCACTAGGTGTAAAGATTTTAATGTTGATGCTTGTAGTGAACACCTAGTGTCTATTGCAAAGTTAAATGATGAAGTGGCTAGTCTTAATGCCCAACTTAAGACTAGCAAAAATGAATTTGATAAACTAAAATTTGCAAGGGATGCCTACACGATTGGTAGACACCCCTCAATTAAGGATGGGCTTGGCTTCAAGAGGGAAGCCAAGAACTTAACAAGCCATAAGGCTTCCATCTCCGCCAAGGAGAAAGGGAAGGCCCCTATGGCTAGTAGTACTAAAAAGAACCATGCTTTCATGTACCATGATAGAAGACATTCTAGAAATGCTTATAGGAGTTGTAATGCTTATGATTCAAATGCAATGTTTGCTTCAAGTTCTTCCTATATGCATAATAGAGAGATGCCTAGGAGAAATGTCATTCATCATGTGCCTAGGAGGAATGTTGCTCATGTTCCTAGGAAGACTAATGAACCTTCTACAATTTTTCATACTTGCAATGCTTCCTTTGCTATTTGTAGAAAGGATAAGAAGGTAATTGCTAGGAAATTAGGGGCAAGATGCAAGGGACATAAAACTTGCATTTGGGTCCCTAAGACCATTGTGACTAACCTTGTAGGACCCAACAAGAGTTGGGTACCTAAAACCCAAGCCTAAATTTGCCTTGCAGGTTTATGCATCCGGGGGTTCAAGCTGGATTATCGACAGCGGATGCACAAACCACATGACGGGGGAGAAGAAGATGTTCACCTCCTATGTCAAGAACAAGGATTCCCAAGATTCAATCATATTCGGTGATGGGAACCAAGGCAAGGTGAAAGGGTTAGGGAAGATTGCTATTTCATCCGAGCACTCCATTTCTAATGTGTTTTTAGTTGAGTCACTTGGATATAATTTGTTATCCGTTAGTCAATTATGCAATATGGGATATAATTGTTTATTCACAAATGTAGATGTGTCTGTCTTTAGAAGGTGTGATGGTTCACTAGCTTTTAAGGGTGTACTAGATGGCAAACTTTATTTAGTTGATTTTGCAAAAGAGGAGGTCGGTCTAGATGCATGCTTAATTGCTAAGACTTGCATGGCTAGTTGTGGCATCGCCGTTTAGCACATGTGGGGATGAAGAACCTTCACAAGCTTCTAAAGGGAGAACACGTGATAGGTCTAACTAACGTGCATTTCGAAAAAGATAGACCTTGTGCAGCTTGTCAAGCATGTAAACAAGTGGGAAGTGCTCATCACATCAAGAACGTGATGACTACATCGAGACCCCTGGAGCTGCTGCATATGGACCTCTTCCGACCCGTCGCCTACCTAAGCATAGGAGGAAGTAAGTATGGTCTTGTTATAGTTGATGATTTTTCCCGCTTCACTTGGGTATTCTTTTTGCAGGATAAATCTGAAACCCAAGGGACCCTCAAGCGCTTCCTAAGGAGAGCTCAAAATGAGTTTGAGCTCAAGGTGAAGAAGATAAGGAGCGACAACGGGTCTGAGTTCAAGAATCTTCAAGTGGAGGAGTACCTTGAGGAGGAAGGGATCAAGCACGAGTTCTCCGCTCCCTACACACCACAGCAAAATGGTGTGGTAGAGAGGAAGAACAGGACGCTCATAGACATGGCGAGGACGATGCTTGGAGAGTTCAAGACCCCCGAGTGGTTTTGGTCGGAAGCCATGAACACGGCTTGCCACGCCATCAACCGGGTCTACCTTCACCGCCTCCTCAAGAAGACTTCGTATGAGCTTCTAACCGGTAACAAACCCAATGTTTGGTATTTCCGAGTTTTTGGGAGTAAATGCTACATTCTAGTGAAGAAGGGTAGGAATTCCAAATTTGCTCCCAAAGTTGTAGAAGGGTTTTTGTTAGGTTATGACTCAAATACAAAGGCGTATAGAGTCTTCAACAAATCATCGGGTTTGGTTGAAGTCTCTAGCGACATTGTATTTGATGAAACTAATGGCTCTCCGAGAGAGCAAGTTGTTGATCTTGATGATGTAGATGAAGAAGACGTTCCAACAGCCGCAATACGCACCATGGCGATTGGAGATGTGCGGCCACAGGAACAAAAGGAGCAAGATCAACCTTCTTCCTCAACGATGGTGTATCCCCCAACTCAAGACGATGAACAGGTTTATCAAGAAGAGGCGTGTGATCAAGGGGGAGCACAAGATCATCATGTGATGGAGGAAGAAGCACAACCGGCACTTCCAACCCAAGTTCGAGCGACGATTCAAAGGAATCATCCTGTCGACCAAATTTTGGGTGACATTAGCAAGGGAGTAACTACTCGTTCTAGATTAGTTAATTTTTGTGAGCATTACTCCTTTGTCTCTTCTATTGAGCCTTTCAGGGTAGAAGAGGCCTTGCTAGATCCGGACTGGGTGTTGGCCATGCAGGAGGAGCTCAACAACTTCAAGCGTAATGAAGTTTGGACACTGGTGCCTCGTCCCAAGCAAAATGTTGTGGGAACCAAGTGGGTGTTCCGCAACAAACAGGATGAGCACGGGGTGGTGACAAGGAACAAGGCTCGACTTGTGGCAAAAGGTTATGCCCAAGTCGCAGGTTTGGACTTTGAGGAGACTTTTGCTCCTGTGGCTAGGCTAGAGTCTATTCGTATATTGCTAGCATATGTCGCTCACCATTCTTTCAGGTTGTTCCAAATGGATGTAAAGAGCGCTTTCCTCAACGGGCCAATCAAGGAGGAGGTGTACGTGGAGCTACCCCCTGGCTTCGAGGATGAACGGTACCCCGACCACGTATGTAAGCTCTCTAAGGCGCTCTATGGACTTAAGCAAGCCCCAAGAGCATGGTATGAATGCCTTAGAGACTTTTTAATTGCTAATGCTTTCAAAGTTGGGAAAGCCGATCCAACTCTTTTCACTTAGACTTGCGATGGTGATCTTTTTGTGTGCCAAATTTATGTCGATGACATAATATTTGGTTCTACTAATCAAAAGTCTTGTGAAGAGTTTAGCAGGGTGATGACGCAGAAATTCGAGATGTCGATGATGGGCGAGTTGAACTACTTCCTTGGGTTCCAAGTGAAGCAACTCAAGGACGGCACCTTCATCTCCCAAACGAAGTACACGCAAGACTTACTAAAGCGGTTTGGGATGAAGGACGCCAAGCCCGCAAAGACTCCGATGGGAACTGACGGACACACCGACCTCAACAAAGGAGGTAAGTCCGTTGATCAAAAGGCATACCAGTCAATGATAGGGTCTTTACTTTATTTATGTGCTAGTAGACCGTATATTATGCTTAGTGTATGCATGTGTGCTAGATTTCAATCCGATCCAAGGGAGTGTCACCTTGTGGCCGTGAAGCGAATCCTTAGATATTTAGTCGCTACGCCTTGCTTCGAGATCTGGTATCCAAAGGGGTCTACCTTTGATTTGATTGGATACTCAGATTCCGACTATGCTGGATGTAAGGTCGATAAGAAGAGTACATCGGGGACGTGCCAATTCTTAGGAAGGTCCCTGGTGTCATGGAACTCTAAGAAACAAACTTTCGTTGCCCTATCCACCGCTGAGGCCGAGTATGTTGCCGCAGGACAGTGTTGCGCACAACTACTTTGGATGAGTCAAACCCTCCGGGACTTTGGCTACAATCTGAGCAAAGTCCCACTCCTATGTGACAATGAGAGTGCTATTCGCATAGCGGAAAATCCTGTTGAGCACAGCCGCACAAAGCACATTGACATCCGGCATCACTTTTTGAGAGACCACCAGCAAAAGGGAGATATCGAAGTGTTTTATATTAGCACCGAGAACCAGCTAGCCGATATCTTTACCAAGCCTCTAGATGAGAAGACCTTTTGTAGGCTGCTTAGTGAGCTAAATGTCTTAGATTCGCGGAACTTGGATTGATTTGTAGCATACATGTGTATTATGGTCTGATCATGTTCCTTATGCATTTTGTTGTTTACTTGTGGTGCTCAAGTTGTACAAACACTCCCCGGACCTCACAAGTCCTTTTGCAAGTGGTGCACATATTTAGGGGGAGATGTGCTACAACTTGACCCTTTGAGACTAACTGTGTGCTTGAGTTTGCTTGATTTAGTCTCAAAGGTGGATTGAAAGGGAAAGGTGGACTTGGACCATGAAAGACTTCCACTGCACTCCAATGAGAGGGTAACTTATTCCAAGTTCATCTCATGTACTCTTATTGCCTTTGTATTCTTAATTGAAGATTTTGGTGAGGCAATGGGGTTCTAGGGCCAAGATTGATCCCGTTTTGGTGCTTGATGCCAAAGGGGGAGAAAAATAAGGCCAAAGCAATAAATGGATCAGCTACCACTTGAGGAATTTTGAAAATAGTAGAATAGAGCTTTTGGTTTGTCAAAACTCTCTTGTTGTCTCTATTGTCAAAAGTTGGCTTCTTGTGGGGAGAGTAGTTGATTATGGGAAAAAGGGGGAGTTTTTGAATCTTTGGTCAATTTCTCTTGGAATACCTCTCTTTATGTCTCTACAAGTGAATTTGACTTAGAGATAGGAAATTGAGTTTGATTTGCAAAAACAAACCAAGTGGTGGCAAAGAGTGATCCATATATGCCAAATTTGAATCAAAACAATTTTGAGTTCTCATTTGTATTGATGTTGCACTTCTATTAGTTGCTTTTTGTTGTGTTGGCATAAATCACCAAAAAGGGGGAGATTGAAAGGGAAATGTGCCCTTGGGCCATTTCTAAGTAGTTTGGTGATTGAGTGCCAACACAAGTGCTTAAGTGAAAATCTATGCCAATTGATGGACAAAGTGCAAATCAAGTCTAAAGGTATGTTTCTAGACTTAGTACATTGTTTTGAGAACTAATGTATTGTGTCTAAGTGCTGGAAACAGGAGAAATCGAATTGGAAAAGAGATGGCTTTGTTCAGCCAAACACAGCAAGGGTTGAAGAACGCCAAAGAGAGGAGTATAATAAGGTGCAAGGGTTGAAGAACGCCAAAGAGATTTGGGACGTGCTCAAAATCGCTCACGAAGGAGACGAGGTGACCAAGATCACCAAGAGGGAGACGATCGAGGGGGAGCTCGGTCGCTTCATGCTCAACCAAGGAGAAGACCCGCAAGCCATGTACAACCGGCTAAAGACCTTGGTAAATCAAGTGCTCAACCTCGGGAGCACCAAATGCGATGACCATGAGATGGTCAAGGTTATTCTTAGATCACTCGTATTTTTTAACCC